>MU269982.1:6944473-8376973 GCA_021432705.1 Caranx ignobilis
GTTATTATTTGAAGTCTACACTTTAGGTTTATATGTAGACCATCTGTTTGGAATATCTATCGGCCACACGAGCCTTTTACTTTCCAAAACTGTGCACTTGTATTCCTCCTCAGCAGTGCGAATATTCATTCCACTTAATTTTCCTCGTATCTACCAGAAGGCACAGCCAACTGTACACTATAAAGTTTATCACTGTGGTCCCAGGAAATATATAGAAATATCAAATTAAGTGCCGAGTATACTCTCGGCTGTTAGCTTTTCAAAATGCTTTCAATTCATTCTTTAAGCAATCACAACATAGTACATATGCACACTCGCTTATTTTCTTATAAAGGAAACATTTATCCACCTGCGCTCCTATTCACTACAAGTCATGCAGTTTATCTTGCACTGTATGGCAGCTCTTACTGTGCTCACAATTTATTTACAGACACATTTTAGATGTTGTTGTATGGTAAACAAATATAGAAGAGGGGCGATAACTCGTATGAATCTTACAAGCTTTGCAATTGTACTGCTACTGTTGACTCAACTGTCAGGTGCAAACATGCAGCTGATTTACAGGCTCTATTGAAATGAATGAATTTTTCAGTACAAATGTTTGTTCTGCGCCGCAGAAAAACGCCTTCTGATAAACAACAGTTCATAAATATGTGTTATCGTCACTAATGAAATGTGGAAACTGGAAATAGCTGAATGCATTCATATGTGCTTCTCTTCTGAATCCACTCAACTAAAGACTAGTTTGTTGATACAAGGCAGCTGCACTCAATAAACGACTCCATGTGGAGCGCATTTGAAGAGTTGAACGCCAGCTTATTATTCACATGTCATCAGTGGCTTGGCATGTCTGCTCTTTGTAATAATACTAGGCACTGCTTTTAGCTCACTAGCTCTTTTTATGCTGGTCTCTTATTGAACCTAGAGCCTTACAAAGACATTAGTCAACCTTGTTATGGCCTCACTGTGCTCTCCAATGTAACTGGGTCGTGGTTTCCATGGAGCTCGTGTCAATCTAAAAGCCTGTTCTTCAGTACCGCCTCTGTGGGAGAGGTCATCTGAGGACGCGTCTCGCATGGCTTCCGCTTTGACTGGCAGCTCTGGCATCCAATAACATCTCTTTTAGATCAGGACTGAGGAATAAAAGCCTCCTCCCTCCAGTGCTGGAGTGTGTGCTTCAGGTTATGTGTGTGAGAGAGAGGCTCATGTAACAACAGCTGGAGAGAAGCCATTTAGCAGCGTTGCCCTCATCCCAGCTCAACACATGTCTCACATCAGACAGTCTTTGATCAAAAAGTGCATCAAACATATAAACATAGTCTCCCAAGCTTGCTATAAGCACAGGCATAGGCACACATTTCCTCAGAAGGAGCAAAGGAATTCAGGTGTACCGCATTAGACAGAAATTTAATATGCAAAGTAGGGTTGTCACGATTTTTGATACTTCGGTACCAAGTCGATGCCAACACGCAAAAAATACGTTGGTACCTTTTTTTTCCGATACTGTGAGTACCGGATATACAACTTTGCCCTTGGTGGGCCATGTTGATTCCTGTCGGGACTGGTGCGGGCAGTATACACAGGTGAGTCTGAGCATGCCCCTGGTCTCGGTGCAGCTCGGTGCGGCTACAGTCGAATTCGCGGTCCATTTGTTATGTGAACACGGCCGGACCTCGTGCCTGGTGTATGCCACAAGTTTGAGCTCATGTAAACATTATGTGCCACGTGTCTTTCTCCGGTCAGTCGTCATGGAAACATGACTGACAATAGTGCAGCGTTTGGACCATGGATGTATGGTTTGGACCACAGTGAAAACAAATGTGTGTGAACACGAACGTACGATGTAAAAAATGAAACAATGTATCATCTTTGCATCTGTTAAACAGACTACATGACTTTCTGTTTTTGTTGAGCCACATTTACCATTTCATCACCATTTTATGTTCTTAACTTCATGTTGCTGCCTGCACTTTAAATTCTGTGCAGTTTGAGAAGTTGTTGAAGCACAGTGGAGCTTGAATACAGAAAGTTTGATGTGTAAACAGTTTTTTTTTAAACAAGTATCCTATTGAATTCAGAAACACATGGGTTTTGTTTTTTTCTTTTTTATCATGGCATCATGGTATCAAATAAGTATCGGGAATCATGGAAATTCACTGGTACTGGTATCGACTACTGAAATTCTGGTATCATGGCAAGCCTACTGCAAAGCTTAGTGTAACTGTGTGACCCACATTGCTAACAGGCCTTTTAGACTGGAGAGTGCAACCTGAGGAAGGGTCTCTCTAGCACAACCTAGATTAAGTTACTGTTACAGTATGTGTGCGCATTTTATATCCTTACAGCTTTAAAAGTAGAAACAGTGTATGTCTAGTGTATGTCTGAACAACTACAGTCAAATGCTGAATTTCCAAGTTATGTTGTCTGAAAAAATAACCATACAAATAAGCAAATTCTGAGTTGTGATTTGGGTTGTATTTACTTATAAACATTCAGAGAGAAAGTCAGAAAAGACAGATTTATGTTTCATTTTTTTCAGACGTGTGCCTTTATTTCATTGATAGAGAGCGACAGAGAGAGAGAAAAAGAGGATGAGATGCAGTAAAGGACTAAGGACTAAAAGCCCAGTTGATATGTTCATCTGTCTCACACAGACCACGACCTCCATCTGGGATCCACAATAGTTAAACTTTTATTTACTTCCACTCCTGAACATAACAGATGTAAAGACCTGCCTCTAATAAAAGTCTAACTTCCTCTGTCTGATATGTAGAGTTAGTGGTTACCACAAAGCCTCATTACCAATGACCTCTGTCTCCTGTTTTATTTATTTATTTATTTTTTTCTCACTGTGTCTTATGTTTGGTTATTCCTCTGCCTCCTTTACTAATAATGATACGTGAAATTTGTTGTAATAAAGATTAGGCACCGTGTATTAGAAGCACTCCTCTGTTTCCCTGTAGATCCACAGTAAACAGGAAACCTCTCCGCTAAGCAGTGGTCAGGCAGTTACATTCATTATTATAGAGCTGGTCCCCTCATTTGCAGTGCAGCCAAAAATAGCCTCGTCAAATGACTAATCAGTTACTTGACTAGTGACATTTTGTTGCTCGTGAAGCTTCTAATTACAGTAACAGGTAGAGATGCACTGTTTGGTGCACGTGCATGATTGTATAACTTGCTTATATGCACACACGACTTCCTCCATGGCCTCAGTTCCCCCGGCCCCGGGCTGACCGCTCTCCGGTGGATATAATCTGACCTCCATCTCTTCCTTTTCCCTGGTGATACCTTTGTTCTTTGACATCAATGCAAAAATGTATCCAGTGCAGATAGTGGGTTACACCTTTTGTGTTCAACCAAATAAGCAGTGCCAATCTGATGGGCTTTATCACTGTCTTCACTGATGATTGGTTTGTTATAGATACAGGGCTAGGATGCCAGCATGCTGCAAATGTGCATATCAGACGCACTGGATCTGTACATGAAAAATCTCACAAAAAGTGGCAGCAGATAAGAGATTAAACTCATTGTTTTCCTTCAAAATGTGAATTTTAGGCATTCAAGTTAACTTTCAATAGACATAAAGTGATGTTTTCTAAACTGCTTTGATGAGAAAGGGGGCACAGAGAGGTGGACATATTTCTGTTCTAACAGTTGCCTGCCTTCTTTTATTTGGAAAAATGCACATTTCTGACTGTTAGTTACTAGATCGAACATATGTTTTTAATTTACACAAAGTCATATTTGGATATCTTGGGTTTTTGCACTGGGAATTAAGTTATAATGAATTGTAGATGAGAGTACAGTAAGACAGAGTTTAACTGTTTCTTCTGCCTTTGTACAGGCGGTGCATGTACATACCATATTAAAGCCTAAATAAAGATTAAATGCTTTATGTATAGTATACAGAAAGCAGATGGGGAATATATCTTTGTGAGAGGAAAATGCACTGGACAACTGTTTGAGATGTAGCTCACTTTTATAGGAGAGGAGACATTAGTAAACAAAATAACAGCTTCTATTTACGTCCTATTTTAACTTGTGCAGCCTCTCTTTATAATGATCCAGACAGGGAAACTTAATTGTGTAGAGGCCCATCCAACACAGCTGTTTGTGTGTTGTCCAAAGAAGTGGAGTAGCAGAGCTATTGCAAGGCAGTGATTTGCATATTGCTGGCCCAGTGGTCACAACAATTACATCTCTGAGAGGCCTGTCTTTTGGTTGTTTGGTATTTTGGCTATGTAATTTAGGTTGCATAAATACCGATGAATGACGATCACAGAATTGACCAAATGCTTTGTGAGTGGATGTGAATGGCATTAATCCATGAGACTGACATAGATTTCAGCACATCCTTTTAGTTGTATTCCATCTTCTGCCTGCAGTACTGGCTGGCAACTAAGAAATTTGCTTCCTCTGCCAAATGCCATTCAGTGAGTCACTAGTATTATTGATGTGGGTCAGCTACTGTATCTGAGAGGCTACTTGCACAATCAGGGGTCTGTGTTCCGTGTAGTGGCCATTTAAATATGTCACGTTAAAGGCTGCATTTTAGAAAAAGGCCTGAAGTCTGTCTGTGTTTTGTTTAGACAGCAGATGTAAGACTTTATCTACTGAAGGACTGCAGGGCAGACTGCTCTTGTGCGAGTGGAGTCCCCACAGGAAAGAGTATTTCCCTCTCGGAAGAACTTCCTCATAACTGATGTATGCTGGAGCTGACAGACAACATAGACTACTCAGTGGGTTGTTGCCAGATTGTGAGATCATTAACTATATGTAGACGTGAGTGGACTCTATTAAAGAGCCTGGAAGATTTCCTTGTATTGGACAGTGTGCATCTTAGCAGAGTTCTTTTTTTTTTTTTTTTTTTAATAATGTGAAGTTCATTACAGTTTAATAAATACAATTTAATCTGAAGAATAGTTATCTTTCTCATAGAGGATTATATGAAAATATCTTGGATTTTTGTTTTTTTTACATCATTGCTTTTACAAAACAGCACTGATGGATATTAAGTACAAGAAAGCTTATGTCAAAATAATACTTAATGAATTAACCACTTTCAGAGATGAAAAGTTTTTTTTGTTGTTGTTCCAAATTTATAATAAATTTACTGCGGTAACACTCACAATTAACAGTCATCAGTAAGCCTGCCACGTGCCAGGTTGATAAGCAAATGCACATATTCAGAGGTAAACATGCTGTGCGAGTGCATTTGAGTGCATGCACACAGTGCATAATAAACAACCCGTTCTCACTCACACACACACACACACAGTGGCGCGCATAGACACCACTGACTTCAGCTGTCTCATAAAGTGTATGTCACTCTAACAATTATTAACAAAATTCATGGGAATGAGCAAAACAGTTGACAGGAAAGCTGCAGACTTTTTAGAACTGCCATTTGGTCCAGCCTACCCAACTAAAAGTGTGTGCATATGCGTGTGTGTGTGTGTGTGTGTGTGCATGAGGGGGGGTGGGGAAGGGGATGGCTGTGTTGTATTTCCTGTGTCGCAGTTTACTGTTTTTTAGAGCAAGAAAAATGGGCTTATGTAACGGTCATGTGATTTAGCCAGAAATAGTGGTGGGGCTACAGCTGCTGCCTCTCCTCCTGCAGCTTGGTTCCTTGGCTTTTGGCAGCAGCCAGACAGACACACTGCGCACTACTCCTGCTAGCTCAGAAAACAACTTCTGCTCATTCCTACACAAATACAAATACTGTACTCTAGATGAAACAAAGGCAGTGCATGGAATGTACATGTTTGAGCAAACATGTTTGCATGCAAACAGAACGCACAATCTTTCTTGCAGTAACACTAGAGTCTATGCCAGAAATCTTAGATACTCCTAAGCAAACAAATAATACAGAATGAACATGTAGGGAAATACAGATATGCACCAACATGCAAGTTTGTGCATGCATGCTACCATGTGCACAGTGTGAGAGGTGCACGCACTTTTAACATAAACCTTAATAGGGCTGATCAGTATACCAGGGTCAATAAGGTCACTATACAAGACTATACCACTCCATCTGGATTGTGCCATGATTTCCATTTGTGTTTGTCCCTTGTGTGTTTGTTTGTGAAAGCAGATACAACATTTGCAGTTTAAATTGTCAAGAGGAGCAGATTTCTGTGTGTGTGTGTGTGTGCGCGCGCGAATGTGCGTGTTGGTGTGCGTGCGTGTGTGTGTGTGTACGAGAGCGAGAGAGTGAATGACTGTGTGTGCACGAGCATGAGCCTGTCTGTGTGTGGGCGTATGGCGCTCTGAGGCTGGCGGACGTGTGGAAAAAGGAAAAAAAAAGGGATGGAGATGCAGGCGTAGAGAAGGAGAAGAGTGGAGGAGGAGAGGAGCTGTACAGTGAAGAGCTAGTGGAGCGGAAGGAAGCGCTCTGAAATGGGAGATCATTGGGTTTAGCTAAGGGCTAGGCAGGAGGCAGGAGGGATTCTCACCATGTTAACATCACTGTCAGGAATAGTCTAGCTGCAGCCAGTGTCCTGGTTCCAGCGAATTCTAATACCCTCATGCCATATACTGTATAATACACCATTAGTCATGCGTTGTAGAATGTGAGAGCGGAATAATCACAATTTCAATAATTTTCACAGTGATAATCATGAAATGTAGATCTCTGATATTGCCAGACATTTCACGGGTTTCTGTGTTGACCTACATTACAACTGAGATTCAGCAGCAGAATCAAATATCTACTGCCTTTCCACGTCATGTAATCAAATGAACTGTATACTTTCATGCAGTATGTTCATAGCTATTATTCTCATTGCATAAGTTAGTATCCTCAATCACCCTCTTCCCTCTTCCTTTTTAATTACTACACACATCACTTTGAAAATATCACTGCTGTTCTTTGTCAAGCTGCATGTGTGGTTCACCATTGAACTGACATTGTGTCCTGTCATTCTGTAGGTCAGCACAACTACCTGTGTGCCGGGAGAAATGACTGTATCATTGACAAGATCCGAAGGAAAAACTGTCCGGCATGTCGCGTACGGAAGTGTCTCCAGGCCGGGATGAACCTCGGAGGTGAGGAGTCACACCCTCATTTCAGATTTGCCCTGTCACGTGTCTGAGATGTGACATTTGAGTCAGCCTTGCTCTGCTTATAAGAAACGATAGATATGAAAAAGTAGGTCTGGCTGTGGTCATATGAGGCCCGGGGATGCCTAGTCATAGGATATTTGTGTGTACGTGTGCGATATATTTATATATGAATTATGCATATGCATTTAGTAGGTGTAGATCTACACTACTCTGTCCGTTGCCAGCTGACAAAGCCTGCAGAAATAGTACAGTACTGTATTATGAGGAAAGACAACAGTATAGTAGAGAGTAGCATAGTCAGAAAGGAAGTGCGTTTTTTTCCTTTTCTTTTTTTAATATATTCGTCTATTGCCACTGGCTTCTTCCAAATCAGGGTCGCAGTGGCGTACTCAGGGAGGAAAGCACACTTGATAGGTTTTCAGTCCATTAGAGAAATTGAAATGACAAATGTTTTCCAATTTTATGCTCTCAAAAGGAAAATAAATTTTAAACTAGAATGCAAATGTAGTGACAGTGGACATTCAGTAGAGTAATGTCAATTCACACGTGAATGCTGCCATTTCTGAATTTTAGTGGTTCACTGAAATAATCTGAAATGAAAGGTTTATAATTTGGACATTTGTGTGCATTTTTGCAGTGGAAAAAGTAATTAGTCAAGGCCATTCAATCAGATTTTGATATTTCCAACTAAACTGGTGTGTTTTTTTAACGCCTTTTATTTGGTGTCAAAAACAAACCATTTATGGAAATGACTATAAATCACCACTGCCTAACTATCCAATGAGACAGATTATCCTGTAACTAATTTTATTCAATTACGCATTATAGATGTAAGTGAAAGTGCAGTGAATATTCACTATTGTAAAACCGTAAGGATATTTCTGAACTTTGGGCAGGTTCTGTGACCCTATGTCAAGTACTGCACTGTTGTTGTTTTTGTTTTGTTTTTTTAATGAAAACTGTCACTTGCAAATGCACTGCAACTGTCTGCTGTCATGTCAAATCAAGTTTATTTATAGCCCAATAGCACATAAAAGATGTAAATGAGCTTTACAGGCTGAAAACAGCAATAGCTCATTCTCTATGGCTGGAATCCTTCATAAACCCTGTGATGATTTAGTAAAATGGCTGCTGGAATAAGGTTGTGATAACAAGAGGATAAATTAAATACTTGAAAGAAAAACACAATCCAATATTTTACAAAAAAAAAAAAAAAATCTGCTAGCAAGGCCATTCAACAAAGACAGAAAAATGAGGGCTGCTACAGTGTGGGACATGTGTTATTAACCAAACTGCAGCATCCGCATTGTCAACAATCAGATAAATTGTACTACAAGTACCACTAAAAATTAACTGCTCAGATGAGGGGCCTTTAAAATTTGAGGTGAGGATACTCACATTTGCATTTAGTTCAATGTCTGTGCCTTTAAATGTTACATCTTAACACGTGGGGAAAAACTATCCTGGAACCAATCCAAACCACTGATAGATAATATGAAACAAATGAATGGCCACTGATTGGGAGAAATCCAATGCAGAGAAGCACTGTGACTGTATAAACACTTCCATATTAAAAGCCAATTTGATATATTTCAGCCAGCATTATCATTATAATAATTCTACTGTTATTGAGTGAATAGAAATAGTAATTTTTTCTGCCTTCACATCATCGCTCTCTGCAAACACAGTGTTAATGCACAGAGAGTGACAGGCTCACATTCACACACAGGGCAATGAGCCTATATGGTACACACTAGTGTGAAGGTGGGTCTTTTGTAATGCTGTATGAGCAGCAGCAGTCGTGACATGGTGTTTGGAGTAATATAGCAGCCACATGCCACAAGCAAAGAAATGGAAGCAACACAGTCAGCTTTAAAGACTGATGGACACTGATGTGAAACCTCCATTAGATACACAACCTGACATCAGCTATTCAAATCTTTGCAGAGTGCACTAGGCCCCAGCCATTATACAGTACGTGTCCCCCTGGGGATGCGTTCACAAACACATCTACTTAACTTAAAAGTTCAAATCTACACCCACATCAAACATATGTAGACATACCAACTTATCGACAGATAACTACCAACCTAAGCATATTTAAAACCACAAAACATGAGTTAACATCTCAGTCTAGGGTTATCTCATATAGTGCTGACAATGCACCTGATGAGAGTTTCAAATAAAGTTATATCGACAAGTAAAGAAAGCTACCAGGCTCTCAGTTATTAAGAGCAGATTATTATTATTATTTATTATTTCTGGTATTGCAGGCCCAATATTAAGTGGAAGAAGAAAGAATGTGACCGCTAACCCCAAGTTAGTCTTTAAAGGACAATTCCGGGCAATTTCAACCTGGGACTATAGTATCCTAAAATTTTAGGTCTAAAAGAATGAATCTTCAGATTTTTTTTTTTTTTTTGTAATTGCTCCTGTTTTGCAGCAGTTGTGTCTGTCGCCGCATCGCCACGGTAGCGAGGGCACGACGGTTTCGAAGCAGTAAGTCTGTGGTTTATAAAGACATGAACCAGCTTCAGAGCGCGTCAACCTGAGTCTCTCGCGAGACTCCGCGGACTTTGTTTGTCTGCTCTGTTTACAAACAACCCTCGGCTTGCTTTAAGTAAACAAACCCCTCGGTGTATATTTGACTAGCCATCTGAGGCTGTCTGTGGAAGAAAAATGTGGTTTTGAAGGATGTAAACAGCCTCAACAGCGGAAATACTATCGGTTCCCATTCATCGCTGCCGCGTCGATGCGGGGACAGACACAAGTACTGCAAAACAGGAGCAATTACAAAACAACAACAACAAAAAAAAACAACTTACGATTCAATCTTTTAGACCTAAAATGTTAGGGGAAAAGGTATCATTGTAGCCACAAATAAAATTATAGGGGGAAAACGCTACCAGCTAGCTACAAAGATAACAAACAGTAGCCAGACAGAAGGAAATTAGCTGTCAGCTTGACCGTGGCCAAACTGATCATTCAATCCAGCAAAACGTCAAACAACAACGATGAAACACAACCCAGAAACCAGCCAGCAACGATAACATCAGCCGAGTACAGCGGCCTCCCGACTTGTATTAGCAACGTTAGCATCAGCGGTAGCTTACTATGGTGAAGGGATGCAGTGTCCTCTCCTCTTTGTAGTGATGATAAAATCCCTTGGAAGAGGCGTCGCTGTCCCAAAACACGGAGGCAAGATAGAAAAACTCCGACTTGCGTCTTGCAGTGCGGTCTGTGGAGGAAAAAACAGCGGAAAAAGGCAATCTACCAACAAAAGGAGTTGAGTAGTACCATTGGCAGCAACAGCTACCTTTAGCAAAATGAATTAAAAAATAAACGTTTCCATCAAGTTTTCCCCAGTGGTATGAGACAGCTCCTTAATAAGGTGTTACATCTTATTGCAGATGCAGAGACAGCATCAGTAAAAACATATTGGACAGGTGATTAAACTTGGAAAACAGCCTCAGCCACAACAGGCACACCTGGCCTAAGTGCAGCACCACACCTATATTGATTGTCCGAACAAGCTGATTGGCTGAGCTGTTTATAGCGTTCACTGACACGTTCACTCATTATTCCTATTTCAGCTGTCATAGAGAGGCATTTGTTCAGCTTTATGTGTCTTTGTCTACCCTATTTCTCTCAATTAGGACTGACTTAACGTTTTTTGTAATTACATAGGCGATTGCAGCACATTTCAAAGCCACCATGAATCACATCCTCCAAAATCTTACAGTAAATCTACAAGAAGGCAGCAGTTGTTGCAGCACTGCATTAGACCGCAATAGATTCAGCCAGGTGCACCTTCTAAACTGCAAACTGAGACCTATGCTTTTTTTTGCCTGTTAATCAAGATATCCATCTGTGCATGACCAAACAATGCACAGGAAATTAAGTATGATTAGACATGGACTCTGATCTGCTCCTGGTTTTTCTGAATTTCTTCTCTTGTCTTTACAGCTTCTGATCATTTACAGTACAACCTTACAAAAGCTGCATACGTATTTCACACACAGAGATAACAGTTTCATCAAAAATCATACTTATAATGTCTCACCGCTAACACTGAGGTGCGAAATACAAGATTACATTGGTCACACCTTGTTTAAAATTAAACACTTAATAGCAGTAGACAACTGTATTAGGCATTGTTAACACATGCAACAGGTATGAATATTAGAAGCCAGATATTTCTTATCTTGAAGAACTGTATATCCATATGTGTTTTCTTAATTACACCCTCAGAGTATATGGCACATTGCAATAAAAGTCAGACTATGAATCTAACAAAGCCCAGCATCAACAATGTGTTAATAAGCACCATTATGTTCCCCACAGCACGAAAGTCTAAAAAGTTAGGAAAGCTGAAGGGAGTCAGCGAGGACCTGCAGGGCTCTAAGGACGGCCAAATTGCCACAGGTGGCGTTGGAGGCGGTTACCTGTCCTCAGAGAAGGAGCTGAATGCCAGCGCTGCCAGTGCCCTGGTGCCCCATGGGCCTGGGGTGGTCACACCTTTTTTGCCGCCCTCCATCTGCAGCGTGTTGGAGCTGATTGAGCCTGAAGAGGTGTACAGTGACTATGACAACACGCAGCCTGACACCACTGACCACCTGCTGTCCAGTCTCAACTGCCTGGCCGGAAAGCAGATGGTACGCCTGGTGAAGTGGGCCAAAGTACTTCCAGGTTAGTGACCACTAGAGCTACGGGGTAAGGCCTAAATGCTCTTTATGAGTGTGTTTAAATCAGATTTGGAAAGGAGCTTAAACAGCACCCTTAAACATGTGTATGTATTTTTGAATGTTTTATATAATAGAAACAGTTGCTGTATTTTAAGGCATATTATTAGTTAAATTATTTTTTCCTGTTGCTTTCAAAACTCAATGAAAAGCTTTTTTACATTCACGACATTTATGACGTTGTTGTTCTCAAACAGTCGAACAACAGTCATTTTTATCTATGAATGAGTCAAAGAAAATGGCATGAGCTAAAACTATTAGTCTAATAGACAAGAGGGTCTAAACATCAATTATTGACTAGTTTTAATGAAGATAACATGCCATTTTCACTTTTCATCCTCTCCATCTTGAGAATGCTGGGGTTTTTTTTTTTTTTTTTTTTTTTGGTTTTTTTTTTTTTTTTGAGTGCACCCAGCATGCAAATTTAAATTTCAAATATTAGGTCAGGAAATAATTCTGCAAAGCTTCAACAAGATTAGCACTGAATCCTATTTTACCATTAAATAGAATCAAGATTAAGATTTCCCAAACAGAACTCATTTACATCGTGTTGAACAGAAGATCTAATGTCTATCTCATTAATTTCTACCTATAAGCCACAGCACAGGAAGAAAATAAATGTTTGAAAAGGGGTAAACAAGTTCCCCTTAAAATGCCAGTCAGTGGGAGACATATTGAAAGATGCCTCACAGGTAGCTCTTTGAGGCTGTTTAATTTGCTGTATTGCAAATATTTGATACCTCCTCGGTGTCTGCTTGCCATATCCGGACGTATAAATAGAAGGGGAGCCAGACAGAAGGGTCAAAATGAGTACCTTCGACTTTCAGATATGCCACCGCCTGCATTCAGCTTACATCTGGATGTAGCAGGGCTAACACACAAGGCAGTGTTGACTAGTATTGTCAATACCAACAAAGGGTTCAAGGGAAATCTGTGGCTCGACTCATTGTTAAAGAAAACTGTTATTGTTTCCGGTGTCAAATAACATTTAAGGTTTATGTTAGCTGACCAAACAATGTTAAGTCAGGCATTTCATTTCCCATTGTACAAATATATATATATGTGTGTATATTTTAGATGATGTTTTTGGCAGACTGATGTGCATATAGACTGAAATAGTCCCTAAGCCTTGATAAGTCACTCGTGTGTCCTCACTTGGCCTGTGTTTTGCATGAGGAGTTTCTTGCCAGAGTTTGATTGAGAGTTTGGCAAGTTTCCTATTCGAATCTATTTCTGGTGCTCCATAGACAACACGCCAATAACTGGAGGCCTTGAGGGATTTGCATAAAAGAAGAATGGGTGAATATTTCTCAGTGGTGATCATGTCTAAACAAATATTGGCACATAAAAATACACTGCCTCCTAAGTTGGTGCTTATTAAGTCAAAATACATTAAATGCTAGAGTACTGTCAGCTACATTTAAACAAATGCTTTCTTCACATCAGGTTAATCTGTCTATACTGTGTCTATGCGTGTTTGTTTGTTTGTCAGGTTTCCGGGGCCTGCCCATCGAGGACCAAATCACCCTGATCCAGTACTCATGGATGTGCCTGTCCTCCTTCTGCCTCAGCTGGCGCTCCTACAAACACACCAATGGACAGTTGCTCTACTTTGCCCCTGACCTCATCTTTAACGAGTAGGCATACACTTCCATATTCACAGAGTACTGCGCATATACACTGCACACACACATGCACATAGGTCTGATGATATTAATATGTACCGACCCTGACATTTAGCAAAGCCACAGATGTTCAGCATCTTTTGATTTATGTTATCTCCACAGTTTTATGCATGTAAGGTACATATAAAATACATGTGTTGTCGTCTGATGTCTTCTTTGACTTCCAACACATGTCTTTTGCAAATGTGAGAACAAATATTACTTTTTTTAGATGGTTTGTAGATGCAGTAATTGCTAAGCTTTTTGGTATTAATCTTTAGTGGCTTTTGCTATTTTCAGCTGCTCATCAGATGCAAATTTATGCATAAACATCACTTTTGCGAGTGGACTTTGGAGAGTAAGGAGTGGATTTTCCTACTGTACTATTTTAAGCACTCCATTAACGTGCCTGAAAACGACTGAAAGGGGCCAAAGTGAGTTTCTGTCATAATGACGGTGCATGTATACTTAAAAAAAAAGGTCATAATCTGGCACCTGATTTCTGGCACTTCCTAAGGAAATACTTTCATACTTTTTGTTGGTTCTTTTCATTGCGTTAGGCACAGGCGATCAAAAGCCTGGCAGGGGCAGTCAATGTCCCACTTAATCTGTGTTAATACGTCTGAACAGGAGAGCAAGTGGAAAAGGAAGTGTATGTGGGCATGTTCCTGTTGGAGCTGCAGTGCACAGCCGGTGATGAATTGAATGTTATAGAATTAATCAAAGAGGAGAATAGCAGCCTCTGTAGGCAGCCTGCTGTAGAGGAGCGGGTTCACGCAGGGGCAGGTTTAAAAGCTCCGACTAATAGCTTGTGTAAGTCAATGTCAGTGGGTCAGTTTGTCCCAAATAAATAAATAAATAAACAACAGCACAAATGCCATTGTGCAACACAGCCACAGCCTCTCTGTCTGAGTGTGTGTGTGTGTGTGTGTGTGTGTGTGTGTGTGTGTTTTAGCACTGAGCTTTTGCACAGTGGGTAAAAGCATTAGTTTGCCACACCAGTGATCCTCTGATCCTCTAATCTGTTTAGTGCCAAGTGGATCACAGTTTATTAAGAATTATGTGTTTCTTTCTGTAAAGATGACTAACAGTTTTTGGAGGAAACCTAATTTTTGTGATCGAGACTTAATGGTTTGTGTCATTTGGCAAGTCCAGTTCGGAATAAATTACACACACACAGCACAGCACAGCACAGAGGAAAACACTGGAATCCACAGAGGAAATGAACATGAGAATATCTTTACTGTACAGTATTGTACAGTACAGCTCTACATGGTGTGGTTTCTGTACACCAGGCCTATCCCACTGACGGATGGGCCTAGCATTCAG
Organism: Caranx ignobilis; assembly: GCA_021432705.1. Classification (NCBI taxonomy): domain Eukaryota; kingdom Metazoa; phylum Chordata; class Actinopteri; order Carangiformes; family Carangidae; genus Caranx; species Caranx ignobilis. Next base: position 6,959,280 of record MU269982.1, read on the forward strand.
CCCGAAAGAACAGACATGGTTGGCTGCATGCTGTGAGGGTTGCCTGGGTGCAAGGGTGTGGGTTTGCATATACAGAAGATTCATGTTCCCACCCCAGGAGAACTGAAATGTCCCAATCAAGACCTTACAAAAGTTTACTTTTTGAAGTCTTTGATCTGAGTTTTTATGTAAATGTAAATATAAATACAGGTGATATTTTAAGAAAATCCTTCAGTTGACTGCATTAAAAATCCTCTTTGTTTTGGAGGGGTTAGTGTGCCTCCACCACTGACCAAACCAAATCTACACCCTGTGTGTGGCCATGTGTTAACATACACTAGTTGTACAGATTATTAATAATTCAGTCATTATAAGGGCATATACGTAGTTTGTCCATAATTTTGCTGAGTCTTTAGGACAGTGGACAGTGGACACTTGTTTCTGTAGCTACTTAGTGGTTATTGAGCCAGGACATTAAGGCATTTATTGAGTGGACTATCCACTCACTCAGCTATTAGAGTGAAATCTGTCACTGATGTAGAGTAAATACTGCAGGGATGAATGTGCATTTTACATTAAAGACAAAAAAAGACTGCATAATCTGTCATTTAGTCTCTTACGTGTGGTAAATGCTTGCATAAGATAAACAAAACTATTTACCTAAAGGGTTCGGGCACTCATGATTCAATTAATGTGCATCTGGACAGGCAGAATTTATCTACTGTGTGTAAAGGTAGAAGAAATATAATGCAACATGTGTAACAATGGCAGTAAGATCCACTGTCCACAGAGACAGTGCAGAATATATTTTTAGGTTTGAAGACAGCAGCACCCCCTGACTGTGTGTCTGCAGCAGTCAGAGTGCTGTTGGTTTTCTGCCTGCACAGAAAGCAAGCAAAGCTTTACTATACCCAATCAAATATTTTCATATGAATCTGGCTGACGGTGGCACACACCACAAACACCTGGGAAAATGCACTTGTAAAGTGAATTTGCAGGTGGTGTTGCTAATTAGCTGCTCAGCTGCGGCGCCTTAACCCGCTGAAATTTTCAGGTGTCGATCAGTTCACCTGCCACCGTGAGCTCTGCGGTCTTTACTTGTTTATAACACTCTCTGTCCTTGACTTATAACTGCAGATACCAGTGCGAGATGATTTACATTGTGCCACCGTTCCCCTGTCAGCTCAGCTATCAATCAAAAACATACACTGGCCCACCCACTCAAAGGCTTGAGGCTAAAAGAGCATTTCTGATGTATCTGCCAAAGACCTTTTTCTAGATTCAGTGCGAGAACAAATATTAACTTTAGAATTATTTTGACATGATGTTTGATTGTGAGAAGGGATGGCTGATTGTGATTTCAGTCAGACTTTAAGTGATTTGTTTGGACATAACTTTTCTGACCAAATAAATTTTTGTCGGCTTCCCACAGCCAAAGATGAATCTGAACTTTCCTCTCCTCAGTTCTGTGCTGCTTCCTGAATCTTTTACCATAGAAACAGAGAGAGAGAGGGAGAGAGAGAGAGAGAGAGTGAGAGAGGCAGCAAGAGAGAGAGAGAGAGAGAGAGAACTGAGAAAGGCTGAGAGAAAACCAGAGTGAGAGTGAGACAGAGATACAGAGATGAGAAGGAGAGGGGGAGAAGGAGGGAAGGAGAGAGACTGCTGCCAGTTTTTTTTTCTTTCCTCCCCAAACCAGCAGCTCATTTTGGGCAGTGATTCAGCAAAATTGATTTCAGGAAGAGAGTGTGAGAGAAGGAGGGAGGGACAGAGAGAGAGAGAGAGAGAGAGAGAGAGAGAAACGTGTGGAGACTTTAGAAACTCCAGCCCAAAGTTGTAGGTATTAAATGATGTTATGCCGCACTTTGCGAAACTGCACACATACAGGGTGCAGCTCAGCGGGAAACAGGTCTGCTCAGGAGTTGTCACAGTTTATCAGTTATTCAGTCAGGCCCACAGACACAGCTGTACACTAAATACTGTAAAGCTTTATGCTGTCTTACGCTTTAATGGGAACATTATGCACTTGTTTCCGATCGGCTGCTTCTGGACGCCTCTACGAAATGTTAAATCTAGTTGTTATCGGAGAGAAGTCTCCAGCCCCACTGCCTATGTAATGATGCCTTTTCACAGTTTTGTGGGTAAAGCTCTGACCTCTTTCAAGTCAAGCCTCACCACTTGCATTTAATTATGGCAGTCTCGATGGGATGGTGATTTATGGCCGGGAGAGAGTGGCATCTAAAGCCAGAGATTCCCTTCAATCTGTGGCATCTGCAGAGCACATTCCCGATTGGCTCACGTATCCCTCCTAATGTTTCTTTCCTGTTTTTGTGAACTCTGTGAAGTGACCAAGATTATTTTTGCTGATAAAAAATGTGTGTAAAAAACAAGGGGAGTGAGAAAGCACGGGCATGCGCGATCAGCACGTGCACTCAATGGTGAATTTTCCACACGTTGATTCTCTTACGCCTGTTTATTAAACATGTAGATCTCAGTCTAAGTTACACATGGCCATTTACATGACAATGCCGTCAACGTAATACGATGGGAAGTCTATATCCTACTTTAAGAGGGTTTCTATGGTGACTAGAGTTAGATAGGGGGTCTTTAGTCTGACACAGTCTTAGAGAAGTGGTGCATCTGTGCTGTGATACTGTAAGCAGCACTCTGCAATCTGGGGGGATTTGGTATTCTGCTCTTACTCCAGACTACAAGGATCCTCCTCTGCACTGTGTTGGAAATATTGTTTCACTGGACAGAACCAGCAAGATAGAGATGGAGTCAGAAAGCCAATGAGGGAGTTAGTTTTGACAACAAAAATTGAGAAAATTACCGTGTGATGAGGTTGTAAATTAGCAAAACTACCCAACTGTTTTGTACTCGGATGTAAACATGTTTATTTCAGCTGTGAAGTTGGCCATTTTAACATGGGAGTCCGTGGGGACTGACTCACTGTTGGAGCCAGACTGAAGTGGCCATTCGAAGAAGTAGATATTTGAACTCATCGATGCTTCATTTTTAGCTTCAGAGGTGGCTACATGATTATTACACCTACTACTGATACAATCTAATACAGGAGTGCTAAAAGAAATCTTGTGTTTTTCAAGAAGCTGAAAATGTTTTTGTGGTTTTGCTCTTTCCTTTCTTCAGGGACCGCATGCAGCAGTCAGCCATGTACGACCTGTGTGTGGCCATGAGGCAGGTGAGCCAGGAGTTTGTACGTTTGCAGCTAACCTACGATGAGTTCCTCTCCATGAAGGTCCTTCTGCTTCTCAGCACAGGTAGGCAGTCGACAATAGGCCTGCACACAGTTGAAGTTATTCATCCTATTCTCACTGATTACCGCTTGCACCAAACCTACCTGCAAGCACAATTTACTAATTGTAAAATGAAATGTCATTTGAAAGCCATTTATCAAAAAGGAAAACAAACATTATGTGCTCGACATCAATTCCAGACAAAAATTAATTGAAATTTCCTATAAAAACAAACTCAATAACAAGCATTAATATGAAAGCTGTGGATTTTCTGGCGACAAGGCAAACAGACTAGGCACTACTAATAGAGGCTGCTGTTCAGCTCCACTTTGGTCCATCTCTCACCAGACAACAGCTGCCACATTTCATGTGAGTGACTCAACAAGGGACCTGTAGTGACCCAGTTAAAGCTGGCCATCAGACATCACAGCTTTAAGTAACTGCTGAAGGTTGATGGGTGGATACTTTCCATTACGCTGCATTCAGATTCAGGTGGACCTGATCATTTCTTGCTGTTCCTCAATAGCAGCCTTATAAACACGGATGTCATTGACTGACTTACTAACTGACTGACAGACTGACTGACTGAGTTTCCACCACTGGTCTGCAGAGTGTCGAGCTGCAGTCTACCGGGCTGCTCAGGTTTCCTGGCTTCTCAGGAAATGCAGGGAAGAGGAGGAGCGCTTCCAATACACTGAGCCTCACTCCCATTACAGCAAATAAACTCCTTTCATTACATGTATCAATATTACGGAGGCAATGACTAAACATAATATAACAAGGCTTCGTACTACTCACTAACTCCCCATAAGAAACAATGGAAGACATTTAGACATCAAGAGACATTTAGACTCGGCTCTTCTAAAAATTGGTTACATTCTACATGAATGAAGAATAAACTATTGTGGATCCCAGACAATAAATAATTGACAAAATAAGAATAACCTTTCTTAGGGCATGTTTCCTGGTAGCTCACCAGGTAGAGCTTGTGTTTTGGCAACCTGGGTGGGTTTTCCCATCTCTCTTTCTCTCACTATGACTGTTTTAAAGGCAAAAGTCTGTCTCCCATAACACTCTCTTAGTAAATACAACTGAAATCACGACTCATTCTTTGTCTTAAATCTATGCATTTGGTGAGTTTGTCAGACAACACTGCAGTTATAAAATCAGTATTTGACAATAGGTGGTCTAGCAGTCATGTTTGAATTGAGTAGCTTTTTGTTACAGCCAGATTGTTAATATCATTTCACCAGATTTTTCCCCAAAATATTTCTAGACAATTCAGCCTCTACGACATGAATCTTCCTCTAAAAGGAAGTACCAGCAAGTACTTGTGAGGACACTCTGCCCTTTAATGGACGGGCAGCTGTCATGCTCTGCCATCGAGGCATCCATCTGCAAGTATTCAGAGCCTTTTTCTACCACATTAAAGGGACTCTGTGTGCATCAAGTCAGTCTTTAGTGGTGCACTTTGAAGCAGGATTCACTAGAATCACCGCTGTTGATGTTTGTAGTTCGCTGATAACCAGTGTGGTTTATTGTGAATAGGAGAAGCTTCTGTGTGCTTGTCTGCTCTTACACCACGACAAGCAAAGGTGCTATGCCTTGTGTGTTCCCAAATTAACACTTGTATTGTGATAGCAACATACTGTGCACCGTTAAGGCCCGAGCCACCCACCATCCTTCCTCCAAAAGCAGCCTCTGCATAGGAAATTCATTGATAAGGGTGTCTTGTATTCTGCTCCAACCACCACACACCTTTTAGACGGTGTTGGCAATGCTTGTACTCACCTTCCTGGCACCTGCAATCACATTTAATCATGCTCTGAGCTCATTCTTAGTAAAACCATTAATATGCATAAAGGCTGTGGAAATAGGCTTGATGTCATATGCACCTGTGTATGTAGCAAGATACAGTAAAAGCACAAAGGAAAGTGGCTGTGTGAAGGCTAATCAGGTTTTTTATTCTACTGCTTAATTGCCCACAGGTAAAGAGAGTACCTCTATCACTCACTCACTGAAGGTCTCACAGTGTTGCCACTCTCATCCTAACTTCGCCCACAGGCGCTGCAGCCTCACATAGAGGATGTGTTGGACCAAGTTGCTCAGCTGGAAACTGAAAGCAGTGGTTTTTCCACCACCTCAACACACACTGAGCTGCTGCTGTCAGTTCAATAGTAACAGTTAAAGATTCCATGATGGCAGCCGTGTCATAACTCTGCTGTCCACACCCACACTGCTAGCTATTAAAAAGATAACCGCAACACTTCAAGGTACACCGGGACGCATGAGACCAGCAGCTCGTCGTGTATGTATGCACACGTCTACACAGAGCCCAGTGTTTGTGTGTGTCTGTGTTAATAGATGTGCAAAAGTTAGAGAGAGAGGGAGAGACAGGGAGGTGAGGATAGGGGTGATGAGTGAGAGTTGCAGTGAGGTATTTGAAGAGTCTGCAAGCTGGACAGACTTCAGACTCTTTGAACTTCACCACCAGTGCCAATCAGTGGAAATATTCATTGGCAGAGTATTTATTTTTCCATTACTGAGGCCTCAGAAAGTGGTGCATGAATGCTGGACTCCAATTGGCAACCTTGGAAAACTTTTCCTCATCCTACCATTACAATTTTCAACAATTTACCTTTATATTTTCAAGTTTAGTTGATATTATTACTTAGTGTGAATTATAATGAGTACAGCTATAAATGAAGTGTGTGTGTTTTTGTGTAGTGTCAAGTTGGGGTCAAAAAGGTTTAGAGATTGTGAACTGATTCACACACACCATTGTCGTCATCGTTGAAAATCTACTGCACCTCTCATGACGAAGGTACTGTAACTGAATCAACTGATTGGACTGTCATATCCAATCAGAGGGCGGCTTGTTACCAGGTGCAAAGATTGTGTTAAAATTCTGCTTGTAACTTCAGCATCACAAATCATGTGGGACCTTTAGCTGCTTTGAGTTTTACATGCAGTTTTTTTGTTTTGTATCTGAAAACATGAGAAGCTTTCTGACCCTAATTTGAGCCCATAGTCCCTCACATGAGACATGGTCAAGACTGACAAGTTAGTTTCTTTTAACTAATCATGTGTTATGAATTATACAAATTTACATCAAATTAAATTAAAAAATTTGGACAGTGGTTCCTAACTTCTTTGGTCAGTGACCTCTAAACAAAGAAACTGTGTATGTCTTGTAGGCTACTGTGTAGTGTATACGCTAATACACACATCAGGAAGAAAATACAACAGCAGATACTTATAAATTCAGTATTTCCCAGACCAGTGGTATAAAATTGGTTTGGGCTTTATAGTACAGTGACATGTGGGAGCGGTGTCATGAAAGCATTTCTCTGATATAAAATCAGTGACCAGGAAGCAGGAGATCTCCGGTCAGACTTCTGCTATGGGATGGTGGGATGAGATGAGGAAGAGAGAGATGAAAAGAAAGAAGATGAGACACTGATGGGGAGAAAAGTGAGATTTAAAGAGTGAAATCAGACAAATGTTGACAGTGAGAGCTAGTGCTGGTGAGGAAGAGACAGGTGCATAGCTGTGGGGAGAATGAGAGAGGAGACTAAGGGGGTGGGGTAGTGGGGTGGCAGAGCCGGTCCTTCTGTTGCTGTGGCCTCCCTCTCCTCCTCTGGAGGTTTTCCAGAGAGCCCTGCTGTACTTAATAAAGGCCAGTCAAGCACCAGGCAATTCTCCAAGACCTGCTATTTTTTTTTCCACTTCCTTCAAACCCAAGCTGGAATTTTGAAGGAGCGGTTGTGGATAAAAGAAGCAGGTATACAAAATCGAAAAAGGGGAATTTAAGGTGGCTTCAATCTGGCACTGGTTATTGGATTTAGTCAAAATATAGCAGTGAAATATGATGGAAGGGAGAAGAAAATAATCATCCACTGCCTCATTTCTAATGCGCAGTAGAAAACTCCCTTTACCTGCCCATTCTAAAGTCTACATGATGGAGTGACTGTGCTTGTACAGGGGGCTGTGCAAACATTTCAGCAAAAGCACTTGTGAATAATTTCAAAAACAAGCAGCCCGTCTCTGAGGCGCTGCAGGAAGCTCGCTTAGTTACAGTCATTCAGAGATAATGTTAGGGCCTCGTGGAAGGAGTAGCGGCAGAAATGTTTACAGAGGAGTTGTCAGAACTTGTCAGCTGAGCAAGTACTACAGAGTCACTGAGTGTGTGTGTGCCTTTGGGCTGGTATGAAAAATTCTGCGCATGTGTGTGTGTGTGTATTAAATTGAGAGAGGGTGAACAAGTAAAAGAGAGAAAAGGAAGGAGGGATAAAGAGAAAAGAGAGAAGGGCTGTTATTCCTCTCTGACCTTGGCTAAGGTTTCACTGAGCCTGCGGCGTCTCATGACCCTGTTTGGATTCAGCGCAGCAGCAGTGGCCTGCTCAAACCAGTTGCACTCCTCACCTCCACACAGACGTAGATACCACTGCTAGACTATCGCCTTCATTTGTTCTGTTTCCGTCGAGCCACAGACCACATGGCACTGGGTGTTTATCAGAGGGATCGGTGTGTATCGCGTGATGCCTTTTAAAGGGTAACTACAGTAAAGCCTAATAAATGCCTTGCACTATGCTGTTATTAATTGGCCTTCCATTCAGCCCTCTGGGGTCACATGTAAAACTTCCTGTTTGACAGCACCTTAAAGATTTGCTTGAAGTATCAGGTGTTAAATCAAGTCTGAGAGCCATCCTGTCAGTCAGGTATGCACCAGCAGCCCAGAGCAGGAAGCTACATGTTCTTAACAATACATATGCTAATGGACTCTGCTAGCTGCCTGAATTATGTTTTTTTTTTTTTTTTTTTATTATTATTCTTTCATGTGGATTAGAAAAAAAAGAGCTTTCCCAGGCCTTGTGATACACATAATAATACAGCTACACTACACATAAAAAAATATGGCCTAGTTAAAAAGGCTCCATACCTGCAGCAAAAATCTCTTTGACACCAATTATGGTGGTATAAATGGCCTATTTTGGGGCCGGTCATGGTAACGCCCCTAAATGCCAGGTCAGTTTCTAATCAGGGCGTATGTGGGTCAGTGGGAGAAAAACAAAAGGTCCAAATGGGGGCCTGGGTTTTAGCACATTCTCATCATGTCAGCCATGAAATAAAGCAAAGACCTCATGGCCTCTGCACCAGGGCCTCAGTCTGTTTTCAGATCTGCTTTCCTCAGCCTCACGTATGTCACACCCGAAGGTGTTTGCGCATCGAACTACGATGACGGCAAATTACAGACAGAAGGAAATAATGAAACACAAACACACATTCTCAGAATTATTGACCCACAGTGCACTATTCTCAAAACAATTCTGACTGACACAAAGTTGGCTTTTGCTTGCAGCTATTTGTTCTGCACAACTCAAACAGGTCCTGTCAGGTGTTGTTTTTTAGCTGCTCTTGCTGCACGTGGTTGAGGTTTATCTTAGGCAGCGTGGCTAATCCACAGCACAGAAGAAAGTGCATAATTATATTTTTAAAGGGAAGTTGTCGTAATCATTAGGGCTCAGAATTTCACATTCTGCTGCAAAGTGTATTTTTGTAAGGTTTTAAAACTACTATAAAAACTTATAGGACATAAATGCCATTGCCTCTTCTCAATATGTTTAACCATGCTGTGAAGGCAGAGGAAGCTATTAGTTCCCTCCGAAGCTGCTACATGTGATCGAGAGCTTCTTTGGCCTTTCTGGTGAAACAGGAGTGACTGCAAGCTATTTTTTTCAGACAGAATGTGATACTGTGTTCTTCCCACCAAGTCTTGTGACGTTCCACTTTAGAGATGTGACCATTAGCTCATTAACTGATTAGTCGATCATTAGAAAAGATTTTTTAAATAACTGTTTAATAGTTTGTGATTTTCTGAACCAGAAGGAAATGATAAATATTATCTTCTCACAGCTCCTCAAATGAGAGCATTCACTACTTTTATGTGTATTATGTGAATATAAACTGGACACATTTAGGTTTCAGGCTGATTTCATTGATAATGACAGAGAATCGCCAATGGATGGATGGATATTGTCATATCTTAAGTCTGGGCTGAAGGACAACTGAAAGTGTGTCTGAGGTGCAGTCTTTTAGAGGCGAGGTGTTTCTTAATGTCAGAGCTGTTTAAATTGGCAGACGTCCACAACTGTGACTTTGTTCTCCTGCACAGCGAAGGAGAAAGAGCCAGGGAAAGAGATACTGTAGACATTTTCTGATGCATCCTCATGATTACCGTTACTGTATCCCATCCTTCACATCTCTCTGACCTCCCCTCCCATTACGCTGCCTTTTTTTTTTTTACTTTTTTTTTTTACTTCAAGTGCGCTGATGCATCCAAATGATTGTAATGTGAATGAGGGGCTGTCGCCATTTCACAGCTCTGGTCACCGAGCAAACTTCTTGATGAATGAGGTTTGTTCGACAAAACGATTGAACTCTTTAACACACATAAGCTCTGTTGTTCTCTGGTTTACTGTCATTATTGCTGAGATAACTTTTAATCAAGGCCTTCCAGTATATCTTCCATGAATCAGTGACTACACATGGAAACTAATTACCATTTGAAATGGTGAAAGTGGTTGTAATGAGTTGCTTAATAGGCCTAGGTCGTCAACATGGTTAAAAAAAAAAAAAAAAAAAAGGTCCAGAAAAAGGAAACTGTGTGGGAGTGGGTGTGTAATTCACTGAGCTCCTCTAATTACACATCTCTGCATTAAAGGAATACGCTGGTGGCTTTGCCTGGCTTAGACCATTAACTTCACATCATGTTTAATGTGCAGCTTGTCAAATGTTCATCATATATCATATATATCATATATTCCAAGGGGTCAATGGTCAAAGGTGTGGAGATCTCATTTCTGTTTCTGAACATTGTATCTTAGCAATGCCTTACTTGCATTTCTTCAGATAGATTAAAAAAAAAAGTTCACCTGGAAACAAGGATTAACTGGTTAGAATTTGTTAGCTGAAGGTTAAAGTTAGGTGACCTCACCAAACATGATTTTAGTCTTGTGAAAAGTGTTCAAGGGAATCCCCTCAAATGTTGAACTTGGCCTCAAGGGTGAACTGATTAGATTTTAAGGGTCCAAGGTCAAAGGTTATGGTGACCTCAGAAGGTTTGGGACATAGATATATACAACAAGAAAGAATAGAGGTGGAAACTCTGTTTTGTTGAATATTATGAATATTTTAAATTTTGTGGAACTCTCTGTAGATACAGATGAGAGTATGTGTGGGCTGATACTCAAGTGATAATCATCTCAATATGAACAATAAATAAAGATCTCTGACAGTTGACACATTTATGTCTCAAGGTTTACTGTATGTGCTCATACCACTCAACCCCACTGCCAATTAAATGTTCATTATGATGAATTACAGTCCTCAAGGCACTGAAGAGCAATCTGTTCATCTAAATACTTCAACACACGTTCAGCAGCAACATGTGATTTGCAACACACCTGAATGAAACTGTAGACTTTTCTTTTATACAGTATAAATCCCTAACAATCATGCCACTAAGGCAAAGTTTTAGTCACGACCAGCAAATAAACAATCAGCGGTCTGATGGCAGTGCTGTTTGTCTGTTTCCCAGTTCCAAAAGAGGGTCTGAAGAACCAGGCAGCGTTCGAGGAGATGAGGGTTAATTACATTAAGGAGCTCCGGCGATCAGTGGGAAAAGCAACAAACAACTCTGGCCAAACCTGGCAGCGCTTCTTCCAGCTCACCAAGCTACTGGATGCCATGCATGATGTAAGTACCCTTGCCCTGTCTAGCTCCCTTGTGCCAATCGCCTACAGTAGAGCACAGGCTTCCCTTGGCAGCCTCTCGGTACGCCATGCCTTCACACACGGACCAAGGCGTCCAGTGGCACTTTGGAGCTCTAATATCACTGGAAATGTTTTGAGTAAAATGGCAGCAGTGGATTTGGATAATGCATTTACTTAGCGGTTCAATGGTGCTGTGGCTTGGAATAAGGATTACTGTATTCAATTCCCTCCCTAAGGGGGAGGTTATTTTGGAAGAGGTGGTGACTAGGCTGTATTGGTGAATGGAACAGAAGTGGGTCGATGCCAGTTCGGAGTTTATTGGATCACAGTACACAGTGGTCACTGTGGCAAATGTGCTAAATCATTGCTCTGTTATAATGCATGGGTCAACTGGAATATGGCATAATGACAATGTGAGCAAAGCCCCAAGAGGTGAGACTCAGCAGGTGACAGGTCACAAGGATAAACACCCAGGATTCAATGACCTTAATGACTGAGCGAGTGGGGTTAGTGCTGAAGGGACGACCCTTCTGTACAAGAGATTTGCCCAGTAAAAAAATCAGTGGTGCCCCCAAGTGGTGAACTGATAGGAAATGAAAAGGGGCCAGTGCCCCATCAGAGAGCATGTACACTTGTGAATAGAGTAATACACATGAATATACTCTGATGCTTAATACAGTGAGTAATAAAAACCACAACTACCATGTGTTTCTTATGAAATTTTGTGTGTTTTCCAGCTGGTTGGGAACTTGTTGGACTTTTGTTTCTACACCTTTCGCGAGTCCCAGGCCCTGAAGGTGGAGTTCCCCGAAATGTTAGTGGAGATCATCAGTGACCAGATACCAAAGGTGGAGTCAGGCCTCACCCACACAATCTACTTCCACAAGAAGTGACTCTGTAAACAGATGGGACAGAAGCAGCAGCAGCAGCAGCAGCAGCAGCAGCAGCATTAAGAACTGGAAGAGGAGAGAGGAAAAAGGTTCAAGGAAAGAGAGAATGCGCAAGGAAGGGCCTGAGCAGTTGGCCTGCACCCTATTGCCCAGAACGCCAGCATCCTCGTCTCGGAAAGTTGAGTGACGTGGTGGCAGACATAGAAAAAAAAGGGGGAGAAGGATTTGACCCTGCCGTCACCACGAGCAGGTCAGAGCTGTGAATAGTCATGGAGTCAGCGATGACACGCTGAGAAGCACTTGTGACAAATGTGACAAAGCATCCTGAAGTACCCCGTCCCTGCCCACCCAACCACCCACCACCTACCCACCTATCCCCCTCTGTGCCCCTCCCTTGCCCCAAAGACGATAACAGTATTTTCTATGGAGATAAAGCCATACATTTCTTAGGATGCGCTAGATACATTCACAAAGCACGCAGGCACACACAGACACACACAAACACTCACACACACACATAGAGGGAAATTGATACACATGCTGTCCACATGCCTTCACACAAACGCACAGATGCACTCCACATGCACTAAAATCAGATTCCCTTACAAATCTAGAGAAAAGATTTTTGCAAATATTAACTGTGGCTTATGCAGTCTTTCACAAATAATAGCACTATGAAAAAAGATATATATATGTATATATATGTATATATATATATATATATATATATATATATATATATATATGCCAATACTTAGTTTTTGCTTTGCAGTGTAGCAACATACTGCAAGACTACAGGGCAAAGAACATTATGAGGAGGCACAGAAATTATAGACTGTAAGGTGAAAGGTCTATTTGAATATATTCCAAGGGCTATACAAGCGTTATCATAAGCTGGATAATTACACTGAATCTAACAAGTCCAAGTTTGAATCTCAATCGGTGTCATAACAGCCATCATTAACATTCACATACTGAGTTTTTAATTCAAATATGTAGTCAAACAATCAAAACTAATATGCAAAAAGTCCAAAGCGAAATCTCTTATGAAATAAAAATGTCTCTCTTGTGTAAAAGAAAGCTTGCACGTGAAGCTCCCATGTCATTAAGTCACTATTTTTAGGCATTGTGGTGTAGAATTAGGACAATATTGATGAGCAGATTTTACCTTTTTTGTGCGAAAATGGTCAGAAGTGCTGCGGGATGGAAAACATCATGCAATGATGGTAAATGGATTTGACTGAGGTGCATCCATAGTAATTGCTGTCATTTGTGTTATCTCCAGAGCAGCTGTCCGAATGTCTGTTTTTACTCACAATGAAGCGAAACCAGCCCTTTGTGAATCAACACTTATCTACTCTTCCCAGAACTAATAAAAAAAAGCATTTTATAAAAGTGTGTTGCAAAGGTTTAGTTTTTGACGAGCCAGTCATTTTACATTAAGGTGCTTCATTTCTACGACGCCAGGCAAACCATAACATGTACAGTAACTTGTAAACAGTCCATACAATACACTATATGGACACACAGTTAAAACACACATACTCTGTAAAGTCGATATAATACAAAATGGAGCATTACTCTGCAGTGCTTATGGCAAATGGCTAATGTATCAAAACCAGGCAAACGTGTACAGGTATTAACAACTTCTTAAACACATTCTATTCAGCTGTTGTACAGAAGATGTTTTGAAGTACGTGTCGATGAATGCTTGATGAAGAACTGTTGGTATAATCACCTTTCCTGATTTAGTTCATTTCCTTCCTCTTATCTTTTGGGCCAAGTGCTACTATTCATGGTCGGCCCAGTCATCTGGACCATTAACTAGTCTCACACCCCACTGGTTTCTGGGTGGTTGTGGAACACTACTATGATGCTACTGAGAAGCGATAGAGCCGCTGGGGACGAAAAACAGTGGGGGCGTGTGATTTTTTTTTTTTTTTTCTTTTTTTGTGCCCTGTGAGTGTGTATTTACATGGGAGTATGGAGCGAGTATGGCTTAAGTTTGTGTGTGTGTGTGTGTGTGTGTGTGCGCGTTTTTTTTTCCTGGCAAGCATGTGCATAGTTGATCTGCTCTTTCAGCGTGGGTATTATGCATTTATGTTATAGGATTAGCCATATCCTATTTCCACATTTAGATTTGCACAGAGGAGATACAATGTGAAATGAGGCATTAGTGCAGCTAGCAGGAATTGTCTGTTCTGATAAGCAACTGTGATGATGCAGGAAAAGACTTTCTGCATGGTCAACCAGCCTAAAGTTAGACAACATGACATCATTAGCACAGCAGGGTGGTTGTGTATTGTATTTTGTGGCACTGTGCTACACTATGAGGTCTCTTCTGTGGTGGTAACTCTGTGGAGATTGGTGCGCAAAGAGATGGAGGTGCCAGAACCACAACTGTCATATTAGGGACTGTATGAAAATTATCAGGTGGTGGAGGAGGTGCAGAAAAGGGGGGGCGGGGTTCTGTGTATGTTGGAGGAGAAGGACAAGGTACATGAGGTACAACTCATCCTAAAATTATATTTTTAAAAATTCATTCTGTGGTTTGACCACTCAGCAGCTCTCAATTCAAAACTTCAGATACTTTTTCAGGCCATAAACATTATTTTTTGAGATATTTGGGGAGGGTAGGACTTGGCTGGACCTAAAGACGCTATTAATATCACTCTCCCCCTCAATAGTTTTCATACATTCTCTAATCAGAAGGGCCTCATTTTACAATCTGTCTTTGTTGTGCATTGTTGTGTTCAAATTGTGAAGGACCCTTAAGCTAATCTCTCACGGTTTCTTTATTTTGCCCCCTTTTTGTCCTTTTTAAGGAATTAAAAAAAATGTCAAAAGGTTCATAGGATGAATGGGAAAGTATTTTTGAGAGAATTATATTTTGCTGGAAAACAATATTTAAGTACTTTGTCTAAAAATGATATCCTTTTTGTAAAATGAAATGTTAATGCATGCTTTTTGATGAGATGTTTACATTGTATTTAAAAAAGGGAAACTTGTGCCTTTTTATCTCACCTGATTTACAATTTTACAGTATATATTGTAAATAATACAGCAAGTCCTTATGTTGAGTATAGTATAAAACATTTCTACTTTAACCATATTGTTGGAGTATTGGAAAAATATGTCTTTCCCACTCGCCATGTTCTGTGTGTGGATCACAGAGAAGAATTTACAGTAAGGGTTGGTGGCAGAAAGGGCCAAATAGAGAAATGAATGTATTATACATTGTGAGAGACTTATGGAACTTACTACCTGAATGTTAGAGAGAGTAAAAAAAAAAAATTAAAAATAAATAAAAAATAAATAAATGAAAAAAATAATAATAATCAAAAAGTATTTCTTATTTTGTAACAAGATGTAAGTGATGAGTTGTTGCTGTTGAAATGATTTCCTAACCCATGACGGTATTTGTTGATGAGCACCACAATAAAATCAAGACGTCACAACCTATTGAATCTGGAATACGTGAAAGAAAGTTCTTTACAAGTGCGTGCACACGCAAAATGAAATGAAACAGTGGATGTAGAGACTGACAGACCTGTAAGGTAAGCAAATTCAAATCTGACTAATTGTTAAACTGCACCTTTTTTTTAAATGAACTGCCAATACAACGTTCAATCACAAAATTGTCCCAAAGAATGGTAATGATAAAAAAAAAAAAAAAAACGACAAAAAAAAAAGCATTAGCATGTGCACATAGTGGATCCTTGATAACAACAGCGTTTATGTTATCAAGCCCTGGTACGACCCTGTGCCCTCCAGAGGTCAAGGCTTTGACTGTTGGTTATTTGATTGTTTTAGCTATTTAAAGGAATGGTGCAATATTTTGGGAAATAGGCTCCTCATTTTTATTTCTTGCTGAGCTTTAAATGATTGATGCACTCTCATGTTTGTGCACTAAATATGAAGCTGCACCCAGGTGACTGTTAGCGTAGCTTAATATAGAGACTGGGAACAGGAGGAAACGGCTGCACTTAGCTCCACAAAGTCTGATAGGTTGGATTTGGTTGTAAAGACTACGAGTCTGGGGGTGTAGAGTTAGAATATAGCTTAGCCTCCCCAACATCTTCAGCCTGCTAAAGGCTACATTAGCTGCTGCTAACATGACAGCCTAGACAAAAAAATCTTAAACTGGTAGGAGGATGAACAGGTGGGATATGGTTGTACAGCATTTGCTGTAAGTCACTGGACTTGTGCCCAGATATCAACCAAAACAAAAACAAGAAGAAAAACAGATACTGTATCTAGCATTGTGCTTGTTTTGGCTAACAGAGTGGGCTGGCTGCTAGCTACAGCAGCTTCCAAAAACAAGCTAAAATGATCAAAATAAAGATATCCTGTTTAATTTCTATGTATTTTTGTTGTTGTTGTTGAGATCATGTCAGGTGGTTCAGTTCAACCAAACACACCCAAAGCCTCCGAGCTGGAACTGAAGTGAAGAAGTCGATCTGTTGATCTGTGTTTTCTTACAAGCTAAAGGAATGTAAACAGTTGTTGATGCAGTGAAAGACTCCACAACTGCTTCAGAGGTAGTAGGACGTCATCTGTTGGCCTTAACTGTGATTTATTACAGTGTAACAGTGACAATGATCAAAATCCATGAAACTGGGACTTCTGTTATTTAATGGGTAAAAACAGAGGATAATGTAGATACATATTGACCAATGTAGCCTACTGGAAATGTCCCAGGATTTCATTTCAGATATCTGGTCACCCTGATTTATTATAACTTTGGCGTTGACATACATGAGAGTGGTATCAACTTTCCCTCCTGGCAAAAAGTGAACACTGCTGAGCACATTTCCCAAAATGTTGGACTGACCCTGTTAAAGATGGATGATAAATGAACAGCTAATTTAATGGTCGTCAGTCACCACCTACTGCAGACCATAAATAAAAAAAACCCTTACTCGAGGCAGCGGTGTTACCTTCGGAGCTGTCTCCTTGTAAATTAACTCTCCTTTTAGGCATGAATGACTCAGAATGTGTCTAACTGCTGTTTTCACAGTTCACTATCGCGTCACTGTATGTGGAGTCACGTCATCGCCATTTTCTGTTCACAGCGATGAATCGGGTGTAAACAGACGAAGCCATATCTCCACAGCCATGGCAGTGCATTTCTTATAAATATATAAATATATTCAAAATGCTTTTTTTTTCCAATTCCAAAAATGACTTTCTACTCAGATGCTTTGTACAATATTTCTCAGCAACTATACAGCAAACATACAGTAGACACCCTCCAACATAAACCAATAAAACATCTTTGAAACAGTTACTACTGTATATCTTGATGCAGATATTGCCATACTTGTGTTTGCAAAACTATTGCAAGATTCTAATAAAACTGTTAAATTAATAATTCGACATGATGTACTCTATCTGTTTGTGTGTGTGTGTGTGTGTATGGGGGCTGTATGTGTGAGATGATGAAAATTCAACTATATGAGAGAGAAGCTGGTGGTGAAAGGTGCCCCCCTTAAAAAAAAAAAAAAAAGGTGGTGTTTGATCTGGATGAATTCAAAACAGCTGCATATGGTGGCTGGGGAGTATAATGAGCCAAAAAACACAGAGTTAGCATGGAGAAGCAGAGACGATGTGGAGCAGCAGCAGGTACAGCAGTCACACGGGGGGGGGGGGGTGGAGGGCACAAAGAGAAATAGAAAGTGAAGAGAGTGAAAATGGCAGCGATAAAACATGCAAGGATGAGACTTTTACAGTAAAACGGTGCCTGTGGAGAAAAATCACCATTAACCTTGTTAAAGGCTGATCTGAAAACACGCCTGCTTTGCCAGACTGTAGAGCAGACAGTATTACTTTTTTGCTCATTTTCTCTCTCTCTCTCTCTCTCTCTCTCTGAATCCACAGTCCTCTCCAAATCTCCCCCAGATTTCCAATTGCTTTCACTTGTAGTCGTGCCAGATAAACAGAATCTATTGGATCAGGCTGATTTCACGGCTGCGCCCGCGCACATGGCGGCTTCTGTGGCCCACTTTCTGAGCTGAGCGTTCTTTTTTTTTTCCTTTCCCTCCCTCCACACTCTCTCCTTTATGTTTGAAATTCACTTTTCCCACTCAGTTTTCAGCCCCAATAATAGATCAAGTCTTATTATGGTTATATCTCAGAAGCTCTGAAGGAGCCACAGGAAAGTATTAAGTTAGTGTAACCTCCACCTGCTGTGGAGCACGTTTTTTCGCACAGATTTGTGCCACTTAATTGTGTCAGTATCTCACAGTTAAAACTTGCCGAAGGGCATTGATCTAAGCTGAGTCACGGTGTGGGACTATGTTTTGAGGCTGAAGGACACTGCGTCATGAGAGGTAGAGGACAGCTGGCACACAGCCAGGATTTGGGTGGAAATGAGAAAACGAAAACATCCATTTGGATTTTTTTTTATTCAAACACACCTACATCTCGTCTGAATCGACATGGTGACACTGATGTGTACATCATTCCGGTTTGATATACACTGATGCATAATGCATGCAGGGATGCAGGAAGCACTGCAGGTAATGCAACCTCAATCTCAAGTGATATTAAGGCCTCAAAATATGAGTCTGATCCGCCCAGATTACAGCTGTTGTTCACTGCGTCACTTTCACGGGCTTAGGAGGGAAAGATAAATGCAAAGAGCTTAACTGATTTCATAAACAAATTACTAATAGGGCAGCAGAAAAGAACTGGAGCACTTGCTGACATGGAGAAGAGGAGGACGAGGAAAAAGTGGGGAGGGAGGTGAAGAGAGAGGAGAGGAGAGGAGTTTTAAATAATGCTGAGAGACAGACAGGTGGGCAGGAGAAGAAGGGAGGCAGACAGACCAACATGGCTCACTCCCTGACAGACAGTCCAAAGCAGAGTGAGAGGCAGGCCGGCTGGATGTCTCTATGATTCAGCAGTATCTTGGTGGGGGGGGGGTTGATGATGAAGGGGCCTGGGGGTGGGTAGTGGGAGTGACAGTGGGGGAATATTTTTGCCCATCTCATTAGCTCTGCCTCATTTCATTATGTAATCACCACGTCTGCGGTCACTTCAGGGACCTTCTGGACATATGTGTTGCACTGAAACCACAGCTTCTACCTTTATTTATATTTTCTTCTTCTTTTTTTTTTTTCAGTACGTTTACTTTTAAACAGCGTGTCGGCCCAATTACTGCAGGTGTGAGCATGGCGGTGGACTGATGGCTATTATGTAACTGAGGCTGAAGCACTGGGTCTAGAGGCCATTTGATGTATTAATTACACAGATGTAGTCTAAGAATTAACATGCGTGAAGCAGAGATGTTAATGGATCAGGGAGGTGGATTAGTGCATGTTTTCCTCTGTGAAAGATTACCATCTATTTTTAATCCCCTTTTGGAAAGTTATTTTGGAAGTAGCTTTTAGTCAGACGGGCCCAGTGTAGGTCAATATAAAGAGGAAGGATTACATTACACTACATGGCTCAGTGTAGCTGCACTGGCTGCAGAATGAGTCCTTGTTTCATCAGTAACTTTATTCTTAGACTCTGTGGGAAACTGTGGGCCTTCTCACTGACACAATGGAGATGTCGTCAAAACCTAGACTAGCAGTGGACAGTAAACAACATTTACTTGGCTAGTGGACTGTATATTTTTTCAATATCTTGACATTATTTGAGTGTTATTATTATTAATTACAAACTTGTGACTTTTACTGTACATTCAGAAAAGACATATTAGTAGTAGTAGTAGTATTTTTAGCCTTTAATTTTACTTTTCTTTTCAAAATCCAATATGCCATATGCTGTATCTTATTTTGGAAGGCATGGCCAACTCCTACAATGATAGCTATGTCAGATGAAGATGAGGCAGAATAAGTGCATGTTTGAAATGTAAGAAATGAAGAACGATTCTTGAGGTTTTCACATATTTACAGTGCTACGACTAAATCTTCATCATTTCAAAAAAGGAATAAGACAGTATTATGATAAAAGCTACAAGCTTTTTTTATTCTCCAGGTTCTAAGGTCAGTTCTTTCAGTCTTATCACTTATAACTCCCAGTCAACAGAAAAATAATTGGTTTTCAGAGCTTTTCTTAAGTTTCTGTGCTGTTCAATCTAAATACATCAGTCTTATTTTGGAAAACACATATCTTACTGTCTAATAACAATGTATTTGTTGAAAGCACGTGAAATCTCTTCAAGTTTAGCTTATCATTTATCACATTTATTTCATGGCAGGGACACACAATGCAATAAAGAAAAAAAAATCTTTATTTGTTTAACATTGATCAAAAGGATACCCAAAGGTATAACAATGAAAGAAGTCAAGGCCCTTTACAAACATCGAAAATCAAACGTCTTTAAATTATTGAAACTGTGACTGAAAACACGAAGAATCTGCAGAACCAAATCTCTCAGGAAAAACAGAACGAAACAAAAAACAAGTGTCTGGTTGAACAGCTGACGGATGAAAGATAATGTGACGTCCATACGAGCTAAAAAAAAAAAAATGAATCACTTTAACGGAGATTTGTGTAATATACTTGGTATTCATAACTCTTTCACGCTATATACAGTGAATGGATACTGATAATAAAACTTCTAAATCACTTGTTCCACTGAAGTTGAAGACAAAATAATGATAAAATAAAAATTAAAAACTTTAATTTCAACTTGGTGGGAGTGTCTCATTTATCTGCTCAGAGGGAACCGAGCAACGTTAAAAAAAATAATAATAAAGTTTTTAAAACAACAAAACACATACGTTGACAAGAAAAACACTTGGATTCATCAGCATCTATAGATATTTCACCTGCTGAATGTGTCTGATGCTAGTGTTTAACACGGTAAGGTTCACTGGGCATCAAAGAGGCGTTTCACTGTAAAGGAGTGCACCGAGAACAAAATGTGTTTAAAATCCATTAAATCACTGTGCCAATTAAATAAAAAGAAAAAAAATTACAGTTGTAAATGTGCCTCATTTTCAAATATCTAAATAATCTTAAAACGGCTTGAACATGCAACATCTTATACGTGAAAGCAGTAACACTCCAATTCAGTCTCGTACGTACATTTAGCGGGTGTCCCAGTGGTTAAGGCACGTAGTTATGGCTTATCTGCTACCTGCTGAAAACTCATTTGCGTGCATCGTTGTCGAGGAGGTGAAAAGCCGCGGTGATGCGAGCGCTCACAATCCACCTGAAGTAGGTTTCTGAGGATCATTCTTTGACTTGGCAGCTCATGGATACCATGTATAAAACAGGGTAGAGGTGGGGTGGGGTAGGGTGGGGACAGAGGAGAGAGCGAGGTGCTCCACAGAGAGACGTCCGCTCTCTCTCGCTGCCGCCGCTGCTGCTGCTGCTACAAAGTTACTCCGACGTTTGGAGGCTACAGCGTCTTTGTTCACAGCAGCAGCATCGTCAAGTGCAAAGCCTTTTTTTCTGGAATGACAACACTGCCATTTGCATGAATACTCAACCGAAGTGAAGTCAAACAAAGAAACATGCTTGTACTGTACATGCATCACAAAGTCTACTCATCAGCCAAAATGCATATACTGTTTTTTCTTAACATGAACTCCATCACTAATAACATACATCACCTGTTTCACCTGTTCGAAAGAGTTCCGGGGTTGTTTGTTTGTGTTTTTGGATAAACGAGGCTCTTTTGTGAGTTTCAGAGTAGAGACACGTGCATGTCTGCAGACTTTTTCCAAGTGAAAAGTGAAAACCTGTCCATAAATATTTCCATGTGAGGCTACAGCATCTCAACATAGTTTTCTGGGATGAGGCCCCTCTTCCCCTCCAGCTCCCCCTCCAGCCAGCCCGGCTCCCTTGATGGGGTCACTGCAGGAGAGGACACAGCGTCACCAGGGAAACAACACCACAGGGAGGTGAGGGTGAGGGTGGTGGGGGTGAGAGGGGGGAAGAGACAGACAGAGGACACAGCATCCACAGTGTGTATATGTGCATGTGTCAGAGTGAAGAGAGCAGAGGATACAGCAATTATACAGCTACACCAAACTACACTGTGACTCTTTCTTTTTTTTTTCATCTCCACTGTAAATCTGCAGTTTGTTTATGGTCCCAACTTTTCCTTGAATTTCACCAGCAGCTGCAAAATGGAGCCTTCAACACACTGTTTTAGTTTGACAGATGTGTCAGTGCATCGAACACTTTGGTGACATGCCGTTTCCGAAAAAAAAAAAAAAAAAAATCCTCCCTGGATTCCTGATTTGTCTACAAAATGAGCCAATTTAAAATTTTGAGCGCACCTGAAAAGTCAACAGATGCATGGAGGAGTTGTCAGTGAGAAGTTTTAAGGTCACAGTCACCTAACTGTCACCTAACTGAGTAAATAGTTCACTAGCTACAAGTCCAGCAGAGTTCTTGTCTGTCACTTGGACTTAATGTGAATTGAAGGAGCAACTTTTAAAAACAGAATAATATTTAACGCAATTGAAAGAAAAGAGTCGACCATCCGGGAAAATTTAAGTCTCAGGATTTTGACATACCACCCTAATGCAAGAAAACTATTCGATTATATTTCCGATGCTGTTTATACATCAGTGATGTTTGGGATAGTTTGGGTTATTTGACCTGGGGTTGTATGTGGTAGTCATGCATATTCAGTGTGTTACCTGTTGACAGTTTCAGATTAACATGCTACCTGTTATGAGGGGCAGCAGGGAGGACCAGCCAACTAGTGGAGCGATGTGCTACAGCGCACAGGGGCCGGCAGAAAAAAATGATACTTTTTAAAAAACACCCACAGAAACAATCCAATATCCATTGAAATGTGCACTTCATGCACAATATACCCAGCGTGTTATCTTCCTGTGAAAACAGCACTTTCCTTTGGCACTACTTTTTTTTTCAAAGAGCTGAACTGCCGTATTCCTACGCACAAGCCTCCTGATTCACTCAGCTGACCTGCGGCTGTGGCGTAATACGGTTGTTTTGACGGGAAGATAATCCCTAATCCGCTGAAAATGAAGCATACATTTCAACTTTTTTTTCTGCAGGCCCCATGCACTGTGCTGGCTGATCTCGATCTACTGTAGGCAACGCACACTTTTATAATTCACATAACAGGCTCACACAACCTCACATCAAATAACCCAAACTATTGCTTTAAAGACACTAGAGTACGACTTGAAACAAAGACCCCCACACCTATTTGCATGTGTACTAATCAGTGCACACAATCACAAAAATCAGTTGTGTAAACTCACTTTAAATCTACACTGTTAAGCAAAGATCGAACTTTAAGAAAATCAATAAGTGAGGCAGAGATGTTATGTTGAATTCTTTTGTCTGACTCTGCGTGTACAGTGTCAGACAACAGCACTCAGACCTTTTGACATTTTGCTCATTTGTTATGCGCAGTTCAGACTCAAAGTTCAGACTTGGGGGGGAAAAAAATTACAAATACATTTACAAATGACTGAAACAAGGAACAAAAATGTATAAAATGTCAAAGGTCTCCAAGACACTGCAGATGTTTAGCCAATAAGAATCTGATCGTGTAACGTTTATGTAATGCGTCAGTCACTTTGTCTGAAGCCTGAAGAAGTGCTGAAAGACAGGAAGAGCAGGGCTCAAGTAAAAAAAAACGGCCCAAACCTTGTATCAAGGTAACTGGAGATTGAAGTCTAGATCCAAAAGAAACACACATCATCGTTCCATAATACGTCCACTAAACGCTGTTCAGCTCCAAACGAAACATCACAAAAAGAAAACGGGCCTTAAAATATAATTTAATTTGCTTTATAATAATGTGATACTTTATTCGTTTTGCTGTTTATTATTTCAAATAATATGAGTTCATATTCATGAGTTGGAAAATCCACCTCCTATTAAATTCAATTTTTCCATTGATTCATTAAATCGCTTATCCTGACATGAACTCGTCAATCCGACACTGGAGCAGCGATGGATTTAATATGAATCTAAAAAAGAACATTGTGCATTAGGGTAATGTTTCAGTCATCTAATCTAATCTATATTTACTGATGACAGCTGTCGGGATTTTGATATTTTACATCTTGACTTTACTTGTTAATGTATCTGGGATGGGACTCACAGCAGATGCTGAAAATGTGAAAAACATGTGGATTCGGTTTGTAAATTGAGAGAAAAACAACATAGATAATCACTTCTAATGTGATGTTTAGCCAATAAAAAAGCAAGGCATTGTGGGATCTTATCAAAGAGGTCCCTCCATACACTGCCGTAAAGACTCCTGAATATCTACAGTGTCTGTGTCTCACAAAGGAGGGTTTTGACAGAAAATAGGAACTAGAAAATCCTCATTTCCTCTGAGAGTGATTAAAGCTCAGTCGAGCCTCTTCGCAGACACACTGAAGAGCAAATCTGTGTCCCCCACACCCCCCATCCTCCCTCCCTCCCCCGCTCTCCCTTCTCTGTTCGATTGAAGATCAGATTGGGTGTTCGGTTTTCCTCCAAATCCAATATGCCAGGGCTGGTTCTGAGTGAGCGACTGGTGTAGGCGATAACACTTACCGGCGTTGAATATTGCGCCGACCTGGAAGGAGAGCTCAGAGTCGTGCTCAGCCTCACATGGGTACACTGCCTTGGCTTTCCTGCTGGTGACACTGAAAAATGAAGGCAATCAGTGAGCTGGCGGAGCTTTGAGGAGGATTACTGCATAGTTCAATCTGGGCCCGGGGCCTGCTTGTTCATTCACTCACTAGCCTGAAACAGCAGAAATGGGCCAGGCTGGAAAATAAGCAAAAGTACTAAGAGAGGAGCTGGGCTACACTACACTCGCTTGTTTTGCCGTATCTCCAGTCTGGACAGTAAAAAACACAACAACGCGTGTGCGAGTGTGTGCACAATAAGATGCGGCGCTGGTTTTGTTGCAACCCCCAAAAAGGCAGGGACACGTCAGGTCCGCGCTGCAGACAACCATCTACAGTGAAATAATTAAAAAGTGGCGGGGGAAGGGGGGTCGAAAGTAGGTTTGCACACAAACAGGTAGAATAGAAATCTGTCTCCGTCGTGCTTCGGCTTTTTAAATTCACATTTGTGAGCTCAGAAGCAGCATTTTAAATCAGTTTGATGTAAAAGAGTGCCGTCAAAGAAACCACATTCACCGCTCCGCAAAGGTTAGTGAAAAGCTATATTTATGCCACTCCGCTCCCCAAAACATAAAAACTGTTTCCGCTGAAAGGTTGTTTTGCCCACCATTGCAAAGCGTTATCTCGAACGCCAGCAACATTACCATGTAGAAATTGTGCCTCCAACACATGATGCCCTGATAAATATTTCATATTCTTTCTGCAGCGTAGCAACAATGTAGGATGAGAGAAGAGAAAGAAGATATACAAACCAGGAAGAAAAAAAGAGAAAGTCTGTGGTCACAGAGTTGTCAATACTACAGTGTTTAGCAGAGTTCTTGAATTCAGGATTTTGGGTGGAAAATGCACTCTTGTGGAAAAATGAGGATTTGTATTTATATGAAAATAACATTAACAGATTGCCAATAGAAAAGCCCGAGCTGTTTGCAATTACTTCGGCGACATCTGAAAGCAATGAAAATGAATTCATCGTTTCTTGTGAGGCAAGCAAAAGCTCAGTTTAACAGACAGACTCACTATTCAGTTCATCCACGTGTCTGTGTGTGTGTGTGAGAAAGAAGCTTCCATTAGTTGTGTTGCATTAAAATCCCTCAGAGCTAAACTAAATCACAGGATAGGTGAATGTACAGGATGAAAATTTTTATTTTGATGTGCCGGATTTTTAGATGAATGAGGGAGTTGGTGATTCTTTTGAATGAATATAAAAAGATAAGATGGAAGTAATGAAGTGAGCGAACGAGAGAGCGAAACAGTCTCAGAGTGTGACATTTAACCAATCAGAGTGAATGGGAAACAAATACAGAAAGTGGTAGTGATGGGAGGCAGAGAGAGAGGGAGTGGGAAACCTGCTTTACCTCTCCTCTGGCTTCTCTTTCTCTGAGGCAGGTGTGGTGGCAGCAGGCGGGCTCTCTCCTGAAGCTCCGGGGGAGGACCACGACGCTGCTGTGGCTCTGCAGGTAAAAACAAACACACCTCAGCGTGTTAAGATGTTAACACACGCCGTGTTCTCGTTCGGTCCTGGCGGCAGCTGCACTAAATGGAGGAAGCCAAGCAACAAGTGAGCTAAAGCTGTTGTTATGGAGACAAGGTGAGAGAAATCTCTGCAGCAGTCCAGAGCTTCATGGTGGCGGGAAGTTAAACCAAAAAATTACACCTGGGTGCACTTTAGGTCATAAATATTAATAAAACATTAAACTGCAGCTAAAATTTGAAATACAAGTACTACATCAGAGATCACACTTTGAGTCACCTTGACAAAGAAGAATAAATTCTTTTTTCATTATGCCACACAGCAGCTACCTCTGAGATGAATCTACAGCCTGCACATGATGAGAATTAAAAAAATAAAATAAAACAGGCTTTTATAGATAAAATCTTCTCTTCTTCCCCCATCTGCCAGAAAGCCTCTTCCAGAGAAGTGACTCTCAATCATTGCCCATTTTAACCTGAAAGCTAAACTTAAAGAGCACCTTTGATGTATTTCTCTGAAAGGCTGATATTGTGGCTGCTCTTTGGTGTTATGAATTTGAAACTTCTCGCTGAAAAAAAAAAAAAAAAAAAAAAAACTCAACCAGTAACACTGGAGCCAGGCTCACCTACTCAAACATGACCTGAATTCATTCTGTACAAAACTGATCAAGTTCTCAACATCAGGCTGCACTGATAACACGTGTTCAGCCTAAAACATTAGTACTGACTGCAATGTGTTATCTGTACTAGTCCCTCATGGTTGTTTTCCTCTCTCTACATCCACAGTCATAAAATATTAACCATTTTTGGGATATTTCTGAGGTCACCGTGACCTTTGACCTCTGACCACCAACATCTAAACAAGTTTGTCTATTTCCACAAAATTTGAAAAAAACAAACTAACTTACAAAAAATTCCCTCAATGTGTTCCTGAGAAATTGCATTCACAAGCCCCCCTCCCCCCCAAAAAAATCTAATCGCTATGTCCTTGAATGCAAGTGAATATTTGTACTGTATTTGAGGGGATTCCCATGAGTTCAAGGTGTTACTAAGATATTGTGTCCACACCCACCTCAGAAATAATATACCTCCGAGTCTGACTGTCGCAGAATGAGAGACGCAAACAGTCATGAATTAAACATGATGTTTGAATACAGGAGGAATATTCATACACGGGTAGTTGTTTGCTTCTCTGTTCAAAGAACAACCCAAAATAAAATTGTAATTTAAACCTACAGGCCACTACCACCACTGTAGAGGGAGGTCACTTCAAATTGAATACATTAAAAACTGTGCGGTCGGGCACAAGATAACCGAGTCTCCTCATCAGAACCATCTATGCATAACAATATAACTGCATCCAGGATCTGAATAGAGGGACCATAATGAATCTAATCATGTGCTCTGGTCTTGATACTCATCAGATCTGAACACCTACGGGACATTTTTGGAGCGATGTGCTCGACAGTGCTTGTTGTCATCATCAAGGAAACTCAACACTGAGGGAAATAAAAAGGGTTCAACAATGATGCCGAACCCTGTGCCCAGTAGTCATGCTGTGGGACGCACAGGATTTTACTTCTACCAAGAGAGTTTTACCTGCTGGACGGTCCCAGTGCATGTGGAGTAATGAACCTTTGTTGCTACAGTGGTGCCAGCATAAATCTCAATGTTTGTCACGATGAATCTTGGATAATCTAACAGGTGTAATATATGCTCTGTTTATAATTTCAAATTGTGTGTGGGGGAGAAGGTCTCTTTAATAAAGTTGGGTACCCCTTTCCTACACAGTTAGTCACAAATAAATGTCTGATTGACAGTTTATGTATATTTCATCTTTTGATGAGATCTACTTTGGTCTTTGGAGCTGAAGGACTGAACAGCTTTGGTATCTGGACCGCCCGTGTTTGAATGCAGTGAGGGACAGATCTCTGTGTCCTGCCTGATGAACAATGTGAACTAATCATTTGACAGTGTGGGTTATTCATAATCGCTGATCGATATGTCGAGGGTTTTCTGATTGTATCAAGGACTATTCAGGGCCTTTTTCTGGATATATTACTCTTTTTTTCAGTTTCTGCTTTACTTAATCAAATTTTTATTCAATTCAGCATAGTCTGGCCTTGAGGGGTTGTTACCAGACTGTCTTGTTGGCTTGTTTGTTTTATTTTATTTCATTATCTCTTACAATTTATAACCAATTAGATGAATAAGTCTATAAAAAAATATCAATAAAAAAAGAATAGGGAGATTTTTTTTTTGATTTATGTATCGAAGGAACTAAAGTCTAACAACAGTGTCCACAAGCTTTATCTGCTACAGTGGTACCTGTGCTTTACACTTGCTGTTGTCGTTGCCATGCCAACAAGCCTATGGCCGACCTACAGGATGGAGGTGGGGGTCCTGGTAAAGGCAGAGTGGAGCAGAGGAGAGCAGGAGACTAAGCCAGGCATCCCTCTGTGTTCCATGCCTGCCCCAGGGCCAGTGCTAATACAGCACATAATGAGCAAATTGCTCCTAGCTGCCGCTCCCATAGAGACGTTAATAAAGGCAATTAGAGGGAGCAGCTGGGGAGGGGCTGGAGGTTGAGAGGATGTTGTGAATAGTGGTTATGCTGGCACTGGTGAGAGAGAGAGAGTGAGACCGCCTTAAGGGAGGACATGGTAGGGGATCTTATGTGGACATAGGTGGAGGTGAACACACTTCCCCCCACTGTATCACTTCTCCTCTCAGTTTCTTTCCCCTGCCTCCCTCCCCGAGCGCTTGTCCATCCCCAGCAGTGGCTGTTCCGTTTGGGCCCGGCCTGACTGTGGGTGATTTATAGCTCTGCAGCAGTGTGGGGCCACTGTGGTGCTCAGCTGCTCCACATCAGCATGGGGGGACAGTGCGCTGCAGTGCAGCAAATCCACTCATTAACCTGGGCCCAGGCAGAACCACTGTCTGCCTGGGTCTTAGCCAAAAGGAGGGAGAGCAGAGGAGCACCAACACTTCACCCACCAGCAGGTGAACCCACTCACATACACAAACACGATAAGATGATATTAAAACAGAAAATGCACACACGCACATACACATTTAAGAGAAGTTATCAACACATCCATCTAACTGCTTATTTCATCTGGAGGAAGCTTACACAGATCCTGGAAGATTCTTTTTAAATAAACAGATATCTAAATAATTACAGAATAAACAGTTAGAGGAAATCAGTGCACGCCACATGGCTGCCCTAGAAACTTGTTAAATGTACCAGAGGTAAATGGATTCATCCCAAAATTGCTCTAACAATTACAGCTAAGCCAAACCGAGGGAAATCGTTTGCCATTTCTCTTCAACAAAAATAGCATTGAGCTTTGAATTGCTCATCCGTTGTTTTTACCCATCACAGACCAAGCTAAGCTTCTTCCGTAAACATGATTAAATACAGTAAATGGGGACTCATGAGAAAAAACGCACTGTGTGAGCCCCCTCCCACCCCCACCCTCCAGATGTTGGTAATATTTGTAACAAGTGTTTATGAATATTAAGTTTGAAGTTGTGAAGAATTTGAAAAGGTAGAAATATAATACACAGAGGATAACGCCTGATTACTTAAAAAAGCATCATGTCAAAAGTATTGAATTACACAGTGAATATCCAAATCCAAAGTGAGCCATAACTGGGGGTGTTTTGGTTTATTGTTTTAACCATCAGGGTTATCGCACTGCCAGGTTAGTAGCAGGGAGAAATTCATCAACAAAAGCGAACTGCTGCTTCTCATTATTGCAGGAATTTCACCCTGCAGCATCCAGGCCTCGTTGATCCTGGCGGGGAGCTAACACTGGGATGAGCAGGGCTATCAGCTGTCTTTCTGCTAAAGGAAGAAGGGCAGCGGTGGGATTTAGCAGTGTTTCTAGTTGAAGGTGGGATCAAACCTACAGCCAAACTGCCCACACCCAGCCACCGCCAGTTTGGGTGGGCAGGAAATAAGCTCTGATCCACCATTTTATGATCCACAGCTGTCTGCAAGGAAGAGGCGTGGAGGGCTGGAGGTGGGGTGGAGGAGATGGGGAGAGAGAGAGAGAGAGAGAGAGAGAGAGAGAGAGGGAGAGAGAGCGAGTGAGGGAGGGAGGAAAAGAGGCCAAAAAATGTAACTTCACTGGGCAAGACTCGGGGCAAGTGCACCGATGGGAAAAGCTGTGACTGAATTTAGGAAGAGGAGTAATGTGGCGCGACATTGAAGATGACGGAGATGATAAATCATGCCACAGTCCACAAAGAGTTATTGCATGATATGGTGACTCAGGATGCATTTGTGTATGACCAGGCAGATTCTGCTGTGGCTCTATCTTGCAGGAAAGTGGCTAAAATGTGCTGTTTTCCAGGTGCACTTCTGAGCACACCAGAGTGCAGATAACACATTCCTGTGAGCGGCTGCAAATAATCTCGGAAATGCCACCCCTACTGCTCCTTTTGGCTCAGACCGGACCCGAATCCCTGGGTTCCAGGCCAGAGAGGTGCTGTGCTAACAGGTCTCCACCATCTCACATGCTAAGATTTATGAGTGAACAAAGCCAGGGCGACACCCTGTGACATATGGCGCAAGTCTTCATAAAGGGACAGGGGCTGCAGCTATAAGGGTAAACAAGATGAATATCTCCCCAATGTCAATACGATTTACACGGCCAACGCACGGCCACCTGTCTCCCAAACAAATAAGAGCTGAGATTTACGACCTCCTCCTGGTTACTCCTTCCGTCCTCCAACATGATGCCACATATGTGGGAAAATAGAAAAAAGAAAACACCAGCAGAAAAAAAGAGTTGGTTACATAAGTAATATAGAGGCTTCGTCTGTCTAATCCTGCAACTTAAAAAAGCTTGATATAAAAAAGCCCACACAGGCACACACACACACACACACACACCCACAGAGGTCAGTGTGAGACGATCACATTGTCCTCTGTCAGGTTGTGAGGTAGATTTGTTTTTATTTTACAGCTCTTTTCAGCTGATGGAGAAGGGGATGGGGAATGAGAAAAAGTCTATCTCAAGGTGAATGTGTAGACATGACATAGCCGAGAGTCGAACATCTGCAGCATAACCCAATAATTTATCTCTCACATCAGCATTCAAGACAAGTCAGGGGCTGGAAACAACAAAAAGGACCAAGGACTTAGTAGAGAAAGTGAGGACAGAGAGGAGAAGCCAGAGAGAAGCACAGCAAAGCATCAAATCATTTTCCATCTCATGCTCATGCCAAGTCAGAGAGAGAAAGGTTAAAAAAAAAAAAAAAAAAAAAAAAAAAGCAGCTGACGTGACTGTAACAGCTCAGGGGCCGACACTAAAAATCCATTTCTCTATCAACACTATCAATAAAGACTGAGATGCTTTTATGATCGTTCTATTCACAATGCTGAAAAATCGATCCTGTTCATTAATAATAATAATAATAATAATAATAATAATAATAATAATAATGATGATGATGGTTTCTCTTTGCTTAATAAGTCATTGTTTTGCTTTTTGTTTTTTAACCAGAAATGAAAAAGACAGAACTGGGCCCCATGCTTAAAGTTCAGGAAAGTTTAACTGTTTCCCATGATGCAACACAGGAGTAAAAATGAATTGTATTTGGATGTTTTTATGGGGAAGAAGAAACATCACTCAAAAAGTAAGAGTTTTCAGAGCCACCATTTACCGGCTCTGTCGGAGTGTACTGCAGGCTAATAGAGGAAGGATTCACCCGTCATGTCAGTCTGCTGTTTGAAACATAACTGAGGGCTGAACCAAGTTTCTGTCAGGTAAGAGAGGAGATAAAGACATACAGCAGTGAGAGTGTGAGGATGCAGTGTTTTTCTTTGCAAGTGAGAGTAATTTATGATGATCAGTGAAGCCCTGACTCACATGTTAACAACATCTTATAAAACAACAGTAACAGTGAACATTTCAAAAACTAAAAAAGTCACAGTTTTTCAAGTTCAACTGTGAAATTTCTAAAAGTGATCTGATCTCACAATCGATCTGATGGACCAGACTTTATACATGAAGTATAAAATCCAACTTTAAAGGAGACATATTATGCATATTTTACTGCATATTTTCAGCTCCAAAAACTCCTTAGTTGTCTCGTACGGATGTGAAGAAAAATCTCACTTTCCCAGTGGAGGCCCGCATGTGCTTGTTTACCTTGTGTTGTTAAATACATACTGGCCGGCTTTACAAACATGGCCAGCTATGAGGTGTGTCCGTTCGTGTTGGATCCCGAGTCTGACCTATGGGTTTCATCTTTGGGAAAGAAAAACAGTTGCGATTTTCTGTATAGATGTCGGTTGGGGCAGGCGTCGTGGCCATGTTTTGAACAGATCACTTGCAGTTTGGGCATTCGTCCTAATTGGACGGTAAAACCTGATATCAGGTTTTGCACAAAATCTCATGGAGACCTCATTACTGAGCGTTTAGAGAGACTGGAAACCACATGAAATCTCACTGGTAGATTACAGCAGGACCCCTATAACTCATGTTGTGCAACTTTGCAGAGGTTCAGCATGGACATAACATTGTAAGGATGTTCTTAAATATGGAACAGCATAATATGTCTCCTTTAATTATGGAGGTAAAATGTGGGCTAAATGAGCCAAGAGTTACATCGAGATAAGTGAAGAACCTACGATGGGTACAGTGAAGGTACATTTTCAACTTTTGGATGTAAACCTTGTAGTTCTCATTTGTGACTTGTTTACTGTGGATCTGCTTACTATACAACCAGCTCCTGCATTTTGAGTGGTGCAGTCACATATTGATCTGACACACTCACCTGGAGTTGCTGCCTGTGCTGAGGCTGGAGTTAAGCGGGGGATGGTCACCCTTCTCTGCAGCCATCTCTGAGGCTGATGCTGACGATGACTGTGACGATACGGACTCATTGCTGCCCATTGATGTCTCGTCTGTAGCTAGGCTGGAGCTATCTGCCATTGCTGACAACGAAAAAACAAAATAAGAATTACTGACTTGCGGTTATCTGCCTACACAATTTCAGTTTCAGATTACATCCCAGTTTAAGTTTTGAATGATGGCTAAAAAGTATTTTCTCCCAGTGAATGCCAAATCTGAATAAATTCTATCACAGCATTAAAGAGATATCATGTCTAGAAGAATGGGAGAGGCAACCTGGAAACAATAAACCTTTGGCCCTGGCTGTCCCTGCGGGAGAGGAAATAATAACAATAATAAAAAAAAAAGGTTTGCTTTAATTTTATTCTACTGTAAGAGATTCAGCCTAGTTCAGCTAGCTCATGATAGCTTGTCTGTTAAAAAAGCCAAATACTTTATCAATATACAGTATACACTAATGCTGCATCGACAGGGGAGCTTATAAATCAAACTGCTGTCAAAACAGAAGAGATTCACTACCAAGTTTTTATTGTTCATAATAATACAATCCTGCACTCATAGGCAGGAACCTAAGAAACACAAGGGAGATCCGAGCTCTTTTATTTCAATTTTACTGTCAAGTACAAATCTTGCTTTTGGGAGACTCGAGAGGCACACAAGGAGCTGGTACAGTTGAAAAAGGAGTTTGTTTGGACTATTTCTCCTCTTTTCCCCAATCGATTACTTATCAAAGCACTCAAAACAGAGGTCTATAGTTAATTAAGATTGAATAATGCTGGCCTTACAGCCTAAATATGACTGAATTTAATAACAGTGTATATATTCTGCACTTGTTAATTATATTTTTTGATTTATATTTTTTTCCAAACTACTTTCAAATGAATGAAATGACTGACATAATAGAGAAGACCTACACATCTGCACAGGTGTTTTAAATGATAAGACTTCAGGTGTTTTATGTCTTTTTAAAGTAGTTCTTGCTGGAAGTGTTGCATCTGTTTTATTCTAATATTTTAACCATTTGTGTTTTTAAAAAGTGAAACATCCAAATCATTTACTATTGATCATCTGCCAAGAGTTTCATATATTGACCTGCTCTTTTTTACATTAATAGAATGACACCTATTAACATACAGGTCCTGTTCATCCACACAAGTGTTATGATTGATTAGACCACCGTGATGAATATAGGTGGATCTATGCTGGGAATTCTATGAGGTCACCGATCATCACGATAATCCAAATGTCATATGCCCCAGCCTTACAGGTGTAACAGCGAAGGAAGTACACTCATTAATATTGGGGAGAAATATCTCAATCTTTTAACACATTTCAAAATTAAAAGCAGCTTTAATCTCTATTTTTAGGATAACAATCTATCAAATGACAACGTGAAAACAATGTGAGACTGTGATAGAAGTCACTTGTAACCACGAACCTACAGAGAGTTATCACCTGAATCTTCAGCTCCACTCAGTTTTACAGACTTTATGGTAAGTTTAGCTGCTCGCTCCACAACTTTGGTGTTTTAGTTCACTGCTGTCACTTTTGTGGTGTTGTTCTAGGCTGCAGCAGGCAGGCAGTTGTTTTCAGCAAAAATACTCTGAATACTGACTGTACATTACCTGCTCAGTAGCAAACAGCGGAGACACAATAAGAAGCTTACTGCACAGTACAGTCAAGCTGGTAGAGACCAAAACCTGAGCTGAAAGATGTGGCCAGAAACACCACTTCCTCTGTGACTACTGAATGTATTGATGGTACAAGCAGCTACTTCCCAACAAGTTCACAATATTAACATACATAAAAGACAATATGTCAACACATAAAAACAAGAAATGTGTCATCTCCTGAAAAATATGAATTGTCTGCACTGAAACGTTTCCTAACAGAAAGACTGATGATTGCAGATCTCTTCACATGTGCACAATGTCTGCAGGGATATCAGATATGATGTGGTGTCACATGCATACATAAATAGTCTCCTCTCTTTCCCACTGCATCACTCCAAAATTTGCTTTTGCCCTGTGAATGCTGAGACAACTTACTTTAAATCCATTATAGAGGACCCATATAAAAGACACAAAGGTTAAAAAAGGATTATGCCTTTCATCCCTGATATTAAAATACCCCACAGTAAAAGCTGGCGCGAGGGAGGCAAAGAGAGGCAATCTGGTAAGCAGATTTAGACTCCCTTGGTATTGTGGAGGGGAAGGGATTTGACTGGTGTCGGATCAGAACTTGCTGGAGTCAGATTTGTTTGGGTCACCAGGTCAGGTGATCAGCCAGCCTGATGCACAGGCATTCCATCAAACTTCATAGGATACAAGGAGCAAATTTTAAGCATTTGAAAATAGGTAAACAAGGGCACTTAAAGTCATGAATGCAAATCTCTGCCACCCAGAATTACAGAGAAGATGAAACTGAGTTCAGTGTGTCATCTGTGGGTACTGCTGTGTTTCACAGCGGCCACTAGGTAACAGAGGGGGTAAATGTGAGTGATTAAGTGCATTACTAGGTTAAGGTTCATAGTTTTATACAAAACAGTGTAATTATGTATGGTATATATTGTACAGTCTTTTGTCCTACTCATTTCCTTTCTTCCAGAAGTGAGAAAACACATAGCTGCGCATGATGTGTACATATCTTACCATTCTGAATGTCTAGGGATTGTGGGTTGTAGACAGCCACAGGCCGATTCTGTCGACACAGCTTCTTGGACTGCCTTGTGGGAGCGGAGAATACTGGGGCAGCAGGTGAAAGAGGGCACGACTCTGGAGCATCTGCAAAGATCTGAATACACAGCGAGTGAGTAAGTCTCTACCAAGACTAAATGCATAGAGTCCAGGAGTGTTGAGCAACAGCAACAGCACCGTGTCCTCGAATGACCTCGCTTTAGTCAACGGGTTTTAAAACCTGTGAGGCTTTATGTAGTGGTAGATGAATGGAAAAAGGCCATTTGCAGCCACAGCATGTGCTCCCAGGGAAAGCTGAGCAGCCCATTGATTGGACCCTAAAAACTGCATGTGAGAGGATTTTGTTTGCGCCAAAATAAACAAGAGTGGCTCCACATGTAACGCAATCACACTCCATCCAGAAATTTAAGGTCTAAGTTAAGGTGACACTTCTCCTCAGAGAAACTGACCCACCCTCTGAAGGAGTGGAGAGTAAAATAAACACGGTTTGGACTAAATGAGGGCTGGCCAACTGGCGCAGCCTGTTTACACCGGGCCATGTTTACATATAAACTTCAGATGTGGAGTTAAAAGAGAATAGGGCTGCAGAGGAGAGGAAGTCTCAGCAGAGCCTCCGAAAGGATCACAGACGAGGAGAGGAGGGAGGCAGGGGAGGGGAAGGGAGGGAGAGAGAGAGGGAGGAAGAGCGAGAGAGAGAGAGAGAGAGAGAGAGAAAGTGGCAGAGTAAGTGAGACAGAGTGTGAACAGGAGAGGCAGACGGAGAGGAGGGGGCATGCGAGAGAGAGAGTGAGAGAGAGAGAGAGGGAGAGAAAGTTTGTAGGAGAAAGGCAGATAGAAAAAGTGAGAAATCTGATATGGCTGAGAGTTTCTGCTGCTTCTCCCTCTCCCCCTCTCTCTCTCCCTCTCGCCTCTCTCTGCAGATGGAGGTGAATGTAAAACAGAGTCTACTGTTGGTATCTGGGGGTATCAACAGTCTGGAGTGGGACTCAGCTGTGAGGAAAGTTAATGCCTGTCTGTCTGTCTGCTCAACTTTTCCCCTTCTCTAACACGCTGTACTTTCCAAAATGCTCTTGCTGCATTCTAACACTACATCCTTTATCACCTGGACGGTGTTGGATACCCATGGGTAGCCTCAGACACGAGTTGGATACACTGTGCTGCTGGTGTTGTTTTAGCACATTTGTATACCCTGTAGGTTTTCACCCGGCCTCTGTATTCTCTCACACCCTGTTTTAGATTTGTGAGCTTGGGTGGGGACATTATTTGCAACACACATCATCTCCCATTAATGAAACTGGAGGGGAAAAAAATCACTAAAAGCTCCTGGTTTCATCTGATTCTACACAGAGTGCAGCGCTGCTCCAAACAGATTAGAAAACTAATCTCAAACCTTTTTCTCTTCTGACACGGAGAATTATCCCCCTTTGAGGATTGATACCGATTAATGACATTCTGGGGAGATTACATGATCCCATGAACTACACATTACGAAACAACTCATAACCAAAATAAATGTATTTAGGCAGAGAGAGGACCTTCCAATAAATTATAAAATGTATATGATAATCTACAGAATAATCAACATCCTGAAAAATGATGAGTACCATGTGGTAAATGCTGGTATAAGCACTCGGGGCTCCCCCTATTGGCTGCATTAAATAGTTCTGGAAATGCAACTGCCGTCTAACAGAGACTTAATACATGGGTGAAGGGTATGCAAGTTTAAGGTGGATGTGGTACCATCTCATTATCTGTGTACATTATTTCTGCTCACTATTTTGTAGAGTAAAAAATAAATACAACATACACATTCCCAACCAGACCACAAAGTGACAACGGTACAATATGACGCATTTTCATGGCTAGAACATTTGTTCAAAGAAGCTGACTTTAAGGTGGATTAGGCAAGATTTATATGTGAATGTAACAGCCTCAACAAACAGGACCCACAGAAGAGAAGAGCATCACATCCTCCCTAATTGAGACTCTTACTCTGCCCAAATGAAATTCTGGTTGTCAGGTACAGCACGGTGTGTGCACCTTTCTGCCAACAGAAACTGCCAAATCGAAACTTGAGAACAAAATACAAAACTTCAAAACAGTGGTGCAATAGTGGGAAAGGGCTCTCTGCCAAGAAAGCAGGACTTAGAAACAGACGATTATAAGCTTCGCTTGCAGATTTATTATCCTTCAGTATCAAGTAATTACACACTACTGAGGAAGGTAAACACAAAGGTGCTGTGTGTGTTGTCATGTCACCTAATTCAGATTTCATTTGGAGCTATCTGTGCACCTTCTGTTGCCTAGTGTGTCTAGCATTTAGTAAATAGCAGTGGATGGCAAGTGAAAACATAATTACAGACAAAATGTTGCAGTGACAGAGTGAATCATACAAGAACAGACAGCGATGATGATTTGACCGATCAAAAACAGACATTTTTGGAAAAATAGAAAATAATAACACAGTAAAAAACGTTTTGTTTTTTTTTCTCTATTACTCCCGACATGGTGCTGATAATCTCCACTGGAAGATGTAGTGTTATGAGTTGACACTGCTGCTGTTCAGGGAGTGTTCAGTTTCAAGTGTATTACTGTTGTATTACTTTGTGATTGTACAATCGATTCTGCGCTGCGTGTTCGGTAAACCCCAGTCCTCTGTGTTACCTTTTCTTGGTGTTCAATGAGGATTTCCACCACAATGTTCTGGAACTTGAGATCCATGATGGCAGCGACAGTCTCCTCCTGTGGCCTCATTAACGTGGGGCCGAACACCACACCTAGGTTGGCCACGGTCATTAGGTTCTGTTTGCTGTGTGCCGCCACCCTGAGGAAGACACCAACTCATATTATAAACATTTTACCTTGTACACTAACTTACTCACTCAGATTCCCTAATATTAAGTTTTTAAGACATGACAGTTGAACAGGAAAATAACACCCAACTAGTTAACTGTGATGTATCACCATTAAAAAAAAAAATAAATAAAACTGCAGTTCCTCTAATGACCACTAGATTCTGGATCCAACCATGATTCAGTTCCCATGAACTACTATGTTAAAATGTCCAACTTTACAGCAGAAATAAACATGTTTACAGCCTGGTACAAAAACTGTTTTGGTTTCTAAAGCCAACTTCTTCCTGCATTATAACAACTGTAAGCCTGCTCTTTAGAAACCTGTGTGTGATGTCACGGAGGCTACGTTTTTATTCACAGACTATGGCTGTTAATAAGGATGTAGCCTCCGGCTTAAAATGGTTTAACACAGTTTATAAGACACCCATTAATCCAGTATTTAATTTAGTTGAAGATAGTGGACGCATGCTACTGATAAGGCTTCCCTCGTATACTCCAAACACCACTATGAATTAGTCTTTCACGTCAACAATGCTGGAATACAAACAGGTCGGGGCTGGTCCACTTCACCAGTTGATATTTAAGCAGAGGAAGGACCAGTGCTTTATTAAATGTCTTCTACATCCCTTTCAAAATTGGAACACCTTCAGCAGATGGAACCTCATATTAGGAGGTCAAAAAAAAGTGCAGAAAAACCTTTATTTGAAGAAAAAGTTTTACGGACAGGTGAAGAGATTTCACACTCAAAATGTGATGATATGCAGTGCATCTGCAGAGAGACAGTTTAAATAGCTTCAAAGGATGCCTTTGAAGACAAAAACACTGGTGACAACTCACATTTATAACATCTCTCAAACCATTTCAGATAGGAGTGTGAAATTCTGGCTTTGCTTCCTTCCCCTGCAGGACATGCACGCACGCCAGCTTCAGAAAAATATTCGAGTCTCTCCAGTCTGGAGAATTTCACGCTGGATAATCCAAATTCAATTTCAATAGCGCTGCCTTTTTACCAGAGCCTGATTCTGCTGTGGGTTTCTATGAAATAAGATCCACCAGACTTTCACTGCCTCAGGGAAGAGGGATTATTTACTTATCTTCAATTTGCTCATATTTAGTTTATAAAAAGCTTGCTGAGGTAAAACCTTGTAATGTTAGCTAACATTATTTAAATCTTTCCTCCTATCTAATCTCACAAATGGAGTGATGCACAATAGTAGTCCATCCAGGGGTGTACAGAGTAATCTCAAGAGAGGGCTTAATTTGAGTGGTCCATTTCATTTCCCTTCACTGGTGGGCTGCAGAACCGCATGCTGAACAGGTACAGTAAGCTACACATTCCTCCTCCAGCAGATTTAAATATACACCAAAATGACCCAAGAAAAGGCAAAAAGAAAAAGAAAAAAAAAATGCGATGCTAGTGGCATCAATTTTCTTACCCAGCAGTCACTGAGTAGACAGAGAAGAGATGGAGTGACAGCAGGGAAGGGGGAGTGAAGAGAGTGGGAGTGAGGGAGAGAGAGAGAAAAAGCATGTGGAGTGAGAATGAGGAGACAGACAGGAAGAGCAGAAAGAGAGAACTCAGAGGGAGCGAGGCGGTGGAGATTGGGTGAACTATGACC
This sequence comes from Caranx ignobilis, assembly GCA_021432705.1. Taxonomy (NCBI): domain Eukaryota; kingdom Metazoa; phylum Chordata; class Actinopteri; order Carangiformes; family Carangidae; genus Caranx; species Caranx ignobilis. Next base: position 6,999,259 of record MU269982.1, read on the forward strand.
AAGGAACTACGAACACTCACTTGGCCAGATGCTTCATAAGCAGCCCGAGGACTTGTCGATTCCTCTCTGGGAGTTTGTGGACCAGGCAGTGGACGGCTTGGATGCGAGACTCTGGACTTCCACCCTCTGTTCAAACGCAGAAGCAACCGTACACTCAAATTAAACTACAAGGATTTCTCTGTGGCTCCTCAGGTGGCAAAGAGCCAACGCAGCAGCTGAGACTGAATACTGTACAACAAAAAGCAAATTCAAATGATGATGATACACTACCTACATCTGAGCAGCACACAGTCAGTTTAAGGTACAGAGAGCAGAATTTAGTGGAAGAATTCAACTATGTATTACTGCTGAGACACTGAGCATAAGTTAGTGGAGAGACACAGCAATCACCCTCAAACATACAGGGTTAAACAGTAGAGGATGAAACACTCCAGTTTAAATAAGTGAAGAAGAGGTGTGATGGTGCTGTATGGTCTGAAGCCTCCCAGAATTTGGCAGCAGGGACCACCATGCTGGCAGAGGAGATAGCTTTACGTTACTGTCTCTACCATATAAAGGGGTTGTGTTAAAACCCCCAAGATCATCTCTTAAACATTTCCTCACACATGGGCATCTGACCGCCCACACACAAACACATACACACTCATGCACAGACACACAAAATATCATTACTATGGGAACGACAAGGATTTAAACATGGAAAAAGCTTCTTATGGATGCTGTCACCCATCAAAAAAATATTCATTGCTAATCCACTTTTTCCCCCTCGTTATGAGGGCATTGCGAGCGCCTGATAAAAATGTCAACCTGATCCAATTAAAGCACTTGTTGTAATAAGATTCAAGTTTGGCTTGCTTTGAAAACATTTCATACAGAAATGATGTTATGTGGGCGAATAGAAAAAAAAATGCTTCTTTTGCTGTTCAAGGTCACTGGACCATTTGAGGGCATGCAAATTACGGTATGTTTGCCATTTTAAACCTTTTATCCCTAACTTTTAATGGCTTATTTGGCCTTCTTTTTTTTTTTGTGGCACTTAAAAACAGGTAGAAACTGTAAGAATATGGACGGTAAGCTCACATAGGCTTCTTGAATATATAATAAATGTCAGAAAGTGTACTATAAACGAGTCAGAAGAGGCAAAAAGTATGTCAAAGCCAAACACAGCTTTGTTTCAGAAACTAAATATGTTGGAAGTCAACTTCCAACATATTTAGTTCGGAGAGTAACAAGTTTCTGAAACAAAGTAAGAGGTCATAAAAGTATAGCATTAGGCTTCTCCAGAAACCGCTGTCATGTGAAGATGACCATGGATACTTCCTATTATCATTCAAGACCACACGACCACAATGGCATTCGGAGTATGCATGCTTAAGATGGCTGACCACTATTACCCCAGCTCCCTTAAAAAAATGGTAAAAAGTAATTTAAAAGGTGTTTAAACTGTTTTCACTTCAGTGCATGTTTTCAATAACTCACTGAAGAAGAACAAGCCATTGGATTCCAGTGTTTAAACAGATGTGATGTCCTTTTCAGGGTGATACAACACATGAATTTATATGGTGTTGTTTACTTATGATCTGCACTCAGATGTGGGGGTTACAAACTTACTCGCAGGGCTGATGAACTCTTTGTAAAGTCCATAGGTCATCAGCGGCTCGGGAAGGCTCCTTCAGAGGGGAGACGGAGAGAAAGAGAAAAGAGAGGAGGGTGGGGTGGGGTGGACGGATAGAGAGAGTTGAAGTGAGCAAGGGGGGACAGAAATAGCCGGCACACTGTTTTATAGGGTCTGCACACAGCAATGATTAATGTGGCCGGGCCAGAGGATGGAATTAGATGGTGCACGCGTTGAGATAACCAAGTTCATCTGAAGGTACTTTCACACCGCAGCTGGCCAGTGGCCAGAGGCACTTAGCCTCAGAGGAAACAGAGGAGACTGACCCTGCTTTACTCCACCTGGCCATATACAAGTAAGACAAATCAACACCAAACATGAGTTAACATAACAAGATCAAATATCTCATGCTACATTGCTTAGATTTTGCTTTAGAAACCAGCAAATGTTGTTCCAAATAATAAGATGGAACTGGAAAAGATCAAATCTTAAGATGAGTACATTAGTAGTATTGCACTTTCTTGAAAAGAAAGTAAAAGTGAAATAGAGAATAGGAATAGTAACCTATCATTATTATTTTTTACAGTTAAGTACAGTTAATCACACAAATTATGTAATCATTCAACAGACAACAGTGCACGGAAACACTGAAAAATGGCACAAAGTTACATGGTACGACCCGCGGTGGACAGTGGTCAAATATTGTACTTTTGACTCACGCTACATTTCTATGACTTTGAAGCAGAGCTTTTGGTCAGTGGGTTAAATTTGATTTTGAAAATGTATTGAGCTGTGCACTGTTAACCACCAGAGAAAAAAACAATCACAGCCAAATCACAATGCCAAATAAAGATGAAGCAGAAGAGTCTTCACCAGAGACCACGGTGTCATCTTCAGGTCATGTTTGAAGTTAATAAAGAAACATTCCTTTGGTTTTAATGATTGCTGTGTTTACCTCAACCTCAACATAACCAGTGCCTCAAAAAATACAAACAGCCTTAAGAACAAAACAAAGATAATTGTTCTTTTGTTGACTCACACTGAACAACTTCTGAAACAATATTTCACCGTGATTATCTTTGCTTTAACTGAGGTAATGAAGTTGTGTACTTTGTCTATTGTTCACATTAACTGCATGTCAATATCAATATTTTGTGAATATTTTCACTGTCTTTTTTAAGGAAAACAAGTAATTTTCAAAACTGTGTTTCAGTGAATATAACTTCAATTCAATTTACCAGAGCCAAGTCAATTTGTTGCTAACTGTACGTGCTTGTGAAAACAAATTGGCATTTAAATGGAACTGCATCAGCTTCTTGCAGCCAAACTCCATTTTTAATCTTTGAACTTCAGCCTCACTATCTGTCAACCTTTGAGAAGTCGATGGATGTAGAGCGGGTGCAGAGTAAGCAATGCAACCTCGCAAGGAGTTAATTATACAAAGGCACTTTGCATAATTAACTGTGTAGCTATTTTCTAAAAGACAGAGCCGACGACAAATGAAATATTTCAGATACAGGTAAAGAGAAAGACTCTATCATGTTCGTCAAAGGACTGATGCATTAAAAATGTTGTTTCAGTAATTATAGTTATCTCAGGGCACACAAAAGCTAAACCATGCATCAAATGTTTTTACAAGCTCCCTGGTTATGATCAGGTTATTGTATGATCCTGGTTATATTTTGCACACAACCTGGGCATTACTACTGCACCTTAGGTACACCAAGAGAAACCAGGACACTGTGGCATCTAAAAAACTCATCCAGGTTTCATAACTATCTCATGTTGGCTGAGACAGTGAGAGGCCAACCATCAGAAACCTGGATACAGTAATGATTATCTACACAGGCATATGAAACAGCAGCTTTTCCATGTTTCATTAAAAGCCATGTCCTGAATACTATTAAAAACAGGATGAAGCTCATGTAACAAGTCACTGAGTGCACATGTCAATGCACTGAGTGGCCTGTAAAATGAACCAAAATGATCAACTATGCAACAAGCACACGTGTCACCAAACTAGTCAAGTCACTTTCTATGTTTAAAGGTATGAGTACAAAGTAAAAAATGTTAAACCTTTCATCCAAGTCAAACCACATGAATACCTTTTAGTTTCTGATAGTTTGATTATTTTCATTACTGATTAATCTTAAATTTCCTTTGTTTAAAACTTTTATGGCTTTGACTATAAAATGACTGAAAATAATGAACAATTCCTGTTATAATTCCCACCAGTCCAGTGACATACCTCATTTTGCATTACATTTGAGAAGCAGAGAACACAGAACATTGAGATATTTGCTTTGAAATAAATAAATAACTATTAATAGGATATTAAATTAGTTATTAATCAACTCTCTGTCAAAACAACAACTTGATGATTGACTAACGCAGCTTTGGGTGGCTTACATTTCTGTGTGTGTGTGTGTGTGTGTGTGTGTGTGTGAAAGAGAGTGCATCTTTCACCAGACTGATCCTTACCTCAGATAAAGCTTCAGTGCACTTGTTATTGTCTTAACATCCCAGTCTGTGCTGGTAGACAAATCCACTTCATTGCTCTTCTCATCTGAATGAATTCCAACAACACAATAAATCATTACAATAAAATTCACTGACTTGACGAATTATCACACAGACAACAACAAACTATTCTTTTTACACTAGAACAGCCACGGACCGAGCGTGATTTTGTGGGCAGCTGAGAAAGTCTAAATATGTAATATAAATATGTAACTTACAATTAGCCATATGAGGATAAAAGTATTGCTACAAGCTGTGGGGGTCGATTCTGGCCCCAGTGGGTACGGAAGGAAGATACAGTTTCTGTAGAAGGCTGCTGGTTCTATATACTCATTACGAGTTTAATTAATCCCTTACTACTTCACTCGCTCCACAGGGACTCTAGGGATCTGTTGTGCTGAACATTCAAGAGGCCTCACTCAGATACCTTGAGTAACATCTGATGAATTACAGTGAATGTGTCAGTTGTGTTTTGAGCCAGACACATAAAGAGCACAGGGGGTCTTGGGTCACCACGCAGACTTCAGGCTTCGTGGGAGGTTGGTGGTCTGTTCTGGTCCTGGGATTTTTTTTTTTTTCCATTTATGTACTGCAGCCAGAAGGACTGTGTTTCTCTGGCTGCTCTGTCCACAAACTGACCTGTCCAATATCAACGTCTGAAAGCAAATGTTACTGTTGAGTGTTTGTAGCCACAGGTGTGCCTCTGTGTGTGCGATTGATGGGGTTTTGCACAGGCTCTGTAGTCTGCTTTAGCACAAATAGACCTGACTTGGTTAGGTCAGAGATGCAAAAACAGAATCTTGGCAGCAGCAGTTGGAGCACCATTGATTGTGAAACAGCTAACCACAAGGCAGCAGCAAGTTCAAAGGTTTGAATTCCTTGTTATTTTACCTTTGTTTTCTCTGCTAAGTCTTCAGGGACATGAGAGGTGATGTTAACATAGTGGTTTAAGTTGGAATTGCAGCTCTTATGACACTAAGACACAAAACAATTTGCTCAATCTTAAAAATAAGCAACAGGGTGTGGAAACCCATAGACTGTAAATAAATAGGATCGTTGCCTTCGTGACATCACCCCAGGTTTCTCAAGAGAGGTTTATAGGCTCCGCGTGAGCTGCTCCTCCATCACCAGCCTGGCAGCACCTGACTCCGCCCCCCAACTACTAGCTATTCCAGAAATGGATAAAGAGGTGGAGCATGTGTGGAGCTGAGACTTCGGTGCATGTTGGCTTGTGGCGAGCATTTTACCCAGAATTCATTGTGCTATAGTCCACCATAAGATAAGCAAAAACTAAACTTTGCACAGCGGATGAACTCAGGTATCTATTTGAAGACTATTTGTTATGTCTAATTTATCACAGTCTGTCTGAAACTGGCACCTGGTGTTTAATACATTCATGGTCGTTTCTGCCTCAAACCATGAACGTGTTGAATGAACTGAGTAGTTCTCTGGTGATACCGCACAGCTTTCCTTTAATGTGCCTCACACTATTATATCTATACAACTGAACTAATTCAGCAGCTATTATAGTCATATCCTCACTAACACCACACAGGTTCCCTTGCCACATGCTGTACAACAGATAGGTCAGAGCTCATTTTTACAGCCCTCTTCCTGTTATACTGTTGCCTGACATTCAATAGGTGCTGCTCTCTTTGTTTGTACTGTAATATGATGGTGGACTCATTTTTCATCACTCTGTCCTCTCTGATTGGACCCCAGCCATGTCGGTGGGTGAGAGATGAAAAGGAGGAGGAGTGGGAGGATCCAAACTCTTTCTTCAGGGTTTAAAGCTTGCTTCACCCACACACCATGAACTGCTGCATGCATGAAATGTTTGTGAATGTATCTGTGCAGAACTAGTACTACCTCCGTCATGCATATTAGTCATTTCAAGAATAAAGGAAAATGATACGCTCTGGGTGGCTTAATGAAAATACCCCATGTATTCTATACAGTAAATCAGTAATAAGAGAGAATGAAATCTGTACTTTTCCTTAAGAGTATTCAGGCTTTAAAGAAACTTCTTAGAGTGCTGCAGCAGAGTGTTAATGGAGGCTACAGCATGAGTCAGCAGGTTGGGCGGCTGGAAGGTTTTGGAGAGGAAGTTGAGACAGGCTGGCGGCTGCCTGAGTTTGTTGTCATTCTGAACACAGAGCTGAAAGTGAGCTGGTGTCTGCTGGAGACGGCAGGAAACCAGAGAGCAGAAAGAGAGCAATGGAAAGGACAGAGGACAAGATTTATATAAAAGGAGTTGAGCAAAAGCGTTACCAGACAAGTGAGAGGCATTAAGGAAAGAGAGAAAGCTGAAAGACAGACTAAGCAACCTGCAAGCATGTGAGTGGCCATCTTACTGGTGTGTTCATGGGGTAAAAGTCAAAAAGTGTAAGGAGGTGGATGGGAGAGACCCTGTCTGCTTGTCTGGCGGAATACGAAATTGGATGGAAGCATGGCAAAGATACACCCAGGCACTTGTTGCACTTTAAAAAGACATGGTGCCGATAGGCTGAGTCATGGGCTGATTGCCAGTCACTATCTTTTTAATATCACCCCAACAGACACATCCATTACATCAGCACATCCAACTAACTAGGGGCAACCTAATATCACACAGATAGTGCAGCGGCATATAAATTAAAATTTTAACTTTATTCAGCTTTGACCAGAAACTTTCTATGTGCAGTAACACATTCCCAGAACAGAAAGAAAAGAATAAAATGTAACTCACCGATCATTAATGAGAGGAGCTTCTGGACCTTGGAGCTTACCCCAACAACTCTGTACAGGCCTTGATCATTAATACCTGAAAAGTAATAATGGAAATAATAGCACTTAATATTTTAGACTAAAGTTATAGTAAGTAATATGCACGACTAACACACAATGCAGACAATAAAAGCAAAGGCAAAAAAAACCAACAATAAATACATAATGAATGTGGACAATACAAGATGGATTATTGCAATGCTGTCCTCAGTGTTTTACCAAGTAAGACCATTTGATAGGTACAATGTACTCAGAAAATAGAGCCCAGAGAGTCTCGGGTCTTTGCAATGGTTTCAAAGATTTACCTGTTGTCCATTAGTCACTATATGGTTTGCACCTTCAATATATTTCAGAAATGTCCAATATGTATGAGCCAGTAGGTCTGGAAGATCTGCAGGAGCTAGTTGGTGGTGTCCAGAACTAAAACTTATCAGGGTGAAATGTATCTCAGCCACTGTGCTGCCCCCTGCTGGAACCAGCTCCAAACAAAGCTCAAATCAAATCTGCCCAAATCAAAACTGGCTTTAAAAATAAACTATACACTGCTCAGTTCTCTTCTGTCTTCATTTAATCTTGATATCTTTGCACTTTAATGAGATATTATATGTTTTTATAAGCTGTTACATACATAACTGTTTTATATTATTTTCTTGATATGCTTTTTAATTCTCTTTGTTCTCTTCGTTTATTTATCTGAAGATGTTTTATTTATGTTTGTCAATACAGTGAATGACATGTGCATACAAATATATTTGCCTTGAACAGAACAACAACCTTTAATGTAGAGAATATATAGCAGCTGAAAGAATATAAAGCAATTCATGATAAGTTCATTATGATATATAACCATCTACATAAAAAAAGATGAGACATGTTGAGAGGAGCAACACCCAAAATGATTTTTGACTCAGAAGAAGTGAGATAACTAAGTGCAGACTGAAGTTAATTAAGAGGACTTTAGTATAATGCACTGAAAGGCATTTATCATTTCCAGTGCATGTTGTCTGCAGTAGCTGGCAGGCAGCCTTTTGTTTCAACACTGGAACATGTCTGCCACCCTGTGTACATATAAAGATACTGCACCAATGTTACCTGTTACTATCCCCCAATCCTCATGTTAATTTTTCCACCAGCTGCCAAAATAGATCACCTGTAATTATATATCTGTGGCTTACCTCTGGTCTCTATGGCGCTGATTGAGTTCTTCACAAAACTCAAACCTACGTCATCCAGTTGGGCATCAACTGCAGGTGGAAGAAAATAAAAAATGCTCAAAATGGAATGAAGCATTGAGCTCCAGAAACTTAAATGATGTCCTCTAGTAGAAATAATGTCCTGTACAGCTAGATACTTACATCCTCTTTCTTTAGAATAAGTTCTCTCCAGGTAGTGTCCAATCTGTTAAAGACAACAAAGACAGACACATATTATAGGTTCGTAAAAGTGAATTAATCCTTGTGATATTCAGTGAGGTGTAGGTATACGGAAATGTATTAAATGTGAAAAGAGATTGGCAGTTTAACAGGATGCACGGAGGGTGCATGAGCTGTGTGAGAAAGCAGTGGATGATGACATAGTAGAGGCAGCTGACTCACAGGTTCCTTCCCACCCATGGCCTGCATCCAGAACTTATGGTCATCCTCTGACAAGGCCTGCACTGTGAGCACCGTCCCCGGCCTGGGAGAGAGCCACACTATTAGTACTAGGCAAAGCCTTAGAGGTACAGTACAGCAATGCATAAGGGATGTCATGTCGATATGAAACATCAAATGTGCTCGGCATTCTTTGAAACAAAAATCCCCTGTTGCCAAGGGCACATGCACATTGGATTTTCAGTAAGCACAGATATGAACCCTATTAGTCACCCCAGCTGGTTTATGAGAGCTACAATCACATGGGGCCAGATGGATATCAAGTTACTCATCACAGTCAGAATGGATACGTGGACTCAAATTTCAATCCTAAATCTGGTTATATTGCTTTTCTATTAATACTACAGAAAAGGGGCAGGGCAGAGTTAAGTTGTGTGACAAAATGAGATATCTATTACAGGAGGGAACAGCACGGTGTGACAAATCCTTCCAGCTAAGTGAGGGCAGTCCTCCAAGACAAATCCCACTGTCCCACCCACCACTGTCCAAAACACAGAGCAACAAAGCGCAAGTGTGCGCATGTTTGGATCTCTAGCAAAGCTGTTAGTGTGGAATATCACAGCAGAATATCTGTGTCCTCTGGGGCTGCTATGGGGGTTCACTTTTGACACTGTAAAATGACAACTGCACCTAAAAGCTTAATGTCACCACAGTATTTGAGAATCAGTGTGAGGTGATAATGTACCGATCAGTTATGTCGAGGTCTAAGCAGAACCTCCGGTCCAACATGTCAGTTGTTTTGCGAACACAGGACTTGAGAGTGACAGACTCGGTCTCACCCTGAAAATAAAAAACAATAATAAGTGAATACATTTTACTATTCAGAACGTGGCAGTAATAAAAAAAAAAAAAAAAAAAAAAAGAAAGATTGCAGCATTATGACTGTGGCTGAAATCATAAAAACTGTGCTACTCACATTCTTCCCTCCAGATCTGTGGTCAAAAGTCACCATGTGCAGGATCTTCTGCTCTTTGACAAATGTGCAGTAGCGTTTGACCCAACTGGAACCAAAGGGAGGCGGCCCTAGAAAAACAAGACACAGATGTGGCACAGGAATTCGACAGTATTTGAAAGATAAAGATTATATTTGCTTCTCCAGGAAAAAGAAAGATGTCACAGGTCAATATCAACATTATTCCTGACATATGTTGTTGTGAGGGCACAGACTGAAAGAATATATAGTAGTCAGGAATTAAACTCAACAATGCTGATGTGTCAGAATGATGACAATAAAAAAGTAGAATTGCCACCTCGTGGTTGTATTTCTCTGCTACTGTCACACAAGTTTCAGGTTACATCCCTGATTATACAGAGTCATAAGGCTGTCACGTATTTCATGCATTAAACATGTTCCCTCACTACTCTGTATGCTATGAATAGGTAGAATATGAAAGCTTCTAGTAAAACACACAATCTAGGTCTTACGTTTTTCCTGTACATAGAGGTAGCCTTCACAGCTGATGGGGCTGGTCTGCCTGTATTCTTGGGGTGCCTCTCTGATCCTCTTCATCAGCTCGTACACCTCTGACCGTGCACCCTCAAATCGATTCCTTGTCTGGAAGGGAAAAACAAACAATTGCACATTGAAAAAGCCACATCTTGTCACTCAGTGGTTAAGTATGATGACTACACTGATGAGAGTTTTGTCCAAATCAACACTGATGAGCTTCCACTGAAAAACCCTTTATGGTATCTGTAAAAACTGGCTGAATGGTTGGTAGTAATCTAAAACTAAGACTGAAACAGATCTGTGTCTCTAATGGCACTGGAGAATTGGAGACACCAAACTGGAGGAGCTATAAAGTTAACAAGTGGCTGCAGAAAATACAACATGACGGAGAGCCAGAAGTTTGTAGCCAACTCTAGACAAAAAACACAAGTAAATATTGGACTTGCATCCGACAGACAGATGACTCCGACGGCCCATTATGCACTGTTTTTAGCTTCAGTAACTGTGGTGAGTAGGGAGTGATTGTCTAGGAGATTAGCCACAAGAACTTGACCAGAAAGCAGAATATAAACTTTTTCTTCTTCCTCTTGTTGAAGGGTCTTTTGGTGCTAAGTGGTCAAATTCTTATAATATTCATTTGGGCTTTTTTCCTGTTGTTAGAACAGAACAACAACATACTATTAGTATACAATATTTTTTTCTTAAGGTTAGAATCAGGCTTGCCCAAAATGACACACAATATAAAACATTAATGTTTCTTACATTCTGAATATTGATCTGCAGTGCTCTTTTATAATGATCAAAGTCCTTGGCAAGCTCATATCCCTGGTGGTAAAATGTGAAGACGGTCTGAAAGAAGGCCAGCATCTAAAAGATGAAACAGATTTGACGTGTTCATTCGAAACAGTTGGCAGGTGAAAGAGAAACTGCACACTAGAATACTATGGCAGAGTGACAAAATATCAATGTTTAGTCAGTTTGGAGTAAGACAGAAACTTAAGCCTATGTGATATATCATATATACAGTACAGTCACTCACTGGCTCCACACACTCAAACTTCTTTCTCTCTTGGATCTCCTGCAGTTTGCACACATAGTCCAGTGACTCCTCCTGAAAGTGCTGCCTCACGGTTTCCACCTGGACGTCTGCCTGAAGAGGAGGAGAACACACAGCATGATGATTATAGTGACAGACAGATGCATGGAAGCAAAAAAGAGAAACATCATGATGTTGATGCGGTTTTTCTTAGCATGGATTTCAAATCTGAAAGAAGCTGTTCAGCAGTTCTTAATATAGCTTCAAAATAACATGTTGGTCTCAGAGTGGTGTATAAACTATACAACATGTAACACCTTCTAACCTTTGACTCTCAAGTCTGAGTCAAAGCCACAACCGCCTGCTCTGTGGCTCAGGATGTGAAGCAGATTGTCCACTAATTGGAGGGTCAGTGGTTTGATTCTCGGCTCCTCCATGTGCGTGTGTCAACGCAAGACGCTGAACCCTTAGATCTATCATTGGGGTGTGAGTGTGTGTGTTTGCATAGATATTGTGCTGTGTGAATGTGGCTTGTAGTGTGCAGTGTGTTTGAGCGATAGCTAAGAATTGAGGTGTTACATACGTGAAATACATTTACTATGATAAAGAAAGCATAAAGACACACACGTTTGTACAGCCATCCTTGCAGGGACCTAATATTAAGAGGCAGAGCTTAACCTAAACTTGTGGTGTCATGCATTTTGGTTCTTGCAAAAGTGGTGGTTGGTTGGTTGGTTTTCAGAACAAACAAAGAAATCATAATTACCATATCTCCCCCCTGTCACCCTGACTAGTTTCCAGACTCATATAAAATATTAATAATTTTGGTAACAGCTAAAAGTGTTCTCTGATTTCAGGTAAATATTTGTGCAACATTTGAAGAAGTTCTGTCAAAACATTACTGAGATATCATGTCAATAAAAATAGGAGGGAGAGCCTAAAAGACAATATGCCTCTGGCTTGCCGGTGCATAGATCATAACAAAAATTAAAAATAAATACATAAATAAATAAAATTGCTGCAGGCACAAGTAGTAATAGTAGAATTCATAATACTGGTATCCATCTATGCTTGTCCTTTGCAAGACGGTGGGGTTTCCTCAGCTCCAACATGTACAGACACACTCAAACTCATGCCTTTGGGCAATTTAGAGTCATCTAAATCCAGACAAAGAAAAAAGCATAATGGTGAGGTTACAGAGCTAAACTCGATATACAGACTGCATCTACTGTCAAAATTCCCAAGTAGCAATGCTCGAAAATGTTAGGAACAGATTTACATTATATGCTACACAACAATAACTGAAATATGTATATACCACAGAGGTGTTACAGTGCAGCCTCATGTGAACAGACTTCAGTAAAGCATCTTTAAGAGTAAGGAATGATATATCTTCAAAGTTCATAAACTGCTTTTCATAACACATGCTACTGTTCTTTGAGCTGGCTAAACAACTGATGCAGTGTGGATGAACTTCATGACTCTGTGGCTGCGAAAATATCAGCGGGTCCATTTATTCAGGTCTGGCAGCAATCTGTGTTGGTACCACAGACCCTTGTGAACAGACTGAGCGGGCTACATTCATAATGTCAACAAGTTTCAAGTGTCCTCTCAGCTCCGTGTATACAACGTATGGTTAGCCTTACATGGCTACATGGACAAAGAAACATTGTTCAGATTGAGAATGCCAAATTCTCCACAATTAGTTATTATTTTATTTTATTTATTTTTTTATCAATTTTGGTACTGCAGAGTAGCATGGGTTTCAGACAAGCTATGGCAACCAGGGTTGACCTTGGGAGTACAGTACAAGTGAGCACACATTTCCTTTCCAAACCAGCCAGGAAAACTGTTGCTGCGAGGCACGTCAGTGGAAACTCACATGGTCAAACAGGCTTTGCAGCAAGACTCTTCTCCCCATGGCACCGAAGACAAAAACCAAAACAGGGATTCTCAAACTAAACAAAAATGTCTGTTTCCATTTTTGTTGTACAGATCTACTCAGACAGGGATAAATACCTCTTGTAGCTGCGGCTCTTTCTTCTTTGCTGACATATTGAGAAGCTTTTCCAGAGAGCTGTAGTACTTCTCAGTCTCTTTCTCATACTTCTTTCTTTCCGCCTTGAGAAAGAGCAGTGTCAGGAGGAGAGGCATATTGGAAAAATAAAATACTAGATTAGTGTAATAGTAGTACAATTCATATGTTATTAGCAGTGACCTGTAAAATATGTCATTCTTAACACTATGTAAGCGTTACATAACATTTTCAGTAGAGGAAATAAACCATGATACATTACCCTCACTGTACCAAGATGTTCTTTCCTGAACTTCTCAAGGGGTTTCATTAAAGTTTCTGTGATGTTTCTCATCTAGTCAAAGACAGAAATCATATCACATGTAGTAACTGATTGATAAATATTTCATATGACACAACATTTCCAGGCTTAAGTATTTGTTGCTTCCATTGAAGAGCAGCAACTGTATAAAGTTTGTTTTTTTTGCCTTCCAACAACTGATGAAGTCAATGTATTTTTCCTCATTCCTCCATTACTTCTGCTCTGCTGACTACAGGACATGTCTGTGCCTGTACACTCACCCTACTTCTCCCTGCTTTGCACTGTGATGTCATCCCACTATGCTGTGTGCTGTGTCTTCACCATTACGCTCTCAGCCTGGTGCTGCTGAGACAGTCACCTAATGATGCCCACTCCCTAACCTCAGACACTGCAGGCAGACATTACAAGAGCGTGGCTGTTTATAAAAAGGCACAAACTCCATAAAATGTTCATCCCCTGCCCAAAAAAGTGCAACAGTACTAGAACCGCATTTAAAAAAACACTTAGAAGTAGGATGATCAATTTATATAAGTTAGGACTATGAACTGTGGTGCCTTCTATACTGCAGAGCTTTTTTTCTTCTTCTTTTGACTTTGTTTGTTGATAAAATGAAACAGTAGATTGCATCATGTAATATAACGTGATTTGTAATAGGGTAGGCAAAATAAGCTATGCTTCAGCCTACACCTTTTTGGTCTAAATATCTATTGCACACTTTCTTTATCTACTTATTTAATTGCTCACTTTGATTTGCTTATTTTTTTATTTTGTCACCTTTCCTTGGACATTGTCTAGCTGCTGTATTTATGCTGAGCTGTAATTTCTATTGTGCAGTGAGAAATAAACTAAACTAAACTAAACTCAAGAGGATGTTTAGACTAGTTGCTTTTGAAAAAACTTTTAACAAACTTTCACAGACACAGATCTAATTTAATACTTAAATTAAAAGAAACCTTTTGATAAGGCACTGAGGTATGTAATTGTGTCATCTATTGCATTAATATCTACAGCGGTCACAAACAAACCACAAGGTTAGACAGTACTCCATTTCTAAGACCACAGTATAGCACATAGCGTGACACTAGCGGCAGTTACAGAGACACACTTAAAATCAGGGCCTGATCTGTAGTGTTGGTCCAGTCTTCATTTTGCTCATGGGTCATTCTAATATGAGTCAGGCTGTTTCATAAAAATAAAGACAACCTCATTTTAAGATAAAACCATTAGATACCTTACTCTCAGCCTAACTCGGGCCTAAGAACAGTGTTTCCATGGTAATAATCAATGATGCCTGGGTAGAGCAGTGACAACCAGCAACAGCAAACAAGAAAACATGGCTCACAAGTTGTGGTTTGCTGAAACTATTATCATTAGTAGTAGATCTTTCTTTATATTGTTTCACTTGTTACTAAATTCCCTGTTAAAACAGAAGTCTAGTTGTATTTTTATACCTAAGCCACAGTCACAGTCTGTCCTTGTGAAACCAGCCCTCCCAATGTCTGTTGTAACTTCCTTCATATTCATATTCTGTTTGTGTTTCCTTTTGCTTTCTCAATGAGCAACTGTAACACTGCCTGGTGCAAAAGTTAGTTTGGTGGTATCTCTGAGTGAGCTGGATCTGTCACAGGTACTAGGTTATGCAATCGATTGTGGTATTTAAAGCTTGGGTGTAATAATGTGGATGTGCACTCCAGTGATCCCTGCAGCCACTCTTTGGCAGGTGCTGTGTGACAGTGACCCTTAGACAGTCACAAAGGGAGGAACCGTTCAAACATGATCAATGCTCATACACCCACAGGGAATCTGGTTTGCTCTGTCTGCTGGATGCCGTGTCTGTACTGTACAACTGGAGGAAATTATATTATGAGTGCCTGTCCGGATCTCTGGTGGATGACAGACTAAGACATTAATAGATGCAAGCACCAAATATGGGCAGTAATAGGTGTGGGCTGGTTGGAAATAAGCACAGTACACCCATAGACAGACAGTTAAACAATCCAAGTGCAATACAGCACACAGACACAAACAGACATGCACACAGACACACACAGAAACACAGACACACACACACACAGGTATTTTTCTTGGCTTTCAAAGCAGGTTCTGACTGGCTGTTCTCACCATTAGCTCTCTTTGGTCTTCCAGGTTTTTCAGGAATATGGAGAACTCTCGCAAAGACTCATCTGTAGGAAAAAAAAAGGAAATCACATAAAACACGTCATAAATGAAATCCCTCTGTTTTACTCTGTCTTACACACACACACACACACACACACACAAAGATAGTATGATTATCAGCTGTTCCCACCACAGATGCTCACCACAAACTGCTCTTAATTTGCTGGTAGAGAGAGAACTGTAAACAAACATTTACAGTGCATGTCTGTGTGGTGGTAACAAACCCAGTGGTTAGTTTCCATCATGTGATGATACAAACCCACACTTACCAATACATTTCTCGTCATCGGTCTTTGCGTCTCCGATGTACTCAAACTGAAATTCTCCCAGGCACTGGGCAAACTTCCGCTGTGCCATCCCAAGCTCTAAAAGACAAATTGAAATACAAAATTCATTTGAAGCAGTGACTTTAAAAGAGGCAGAAAACTAATAATAACAATTAGGACTGTTCTCAGACTTCAACTACTATTTTCATCATATAAACTTGGTGACATCATATCAGCTGTCTTAAGCCCTGGTGCATCACAGAGTTAACCACTTTGCAAACATCCTGTCTGTTACATCCTGTTTGACAGGACAACAGGTGCCACAAATTAAGATGGTGCAAGTTACAGCTAAGATGACTAAAGAGAAAAGAAACAGTAGTGCTTCAACTGTTTGTTTATTTACTTATTTAAATAAAGAACGAAACAGCATACTGTTCAAAATGTTTAACCATGACCCTGAATAGCCCTTAAAAAAACGCTGTTTGGCCCAAGGTCAAGAAATATCTCAGTCTTTATTTTGAAGATATATGATACTTAGTTTTAGTTTTAAAGCAATGCAATATTATCTATCAGTAAGGTCTGAGTAAACCTCCTACAAATAAAACTTGCATGTCATTAGCAACAAGAATGATGTGCTAAGGCTTTTGCAGAAATAAAAGCTACCGACCACACATTCTGTGGTTATGCAGGTGTGATATGTAGCATCATGTGTAAATTTAAATGTGTTGCATAGGTGACAATATATAAAAAAAAAACTTGCTAAGCAATACTGTATAATCAATATCAATATAAAATGAGAGTTGGCGGATTTCAAAAAGAAAACAAAAAAACAAAGAAAAGGCCCAAACCTACAGTTGAGCTTAGAACAAAATACAAACTGAACTTCATTGACTCTTATTGCTATTAACCTCTTTAATAAACGACAACAAGCCTAACAACTGACCTGCCAAACTTCAGAGAGCACACACACCAGTGTAAACTCTGCATTAAACTAAATAAACTCTGTCTAAACTAAATAAATGCTCCTGGATAAATCTGAGATTTTGGGAGGTGAATAAATGTGTTGGAACACTGAACACCAGTAAAAACACAGCAAATGAAATCTATTTCTAAACAGCGAGGAGATTCCCTGCGGTGGGATCTCTGACCCGTGACAGTCCCCTCGGGAAACATGACAGAATGCAGTGAGGGTATTTTAAGACTGTGGCTACGAGCAGTATACTGAGGAGCAGTGTCGTTAGCTTTGGCAGATAGCTGGGACTCTATAGGGAACAATAAACTGAGCTACACCATTGAACAGCGTGCGAGGAATGTACTGAGAATCTGCAACCGCTACAACACAACCAAGACAAATAGCTGCAACTAATGCTATTTATTTAATGAGTAATCTCAGTCTTTTTAATTAATGAGCATTATGCATCACAAGTCATCAGTGCTCAAGGTGATGTTTGCAAATTGTTACATGGTAAACATCATCATAATAAGATCCTATAGTCATACAACAGGCTAAACTGAGTCATGTCAACATGATAAGATAAGATACACTCTGACCAGATGAATTATTTCTTATATGACTCATTTGTTCTTCACAGCCGTCTTCTTCTCAATACATTACTGGTGAGGTTAGTAACATTAATAATGCCTGCATCCCAATTTGGTTTTGCAGATTCCAGGGACCATGCAGCCTCACTGCTTCCTGGGTATTTCTTAGTCCGTATTAGTTGCACCTGGACTTTTCCTACTACAAGCCCAAGGGGGGGTGGGGGGTTATTATACCACAAAGATCCCAAACAGTATTTAAAGGGAAGTGGCTGTAACATGATCATGATCTTAGCACACAAGGCTACAGTATCCGTGACCCCCCAAAATAGGTTTTATTTTTGCTGACTCAGGCTCTGGTAAAGGCTGCAGAAGCCACCCAAGATTCTCCTAAGGGAAAACCTCTTAAGTTAATGAGATTAATAATTACCCTGATCTTTGCTAATTAAGTCCATTTTGTTTGACAAAAAAACAACTACAAAAACAACAACAACAACAACAACAACAACAACAATTGAACACTCTCACTTTTACAATTCATTTACTTGAGCTGTTTTGTTTTGTCTCTACCCGTGGCTACCCTGCTGCTTACACACCCCAGGCCCGCTGAGCTGTGTGTGTACACATGCTATGGATTAAATCTACACCAGAGCCAAAAGCCCAAACACGTGAGAGGTGTTGGACAGTGTCGGCCTGAGCCTGGAACAAAGATAGCTTCTGCCTCAATAGTTTATTTCTAACAGGTTGAAATCCATGGCAGGCTGCTCTTTAGCTCAATCTTAAATCCATACAATGCCAAATCACAAAAAGGAAATATGGGTCAAACAAAACACCTGTGGTTGATTCCTTTGGCCAATTTGTCTGAGCTATCGAACCACAGGAAGCCCAGGGATTCACACCAGACAATAGGGCAGCTTGTGTACTACAGTATTTACAATTGTTTGTTCTTTGAGTGGGTCTTTCTATAGCACCTAGAGGAAACGTTGTTTCTTTTCTTGTAGGTGAAGCAACTGTTGTTCAAGAAATTGAGCACATACAAAAATAAGATGTCTTGCAAGCAAACTTACAAGTCAGGGTCGGTGAGTATACTCTAATGACAGTAAGAAAAACAAAAGGACTAATGGCTAATAGCTCATTTCTTGGCTCATGAACTTCTCCAAGACACTACACAGACACTTTGGCCCATTAATCAAGACAAGCGACACTCTGTGTTTGTCCTTTACTCAGACACCAGGAAATGGTATTTAAAAAAAAAAAAAAAAAAAGAGCCACTGCATTAGTAACGTTCAAAGGCAAAACAATAGCAGCACAGCGTCAGATCCTCTGACTCAGGCACCTCGTTAAAGACAGTATTTAATGAGTTAGAGAGAGATGGGAGAGACAAGTATTGTGGGATGTCTTTTTATTGTCAGCTTATAATCAGTTATATGAATTTATTAGACTACAGTTTAGAGTGGAAAACTTATATAATAAACTTGTGTCAACCAGAGCGAATAAATTTGGAGCTCATGTTACAAATACACTAAAAGCTTTTCACTTTTTGGCCATATTATTCCTGTCACACAGACGCGACTTCTAGCTGATGTAAACACAATCTGATGAACTGTTGCATAGATGTATTTAAGTATGGCTTCCAGGATGGTGCTTTTTTTTGTGTGTGGCCATTAGTTAGGCTGCAGAGACTTTGTGCTGAATGTAGCAATTTTCTTTGACGTGACTGTAAATCTGGAGGGAATCTAAGCCACACAGACACATAGGATCCAGACCTGGGTGTGCAAGTCCATAAAAGGTGAGTCTGGTTAGGGTCGGTCTGGTCAATAGGCCTCAATTGGTGATGCCTGAAATCACTGCAGACAACACAAACTATCCTATATCAGTGCACTCGACAACAACTACTATAATTTTAGTCTTTTAAGTGGTAGGGTATATCCAGTTAACAGGACAGGGACAAGGCATAATACTTCATAGGATCCAGAGTCTTATATTGGTTTAAACAGATAGGGGGTTTACCCATGGACACATATTTAAACCCTCTAGTGGATCTTTAATGTTTCTTCCTCTGCCCCTGGTGCTTCTCAGTTATGGCTCTGCTCAAGGTTTGATCTTTGGCCTCTTGCTGATTTCCATCCCTATACCTCCTCTCAGTGACATCATTTAAAAAATATAACATGCGGTAACTCAGTAATCTTGTCCTTGCTAGGGATCCCTAGAGCCAGGCTTGAAACTATGGTATAGTGACCAGGTTTGTGTAGCCTGTAAGCTTTGAAGCAATCTGGCAGAGGAACGTGGGGAAGACGAGTCTGCTGTTTTTTAAACCCCTGTTTAAAACCTTTTATAGAAAAGCAGTTTTACAGGTTGTATATAGTTTTACTTCATTCTCACATCATGTCTCAATCATTCAAGTTTAGTGTTTTTGGCCCTGCTTTTGTTTGGCTTTTGTTAACAATATTATCTTTTTTTTTTTTTTTTTTTGACTTTTACATTTTTTCCACTTGCATTCCAGATAAGGATGAGGGCTCAGCTCTGGTATGTGTTTTTCTTATAATCTATGTTGTTTTCAGCAATAGTAGCAGTGGTATCATCGATCATAACCTGAAGCTAAATTATATAAACCTGTCAGGTAATGAGTGACCCTTACAGAGTCTTTGCTGGTCGACTGCAAAATCATCCCAACATGAACGCAGAGTGGAAAGTTCAGCTGCTCCCCCAGATAGTAAAAACATGTTTTGACAACATTACAATGAACCTTGACACACCTGAACAAAGCCTCAAAACACTACACTGTGTCTGACGTAAGGTCCAGGCAGTATCCAGTGTCACTGTATTGTAAAAGATAATGACAAACTGATGCCGCTCAGACAAAATCAATGTCATTTCCAGAGTTTTACTGGTGTATAATAATCAGCATAATCTAGGTGAATATTTGACTTATCTTGTAAATTATACATACATTCCCTTTTTAGTAGAAGAAATGATGAAAGAAAACTTCATGTCATGATTTAGTAACCAAAATAATCACTGTTATCACCACCTTACTGTTAAAATGTGCTGTAAATGTCTGACACATCTATGTGTCAGACATAGAAGCAAGGGCCGTGGACTCTCACTGTGAACAAGGCAAAGTTTAAGATGATTATTATTATTAGTTTGCTGTAACATCTTTCAGAGCACACACACTGAAGTCACACCTGTCTCTTGTACCAAACCAGCAACAGTGCAGCTACACTGCATAAGCATGAAAGAAGTGAGATGAAGCCCTGGCAAGTTTCAAAAACCCACACCCACAGATCGTAGTGTCACAGCCAAAGAGGCTAAATGGCTAACAAGTCATTCTTTCTCTTCTGCATGTGTGTGCATGTGTGTGTGTTCAGTCATTTCACAATGCTCCGAACAGGAAGAAAAAATTTTCTGGTAGTGTAAATGAAGTGAATCTTTTTTTTTTTTTTTTTTTTTTTTTTTTTTCCGATATATAACATGAAACCAGTAACCATTTCATCTTTGCTCTTCAGCTAAAACAAGTTCAAGGTCCAGATCACTGTGAAAAATTAGTGTGTACTGCATGAACAGTGATGTCAATAGATAGATTTGCAGTCTCCTTATTAGAGCCATATGTGAGCGTGGAGTACTAATCATGCTCATCCACAATCTGATTACACAGGCCTCTTCCATGTTGAACTCACTGCAGGGTGGACAGTTAATATGAGAATATATGAGGCCAAGCTCTGCCGACTTGATTACATAAAACATGAAGAATGAATGTTATCCGGTTACATGATGCTCAAGCATTAATAGATGTCAGACAACATTCAGAGGTGGGGAAAAAGAAGAAGAAGAAAAAAAAAAAGCCGGGCAGGGCCAGGGCATTTCATGTCCCTGTTCTGTGTCGATTCAACTCTCAGCAGCATACACCAGCGGGATACAATCAGTGGTGCCGTAAACAAAAGTGTCAGATGAGAAGTCTGCAGAACAGATTGAAATGATAACGACTATCCTGAAGGAAAGAACTATCACAAGCTGGAAATACCACACGCACACACTGGGGCACACAAGAGTTTGAGGCCAAGGCTTCTCCTGCTTTTTGCCTTTTAAAGCAAGGCATTTCAGAGCAAACCTGGGAACTGTCAAACTTGGCTAGTTTCTCTGCAGAAAGCCAGAGACCCCAGTCTGCTGGATTCTGACTCTGAGTCATACAGACCCCACCTTACTTTAATCCGGGTGGACAAGCCAGGTTTTTTTTCTGCAGCAGGAAACACGTCTAACTATGTGACATAAACATTAGTGCACCTGTTCGGAGTAGGTGGGAAGAAAAACAAAGATAACGCTTTGGGGAGGTTTCAGAATCACAAGGCTGGTGTAGGTGTAGCAATAAATAGTTAAGCAGAGGTAAGTAAAGTAAAACAGGTGCATACTGTAGATCATTGACAGGAGGACAATCAATATTTTAACAACAGATAGATCTATGAATGTTTTTATGGGTCACCTTATTAATTTCCAAAGCATTAAGTGCGTTTACTCTAATCATAAATGGCTACATCATTTTAAAACACATCCTTTTCCCGACACCTCCTGTCCACTAGTTTTACAGCTTCTATGGTGGAGACCTTTGGAAATGCTGCTGGAGCACTTCTACTTTAAAAACTCCTTGGTTAAACTGTAGTCTGCATAAGTAAAAATGGAGACCTCTGCAAACAGTGACTGACTCGTGCCGTCCTTGATTGGGTCTCATCAAGCAGCTGTTGTTCAGTTAAAGAGGAGCTATGGAAGTCTGGTCGCTTTTCTGCTGTTTTGCTAACCCTCCTCCTGGCCATGTGCGTTTGTTTTCAATGAGGCCGGCGAGAAAGCAATCCATGGAGTGGTGGATAACGTTATTTAGCATATACGATGTTATGACGTTTATATTTGTGTAGTCTTATCTGTCATAAACAAGAGATTACAGGTTATGGGGCAGGTTTGTGTTGCGGTGCTGCTGAGATGAGATCTGGGACACCGAGGCAGAGGCACTGATCTTGCAAGGTCGGTTTTCAGCCAAGAGCCGCTATGTTGAAGGCAGAGAGCCTCCATTCTCCCTGTAACAAGTTACAAGTCATTTGTTTAACCATCACAACTACAAGCTGTTTCATTAAGGTAAAAATGTAGCTTAGTTAAGCTAAAAATCCTTCATAGTTCCTCTTTGAATTTATGTATTTTAATTCTGTGGCTGTATTTGCTTTTTCTTGTTGAGTATTTTTTGCAACTAGTCAACTACAGAGTAGACAATCGACTAGATTCTACTTCGTGTTTACACAGGCTGCACATGCCCAATGGATGTAATACTGCGGACATAGCCTCGGAACTACAAAACTTCATTAGCGGCACATTTGAGGTATGAAATACGTATTTCTAAAGCAAGTTTACCTGAGATGATTTACATCAAAATCCTGAACCACTGTATGTTTTAAAGCAGGAAACTTAACGTTGCCTGTTCTGTCTGTGAAAACTTTCCCCAAAACAACCCAGAAAAGGTATGTATATGTCAAAGTTCAGCCGCTGAAGATGTCCACAGTGTATTCATTGGCATCTGCTGGAGTGCTGTTTGTTATGATTTCTACAGTCTCATCCAATGTGCCACTTAGGTCAGAACTTGCCTGGTCCAGGCCCTCAAAGAGCAGGCCAGGGTTTATATGCCGTGCCTTTCCACAGTCCTTCCTGTTCCACTCTCCCATCTTTTCCAGTCTGAGTCCCTGCTCCACACTCAGCGCCCACCTTTGCCCTCGACACAGCCTGCCCACCCGTCCCCTCCCACTGCCCTCTCCTCCCCCACCCCCCGGCTCCCTGCCCTCAAAACAAGCATGACTTCATTCATGACTTCCTGATCCTCAAAACAATTCTGTAGGGTGAAGCTGCACTGAGCAGTATCCTGTCCAAAATGGCCGTGGCTAATCGAGGATATGTTAAAGTGTTATTTTAGCACACGTCCAAAATGCAGTGAAAAGTGCTTCAAAATTTTATTTACCAATTTTTAGACCAGCGTCTTAATGATTGTATGGGGGGGTGGGGTGGGGGGTTACTATTCAAATTATATATCACATATGGGCCGATTTCAAAGCCGTGCTGTACGCCCTAGATTGCAAGATCAGGGGGTTGCCATATTTTTTTTTTTTTTAATAAAACACAAACCATGCAGGGCTTCAGCGTACTGCCCAAACTTACAGAACTTACAACCCCTGCTCCTGTCTTATGATCCTATTCTCCTGCTATGGAAAAAAGATGGATGTGATGTTGTTAAAAGTCCAGTCAACAACACTGACTGATACCCTCTATTTGGAAAGGACCCAGTACATCCTTAAGCACAAACTGGAGGTTTAAACAGACATTGACACCACTGATCTACTTCATAGAAAGTACAGGGAGCTGAGATGCCATTCAGTCTACACAATTCATTACCTTTACCAAGTACTAATCAGGGATGTATGGAAAAGGCTTAGGGTCACATGCAATTCTTTTTATTTTGTTTTACTCTCTGATTGGTCATTTGATGACCTGTAGCACAGGTAGTGTGCTTATTCTTCAATGATTACAAATACTGAAAACAACTGGTTCTTAACGTTTGCTTCCACCAAAAAAGGAGTCTCAGAAGCAGAGTCATATCACCATGCAATAACACACAATCACTTTTATAGCAAGCCTTGTTCTTTCTGGAGTGAGACATGAAAAAGCGTTCCTCCCACATGACTTCACGTCTTGTGCTAATGCGATTTTAATGAAAGATTGTGATGTGGCTCTCTGGCAGCATCAGTAATGTGATTACAGAGAGCAACAGTGAGCCAAAGCACACCATGGCAGACTACTCTTAAACCCCGCCTGCCAAGAGAAAGACCATCACATGGCTGGCTTTTCAAAGAGGAACCAAAAGTGATGAAGGAAAAATACAAATCATTTAGTTTTATGAGCCAATTGGTCAATACAGAGGAAGTCCAGCTGTGGAAGTGACTTGAGGTGACCCCTGTGCAACTCACTCGGATGATTGCAGCAACAACAGAACATGCAAGCACTGTCAAACTAATAAAGCTGGTTGACAGGCAATGACAATGACACACAAACAATCAGCTCTCCAGAAAATACACAGTTCACACTTTTCTGCTTCAAACTACAAGCCAATAGATTTGTGAGAGGACAACAGCGAGGGGTGGTTGAGAGGGTACAGACAGGACACAGTTCCTGTGGAGGAAGCCCTCTGAAACAGAAGCACATCTGCATGTTGCTCCTCTAGTGGGCACTTCCATGTCATGGCTCCCTGGCCCAGGGCCCCGCTTTAAAGTTTCCTCTCCGAACCAAGGACTTTCCGTAGAGGGACATCCTCCCTGCTGTAGGAGTGGAGGGAGTTACTGAAAGGCTGAGAATGGGCTGGGATTTGGAGATCAACAATTGTCCTCACACCGCACCAGATCACCCTGAGGTCAAACATAAAGTCAACCACTTTATCGTATAACTCCTGGATCCATTTTAATGGAAGTTGTAAACAAGACTAAATCTATCTGTTTTTATGACATAATGCCTGACCAACCATTTTTACAGTCGTCTTGAGTGTTGGATCTTATTGCGAAACTGACAGTGGCCATGATGTACAGAGAAGATTGCACAGCTTAGCCTCCCCAGATCTACACCGCTCATCAAAAACAACTGTCACAAGTTCATCTAGAGAAAATAATCTACTTCAAAGCTGCAAACCACACACTGGGCAGACTGAAAAGAAAAAACTGGAGGTCTACTTTCTATGATCTCTGTGAAGTGCAGAACCAAACACACAGTCACATTCTCCTGAGACGAGATAATCAGAGTAAATCTCTCGGCTAAGCTTCAGAGCTCCTCTCCAAGAGTGCAAATTAACACAAAGTGACACTGTTACTTTATTACTTATTTATACTTGAGCTATAGCTAAAACTGACTGTGTACTAATGACACCTCTGTGCTTAGATAAAGTCTGGGAACAGAGTTACAGACCGCAGAAATGACCTTTAAATTCGGCACAATCCGGGTTAAAAACATTGGAGGAAAAAAAAAAAAGGTTGAAAGTTCAAAAACTAAAATCAGAAATAATTCAATTATGTGACTGTATAACATACCATAAGCAAAGCAAATGAATCTGCTGAATATCTGTAGATCACCTGGTCTATAAATGTCAGAAAGTTGGTCATATTTTTTATCATTTATTCCAAAAATTGACCAAAACAACCATTAAATTTGATGCTGATTAATCAAACCAATCATGCCAACTCTCTGTGTGACAAGAGCGTTATCACTCACAGACAGCTGACAGCTGCTCCACTCAGTTTGGATACAACATTAGGCATGCCCTAAACTAAATATCAACATAGGAAACACCCTTTGTAAACAGCAGTGCATTGTTCTTTACCACCGTTTCACCGTTATTTAAAACAGCTCACGGCCATGGGAACGATATTATTCTAAGGAGTTGCTGCATCAGATTGAAATGCTCTACTGCTCCTATGAGCAGGTAGAGATGGCACGTTATGATTACAGAGTCACTGGGTGTAAAACAGTCATTTGACATTGGCAGGAGGGACAGACAAAGGACGTGTGAGCGCACAAGAACGTGACACTCAGTTCCTTCCTGAAACTTCAACTGATTTTGCAGTAATCCCAGTGGGAGTGCACGACCAGGGTCCCCTAGAATATTCACATAATTGAGATGGCAGCACCAGATGCAATGAGGTTTAACAGACTGCATACACATCACTATGTTGGACACACTCTGAAGCAACAGCAAGAAAGTGACATGCAACAGTGAATATCAAAGTTCACCACATCACTCTGTGGTGGTTTTCCTAAAACTGTATGTAAATTTCCAAAATCTATCTGGAAATCCTCTCATCTTTAAAGCCTGAAAACAGACAATTTTTAGAACTGTGTCACTATTTTATTTGATAATTATTAAAATACCAATCAATAGCGACTAATTGATGATCAAAATGGTGAGCTTATTATGTTTCTGTCTGTTGACAAATATTTTCAGCATTAAATAAAGCACAATTAATGAACATGAGGACAGCGTCAGAGGGCTCAATTACTGATTAACTTGGAAGTCAGAAACAGAAATAAGTTTTCTTGACACCTTCACAAACACCTGCTCTCCTGGGATTTAACCACACAATGGTAGATGTTTTGTTTTGACTGTGTGACAAAGACACAGTAAATTAGTTGGAGCCTGGAGTGAACACTCTCGGAGAGGTCAGAAGGGGAATGGTGAGACTTCCTTGAACCAACAGGTAGAGCAGACCACAAGTATGCAAATAACAGCTCGCTCAGTGCAACAGTAATGTGCTGTCCAGGGTGACAGCAGCATGCACGCATGGTTCTACTCCTATCACAACACTGAGTCTGCAGAGGAGCTTGCTGAAGACAAGACAAATGACACGTCCACTGAAAAATCTGGGCGTCCACTTACATGCATAAACATCTTGAATCAATGCAGTGGTATTGCCTTGTGTCAAATGTAGAGGTTTGGGAGTAGTAGTGTGAGAGTGTTTTTATCCACTGTTCTCAGCCTCCAGTGTGTGTGACATCTAAATAGCTGATGAATCACTTGAATGAAACAGCATGCCTAAAGGTCACTGCTAAGCAGGTGAATCCTGTCATGACCTTTTGAATCTGTACGTTCAATCAAATCACTGAACACTTACTCCTTCAAGATATTTATGGGCTGAACTACAGTCTACAAAAACAACTTCATGACACATATGCAGGCCGTGCTGCAGTGCATGACATCAGACTAATCTGTTAAAAAGATCACAAACACAACATGTAAACAACGCATTGTACTGAAAATATCATAACACAATATCAGGTCCTTAACAAATAATTATTAGAATTATCAATCTGCAAATTCCTTATTTGATCAGTCAACAAATCACCATGCCAACCCATTACAATTTCCTTGAATTATTGAACATTTGCCACAAAAAAATAACTTATTACAGATCAAAACAACTTATAACTGCAGCTCTTTCCAGTTTGATTATTTCCGCATGACACAATAGTAACTGGGAGGATTATTTCATTTCCCAGCCCTAAATGTCTGCTGAACCTTCCTGATATAATGCAGTCAGCATGAACAAAGTTCAGCAGCACCTTGCTGAGTCGTTGCCTTTAAGAATTCAGGTTGTACTTAAGGCAAAATAAAAGACATACCTGTGTGTGCCTGCAACTGGCTAACTGCGTGGAAACATGTATGAAAGTAAGTCTGTCTGCAGGTTTTACAGGAGGAAAAAAAAATCATTGTTTGCAGGCTGCACCGCCTGAAGCCTTCCTGTCAGCAGTGACATGGCTGTATTAGAAATCGTTTGTGAAAACTGAGTGTTAGTTTCACGTAATATTCACACAGGAGTGAAAGTGAAAAACAGTGACAAAGCCTGAGTTCTAGGGATTTCCCTCCAAGACAATATTGAAAGCGGTGTATTGCTGTTGTGTTGACTGTATGTGGAGACTGGAAAATTAGGGTAAGCACCTACAACCCCAGTGAAAAGCCCTGCCCACAAGGGTAGAGTTCAACAGATAACAATCTAATCATTTTAACCCGGTTGAGCTGTGAGCAAACAGTGCTGGGGCTTATGAAAGTAAGTCAAGGAGACTTTTTCTCAATCTAACAGTTGTCCTCATAAATCAGAACAAATTAAAGTAATTCTCAAACTTATATGAAACCAACAAACAAAACAACTTAATCCGGTGACCGTTCCAGTGTCAGACAGATTCATCTGTAACATAACAATCAAATGGAAAAGGAGACTTTGGCAAAGTGAGGGAGAAGCTGTGACAACATCAAGACTTGCCTGGAGCAAGTGCACGGTGATGTGGCCGTTTTCTTACTGAATAGCGAAATTAAAGTCATCACAGTAAACTTACGTTTTGTTGCATTGATTAGGTTCTTCCCATCCTTGTACAGCTCTTTGATAAACCTGTTAGTTTTGTCCAACTCAGCTTCGTGTGCCTTTATTTTGTCCCTGAAGCCAGGGCTGTCCAGATAGCATTCACTGAACTCCAGCGGGTGTAGTCCCATTTTTTCTGACAGATTGATAGCTTTAGTTTTCAAGCACCGGAAACTGACAAAAAAAGAGGCCGCTTTCTAAAGAGCTAAACCTAAAAAAAAGTATCCTTTAAAATGAAATGAGCGCTCTTTTCAGTGACCATTTCAAGTCTAGCATAGAAAACATAGTTCCGTCAAGTAGCAGCAGCTAACGGCGGTTAGCATGGTAACTTCTTCTCAAGTTGTCTCCACAGTTGTCGAAAAACGCCGAGAGCGGCTAACAGGTATAACGGCTAAGATAAAAGGAGCAAGGCGGTAACGGGTGAGGTGTTCACTGTCTGCGCACGGGGAGTTGTCAGAAAACCATGGTGGCCACGTCCAGTTTCTCTTTCCTTCATCAAGGCACTCCACCTAGCAGAGTGACAGATTGAGAAACTCTGCTGACATCTGCGTGCGTGTAGCAAAACTTCTGCCAAAGTCCATTCAGCCTGGTCAAGACAGTTCAGTCACCTCTACTTCCGCCTTCGCTTTGCTTGACCACAGACAGCAGGCCGAAGGATGTATTCACTGACTGTTAAATCCAGCCCATGTCAGAGAGAGAAATGCATCTTAATTCATGTAGTGAACGCGTTATTAATACACCACCTCAGATTATCTGTCAATTACTATAACACAGACGTCACACGTCTTTGTTAATTAGCCAACTTTGTATACTTTAAATTACATTAATGTTTGAACACAAAATGGTCTAAATAACATGTCCGTTGTATCAACTCTATGAACTAAATGCCTGATCTTTGAACACGCCAGCAGCAGAGATGTTATCACAGGACTAAGATGAGACATCATGTGCTGACGATGTGATCTAGCATGTGATGGGCACTTTTTTTTTTTAGATGGGTAGACAGATGTCTCAACAACAGAAAGTGAACTGATACAGATAAGAGTTATAAATAAACTGATGTAGAACAGACAGAAATCTATCACAAGGAAAACATCGATGTTGGCATTTCATATTGTATTTTACAGTTTTAATGTTCTTTAATGTAAAATCTTAGCAGTAACTATGACTGTTATTGTGTAATGCAGTCAGAAATCAGTCTACCAGCTACCTCCTGTTCATATGCTTAGACTGTACTTATTAATACCCGAGTCAAAAGCAACTACTAATCTGCATGTCAAGAGTTTATTATGCATTTGTTAGTGACTATTAGTATCCGTGGTTTATATATGTACATGTTACAATAAAAGCCATATCAGACTCTGCTACACAGAAAATACCGTAGGATAGGTTTTGAGCTCAGTGCTGACATTAAGAAAACTGAAAACAATGACCAAACCTATATGTTTACAATGCCGCCTCCTTTTTTTAAGGTATGGATGTGAACGATCTTGATCCTTGGTACTCTTTGATAGTGCCTGAAGGTCCGTCTGTCATTGGTTCCAACTGGAGGCGTATCTGAGGCATATGGATGTGCTTTAATGCAACACGTAAATGAATACGGAAATCATTATTCACAACGTATATTACAGTGTTTACGTCTTAGTCATGGCTTCTAATAAAAATAGACTTCATTACAGTTGCGCCCGCGGAACTGAGTCTCCGCGCGTGTTTGCTTCGGAGTAGTTTAGCGCACGGACACGTTTGTGGTTGAGCGGCAGCTAATGTGTGATCCTTGAAGCTGGTGTGTGATTTTTCTGTTGAAACCAACACGCTGTGGATAAAAGTTGAACTTGAACAGATGAGGTTGTTTTTTGACGTGAAGCTGAGCCACCGCAGCGACTGTCAGAGCAGTTTCTCTCACACGAGCTAACACCAGACTGCTGCTTCATAACGATGCTAACGACTCCACCGGACAGGACCATAACGTTATCGTCTCTGTGTTTGCAAAATTACCTCTACTGCTTTAATGAGATTAAGTAAAATTTTATAATACAGTCAATCAGCGGTAATTTTCTCTCTCGTACGCCCTTGGCCTGTGATCTAAAAACAACTCACAGTAAGTCAATGTAAAACAAGTAGTGCCTCTAAATTTTATTATATCTGAATTGTTTTTAATTGCAAGCTATGTAATATTTCCTACTTATGTTGATATTAGAGTAATTGTTAAGTTTTACCATGCATTAAAACTGCTTTCCTCACAGCATGTAATATAACTCATAAGTTTTACTTTGACTTGTGTCACAACCCTGACTTTATGTTTCATAACTGTTACTTCATAACTGTTTTTTTGCCCCTGGCAGAAATTGGCTTCCATAAACTTTTGGTCTATAAAAGGTCCAAAATCAAAGATATTACAATTTACCATAATGCTATAACAAGGAGAAGCAGTAACTTATCACATATGAGAAGCTGAAACTATTTGGCATTTTTGCTCAATAAGAAATTACTCATGATTAATTCATTATCAAAAAAGCTGCACATTGTTTTCCTGTCAATCAACAGGTTCTACATTGCGGCTCCATGAGGGATGTTATTGGCCCATTGAAAGAGGCTTTAATTTATATTCACTGCATTAATTCTCATTAACCCACCAAATCAATATTGGAGTTAATTTAATTGTATCTATTGCAAGGGATGCCTAACACCAGTGCCAGGCCGAAGCACAGCCGGAGAGCACGAAGGCGACGCAGAGAGGACCCCGCCAGGAATGAGCTGGTCTCCAGTTCCCTAGAAAGTGCCCAGCAGTGCCTGTTCAACCAGGACTATGGAACTGCATTTGTCCACTACCTCCTGGTCCTCAACCTCGCACCTGTGTTTAAGGAATTTGCGAGGGTAATGACTGTTTACACTTCTCTGAAAACCAGTCTGCGTATATTCATTGCCTCATATCACAATCACACAATCACTGGCTATGTACAAAATTACTCCCTTGTTCACTCATTCACTACTCTGTATAAATACACACTCTTGACCTGTAAACTGACATTTCAGAAGCCATCATTTTGCATCTTCACTAACAGCTTTGAGTCAGTCAGTTTTAGTTAAAATTATAGTTCTGTGGTAAATATTTAAAACAGTGCTGGAGAATGTGCAAATATTGGGATACAATTTTGCAACATCTCCGTTTCAGGAGTCCTTCAGGTTCACTCTCTTCAAATGGGCAGAGGAGCTGGACTCTGTGGGCCGGATACAGGATCTCTTCAACTGTTATGAACAAGCGCTGGAGCTTTACCCTGCTGACGAGGTCATCCTAAACAGCATGGGTGAACATCTCTTCAGGTGCCCTCCTCATGATATCACTGTATAGAGAAACATGCTCTTACAATACACCCACCAACACAAGGAATAATGTAGCTTCACACTGATAATACAGGCGACATTTTCTTGTTTGTAACAATACTTGGCCTCTCCTTTTATAATCCAGGATGGGATTCAGAGATGAGGCTGCGGGTCATTTCCATAAAGCTTTGAAGCTGAGACCAGACTACCCAGAAGCCAGGGAGAACTTCTACCGTGTGGCCAACTGGCTGGTGGAGCGCTGGCATTTCTTAATGCTCAATGACCATGGGAGGAACCAGAAGTACCAGCAAGCCATTCAGAAGGCTGTTCAGAGCGGCTGCAACACTGTACTTGATATAGGTACTGGCACTGGGATCCTTGGGTGAGATTTGGAAACTTTTTATAAATTTGTATGAGTCATGGTGTGTGTGTTTTACCTGTAAGTTAGATAGGATAGGATATTTGTTTTAATGCATTCATATTCTTGTTGTGACTCCCGTTCTCTCTGTGAAGCATGTGTGCTAAGAAGGCAGGGGCTGCTGAGGTGTACGCCTGTGAGTTGTCAAAGACCATGTACGAACTGGCCTGTGAGGTGGTGACTGCTAACGGAATGGATGGCAGAATCAAGATCCTCCATATGAAATCCCTGGAGATGGAGGTGCCAAAGGACATCCCACAGAGGTACAGTTTACACTTAACCTTTTTAACAATGATCCTGGGAGCACAATACCTTCATCTTTGTGTATTTATTTATGCAGCTCATGTTAAAGTGCTGAGATGTATTTTCCCTGTTTTCTATTTAATGTTTTGTTTTTTTAGGGTATCCTTGGTGGTGACAGAGACAGTCGATGCAGGATTGTTTGGAGAGGGCATCATAGAGAGTCTCATTCATGCCTGGCACCACCTCCTGCTGCCTCCACAGGTAACTTCAATTATTAAACACAAGCTCAGGAAATGGAAACAGAACTTAATCCTCCAGTTGCAACAGTGCAAGGTTGAACATTTCCATGTGTTCTTGGCATCTAAAATCTATTGCATGTTTACCACTGACATATAGGTTTTCCTATGCTTTCCCCCCACGAGGACCCAAATTTCAAGCAGTGTAATGTGCAGCTGGTTTTACAAACATCTGACAAATGCAAATATCACTGGTAAACTGGAATTTCATTCATTTTAAATGCATATTTTTTTTTTTTTTTTTTTTTTTACCTCTGTATGTGGGGTATGGGGTAGTCATGCACATCAGGATTATATTTGTATATTTGTATTATTACTCTAATTCACTCAGCTGAAACCCCACTTCAAAAAACCTGCATTATCCCTGTAACTGTGTTGTACCTGGCAAATGGTTCAAGTAATTTGTATCCAGTCAATGTGTATTGTGATTTAAATGTAAAAGCAAATTTCTTGTCCCAAAGAGAGGTGAGAATGAATTCAGGGACCATTCTGCAACAGGACGGGTCATCCCTGCTGGAGCCACTGTGTTTGGTATGGCTCTTGAGTCCGCAGAGATCCGCCGGCATCACAGGTAGGGCCTCCAAGTCAGGCTGTATCCTTGTGAACAGACAGTGTGCCAGATCATATGCTGTCCTGCAAACAGAAGATCTGTGCTTCAGTTTGTTTTGCAGCATCAGTACACGCCGTGGCCATCTGAACCTCGCATTAAATTGCTTTTTGTGCACACAGGCTGGGTGTGTCACAGGTGGGAGGTCTGTCCATGGCTGCAGCTGGGGAGCTCCGTAGTCCAGTGAGCTGCAGCTCTGAGCCGGATGACTCCATGGAGCCGTACACCACAGAGAGGCTCAGCAGACTGCCGGGAGGATATACACCTCTCACTGAGCCCTTCACAGCCCTCAACATAGATTTCAATAATGTGGAGGTGAGCAGAAACGTCTCTGAGAACCGATCTGTGGATGTAGCCCACAGTCACGAATAATTCAGGTTTCATTCAACTATTATATCTGCTCAACATGTAGCTTTTAACTAGATTCATCCACTATTAATTTAATGTGTTTTAACTTAACCCAACTTTTGCATCATCTCTGTATCTGATCCCAGTATTCGGCGTGTATTTGTTGCCCAGAGTCGACCAGAATAAAAGTAACTGTGAGAAAAATCATTTATTTACCCGACCATATGTCTGTTGTCCCCATGAAACTATCACGCTGGCTGCAGACGAGTGGCTGCTCATTATTTAGCTGAACCCTGCAGGGATCATCTGATTTATCGGCTCCTGGTGCTCACCTGGCACAGCGGAAAGATTATATTTGTACCTGAAGGAGCATGTGTTGATACTGTAGGTTTATCCACATACATGCAGACGGGACTCACAGGGACAGCTAGCCTCATGACAGGGCTGTGACACTGGCCTGAATCAGTGATGTAAACCCACTTTACCAGAGAGATCATCATCCAGTCTATATATCAAATAGCTTGTCAGGGGCCAGATCTATTTATATATGTATATTAAATCATTCTCTATTTGTGTGAAACTTCAGTTTTCTGTTGTTGTATACTGGTGACCTGTAGGAGCTGGAGGGCCTGAGCTCCAGGGAGGTCCAGCAGGTCCGTTTACCTGTCCTCCAGGAGGGGGAGCTGGATGCTCTGGCTGTGTGGTTCCAGCTCCACCTGGACGAGGAGAATAGTCTGTCCACTGGACCACAGGAAGACACCTGCTGGGAGCAGGCCATCTACCCTGTGCACAGCACCAAGGGTAAGATACCAATGGAAATGCAGGAGAATACATGTTGTTGTTAATGAATTACTGGTCACTTTATGGTCAACTTTAATTTGAAGGTTCAATATAAGCAACTTACTCAATCTGTGTGTCCAGGGTATTTTTCTTTAATGCCTTTAATTCTTTAATTAATGTGTAAAACATTGTTTATCTAGCTCTCCTGCCTTTTGTTCTCTGCTCTGTTTGTCATGCATTTCCATGTTGCATCAGATGAGGGCAGTGTGTGTTGTAGACTGGATTGTTTATGGCTTAAACCTGTTATGAATAATACCATTGATACCTGGAGGAAATATTTTAGCTCTAATTCTATTTTACTATTTTCTGAGAATTGCTTATTATAATAGATTTTTATTTTTAAAAAAATTAAAGTATAAATTTCAATTTTTAACTATACATTTTTGGGTTTTTTTTACTGAAATTTTACATTTAAGGCTCATTAATGAAAGAGTATATAGGTGTCACAAATGAATATACACCATTGTGATTAAAAGAAAGAGTTTGATACAGTTATTATAGCAAAGTAAAACTGATATATGTCAAGTAGTGTGCTTACGTAGCTTTCTTAGCTTTAAATTAAGTGTGCTAAATATCCCAAAAAGCACTGTACACTTTTACTTTTATCCAACCCAGGCCACTGTGAACTTAACAGCCACTGACACGAGGTGACATGTTCCAGTTGGCATCACAGTACATCATATTTCAGAGAGGACACAGCAGCATTTCACTGCACCACTAATTGACTCGGGCAGCATCAGGGGAGCCGCCACCTTTCCTGGTGATCACCAACATCCGTTTCCCGGTTGCTGTGACGTGTGTGCCGTGATCGCCTGTGACACTCTTTAGTGTTCATGAAATTCTTATAGGCAATAAATATGCATTTTCCCCGAATGCCTCTGACGAGCTACGCGCTGACATGAAGACATGAACAGATGTTATTCCTGCAGGAATCCTTTCTGAGCCTCTCCCCCTCTGTCTCTGTGCCCAGTCCCCTGAATCTCATTTCTCTGCGGGGTTCACTCTCCCTTCCTCTCCTCTGTGCTCCACCTCTCTGCCTCTTCCCTCGATTTCTTCAACCATTAAAATAAAATGTTACCAATGAAGCTTCTTTAGTCCCAGCTTAAAATTAGAAATAGTGAAGTATTCCATCATGACTAACTACTAACTATTATTTTCTGTTTTTGTTGTTCAATTTTCATATTATTTGTCATGCATAGCAGGTGTGAAAAAGACCTTTAGCTCATACTTAGATCAGTATAACTGGATATCTTTTTTTGTTTTTACACTATTGCTGATACAATACCTGTGGTTCAACATTTACATATCCCTCATATGCACGTGTATATGCAATAAGAATCTGCTCACAAAAGGCACATTTTTTCAGGGTCTCTGTATGATTAATAGATTATAATTATTATACAGTATATTTTGTTGAGTTTCGATTCCATGTCTTACATTAGTAAAATCAACTTTCCCCTCTTGTTTCTTCAGGTTTCATGCTGAAACCTGGAGACGAGCTGATTGTTGAGATCTCATGCCGGGACGCCTACCTGAGGCTCTGCAGCGTCGCTGTGCTGAGAGAGGGTCATGAAATCCGTTTGGACAAATGTGTCGACTCACTGTACCCCGGAGATCCCAGTTTGAACCCAAACCCCGAGGCAGAACTGTGCAGTGCGTTAGCATGTCTTCAGACCGACCAGAAACAAACCAAAGACTTCTGCATGCTGGAATGTTCAGAAATGGCGCTCATGAACAACCAGGATTACCACCGCAGTTTCTGCAGCGCGTTAGGAAAACTGATCTCTCAGCTTAAGGTTAAAAACCGGAACAGAGAGCAAAGATCAGGCGCTGAGACAGACTGCAGTGACCTGCTGTATGTGCTGGATGTGTCGGAGGGCTTTTCTCTGCTCTCCCTCATCGCTGCCAGCCAGGGTCATGTAAAAGCCTACAGCTCTATGGAAAAGGACAAGCAGCAGGAAGTGCTCAAGAGACTGGCACGCTCAAATAATATTTCAGAACAGCATCTGGAGTTCTGGCTCAACAACGTGGAGGACGAGCAGGGGATGCTAAAGAGGCCATCCAGGGAGAAGTTGTGGAGTGCCATCATCCTGGACTGTGTAGAGACCTGTGGCCTGATCAGACAGAAGCTGATGGAGAAAGCATCACTGGCCAGGTGAGTGCACGTGGAGCCAGGACATGCAGAAATGTTGTATAGTTTGTTAGTATTGATATTGATTTAATTATAATATATTTCAATGGTGTGTACCAGGTGTCTGCTGGAGGAAGGCGGACGTATTTTCCCAGAGCGCATTGTGGTGTATGGTATGCTGGTGGAGTCAGACACATTGCTGCTGGAGAGTGCTGTCCAGGGCCAGGAGCCAACTCTGGGTTTCAACATTGCTCCCTTCATCAACCAGTTCACTGTAAGTAGAAGCTGCCTTATGTTGAAGTTAATTTATTTATGGTGTTAACATTGCTTGTTAATATCTTAGCTGAGCTCAGGGTTTAGGCTTAATCAATAGTTAGCTGCTATCTCTGAAAATGTTGTCTAAAATGTAATGCACAATATCTTAACTGCAGCAATTTCAGAGGCCTGTTGCAGCACAGACAGGGACCGGGTTCAAATAACTATCAAGCATAACATATACTCTGCTCCAGAGGCCCCACTAACCAATCAGTGTGAAGTTTGGTGTGGAGTAGCTCATCACAGATACACTGACTTTCAGTGTGACAGCTGACTAACAATGGCTCATGAATTGTTTCACACTTCCATGGCACATATAGAATAAATTACATAAATAATACACCCTACATGGTATCACACTGTATATTGGTGTCATTATATTACTGCACTATTATCACAATATTTTATATTATCCTTCAGTCATTGTTTAATTTATGTAAACTATAATTCTGTATTTTTTATTCTTATATTCTTCTATTATTACATTCTTTCCTGTTCAGGTTATGTCAGTTATTATCACTACACTCACTCTCTCTTTCTACATGCCACCATGCCACACTCTTTACCCCCCACAGATGCATAGGATTATCTCTCATACAAAGATCAAAACACATACAAATGCATGCATGCACACATAGTACAAACTCAAACCATACATATTCTATAACAATATTGTCAAAGATTGTGAAAAATGAATATGTGTTCATATACCTGTGTTAATATAATGCCCAATAATCTGTTCTATATGCTCTATACAGGTATATATCTCATTATTTATAGTCACACAGAACTCACTTCCTTTAAATGAATTTAATGTTGATATTATGTAAAACTGAAACGCGTTTTCACAATTGATTTTCTTTTTAAAAAGTAACTTCTGTAAACCAGGATTAATTCAAAGGACATCACATAGAAACACACTTAAACTACATTGTTGAGCTGAAACTTCAGTCTTCATAACAGAAGTTGCGAAATCTTCCTATTGTACATCTCAGGCCACTGACATCTTGTATTCTGTCTCATGTTTCTGATGCAACCATCAATCTCATGTTCCTGATGCAACCGTCAATATTGACAGTTTTCACATACAGTATGCTGTGTTTGTAAGCTTGCATCATTCACATTCAGAGTTCGTGCATTAGGTGCAAATACGTTGCCTGAGGTGTTTGTTAAATAAGATTGGCATATAGTGCAATACTGTAAAAAGTATAAAAATGGATCTCCAGTTAAATTTTGCTCGAATAAAGATAATTACACAGCCTGTGCATCCAGTGCTGCTCTCTACCATGTGTGGGTTGTCCTTTGTTGAGCAAGGTAATTCACTTGGAATACCAAGGTCCAGGACTGTGTTTTCTGTTGTGCACTTCTCTTTGATGTGTGCTTCCCAGCTGCTTTAAAGAAGCTGCAAAATCCCTTTGAATTCTTTTCCTTTATTTGGTCTGGTATTTATCCTTTTTTTTTTTTCTTCCAGTATCATGTTTGTGCTCTAATTTCGCAGGCCCCTCACGGGACGGTCGTTTGTTTTAACAGATGTTGTCTTTGAAGCCCTCGGTGGAGGGCACTTTCTAGCGCAACTGTCACACAAGACACAACACACAGCTTGGCCCAAGACATTCCTACCTGAATCCATCAGTGCACATTACATCAAGCACATCAAACAGCAGGCTCCAAGGTCTACACAACTGTGACAGGGAGGAGGAAAGATTCTTTTGTTCTGCAGTAAAGGAAACGGTGACACTTTCTGTGCTGCCACTTTGGTTTCTCCCTCAGCTTTTAAGTCTGCCACCCTGCAGCCGCAGCCTGTATGTCAAGTCTGGAAGAGTTTGAAGTGGAAGATTAGTTTCTAAGCATCAATCAATGATTGAGTGATTATCCACTGACATGAGTAACTTAATGTTGATTAATACTGGGTTGACGAGAAAGCAAGCCCACATCAACTTCTGCAGAACACTGAAGTTTTATCTACTTATTTGATTATTTGTTGTCCACGTTCATATCTGTACTAGGGCTCAGAGGGGAAATCAATACAACATAGTGTTGCGATATTTCTTGTGGCAACATCTTATCCATATATGGACACCAAGTATCTTTAATTATGTAAATTGAAAATACAAATTCAAGCTAGAGTACTTTTTACAAGTGCTGGTCAGTCTGTCTACTGGACAAAACCCTTTTTACAAGAATAAAAGTGAAATCAACAGACTGAGAACTAAATCCTATAAGATAAAACAGATGTTGACAAAGTTTTCCTTTTCGGGACATAATCAGCCATCCTCACAGTGTCACACAGTTCTTACGTCATCTCTTGGGGTGGGAAGAGATTCAACAATCCATGTCTTCCTTAAAAGCAGTTTGTTGGATTCCCAATGTTTGTAAGACTTACAGCCAGGGATGCAGCAGTACGACATCTTGCACAGTTTGTTTTCCCATCCTGATTGATGTCGTAAAGAAAGATGGCGACGCTGTGAATGTGGCTACTAAGCAGTTGGAAAATGATAATGCATCACGATGTACAGCCTGGCAAAATGTTTAAAAAACCCAGTGATATTGTATCGTGATATTTCTGTGTCATGGTGATTCCCACTAATTTGAGCTGCTCGAACTATGAGCAAAAAGAAGCCACTTTGATTTTTCTGTGTTTGTCACAACAGAATACATAGGTAGTTCTCCATTTTCCATAACAATATTTATAATGTCAGCAGCAAGTCATTTCTTTTGTCAGCTGCGAAGAACTTAGTAACATCGTGTTCATCTTTTGTGTGTTTAAGGTGCCGGTTCATGTGTTTCTGGACTTTTCCACACTGGAGTGCAGACATCTCAGTGAGTCTGTGGAGCTCTTTGTTCTCGACCTCATGGATGCCAACGCAAACTACATCAACAGAGAAGTTAAGGTGAGTAAGGCACATGCCAGACGCGTGAGTGCTGCTAACATGCATTGACTCAGCCACTGTAGTAAAACAGTTCCTGACCAGCCGTCTGCTACGTGAACATACAGCATTAAAAAACTAGACCTGAGTCATAGCTCCAAACACAACCCCCTAACTGCACCGTACTTTCTAACTTTGTTTTAGTGGTCCTGCAGGAATTCAACCTAAAATGTAATATTTGAATGTTCAGAAATAAAACGTTTTATCTGGAACTGCCAGTTTTAATGTTTTGGACACTCATCTCCAGTAAGAGTCCAGTATTAACAGTCTTCCAGTAATCTAACATTCAGGTTCATGTTAGATCACTCTGAGAGCTTGGATCAATTCTCATTGATCCAAGCTATTTCGCTAAAGGTCATTAATAATAAAATGCAAAAACTACAAATAATTTATTGATAAGGGCAGAATTACAAGGAGCCATTATCTTACTTTTATTTATTTATTTTACTTTTTGCATGCGTCTTTGTTTTTAAACCAATAGAAGCAAAACATGACATGTTATTTACAGTGAAAGTGACTGAGTATATTAGTTTCTGACTGATCTGATTATGTTCCATTAAGTATCCTGTTAAGCCCTGATCTCTGTCTCCCAGGTTCAGGTGACATCTGCAGGCAGAGTAACTGCAGTTCCCTTCTGGTACAACATCCACCTGGACCAGGAAATCAGCGTCAGCACCCTGAGCCACAACTCTCACTGGAAGCAAGCGGCTGCTGTGCTGCAGCAGCCCGTACATGTACGAGCTGGAGACTGGGTCCTTCTCGCTGTGAAGCTGCACAAGAGCACCATCTCCATATCGGCCCGTGTGGAGGGTTCCCCATCATCAATGATGTAATAATAAGCTCTCACGCCCGTTTTCAGTTTTGCAACTAGCTTTTAAAAGTATTTCAAGTTAAATTCGGATCATTGTCACGTATTCTGTACAGCATTTATGAATACCAGAAAACATTTTCCCCATCTCCGTTTCATTTTCACAGATTGTTATACCAGTCCTTGAATTTCCTACTTTAACCAGACACACAGGAGATCTGGTAAAAACTAAACCACAAAGAGTTTTCTAGCATTGAACCTTCATGTTTGTATTTGTAAAATTTGCTGTAAAGTCAGAGGACATTTAGAATTTGTACTTATGACATTTGTAAGTATATGATACAAATATTATAATTGTCCCTGGATTATGGATTGAGTTGTTTTTGTAAAGATGTATGTGGGTATGAATAAAAAGACAATAAATGTGCAACATTTCCTCAATAAACGAAATAAATCAGCAAAACTGTAGTTAATCAGATTTATTGAAGAGACTGTCAGAGATGGTTTAAATTAAACTGTGGAAAAATTACATCAGCTCTGATGTAAACTTTTATTTAAAAAAAAAATAAAATCACATAAGGCAATGCAACATGTTCTGGCTGGACATGATGCAGATTATCTTGATATGATACATCTGATGCATTTACCGACACAAACCTGACACCCTACACTGTACATTAAACACGTCAATGTCCCTGCACATGACAAATAAGCTTGGAAAGTCTACGGGGAAAAAGAAATGGCTTAGGTGCGTAGCTGCAAAGTTATTTCAGCTTAAAGGCTAAAAAAGGATGGAAAACTTCTCATCAAATAAAACCGAACCTGGAGCTTAACTGCTAAACTGATGTAGTGTACGGACTAGTTCCATGGCACATAGGACAAAGGCATCTGAGAAGACTAGGGACTATGCTTCTATCAAACACTACGGACTGAGCTATATGCGGTAAAGCATAGATAGGAATTTACAATAATGTGCTGATTGTAGTTTCAGACTGAATTGTGTTATGTTTTAATACTTGGACTGTACTGTATACTATCTGCTCAAATCTTTCAGAGACACACTGTATTAACAGTGACACTGTAGCCCTAACCTGCTTATCACAAGTTTATTTTTCCTGCTGAAGATCTTTAGTCTTAAACTGTGCATCCTGACAATTTGTTGCTTCTGCTCTTTTCATCCCTTCCCATGGGAATACAAATCTTTGACTGGTTAAGACCAGTCTAATGTGCTTTAGTAAAGTAGATTTTCTAACTTCTTAACTCACTTCAATGTCCTCCAAAATCACTAGAAAACAAGATACAATGTGAAGATTAACATTTGTATTTTAAAAGTTGCATATATCGTTTGCTTTGTTTTTTTTATCATCTGTCACATTTGAAATAGTGATATGACTAACAAAAAAAAGTGTGTAATCATTTCCTACTTGGAAAGCATACACCTTCATGCTTCACTCAGACATAAGGGGGTTTCATGTAGACTCTCACCTTAAGAAACACGACAACACAAACTGAATTCTTAGAAGATAGGTGTGCTCTTTGGGACGCACGTTAAAACTGACCCCCAGTCACCCACAGTGACGTTGGATCAAACCCATTCTGGTATAGTTTGCTGAGCAACATAACTCCCTACAAAAAAAGCTGCATAAAATGCTTGTTATCCTCAAATCATCTAGTCACGTGTCCGTACCTTCACAGAACATTCTTGGAGCTGTCACTTGCAGAGGTCCATCTGTGTTTGCCTGTATCGGCAAATGTCTACAATTACTTAGTGGATGTGCCCTTTTTTTAAACAACAGTTTTGTTTAATGTTGCATCAGTTAAGTACTATCTGAAGGAAAATGGCAAGGCTGTAATTGGGTCCTGCCCAACCATGTCTGTTAGAGTCTGTCAGTGACATCAGCCTTGATGAAAGGCTAGGTGATCACGATGAGATCTGCCTCTGTTGGTTCTTTGGTTTGGTTGGTCCTTTCTTCTTGGTCTTCTTCAGGTCTGGCCTCATATCCTTCATCCCACAGGGCTGAGCTGAAGCCGGCAGGAGCTGACAAAGAGTGTGGTGCGAGGGTTCTCCCCAGGCCTTGGTACTGACCATTAGGTGAGACTTGGTTGGATGCTGCCTCTGTGATGGCATCTTGGGAGCATGATGACAGCAAGCCAGATCGCTCGCCATCATTCTGTGCCTCACCAAAGTAAGACTTCCTTGGACGACCCATTACAGTTCTCCCTGTTAGTGAGGGAAAAAAGTGTCTTTAAAAACCTGTCATTGTTGGAGGGTCTCCCAGATATGCTTAGAGAACACAAATGTGGAGGTACACTAGTCGTACACTTACCAACATTGCGGACTTGCTCAGAAATGTCTGCTCTGACATCAGAGATGTCCCACATTGCCATGAAAGAGTCAAAGCAAGAGCCCTCCTCGGCCTCCTGAATGTAAGGCTTGTAGGTGAAGCTGAAGTGATGGGCAATGGCAGCCAGAAACATCTCCACACATATGATGAAATCCTGAAGGAAACAGGACAGTTTGGTAATGTGGTGGTGGGACAGTAAAACCAATCTCAGAGCACTTGTTCATCTTGGTACTGCAAAGCTACGAATTTACCCCCCTATTAAATAGCTCAGTGTGAGAGGGAAAAACAAGTCAACTATGTGTATTTCTTATATAAACTGACCAAGAATTGCCTCCTCTTTTTCAACCAGCCTACCTGTAAGCCAGTAGCAACAGCCTCCACACTTTGCCAG
Source organism: Caranx ignobilis (assembly GCA_021432705.1). Taxonomy (NCBI): domain Eukaryota; kingdom Metazoa; phylum Chordata; class Actinopteri; order Carangiformes; family Carangidae; genus Caranx; species Caranx ignobilis. Next base: position 7,042,529 of record MU269982.1, read on the forward strand.
TCCCATGTACGTTTCTCTGAGATAATGCCCACTTTCACCAGTAGAGCAATGAACACAGCTTGCCTGAGAGAGAGAGAGAGAAGAGAGAGAGAGAAGAAATAAGGTTAACAAGAAAGTAACAACTTTACAGCCTGATGTCACTGCCCCTTTTAGGCACATACAACACATACAACATTTTCATTTCTTAGAAGTGTATCCAGATATATCATGTCATGTTTGCCACACACTGTGAATTACCAGAAAGAGACGAACACCACCATTTTGACACACAGGAATTTGCCCACTGGTTTGATTGGACTGAGCTCCTCTCTCAGGGCCCTATAGAACAGCACCAGGCAGTACATGGCAAACTAGAACAGGAGGACACACAAAAAAGAGAAATCTTGTTCAAGATAGGCTGACTGTAACGCTCTGAGCATCAGTGGACAAAACAAAACCAGTGGCATCAGTACCAGCTGTGACATATTGTTGAAGATGACCAGGTACGTCCATGCATTTTTTGAACTGAAGTTTCCTTCATCATACACTCCACACAGCTGACAGATCCTGGTGAAGAAGAAAGAGCCACAAACAGTAGTCAATACAAATAGTGAACAAAATGTTGTCCTTTGTGTTTAAGAAAAAAAACAAGCGCATGAAGATCAAAGTTCACTCACAGGGCAATCACTGTTGTGACGGGTCTTACAACTGTGTACTGCAACACTCCCAATTTGCATCTCAACAGTAAAACCCTGCAGAGGAGATGTATGATTTTGATTAGAAAGAACTTGGTTAAACAAGATCTCATTTGTTGTCAGTAAAAATCTACTGAAGCTAAGCCCAAACACTTCTAACACTAATGGACATAAGAAATAGTGAGTGAATCTTTGAGATGTGTAATGACCACACAGAAACACTGAACTAACTAATTTTCCTCAACTGCTTCTCAGTCAGTTGTGCTCTACAACACTGTTGACGATTACAAACATTCAACAGGGTAGCATTATAAAATACTAATTTAATAAATGAAACTAATGCTGCCAGCATTCAGGAAAATGACATTCAATTTGTTCTCCTTTTTTGTTTTGAAAGAGACAGACAAAATTAACTACACACAGGCACATAAGTCAGTTAATGCTGTTGCCTGGCTGAGGCTAATTTGAAGCTGGTGACTGTCATTGCTTTCCACTTCCATCTTAACATTTCAGTTCAAGTCCAACAAATTACAGACAAGAAAATAAACTGGTCATATTTTATCTCTGAGGGACTTTCATTGTGCCTTTACTTCAAAACTGTAGCCAGTTCACTGAAATCAAGTAATATTAGAAAGTGTACCCAGTAAAAAAATATCCACAATATTAATGGTAGGCTAGTTAAAGAGAACTTACTCTCCCATTGGCCATGGTGGGCAGCAGCAGAGGGGAGGCAGGTGTTTCTGCTGCTCCTGAACCTCCAGCATCATCACCAGGCTGGGGTACTGATTTTCCAGATAATTAAGCAAGAAGGTCATGAAGTTGTAGATGACATAGGCCTCGTAGCATTCTCTGCACGTGTCCACATAAATCGCGATCCTGGGGTATTTCAGTGCAATCCACTGAAAAATAAAGAGTGATCACACTAAGAGGAGGCATTTCACACTTCTGTGGAATACTTGCACTTCTGTCAACACATTGGTCCCTCAAAGGTTTTGATTATGTTATACACAACTTACACTATCCAAGCTGTAGATTGGGACCATCCATAATATCCTAAAAAAAAACAATAAAATGAAATAAATAATAATAAAACAATAACAACTGTTTCAGATTATTGCTCATGGATGACATGCTTGTTGACATCCTTACCTGATGATAGGTTTCTGAAGCTCTGGTTGGGTGTAGTGGACCAGATGCTGGAGAATACCCCATAATGATATGGGTATGGTCATGAAGACAAATATCCCAGCAATGAACCATGCTTTATTATGGGTGCCAACCTGTTATTAGATGAAAAGAAAGAGTCAACAAGGTGACACTTTTCTCTGCATTAAAATCTGAGACACCCCACGCTAATGTTAAAAATATTTAATATATGGTGAATTTTCAAGTCCAAAATTACTTTATTTCAAAATTCAGATTAAATGCGAATTTTTCTCATTTTGAAATGTGGGTAAGTAGCACTATAATTTAACACAAAATTGCTATTAGTTATTCAAGTTAAAAAGCAAAGTCCCTCAAAACTGTGTAAGTGCGACAGTGGAGTGTCACGTGTGTGTACTTACATTGAGACCTTGTGTTACACCAACAGGGCTCATAGAAACTACATTACAAACAACATGTCAGTCATCAATCGACTGCTGGAACTGACCTCTGACTTTTGCAGTTCCCAGATGCACAGGGGCAAGACGACTAACAGCAACAAAATATACAGCACGACGACCAGCGGCCGAATCCATCTTCTCCAATTCCCACAGGAACAAGGCATCTTGACATGAAGACACTGTGAGGCCTTTGAAACTGGCCTCGGGCTCAGCGACAAAACAACTTGATAACTCGCCCAGAAAACGTTGCTAACGCTCGACTCAACTAACGTTAGCTTCGCATTGTTACTCTCTCAACGACCGACTGCGACCTAAGACAAACCGTCTCTGTTACACATGTATGTTACCTCTTTCACTGATGTTAGGTTCCCATTCATGTGGTCAAGGCTGATAATTAAGAGCTCATATGACTCGATGTTACCAAGCTAGGTTGCTAACGTTAGCTTATCAGCTGTTTCACCATCATGTAAACAAACAAAGCTGATGATCCATGCTGCCTAAACCCTTAAGAGTTTCTCAATTTTTGACACAATAAAATAAAACTCTACATTAGGACATCAATCGACGCTCAAGATAAACGTTAACTTATTCGTATTACAGGGCGGTTTGCCTTTGTAGGTAAAAGTTTCCAAAAAGTAAATGCTGTTGGGATCGTCCTTCCTGTTGTCGACGCTTTCGTCCCGCCCACACTGCGGACGTTGATTGGCGGTGCGGACGACATTAACCAAAGAATGAAGAGATTGTGCGTCCATGGTGTGACGTCACACGTGGCTAGTTCGGTTGGCTCTGCATTCCCGTTGACCACGGGAGCCGTGCTTTTGCCACCAGATGGCAATGTAAATTAACAATTACTAGGACACCAGACCTGATGTTTATTGTGCAGCAGAGGATTAAAAAAAAAAAAAAAAAAAACAGAAGTCTGATATTTTCTACCTCCACCGTGATGTATATGATGGCTATCGAGAACTTGTAGTCTTATTGCAAGGGGGGGTTCATATCGAAATAAAGCACATGTGTTTTTAATTAGATGATTAGATGAGTGATGGCTCTATCCTAATCACTGTAATGTGAATTGCCTGTGCATTCAACACCTTTAGAGCTTTTTAAGATGAAACGTTCAACTCTGAAACTTACGTGAACAATGTTTTAATGTCTATAAATATTATTACATTATACACACACACACACACACACACACACACACACACACACGATGCAATGTCTTGTGTTTGATATACATTAACAACAGGATTAAAAATAACAACCAGCGCCTTTTCTGTATGTGTGTGTGTTTATGTGTATGTGTATGTGTGTGTGCATGCATGTGTGTATGTCTGTGTCTGCGTGTCTCCTAAAATGAGGGGAGGCAGTACTCTCTTTTCTGTTGCACCATGTCTCCACTGCCCCACAGTCACAGAAATCACTGGTTGTTGCAGGACAGATTGTTCATGAATTTTGAATTGATCCTTTTGGCTTTTATGAATTAAAAATAGTCTTTGCCACAAGTCATGCGAGCGAATGCCATGGTGGATAGCTTGGAGGGATTGCCATGCAAAGTGACGTACAGGGTACAGCCGTGTAAAGGCAGGGTAGATAAACATATGCTGTGTTTGATCAGACCCAAAACACATTTCAGAATACAGGATGTGGCGTCCATCACGTCTCACTGAATCATAGCCATAACTGTAGGGTGAAGCAGCTTGAACAGTATGCGCCTCGCAGGAAACACACATAGATGAGGATAAGCAGAAAGGATAGGTCTGAGGGATAATAATAATCAATGCTCAACAAAAGAGGAGACACACTGTCTGATTCCTGAGAGATAATGTATCAACCAGAGTGCACCTCCTTTGTCTGAGGAATACACAAGCCCATGATTGTTCAACAATTACTTATTCATCTTAATACGTCTGCCATAGGCCTTTGTGTCAGGAAATGTTCAGGCTCACTGAGGGTGTTCACTTCAGTTCATCTGTTCCTGAACAACAACATAAGTGTAGTAGGATGGAGTTGAAGAAGCTCCTCAAAGTCATACAGCATAAAAAAGAGTTAGATAAAAACAAGAGTTTGCTTTACTTTATGCTACACTGAGCATCTTGTAAGGGTGAGTCTGGTAATATTCTACATTTTTTATTATCAACAAATCCCATGAAAAGACCAAACAACCACTAAGCTATCAAGTATTACTTGTTTATTCAAAGCATGATAGAGCTTAGTTCCCTGTTTAACACACATCACTGTTGCACTTATTGACAAGTACCACTGCTGTGATGTCAAAACACAGTTGTATTCCTGACTCTGGCCTGCATGCACAGACTGGTGAGGGTCAAAAAGTATAGAAAAATGAATGACCGAGGCAATGTTACTTTTGTTGACAACTGTTAAACTATCAGACTTATTCATTACAGGTCATGACAAAAGTACCATAAAAGTTACACTAGGTGATGCTAATGCTGCTGATCTGCAAGGAAGCTTCAGAGCCCAAAAAAAGAAAAAGAAAAAAAAGAAGTTGCCCAGCCCCAGTAAACCCCCCCTTCCTGTAACCCCATGCATTGTGGACTGTCTAGAACCAGAAAGCCTGTCTGTTAATTTGATTAAACTAATCATTAATCTAATAATATGCAGTATATTGTGACAGTCCCTCTGTTTGTTTGTGTTGTTTGCTGCTCTGTTTTTCCTGTTTGCAGTATCTTGACTTGAAGGCCTGATGTGCACCGAGGATAAAGGCCAAAATATTCCACTGAGACCTTCTCCTCCCATGCACACACTTAGCTTTTTGGTTTTTGGAGCTTTAACTTTTGTAATGTAGACCAACAGCCATGACATGAACTGTCACTCATCTGCTGCTTACAGTGCGGGCATTATAAATTCCATCAGCTTATTTGTTTGGATTCATCTTGATTGATTTGGTGTAAATACAGCACAGATGAAAGCTTAACTTTATTAAGTCATACATTCATATGGATCATCTTTAATACACATTCAAGAACAGGTCTTCCTCATCTGCTGTGGGCTTCAGGGCAGTTGGCAGCCTCAGTCACCCATTGTGGGTCATGGATTAAAACAGTTTAAAGCCCTTACAAGTAACTTTTAACTAGATATGCAATAGTCTCTGGTTTCTGCTGATGTCTCTGTGTGACCTACAACAGCAAATGAGGTCATCGTGGGAAGATAAGCTATTTCTAAATAGTGTAAAATTTTATTAAAAATATTAAAAATGAAAGTTTGTTTTCCCATGTTGATGTCAGATGTTTACACTGAAATCAATTATAAAACAGAGTCATTTCCTATGAATTAAAATCTGGTCCGGAAGAAAAAAAAAATAAAAATAATTAAAAACATTATTTTGGAAACAAATTGGTCAAAACCAAATCTGTGATTAGTTATTACAAGTCATTCTTTGGTTTTGTGGCATGGAAGTTGCATGAATGTTGTCAAATATATTCCAAATTTAATGCATATGATCTGAGATGGGAGAGACTACTACTGAATGAAGAATATAAAGCACTCCAGGACACTAAAAATGAAAAAAAGAAGATGATGGTAAAGTTAAAAATGAAAAAAAACACACACACACAAGGAAAAATATTGTTTGCTTGCAAGTTAAATTCAATCTTTTTCTTTATTTCTCAACCTGATGACAACAAGATCTTATCTCGTGAGCAGCACTTGCAGACACTTGGTCTTCAATATATTTAGTGTATGAATAACAATGTCTGAAAAGCTCCACATAGAGAAGCACTTGGGACCTATGAGATCCTCTCTTATTTGTTTTTGAGCTTTATTCAATTTACTGCTGGCAAGAAACAAGGTTCCCACTGAATTCCACTGAAATAAAACCACCACTTCACTCTCCTTCACTTCCTCTCACACACTCTGATTTCTCTATCTTACTTCACAGAAACACATGTTCCCATATATTTCATCTTAATATTATTATTATTTGTTGTTTCATATTCATTCTTAGCCATTAAACAACATGAGCTGTAAGTGACTGAGTGTGACAGCCAGAAAGGGTCCAGATGCTGTGATAGGAATGGGACAGGACCAGGACCACTGGAACCGGGACTGTAAGGAACCGGGACAGGGACCAGAGCCATGACCGTTGGGCCGGGACAGTGCTGGAACCGGGACACAGCAAAGTGAGGGACCAGGCAAGGGACACAAGGGCCCAATTCCCTTCCGCCTCTCAGGTCCTGAACCCTGACTGACTTTAGAGTCAGGGTTTACATCTTAGCAACCAGTGTTTTGTGCAGTCCAGAGTTTCTTCAGTGGCACTGGAGACTGATCGTGATATGATTTCATGTAAAGAATATGGAACAGTTTCATAAGGTTTATGACCTGGATGAGATTTATCACCAACCAGCTGAAACAAATAACAGGCTGACGTCTGATAAAGCCATGACTGCTGCAATTTACTGTTGGTCTTGGGTGTTTTTCAGCTATGTATATGCAGGGATTACAGAGACCAGCCAATTATGTTTTTTTTCACATAAATGTGATTCAGTTTCCAGTAACTTCTTCTTCGGGTAAGGAATGGTCAAACTCGTCTTTCCTTCTTCCTCTTTTGGGAACACAGATGAGAAGTGACTAAGATGTATCAAATTCCCACCGTCCGAGCCGTTCACATCCTCTCCGCTGACATTAGCAACCCTAAGGGCTCAGCTGCCAAGCAGGTCACAGTGAGCTTCAAATCACTCCCAGACGCCTTTCTCACAGACGCAAATGAAAAACAGAGAAGGGCCCCTGACTCTCCAGAGAAACCAATATTGGTCTGATGGTGAAATAAACCTCTTTGTTCCTTACACTGGAGATGGAAATGGATTTATTGGTATAAGCAGCAGCTCTAACATGAGGTTACATATTAAACCAATGACAACAAACACATATGAATTCAATATAGATTATATGTACAGTATATATGTCTGATGATGAATAGTGGCAAAATAATTATGTGCAGATATCACTTGGTCTTCTGTACACAAGTGTGCAAAAACACCTCAACTAAAGAAGTGCAAGTAGCCTAATAATAAACACAGCATACAGTACACACACCCATGCTAAAACACATTTGAGGACACATACACTAACATTCAATCACACACACACACACACACACAGGTTTACATGTATTCACATATCAAACAGTATATGGCAGTGTTTGGTGGCTGAATATGATTTCCACATAGAAATAATTCATGAAATAACTTGAGGAAATACCTGCTGTTGCCATCTTGCCAGAACAGACATCACTCTCATTTCTGTAAGTTATAAAATATACAAGTACAGTCAGGAGCTGGTTAGCCTAGCTTAGCATAGCATAGCTTTAGCTCGCCCAGCAAAGAAGACCCCATGAATAGTAATCGGCAAGCTACCTTGTTGGATTCATTACTTGCTACATATTCACATTTTAAAATTTAACTTAACTGACTGATGTGTGTAAAATAAACTTTTTTGAATCCACCAGTTAGCTTTGTCAAAAGTGTCTATTTTGTTGGTATTTATTTCCTATCACCTTTGGTCAGTGGTCAGCTGTGTCCTCTGCTTCAACGGGCTTGCATGTTAGCTAACAACCTAGTTGTTTGCTGATTTGTAAGCTAACAACTTGTTAGCTAGCAAATGTTAGCATGCTAACCAAGAAGAGATGTCACCTGTAAAGTTAGCTGTAAAGTCCGTAAAGCCTAGTTCCCAAGCTAACATGTCCCAAACTAAACTGATTCTCATCCATTAAAGTCAGCAAACAGACTGATCTGCAAAACCATAGGCTAACAAAGCATTACCAAGATCAATAACTGCAATGCAATCAATGAATTTCAAAGCTCAAGATACATGTGTTAATCATGTAGAGATTTTGTGCTCCATGAGCAGGTTCCCTCTGTCCTTTATGCTAAGCTAAAATAAGTTAAGCTAAGCTAAGCAGCTGCTGGCAGTAGCTCAATATTTAACAATATTTAATACACAAAAATGAGAGTGGCATCTTCTTGATTGTGTTTTGGAGAGAAAGCAAAAGAACACATGTCTAAAAATATCAAACTATACCTTTAACATCTGGAGTTTTAACTGCCACCATTAAAAAACTGTCTCTGTTGTTACACAGGTATAGTAGGCCTAATGTAGTCTGAGTAACATAGGCTACTTATTAATACTGCAATATAACACTTTATAAAAGTGGAGACTATACATATTCCATGGGTTACACATGCATAACTACTGTTGACTATGTAAAATAAAATTCACAGTGTAGTAGAAAAAAAAACTAATTCTTGTCCATTTTTGGTGAACGGTGACATCAGACCTGTCATAATACATTACTTCATAATTATCATTTGCTTGACATGTGCTATAAAAATACAGAGTTGTACCTTATCGGCTCTAAAACCTGCAGTCCTGTACTTGATGGTATGCCTGTGTGTTTTGGCCTATTCTGACACCAGACAAGATTACAACAAGTCGTCCGACCTGAACAGCAATACAGGTCTGTAGTCCCTCTGATACGAGCCACGTGAGTGTCTCTTTGCCCTCACACTCATGATAAAATACCAGCAGTTAAGCTTATGGATTGGTTGTTGTTTGGCTATGTTTGGTCATAAAAATGATCATGGTTTGACCTAGAACAAGTACTTCCTCATGATTATAATAGCCTAATACACAGGTGGTTATCATTGTGGAGTGATGACTGATTGAGTTCAGATGGGAAATGAACAAGAGTATCCTGTGTTTTCTGGCTCTGTCCATCCAAAGAAATCACATGATAATTAAAAACTTAAAGTTGTAGCTCAGCTCCATCCTGTTTTTTTTTGTTTTTTTTAAAAGAGTTTTTCTCCTGCGCATCCTGTTCTCCCTTTTCCCCTTCTCATGCTACAGCGTCACTGTTCGTGGGTGTGGGAATACAAGGAGCTTGTCCGAGGAAGTGTAGCCTGCTGAGAGGCCCACGCAGCTTCAGAGCACTATGCATCAAATCCATTATTTGTTCCTTTTTAGCTCCAGTTCCTAATGTATGCCAGGCTCACATGTTGCTTCAGTGGTCCAGAGGATGTGCATTTAGTGTCTGAACAAATACTTTTTGATGTAGTACGTTATACGTTAGGGTATGCATTGGTTGCATTTTTTGGAAAGCTTGTTGTGGATACAGAAAATCCTAATAACTGTCCTCAGTTGCTGTCTTTCCTCATGCTGCGGTCAGCGTATGGGTTGTTGGCCTCTGGGCTTTTGCATTGGATACTGGTACCATTCATGTTTCCGATGCTGCTCAGTTGGTTGTCAGAGTAGCACCAGCAGCACAAACATGACTGGAAGAGAAAGAGAGGAAAAAAAGAGATAAAATTTCAAAGGAGGGGTTGAACATTTTGGGAAACACACATGACAACTTTCTGGTAAGGAGCTAGATAAGAGGAAGGACACAACTCATATTATCTGTCGACTGAATATGAAGCTGGATCAAAGGCTTAGATCACAAAGATGTAAATCCACCTCCCAACACCTCTAAAACTGACACATTAACAGACAGATAAGAATTGTATCAGTGTTTTCATCCACATTCCTTCAAGGCAGTGAGTCAGTGTATTTCCCATCATGTCAGCACATCAATATATCAACAGATTTTTTTCAGTGCGTGCAGCTCCCCCCCCCCCAACCCCCTCCTCCCACACATCCTTAAATGTGCAAACCTGAGACATGGTTTATCTCCAGCCTAGGTCCCTTTGACAGATATTTGCAGTTATGACCTCTGCCAACAAAGTGAATACATAAATCAGCAGGCTGCTCCTACATGTTACTCATGGAACGTCATCACATACTCTGAGCCATGGACAAACGCCTGAGTTCACTGTTTGTTTTACTGGCCAGACTACAAGAGGAGGCTGTTGTATAGGGAAGTACTATACCTTGAAGCAGTTTTTGAACTTTTTGCTGACAAAATAGAGGATAATGGGGTTTATGCAGGAGTTGATTGTGGCGAGGTTGATACCCAGGTAATCCAGGACTAACAGGAAACTAGAAGATAAAAGAAGAGTAAATTATTATCATCACTCATATTTGGATTATTTTTATTCTGTCATAGATCATCATCATTGTTTAAACCAGTAACTGTTTAAACCAGTGACTCACTTGAGCAGCTCACAGCGTGACCTGTCATTCTGGGAGTAAACCATCTTCTTAAGGATCCTGCTGAGGTGCAGTGGGAACCAGCAGAGGGCAAAGATGAGGACAAGGCAGAAGACGGCTTTGGCCACCTCCCTTCTCTGCAGAGAGAAACACACGCACCAAGATAATCATGTTAGTGTGATGGCAGATTATTGAATAAACACTGTTGATTTGTGTTTTCATTTTACACATCACACACAGAAGCAGGAGTTAGATGTATTGTCCAACCTGTTTGAGGTGCTCGCTGAGAGCTATCCGGAGGCTGCCGTTCCTATGGTTGAGCATCTCGCTGGTCATTAGGGTATAGAAAAAACAAGTGCAGGCCAGTGGTACACAAAAGTAGAAGCCAAACAGCCACCAGTCCTTTGCATCCTTGTAGAACTACAGAGACAAGCATAGGTGATTGATTGAATAAGTTAGATATGAGCTGAAATAAAGGTATAAGCTACTGTGTGACCCCACATTTTTCCACCTGCACACACACACCCTCTGAGACGCTACGTCCACTTAGTCCACCACCTGTCTGGCCCTGCTACAGACTTCAAGACTTCCTCTGACCTAAATCAACTTTTGACTGTTTTCTGTAATTGCCAGTTTCCCACCACTGGCTCCTCATACACCTTCATCTATTTGTGAAGGTAAGATAAAATGAGGCATAATGTAACTGAAATGTAGAATTAAAACTGAAAGTATCTGAAATAAACAGATATAATCCTAGAATCTACACTCTTGTAATTGAAGCTGACCCAGACTTAAACCACTACCAGCCTGCCCCTGTGCTCCAGTGTCGATGGCATGTGAGTGCGTCACATGTATCCTGTTGTGAGTCTGAAAACAAACTGGTTTTAATTGCACTGTGCATAACAAGACCATCTGTCTTTCTGTGGTTTTGAAAAATATGGTAACATGCTGTTGAAAACTCCACAATTTCAAAATCACACAACCTGCCTGCAACTAATAACAACAACTTACGCAAATAGCAAATACAAAAAATGTGGGTAACTCTTGTCCATGTGTGCCAAACAACAAAATTTGGTGAGAACATTAAGTAATGGAAACATTTAACTGCAGCTAAATAGTGATGACGTAAGCGTTATTTTGCTGACATGTAAGACAGAGTACTCCTGTTTTGTACATATGGAATAGATAGACACATGTGGCTCAGATTGAGGCCTCAGATTTCAAGCCTCAGTAATTGCACTTGGCCTGCTATCAATTATGTGCTCCAAGGATGTTAAAAAGGCCACGGTCACTATGAGAGTGAGAGTAAGTAGACAAAGTTTATCTTTTTTTTTTTTTTTTTTTTTTGAAGCGATACACTGCTCAAAATCTTTGTTGTATGAAATTTTTATCTCCTGGCTGTTTTTAATAATATATGTTGCAAACAGGAAATATGGCATGTGATTGATTTTACCATCATATCAAAGCAGTAAAAATAATATTTATAACCAAAAATAGCACATGAGTGTGCCAGCTGGCCATTAAAAACACTGCCCAAGTCTGAACAAACAGCATATGCTTTTAAGATGATGGAAACATGGAGCTGAACTTGCACTTTCACATTAAGTGCCCCTCATCAGGCCAGGTGCGCTCGCTATCTCATTACCACAGTAATGTTTTGTCTCTTAATAACATGATTCAACACATGTTCCTCAACACAGTGTACAATACAGCACATCCTGATATGAATGTAAGCAAAACAATGGGGCTAAAAGAGAAAGCACTTCTCTTATTCACGAAGGGGGGGGGTAAGAAAAGGATGCCAGCTTACCATCATGAAGTCAGATTTGGGGTTTAGCATGCACGTGCGGATGGTTGTATTCCTGTAGCTGAAGGTGACCATATCGAAGCCGATGGCCTCCGGTATTGCCAGGATGAGTGACAGCACCCAAACAGACACTATCTCAATGACTGTGGAGGGAGGAATGCCCACTCCCTGCACCCTGCTCCAGGAGGCCACGGCCCTGTACCTGTGTCACAGGAAGATAACAGATGAACATGTTAGTGTAGTGTTAAAAGCTTAAACATATTACATTGATCAGATAAGATGCATGCTACTGGAGGTTGTGATGTGTTATGCAGGAAACCACAGTATGGATGTGACATGCCTAAATAAATGTGTGTTTATTGATTAAAAGGTCTCCAGGAGCTCAGCTAATTTTTCCCCCCAACATGCAATAGAAAACAGTAAAGTTGTCATTTTCTTTGCCTTTCTTGACTGACAAAGCTAACAACACTTTGTGTATGCATGGCAGCACACCAAACACAACAAACTGCTCAGTCAGCAAAGAATATCAGAATGTTAAGAATTAATGAAGAGAGATGATCAATTGTTTATTTTAAATATCTAATATTTATATTTTTGTGAAGCCTCCAAACAGACTGGCCCATGTTGGCAGAGAGGTCTGTCTGTTGGCTTGTGTTTCCCACGCACTGAATACTTGTTTGCTTGTTTGTTTCATTAATGGAAACCACTTGTCGAAATGTTTTAGTAAAATCCTGCATCAAGATTTTATGGCAAAAACAATATATTTTTCATGACACATTTGAATTTCTCTGTTGAACAACATGGCGGCATTTATATTTTACTAAGTGGTAATGTATCCACCTTTTTCTCTTCCTCCAACATTGAAAAGATACAAAAGAGACTCAAGTACTTCCATGATAGGCACAGACAAAGATATGCTACACATTTCCTGGAAACAAATGGGGAGCATCTGCTCTTGAACACAGCTGTACGGCACTGCAGCCTTCCTTTTTTCTTTTTTTTTTTAATCATAAAAGAGGTCAGTAAATATGTTTGCCTGTTTGAGCCTTGAAGCCTTTTCACTGCATACATGGAAGTGGCTTATCTCACAAGTTGTGTCTAGTGCATGAAGTGAGAGAGCTCTGAATTTCAGCCCTTTGTGATCATCATTTATTCATTTGGGAATTTCTATTAACAAAATAACTTGCAATCAAGGAGGAGTTTTTCCAAAATAAACATCATGTGTTAATAATGTATAAAAGAAATTACAAACATCTTTAAAATGACAATATTTGAACGCTGAGGTAAAAGAGAAAACAAGATAAGTAGCTTTAAAGTGAACATGAACGATTGGTAAAGGCATTAGGAGTTTTACTCTTCCTGTCTTAACACTAGGATGGATCACTTTTATACAGCACTTTTCTAGTTTTAACGACCACCCAAAGTGCTTTACATTAGTCACATTCACACAGTGTACATTTCTATATAGCACTACCCTACCATACATGCACATTCACACTTGTACATCAGGGGTAATGTGCTTTTCAGCATTTCGCCCATGGACACTTCAACATGTGAAATGGAGGAGCTGAATCGCCAACCCTCTGATTAGTGGATGACCCCCTCTGTCTCCGGAGCCACAGTGATTTGAATTAAGGATAAATGGTTCATGACCAAAATTGGAAAACATGTATGACATCTGTGATCTGGAGCAATGCCTCTCCTGTGCTGAGTGAAAGAACTGGGAGAACCGACAAAGCCAGCAGGCCAAATCACATTTGTTTAATTTTCTTTCCAATGATTTGACAGCCTGTTTCACTGTGAGCGTGTCTGCTGTGGTTTCTAAAATGACAAAAATTCTCCTGCACAAACATGCAGCCTTTGGGAAACTGTTTCAAAGTCCAGGAAATTATGGAGCAGGAATGAATGCCCTAGAACCTATTTTAAAAATAAAGATATAATTAAACACCACACCACAAACATGTGTGCAAAACCCAGATGGATCTTGTTTGTTCATTTCTCTGAATCCACCAAACCCCAGCTTCCTTTGTTTAAGCTGATGATGCGACTTAATGCAGCATGTGTGTGGAGTGTGACGCACTGACCTGTCCACGCTGAGGGCACACAGGTTGAGGACAGTGATACCCACAGAGGCTTTTTGCAGGAAGGGCACCAGCTTGCACAGAATCAAGCCAAACACATTGTCGTCAAAAGGCCAGCGGGACATCAGGAGCTGGTGGAAAACAAAAACATGATGTTAACATTACCACACCAGCATCAATGATGTTACAGAACAAACATCTGTCATCCAACAACCATCCTATATACGTTTTCATTACACCACTGTTTGGGTTGATGCATCAGTATAAGATGAATGATTTTAATGAGGCAATAAGTCTTGACACATCCTTAGGGAGCTGACTATTAATCCCATACTGAACTTGTGTCTGCCACCATTAAGAACTATGTAAGGCAATGTTACTGCAGAACAAGGCACATCAACAATCTCTCAGCGTCATTTTAACGTCACCAGAGATCAGCCTGACACAGACCAAACTGAGAACTGTGAACAGCTTTACTTCCACATTTCCTTCAAACTATTGGAGCTCTGAAAACCTGCAGCTAATCTTTAATAATAAGTCACCGGTATCTAGGGGTCACTTCCACAACCTCTTCTTAGTTCCTTTGGTGTAAAGTGTCAAGGCCATGTGAGTGGAGGTCTTTGTTTTGCCATCACAGTTGTCTTGGCAATCTTCCATAGATGGACTCAACCTACATCAAACTGCAGTTCTCTACGCAGAAGCCAAAGGAAGAACTTCAAGGTGCTTCCTGGCCCCCTTATGTTTACTTGTGCAAGTTTAAGTTTCCTAGGATCTCAGAAGAGAAGCCCACATCATTGTTTTTAAAGTAGCTGATTATTTTTGGAAACACTGTGGTAGCCCTGAGGAAGTGAACAGGGGGCTTCAGTATGGTTTCCACATTGTAGACGTGGCTCTTTCCTTGTTTGTGCGTAAACTGTTCCGCCAGTAAGGTTTTTGTTTCCTCTTTTGCACATGTGCTGCTCAGACTACAAAGGCACTGTGCCCCCATGTCCCAAGTTAATTTTAACCAGGTGGCTTCCTCAATTTTTTTTTTCTGCTGTGAAGGCATCCCACAATGCACTAAAAAGATCAGGTTGACTGATCACTTCATTTAGCTGATTATTATACAAAGCAGGACATTATATAAACTGATATGAATCAACCCAGGGCAGGAATGCTAGGAATAATGCATCATCATTAAACACATCATCATATTTTAAAGGCACAATCCAAAGTCCAAAAGTCAACAGACGAGACCCACTGTCAAAAATTAGACTGCAAACTTCAACCCAGCTATCAAGCAGATCGATTGACAGGTCTAAGTACACTGATACGCACTAGACAAGTAGTGTACATTATTAGACAAGAGTCTTCAGGGTGTTCATACAATTCAAATGACTCCTTTATGTGCTGTTTATGTACATTTTTGGATTTGACTTTAATGGGGCACTCAGTCAAAAACTCCCCATGTGATTTATCACTTGAGTAGCACTGGATTTTTTTTTTTTTTTTTTTTTTTTTAATTTTGAGAATAAAGCTTCTAGATAAGGAGCCAGTGAGTGATATCCCAGGTCAACACAAGGCCACTGGCGTATATGACTACAGCCTGATCCCTCTGTTTATTTAAGGCAGCCATATCCCTGCTTCTCTCATCACTAATCTGCCCACAAGAGGAAGATAACTGCGTCTGACTGATTGCACATTTTCCCATTTATTTACACATCCACCCTGCTTCAGCCCCCCCTTTTCCCCCCCCCCTCACTCTTCCCATCTGTAATATTCACAGAAACCAGTTGCCCAGAAATCAAGGTTAAGACTTCAAGTTAAACATGCACTAAGTGAAAACTCTACCTTGTACATAGTGATGGGTATATCAATGAAAATGTAGATGAGGTCACCCAGTGCCAGGCTGGCGATCAGTGCATTTGGCCCGTTCCTCATGCACTTATTCCTGTATATAATCCTGAGCAGGGTGGCGTTGCCGACCAGGCCAACCGCAAACACTATGACGGAAATTGTTGTGTTGATGTACTTAAAATAGTCCTTGATGGTAGTATCTTGCACGCACATTGGAGGTGGCAGTGGTCTCTTTATGACAGTTTCATTTACAGAGCCAGATCTCACGGCTTGCGCATCAGCCCCGGAGGCCCCCAGGTGCAAGCCAGGCCCCGTGCTTGGACTGATGGTGCTGTAGAAACCTGTTGACTGGAGAGTGGAGTGGACGAGAAAGCCTGGGAGAGAGTCCTGCTCCGCTTCGGCTCTGTTTATCTGGCACATTCCTCTGGCTGCCATACAGGCCATTAGCACCAACATATGCACAGCTGTGGTGCCCATTATGGAAAACAGTCGCTGCTTTGATTTCCCTGATTGAAATGCTGTCCCAGTATATCACTGGTATGAAAAAAAACACAAGAGTAAGATGTGGTTATTTTTTTTCCAGACAACACAAACAGAGAAAAAAAATCATGCATCTTTAACCACAATCTCTTCATTTTGTCTCCACTTGGATCTAATAAAAGTGGAATATTATATCAGTCAGTTACAAGAAAGTTTGACAGCAGTACTGTCCCTCTCAAATGCTGCGCGGAAGTTTACAACTTCTTCAAGACTTGAAATAGGTTTCACCAAGGCGACACAGAAGGGAGATGCCACAACTGGTTACAGTCAGGCAGAATAAGGAACAGGCATCAGCAGAGTGCATTGGGCATCTCTTTTTGAGTCGTTTTCTGGAAGAAGGCGCACTTGGTTATGTCTTTGTGTCAATAATGTTTGCAGCTGAACAGAAAGGCTTTATCTCTGATTGTGCTGGTCTGGCAATGAGCCCCGTCTGCTGGTTTGCAGTTGTGTGATTTCCTCAGTTTTGCATTCTCCCTCTGTTTCTAATTTAGAAAGCTTTAAACATGTGGTCAAAAAACAAAGACAAAAAACAAAGACAGCTCTTAAAGCCATGCAAGAGGTACAAGCAAGGCTGATTTCCAATTAAGTGTGCTATGCAAGAGTAAAGGTTTAAGTAAAAAGAAATCAGATGAAGACTACACAAAGCCCAGAACATTTACAGTAAATTGGATTCTCTAATGAATCCTTTGGTTTCTCTCCTGTGCTGGGAATTAGCAAAGAGCTACCTTCACCTCAGCAGCAAACTTTCTGGACAAAATCAGAGGAACTCGTTCCACCAAACTCCTGGTAAAGAGCAGATAAAGTTTCAAACTGTCAGATCGATGGTGAAGCCCTTTTCATCATGTCACAGTACAGGCAACTCTTATAGCCCAGAGTTCTTCCTGTTCAAAGTCCCAGCTGTCACCAAGTACACAAAGAACTATTTAGCAGCCAGCCCTTCAAGTAGCATCACAGTTTAGCATCAGCATGACACTGCTGGGATCTGTGACAGCACGCAAACTGATCTATCCATAAATAATAAATACGTTTGGTTTTCACCTACCGCTTCTAAAATGTCTGCCTGGCCCCCTTGGAAACTGTCAGGCAAACTTTCGGCTGAAGCCCCCAGACATCTGTATCACATCACATGAGTAATTAACGCACTATCAAAGCCGCACCGTATCCCACTTGGTTTGAGCAATGCACCCGTCTGCTCTGAGGTGCCTTCGCATTATGGTTCAGAGTTTCCTGTTGAGAGTTTGCAGTATGTCTGAGTGTGCGTGTGTGTGTGTGCTTCTGTGAGAGTGTGTGGTTGTGTGTATCTCTGCATGTGTGTGTGTGTCAGAGCACCAGTGAGACACTTTGACTGGGTGGGATAGTAAATCTCCACCTCCCTTTGCTAACAGACTGGGCCCCCTTTGGAAACATCACCCCCCTCTCTCCTCTCTCTCAGAGGCACCGCCTGCTGACAGTCATCTCTAAGGCACAGCGGCACACACACACACACACACACACACGCACACAAACACACACACACACACACTGGGGCAGGGGCATCTGGGAGCCTGACACCCCTCCAATCTGCCCCTTTCTTTAAAGCCCTCCTACCTCCTCCTTCAGCCCCTCTCTGACTCACATCACATCTTGTATACACTACATGCAACTGTTTCCTCACACAAAAGGCAGCAGAGATTAGATTGGAAGGAGGAAGGCAAGACGCAGTTAGCGTCCATGTTGTGTTGTCATGTGTCCTTCATTCAGGGAGGGGGAAACTGAGACGGGAAGTGGGAGCTAACCATCAGCCACTTGTACTTTTACAGACTCGTTGCTGTGTGGGTGGTCGGACTGCATCACACTTTGTTACTCAAACTACTCATGAACTTCAGTTGCAACATGGTAATGAAGCTTTACATCAGCTATAAAAGATGGATAATCACAGTGTGGTAAATGATAGGCTGAGGGAAATGTCGTTAGGTCTAGATTAGCACACCTTTCAATTACATGATACAACATAATCAGAAAATATCCAATGTATCGTGTCCAAAAAAAGAAACTTCAAAAAACAACCCATGCCAAACAGATAGTGCACTGGAAGATGACTAAATGTCTGAATGAGGGAGGTGGATATTTCAATGTCAAGAGAGAAGAGTGCTCCTACATCAGTGTCCATTATGGATTCCAAAATGGACCATTTATCATGATGTGCGCTAAGAGCAGGAAGAGGGCTATCAAAGTCACTGTGGTGCGTCTTCTCTCACTGCCAAAGAGCTGACGCAGCAACTACTTAAAGAGGAAAACCACTCAATTAAAAAATTCATATGCTATTCCAACTATGCCTGGTAGAAATCATATTTGTTACATATTTGTTAAAACAGCCAGTTCTCCTCTGACTACAGCAGACAAACAGTTAAACAGATTGAAACTAGAAAAGGTTTGGACATTATAATCCTCACTGACACTTTACACACCACTGAGTGTTAAATTTTTAACAGGTTACACATGCCAAATGGACACTTGTGAAACACTAATGTGTTTTTTCTATTACGCTAATGAAAATAAATATCACTTATTGAGTAGATCATATAGAAAATGTTGCAGAATGTGTTATTTATCATGGACTGTACAGACAATAAGTGATGAATATGATGAGGATAGAAAAATGTGGGGTAAAGGGGAAGACAGTAATGCGACGACAATAACTACATAAAACAGTAAAAACAACTTTTGTTGTGGTTGTGGCTGCTTCAAGCCATTAAAGAAAAAAGATGTGTAAGTGTATATATATAATTTGTACTGAATGCATGTAGAGCTATGTCCATTATGTCCACAGTGTCATGCTATGTCTTTTTTTTTTCTTCCTTCAACTCTGGATGAAACTTTTATGTTTCCTTCCCTGTTTATGGTTCATTTGCAGGTACTTTTCCTACAGTCAAATGTGACTTAATTGGGTAATGCCAATATTTACAGCCATTTAAAATTAAAGGGATCATGTTTTCTTTAATTGTAGTCATGAATATATCATGGCTTCTGAATTAGTTATGGTCAGCAGTGGCGAATATTTAATTTATTGGAACGTGATTTGCTGACGGCATCTGATTTTCTTACCCCTAGTTTTTTTTTTTTTTTTTTTTTTCCAAAGTCCCTTGATTGTTGGTAGCTTCTATGACATTTAACTTTTGAGGGGGTAGTAGAGCCTTTGTTAGTAAATCCATTAATATATAAATGATGAAACCTTTACCTGCTCCCAGTTGCTTTGGCTTTCATGTTGTTGTTGTGTTGTTGTTTGGATCGTAATCAGGTATTAATGCCATTCTGTCTGAACTCAAAGATGGCAGGCTGCCTGGTAATTCATATGCTTGTTCTCTGATGGCATCTGTCGAAGTGTGCTCTCTGCATATTGGTACATACCCTATGGGAAATTTCAATCCAGCCCCAGACTGAGTGGGATGTAAGCAATTTCTTAACTGGGACACTTGTGCAAAAAACAGAAAGAACAGAGAGGGGAAGATACAGGGAGAAAGAGGAGGAAGAGAGCGAGAGGGAGGGAGGGAGAAAATAAGTTTGAGGCCAATTCTACTGTGACAAGCAGTGACAGAGTGAAGCGGGCTCGGTATACCGCCTGGCTGCATTAATTCGGGACATATGGTTCACACAAACAAAAAAAGTTCAGGGGAAAAATACGTGTGAAGCGCGACGGTGGAATTTTCATAATAGCCTGATTAGTGCCAGCCTTTTGACTTCATCTGAAATTAATCAATATAATATTAACAGACGACTTTAATATGAAGGAGGGAAGTTTTGTCAAAGCTATGGTGATGATGATATCTGACGAAAAGAGCCTGTGGAGGAGCCGGTGTTCTGGAGAAGCATGCTGTTGTTGCAAAGTTTTCCCAGTAACTTTCCTCACTGTGGCCTCAAGCTATCTGGAGGTGTGGGCTTAACTGTAACTGACAGAATAAAAGGTTATCATTGTCCAAGTTCACGAGGATAATCTGCGGCCTGTGGAGCTAAAAATGTGTTTTCTTCAGACACGTGTTATAAACATGAAACACTGAAATGATTTGCAGTTATTGGCTTCACCATCTTTTCTCTTCTCGTCAGAGATCTGGTTTGTGTTACATTTTATTCCCTCTTTCAAGAAAGTAAACAACTCATATTGAAGCCATACATCATTTTTTTTTACACTTTTGATTGACAATGCAGGAATGATCCCTAGCACATCAACAGAATATCATTTAGCCCATGAAGTGAATTTGGATTGCTTCCATTATGCAGCTCATCTTTTCTTTTACATGGTTGTCAGGTCTTTCTGTCTCATCTGTGAGACAACACCTTACTATTCCCAACCACTTTCAGAGGATGACTCACATTTACCAGCATCAGTGCAGCAGACTGAACTCTGGGAGGAGTTATGCTTGTTTATAAATGGAGGACGCTATGAATACAAGACGTATGGGGAACATTTGTACACTTTAACTCTAATGGTGCCTTTGAAATGAAGACAGAAAAGTTCAGGGTCACTACTGAGCCTGGACGTTGCTCACCAATTTTATATGTCAGATCATTTAAAAGTGCAACATAACAGTTTTGTGTCTAAAGGTCATGGTGATACAATGCCATCTGGAGTGTCTGGAGTCTCTTTGGAGCTGCACTAACATTACTCATAGGAGTTTGGACACTTTGATTCCCCTGGGTCTCAGCTGTGGTGAACTCAAACTTGATCGGAAATAGCATATGTTTTGAGTATGAGATAACAGTGTGTGGTACACCATCATACATTACAGCTCATATCAGTTGGAGAGCCCATGCCAAACCACAGTTATTTCTTAATTAGTTCCACGTTTTTATCCAGCAGCTATCACTGGCTGTACTAAGTTGACCATGCGCCAAATTTTGGACGTCAAGACTTTGCACTGCACATTAATGTTCTCATCTACTGCACTCAAAGTAGAGTCCTGTTGTGTTTTCATCCACTGATACAAAGAATTAGTAAGGAATATGTTGCATATACATTCATTAGAATTTATTCAAACTGGATACTAACACACTGTCGCCCATGATGTTGGAATAATATATATATATATTTATATATATAATTTTACCTTTTTATTTTTACCTCTTCTCTTCCTGATTTATTCTTGATTAATAAAGTATATATCTTCTCAAAACTTTATTGATCAATCTCTTCCAAACATATCTCTCTGAAAATGAAACTACAGTTAATCTTTATAATAGGAATAAAAAGAGGAATGTGTCTGAAAACTTTATGGGCAACTGTGTTTTTACATCAACATGAATCCTAGAAGAAAGAATATACGAAACTGAGCTGCAGTCATTCTGTTTAACAGACTGCTGTTGCATCTTAGGAAATATGCTTGCTTGTTGTTTTACCGTAAGTCGATAAGAACATTGATAAGTGGAAACACAGGGAAACTTGACCTGTCAAAGTTATCTTTTGACCTGTCGTCTTGTGTATTCACCATGCGGGAACAAAATAGATCAATGCACTGTGGTGTAATTAGCACTTTGGCACTGTTTACTGTCCAGTAACAGCTGGACCCAGTGACTGCAAAGTGACTTTTAGGTAATCAGACGACTCTTGGAAGTAAAAATGTCCAGTTTGATAACAAATAACAACAATGGAAGGTGTAGTTTTTCCTGTTTTGGTGGAGAGTAGCAGCTGTTTGCTCATGTGTCCATTCAGCCAGGCTAAATCTTTCCAATCGTTCCCCTGAAAGCTGCAAGATGAAACTGAGTGATCTAAAGTGTCTCTTAATTCCAACAGGTGCAATTACCAATAATGATGGATTGAAATGACAACATTCATGTTATTTTTGTAGTAGCTAACTTAATTTACAGTTAGCAACCACAGCTAGGCGTGGCTAATGTAGAAGTAACATTAAGTGGCCAAATAATTAAGTAACACTGAAAAGAAAACTGCTCATTAAAATGATGACAGTTTATTACAGGCCTGTTCTGTAGCAGCTACTTCATGGTGTAACTTAATAAGTGTAAAGTGAGAAGCTGCCATCCAGCAGGACAATTACTGTATACAATATTCTGTGTGCAGTGTTTATATACTTAACTCAGAGCTCTGAGATGACAGGGTAACTGATATTCAGGGTCAGTTACAGCCTGGACACATTCCTGTTCACAATCTGGCTCTCGTCAGACAGACTCTAAATGTGCTGATAAACCCGAGAGCCTTAGCCCATCACATTTTGCTTTCCCATATCAGAAAGCCCATGAGAGAATTATCAAAATGTCTGGAACATAATCATAACTCCATGTCTGTCAGGCCAGCAAACAGGTTCGTTTTTGAAGAGGAAAAATCTGCCATTTTGTGCTGCTCTGGTATTAACACATAAATGTTTTGTTTTGATTCTTTATACACTTCTATATAGTGTCAGGTTGTTGTGTTGAAAAGGTCTCTAAAACATAAACTGCCTCTGAGATCGAGTGGTCAGCACGTTGTGGTCTTTGTTTAGGCTACATTTGAAAAAAAACATCTGTGGACAATTTGAAAGTGGCATGTTACTTATATTACTAAACTATACTACTAAATACAGCTGTGATGAGCGAGTGGCCAAAACTGAAGGTGGACAGACCTGAGTCAAGAGAGACTGATGAGGTTTTCCTTCAACTTCCAGGTGTTATTCAATCCACTGTTTCCTGATAAACATCATCTGATATCAGATGAAATGTTGAACTGATTTTACTGCGTCGCTGAGGCTGAGAGATTCACATATTTCTTTCCTTCCCAGTTAAAGTCCAGTGAATTTACACCATGTGCTTGTCTGTCAAGACACGACTCTCCTGTCCAAAAATCCTCTGCATGCCTGCTCCTAATCTATTCCCAACTGTCCATCATATCCAGTTGCTATTTCAACTGCACCAACCCCTTGCCTGCCCCCCCACCCCCCACCACCCCCGTCCTCCCTCTAGAACACTTAATCCCTCCACTTATTTCCCTTGATTGTTAGTGATGCTGTTTTCCATTTTGTATGCAGGGTACTTGGCCCATTTGTCTTTATCTATCACACTGCCTTATGGAAATACTGAGGAAGGTGCTTTTTCTTGATGAATTCTTCATACTTACAAAAGGCATTGAACTGGGGGTTTGTGTAAAAAAAAAAAAAAAAAAAAAAATTCAACATAAAAAATTCGTATTACATCTTATTTTGGCTTCATGGCTACATTGCAGTGCACACTCTGTGGCCCCTTTGTTATGTAGGTATATGTGATGCAATTCACTTAGTGTGCCCATGGGTAATCAAGCCTCTGTTTTCTTCACTATTGTCTTGTGATGAGTTATTAACAATTAACGGATGCTTGCTGCCAAAGTGTAAGCTCCATATGCACCCATCCTCTTTGAATTAGCAAGGAGTTTAGTGCAGACAGGTACTTAGATAGCAATGGAGGAGTAGCTCTGCAGACACCTATGGAGACTTCATGGAGACAACATCCATCTTGATTTGCAGTCTGTCGGTGAAGACAGCCTAGTGAACTCACTTTGTCTATTGCTAGTCACCCATCTGCCGTCCTCTGTACTTGACAAACCCCAACATTTGTCAATGGCACATGGTCACATCCATGAAAATGACAGAAACAATGCAAGATACATGGACTGGAGAGACAATCAGAGACAATCCCATGCTGCCATGATACCAAAATTACATGAATGCAAACATATTTTTTGCTTAAACCGATCAAACACTGCTTGTCCTGACTGCACTGTCTCTGAGTCACAGAGACACTGAATTTGACCTCCGCCAACCAAAATATATCGAGTTCACTCTTGAGTCCAAATGGACATTTGTGCCAAAGTTAAGAGGATTCCCCTGAGAGTCCCAGAGCCACTGCATTCACAAGGCCAAAACCATATTTTTTGAGGTTTTAGTCACCATGACTTTGACCTTTGACCAAAACCAGTTACTGAGATACTGCATTTGTGAATGTGGGACAGATGGATTCTGTGGCTCTGTGCTATCGACCTTCACTGATGTCCATGCTTTTTATAATACTTTGTTGGGCCACATTGTTGCACGGGATGACATGTTCTTTTTTTCCATGAACATGAGCACTGTAGTTTATTTTGACCTATTCCTCCTCACTGCTGTGGTAGCTTACTAAGTATTTTCAGCCATCGTATTTATCAGTGGCTGAAAATAGCCCTCAACAATCTTCACTGCAGTTTCAGCAATACTTTGTAAAAAATTTACTTTTTTAATGCCTGGTTACATCTATTTTGCTTTTCCATTGCACACTGTTAGAGACACTGATGTTCAGCAGGAACCAATGTTCTTCAGTGTTACAGGCAGGATATCATAGAAAAACATTGTTGATTTTTGTGTTTTTATTGGATTTGTTAGAAATTTGTTGAGATATAGTACTGATGATGCATATTCATCACCACTTGTTTGATGAAAATCGCATACACTGTGCTTTGATGATAATCAGATGTTTATTTACCTCTCATGTCATCACGTTGTCAAACATCTACAGTGTGGCACGCTGTGGCTGGAAGACCTTCATGTATGATACATTACCTTCCCTGATTATGTTTTTGTTTATCCTCTGTGTTGATTAGCAGGCCACAGGGATTTCCTGGCCACATCTGGCCCTTCGTACTGTATGACCTTATTCCTCCAGCACACTGGGCAGCGACTCCCCAGACCTTATCAGTATCTCTTGTGTGTTTGAGTAAGAGACCAGAGAGAGAGAGGAGGAAGGGGGGGGGGGTGTCAAAGGTTAGAGGGGAGAAGACTGACACCATCTGGCAGCGATTGTGTCTCCGATGAGAGGCTGTGATATCATATGTGATGTGCCTTTAATGTGTATTTGTGTGTTTGTGGTCTGCATGTCTACGGAACACCTTGTTTTACTGTGACCATTAATGACGGCCCATGCTGAAAGAACAGCATTAAGTTGCAGCCATTTACACGCAATGACATAAACAAAGAGACGATCACAATTTTCTTAATACCCCCACAGTTTAACGAGTCCAAGCCTGAGGACACAAAACAGTTCACATAAAATCTATAATGCTGGAGAAACGATAATGCCCCTTGTGTGTTATCAAACATGGATAATCATGCTGATTAGTTGTGATGGCTGTGATTCATGGGATATGCATATTTAAGCACCACACAAATCAATTAGCCTCAAGCACTAAACTGACCTTTGACTTTCATAATGGGGCCCTTATTCGGCCCCAAGGGTCAAAGGATATTTAAGGGCCCACCTGTGTAGACAATTAAAACCAGGAAGCTTGTTTTCAAACTGAAACACACATACACACACACACACACACACACACTAAAAAGGTCATTTCAACACATACAACAACTGATGGGAAAACTAAGATATTTATTATATCTGTATGACATAGTGCTAATCCTCTACAACATGCCATACTTTTACAGGTTTTAAACGTCTTTTTTATTGATTGAATTAAAGGTTATTGCATCATTTCTAATGTCTATGGATGTTCTATAAGTGGTTATAATGCATAAATAAAAACTTTCACTTTCTGAGGATGTTAGCTCACAGTTGAATGAAAGCCTCAGTGCCTGGAAGGCGCTTTCACCAACTCTAAATCACATAAATATTAATGTGCATCGTTTCTATGTTACATTAAAACCCCAATGCTGCAGATACAACATGTAGTAAGATGTTTTTAATGTACAGTACACAATGTACATTTAAGGTACTATAAATTGTGAAGGAGGCAGTAAAAGCAAAATTGATCTGGTAAAATTGTCAAACACGTTTCCAACAACTTCTTTATTACTCAGCCAGCAAACAAGGAGCAACATTAACACTAACTTGGAGTGTCTGCCCACTTGATGAACTGAAGTTTAGTATTCACTCTTTGTTTGTGACCTTTCCCAATTACTTTGATTCTTTTTGGTACTACAGTATGTTCACCAGCTTGTCACTTACCCTGTCTGTAGTTTAGTGGACAGATCTGTCTGCAATGGTTGAAAACAACACTGATGGGAGCAGCAAAGCTGAACCAAAACAGTAAAACTGTGGGTTGTAAAACCAAAACAATGATCATAAATATACCCAGCTCTCTTAAAAGCCCTCACAATCCAAAATGTCTTCTTTTGAGGCACTGCAGCAACTTATGATCTGATCTCTATGCTGCTTAAGACCAATTTACCATTAGATAAGTGGCAAATCATGAACCTATATCAGTATATGTGATGGTAAAAATGATGAACCGTGATGCATCATATGTATGTGTAGTTTTCCATGTCCCATGAGTTTCCTGAGAGTTGGTTTTCTTCTTCTTGCCTTATCACTCATGAAATCAGACTGTGTAATGTGTCTGAGTAATCCTGACCCAGCCTTTCACACTGACCGATGTTTCCTGTGTTTCACGATCAGAGCTGAGGAAATGGGCACTGCCAGTTTACAGATTCGGATCATTAACTGCAGGATCTGCTCTTTTATAATGTTGTGGTCTTTTTCTTGGGTGGGTTTCGGTTTCTCCAAGATGGTTTGTTGATGTCATAGGGTTGGTAATGAAGTACACAGGGGTACACAGTTCAAACAGTTTCTAATGTGAAATATTGTACAATATTTTGAGAGAAAATATGCCGACCCCCCCCCCCCCCCCCAAATCTCCCAGATAAAACAAAACAGAAAAAAGAAACCTCCACCTCCAACCCAAGAAAAGTCAAACCTCAGATATCTGACCTTTGCATATTAGGGCTGGACTTCATAATATTTATTCAGAGGTGTCTTTGTTTCAGTAGAATTTAGGGGGGATTTTGGTGATGACAGTCTGCCATGTTTAGCTCACTGAGATCTCCATTAAGGGTCATAGTGCTATGATAGTAGCCAAAGGTCTGGTGTAATTTCCCAACAGTCTGACTGTAATGAGCTCGAGTTGTTCTCCCAATTCCATCTATGACGGTTCACACAAGGACTGAATACAGTAAAGCAGCCTATGTGTCAACACTTAAATTACTTGCAAAGGGAATAAACTGGTCACATCAAACCGACACAGGCCTGCTGAAAACCATGACTCGACATCACTGTTATCTTCATCATCATCATTTCCTGTCCTTGTTTATACTGGGTGTTCTTCCAAAAGATAGGTCTGCTGTGTGTGAAACTGTGGTTACCAGAAATGTTGAAGACCATTTAAAAAAAAAAAAAAGCCATTAAATGGCTTCAATTTTATATGAAGCTGTGCCAGGACAAAACTCAAATGAAACAGACCATTTACTGTTATTTGTATCTACAAAGCTCTAGTGTCAGTTTCTTGAACAGCAACATTTTCACATTGCTCCGTGAAAAGATTACATTTGTTTTTAGCAGTATATATACAATTTAATTTGCATGCAAAACTATATAAAATATACACCAGACACCAGCACTGAAAAAAAGAATTTAGGAGACTAAAAACATATTAAAACATAATACAGCTAATATGATCAGACTCACTACACAATGTAGGCTCATATAAATTAGCTCACATAAAATACAATGCACAGTACATAAATTAACTGTAGCATAACACCTGGAGAACATCCAGCACTGCATTGTCACTTACCACCCACCAGTTACTATGAAGAAGACTTTTCATTTGCATTCAACACATTGATAGCATATAAAACAATGGACGAATTTAATATTGATTATTGGTTGAACCTAATGATCTCTCAGTTGTTAGGCTATCAGATAACCTTACTGTTTTCACTTCTAAAATCATATATGCATCTTTAATAAGTGATCAATTTTGCAAATCATTTAAACATGATTTATCTTCATGCCTCGGGTCCAGTACCTTTGTTATGGGATTTAAACTCTGTGAGAGGAATGCAGTTGTTATAATAAATCTGCTGCATTCATGCAAATGCTCAAATTATGAAACTGATGTATATATCACAAAAAGGCCTGTGACAAAGAACTAATCATAAGAGAACACTTGGACAAAGGAGACACATAATAGCCCCTAATTGTTATCCACAAGTCTGGTTTACAATTGAGATCATACATCTCAAAGCTTCTCTTAACCTCATAAATATCTCATGTTACGTAGTCTCATTTAAGACAATTCGATTAGATCTATTCTTGTTGAACTAACAGCATCAAAAAATCCATACAGTGACTCCAGTCTTTCATATGGAACAAACAAAGCAGACATCATAAAGAACAAGAAGCCAAGGTGGATCAATACTTTAGAGGGAGCGGGACCACACCTTCATCACAGTCTAAAACATGATGTCACACACTTATTTACTGGTGAAACCTGGTGAAACATGTTAAGGTGCAGTAAGGCCACAAGGTAGAGATCAGTGAAGCAGCATGAGAGGTTTCCTGTGGTCAGGGACCCTCACAGGAGAGTGGATTACATGTTTAGAAGTCTTGGATCACAGTACAGCCTACAGCCATACCTCCACCTCCATCTGGTGTCATAGCCACAGCAGCCAAACTAATGACCCAAGCCTAGGCTAGTCGTCAATATGTCTAGTCTAACCTGAGGAGGGACTTGAAGCTGCATGGTATCATAAGTCCATTTTTAAAGCACGTCTCACACTTGATGCTATTAGAACCTGGTGTTATCATAAAACTTTAACTGACAGCATTTATTTTCCAGCCTGTGTTCAGCAACAACATTTAAGACATGTTTGATTATAACTTCAAGTGAAGTTCTGGCACTGAACACAAGAAACCTGCCAACAGTTTTGCCCTTTTGCCTTGAGTGTGGGATGTGCAACAGAAATAGAAGTGATTTTTAATAGAAATTGTGCCAATCAAGTGTGCTGTCTTAAAGATTCATTTTAATATTTTTTAATCAATAACTTTGAAAGTTGTCCAAGATCAGACCCAAATTACACTCAAAAGTTTACTTGTCCTGTGTTATTCTCTGAATGAACTGCCCCATATCCAACAAATGCAAACTCATTACAAAAGGTCAGTGAAAACTCAATCCTTGAGCTTGTTCTTATCAGTCTTAACATAACATCACATCCACAACTGTATGTAATATTCTACTCTATGCGGATGATACTGTTTTGTATTGAATAGTGGATACTATATAATCATTGCAGAAAACAAAAGCAGCAGTAGCAACATTTTTTTTGCAGACATACCTCAGCTGCAACACTATGACCCTTGATACTGTCTACCACTCTGCTCTTGGGTTCATGACAGGTGATATTTGGTGTGTGTTTCTCGTATTCAGGCCGAACTTGGTAAAAATGTTTTTTGCACCGCCCAACTTGAACTCACAACAATTAAAAAAGTAAAAATAAATTCTTGGTCATTTTAGATTTTTAATCTTTGACTTTTTAATTGTTTTTATCTCTTTTAATTGGTTATTGTTTGTTTCACTTGATATATATATATATTTACTGATATCTTATATATATATATATATTATAAATATGCCACTCATGCTTGGAGGCTGTATTACAACATTTCTGTTGCAGATTGTAGTATATTCTCCAGTTGGATACACTGAAAGACTGAAAGTCAGACTTTTAGATGTTTCATGTTTTAGATGAAAGTAGAAAAGCCCTACATTCAATTCTTTAGCTGTCTGTTCTGTGATTTTGAAAACATCTCACTTTTAACACCCTAATTTTATGTCAGTTTACCATAAACAGGAATAACCTCCCTGCCACACCCTCCTACTGCTTCCCTTGAGATACACACAAAGACTAAGAGGTAGACAAATCCAAGAAGTCTTCTCATCCAAACCCCACTGTGTCCTGTGAATACATCCATTGGATCCCTCAATAAAACATAACCAGAGCAAACATGAGAAGACCTGAGATGACCTCTAGCATGTTGTGAATGCGAGGCCACCTACTGGGAGCCTCCTCAATCAAAGACCTGTGCTGCTTGTGGTGTTGGGGTGCAGGGCTGAGATGACTCTGTGCTCAACAATTGCTCTGATGCCCAGAATCCAGATCTCCATCATTGTGCCTTTTTTTCCTTCCTCCACAGGATCTAATTCCCAGAGAGAACACATGCAGTCTCATGAAACATGTCCAAGGAAAACAGCCACCCCTGTGACCTGCGGGTACTGTCAGTGTGGGCCCCTAAATCCTCAAGGGAGATCCCATGGGGCGAGCATGGGATGATTTAATTACACTAGGAAAACACTGTGTGTGTGTGTGTGTGTGTGTGTGTGCGTGTGTGTGTGTGTGTGTGTTTAAGTTTGTGTATGTATAGCCATGTTTTGCTTCCCTTTCTTGGCTTAACTGTCTGCATAGACCATGGTATGAGAGCCTGTTTGAAACACATGTTATTTCTCTCTTTCATTCAATTTCCAAGTCCTCTGGAAAATATGAATGATGGGAACCTAAGGAGGTCTGGGGTGAAGTGAGTCTGTGAGAGAGGGTAGGAGGAAACAAATGTATGTAACAATGTGTGTGAGGGTGTTTTGGAATACCTTGCAGCCCACTGATGTGTGTATTAGTCATAGAGGAGTAAGCTGAAATCAGAGCTGGTTTTGATCTCGTTAAAATGTCGTCTCTTTACGAGTCCTGTGCTCTGTTTCTTCTTTTTATGGCCTTGCGTCTGCAAAGAAATTGTGTAAGCAGCTTACAATGATGCAGAGAAGCAAATAGGTGTGTTATCCAAGAAACTGTTTAAGTGTTATATAAATGTGATAAAATAGAAGTTCATTTTTGATTTGAATCGTGAACTCTACAGACAGATACACATGCAGAAGATGTTATATTTTTACTGCCCAAAAAAATTCAGCTATGATAAATCTGGTTTATGGCCTGTTTATTACTTTATATCAGATATGTTTCATCAAAAAAAGTCCTGGAATCAGTGTATTATCTCTCAAATCCACAAATACCCCTATTAAAATTGGTGTTATGCAGTGTAATCCATGCTACTAATGATGCCACAACAATTTAGAGTGAGATTTTAAAAAGCAACTGGGACACTTTTGTTTCATTAGCAGTCCCCAACTACACTTTGACGCAAATGATCCCTCTTTTTCAACATATAAGGAAAAATTTAGACAAAAAGAAGTCTTGAAAGAAAGCAAAGTTAACGGCACAGACATGGCTGAAAGAGCGTACATTGACCAGTCAGACAAGAAACAGAGTGATTCTAGTGACTGTTATGATTTATTATACATATGGTGAGCCCCAGCTCTTATAAAAATGAAAACAGACTGCCACAGTGCGTCTGACATAAGCTGAAGAGTGCAAAGGCTGATAAACTCGCACTTTGTCGGAGAGCAGATCTTTCACAAATCATCCACAAACACAAAGGTTTCACTCTTTTACTTTGAAAATCAAGGTACAACAGTCTCCACAGAAGTTTCTCTCAGCACAAAATGTTTTGTTTTTTCATCCCAGCTAACCAAATGCTAATGCCTTTGTGATTGCTTCTGTAGTGCATAATTGCAATCACATGGCTGCCTCAATAGTAGCCTGTACCCTGCATATGGTAGCACTTAATTGGTAAAGGCTCAAAGGCTGGAAGGGTCTCTTAATGGTCGATGGCATGACTGAGTTTGGTCACAGGGAAAAGGATTAAAGACAAAAGATCAAATGGCAAGAGAAGCTAAGCACTGGCATGGATTAAAGCTAATAAATACAAATAAGTAGCATTCTGCTACCTAAACAGAGCTGTATTTACTTCCAAAGATTAATGTAGCAGCTATCACGCAAACATCTCGTGAAAATGACATCTATAAACTGGTAACGAGGGGGAGGAGTTTCTGCAGTGACCTTCAGTGCCACTGCAAATATTTTATTTGGTTGTAATTAGTTTATTTTGTTATTTACAGATTAACTATTAATATTTGTGTTAGTGTTAATTCAAAGTTGATGATTTATGAAAAATAAAACATAATAAGTCCATACCGCATGATGAAGAGGTTATCTCACTGTCTGTGGGGATAAAGTTGCATCAGAAGAGTTAAAAGAAAAAAGAAAAAATCAGAGTAAACCACAGCATCTGAAACAAATTTTCTGCCAATAAGCCTCCTTTGAGTAGAGGGGAAACACAGTGTCGTATCCTAGTGTATATCATGGAGCTACTGAAGACTGCATGTGTTTGTGTTCCTCTTCAAACTACAATCCATTAGGTGCTGTATACAATCTTGATGTTGAAAAATCAAAGTGAGGTAACTTGGCTTGATTATCTTACGGCAACGACTCTTTTATCCATTCGTCCAGGCAATGACGTGACCGCCTAAAGTAGCCTATTTGTTATTTGAACCCCCTCCTTTGATGCCCCTCATTACAGAGGAACAGCTGATGTATACCACGACACTAGGAGAAACAGACACACAATCACTCAGCTGGAGCACATCAACCAGTTGTCTGTGTGTTACAGGACGAAAATGTGCAAAGTATATTTAGAATTGCTCCTATCATCGTGTTTATTTGTGTAGTGATTGTGTAACCATACTTGGGGGTAATCCTTTCAGACTAAAACACACTGTCCTCTAGGACCTTGAACTCAATGCAGCAGAGCCACAGATATGCTTGTGAGCCTTCGGAAATGCCCTTCTGGTGCAATGTCTTATTGGCAATAAATTACTGAAGATCAGACTTTAAGCGAAAAACATGCTTGGAGACCAGCTACGGACATGCGTGAGAAATTTCTAACCTCTGACAGGGTTCAGTGGGCTTTGGCTCTCAGTCTGGAATCTGACGTTTGGGGCTTTTTGATTTCAAAGTATAAAGGGACCGTTTCTATAAACAGTAATAAAAACTAATAATAGAATTGGAGAACTCATAGTGTTTGTAGCATCCAACACTACTTTTGAACTTGGGATTTAAATCGAGAAATATGGGAGTATGGAAAAGATTTGAAAGGGTTAAACTGGCCATAGGTTGGTAAGAAAGCAGCAACGATGAAAAACAAAAAGTTTCCTGAATGGACAATATACATTTTGTTATTTAATTCTACATTCATCTGATCTCACCCTATGGAAGAAACATACCCAGGAGCTGCAGGTCTGACTTCATCTCTGCTCTATATTTTTGAGTGTTACTGGGCCTGGGGGGGGGGTACTTTTGTCAGAAAACCATTTTTGCCTAGAGGGATATGAAATATTTTACAGCTTTGTACATCCAACCTCTAAAATCTGACAAAATGTTTATGAGCAAAGAGAAATGTTTCCATCATGTTCCTGTAATACTGTATTTTAAGGATATGTCCACTAGATGTCACAGTTGCTTGGTTTTCAGGAACATCCTGCTGTGTGGTTACACATCTTCACACACTTTCTTCTGCTGAAAACAAAAAAAAACAACACAACAACAACCCCGATCAAGACAGAAGGTTGTTTCCATAGACGTTTTATATTTTTTTATAATGAGCTCCCAAAATCAAAACATTCCCATTTTTCCACTTTCTACTAATGTCAGTATTTTTTTTAGTTTGCAAAAACATAGTGGTATAATAATGGTACGCTAAAATGAATGCTTATGAGCTAATTAGCTCTGATTATTTCAGTGTTGCCTCGTGTGTTTTTAACATTTTAAGATATGAATGAATTATGTTATAGGGATTAAAATACTAAAAAAAATAGTGAGAAATTTTTAAATAGTTGAAAATGGGTTGAATAGTTGGAAACCGCTAAAACTTCCACCAGATGAAATTTAATAGGAGGAAAATGACTTGAGTGCAAAAGTCCTGCGTTAATGCTGGAAAAAAAAGTCTACCTTTAACATTTCACTTTCCTTCTGCACAGTCAGAACAAAAGAAGGGTATCAGCCCCAACATCATATCAACTCCCGACCCCCACCCCTCCACCCTCCACCCTCCACCCTCGCTGTCTTGCTTCAGTTTCTCCTTTCTCTAAATTTCTCTCACTGTGCATCTCTCCATCTTTCCAATTCAAGTCAGACAGATGCCTCTCCGGAACTTCAGAGCTGTGGAGTGGAAGTGATGAAAGCCACAAGCCGGGTCCCACTGCAAGACCCCAGCTCCTCGTCTGCCAGCGCAAACTCCCTCATTTAGAAGCACATCCTGGAACTGGGGCTGCTTTTTAATTAAAGCCTTGGTGGATTGGGCGAGACCCAGTAGAGGTTGCGAGGGAAACTTTAAAGTTGCACTTGACAGGTATATTTAAGTTCACCAAGTTTGACCAGATGGAACATGTATATTGTATAAGTCTTTGAATATGGTGGTGGTGGGGTGGAAAGAAATATATCAAACAAGCAAAAAGAAGAAAAAAAATCACGAAGGGGGAAAAAGGAAAAAAGGAAGAGTGGAAGGGTGGGTGCTAGTTGAGGGATACAGGCGTGGGGAGCCCAGAGCAACTAGCATGGAGCAAGCAGAGCACAGCCTTCTGGGTGAATCTTAGATGTTTCAGCAAAGGAGCATCTCAGGAATTAATTCACTAAGAGCGTCAGTCTTTATCTGGCATCAGATAAAATAAGACATTTGAAAGACTTAATTGTTAATATTCATCAATATGTCTAATTATGCAGAAAAAAAGTGAAAAATGTATTATGGGCTTCTTTTGCAGATGAATGGATGTGTCCCTCAGAGAAGACACTTCTAACGTGTCTTTTTATGATTCATTAATCTGTCTTCACTAATCAGCAGCATCACAACATTGGACAAACAAACACTGCTAAGTCAACTGATCAAAAAGATCCCAGCATGCAGTATTGAGCGGCACTCCCTCTGTGAAATCATCTTTGGGAGACACAAACATTCAGTGGCTGTGCTTTGGAGAGAGAACCTTCTTACCAACAACCCCACCCATAAGCCCCCCCCAACCACCACTATTTGTGAATGTTCTTCATCCAAAATGAA
Source organism: Caranx ignobilis (assembly GCA_021432705.1). Lineage (NCBI taxonomy): Eukaryota > Metazoa > Chordata > Actinopteri > Carangiformes > Carangidae > Caranx > Caranx ignobilis. The sequence continues at coordinate 7,077,924 of MU269982.1, forward strand.
AAGTTTTCAAAGAGTCACAGTCTCTCTCAGCATGAACTATTTGTCTAATGGAAACTGCAACACAGGAGGAACGTGGAGTTAAGTATGTGAACTGACTGTCTATGATAGCTGTAAAGAGTTTGAAATGTCATCAGTGCCTCTCTCTTCATGATTATACACAGAAATTGTTGATAAATGAATCAACAGTGCTGTGCCTTTTTTTAGGTCTTCTGAGTGTGGAGAGTCCAAAGAGTTTTCTTTTTGCTCCCTCTAGTGAATAATTGTGGAAATGACAAAACTGGACACTGGCTCATAAAAGAAGATGATCAGACACAGCCTCTTCTCTGCGTCCTCACACAATCACAGTGTCCTCTTCCATGCAGTGACAAAAATGAATGCAGAATATACAGTATTACATTATGCTCTCTCGGTATGAAAATACATTCCTAACTTTTCAAAAACCCTTCAGCCAGATAAAATCTGAATTCCTCAGATCCTCCCCATTGGTCAGCTTGGCTATTTCCCAACACCCAGCACTTCTTATCCTTTGGCCATTACCCAGCACTTACACTTTGATTTCATCATCATCATGCTGGATTGTTGAGGAAGTAATTTTTTCACAGCCAATCTATCCTATAGACACACATCTGAAAACGTGCATCCTCCAGTCAATCTTAATTTATGTATTGTAAGTAATATGTACATGACTAGACTAATGTGGGGGTGTTGCAATGCTGTGCTATCTGTTCTAATAATAAAAAAAAGGCACATCTTTCCCATAGATGGTACTTCAGTGAGCGGTTAAGGTTTAAAAGAACTGGGCAGTTCTCTTTTGCTTCTGTGAATTAATAATCAAAGAAAAAGGGGAAGAAAAAGTGAGGTCTTCAAAAATCAATGGACCCATCAACAAGCCTGGGTGTTGTGTGTGCCTTCCCTCACCTGGGTGGCTGCTGAGCGTGTGCACATGCTTGAATGTGTGTGCATGAACGTGCACCAGTATACACCCGTTACCACGTCAACGGCGGCAAAGCTTTCGCAACAAAGCCAAGCCGATCAGTCCAGCAGTTGTACATCTAAATCAGCGGCAAACAGAGAGCAGAGTTAACTTGTGCAGAGATGGAGCACTCTTTTGGGTTTGCTCCTTCTAAACACCAGTTGTCTCCTCCAATCAGTGTGGTCATGTCTGCATTATTGATACCGCAGGGGCCTGAGGGGCCCAGGCTCAGATGGTGCACAGCCTCACAATGTTCTCCTGTGTGTCTGGAGAGAGTCTGGTTGTTGGGAGAGCTCAGAGGTAAGCTAGGACAAAACTAAAATTAGGCCTAAAGCTGAAAACCTGAGCCAACTTATTCCGGTCTAACTGAAAATAAACGGCAGCAAGGCCTCTCCTGGGAGGACTGATGGTCAGGGATTGTACCAGCATCTCAGAGCGAACAAAAGGGAGAAAGATAAAGAGGGAAAGGGGCGAGCATCATGTATTGTGAACAGGCCACAGCAATGGGAGCAATGTTGAATGAAGGGGGGTCATATCTTTACTGAATATGAATCATAGGTCCATTTTGTTACGGTCTTTCTCAATCACTTTGATGCAATTCACACATCAGAAATGTCCATTTCACTGCTTTCAATGAAGCATTACAGTTCATTCATTTCTCATAACACTCAACCACCTATACAAAGGCCTCTAAAACAATTGAAACCTTGTTCACACGTGTCAAAACCTGCAACGTCAGTCCATCACTTTGACATCCTCAACTATTAGTAATTAAACATTTTCACCAAATGTTTTGATAATCTGACTGTATATATATATATATATATATATATATATATATATATTAAACATATAATTATATATAACATTGTTTAGAAATGTGTATATACAAACACATTCACAGACACAGATATCCAAAAAATGTAGTAAAAAAAAAAAAAAAAAAAATTAGATTTTTAGATGTTTTTACTGTTTGATATTTCCAGTGCAGTGTTTCATTTTGCAGCAGACATGTGGCACTTTGCATTTTGTGTGTGTAATCTTTTATAACAAAAGTTTAGACCTAATTTAGAAAATGTGTGAAATCAAACATAGTATAAATTATAGTACAGTATATTCATGCCACATAAGGTAAACATGTATATATGTCTGGGTCTCTATTAAAAACATTAATGAGTGAGACTGAGGTTGATGAAGGTACAAACTGTCATTGTCAAAGTCAGACGAGAGATGCATCAACACAAAGAGTAAATGTCTAACTAGTCAAATACAAATGCCATAAACAATGCTAATTTTGGGGGGAAATGAACTGAGGTGAGAACTGCATTCAGAGCTGCATGTGAGAACGATGTTTCTGATGTGTGCACTACATCAAAGTGATGAAGAAAAAATGTAATAGTTTGAAATTAAGCCTTAGTTTTATCCTTATATGACACAGCAGAGCAGACATTTGTTTCAATTCAAAAGTAAGATAGTCACAAGATGAGCAAGTATTTTGATAATTGTTGAGAGTAAAATGTGGTTCCATCCTCTAAGATGTGAGTATTTTCCTGGTTTTCTGTCATTCATGACACAAACACTGTGTTCGTCTGTTTGTCAGACAAGTTTGAGGAATCTCCACAATATCTTCATCGTCATTTTCAATATATACTGACATTTAATTAATTAAACCAGTTATTTACAGATTATTTCACAAAATGATCCACAGGTCCGTCAAAAATGAAAATAATAGTTGACTGAGTTCAGGTGTCACACGTATTGTCTCTAATCCTTTTCATTCCCAAAAGTTATTGAAATTACTCTTTGTTTTATTTTTTTTCTTTTTGCTATATTCGACCCCTGCAGAAACTGAAGACGGCTTTAATGCTGCATAACTTAACATGGCTTGTGTTTAAAAAGTAAATGGATGAAATAAAATGTTCAACTCTTTCCAGGGCCTTCCAGCCTTCCACGGCTGCAATTTAATTGGAGCGCGGTTCTGTGAAACACACTACCAATTAGATGTAGCACATAAGTGATTGGCTAAATGTTCTGGGAGTTTGGCTTTTTGCTCTGGTGAAGAGCAAAGGACACTTTTTTTTTTTTTTTCTTACTTACTGTGATGAGTTTTAATGTGATGGACTGTAACTGGCTCGGGGATCTGGCGGAGTTAGAGTTGATTTAGCTCCTGCTTCTTCATTCAGCCTGTTATAAATTGTCCAAAATTAAATAAGGTGTCACATTTCATTAGGCATTATACTAGGGTGGGATTTTTTTTTTTTTTTTTTTTAAATGAGGCGGCCTTACGTGAACTGGATTTAACTCCAATCTGTTTGTTTTACCCAAATAATAGATTATAGGCGTATCATTGATATGAGAAATATTGATTCAACAACACATTATTATCTCTAACTTGAAATAAAAATCACAAATGTTCTCATTTTTATACACATAGAACACATTCACATGTTTATCATTCAGATACGATTCTCGAATTGATTATAAATTGATTGCTTTTGTTGAATTAATCTCATAGGTTTCCAAAAGCCTTTAATGAGAATAAATCAGCACTGCACTGTTTGAAGCATAAAGACCTAATCAGAGCCGGTGTCAAAATATAAAACAGTTCATGACGACCATAACACCATGTTCATGCATGCTAAGTTCAGGCTTTAATATTTTAAATTACAGGGCAATATTTATTCACATCTGTCATAAAGGAACTGGGAATGTGGTTTACCTTGATGTGTTTTGATTTATTCTGCAGGCCCTGAGGTTATACCCGTGAATTAGAGGGCATCAATAAGGAAAGACCATCTCCCCTATCCCAAAAGTGATAATTACCAACATCACTATTGATCTGACTATTGATGCATTGCTAATTGTTTCTTGCAGTTATTTATTTAATTCCGTCTCAGGCCATGTGAATGTGCTGACCTTGTGAGGCAGGAAATATAAGGGTTGTTCAGCGGAGGAAAAACACACATTAAGATTCCACTTAAAACCTTAAAGCAGCAAGGACTTTTCTCTTTTCCATCCAAAGGAGAGAACTCGGTTATGATCTGTTCATGAGGTTGAACAGCACAAGCAGAATGGCAATTTGAGCTCAGACGGCATCGGATGATACTTTTAGTTATTTCTCCAGTGCAGCCTTGAAGAGTGATGCTTTCGAAAGTCTCCATGGATATGACTGAAGGTTCGAGATGGCATCATATTGATCAATTACAACACTACATTATCTAAATATAGAATAATAATGAAGATTATTCATCATTAAATGCGTATTGGATTTAGCACATTAAAAATGTAGTCATATCTCTCAAATTAGTTTCTCCACACATTGGTTCTAACAGAAACTCAAGGTCTAACTTTGTGAGTGTGTAATTAGATATAGTATAAACAGTGAAAGGGAAGACTTGGAGGTTTAGAATTTAATGTTGGCTTAAACCACGTGTCCAAATCCATAACATAAAACTGTATGAATATTTATATGAAAAACAGATTTTTGTATCGATGGCACTGAAGTTGTGCCCATGACATTTCATTTGTTATGCAGAATAATCAATAAATCCACACTTGCAGGAATGAAATACTGACTAGACACAGAACCAACTTTAAAGGCCCTGAAATGGACATAGAGCTTCTGTAAAGTCACATATGTGTTAACATATGCTGCAGGAATCATAAATAACATACCTTGACAGGTACATTTAGTTTATATACATCACAGATTAGCAACTCATTAGAAATCCAGTGGTGGGAGAAACCACTGCCTGACTTTTTTTTTTTACAGACCTTTTCAGGATACCATAACTCACCATGACTTAGAATGATAGTATAGTGAACTAAGGAAGTGAGTATACTATTCAGATTTGTGAAGGTATCAGTTTTGTGTCACGTGAGCACAAGATGAGACATGTATGATGTCAGAAACTCCATGTTTGTGTTCTGCTGTATAAATTCATATAGAGTTTTGTTTTCCTCTACAACACTGCACTCTGGTTACAACAGTCACGTTTTGGATCATCAAATATTTTGTTTCAACATTGCATTTGTGTTTATTGTAGTGTGTACTGTAGGCTATATACAAGTCTACATGACCTGTGTTCATGATATATTAAAGCAGTTCTTCATTATGCAGCAGATATGTAGCACTTAGGGTGAGCAAGTTTTGCATTTATATAGAGAGTTTTGAAAAAATGATATCTCGTTTTGAAAATGCATGAGAATATTTGTCAAAAAAACAAACAAACAAACAAAAAACTGTAGCGGTGTGATTGCAGAATGAACGATACACTAAATGTGTGCCACACCACAAGGTGCTTTGCGACATGCACTGCATGGAATTTACATCAGGGCCAAGTACAATGTGTGTGTAGGTGCATGCACGTGTCCACATGTGTGTGTGAAGTGGTCGTCCGCGGAGACAGCTGGCCTTTGCCAGGACATCTGGTACCTGTCACAACACTTTGTGTGTGCGTGAACACTTCATTGGTGCGGCCTGCCCAGTCCTGCCCACCCATCAGGTAACTCTTTAGACCTTTAGTCAGAGCTGTAACAGAACATCAGCTGGGGCCATGTAGGTGTCTAATGCAAGGAGTGTGTCAGGCTTGTGTCCCAGCATGGCGGCAGGAAGTCCTTGAAGAGGGGTAGCGTCGCTCCGCTCCCTCACACATTGAGGGTGTTTGGACTTCATCCAAGAATGAGGTGATGATGTGAGTAGATATGACACTACTGGCCTGAGGTTGAGTCTGCCTGACTGGTGACCTCACTACCTTGACTGCACATAACCTATATCTGAATGATCTCATCTAGCAAACTGTTATTTTGGCTCAGCTGTAGGTGATGCGTTATGACTTTTACTGGGATACACACGCATACATACACACACATATTTACAATGGATGTCAGTGGTTGATGACTTGAAGATAATTACAGTGTATTTATTTTCTCCTGCTCTTCCCTCTGTCTCTCCCTTCAACTCCCGCCCCTCCAGATTGTGAAGCCGAGCCTCTAGCAGTGTAGTGCTGAAGGTGTGTTTGTGCTGTTATGCCCTCTGGCTTGGCTGCCAGCTTACTCCCACTGATCTGAGCCAGAAGGCAGACTGCCGAGGAATACCGATCACCTTGCCCAGACCGAATCCTTTGAGCTCTCTCTGGCATCTTTCCCCCTTCTGCCAGTTTCCTCCTCTGCTGCTCTCTTCCCCCTTCTGAAGTTGACAACAAAGACATCCTCAGGGTCCTCCTTGATGTGAGACCCACTCTTGATCTTTTTTCCCTATGTTTTTGTACCTTATAGTTGCACTACTTTCATATTCCACTAGCACAATATTTACACACCAGAAGACAAAGAAACAGGGGTCTTTTCATGTAGGAACTCCTGCCAACATGTTAATCACCGGAGGACTTGCAGTGGTCATGTTGGCCCGGCAGAGGCAGGACATTAGTGAGACACCAGACACAGACACCTCTGCACATCATCTTGTCTTTGACCAAAGCATTAAGACATTTTGTACTACAGAGCCTCTATCTATCTATCTATCTATCTATCTATCTATCTATCTATCTATCTATCTCTTGGTCAATCAATCCGATCTGTAAGTACAAAAACCAGAGCACTGTCATTGGAGCCATGATATCCAATAAGAGGTGCCCCTCCACACACGCTCTTCGACATCCTTCTGCCTCTTCCCTCCTTACCCCACCCCGCCTCTCAAGCCCCCAACACTTCAGCACCAGCCCCCTGCTTCCATGAAGAGAAATCTCTGAAGAGCTAATTAGTGGTGGAATGGAGTCCAGGAACAGCCAACGGAGCTGAAGAAGGGAGATTGGCGCTGGTGCTAGCTTTATCGGTCAGGGCCTGACAGAGGGGTGACAGTGAGTGGAGGCAAACCACCGGCTCACAACTGACAGAGACAATAAAGTGAGCCTCTGAGCCAGAGAGAAAGAGAATGACAGACAGGCAAGTGAGGCGAAAAAGCTGGGCTGTCCTGTGGCCCAGGAAAAATTCACAGTCCCAGCCACTGCGACAAGTTTCCCCTGTCCATGCCAGAGAGCTGTTAGTGTGTCATCCCAACTGAAGGGGTGCAGTGGATGTATTAGTGGGGGGGTGCAGCTACGTGTACCAGTTCATAATGTTGAAATCTCATCATTAAATTTCTGCTTCACATCAGTGCAACATGATATAGTCTTTGTGCTAAACAAACACTTTATCTTGTTTTTTTTTTTTTTTCGGATATTCTTTATAGTGGTAAAACAGTGACGTCACATTTTGTGTGTGTGCCTGTGTGTGTTACTGATGTTAACCTTACCAATTACCCTGCTGAAAGAACACTATGATATTAAATTAACAATACTTTTTTTTGCCATTGTTGCCATTAATTGTCATAAATATTAGTTTATATACAAGTGAGACAATGGGCTTTTGGAGGATAGTTTCCAAGTTAGATTCATACAGCTGTCATAAAACCTGCTGTAAAGAATTGAGAAGAGGAGAAAGAAAGAAAGGAAGGAAGGAAGAAAGAAAGAAAGAAAGAAAGAAAGAAACAAACCCTTCAGACCCTTCAGGATTACCTGTATTGTAGCCTAAAGCGAAGGTTGGAGGGGTTGATGAAGCAAAGACCACTGAGCAAAACTGCAGGTTGTCCGAATATATGTGAAAATAGTCCCATGACTTCCTATGAAAAAATCACACCATTGCCATGAATAGATTAGATTAATAGATTCTGGCCCAGTTAACGTCCCCAGTAATGGTAGTGAAAAGTTGGCTGCATGTCGGTGCACGCACACCTGCGTGATCGTGCACGTGAGCCCCAGCTGTTTAATCATAGCGCACCTTGAATGTGGCAGCCATACTATTGGCGTATGCAGCAGGTGGCAGTCGCGCCATACTTTTGTTTAAAAGGCCTGAGAAAACGGAAGAGATATGAGCAGTGCTGTGGGGACTTCCAGCTCCATTCTCGCCCAGGTTGTGGCCCGTCAGAACATTAAAAGACTTTAACTTTATTTTTTCTCGCAACCGGGCCATGTGGATAAATCCACCGCTGAATTTCATTGCTACTCCGACTTTGGCCCACTGCTCTGCCTCTACCGGGATGGAGAACTGAGGAACTGCTTAAGGGCTTCAGCTTGACTGGAAACTGGCATCTCTCATCTGGGTAAACGGCTGTTTTTGTTGGTGACCGGCTACCGGTGGCGTGCTAACGTTCGCTGTTGCGGTCACTCATAGTAGCTAGCTTGCTATCAGTGCGGCGGCTGTAGCTAGGTCAGGGCTCTGCTTCGGTCGCCATAGTGACCACGGTTGCTGTCAGTCAGCTGGTCTTTACCATTAGGCTAAAGATAGTGGGCAGGGCCAATTAGCAAGAGGTTCATTGTGGTCCTAGTTTTTACTTAGAAATACAAAATCAGCTCCTTGGTGTTGCGATGTAGGCTACTATACAATAGTCTTTTATTATTGTATCTCTTTACCTTGTTGGAGATAAGTTGGTCAGTGAATGGATGGAGTTTGTTGTTAATGGACCTTATGTGGTACAAGATAGTGATGTTCTGCTCTTCAAAATAGTATGTTATGTGGTACAAGATACGGATGTTAATGAAGGATTTGCATCAACTGTGATTTTACTGAGGGTGCTATGTGGTCTTTACACAGAGAACCAAGATGACTCTGAGGTAGCTGCAATGGATGTCTCCTGCCATGTGTTGCCATATCTCCTTTGATCAAGTGGGCCACACAGCGACTGCCTATCAGTTTGTGAGTACAGTCACAGTGTATGTGAAAAAATTTGTTAGGTAGTTTAGTTTGCTGTCATGTCACCATTTGTCTCAGGCCTGCATGCCTCCAAGCAACAACACTGGCTTGCAAAAAGTTTTTTTTCCTTTATACAGCAGACATTTTGACATGTCATAGCAATAAAAAAAATACACAGGTGTAAATAATACAGTTTTTGGTGGGTTGAATTCCAATTAGCTGCCTCAGTTTCAGGGACTTGGTAATGTACCTGCAGGTGATGTAGCAGCATTGGAGTTGAACTGGTTGTTTATGTTGCTAGTAACACCTGTTGAAGTCTGCTGGGGAAAAAAAGACGTATTTTGTGTTTTTAGGCATAGTGTTATGTAAAAAAAAAAACAAAAAGGTAATGTAATGTAACCCCTACCAACATTTGTATACTGGTTCTCATAACCCTCCTCAACTTTATGGAGGGTTATAGTGATTATTAGTTAGCAAGCAACTTAGTGCTTTGACTCGCTCACACCACTCTCATCTGTGATTTTCACCAAACATTAAGATACACCTGCTGTAATCTGCCAAACGAGCACCAAAAATCTTGACAGGCAAATTTAGAGACTAGCTGTTTAATGTAGTGAAGTGTTTATCAGAGCCAGCTTGTCCTCCTAACTGAGCTAAAACGAGACGAGATATTATTTGACTTAAACAGGGAAAAAAATGGATCTCCAAATGAATCTGTATCTGCAGAATTTGTAATGAGGCAAACAAGGTTTTATTTTGTTGAGTTTATAGCTTGTTTCCCCTGACCGCAAGTAGTCAAGAGTCAGTTACTGTAGTTTTAAATAGTTACTGCTAAATACAGCGGGACTCTTGCTGTGGTGTGTGAATATTACAAGCTCTCAGACAAGTTCTGCTCTGGTACAGCAAATCTTATAGACTGCATTTATCTAAGATGTAGCTTAATACTGTTGACTGTAATCAAAGACAAAAAGGTTAACAAGAAGCAGCTGGCAAACTCTCGGTGAGGAACACACACAACGTTCTCCCTGGCATGTATCAATAATGGTTTAAGAGTGAGAAAGTATCTAACGTAAGAACAAAAGATTCTAACGATGTTTGCTACCACTATACCTTTGCTAACATGGCCTCAGTATGGGGAAAGGTCAGAGAGGTGGCATTATACTTTTATGATGATCATTTATTTATTTTGTCAAGTAAGTCCAATCAGAATGCCTGGGAGCTACCCAGGTAGCAAACAGGGATAATTAGCATCACTGGGAGAGGTGGTCTCTCCTTGTACTCTGGCCTCCACTTGCTTTTATCTGTAGAAGAGGTGAGGTGGTGGAGAAGCTAAATATTGATGGAGCTGCCCATACTCACTGAAACTCAAACAACGCTGTCCAGATTTGTGAGGGGCTTTGTTTCCATGTTGGACTGTCTTCTCACATACACTAAGGATGACAAACTGCAAGCAGTTTTTTTGTAACCCTAACCCTTTTTTGTCTCTCTTGCCACTTAATAGTGAACTTGTAACTCATCCTCAAATGTATCAGACAATATAGATTTGTTTATGTTGCATTGCTTTCAGGTATGTAGTTTTTTTTTTTTTTCCCCCTAGGACCAGTGCTGTAAGCACCCACAGGGGAAAATCTTACTGAAGTTTGTTCTGTTGACTGACAGGAAGCGATGCTGCACATCTCTGCACCTTGGGTTTGAGTATCACAGGAGGCTGCCACTTGACCTCCTCTGTTTAGAAATACTGAAGACCAGCTAGGCATAGAGGTTGGAAGAATGTGTCATGCCATAAAATGACTTAATTTATGGCTGCAAGTTATGTAGTTTAAGGTGTTTGTTTTTTAGATTGAGGAGATTATAGCTATATTCAAAAAGGCGTGATGAGTTTCTACTAAGATGGCAGTGCTGTTTCTGTTCCTCTGTAGGCATCTTTACATGAGCTAATTAGTTTTCATGCTCTGACATTTTATCCCTAATTTTTAATTCCAGTATATTACACTGTGTCTGCTCAGGTTTACTCCAGGGATTTTTGCAGACATCCCTTGTGTGTTGAAACTCTTCTCCCCTGGAATTGTTTTTTTACTGGATGTGCCAATAAGAGAAACTGACTGGGGATGTAGAAGTATCTCACCTAATAGTTCACCCCCAAGACTCTTGTTATGTTACATAAGCTTTGAAGTTGTCACAGCATGCCATTTGCACAGTACATTAGTCTAAAGGGGAATTTTAAATAATGTAATCATTATATGTATTGCTTACCAAGCCATATCTGATATATTGACCTCTTCTGGTTTGCATTTTCACATCTGTTACACCTGACTTCACCCAACAATCTTATTGTAGTCACGAGCATTTCACCTGTAACCACACCCAACAGTGACATCAGGGTGCAAAGATAAAAAGTACACTTCAGCCAGCATTGTTTATGTGGTGTTGTGTTGGCCTTTAAAGCCTTTCAAAGTGTATAGTAACACATCCTATTCAACAGCACCACCAACTCCAGCCACGAAAACGAACTGACAGTTGAATCGACACCTCTGTTCTCAACAAAAACTCAACTTAAAATAACCCTGACTACAGTGGGGTTTATTGCACAGCTATTGTATTAGTCTACATCCGCTGTGTTGAAGACAGGGCTGCTCCATGTTGCTTTTTCATTACATGTTCCCATCACAGGTGGGCGACTTTAAGGCAAGACTGGTAGATTGCCTTATTATTCTTGCTATGCTTTGTTGCACTGTAATGCAGAAATCAAAACGTCTGACAACAGAGACTGACAACATGAGGTTTGTAAATGGATATGCTTCAGTGCAGCATTACATTAAACTGAGAAGCTTCTTAGCATTGCAGCAGAGGCCTGATGTACTGTATGAAAACTACCCATTATAATGTATGTCCTCTCTTTTTTTGTGCTGCCGCACTCTCATAGATGCTAATCATAATGCCTATTAAGCCTTCAGGGCATTTCTAAAGGCACCCAGATGAGCAATATTGATTACAGATTGTCTCCTGAGCACTAGAGGTCAATCTGAATTTCTGATGTCTATTTACCTCTATTTGGATTAGTACTGCTTGTAACTGGGGAAACAAAATTAAAGGGACAGCAGATGTAAGTGGACAAACTGCGGGACTGTTTCATCCCCTGAACAATGACTGATAGTCGTCCAAATTAGAACAACTGGCGATGAAATTTAGTCCTTCATTCTGTCTTCAAGGGAATTGTATTGTCCTGTTTCTGTGCTTTACTTTTGCTCAAGACATTCTCTGTATACCTTGGGGCATGCTGAATAATTAATGGTGCCCTAATGACAACTGTAGTCCCAGATATAAGAATGACCTTAAAAACATTGATTGTTTTTGATGTTGCATTGTACTTTGAACTATAAATCTGTTTGCTCTCTTGACCCTGGCAGACTGATCTAGAGCCAATATTTGAATTGAAAATCCAAACTGGTGACACAGTGTGGCACAGTTAAGTTTTTTTTCTTTAGCTCCCAGTTTTTACAGCTCCATTAATCAACTTTTTGTTTTTTTTTGCTCCTTATAATTTGAAAAGTATTGCAAGTCTGCAGGTCAGAACGTAGTATCCTCCTGTAGGCCTTGCCAGCTAAACTAAACAAGACGTCATTTCTCTACATCCTGTATGAATCCACTGATAAAATAGTGGTGTTTTCCCCAGTTAGAGATGTTCCTGCTAACATGAACATGACTAACTTAAACTGAACTTAAATAAAAACTGGGAGATGTTGATTCACTGGTGGATATTTGGAGATTATGTTATGAATGATTTTGGCCTATAGGCTACAACAACAGCAGTGATGAATAGAGGACTCTCGGTCCAGCATCACCTTTTCACCACTGACGTTGGTGGCCAAAAAAGGGGATCACCAGCAAACAGCACTGCAACTGGTTGAAAATATTCCTCAGTGGACACAAATGTGTGCAGGCCTGTAGCTTGTTCGTGTCTTCTTGTATAAGTTTGGTATTGCCAAGTCTAAATGGCAGAACACTTCACTGTACATTTGTGTACAAACCCATATAATGCTGGTATGTTTTTATGGCTATGTCCTCTGGCTAAATTTAAAAATGTTTAATCTCACAGTGACCTTTCAAAGAATATACCCTCTGTTTAATTGATAAACACTGACTAATTGATTCGATCAGGATTCCTCAGAAAACTTAAGTTCATATTTTTGAAAGTTAACTATATAAATATTTACTCTACACTATAAAATAAATAATTATATCACAAAAAACAGGAAAATATCCTCCACTGAATAATGAGTGGGCTTTTGCATTTATACCACATTTTTAAAAGGACAACAATATTTCATGCTAGGCTCTTTGGCTTTTCCCATGCTGCTGCCAGGGACGCAACTCATTAGCCACATGTGGACAATAGTGGTTCAAAAAGGGAATACAGGGACTTTTCATTTGCTGGGTTCATCCCCTGTTGTGATGTGATACTAGTAGTAGTCGGTATGAACATATTAATGTGAAAATACTGGGGACAGTGCAAGTATTTCAATGGTGAAGTTTAAAGTTTGATACATGTAAGTAGAAACGTGTGTTGTAATTTTACTAATTGTCAAACAGGAGTTTCTAAAAACAATAGCAAAACGTCTCAGACTTGTCAGTCTCTTGGATCTATGGTCTTATGTAGGCAAATTATGATGAAGTACCACATAATGCTCAGATGTGTTGCTATGAATATATAGCATATATACAGTGTCTGTGAAGGGTTAGGGGGAAGCTACAGGGAGATGTCTGTTAAGCTTCCTGGCTCTAAGTGGAGGTGACAGCATTCAAACATGGTGACCTTGTGAAAGGGACCGGTGACGGGTTTCCCTCTGACTGAAAGAACATTTCTGGAGGCACCCTGCAAGGCTTTTTGGTTTGCGAGGGCCTATCATCAAGGGAGCATGCATGGTGGCAGTAAGAGTTGCTTTTTTTTTATTTATTCCTTTTCTTTTTTGAATTTTATTTTACGGCGCCACATGAACAAACTCTCTTCCAATCTACAACCCTTCAACTAGCTTTGACTGGCCAAACTTTGATTGGCTTGGGCGAATACAACTTGAAGGAAGTGTATGTGATATGATAAAACATATTTAATCCTAAAAGTGTACAGTGTATTGATTTTGGAAAGTTGTACGACATAAAAGTAACATAAGATGTGTTAAAAGAAATATGAAAGCTTGCAGATGAGGAGGTACTTTAAGTTTGACTGCTTTTATTCATCCTTGGATCAGTGATTATTCACAAGATTATACACGGTCGATACTTCAAAAATGACTTCAAATTCATAAAATGCTAAATTTATACAGGTTGGGAAAAGCATGTAGAGGACTGTCAAGGTTTTTAAAGGTTTACTTAGCAAAAGTAATGGATGAGATATGTCAGTTTCACAGTTTATAAGCCCTCTGTGTCCCTGGAGGGGTGCCGTAGCCTCTGGCCATTCTACCCTTACCTTAGGCATCATCTGAAAAAAAAACTGATGCTTCTAGTCATTCTGCATCCCTGCATCTGTCTAAAAATAATTGGTCAGGAACCTTCTCTCCAAAAAGAGGCCATGAAAGAGTAATAGCTTGCAGCAAAAACACATATGTCTGACAGATCACATTTGAAACTAAAAATGTATAGACCCACACTATGGGCACTACAAGCCTCATACCTAGTTTAAACAAAGTTTCCTCTACTTTATCAGGGTCTACACTGTTGAACATAGTAAGGACTTCAGTGTGACTTCCTAGCAAACAATTCTGGCCAACGTAGGACAACGCACGTGAATTAAGTTCCAAAGTGAAAAAAGTACAAGTAATTGAATGACAAAATGAAAATGTTCAGCCTATTACAGGATGGAATATGGCTATAAACATTTAAAGTGGAAATAGCTTTGGCTTTATATAAAGTACATTTTCTTTGCAGTTTTTGTGAGGATTTTTGAGCAGCTGCTGGATCAGTTGACTGTTGCAGCACTCTGTTCCTCCTTTCTGCTGTGAGTTTTGACCTTTGATGCTGCTTCAATGCATCGTTATTTGATAGTGCAGAAGAGACAAAGGAGCAAAAAAAAAAAAAAGGTGAAATTTCCATTTGAATTACTGGTCCAAAAAAAAAAACTTCTAAAAGGAAATACTCAGAAAATGAAGCTTTAAAATTGACAGTACTTAAACAAAAGGTTATGGAGGACACCATCCCAATAACCCACCACTGTGTGTTGTCCATTATGCCTGTGAACAGCAACAATAGATATTTGATATTCTGTAACATCCTCATATGCGTGGGAATGTATGCACAAAAGGAAGACTGTTTTCTTCCATGTTTCAAATGAAAATATGTATATAAAAAAATACATATTTATTTACTTGCAATCCAGTGTTGGAGGGGACATGAAATGCATTCAGTGGATTGGGCCTGAGTCTTCACGCTGTAGTCAACCGCTAATAACGAAGCCTATCTACATTTGCCATTCTTTTTGGCCTTGTCTAATCTGGCAGAAGAAAGGCTCCTGTGCTCAAGTACTGGAGGGAAAACAATACCACTGGGCTTTGCTCTACCTGTAAGCTCACAGATGAGACAGAAACAGAGAAAAATTAAGGGTAAAAAATCATTATTCTCTGAATGAGATGTCTTGGGTTTGATCAGAGTGAGAATCAAAGCCCAACTCTTAGACTACTTAAACATTCACTTTTAAAATTCCAACCTGATTGTACTTTTATGGAAATTTCCTGCCATCAGTGGCTGCATTCTCTCCTATCTCCAGGTCCTCTTGTATCCCTGTAGATATCTGACTCTGCCCTTCATTAGAATTCTCTTGGTAAGAAAGCAGGAGAAATGAGGAGAAGATGTAAATTCAGTCGAAAAGAAAAGGTTTAGATCTTTTCCTTTTTTGTCCAGGGAATAGACAAAAAAGAAAAATCATGGATACACCACATCATCGAGTCAAACCTGACACCGGGGCAGAAGACTTAAGAATTTCTTTAAGAATATGTTACAATGCATCACAATCACTGTCATCGTCATGTGATGGAAATTATACTGTATAACTGCATAGTATTTTTTTTTAATGAGGTGATGCTTAAACAATAGAGAAACATACAATATGTGATGGTGAGACGATTTGAAAATGTGTGGTCACAAGTTAAACATCAGGGCAGGCTCTGTACGTAGCATGTAGATAAATTATTTGTCTTATTAAATGATGGCATTAAATATGGCACTAAATATTACACGTATCATCCAGTATGACCCACCTACTTAATGATGGGACTAGGTCAAGTCAGGTTAGAGTGAGACCAAAATAAGCTTGATATTTGCAAGCAGATGTTTATGCTGTGTGTGTGTGTATGTGTGTCGCATGAATCTATAAAAATACCTTGGTGTTGCTGGGTTTCTCCCACTGCTCTCCTATCAGTCTTTTTTTTTCAGGTACTGTACTCAGAGGCCCGAGTTGGTAATGAAGGAAAAACAAAATGAATTCAAGCTTGTTTAGCGACTGTACTGTTGCACACTCAGGAGTATTGTGACAGTGCTCACAGCCCAGTGCACAATCAATGTAGTTATGTGTGTAAATTGGAGGAAATTGACTTGGAAATCTAAAAGGTGGCTGTGCCCATGTGGGTGTAGACAACTGTACTTAACATCTGTTTCATCGGGCAGACATAAGATGACCACTTAAAGACACTTTATAGCTTAAACACGTCTGATCTAGATGTCTTGTTATCTTCTCTTGCATTTTAATGGAAACATTAACATGTACATGTCAGTGGTGTTAAAGTGATGCTGCTCACACTTTCTTGTGTAAGGATGTGTAGGTTAAGATGTGTCGAGGTGATGGTGTATCTGCTAATTGTAAATGTGGATGTGTGAGATTATGAATAAGTTGGAGACAGATGAGGGGCTTTGTATTTAAAAAATCTGTATTTGTTTCTCTATCTTGGCAGTTTCTACCCTTTTTCAAACTGGATTTACATGCACACTGAGTATTTTGTGTAAGTATAGTTTTTTCTTTTTATTATTGTTTTTCAGATGAATCATGCTGTAGTAAAAGGTGAAATGAGCTGGGTGCAGTAGCGACTGCAGCACAGCTGTCTCTGTACTTATGTAACATTCCTGGAAAGTTAATATATTAACCACATGATGTTGCTGTGGGTTTCTAGTGTTGGTTATATCAAGACTCATTGACACAAAGCGTTGGCCTTTATCAAGTGACGCTTGCTGTCGGCTCCACCCCGACTACATGCTAAACTATTTTGCACTTTAGCCGATACCATTTCTACGTAGACAATGTGTCAGTTCACTGAATAAATGAAGATCTCATTGACAAAATGTCAAGATATAAAATAATGACCTCGTCGACCTCCTCTTCTTGATTAAACATTGTTTCACATTCTGATCATCATACATTTATCAATTTGATTGGATACTGTAAGCCTCTGCCATTGTGCAAATAAAGCCCAAATGCCAGAGAAACAACAGAACAGTTCAAATGTCAGGATTTAAGGGTATATCCTTATTATATATTGTTTCTTGGTTGATTGTAGTTAAAGCAGTTCAACCCAGAGTTATTTCATCCTATTGCTGTAAAGCTTTTTAAGCCAGTCATTATTTCTACTACATCTACTTAGATGTACAGATAAATGGTCGTTGATTTGATTTGACAGTGCTCCCCCGAAATTTGACCACATAATTAGAAGAAGCTTACAATCTAAATTTTTATTTCTAATATTTTCAGACGGGAAGGATAGAGACATTTTCTTAATTTATGCTGTGGATTAGTGGGTGTTAAAGCCGCCAAGCTACGGCCACACAGGAGCATCCTTGACTCTGTGGGGAACCACAGTCACATTTCCATCGTAGTGACGAGATTGTTAGGAATTAAAAAAAAACCTTTCAAGTGAAAAGTTCTTTGAATGGCCGCCTGCCATGATGGACACAGAAAAATGTAGGCTGTAATAATTCCTGACCGACCAGGGACATGGCATCAAGGCCGATGTGAGTCGCACAGCAGCCAGCCACCACTTCTTCTCATTATTAAGAAGCCATGCACCGGCTCCCAGATGCTAATCAGTCTCCCAGAGACCTCAGCGCTGTGTGGTTAGTACAGATTTACAGCTCTTCTCAGCCCTCCACTTTTATTAAAGATGATCTTTCACACAGAAGGAAAAGGATGTTCTCCAGACAAATGTTAAAATGCAATGCAAAGTTTCAGGCATGAAAGGCGAAAACTGTAGGATTATTCCACAGCTATTCCAGGGAGGATGAAAAAGGAGGAAAGAATGTGGAACAAAAACATCAAAGGGCTGTAGAAGAAGGGTTAAAAAGGGAGAAAGGCTGTGAAATATTTAGTACAAGTTCCCAACAGGTGGTCAAGAGTGCAATGCAAGGCTATGGTTTCATTACCATGAATAATGGATGATGCTTGTACTTATGAAATTTAGTAACTTGTTTTCTCCTAATTGAAAAAGAAAAGTCATCCATATACGACAACAAAAAAATAGTACAGCACTGAATTAGATTGTTTCCAGATGTAATTAAATGACAATTAGGCTGTAGGGATTAAACACAGAAACCATGTCATTGCTATAAAAACAGTAAAAACAATTAGAATTCCTTTGCTTAAAGCTGCTTGTGAGATGAGGAGGACATGTTGTGTTTTAAAAGTAGCTTTTAATTTTGTATAAAGTGTAAACAAAAGATATTGTGAAGTAAAATCTGGCCAAAGTCTGTTGATTGAACATTCAAATTTCCCATAAAGAACTGAAACAGAAAGTCAACAAAATGTGAAAATAAGAGGTTCATTTTGTTTTTGGACATTTAGAAAAGCACTGAACTCTCCTCTCTCATGTTGATATTGACTTCCCGCATCCACGAGAAACCATTCCCACACTGACATTACACACATGCTACACGTACCAGAAGACTATTTGTTTGTACACCGTGCTTACACTTTCTGCAACAAAAAAAAAAAAAAAAAAATCAGTGGTGCTTCAGAAGCAGACGCTGGTAGAATACTGTACCAGTGAGCCACGCTTGATTTCTAAAATGCGATCAGTTTGACTAGTGTCTGAACACTGTTTGAAAATACTGTGTCTGATTTTGGGAACAGAGTGGATAAATTATAAACTGATGAACATTGGGGACCAGGATTTCTCGCAACAGGGACTTGAGTGTTTCTGTGAATACAATTGGCTCCCTGTCATCTGCGCACATATCATTAATTTTTCCCACTCATACTACACAAAAACCGTATTCATTGAGTGATGTAACACTGCAGGAAAAAAGCCCTTAATATTACCTGTTAGAGTGTTTTTTTTAAGATCAGTGTTTCACATTGTCGTTGAAAATCAAAGGTATAATTTGAAAATTTGAAATCATTAGCTTTTATTAGAGCTATATATAATAATCATTATCAGGAGATCTAAATGTCATTATCGTAGGCTCATAATTTAGCCTTATTATAAAGTTTCAGAAAATTACATATATGTATGAGCAGCAGTCAGAAGGGTGTTCAGTTTGCAATGATGTATGAGAGCGAACGCTCAGCTTTAAGAGACGGTGAATGTTTTACCCTCTCACTTGATAAATAGTGCCATGTTGAACTTTACTCTGACTTTGACTGGATGTAGAAAAACACTGGTTTCCAGTTGAGATGCTGCCTTTGACTGTGGAAATGCACTGGAGTGTGCAAGAAGTAATAATACGTATTAATATGTGATCTTTTTTTGCTGTTTGGAGATATTTATTGCCATGTTCCAGGTATGTGAAGTAATAGTGCACAAACGGTGGTTGACGTCTAAAGCCGCATCCTAAAATTAGATGTTCTCAGTATTTGAAGCTGTCGTATTCGCTTCTTCTTCTTTCTCTTTCTTATCCTTCCTCATCCACCGCTGCTCGCCTGTATATCTTAATATAGAACTAGATTGCCTTCACATCACTTCCTCCCTGGTCTCTCATCCACAGGTCATTTTGTTAGTGGTTTAGTCCACCAGACAGTACAGTATTTAACACTGTAAAGACAGACTCACTTTTAAGATTTAATCTGCATGAAACTTTCAGTAAATTATAGACGACAAGTAACAGCAGCACATCAGTGATCTTTTAAGACAAGCCTTTTAAGTTTTGTCGGTCCTCCACAAGGGCAGATCTCCACAGATGAACCTTGTATCTCCAAGATTATTAATACAACCCTTAGGGAGAACAAACTGCAAGACTAGCAACTACTTTATTAATCTCTCCTTAAATTAAGGAGCAGTGGTGGGCATCCTTTTCCTGTGGTTTTCCTTTTGCAGGTTTTACACACAGTAGAAGCCTGCATAGGTTCATAAACCCAAATGTCCCGTGGCGATTATTAGACGCACTAACGACAATGCAATTAAGACCCTCGCCTAACTAAAAACAACTGAGTATGCAAAAAAGTAAACTGTGCAGGAGTGTTTTTATTTGCCTTAATTCATAGACAGGTCCTTAGTCTGCCTTACAGGTAAGTTTGAATTTCATTTGGCTCTGCTCTCTCTTAACAAACGATGAAGAAAAGGGCTTAATTAACATATATTTACAAATTATACTATTCAAACTAATTTAGTTTCTGCAAAATGAATCTCAATTACAAAGGAAATTGAAATGGAGCATTAAAATGGATGAGTGTTGTTTTATGAGAGAGTCTTTTGCATCACTGATCTTTTATTAAAGTTCTTCAGTAGCCTTTTGCAGGATTTGAATGAACAGTGCTTATAGAAGATCACACAACAGTGTTTCCAAATTATGTATGAATTCACACTCGGCATGCAGGATTCATGGAAAAAAAAATGCCACTGGGAAATTCTGGAAGAGGTCACTTCATGAATGTGATCTTTCTGACTGTTTGATATCCCACTAAATTAGCTACATGATTATAATTGATTTATTTGTCTACCCGATTAAAAGAACAGAATTTCTCATGGAAAGATACAGCCTGTAATCAATATCTAAATTACTGTCTTAAATACTGAAAGTGTTTTTTAATAATCCCCAAATTAAATTTCTGAAAGAAGTATCATCTGTATTGATTGATTGTTATTTTCCTTTATAGTATTTCTGTTCAATTAAATTGCATTAACTTTATTAACTGAAATTAAGTCACTATTCAGAAATAAACACTAAGATCATTCAAACGTTTTGCAGGTTCATCCACATCGTACAGCTTCATTGTATTCACACCCACTTGCACACTAACTGAATTCACATCACAATAATCAGTTAATGACAAACAGCAAAAGCATTTTCTATTTACTACTTAAACATATAGAAATGAAGCACCAGAAAGTTCCACTTTGCAAATTTGCACTGCTTTTAATTTTTCATTTCTTGGTTCTCTCATGAAATACATTTTCTGTTCACATCCATTCTTAATTGTCAGTCCTCCAGAGCGACAGAAGCAGCTCAAATTAAAAGATGATTAAAACCTTTATCGTGTCATAAAATATTGGTAATATTCCTGATTAACATTTTCATGTATGTTGACATGTATTTCTTAATAGCCCGCACATTAAAATTGTACCCAATGTCCACAGAGTCTGACTGAGATCTAGTCGCGTCACATGATTTTTAACAGTATACAAAATTCTACATCCATGTTGAAGCAGCCTCAGAACAGCACAATTATGAAGCCGTCACAGCAGATAGCAGCCTCACAGTTATTTTTGTTCTACATATTTCTCTCACATTCCACTTATTATTCATTTCAACAATGAATATACATATCATAATTTGATAATGCGGCCGTAAAGAAAGATTTTCTCTCCCAACCATAAAGCAAACCATTTGTTCACGAGTTCCGTTTTTTTTTTTTTTTTTTTTTTAGTTCCTTTGACTCTGTCATACACAATTTATTATTTATCCCAGTCTTCTGTATTACAAATGGTCTCAGGATTAGGACAAATCAGGGCTCTCCAAACTATCAGGAGGGAAATGGATTCCTGAACAATATGTGTCAACGGAGAAATTGGCAAAGGAGTGACAGTGGCCCTGGAGAGGGGCCAAACAATGCCTGTATGTCGCAGGAGGAAATCGCAGTGTTCCACTTGAGACAAACACAATTTCATATTAATGAATAATTGAGAAAGTTTAGAACTGGGTTGGGATGTATCTGTGTCACGGTTATACTCGGATTGTTTCCAGCAGCGCAGCCGTATAGAGCAGGGTGTCTTTTGTGGGATTAAGTGGATTGATCACATAGGGTCATGAAAAGACAGGTACTGGGAAATTTCTGCAACCCTTCCCTCAAGAATGGAAATTCAGAATTACATTTTAGCTTCAAACTTTGTGATTTCACAAAAACCATGAAGTTTTGGATTTATTTCTATCCCAGTTGATTCACATAAACAATATTTGCCAAGCATTTCAATACAATGATCATCTGATTTAATTGGCTGTAACCTGCATTCGCTGATATTACCATACATGTATTTACGGCTCATCAGCATGAACTTACTGTGCTGGTGCTTGTTAACCTGTGCCTGGGTAACAAGGCCAGAGCTCGTTTGTTACATGAGAGGAGAAGGAGGAAAAAGGAGGGGGTGGTCGACTTAGAGCACAGTGCCTTGACTGGAGACGAGGACGCTCCATATTGCACCCCCATCCATGCTAATGATCCGAGCTGTGCACATAATTAAAGCCCTGGTACCCCTCTCCTGTGAAACGTAAGGGAGGATTCATGTACGTCTCCCAATGTAGCTAGAGGAGGTTTGGAAAACTTCTGAACATCTATGGTCCATTATGTATAATTTCAAAACACATCCCAAGTATGAGGAAAAGAAACTTTTCATTTTTAATGACAAAATCATGAATTATTCCATTTATTGTATACACTCACTCTTTCAAAGGTAGCTGGTCCATGAAAGGTGAAACTGAAACAGGAGGAAAGTCTTTTTGCCGTTAAGTAGGACTTACAGTGGCAAACGACACCTGTTGAGTACAGTGAAAATGAGCAGAAGCTAAGTGAGTTCAACATTAAAGGGCTGTCTTTTTAGCATTAACACTTTTTGCAGCTTTTCTTTTGTTTTACTTCTGGTTCACTCCACTACATTCTCCGGTATTTTTCTAAATCCAGAAAGGTAACATGACAGAAACAAAACACAGTAACCGCTGCTCCCACAGCACAGACCAACGACTGAAACACTGCTCACTTATTTAGGAACTAAAATCTGAACTTTTGATATTTCATAGTAGCATCCCTAAAAATCAAAAGTGCATCTGTGGTGAATTAATAACAATAATAAAACAACCATTTTCTGTGTCAAAGGGTATAATTCATTCATGTGTTCAGACAATGCACAGGTTTACAACGCCTCTACTTTTCATGTCATTGAGAGATATTGTTGTCATATATTATTTGAAGTCTAAAAATTTCAGCCATGTTTCTAGTTTTAATTACAATATTACTAGTTGTTGCATATCCTGGGACTGAACTGTGTGCTTGTGGCTTGTGAGACGCTTGCGTTTATAAACCAATAATGATTATCTTTTATACATGATTCATTAGTATGTCCTAAGGAAGCACTGCTTTTTTATTCCTAACAGGCTGACTTGACTGCTCAGTGTGTGACTGCAGTGTATTAAAAGTCGGGAAAACTCGAGCCCCCTTATTTTTCTGTTTTTAAGGAAAGGAGATAAGAGTATGCCTTGCACTTTAATTATTATTCATTATGTATGACAAATCTTGTTTGTTATTCAACGTTAATGAACTACACAAATTAAAAGCAATGCATTCTTGATTGGTGGGACAATCTCATCTGGTGTGCTTCTGCAACACACGGTGTAGTGCTCACTTTTAGCCAATAGGTGTCCCTACAAACCATATAAACATTGCATGGTGCTGGTCCTGCCTGCAGCATGGCACTGTTGTAACTGCAAACATAACAATCATCCTCACCTCTGTCACTTTTACAGTACCAGAGGCCACGGTGACAAAAGTACTGGTAATTTCAAAATAATTTAACTTTTCATATACATCCATTGCCTTTTTTTTTTTTTTTTTTTTTTTTTTTTGCTGTCGTTGTCGTATGTAATCAGGCTCTAAAATTAAGTATAGAGATCCTTGGATTAAATCATTAAATGATCAGATATACTCCAGTGGATTTGATCACATATCTTCTAAGATATCCCAAATGCTTAATTGAAAATGCTGATTTATTGCATATCATCTACAAGACATGACAGTCACTCAGAACTAAGAAACAAGTCTGGATTTGAATTTGAATTTTTCATCTCAGAGAGTAAAATAGTGAAGCGTTACTCTAAAAAGCAGAAGGTGCTGGTGATATCTTGGGTCGCCTCACTGGTAATAACTCAGACTGACTTTACAGGCACACATCAGCCGAGTTCAGACACTTGTTAAATAAAACTCCTGGGTATAAATGTTCGAGCTACTATATAATGAGTACACAAAGTGATTTTCCTATACATTGACGATAAAACGGCTCCTGATAGTGTCATTTGATGACAGCAGAGATTAGATTACAAACCTAAGCATGCTACAAATCTCATCTGTCAGTTATAATACCTGATTTGCCCGTCAGTTAAAAGTCCCCAGAGCTAACGCCTCCATCAGGCTCCCTCTCATTACAATTTACTGTTCCCAGCAACTGGAATGAGTTGCAAAGCAATACTGAAGTGGACATTTTTATGTCAACAACTCTATGCTTTTACTGATGTTCTTGCTGATAATTGCTTTTTGCTTCAAAAGCCAGCAATAACCCAGCAATAACTGAAACCTGATGTTCCTCTATGTGCTGTCTCCTTTGTTCTGTGATGGCTTTTAACTGTCTTGAGTCTGTTTTTGTCTCTGCACTGGTACATTTGGCCGTAATTGTAGTCATGATATCTTATTGTCTGATATACTGACTGTGGCGTGGCCCTGCCTGGAATATTATCTGGCTTCCCGTTGTTGTTGTTGTATAATCTGCTCCTCTTGTCGTTTCGTGTTATATATAAGTATGCTCTTATCATGTGTTTCTTTTACATATTGAAGATTAAGCCATGTATGCTATGTATTGTGTTGTTACACTGTTTTTGCCATTGAGCAAACAAGGCAATCAAGTAACTGGTTAAAAAGAATTAACAAAATGAAAGAAGAGGATCTACTCTATGTAATCACTAAGTACACCATGCAAAGGTCAAACAACCAAAATGAGTGGCTCTAATCAAGATCATACTTAAGTAACAGGAATGCATTTTCCCTTAAGTTACTAGATCATTGTTTACGCAACGCTATTTGTTCACATCTTTAAACATATACTGTCTACACTTCATAAGCAGTCTTGTTGCACTCAATCATGTAAATGACATCCCCATATTCCCACAGGCAACCGCTGTGCATGGCACATAAATAAACACAAATTAGATAACAAGGTAGCCACAACAAGGCCTTTGTATGTCTTTGATAGCAAAGCACTGTACTACAGAGGATTCTAATAGGTTGGCCTTTTTTGCCTGTTGTTGATATACCATCTGGCCCATGCAACAACTACATCCCTTTAGGCCTGCAAATAATGACTTTCCATATCCTTGCATCTAACCTGTGCATGGCTCATTGTGCTTAAGGGGAATATGTGACACTTCATGTCCCTCCCCTATGCCTCCCTCATCTTTACTACACCTCTGCAGTTGATGTTTTTGACTATGGAGAGAGGCAGACCTTCGCTTGCAGGATAAAAGGCAGGGGTATCGCCCCTCAATCATTATGCCCTCCAGGAGGCGAGGGGAACGAGGGATGAGAGGGATGGGGGGCCTAGCAGGGTGCAGAGATGTAAGACACATTTAGATACAGCTTTGGCTGGTGTAAAAACTGTTGACTTTTTTCTCTGCTATCTCTTCTCTATCCTCTATTGTTGCCTTTGGGGACAAAAGGCATGCAAATATTGGAGCAGGACCAATGGTGAAAGCATATTTAAAATGTCAGGGCACTGCCTGGAAAAGTGAAACAGCTGGAAAGTGCATCTCCCACACGGTATTGTGAGTGCTGTAGTGAATACTGCCACATTTGGAGCATTCTGTCCATTTGCCAGTGTGTGCAAACTGATGTGTATTTTGCATCCAAGTGTTGAAAAAGAAAAAAAAATCACTAACTGATATCCCCCGTATGTGATATCAACTGGGAAATAAAGCATGTAGATAGGCTGGTGCATCCAAATTAACCTCTTTGCATGTTTCACAGCTTCTGTTTCATCTCACTACTATAGTTCATGTTTTTAGGAATTTGCTGAAACAACATCTGTGTAGTCATGCTGGGGGTAGACGGGTAACGTGGAGAGCCATATACTCAGAATCGTTACTCTGATCCAGGCGCGAGTCACCCCTGGGGAGGCTGCAGGGCCTGGGTCAGCCATATGGTGGCAGAAGCCCCTGGAGGAGCCAGCCCGATAAGCTGGATCAGCTTCAGCACTTCCTGACCGAGGCTTGGGCCGCACCACCAAGCAGGTAAATGAGGGGGGTGGTGGCAGCTACCCCTTAGCAGCAGGAACCACAGCAGCATCATTAAGGAGCCTGAGGGCAGAGAAATGGAAATGGTTTCATCCATGGCATCTGCAATGCTAAGGGAAATTAAAGTCAGGGCTGCTAAACTCAAACTAAATCTGCTGAGCCTCTCTGATAAAATACTGCAAGTGATAACTTGTTGAATGCTGTGGATATTTTTTATTTTCAAAATAAAAAGTGTTGTGGGTCATTTTCTAATATCTGCATTTTTTCTTTCTACGGTGATAGATTTCATACGCTAAATCTGGATCTAAATCCAGCAGAAAGTTGTGGAGAATCAACTTTTAAGTTTTGCGTGTAATGAAAACATTAATCAGAATATAAAATCAGAGAAAGGAAAAAAATAAAATAGATCTTTAATAGATTTCTGTGGAAGTGACATCCTTGAACTAAAGTACATCATTCAGTCTGTCAGTACCTTGTTAAAATGGCTTGGCATGGATTGTGTCTATTTCTTGAATGTATGGCATTTTTTTGATTAATAAGGGG
Source organism: Caranx ignobilis (assembly GCA_021432705.1). NCBI lineage: Eukaryota > Metazoa > Chordata > Actinopteri > Carangiformes > Carangidae > Caranx > Caranx ignobilis. The sequence continues at coordinate 7,104,619 of MU269982.1, forward strand.
AACTGAGTTTGTTTCTTTATAGAAAGATGACATGTATTACTGGTCTGATAAATGTATTGTCGGTAAAAAGGCCTGTACATTATTGAAACCTGAATAGTCAGTCTGGTTTATGTGTCCAGTGTGACATAACTCTAAGCCCTCAGGACTGGTGCTAGGTGAGAAACACAGTGTATTTGTTTGCTGGCAGGTACACAAGTCTCCACTCTCAGAGTGGACCATACCATTGTCTGGACTGAACCAGAGAGTTGGTACTCCTGTAATACAAAGACTAGTGGTGACTGTGGTGCAGCATGTCCTCAGAGATATCGACAAAATGAGACAGTTTACGATCATGTATGTCATGGCACTGAAAACATGAGAGAATCCTGGTTTTCTTGTTTGTGCCCAATTAATTGTTTCCTGTGTTTAGTAGATATGTCTGTAGAGGGTACTTTGTTTTATTTAGAGCAAATGGTAGCATTTACCCAAGGGTTCTCTATAATCTAAATGTGAATTGATTTGCACAGTAATCTATAGGATGAAGCATTTTGCATTGTGGCATTTCTGTGGCTCAGAACATTATGCTGAGTGGCCACATCTCCCTCCAAATGTGCTTTCCCTTCAACATTCTTGACTGCGAGGCCTTCCTCCTTTTGCTGCTCACTTGCACTTGTGTGCTTCTGAATTTTAACCAGTGGTGTCAGCTAAGAAAAATCACAGAACATGTGTAAAGCATCTTCACCACTCATGTTTCAGATGCTAGCAACATGAACAGAGCTAGTGATGCTTCTCAGTGTAGTATATGAAGTTGTTTCCATTCATCCTAAAGAGGAAATGCAGATTAAGTTGTTTTCTGTGCAATACACATAATGCATAGATTTTTGTCCATAATCACATTGAATTTTTTAGTTATGTTAATTCAGGTTTTTTTCAACAATGTGTGACAAAAATTAGTTTTACTACACAAAACTTTATAGGCTTTATAGGCACAGAAGTACTTTGTGAGCTGATTTGTCTGTTTGACTGTGTCTTCCAAGATCAAGGCCTAAAAATAAATCTATTTAATAACGTGCTATTACCGTTTGCTGAAAATTTAAACACAAAACCATCTTGGTGGGTTTAGGGAGTGATTGGTTTGGGTCAGTGCTCTGTTAAGGTTGGGGAAAATTGTTGTTGGATGCTATTTTGCGAAAGTTATTGGAGCCTTGGGAGTCAGAAAGATGGTGGTTCAGTATTTTGTTGACCCATTCATCTGCTCAGATTTCCCTCCAACGCAGATTGTATCACAGTCTCACCTTACTTACTCTGTTACACCCATCAGCGGGTGGCTATAAGTTTTTACTGAGTCATCACCTAAGCTAGGGAGGATCAACGTTTGCTAGCTTGGACCCTAGTGCACTTGGCACCGACAAAACCTACTTAACACAGCCTCCATGAAATGCTATGTATGCTAGCCAAAATAGCGGATGGAGTAGTGATCAATTGTTAGTAATCTGTATCCCTTGTGCTTCCAGCGTGCCCCCCCCCCCCGACACCCTGCATGTTCATATTCTCCCATCCAATTCAGAGTGTGTGCATACTCCTCAAACAAAGAGCGGATAACAATACAGTCAATGCAATTATACAAATAGTGCAAAATCACAAATCAGTCTCAGAGGGCTATGTAATCTGCAGAACATGCAAACTGGGCAAACAACCCTGTCTCGTCAGACCAAAGATTTAGATTTCAGTCAAATTTACACAGCAACATATTGGAAATTCAGTCTGAATTACTCTGATTGATTGTTCCAATTAGAGCCTTTTCAGCCTTAAATGTTTGCTTGTCTACATTATAATATGCAGTCTGCAATTTACAAATTGACCTATTTCAAAACCTCTTCTCTGAAGAAATGGGGTGTGCATTCCCATATGAAGAAATTTAAAACTTTGCTTATTATTAATCAAATTGAGCTAATTTTAGAAATATAGCCAGTGGCAGGGGGATTGGTGTGTTGCAACTTTGGTGAAAATTAGTGCTAATTGCAGTATTTGAAACTGCCAGACATGCTATACGTGTAGGTACTCAGACCTGACACCTGCATCTCAATTTACAATTTTCAAGTTTAACCTGAATATTAACGCCCACACTGTCTTTGTCTGGCTCAGGCTAAATTCACATCTACAGCGATGTTGGATCTATATCTTCATTCACTAATTACAATATCAAAATGCTATTACAAGTCTGACACAATAACAGCCTATTCTCCTCCCAGTGAAGAGCATTGGCTGCAATTCACTGTCAGCGTCTAAAAAGAGACAACTCAGTCCTCCGAGAAAAGCATTGTTGAAAGTTTTCACTCAGCGCCAAGTTTCTGAGCCGGAGCATGTCATTTTCATTTTGTTTGGTATTTTTGAGACGTCTGAGGGAGTTGGTGTGCACTTTAAGAGACATGTTATTGTCTGAGTGCCTTTTGGTCTTCATCTCTAATAGAGAATGGCTTGGCTTTTGTATTTATAATGCATGCTCTCTTTGAGGTTGTTACAGGTGCCACTGAGAGACTCCTTATCAGTCTCTCCTTGTTGATATTCACACCAACATAATTGTTTTGCCTTCTTGACAATATATTGTGAGTGGTGTATGTAACATATTAGCTAATTATGGATTCTCTCAGCAGTGTGGCCTTACCCAGCCTCACCTGGTTTCTAGTTAATTAGCTATGTTTATGCTAGCCATTATAACCTTGACAGCTCGTTACCTTCATCCCAGGAAAGGGTTCTTTCATGACAAATTACTAGGCTGGATGTGTGACACCTCTCTGACTTGCCTGTGGTGTCCCGTGCTGGGGACAAAAGCCCAGATGACTCTAACTGAGCTGTGTCTTGAAGATATGAGATATTCAAATGAGATGCTAACAGAGAGGGACTTTGTGATGCCGAATGTCTAATGTTAATGTTCTCATTTGAATATAAAAGAATCTTTGCCATTTTTTTGTGGATCAAAAACTGAGAATAAGAGACGTGAATGTGAGTTCTTCAGGCATGACTGACAAGACAATGGGAAAGTTTTACAGTGTCGCTGCCTTTGTCAAACTGGTGCTCAGCCAGCACTCAAACAGGAGAGATTATGGGTTAAATGCAGGACACTTAGTGGAAAATGGAAGTATTTTATACAGTATCTTGTCAAGAAAGATCCAAGGTAAGGAAAGACCCAAGAACACAACTAAACACTGTTAAAATCTTTATATTGCAAAATGCAAAATGCAATGCAAAATCGTGTTCATGTTAGAGGTTTAGTAGAATTGATAAGTTAGTTTGATAGAAAATAACAGATGTAATATTAAACAAGATATTCCAAAATGATCCAGTGGCTGGATCACTGAATTAAATTGTAGAGGAGAAATAGTAAAGATATGTTCTTATGTAAAGGATGCACATTTACCTGTTTGTGTCTTTACTGCAGGGCATTTTTCAGCTTTAAATGTGTTTCGCACATCTTGGTCACAATTCTAAACAAATTGAAGGATTCGTTTGTTAGTCTTTAACATTTTACCAGACCACCAACAATAACGGTCATAGATTGTCATTTGATAGTAAATCTGTGCTGCTGCCCATCAATTCATTTATTATCTTATGATATGGAGAGCCATGAGAGAGCCACATCCTACTCTTTGGGAGTCGTTCCCTCTCCTGCTGCCTCACTATGTACTCTGGGTTGACTGTATTACTTGAAATATTAAAACTTTTCTACATGTCCTGAGAATGCAATTACAGCTTACTTAGATAAATAGGCCTATTCTGGAGGGGCTCGTGATTTCCCTGAACACAACAGAATGTCCTTCAGTGAGACACAGATAATAATTCATGCTCAGGGGCTCCAGATATGCCAACAGGTCTTATCAACCACTCCTTATTCACCACCATTGTTCAATATACTGTATCGTCAAAGGCAAATTGAGGATGTATAATTCAATAAGCAATGTGCTAAAGAATTAATATATTCAAGTTAATTATGCCACCGTGTGAGGGAACTGTTGTACATCGGATTACCAAAATGATTTTTACTTTTGACCTTGGTCTCTGCGGATCAGCTTCATTATGAGGTTTTAGTTATAGCTTAACATTTTAAAACAATTGGCATGGAACGGCCCCTTTATTTATGATTCAAGGATTGATGTCCTTTGTTTAAATAAAATATGTTTGAAAGGTGGGAGTGTGAATGAATCTCTTCAACTGTCTGATTAGATGGGAAATTTATTTATTCATGTTTATGTTGGCTTTTGCTATTCTTAAGACAGCTGCTCCACAGAGGAAAAGCTGCAGAGGGGATGGGAAGGAAGCGGCTGCGGTGTAAAGTGTTGATTGAGGAACTAATGATATCTGAAGGTTTTAATGAGAAGTTCTGCTTCTCTCAACCTTCACAGTGCCAATATGCAAACCACCCTGCAGGTCCTGTACCTGCTCTGAGCTGAACAACTTGTTCAGCGGAAAATGAGTGGCCTCATTGTGTATCCTCCCAACTTTGACAGCTGGGAGTTGCCTAAGGCTCATCCCGGAGCTACTACCTCAGTTTTTGAGAGCAGAGCTGCTGCAGAAAGCCTTGGGTTTTTGCAACCCCTCCATTAATTGCAATGCAATGTCAGTGACACTGTTTGTCCTGAAACCGCACGCCTTTATAGTCCTGATTGACAGTATGAATGTTAAAACGGAGAGGGCACCACTGGAAAAAAAAAAGGCATTAGTTATTTGTTACTGGCCAATGGCAGCTAATCATGATGATTTTAAAGAAGGAGAAAAGGTTCTTATGAGGTTGAGGTCTGAACGTCAGCCTCAGAGGATCACAGCAACTTCTGTAAATTGCATTAACTTTTTACAATGTAGGCTAGGTTCTTTGTGTCTGCTAGCCTCATCTCATTAGGTTTTCCAATTATTATTCCTTTTCACTGTGTTACTACCGGGCAAAAATGCACACCCCTGACACAGTAAAAATAATTAGCTACTCCCAATAATGCAGCAGTGTGTTTGGAGCAGAGTGAGGTCTCAGGGTTTTTTTTCTGGGGATCATGACACACTGAATTACCTGAAGAATACCTGGAGCAATCTATGAACCTAATTAACTTCCCACAGAGATCAAATATACACATCAGTTTGAAATATATGGGAAATCAAAACGAACCTATACCAGGGTTGTCTGTCCTTTTTTTTTTTTTTTTTTTTTTTTTTTTTTTTTCCCTTTTGCTCCTCTCTGTCGGGCAAATGCCGCTTTCTCCAGAATGTATTGCATTTGAGCCGAGCTGAAGAATGACGGGGGAATGTGGTGGGAAGGACCCATTTATTCCATCAAGTAATCAATGTGCAGTTTGAATTCATTTGAATGCACTCAATCATGCCCCTAATGTTGATGGCTCATGGGTGTGAGCATAAGTTATGCGGGAGTGTTATATAGCTTTGGTTTGGACCCATTTCATTAAATATTTATGGGGTAAAAAAAAAAAAAAGTGCATCAAAATAGGAGTGAACAGAATTACACTTAAGTTTCTCATGCGTTGAGAGCCCTTGACTTGTATTGTTCTGAATACTGAGAGTTCTTTTGTCCAGGTTTCTTTGTTTTTTGGGTTGTAGAGGGTGTCGGAGGAATCAGACATGTCATGAAACTTTTTTTTTTTCCTTTCACTTTTTTGCTTATTTACTTAGATGAACTCATCAAACCCTTACTTTCATGCCATAAAAGGCTCTTGTCTGCATGGACATATAGTACAAAAGCAAGTGATGCAAAAAGGTGAAATAGGGGTATAGCTCTCCAGCTCAATTGAGCCTGCCTTTTCTCCTCACTCTTCATCAGCCTTGCCTGCCTCGCCTTTGTCTGCCAGTGTGTTTGGCTTTTAGATGTGATGTGAGCGTAGTATTCTCTCAGACCCAGGCAGTTACTTTGTGAACAGCCGCTGCTTGCACACTGATGGTATTTCACTGCTGCATCCCCCAAGTTATATTAAATTTGCAACTGGCCCTCTTTAAGTCTTTTTCATGAGATGTATGTTTTAAAGAGTGTGTCAATTCTTAAAGATGCCCTTGGCTTTTATCAGTCGTTTTTAAGAAAGCTTTCAATAAAGAGTGAGGCGAGAACTCGATGTGGCGCTGGCCCATTTTGCTTGCATAAACTGCATATAAAATCTTAAACTCAGATCTTAAAGGTTGATACGATCTGACTTAAAACCGTCTCAACAAAGCTGGAGCTTCAATATTAATGAATTTAACTTAACATCGTTTTAACAATGATTCAATGTTTGCTCTTTTCAGTTGAAGGCACTTTTCTTGTTTTTATGCCATAACTATGCATTCCTTTTCACACATGGCTTCGTCTGCTCGGTTCCAGCAGCAATTAGATGTTTAAAGCCCTGACATTTCCTGTGGAGATCCCCCTTTCAAGCCTTGTGAGAAATCAGCAATGCCTTATATTCCATGTTGGACCAGATCTACAAATAAACCCCAAGCAATCATATTTGTTTTTAACAATCTGTAAGATCCAGCTGTTCTGCTGACCTCTATCCGTCGCAGGGTGCCAGGGTTAAGCAAGGGCACAATTACTTCTCATTAGAGCTCTGACTCCTGATACCAGCTCCGCTAGGAGGGGTGAGCCATCAATTTTAGACATGCTAAACCTCTTGTAGCAGGAGACAGGGGAGACCAGCAAATGTGAGTTTATGTCTACGGTTGATATGATAGTGGAGTCAGTGAGTGTCAGTCGTGTCCTGCTGAGTTCCCGCACAGATCAGAGATCACAGATCCACAGTGCTCACTCCTGAGACTCTGGCCTTCTGCAATATTTACCCACTACATGAGCTCTTCGACCTGTCATTCACACACACTGAAGCACATGCACATACAGGCACACACACAATGCAAGGCAGGAATCGTGGTATGTCTTAATTATGTAAATACCTGCCTGCAACAAACCAGCTCCTTTGACAGTCCTACATTAGGAAATTATTAAGTGTTTACTCAGTAGCTTGAATTAATTATGTCTTGTTTTGCATTTTCTCCAAGATATTTTTTTTTTACGTGATTGATTTATGTGTCTACCTGTTCTTATAAAAAATAAAAATCAGAAAAACAAATGTGTTTAATTAGAGGTAAACTCTCAGATTGTCTGATGATCACTTGTGTCTGTTTCAGATGCGGTTATAGCTGCAGTCTTCGATGAGTGAAGATGAGAATGTGGCCGTTTCCCCTCCCATAAACCTGCCGCCATCCCTCATGGATTGCTGGTATGTTACTTTTTTAATACAGTGGTTTCCAACATGATCTCATGAAACCTTGAGAGACATCATGAGGGGGTCTTTTGTATTTTATTAAAGTGAATTATGTTACCATTGTGGTTACTTGTAGCTAATTAACACATCCAGCTTCCGACAAGAGGTTGCAAGTATTTACATTGCTTCACAGCGTGTATGAAGGTGGTAAAAGACGTAAAGGTTAGAAACACCCGCCATTCTAATGTAAGACAGCTCTGCAGTTTTTGCAGTAGTTTCTATATAAAAAAATTTGGGCTATAAAATTGTGAGTATATGACATAAAGAATTTCATTTTTATAGCCCCTCAACTTCATAAAGGTTTTTGTTACTGCACTGAAAAGAGACTCTGGTAGAGTCAGGGGTTGCATTATTCAGAACTTGAAGGTCGTATACCAGCGCTGCATTATTATTATTCATTTCTCATCAGCTTGACAATGCTGGATATAAGTGCTGTTTATTCACACACCACAAAAGATTATTGATCTCTCTTTCATTTCATCATAGATAGCCTGAATTTTCCACATAAGGTTGACCTGCACTTGACTTGTTACATTGATCCACGTGTAGTCCATGCTGACCAGAGGAGAGAGAGGCCAAGACCGTCAATACATAATAGGGTCCCTGTTGACTTTATCAACAGCTAATTATGGCTAAACTTTCATATACTTTTTCAGTCTGCTAATTGGTCTGTCACCGATCAATTTTAGCTGTTATTCAAACCACGCTGGGTTTTTCTCTCCATGATCTGCACTTTAAAAATATATTAGACTGTGGGCAACAGAAGGTGAGAACATGGAGAGATTGTATGGAGTGCAGACATGGTGGTATCTAATGTCACTTATGCTGAAAGCAGCTTGTATAAAACAGCAAGTTACAATGTTCAATCAGATATAGCATAAAAGTGCTCCAGTCCATTTTTTTTTTTTAAATCCAAATATGTTTTATCATCTTAGCTAAAGGTTGTTAAAGGTAAGCACATGAACGCTTGCGTGGTCGAGAGACAAATATTAAAACAATAAAAAAATCCTTTCATCCTCAATGTTATGAGTTATCTTCATCTATTAGCACCAGCTCATTTTCAGATCTGGAATCTATACCAGTATACGGTGGCTGATTTAAGGTTCAGGGATCTGATTGCCTCGGGCAAGTTATTCTAAGAGCCCCTGATGTCAGTGGGACTGCCTGGCAGAATAAAAGGCAAGGCAATAAACTGGGGGAAAAAGTAGCACACACGCATTGAAATGGGGGCCTCCCCGAGGCGATGGCCCAACTGGCCCGTGGTTAAATCCTCCACTGAAAGTGTAATAATCACACCAGAGCCCCACAGAGGGAAGGGAAGAGAAAGAGTGGGGGAAGACACAGAGGTACCAAAACAAAAGCCACCCCTCTCCGTCCTGTTCTCTTTGTGTCTTCTATCTAAGGGGAAAAAAAGACAGAAAAATCTTGGCACTAAGAAAGGGAATTATAGGGGCTGTGATGACGACTGATGGGGAAGTGGAACAAGATCAGAACCAGATCACAAGGGTTTATTGTAGCTGTGGCAGTCATTCTGATGTGTATAGAGATATAAGCATTAGTCTTGTACTCTAATCCTGTCCATAGGCTGTCATTGGCTTGCCCCGGCTGCAGATAAATGGTTAATAATACTCTGAGTACCCTAAGTAATGGGCTTTGGACTGGTAAGATTACTTAACACACATTTGTATCCAAGCAGAATGTATTAGTGATGGCTGTGTTATCTGTGTGTTTATTGGCCCTTTCTTGTCTCTGGCTGTGGTGAATTTATTCTCCTGCCTTTCAGAAAAAGCAACAAAAAAAGCAAAAAGCATTTGTTTAGATAGTAATATTAAGCCCTCCTCCTTGCACTCTTGAATGCCTCTCAATTCTTTCCCCTTTTAGAGTGCCCAGCATGAACTCCCGCTATAAATCACATTTAGTACCTCTGACATGTAAGAAGAAGTGATATAGCTGCCAGTGCTCTGATTGCCTTACCCTGCATTTTCTCGTCTTTGTGCTCCTGTCTTACATTTTTAAGACATTTGCTCAACTCAAGCACTTCTGTGTCTGTATTTTTAGATCTGCGTCCGTGTTAAGAATTGTGCAAATGAGGGGCATGTGGAACAAAACACAGTGTCATGTATTGTTTGAAAACATCAATTAAAAGAATGTTTTCCGTCCAAAAAAACACAGCTTGAGCGTTTCCTTTTGTTTCTTGCGGGTGCATTGTGGAGGTTGAGTGGGCGTGCTAATTATGACAGGAAAGGTCAAACTAATTAGTGCTCCCTTTGAACTTGCCATTGAAAGTTCCTGATACCTCCTTGACAGAGTTCAAATTAATCAAGCGCTGCCCTAATTGCAAAGACTGTCAACTTTTTTTTTCCAACACCGGTCATTAAAAAAAAAAGTTGTATTTGTGGTTGTATTGTATGTATAAGTATGTTAAATAGCCTTTTATTTTGTATTCTCATTAGTGTGCTGTGGGAAGGTGTTCTGTTTACTATGCACAGATAACTCTGAACAGGGGGCTTTTATTTGCAGAGGGTTTTGTAACAAGACATTCTCATGTGCAAATAGACCTCTTTATCAAGTGGAAGGAGAACACTCTGTGCACCATTAAACCTGCACAATGCCGTAATCGTCTTTGTTTAGATATGTTAAATAAAGCATATCATTATGCTCTACTGGGTGCTAAGTGGTATTTTAAAGGTCCATAAATTCAATTAGACAATATTTAATGCTGCCCCTAGACCACGTTAGTGCAGTGACACACGTGATCCAGGGGAGGGTCGTGTCAACCATTTTTAAGAATTATTACTCAGGATTTACATTTATATTGTCATTTTAATAGTACAGCCCTCCTCAACCGATAGGGGCCTCAGATGCTTCCAGGGCCTCAGCTCATTCCCCCTCCCTCCGGACTGCATCCCATTTGTCATTATACATAGCTCGGAAAAAATATCTCCTCAGTCTCAGTCTGTCGTTAGAGCGGTCCCGTTAGCCTGGTGCTAATGCACAGTTTAGCAGCCGCCGTGGAAAATGCTAAAGAGGTCCTGACAACTCCTGGGGGTCGGCTAAGTGTGGGCCAAGGGTTTCTGTGTGTGCGAGTGCGCACTCGCATTAGTGTCTGAAGGGGGGTAGGAAGAGGTCCCAGTGGTTGTTTGCCTGTTTTCCATCAAGAGCCCTCATCTCCTTTATCCCCTTTGTGGCGGAGGCCCTCCTCGGGCAGTTCCCTCTGAGGGGGATCTAAAAAGAGCAGCTGCTGGGGAATGAGTGCCATTTCCTCCTGCTGTCACCAGCACACTGGCAACCCTTAGTCCTCCTGTCCCCCTCCTCTCACAAACCCCCTATTAATATGCATATGAACTTGTTTCTCTTAGTTCTGAACTCCAATGACAAAGTGGGAAAGCATATGTCTGAAATATTCATGATCGCACGCAGTAATTAAGCGGTGGAGAAGGGAACTCTACGAGGGAGAGTCACTACCCTTCTGCTGGAGTTAAAAATGGCCCCCTTTTTTTTTCCTCAGCACTAAAAAGCATGTTATCCTCTGCTTTCTCAGTAATTCTTCGAAGCCTCTGCCTCGTCGTGTGTGCTGTTGTGCAAGGCAGAGCCATTTACCATGTAAGAGTTAATGAGGCTTAAAACAAGTGCAGTTTTGTTTAGTGAGTTAACTCCAGTTAAGTGGCAGAGAGAAGCTGCAGTGTGACACGAGGACTGTTTTTCACTGCATGTCCATCAATAATTACCTCTTTCCTATGTTTTCCAAGTAACATACTCAGTTTAGGCTTGGATTAGAATATTTTCAGTAGATTTTAATGTTAAAAGCTTAAACTTAGGTCATAACTGTGATTTCTTGTAAGTGTTTGGGGATTTTTTTTATTTTCTGTCATATCAGGATACAGGAACTGATGTTTTTTCCCCTGTTATCCATATTTGGATGCAGCATTTGAAAATGTACAACATTTAAAATTTTGAAGTAGTGATTTATTTTTTCCATGAAAGATATATGACAATATTACCAAACAGTGCAGATGTGAAGCTAATGGTGATCAGTTTCAGTGTGGTCATTTTGCATTGCACTGTGGTGATATGTGGTGAGAAATGCACTTAGTTGATGGTTTGAAAAGGCAGAGACTTTGAAGTTAGAGAATAAAGCATGCTGCAGACCATTCAGAGATTTAGCAGGAAGAATCAGAGGACACAGAGGTGGACGCCTCTGCACAGCCACCAGAGAGCTAGAGAGAGAGAGAGAGAGAGAGGGAGGGAGGGAGGGAGGGGGCAGTTAGTTATAGAAAGTGAGAGGGAGGAAAAGAGAGAGAGAGAGAGAGAGGGCTGTGAGATGGTTGCCGAGGCTTGACAGCCAGGTAGATTGTATCTGACATAAAGCCCAGAGATGAAAGAAGAGCGGACAGCTGGCCCACTGCACACTCCATGCAGTTGTACTCACCTCGCCATGCCGCTCGCTGCCCCCCCTCCTCGCTCCTCCCTCCTTTTCACTCTCATTCTCCTCATGTTTACGCTCTCCTGACGGCTCCTTGCGGGTGTGTCCGCCACTTTCCACCAGGGGATGATCTGTGCGCTGTGGGCCCTGTCTGGCCCCTGCTGGCCCATCTGAGGAGCAGTGGTCCAGGGAGTCCAGCCTCCCTCTCCTGCCTCCTGCCTCCTGCACCCTGCATCCTGCGTCGTCTTCCATGCCTCTCCTCTCCACTCCGCTCCGTGCCTGTCATCTCACAGCCCACTCAGTGCCACACTGGCTTGTTTTGTCAATAACCATTTATTTGTTGCTGGAATGGCAGCAGCCATTACATCTGACCTCCCTGTTTCATCAATTATGGATAGATTATTGGATGTGAACATCTGCAAGAGCTTGCTGTTGGACTCACCTCCTGGCAGGGATTAGATAAAGTATTAAACTGTTGTTTATTGTCAGGCCAAAACTCTACTGGGAAGCCAGAGAATTTCTACAACCCCACAGCAAAAAATAACTCCCATCAACAAGGCACCTTAAATAGTTTAGCAGTGCTGCCGAGGCCCCCTCATGGTAAGATATGGGCCATTTATTATTTACACTTATTACTGGTTGTTATAACACTCATGGTAAAAGCTCCTGGCAGATGGGGCTTAGCCACTGTTTGTCACCTTTGTAAATGTATGAACCTGAGGCCACACATTCACACACAGCCAATGAAGCAACTTTCTGCTGTGACAACTTTTTCTGTCCTGTTCAGAGAAATGACCACTGATTCACCACTAACGATTTAGAGGACACACATGCAAATACCCACAGTCACAATGGTCATAGATATAAGTGAAAAAAAACTTAGGTTATTTATATTTAAAACACAGCAAATGAAATGTTTAACACATGAATTATAGATTTTAATTGAATCTCTTCTGGCTGAGCATGTATCACTGGCATGGTATGTAAGTTATAGACAGAAATGATCGGTAACTCTAAAGTTCAAAAAAGATTCCACAAAGATTTTATTATACGTTTAAATTTACTATGCCGTTTATAACATTTGTTCACTACTACAGGTTACTGTCTTGTATTGTAACGTCTGATGTCTGATCACAAGATCGTCTGTCTGTGTTTTTTTCTTATTCAGTGGTTAAAGTGTAGTTGAGGCTTTAGTTTTGGATATATTTATATCCTTTAAGCATGGGAGTGGTCGTTAAAGTGTAACGGAGATATCAAACACAGATATGTCAGTAGTGGTTTAAAGAGAAATATGATCATACAGATGAAGCAGTCTGCCTATCATCAGCAAACACATGCCCAGAATTGGGAAACATGGTTGATTATTAAGAGGATCTATATGAGTTGATCTGAAATTGGTGTTTTATAAATCGTTGTTTGTCAAAGGCTGAATCATGATTTTATCTGACAAAACTCTTTTACCGTTTAATAGGAAACTGTCAAGAAACCTTTAGTGAGTATAAGTGAGTTTTACATCAGTATGATCATCACAATGGTGATTGAGCTGATAGAGGACAATGATGAATATTTGTCTTGGTGACCTAAATAAGAAATAAGAATAGGTTGTTAAAGCTTAGGTTTTTTCACAGCAGATTTCACTCCATGTTTTTTTTTCTAAACTAACATTTTTTTTTTCCAATTTTAATGATGCTATATACACAACAGGAAATTCCTCATGTACCACAGCGGCTCTCGTTTCTTTTGAAAAATACTAAATATATATATTTTTTTATTCATACAGGTGACCTGAACTCAAACTAACATGTTTTTCTTGCCTTGCTTGGCTACTGCAGTGTGAGGAAGATCCAGTGTGCACTGCCTTTTTAGTCCCCTGTCAAAGCCTCTCACAGTTCACCTTCAAGGCATCTGCTCAGCTGTCAACACTAGTTGTCAAGCCGACACTTAGCATTCACATTGTTTCTGTGAAAATGAAGATATGTATTTCCACAGTGTATCCAAAAACACAGCACATGGCCTCAGCATTTTCGTTAATGTCTTTAGGTGGTTTAGGCAGTGATGTAACCTCTGTCAAACAGGAAGTGTCTTTTTTTTTTTTTTTCTTTTTTTTTTTACCAGGCTTTGAACAAAGAGCGTGAAAACCTCCTGTGTGCTAGAGAGTAGCGGGGCACTGTGCATCAAAATATCAGTGCAGGTTGAAAGGCACAAAATAAGGTCAGTGTCACCACACTGCATTATTAATACCCCACTGTTTATCTCCTTGCCCATTGAATCTGTGCAGAAGAAAATGCTGCCTTCTATGAAATATTGATGCAATTTCCTAGCTTTACATGTAGAAAAAGAAATCGAAAAACTAGGTGTTACGCACTGGCAGCAGGTTGCTGAATGGCATGTCGCCTGGTAGCATAAATTGTCAAACACAGCAAAACACTGGTAAAACAAGCCATCACACTGTAAACTGCAGGTCAGGTGGGCATGTTGTCATGTTATTGTCTTATTTCCTTTTCACATGATGAACATTAAGAATTAGAAAAAAAATCTGTTAATATTATTTCATTTTCAGGATCAAAATAAGTTTGTCACACTATAAATACGATGATAGTTTTCTTGGTGATAAAAATAGTGCAGATCTTATTGTTAAATATAAGTTGAAGTGATTAAATCAACTGAACTGTAAGTAAAGATCATTGAATCATAGTGTATTGTATCATCACTAATTACAAACAATGTATTTGAATATTACTTTTCAACATGCACACAGTTGTGTTTTAGTGTAACACCTGTAATCATACACATACATGTACAGGTAGCGATGGTACACGCTGAACCACTATAAAGCCCAATGCGCATTCTCCCTTTTTGTCTTTTGTCTCTTTCATGTTAAAATCACTCAGTAATTAAGCCAAATGCCACTGCATCCAGAGTACATGCTTCCACATACACAAACACACACAAAGGGAGGGGTGAGCGCGGGAGAGAGAGAGAGAGAGAAAGAGAGAGAGAGAGAGAGAGGGAGAGCTCGCTAATGATCAACACACGCCAGTGTCTTTATTATCCCAGCCAGCCAGCCTGTGTCTCTGTAGCCAGCTCATGTGCTGTTTAAGTGATTGTAAATCATCCCACAGTAATGGCGGAGATTAGCATACTATCAAAAAGCTTTCTTCATGCATGATGTGGTAGCATCTCGGGGCCCTAAGTGTTTTATGGTGGGTGAGACCGCATCACCCACTGTCATTAACAATCTAGTGGTGGCCAGGCAGGCAGCTGTACTCGGGCTGCTGCTGTTAGTGTTACCAGATGCGTGAGGAAGATGCAGGCTTGGACTGCAGCCCATTATGGGCGCTGCCTGTCAGGAGCCATTAGGCACATGCTTTTTGATTAATGCTCTAAGTGATGGTGTGAGTACTACTTAGAGACCAGCGCAAGGGAAAGAGGGGAAAGAAAAGGTTATCGCCTCACTGAGGAATGCCTGAGCAGAGGCTGTAGTGTCAGTGATGATGACTGTGGATGTGGTTTACCTTCTGCCAGCGCTGTGGCTGCGTGTGAGGGTGGACTTGTGATGTTTTTAATTTTTTTTTTTTGTCAAGCACAGGGTGGTTTTTAGGCTCTGATTTCTCCTTCCTGTTTTTGAGGGGATCCTACTTGGGGAGAGGATCTCAGGGTGTCCCTCCCCCCGACTCGCACCGCCTGCTATTGTGACCCATGAATTATTGATTAACCTTGGTAATAGAAAAGATATAACTGTGCTATGCTTTGACCTGCCTCTTCTGTGGTGGATGAGTGTTAATACCAAATAGATATGCATATGCATGCAGAAGATTACATAAGATATCTTTGAAATAGGATAAAGCTTAACACTTGTCTGTATGATTGCTTTTTGAATATGGGAATACATTTAATAATTCTTTTATAACTGATAAATAAAAACATATTTTAATAGACTTGTAGAATTGTGTGTCAATACTCTGAGAACATTTATGTATTTCTCATTTAACAGAAGAAGTCATCATTTATTGAACATGTCTGTTATGACAAAATACAGAATAGCAGATAGTGAACTTCTTAGAAAAATGTGAAACCAACGTATGTGATCACTGCCATTTAAAATGACATTTGGTCTGCCATCCCTGTGTAACAAGTTATTCTCTGGAGCAACAAGACCCATGTGTTCTCATGACATGTTCAAATGAATCCATCTGCTCAGGTCGTGTTCCTGTGATGATCTCACCTTCCACGGCAGATCAATAAACGAAACGCTATGTTTAAACTGAATCAAATTTTCCAGTTGTAGGGTTAGGCTTTCATCCGCAACAAGCCGCTACAGTCCTCACTCTTAGCTTTACCGTATATACAATTAAACGCCCCAGTAACCTGCGCGTTTTCATTAGATTGGACCTGCAGGGATGTAGCCGCACGTTTACCCCCACTGCAACCTAAAAGAGATGACCAGCCGCAGTAATTGCATGGCGCTGTGTTTACATTTATTCATGAAACGGAGGACTGCCTTTTCATCCCCGTTTCCACCTGTCACCCATTCCATTTGCCTCGTCAGGAGAGAGACCCTCCCCACCCACACCCCATCAAACTTGGGAGCTACAATCACTAATCAGTCCCTCCCCTCGCAAAGAGCCACTGCCTACTTGTTCCCTACCGATATTTGATTCCCCGCCACCCTGAGCGAATGATTAAGTTTTCATGCATTTGGTTTCACCAAAATGTATGTGCACTCAGCCACATCCTTTATTGATTACTTCTAGTGCAAACAGTAGGCAGGGTGTGATATACATAATTGGACAGTTGTCAGGGGAGGTCGAGCAGCGATAACCAGCGTCTTATTTCCCCCTCCCTGATGGATATAGGACACACCTTGAAAGTGATCGCTCTGTCCTTATGTGGCAAAAAGATACAAGTGGCAGACATCTGGCTCTAACAACATAAAGCAACATGTGCACTGAGCTAACAATGGAAACAACGTGATGTTGATCTCAACATGTGATGTGTTTACAGATTGCTTCGTAATGATGAAATACTGTACACCACTTTTTTTGACTGATGTTGAAGTGATGATACAATCATCCACCATAGCGTAGAGAGCAGCCTTATTTCTTTGAACTACCGTACATTAAGAAAAGAAAGTCTCCAGAGAGCAGACGGAGGCGCCTTGTACTTAATATACACAACATGTGCTCGGCTAATTATTTTCCTGAATGCTTATAACCACAATAAACTGGCAACATATTGTTGGAACAAAAGCCGGCTCACCAAGCCAAAAGACTCTTTCAGCTTCTAAAATTACATTTTCAGAGGCACAGTAGAAATAATAAGACTCTAATCATCAGAAGTGTAAACACTGTTCTGTTAAGAAAAACAAAAAAAGACATCCGTTAAGTTTGTATTTTAGTAATGAAAAGCAAACAGTGGCTGCTGCAATTGCCTGACCCGTGACACCGAGGTGATGAAATGTCCCAACAGAATCTCAGCTTAGCCCTGTCTCTCTCGTGATAATAGATTCAGCCTCACAAATGGTAGAAGCTCAGACGTGTAATAACTCTATCAAACTCACGTCTCTGTGTTTTCACAAGGTTAGATACACACGGAGACACCCGCTGGAATTTCACATTTTACTCCTCTTCACCCTTCATCCATTCCAAAGAATTATTCTGTGTGGTCAAGGTTACAACCACTGTTTGTGTTTGTTGGGTAATCATACAGCATTTCCAAGGTAAGCCTCCCTCCACTCTGGAGCCTTCACATTACAAAAACATCCACTTACATGGATTCATACATGGAGACATCGACACTGGTTGGGAGTTTGGCAGGAGCAGGGAGGCAACTGAAGAGGGACCCAAACAGAATCCATATTTAATAATGTGTTCCCACTTGGACATGTACTCTTTCAAGTCAGCATAAAAGAAGCTACAGAGACTTTGCTCTCTTTGACCAAGGCATTGTGGCATCAGAGATGAGCTGGTACCCCCCCTTTTTTTTTTCTTTTATAAGAAAATGTAAATCTGCAGAGGAATCTTAAACATTACACTCAGACACACACGTACAAAACAAGCCCACTGATAGCTGGGAACACAGTGGTCACGCAGATATGTCACTATACCTGCACAATACCAGCACATAACTGTAGTGGAAATGACATGTTCAGTGACCCAAACTCATTCAAGCAGTCAGCGGTCACAGAACACATTAGTGCTGCTCTTTACTGCCTAGCTATAGCTGCCTATGGTTTGATATTGTTTATGAAAGGATGGTTATAGTGTATTACAACTTGTCTTATTTTTGTAGTGAGGAGAAATCTGTCCACACCAAAGACACGTCATCAGAGAATCATACATGTTTAATCAAACTTATTTAGGAGTGAAAACAGTAAAATTATTCCCCATGGGCTATTGAGCTTTCATCTGTCACACTTGAGGTAGTTGTTTGCAGGTTTCTGGTGCAGTTAAGGGACTATTACACACACTCACTGTAGGTTTTACCTCCCACACAGTGGCTTGGTTAATATGGCCAAACTGGTGTGTTTACTGTCTGTCTCATCTGACGGTGTTAGTTGAGACAGACAGTTAGTCAGTGGAAGTTCTCACACCTTTCTGACATCAATAGTGGCTGCTGCCGCTACACAACTTGTGTAATTTTCTGAACAATCTTAAAAACACACACACTTCAGTGAATGTTGCAAATGGGGGAAAGTAAGCAGGATTTTAACTTCTCCTGTCACCTTTTTGTGTGTACAAAGGAGTACAAAGAGAGAGGGTTGGAAACTGTGTCGTTACCCACCTGGGAACAGATATTGCATCTTACCCTTTGGTATGACAGCCTTTTACTCCCCTCCGTCAAGTGTGGCCATTTGATACTGGCTATAAACACTTCTGCCTTCAAACATGGTCGGACAAACTAGTTTGTTTTGAATGTACCCCGCCTCAACGTTTGTTTCTTGCCCCATCTGACTTTGTTATGGTAATGGTGTTGTTTTCCCAGCGCTCAGCTGTTCTTTCACTACAGTAATATTTTAACTAATACAACCAATGGCTGAAATGAAAGTCCTGGTTGCAATAATCCTTTAAGGCACAATATAACCACCCATCCACTGACATTCTAGCCTACCTATGTGCTTAACTACTCACCTACTTATCTTTTTTTCAGTTAAGAAGAAGCAGACATTATCTGTTGGAGAATTATCTGCAGTATAAATGTGTAAAGCAGTAGTAGTTATAATAGCTTCAAACTGGGGAGGAAATAAAAAGACTAATTTTTTTTAATGACATTCATTCTATAATGTTCTCTACACACCTTCATTCACATCATGGCTTTCTTTATTTGTACTGCTAAGCTTCTATGACCTGCCCTGTGCCATCTAGGCTGCATGTAATTATCCAGCCATCAAAGCAAAGCTGCTGTGCCAATCAGCCTACCAAGGGTTAAGGGGACACACTTGTCTGCAGCAGTACCCTGCGCACATCTCTGGCCCCGGCGCATCTCAGCAGTCTTTGCTAATGACTTGTAGCCAACAAATTCCTAAGACTCTCAGGTGGCTTCCTCCAACCAGGCTCTGTGCGATGATGAAAAGCCTGAGATAAAATAAACTGACAGTTGCAACTCATTGCGAGGAGCAGGCAGCACCCTAGCAGCAGCTGAGACCCCCGGAGCCCAGCACTCCCTCTCTTTTTTTTTTCATCCTTTCCTCCATCACCCCCTCTATTCTCCTCTGCCCTCCTCCTGTGTGTCTGTGTGTGTATTTGTGTGGGTGTGCATGGGTGGTAGACTGCAAGTGTGCACGTTTGTTGGTGTATGTGTGAATGCACTGGTTGTGAAATTGTGTGAGTGTGTTTTGAGGATCTGCATGTGAAAATGCATGGGTGTGCGAGTGTGTTCTGCAGAGGGTGTAGAATAACTACTGGGTGGGGGAACTAGATGCCCCTGCCATTGTTCCCTAATTAAAGCCCATTCCCGCCTCTTTTATTTCAGTCCATTAAGCAAAAAACTGTGGCCACCCCTCTCTCGCTTCCACACATGACACATTCCAATCAATACACTCCCACTGGCTGCCTCACTGGGTGCCTCAAATGAATAGATTGCAGTGCAACATTATGTCTAATTGAATTTTGCAGAGGACGCCATGCAGTGCACTGTTGCGGGGTTTCAGATCTGTTTTAAATGTTAAACCAAAAGGTTTTCCAAAAAAAAAAAAATCAAATGAATGAAGATTTATTTTTAAAATCTAAACCTCAGTGGTATTTCATAAATAGATCAAAGGCCAAAATGATACACACAGAAATGATTTGTAAATATGTTGATTATTTATTTGAACATTTTTTGCTTTATATAAGCAATACACCATATAATAGCTAAGCCACAGGCACACTTCAACCACCACCTAGCCATCCACTTAGCTCAGCACCACAAAGGTTCACATTAGCACATCAGGCCCCGAGAGAGAGCCTTCTCCTGGCTGGTGGCTGTGGGGGTTCAGCAAGGGATGGGGGAGGCTGGCAGATGGTTCTGTGGTATGTCCGACTGACTGGCTGACTGACTGACTGATGGATGGATGGTGCTGACTCTGACTGTCATTATTCTGTTGTGTGTATGGTCACCATCTCTACAGGTTTTTTTTTATGACATTTACATGAACTGCCAGCTCTCCTTTGGCATGTTGTTATCCTCAGCTCCCTGAAGCAACAATAAACAAGAGGACAGTATTTCATCCAGACTGGTAGATATTTTTATTTGAAATTCAAATGTGGCAAAAAAAAGAAAAAAAAAAAGAAAAAAAAAGAATGAATATGAAAAGACTAAAAATTAAAGACACAAGAATCTTTCTGATCAAAGAAGAGTATCTATCCAAGCATGCAACGGATATCGGCCAGGATTACATTATTTTATGATACTTTGTTGGCACCAAAAGACACTAAAGCTGCAATATGCAACTTTTCCACATTAAAATGTATAAAAATTAGTTGTACGCTGTATGTTGTTGTGTAGGTTTTTTTTTTTTTTTTTGCCAATGACGTCAAAGCCCCATACACGTCACCATTGTAGTTGAAGCTCATAACTGACTTCTATCCAGTTGTAAGCAACATTATCAAGATATGCTCATTCCACCTTGGTTGTTTTTGACTCTGTATTTTACCAGATTAACCATGTTTGAGTCATATTGAGATCCAGATTTCCCCAACTGCTGTCTTTGTCATTGATTTGATTGCGAGACCTCTAGTTGCAGAGAGAGAGGAAGACTCTTCTAGTATTTTTTGATAACTTTTAAAAATGACACAATATCCAGATGTTAACAGGCTGGATGTCACACCTCTCTAATTGATTTGTTTGGCTCCATCACTGAGTTTCTGTGCGAACCTCTCTGTGTGTCTTCAGTGACCACTGCAGCTGCTCCCATGCCAATTAGTGTGGTGGCTCAAAGCAGGTGCCAAGGCAAATATTTAGCTAATTATCAATTTTTAATAGCATTTCTACACTGGCTCTTTTCCTAAGGTCCAGCAGATGCTATTAAATCTCACCCCATAGATACACAGTTATGACATGTAATAACTACTTGAATATAAAAGAGATTAATAATTTAAAGTGAGCCAACAAATTAGGACCATCATTAAAAAAAACTAGGCTTGAAACCATTTTGCATAAAACCAGCCCGGTTCAAGGTAATGCCAAGGCTCTCCTGATAAAGAATTACAGCATTAATTCAGCAAAGTGAACTTATTGCTCCTACTCCTTCTCAGAGATCCCTGGAGCATTCAGAGTAGAGGAATGAAATGATAGCATTCACGGGCACAGAGGCGCTTATTTCCATTTCCCCCATCAAACCTAGTGAGTTTTGAGTGAGTGTACGCACTGTGTGTGTGTTGTGGTGAAGGGGGAAAGGATTGGTCCCTTTCTCCCTTGTACAATCGCTGAGGCCCCTGTGAATGGCGTGCTTTTATACTGAAGGTTCCCTCCCAAGAGGGGCTGAGGTGGCCTGTCTCTACCAGAGGTCTATTGTGTGTACACACAAACAGAAACAGACACACAAACACACACACTGTGACCTCCCCGGGTCATCGCTGGAATAACACAGACGTATCCCACCTGTGATGTGGAGCTCCTGACTGGCTTCTTAATTGACTCTCTGAACTATGTCAATTAAATCAACAGGAGTTATTTGGTCTTTACCTTAAAGATCCCCCTCTGCTTACAAATTGAGTTTGACTTTCAGCATGTAATTATGCTTTGATGTCATACAACACATGTATACAAACAACTGATATCCTTAACATCGTGACAGACACATAATGGGTTACTTTGTGTTTTGTGTTGAAAAGGTGTGCAGAGGGTGTTGTGAGATGTTCAGCATTAAAGTGTGTTTTCAGAAATCCTGTTCAATTCCCACTGAGCAAACACTTCAGTCTGTGCAGAGAGCTGCAGCACCTTGCGCGGCAAACTCTTCTAATGGAGCATGTTGCTGGAGGCACCGCTGCTTGCTTGTGTGATATTACCATTTACCTGCTGTTTTGAATTTTATTTGAATTGGGATGAAAAGATCCGGAAAAGGTGTGCAGACATATCTTAACCCCAGTTTTTTTTTTCCTCCCTCCACATTCTAATTTCAGACATACAAAATGACTTGACATAGTGTTTTATACTTCTGTATGCCTTTTGGGATTTATCCAGCTTTAGGAGAGAGGGAGGGAGAGGGAGAGAGAGAGAGAGAGAGAGAGAGGTGGGAAGAGATTCTACAGTATTTCCCCAAGGATATGCATGCAGAAGGCAGAAAACATCAATCGGCCAGCTGATGCCTTACACATTGGATCTTTGTTGATATGACAAGGTCTTGTCAAATGTTTTGAATCGGAGGTGAATTGAATGACATGAAGCATTCGCTAGAAAATAAAAGTTAAATTTTGATCCAATTCTCTGACATTGTCAATGTTTCAAGATACATTTGTGAAGAAAAGGACAGATCTCTTGTTAATTAAATTCTGATTTAAATGTTTGCCAGTGTAGAAATATCTACAGAGCATATAGACACTAGCACTCTAAACCTTTAATTTTTAGAAGTGCTGGTTAGTTTGTAGGTGATTCAGTCTGTTGGTTCACCACTTTAGCAAGATCTCCAGAGGATGAACCCTAATGCCTTTGGGGAGCCTCTTTCTCCAGCACCATCATCATGTCAAATTTTCACTTTGTCCAATACATTGATTTTTACTTGAATGCCCACAAAACCAATAACATCAGCAAATATTAGCCTTTAACTAAACTGGTGAACATGACAGACCTCAAACATAAATATACATAAACATAAAAGCATGTTAGCATTGTGAACATGCTAGCATGCTCATGTTAGCATTCAGCTCGGACCACTGAGAACTGTGCGACATGCAACCTAGATGATGATTAAAATGATGATATAACAACCCTGTTGCCTAGATATTGCATTCCTATACAGCTAACTGGCGACTGCAAATATATATATTTTTAAAAAAAAGTAAATGTTACCTGATTGTTCTCTATTAATTAAATGAAGATATTCTGTTAATTTTAGATATGAATAGTTCAACATCCAATCATAGTCACTGCGGTATTATTAAACTTTTTATAGTTATCTTTAGGTGTTCAAAACGCCTTGTTGCCAAAATCACCAACTGTGTTTTAAACAGTTGTTCACTTACCTGTCTAGAAGAAAGTTTTACTTCTCCGACACACCGGCAGCTGTCTCCGGCAGTCTAATGAAGTCAACCAACTCTTTACTTCCCTCATCCAAAGGTATTGTGGATTTCAATTCAGTCTCTGGAGTCACATGTCACTTGTGTACCCACCATCCACCACCACTTCCTGGCAATGTGCTGCTTCATTCTTCAAAAAAAAAAAAAAAAGATCCAACATGATCCAGCTGGCATGTTGTGCTGCCACCACAGTGTAACTGGTATGGTGGTGGTAGTAGTAGTAGTAGTGGTTGTAGTAGTATATGAATGTAATCTGTAGTAAACTGGGTTGCAGGGTTGCAGACACGGCTGTGCATGTGAACCCTGGGACTGTGCGCCTGCCATCTACCCCAACCACCTCCTGGTGACCCTTCAGCTGTTAATAAATGTAGCACTTCATTCATTAAAAGAAACATGTTGCCTCTGAACGTGACCATGCAGTGATTATGTTGCCACCGCTACGTAATTGGAAAGGCTGTTTAGTGGCATATGAGCATAATTTCTGGGAGACAGCATTGGTCATAACAGATTAGAAAAATGAGAAGCGGCTGGAGTTAAGAGGTAACATTGTGAGTCTTCCATAAAAATGTTAGACAGTATCTTCCAGAGGACACAGAGGTAATCCTAGTGTTACAACTGGTGTCAGGATTTACAGGTTTTCATATATTCTGGAAAAAAAACTGTTTCTACCATTTTATTTTTCCTTGACATGAGCAACCAACTTGACAATTACTTGCTTGACAGTCCATTACCACGTGCTGAAGCACCTTTGTTTGGATATCATTGCATGCACAGTTATTCTTTGCTTACTGTCAATCACCTGCCACCCACGGGAGGAGCTAGAAGTCAGTTTCAGGAAAACCACATTCCCAGTTTTGATAATCAGATCAAAGTCCTCACCTTTGTTCATGAGACAGTGGTTTATTTTGACCTGTAACACTGCAGGTAACCAGCAAAAGCAACTAAATCTTAAAATTTGAGATGGATAGTAAATGTTTTGCGTATCTTGAACATAGATACTGGTAAATGGGGCAAATTTATATTGAAATCCAGGGTGGCCAAGTGTCAGCTTGGAACCTAAGGTGAATTTGCGGTCCTTGATCAGTAAATATACCTGAAATGTAAGGGCATCAAAAAAGATCTTACCAAGGACACACATCTACAGGTAAAAAGGTTAAAAAAAAAAAAAAGCTGTTTTGAATTTAAGTATTAAAATGGACTGTGTGTAAGACCTTAATGAGAGAAAGAGAGAAAAAAATCACACAAGGTCGTCTTTCGTAAGAACAGAAATTCCATCCCTGTGGGGCAGAAAAGACAGAACTTTTTGTTTTAGCAAACTGCCCATCAAATAAGCATAATCACCATCAGAATTCATATGGTGTTCTGAGACTCCTGGAGGCAAGCGGCCCCACTCAAATTAGCAGCTCTGATAAATCACCATTAATTAGCTAATAAAAGCCAGCAGGTGGTTCGGAGCCCAAAGACATTCCCCGGTTGTCTGAATTATGTATATTACAGCAGTACACTGATAAAGTAAATGAGTAGGGGGAACAACAGATAGGAGTTCTGGAGGGCCCTCGTGTAGGGATAATGCTCCAATCAAATGTCCTGCAATTCCACAATCCCACCCACAGGAATACAGGTGGCTCTGACCCCCACTCAAATCACATATCACACAGGGCTGTGGTGTGAGGCGTATTTATAAATGGATTATGCATGCAGAATACAAAGTTTGCCTTAGACCTCCCCCGAATGAAGAGCTTGTAAAGATGTTATACTTTGATTATAGAAACATAAGGCAATTATTTGGAGAACAGAGAAACGTGAATTGATTGAGGCACGATGACCTCTCTGCATCGGGGTGGCAGGGGCTGCCCTTGTTATCATCTTCATCATCGTCATACATAAAAAAATGAAAAACTTTCAGGACTCACATATGGAAATTATTAATTAATGTGTTCTCCCTCTTTATCCAACATGCAACATAGTAATTAGCACAATATCCACAATCTTGACATTATGAGCACGATAATAGATATATTTTATACATTTGTACTCTATATTTATCTGTTATATGCATTCATTAAACATAATTGTACACACATTTAACATAGTAACTAAATGGCTGATGGAAGGTGAATAAGAAAACATGACAAGCACTGATTGTATGTTAATTTGATGTAAGTTGCATTTCAGCAAGAAAAACAAAACAAACGAAAAACAACTTATAAGTCTGTTGTGTAGTTTTCTTGTAAAAAAAATCTATGTGCATTCCTAAAAACTCAACACATCACATATGAACACGTGTCCTTCCTGCCTTTGCAAAGCCATTTTTTTAAAAAATACATTAAACTGACAATATTTACATTGTATTTGCTTACTAGACCTTTACTTTCTGTTAGTGATTCATCACTGTGCTTGTCTCCATGTCACCACCAACTACTCTTAACCATTTGAATTGTATGAAACCTGTGTTAACAATGTCTGTTCTTGTACTCATGCAAGATACAAATCCCTTGTTCCAAGTCTCTTGACAAAACATTGCTACTTGTGGTCAAAAGCTCAACAGAGAACCTTTGAGCTTTAATTGAGTGACAATATTTAGATACAGGAATTCATAAACAAAGACATCATAGTCTCATAATCACAATATATATAAAAAATACAATTCAGTGTAAATTTGTAGCATCATGGGCTCTTATACACAGCAGGCACACCACTTACCTTTGGAGTGTGTTGTAGCTCAAGCACCCTCCTCATATCCTCCTCATACAATCCCTGTGAAGCATCATTAACCTGAACAGTGGTTAAGAGAGGTTAGAGCAACACTGTTTGTGCAGCTGTGTGGTGTCAAGGTCTTTGTTGTTCAAAGGTGTTTTTTTTTGTTGTTGTTGTTTTTTTTACAGTGATATATAACAGAACTTAATAAACATGACAAAAACAGGTTTAGTGCAGTTGGAAGGACTTGTTTTTGTAAAATGGCAAATTTTGCATATTGTAACCCGTCTAACTCTGAGGAATACTGCCACAACCAAGTTTCTCCTGTCAGCAAACGCACTCAGAAATCTAGTTTGCTTCTTTCCTCCTTGGGTAAATGAGCTCTTTTCTCTGGGTTAGATGTCCTGAGGCAGCCACTTGGCAGAGGGTGAAAGAAATGGCAAAAAGGCATCCACACAAGTGGGACATGGGAGCAGATGGGACACTGATTGCAGTGTTGTTTACAGCTGTTGAGGTCCTTCCACACTGCTATATAGAGGTCAGAAACTATGTCTGTCTGCCACATTTCACAACACAGTCACCGAGATGCACAGGCATCTCTCCGGCGAAGCTCACTGTCAATATTAGCAATCGTAAAGGAACATGCTGATGAAATGTATTTTGGGGTTTTTTTTGCAACAGGGTTATATCTCGGGGATGAGTCTCATTCTTATAGTCGATATCAGATTTATTATTTTCCTCAAAATGTTCCCACGGAAAAATGCAATCTGCTCATGCTCACACTTTAGTGCTCTTGGAAAGTGTGAGGGAAATAAAAAGGACAGCAGAGAGTGAGAACGAGAGAGTAACTGGAAGGAAAGCCATCCAACACAAAGGTCTTTGACGATCGTTAACATTTCTTTATGTTCGCATTGAATCACTTTATATGGTTTTACCAGGGACGTTGCCCATTCAGGATTGCTCCATCAGGGTTCTGACTATAGTCTGTATCTCAAGCAATAATAGCCCAGAGCGGCAGGAGAAATATATCCAAAGTAATCAACCTTTTGCAAAGGCACCTCAGAAGCACACATTTCAACAGCACAGTGTAATCTAATATAGTGGGTGGCATCAACCTGCTTTGCTGAGACATTACTTCCAACAGACTATTTGCATGGCAAGATCATGTAACTTTTGTCACTGGTAATAAAAATGCTATATACCTCTAATTTACATTACCGTAAGTGACATGCCATACGTTTGAAATGTTCTCTTGATGGTCAAGCAGAAATATGTTCAGCTTCCCTCAGATATTTTAGGACACTGTCATCTTTTACATATTATGCACTTTGTAATAATTTTAGCACGATAAAGATTTTCTGTGCAAATTCTTGTCTGTCCAGGACATCCATCGTTTTTGTTCCTTAAAACGGGAATGTCTGGCTGAAAATCTTCTGATGCCTCATTTCCAGCATGATTGCCAGCTAACAGTTTGTACCCAGGATAAGGCTGCCTTCAAGTGCTGTCAGAAATACTGCAATTACAGTTTAAGAACACACAAACAACCCAGTGAAGTTGTAAATGTGGGAGAATGGGGGAAAAAAAAGAAAATGTCTTGTGAGTGGATTAAAAAATAGTATTTCTGTACAGCTCTGGAGACTGTGTTAGTGCTCTGAATTTCATTGAAGCCACGTGTGTGTTTTTGAAATTCTCTCCTCTAACATCTCCTACCAAACACAGCTGCTTTAAAACATACTATTGTCAGTTTTGCTATCAGCTGCAAACTGCTAGCATCCGTGGTTTTTCATATTTTTTGCTTAAACAGATGCATCTTTCCCTTTAAGAGCTCAGATTTGCCTGGTCTGCTAACTGTCTTATTGTAATATTGGATTTGCGGGATTTGTGCATTAATGTGATGAAAATACCTTTTTGTCAGATATCTAATTGACTGGATGAAGTGAAAATAGATACATAAATTAAAAACACTGAATTAGATTAAGTTACTTTGTCCATAAAAAGTTCCTCCATTGAATCACCACAATGTGAAAATCTTCGGTGGACTTGAGACCAGCCATTGCGTCTCATTGTATTGTATTTTCTGTCTTTCTTATTTCTGTATTTTCTTATTTTCATCTTGATGAGTTGTGGTTGCTATATAATGTAGAACCCTTTGATTTTTCTCTCTGAAATCGTCGTCTTTCATATTTGTTAGTTATCACGCATGCATCACGCAGAGTATACAGAACCAAAACGATGAGTAACAGCAGGGATACAGTGGAGAAATTTCATGAAACTCAGTATAAATAAGGATTTTTTTTCAACACCAGAATTCTGCAAATGTATTAATGTCTTATGTTGTTAAATATGATGGCATTCTAGTAGTTAATGTATTTTTAATAATGCAAATATTTTAATTAGCCCAACCCCCTCACCATGCATGTAATCTCAAGTGTATAGTGTTTAGTGTTGATGTTGCTGAGGTCTGCCTACACACACTCAGACACTACTCCTCTTATTCATCCAATATGATTCTAATCCAATAAGATTCACCTTGTTTTCCACATGGTATTTCTCTAAATATATGAAATAATAGTGGTATTAAATCAAATCTGGTATCGATTTTGCAAAATTGTTCCTACATTGCTGGACAGGAACTTCATCAATGATAATCTGAACCTCAGTGGAGTTATCTGTGGGCAACATCAAAAGGCAGTCGATTAACACTGTTTCTATGGGGCGTGACCATTGAATCACACTACTTAATATTAGCATATTGTTTTGATATGGCATTCTGTATAATGTGATACATTACGTAATGCTTTAGATTTAATCCGAACATACACAAGATCTGTGTTTTGTGTGTGTGTGTGTGTGTGTGTGTGTGTGTGTCCTCATTGGTGCTTTGAGATGCATAGCCATTGAGGCCATAATTTAGTCCATTATGTCCTCTGGTTTGCAGTCGTAGCCCCAGGCCTCTGGCACTGAACGTTGTGTCATTTGCTACCAACTGGGTTTTTGATGAGAGTGTGTGACCTAGACGCCTCATCCCTCACCACTGTCTCATTCCCTTTATTTACATCTGTCTTTAGCATTCTAATTACTCTCTTTATTGCTTTAGCCTGGAGGAATCTGTTATACTGCAGGAAAAAAAAGACTAAGGACACTGGAGTTTTAACCAATAATAAAGCAGCATAATTCCCATTACCCATAGGCAAAGATTGGGCCTGTGAGGGTCTCCTGTTATGGACTCTGGGCAAGACAACCATGGAGAGACGAGTTGAGTGCAGGGTTTATGTGCAGCGGTCCGTTTGCTTTTGTGATGTGTGAATTTCAAAACAGTTTGTTTTCACTTGTGAGCCTCACACGGGCAAAGGAGAATCGGTTTTCCTGATAATGAGCAGTTAAATTTTCAGGTATATGTGATCATATTGTGAGCAAATGTTTGATTAGACTCCTGTCAATTGATAGTTTGCCCAAATTTATCTAGCATTTTGTGATTTGAAACACACCTCCCACACTGACACTGTGCATTTTGCCTTTCAGTTCACTAATCAGAAGTAAAACAAGACGAATGCACACAGACGACATCGTCTATTCTTTTTTTGGACAATGTCAATGCAAAAAAACTTTTAAATGGTCTGTCCCTTCCCACAGAATTTTATGAAATAGCATCAAGAGCAGGCACAGCAGTCTTTAATGAGCTCTCAACTTTAAAGACTTGAAGGATATTAACAAGCTGCTTGACAAATGGTGCTTAGAAGCACATTAAAGACGCAGCTAATGGTGCGCATAATGACGGCTAATTTTCGATCAGATATAAATTAGAGCCCCCAACAGTTATTTGCCTTAAGGACTTTATGTAAATGATTCTGTTCTGTATAAACTGAAAACTGAGAGAGTGAGTGAGTGAGGGAGAGAGAGAGAGAGCGAGAGAGAGAGAGAGAGAGAGAGAGGGACTTGCACTCCTTGTGGGTATGATTAATAGATCTGCAACAGAGCACGGCTGTCAAAGCCCAATGAACACACATCCACTAGACAGCTCTACCACCTTCTCATTAAGGTCCAATCTCTGCGAGGTCTACAACTTACTCATTTGGAACACCAAAACAGTCTCTGAGAGGTCTAACGCTTGGCGGTTGCCAAAAGAAGATCAGGTGGAAAAAGGGAAACGCGAGGAAGAGACCTGAGCTGTTCATAAACGTGTATACCCATCTGATGTTGTTAAATATTTGATAGCTGAAGGCACTTTGATGCCATCAATTTACACATTAGTTCATAATACATAACTGAGTAGACACGGTGAGGCTGAATTAAATGATGAACACATTTAGTTAATAGCTTATATAGTCAGACACATTATAAGGAGCCAACAACTTAAGATCTGCCATTCTGATGCCAGAGGTCCTGCTGTATGCCTGTGTACATGTGCTGGTGTATCCACAGGCAGATATGTTATATGTTACAATGTTGTGTTTCATAAACTCCGGGTTGCACTGTATGAGGTGGATGTAAACAAACTCTTCTCAGGTTTTCTTTTATTTTGACACAAATACCTTATACTAAGGCAGCTAAATTAATTTGGTACTCAGCAAATTCATGGGGCAGTGGTCTTATATATAACACATACGTCCCTCTTGTCTTATCTCATTGTTGTTGATCAGTTTTAAAGAAGTCAAACTACAGTGTGTTTCTGTGACACAGCAGATTTGGGTTATTTCAACATGAATGAAGCATAATGTCATTTTTGTTACATAAAGTCCAAACACTCTCTTTTGCATTTAGAGAAAGTCAAAATATTAAACTGATTTATAACAGATACGTACAGTTATACTTTTTATTGATTCAATTCCAGTCAATAGTGATGCTAATCATCTGTTTAAAATTAAACAAATTAAATAGAAATGTTTAAATGAAAGTAGAATCACATGAATAAGTCCCCCGACTTATTTAATTAAACTTAATTTGCAGGATTTGCTTCATACTGTGCAAATTTATGCAAAGCTGATTGTTTTACACCTAATAATTAACTGCAGGTACTGATTTAAAAATGGTTGTTGTCCGTAGAGCTACGGTTCAGCATTCAGAGACAACAAGTTTAAGATAAGACTGAAAAATGAATTGCACAATTATGTCTGTCACTTTTATAAATGTGGTCACCTTCATTCATCTGAGGGGCCTGGTGATGAAATCTGACCTCACTGTTTATTTTCAGATCAGTTTATATGTATACGTCTAAAGAAAACTGGACTGGTCCCAAATGACAAATTCACACAATGTCACCAAAGTACCTCTTCTGATGGATGTTTCTTCCTAATGCCTACTGCCTGCCATGACTTTTTAAATAAACAAAACTGGTATTGCTCCCTGTTGCCCCTAGCTGTAAGAAGAAATATTGCAGATGGTCACTAATACAGGTGATGTTGGTGTTACTTTTCATAGCATCCATTAACAATCCAAGATAAATCTAGATCCACAGCTCAGAGGGCCCCAGCTCATCTTTGGATGACTTCTCTGGATTGGACTTCATGATTAGTTAATTTGTCATTGTTTCCAATGTTAAATCCCACTGGCCTCCAGATCCACTAAACAGTCTGTCCTTGATAAAGTCCAAAGTCTTAAGCATGTCCTCCATGTTTGAAATAGTTGTATTTGCAACAGTTTATGCAGGGCACAGACAGTCTTCCCCTCAAGCAAAAGCATTTAAATATTCATTTACATTCATGTAGAAAAATAAAATCCTCCGAATTCACAAAATGGCATGGAGTGTATGACCAGTAGAGAAAAATCTACAAAACCAAGAATTAGCATGCTGGATCTTAAAGAAATGAAATCTCAGTTTATGTTTCCATTAGTAACAAACACATGAAACACATGAAAAAGCTCTGGGGGGGTGGGGGGCAGAAACTTGCTTTTGCATCCAAATCATTATTTTGGTGGCAGTCACATGTCAGGGGTGACTGTGGCCTCCCAGCACCCACCCTCTAATGACGCCCCTGAGCTATTTCATTTATGAAGGCTGTGAACGTTTCCAGTGGTGTTAAATTAAGACTGATTTTTTTTTTTCCTTTTTTTTTTTTTTTTGTAAATTCTGTTTTTAATGAAGAGTTGAAGATGTGGTTATTTCACAACCTTTTGGTAAATTAAACTTTTAATTTGACACAAGTGTTATTGCACTGGTTGCAGTGGTTGTATCTACCTAGAACAAAACACTGCCTTTAATTTCTTGTATTATAAAAACACGGACTGACGTATATATAAAAAAGGTAAAGTCTTTAAGTACATCGGCCTAATGCATTTTTTATGAAGAACTCTTGTCTACGCATGTGTGAGCAAAGTCAAATGTTTTCAACACACACAGTCCTGTTTTCAGATTTCAAAATAAAGGTTGTGCAGTGCAGGCTTTTGCTAAAAATTATTATTTGTTGCTCACCTAAACACACAGATAAGTTGTTGGGCATCTGTTTCTGGCCCATAATGCATTTGACTTTTTACTGTCACAGTTTAGCAAATATCTCATCCGCTCTCCAACGTGGCACAATTTCACAAACAAAACAACTTTTATTCTTCCAGTCCAGGCTCCAAATTCAGTCGCGTGGACTTCTCTTGTATTACTAACTGGCGTCGATTATTAACCAACACTGGCTTGCTGTGTCGTGCAATTAACAATCCAGTCTCCATTCAGAAAACAAGTGCGGATTTCATTGGTCAGATCGAACATGCAGTATTTGAGGGGGGGGTAGCTTGTGTCTGCAACTGGCATCAACTCTTCTGTTTATGAGCGCGAGCGGTTGTACATTGAGAGAGAGAGAGAGAGAGAGAGAGAGAGAGAGAGAGAGAGAGCGCACGCGGGAGAGAGATGGAGCTATCTCATTGGCAGACACAGTGGCTTTCCCTCCTTTGCATGCCGTCCTAGATCAAAAAGTATCCCACCACCAACCACCTCCCAGCCATCCAATGCTGCTCCATCGATTAGTTTCTGGAAAACACTTAACAAACTAATGACTATTGATGGCTGATTAATATTGCATCAACAACAACTGATTGGCGACAATATCAAATGGCGATTGCCGCCTCACACTCAGGCAGCCATCTGACGGGTGTTGCCCAGTGTGTTCTTGGATGCAGTGGACCCAGCAGATGATAAATAAAGGGTTATATAGTGTGCAGCGCGTTCAGTTTATGGCTTACAGTTCGTCTAATTCGAGAGCAGTCGCGTCTTTGAAGGCAGACACTTGGCGTAAATGTACAGTTAAAATATTCTACTCTCAGGTCCCCAGGCGGAGCTCCGACAGTCCCTGGCTTCATTAAATTTTCATCAGTATCCCTGTGAAAGGGGGGAAATGTTCAGGGGAAAGAGAAAAATAAAACAGAGGGCGTAATTATAACAAAAGGAAACAGCGCTGCCCTTTTCGTTTTATAGCAGGCTCCCACAGTGGCTTTCTGCAATGTACGTTGCAATGCATGGAGCCCATGCAGCATGCAGAGAGCAGATGTGTCTGTGGCTTTAAGGTAAACTCACATAGGCCTATTTATTATATTAAAAAAAAACCTTCGATTTTCTTCATTGTGCTGAGGCCTTTATTTTTCCCCTCTATATGTGTGATTTTTGTGTTCAGTTTTTTGTTTTTTTTTATTCCAGAGCTGGGGCCACATTGATTCACTATCAAAGAATCTAGATCGATTTTCTCCCAATAATGTTAAAGTGGATGCAGGCAGCAGCAGCAGCAGCAGCAGCAGCAGTCTGGTTGAGAAGCTGTCTGTCTGTCTGTCTGTCTGTCTGTGCTTGTCTTGTCAGCAGCAGCAGCAGCAGCAGCAGCGAGGCTCACTGCATAAAGTTAATTTCAATTCCCGATGAGACACTCACTCGGCAGCCCTCCCTGACCAGCGGTAATTAACAGGGATAGCTAATGACTACTTAACTCGCTCTTCATAATTATCTGGTTTTCATAATTCGATGTGTAATTTAATAATTCGCTCTTATTAACGTATTAAGTGAATGGCTCATTTAGGGGAAATTAGAAGCACTCACCAGGAGCATCTTTTAATTGATGAACCATCATGGCTGTCTCATTAATAAGGCTCGTTTTGATACTCTTAATTTGTCACGAGGATGGCGGCTGAAGATGTTTGGTTTCTGGATTAATGAAATGCAGTGGTTGTTTTCAAGTTAGGAGAGAAATGGCTTTTTGTTGGATTATTATTGATGAAGAATTGATGTGACAAATTTGAATGAATGAAGGGCTTTGTTGATTAAAATAAACATGTGCATATTCAACCAATCCTTACGTCACGTGACAGTTGTCTTTAAAGGCCTGGAGGCGGTGGTAATATTTTAATGGTTTTTGAAAATGTGGAGTCACCTGACACAGCATTTTTGAGGGGGTGGGCAAATATCTATGCGGCTGATCATTAGATGATTTTGATTCAGTTATTTGTTTTAACATGGGAAGTATTGGAAAAATTGTCTCACTTCCTGCTGTTTGTCGTCAAATGTTTTTACTGTTACAATCACTTAGAAATTACCCTAAAACTAATCCCATGCAAATGTATTCCAGGTGCTGGAAGTAATGAGTGTGAATGTGGAGGACAGGTTTCAGAAATGCTAATGTGTGGCTCTCAGGTATCTGTCCATGGTGCTGAAACGCTTGCTCAGCGCTCCACCAGCCAGCCAGCCAACCAACCAGCCAGTCAGTCCCCCCCCCCCCCAAAAAAAAACAGCAACTCTGCTATGGACATGACATTCAAAATGCTCCCTTTTTCTTTTTTTTTTCTTTTTTTTACCCCCCATCCTCCTCATATGCAACCATAACTTCGAACCAAAGCCTTTGCTTCAAAGCCTGAGTGCCCCGCACGCACGCACGAAGCATGTTTGAGTGTGTATTTAAATAGAGACGGGCACGTTGGCAGGCGAGCTGTTTTTCTGGCGGGCTGACATCTGGCAAGTCTGCGCTCCAGGGACCCATCCAGCTCTCCATAGACCCCCTGATTAGACTCTAATAGAATATTAGCATTTGCTCTCAGGTAAGGCAACAGTGAGCTGCATAAGCTGGCAGCAAGTCAGTGAAGAAGCCACGTGCGTCTTTAACATTGATGGGATAGAGAACAGGGGACCCCTGTAAGGCCTGCTTTATGATGAGGCCTGGAGGAGGACGGTGTAATCACAAGTTAAAGGCAAAAAAAAGGGGGCAATTTCTAATTACATTTTACATTTTCATTTTTTAGTTATTCATCTCTCACCCAGACAGTGGGAGAGCAGATTGGGTGGGGGAGGGGTTGCTGTTGTTGCTGGTGGTGTCTTGCTCATGAGTACTCTGACAGGGCTCGTGGCTGCTTCTACACAATCAAACCTGACACCTTTTCTTTCTTTCTTTCTTTTTTTTTTTTTTTTTTTGTAAAGGCAAAGTCTCTTTTACACCTTTCCAGAAAATGGCACTATTTATCGTCAAAAAAAGCCTAAAGAATCCACAAAATCTCTTCAACAAGCTGTGCAACCCACAGCTAAACCGTTCCCCTCCTCATCATCAATAAATAAATAGATGAATAAATAAAAGAATATTAGTATGTGTGGATGAGCCACGTTACACAGTGCAGTCATGTCAAACGTCCCATTAAATGTTAAAGTTAGTTCTTTAATGAAACACATATTGCAGTTCAATAATTAAATAAATTAAAATTACATGGATGTAATAAATTAATAGAATTATTTAACCAGGAACCTAAAGCAACATACATTACAGAAATAAGTTACCTCAGCTAAAACAGCAATACAGCAAAAACCTGTACGGATATATTGATGTGCATCGACTGGTTCCAATGAAATATTTACATTGTACACGTAACACTTCCATGAAGCTGTTTCTTTTTCTCTTCAAGAAAAGACATTACTTAAACAAGGTGATTTTAACAAGCAACGACTTCATAATGATGCGCGTATATTTATACAAATAAATACCAGAAAACATACATAAAATAATTTAAAAAGAGAATACTATCTCATATATATCTCGATTGTACCATCTCAAACGTTAGAAATCGTTACGTTAAAATTTGTGACTGTGTATTTCACAGTCGTTTTTCCCTTTAGACCAGAACAACACGCTCCAACTCGCTGTCAGAATTTGATTTTCTCAAGCAAAAAATAAAAAATAAAAAAATAAAAAAAAACGAGGAGGGGGGCGGGGGGAGGAGGAGGGGGGAATCCCAATAAATATATAATGAAGTAAACATGACCTCACTCAATAAATAGTTCATAAGATACAGGCCCACGCTGGATTGTAAACTTATTGCAGCCGGCTAGAAATCATATGTTTTTTAATTGGGGAGGGGGAGAGTCTGTGACATCCTAAAAGTGAGTCCCTATTTCCCTCTTATATCCACATAACTGAGACCTAAGAATAAAACAACCCTACCTTAATCCAAACCCCAGGTATGTTGAAAATATATCCCTGACTTAGATCACACGTGGTAACAAAATAAGTGGAATCAATTACACATTTAGACACAAAATGAAGTGTGTGACAGGTAAATTATTCATTTATACAGAGGGTTATTTGGCAGTAATCTAATATTAGCTTTCGAGACCAAGTAGTAAGTGTTGTCCTCTTAATCCCCTCGTGGACCCTGAATAAATGTCAGACTGCATCGTCATCAACTCGGAGGGGAAAAAACATGTAGCTTATCCTATAAGCCAAAAATATAAACACCAATAGTCACCAACCAAGTGCTTTGAGTTAAACTATCCCCGTTGTGTGTAAATACTCAACGCTATTTTCATTGGGGTCTAAAGCAAACTAATAAGTCCTCATTTGAAATGAATCATAAATCAAACTGAAAGCATAGAGTCCTGTTAAGTCATACTGCGTTGACATTAGAAAGGTGAAGCATAGTATGTGTGGAAACAGTGGTCTTACTTGCTCTGTCAAACGATGCTTTACTCGACTCCACATCTCCCTCTCAGCGAGTAAAAGATGTGACTGTGGGGGGGTGGGGGGGGGGTCGAGTTTTTTTTTTCTCAGTCATTGTTCGATTTTAGGAATTTTTCGAAGTTCAAAGCACAAAGTCATCGATGATTGAAAAAAAGGTGTGAGATAGGAAATATGATACAAATCGTCTCTAAACTGTTCCAAGTCTTTTCGTTGGTGGGAGGTTTAAAGCGATTATCAGTATTATTTTTTTTTAGACGCATGCAGAGTATTTCATTCGTTTCTGTTTCTGCCGCTGGTTGCAAAACCAGACCCGCACCACGTTCTTTTTGAGGTCCAGCTTTTCTGCAATTGCTGCGATTTTCTCCGAGGAGGGACGCGGCTGAATGGCAAAATAGGCCTCCAGTGATCTCTTCTCTGGTGCGGCTATCGACGTGCGCTTCCTCTTTTTCTCTGCGCCGTTGAACAACTCGGGTTTATTAAGTTTCTCCCTGTGTGATTTCTCGGCTTCTTCTAGCCACGCTTGCAGGATGGGCTTCAAAGCAATCATGTTGTTATGAGAGAGCGTGAGGGACTCGAATCGGCAAATGGTGCTTTGGCTGAGGGAGCCCACCCCAGGAATCTTCAGGCTGGCTAAAGCTGACCCTACATCCGCCTGGGTAACCCCGAGTTTGATCCGTCTCTGCTTAAACCTCTCCGCGAAGGCTTCCAAGTCCCTTGGATCGGCGTCCACGTCGTTCATGCCCATGTGAGGTGGTAGCCCGTGGGCATGAGCCATGTTGATGGCTGCCTGGTGCATGTGGTTCATGCCCGCCATGTGGGCAGGGTGCGCAGGCGTGGAAACCACCGAGCCATCCGGCCCAGCCATGGCTCCTAGTGCCAGTCCCGGGGTGATGTGGTCCAGCAGTTCCCCCTCCAGTGCCTGGTGAGGCTGGTGGTGGTGGTGGTGATGGTGGTGGTGGTGGTGGCCAGCCAAGGCGGACGGATGAGAAATAGGCACCGAGGAGGAGGAGGAGGAAGACGAGGTGCAGGGGAGAGTGTTCATGGTGTGGTAGGTTGCGTCCGGCTTGAAGGGACTGTGATGTGGAGGGTGATGGTGGCTCTTGGTCTGCGAGACTATATCCACCGCCGCTAGAGCTTCAGCCCGGGCCAACAAACTCTCATCCAAGCCTCCGAATATATTGCTCTGCAATTGCAAATAGAATGCACACATAACTGTCAGCAGGGAATTCTCCCTCCACTCCTCGGTTTAAAACATTTCCAGAATGTGAAAAAAAGAAATCCTAAAAAAGGAGCACACAAAACAAGACACATGCAACATCCCAGGTCATAAAAATTAATACGAAAGGCAAAGCCGACTGAATACATAAGTTGAGCAGAGGAAAAAAATATGGAGGTGTTGGGTGATTTGCTGTGCAGACATGAAAAAAACATCAAGCAAAAAAGTGGGCTGTCAAAATGTGCCTTTAAGCAGTGATTATGCAGAATACGTACCGGTGGGGTTGGGAGACAGGCTCGGCGCATCGCCTCCGAGCTGCTGCTGCCGCTGCTGCTGATGATGGTGCTGCTGTGTCGGGAGGACGAGCAGGAGGATGAAGGTGCATTGGAAGTCAAGGTGGATGATGAGGAGGAATGCAACGAGTACTTGGGTTCGGGCAAGCTGGTGTGGGCCATGGCAAAAGGCTGCTTGCTGTTCAGAGACATCATCATCATATTTGCTGGCGTCCAAGCCTCAGCAAGTTCCTTTTAATAAGTCAAGACTCCGCCTCCTCGGTCGGGAGTTGAAGCCCAATTGCTTCGCAGGAATCTCAAGTCACTGTCGAATAAAGTGTAGACAAGAAGACGGTCGTCCAGCACTGAAGTTATCACATCTATTTATTATTACTGGCGGAGGTATGGAGGTGTCTCGTCTGTTTGGCAAATGAGAGATCGCAGGCACCGACAAGCCATGCAACTGAGCGCTGCAGCCGATCACCTTTTTCCTTTGTGGACTTGTGGCGCGATTGTTCAAAAAAACAAAATAACCTTTTCTCCTTTTTTTCTCCTCCTCCTTCAACTGTCTCCACCTCGTATCATATGATTTTTTTTTTGCCTTGGATTTTTTGTTTGGCAGAGCTCCTCACAGACGTCGCCCGAAAAAAAAAAAAAAAAAAAAAAAAAGTTTGTCTCCGGTCTCTCAGGATTTTCCCAAAATACTTCAAGTTTCAAACTGCTGCCGCTTTCGTTGACCTGTTGGTGTCTTTTTTTTTTTTTTTTCTTTTTTTTTGGTTCAAAAGTTTCCGTCTTGAAATGACCGTAAGTGAGAAGTAGTAGTGGTGACAGTCTCTGTATTGTGCCTCTTCGACTACGTTGAATGCTGCGGGGACCCGAACTGCCTCTGCTCTGAGGCGAAGGGCAGACTGAGTCTCTCTCCGCCTCTCTCTCTCTCTCTCTCTCTCTCTCTCTCTCTCTCTCTCCCCTCCCTCCCTCTCTCTCTCTCTCTCTCTTTTACACACACCCTCTCCTCTCTCTGCAGCTCTCCCAGTCTCTCACCCTCTCCCATAGCCTACACACACACACACACACACACACACACTCTTTTTCAGCTGTACCTGAAAAACCCTTTCATGATTTATTATCCTTCATTTGCCACAGCACCACCACCACCACCACCACCACCGCCGCCGCCGCTGGGGACTCTGCGCATGGGCAGTCTGCGACAGGGCATTTATTTCAAATGACTCTACTTCTTATCACCAACACCTCGTTACCAACAGTTCAGAGACCCCCCCCCCCTCCACTGATCGATTTCCGATTTATCGCACGTGCAAAAATATTTTATTGTTGAATATTCCAAACAAAATTCAACTTGGTCTCTGGCAAAACAGACAGTTGCTTCCCTCCCCTCGAGGGAGCAGAGACAAGTGAATTAACACCATGGACAGCTCCACTCCGGCGACTGCTCAAGTCCAAATCAATCAAAGTTATTATCGTAAAGTCAAACATATATTAGGCTGCTATGATTTTTTATGACGACACCTTGAGGTAAAAAAAAAAAAAAAAAAAAAAGTTGTAAAAAAAATCAAAGTTAAAAACGCATTGGTAACTGCTCGGGTTGTTTTACATTTCAAGCATGTGAAATGCTTCACTTTATCGTCTGTCATTTTTCTCTCCTTTCATGCCATAATAATTTTCTCCATATTAATAAAACCAGTGTGTAAGATACCGGAACTAATTTGTAAAGTTTGTAAGAAAATTATGACGTGTGTTTCACTATTTTACTCCAGTTTTGTGCGTGGCAAAGAGGACGCTACAGTTACCACCTAACGAATGGCGATAAAAGTGGATTTTTAAAATAATCAGCACTATTTAATTGCAAATCTATATACTTGTCATAGCAGGCTATTATCTTATCTCCCTTCTAATTAAGCCACATCATCGCTAATGTAATTAAAACGCTCAATCACGTCGTAATTAACAAGGGGTGTCTAATCTGTTTAATATGGTCACGTCTATAGGAGGAGATAATTGTCATGATATAACGAAGCTCTCCAAAGTAAACAGTGACTGTTGGATTTTGTTTTTCTTTCTCCTGTATGGCTATAATTTTCAAAACACCCCCTCTTTCCCTCTGTCTACCCCCCTCTGCACACACACACACACAGGCTACACACTCTCCCTCACACACACACACACGCGCGCACACACGGAGATGTGACACATCTTGTAGCAGGTGTGGAACAATGATCCATGACTTTGACGGATAGTGAAAGTGCCCCTCAATCTCCCTAAATATGTTAATAATATATAATGTTAAGGAATCCACGTGCAATTATAATGCATGGTCTTACTCTAATTATAGGCTGCTGCACCTCCTCGCCCTGGTATGTGGCCACAGCCTGTGCACCGCCTCTGTGAAGTGTGAGAGCGTTTTAATCGAGGCTACTACTACAGATGTTAGAGCGGCGTAAAGGTGGCGGCTCGCGCGCTCCTCTAACACGGCGGGGCTTTGTGAAGGACTAGATGTCAGCTCCCGTTTTCTTGTTGTTTTGACGCACACAGACATGTAGTGTGTCCCCACGGTTGCGACAGGAAGGGGGGGGGGGCCTGTTTGCATTGCTGCATAGCAATTTTACATTGCAAGAGAGCCATCAAGCTGCAGAAAATATGTTTCTGCCCCAGCGGGGACAACAGGCGCTGCTGGAGCCACCTCCAGACATCAGGGGAGACAGAGATCAGGCTCAGGAGACATCAAGGAGCAATCAGTGTCTGCTCACATATACCGACAGACTGATTTATGATGAAACTTTAAAGAAATCATTTATATTTCACCACCTCTAAATCGGTGTATGAAATTTTCATCCACAATGAAACACACAAAAAAGTATATCTTAAGTCAAATAAATCAGCCCGAGCTGCTCCCATGCAATTGACTTTGAAGTGCATTTTCACCACTTTTCGTGAGTGTGTTCACGTAGCCAAGACTTTTTTTTTTTTTTTTTTTCAACTTCCTCTGCCAACAGCTTTCTCACGTTTGAGGGAGGACGGCGTGTCAGCCTGTTTAACAGAATTACTTTTGAAGGGTCTGTCATGGCAAACAGGAACACAATTAAGGGCCAATGTCAGATATTTTAGTGGGAATCACAACCTGGTATGGCTATGACGTAACAGTCTGGCATGATATGTGATGTAGTTTTATTATTGTTGTATTTCATTTGTATTTATTTTAAAACACACATATAGCACGTCATATGCAATATTATAGGCTAATTTATCTTAAATAATTAATTAGCAACAAATAAATAAATAAATCCAGCCCAGAACAAGGCTTTGTTGAGGAAAGCAAATACACTGATTATAATGGCTTTTCAGAATTATTTAACTATATAACAAGCATTTTACAATGTAAAAACAAAAGCTCCAAATGAGACAAAATCCAGCACCCTTGAGGTTTTTGCTTGTTTTATTGTGTCGCTTTTTTTAAAAAAATTGCCACACAGTCAGCTAAATGTTCTTCCAGTTTTAAATACTTTCCTTGCCTCAATTTGTGTCATCACGCTGATCCAGTAATTGGAGGCAATGTTGCCTTCATAAAAAGACTTGTCTCCATGCTGGAAGGTGCAGTCACACCTTGCCTTTTTAAAAACATAAAACCTCAGTGGAATCGTGCAAGAAAAGATTTTTTCTCACTTCAAGGAGCTTTACTACATATAAATAAATCTGCACTGTCTAAAAATAAAAGTAACGCCAAAGTAAAATAGAGGAGCACATGCAGCTCGGCTTGATATAACTCAGGTGACTTGTTTGCTTTTTTCCCTCCTCACTCTCTTACTTACATCCGAATCAAGGAGTGCTGCAGAGGTGTCTGTGTGCTTTACACAAAGACATACTCTCCTCAGCCTCCCTCAGGAGCTCTTCACGTTAACAATCCCAATTACACCGAGACCACCAGAGACAGCTGTTTTTATTACAGAACCGCTCCTTTGTGCCGCCAACAAGGTATCTCCGCTCCTAGACTGAACACAGAGATAAAGCTACACTGAGAGACAGAGAAGAGGGAGAGGGAGCGAAGTGTGGAGTGAAGTGGATGAAGTCTCTTGGCTGCTCGCAGTGGTGATGCCTTTATTCACAGCCCCCCCCCCCTCCCTTTTCAGATCTCGTGGAGCTCTTTACATGTCGGAGCAGAAG
Organism: Caranx ignobilis; assembly: GCA_021432705.1. Taxonomy (NCBI): domain Eukaryota; kingdom Metazoa; phylum Chordata; class Actinopteri; order Carangiformes; family Carangidae; genus Caranx; species Caranx ignobilis. The sequence continues at coordinate 7,147,286 of MU269982.1, forward strand.
GTCAATGCTTGTTGGGAGAGGGCCTACAAAGAGATCAGGATCTAACTCAAGGCAACAGCAAATCACACAAAAGAAGGAGGGGTGGTGGTGGTGGTGGGCGGGGGGGTTGTTACAGCCACTAACAGTGGTGCTTTATTTATTCATCTGCTTTACCTGGGAAATGTGACAGGATCCACAAGGAACATTCTGGCTTTAATGTGTTGTTTAAATGCATACAACAAAAGGCAGAAGCCTTTAGGATTTACTAAATGTCACACACTGTACTGTTGCTCTCAGCGGGAACAAGTGGCTCACCACTTGAGGTAATGAAAGAGGTTTCAAAAACTGCATTTGAATTGTGACTCAACTGGATTACAATGTGTGATGGTTTTCTGCTCGATCTTTTCATGGGGTTAAATAAGAGCATCAACATTTCTCAGGAGACTCTAATTCCCGTCCAGAGGAACTACTTGTATGACCATGCTTTTTTAGTAGATCCACTTTTCCAACTAAGACCAAAAATGTTTTGACCTTTGGCAGATTATGGTGAAATGTTCTGCATCAACGATTCACTGTTAAAAAAATTTGAACACATTATAACAGAGTTTTAACTTACATCTCACACTGTTCATCATTCGTCAATACACAACGTTGAGGTCAAGGTCGAGTTCACCACTGGGAAAGGGTTCTCAATATTCAAACAGTATCTAATAGTCATAGTAATCAAATACACCTTCTTATCTAACCATTTGCAGCCATAAATCTGTCCCTTTTAATTGCAGTACCACTGTGTTCTGATTATCTAAGCACAGTATGCCTGGATATAATGTCCATATTAGACAGCTCTATGTGCTCATTATGCTCTTTGCACAGCAAAGTGGAAGGTAAGGAAGTGGAGGTTGGTGTGATGGATGGGCATATATCACATCCCATCTTCATGAGGAAGGAGAGCTCTATTACTATTTTTTTTCCTTTTGACCACTTGGGGGCAGTTGAAGAAGATATGAGCACAACACTGTGATATTTTCACTTTATAAAGTCAGTCAGACTTTCATTTGATACATAATGATTGTGTCCATGTATAAGTCCACGATTGCCACATATGGCTCTTTTTAGCTCAGCCACCAGCTCTTGAGGGAAACTTTTGGTAATGACCCACCAGCTTGTCTCTAGCTTTGTATATTTGCCATATATAGTCTTTGACAGGTTGAGGGTTTTTAAAACATGTAATTCACTGAAAAAAGTCGCAGGCAGTAAAACCAAAACAGCTGGCTGACAGAAGCTAAAAAGCTGTATAGAGATGAAAGTGACACTTATGTCTGTGGTCATCTCCGCAAATATGACTTTTCACATTACACATAAAAACTTCACATATTGTAAATACAAACTATTAATTAGTGCACCTTAAACCAAGTGTTTTAGCTGCTTAATCTTAAACATACATTCAACACACTTTAGGTTTTATAGATACAATATCTCTCAAACTTTAAAGAAATACACTTAAGATATTTGGACTGAATATTTAAAAAACACCAATTTCACAAAACTGGGGTTTTGTGGAAACATCCATCACTGTTAATGTGTTGATTATCTCTGTTTTGCTGTGGCTGACATGACAGACAATGTCTCCATATTTCTTTAAATCAATATGGCCAGCATCATCCTTAATGTTGACTCTAGTACAGTAAGCAAAAGCAAAGCCCACTAACCTGTTAAAGCGGTGAATTCAACCTCAGGCCATGACTGATTGGAGGCCTTGAGAGTGAGGTGTGCCATGAGGTCAGGAAACCAAATAACACCACCACCAATTTCCCTATTACGCACTCAGTACCAACCTTTGGGGTGGAGGAATTAAATTCTGGCCCAGTCGTGCCTATAGGCTGCAGGGCAGCAGATGATAAGGTCAACCCTCATAATGATGTCACATACCTTAAGGTACTTCAGATCAATATCAAGGGAGGTGCGTTATACCTGACAGCCAGTCAAATAAAGCCTGTCTGGCAAAGGAAAAAAAAAACTCACATTGTGATTGTCTTTTCTGATAAAATGAAATCTTCTCTCTCATGTTGCTTTTGGCAAAGATCATATTGGTGGAAGAGTTGTGATCTTTAAAATATCCCACACTTTCGACCAAATTTGACTGATCAACCTTCAAGTAATAGGAGAGAAACAAAGGAAATGAGCTGCAATATAACCAGGCAGTAAAGCATGAGTTACTATTGCCTGTGTGCATTTGATGTAGCATTGATGCAAATGGTTCTGTAGGATAACGTTTGACATGACAGAAATTCCTTTTGAGTAAATCTGACCTCATATGACAACAAACGCGCTGGCAGGGAAGGCAGAGGTATGTGAGGAGGAACGGCTCAGAGCATGTGACTATAAAGAATGCGTATGTCAAGTGCTATACGAGTGATTAATGTAGCGGGATGATTGCGGAATTCTGTCCAACCTGGATGAACATTTCTGCTGCACCTCTCATTAGTTTGACTGTCCCACACAGTAATATATTGCTTGTCATTGGGTTGTCTAATGGTTGATGCTAATTGACCTCCTTTCCCCCTTTCTTCTGCACAAATGAAAAGATTTCCTCCGTCCTGTGATGGAGCATGTCACAATCTGATCCGACAAATTAAAAAGCTCTCTGCTGTCACACTGTCATCATTCGAAGCCCTTGCCTCATCAGCTATAATGATCATTTTTCTTCACTGGGAAAACTGCAGTGCACTGCCAAACACAATACTTAAGGGGGGTTCGCTGCTGCAGATGCATGGCGCGTGTGTGTGTTTGTGTGACACATGTGATCGTCTGTCATCTGTGAAATCTTCAGTACTGTTAATCTTGAACTGTCCTTCAGCCTATAGATTGTTTTTTGTGTGTGCCAAGCAGGAAGTTTTCTTTCATGCTTAGTGAACAATTGCCTCTTTTTTTTTTTTTTTTTTTGTCTTTTTGAATTTCCAAGCAAATTTAACATGTACATACATTTTTTTTATCTATATGTGGAAAATAAGCAGCATTTATTATTTATTACAACTTCAAATTTAGATTATATTTTATTTAAAGGCTCAAAAACATTACCAGTGTAACCTTCTTTCTAACAGCCTCAGTTTATGTACAATTTGTCACATTTATCTGCCTCACACTGTCAAACTGTAAAAGCATAGTTAAACAAAAAGTCTTACATTTTATTCGAAAATACACAGATCACGCACATAACAGTGACATTAGTCTTGTTCCCCACTCTCACATGAATCCGAATTCACATTTTGGAAAGACCAACATCTTCTCTGGGCAGAATTTCTTTCTCTTCCTTGTTGTACTTGAAACATGTGAGTGCCATTCTGAGAAGCCATTGGCCTGAACATGATAGCAACACGAGAGCTTGGCCACCACACATTATTGGCTGCCGGGTGATGATGACGCTCATTACTTGCAATCAGCTGCCCCATCCGTGGCCAAAACAGAAATTGAGTGTGGCATTTTACCTGCTGACTTTGTGTGTATAACTTTATAATTTATGCGGTGTACCCATACTATTGACAAAAACGCAGCACGGTGATCAAAGCCAGCCATTCAGGAGGTTGGACAGGGCCACGAAGACAGGGCCTGTAACACTAATGATCTTCAAACGCTCGTCTATTTCACTAGGAGCTTTGCGCAACTCCCTAGCAAGTCCTCTGTCCTCCCCCCGGAGGTAATTGTGCCTGGCTGGTTAGGTGACAGGTGTCAAGTGGCCCCTCCTCAACCGATTCATCATGCTAAGCAGAAAGGAAAAGCCGATCTCTGTCTCTCCTTCTCTCTCCCTCTCTCTTTATCTGTCTTTGTATTTTTCTGCTGGTCTGTCTCTTTCTTGTATCCTCACATCACCACTTTGTCGTTACCTCACAGGGCCCCCATCACATGTAAGCTGTGTTTTGTGACAATGTTTAGAGTACAGTATGTAATCGCACTGTTCATGCTGTTGAATGAATGACTGTTTGTGTTGTATCATGTGCTTATGGAGCACAAATGAATGTACTGGGTATATTTTTGAGCATAAATGAGAGTGCGGGGATACAACCACTGAATATATTCATCTATGCCCCCAAAAAAACAAAAAACTTAGATTCTGCATCAACACACAAATTGTTGTCTTTGGTGCCTCTACCTCTGTCCATACAGAACTTGAAACAACTCAACTTATGAAAACCTTGAACCTTGACATTGTTTGGGATTTTTACTGGATAGTGACGAATGTGATCAATTATTAGGCTTGCTCAGCTCTAAATGAGTGAGACAAAGTTACTTTAAAACCACCTTTGATTTTATAACTTTGTGTACTCAAAGCATACTCAACATGACAAGGGCATCCTTTTGTTTTTCATTATCATTTCACCTTTCAGTTGTTTTCCCTACAATGACAAGTTTCCAACTGCCAAAGTTACATCCATACATTGCTTACAGTCCAACCAACGGCTTAGAATAATAATTAATAATTAATGGAAACATAGAAAGGCGACTAATTCTCACATTTAAGATGCTGAAATGTTACATTTTTAATTTGTACTTGATAAATGACGTAAATGATTAATCAGTAATAAAATTATCGATATGTTGTGTTGATTAAGTAATTGAATATTCAACAAACAGACTAATGCAGTCACAGAGGTACTGACAGGCAGGTTAGCACACTGGCCAAAAAATTCTGCAGTCCGGCGGTGAGGATGTGCAGAAAAAATACAGTCCACATTGTGTGTGTGTGTGCGTGTGCGTGTGTGTGTGTGAGAGAGAGAGAGGGAGAGACCACACCCTCACCATGCCCGCCTGTCTAAGCAGAATCCCATAGGGACCTGCCATACACACGCTCTCTCACACACACCCCAGTCATTAATTCCTGCTTTGCATCTCCACACCATGTAATATTTATGGGTCACCGCAGCTTTGTATTCACAAATGGAAACACCAAGAGAAAAAAGGGAGAAGACACGATGCCTCAATCAATCCTGTGAATAAGGTTCAGATTGTCACATCATGGCTTTTTTTCCTACACTAAGCCAGTGCTTAGGCAGCATTCTTTCCTTTGACCTCTAAACAAGTGTTTTGTATGACGGATTGTCAGACACAACCTTTGAGATGGAGTCACATTTAACTCCCCTAGAGTTAAAAAAGCTCAAGGCAAAGGTATTACCAACGTGACTGAAAATTTTATAGCTGCAGAATTTGAAGAACAACAAAAGTGCATTAGTCAGTCAAAACGAATGCAGACTTAATACATTTTTGCCAGATATGACACTAGAGTATAAAAGACTATAGTACAAACATTTGCTGCTCCTCCAGAATCTCCACGCTAATCAAGGGAAGTCTTTGGTGCATTTTTCCAATTCTACATCTGACAGATCATAATTGGAGGGGCTTTTTTCCACTTCCTAAGATGTTCCCTGCAACCTGTGATGCAGCAGTGGGAGTCATAGCCTCGCTGCCTTTCAAATCAACAGTGGTGTCAAAACAGAGCCCTGAGGAACCCCCAGTAGAGCATGGCTCACCAGACCCCTGTAGAGATTTGAAGACCACTTTGGAACTCTAATCCACTCAAAATGTGCTGATAATTTTCCTTGCCAGGACACTCTCTGCCTGGTGTCACAAGAGTGGCCTCCCGGGAGCAGATCAGCCAATGATAACAAAGTAGCCAGATGTCTGGCGCTGGCAGAGTCCCAGAAGCCAGACAGCGGCACGCAGCAGCATCCGCTGTGGGCCACAGATCAAAGATACCTGAGAATTACTTATGGGCACAAAATATGTGTTGCTTACTCTACAGTTCCCATTAATAACAATCTGGGAGAATTTGTATTTCTAATTAACTCTTTTCTTTCGGCATACAAAGTGCTGTAGGTTGTCTAAGGCTGCAGCAGCAATTTTTCTGTGGCAACTGCGAGTCGACAACAGGAAGTCGGATGCAGCACTGTCTGAAGGAGCCAGATCAGCTTTAAATGCAGTTCTGAGGCTCAGAACACCCCCTGACTTGCCTCAATAAACAAACAAGCTAGTGTGAGAGTCAGCGTATTTAGATTTAATCATGCCGCATGGTACCTCCTTAGACTGGCCCTTGATGCATACCTCGAAAGCTTTAAGTGTTGACACTGAATTGATTCAACTGAGGCGTAACAGTTAAATGATAAATTCTTTGCTTGAGCTTTTTCTACCTTCCCCAAGTCCTGTCCTAACAACATGGGAGAGGAAGTGGTAACAGAAAAGACCTGGACTGTTGCACCACCATATCCATATTCACTGAGCAATTGTAGCCAACAAGCATCTGAATCGCGTTGATTTACACTTTCTACAAGATTTGCAGCCTTGGCTTATTTTTCACCATGGTTGTTTGTGTTAGTCAGACTGACATTAAGAAGCATTACAGTTCCATGTTGTTTTCTCCTGCAGGCCCTGCACTGCTTTTAGAGTCCTCCATTTATTCCATCTTATGTGTTATGTTTAATACACAAATATTTAGAGTAGACCCCTGACTTTGAACTGAGAAGAATAGTTAAGCTTTCTCTGCCTAGGGAAGGCGTTTGTTGCTTTTTTCATCTTCATGGGGGGAAGAGGCGTATTTCATCTTGCACACATTTGTGCATATTTTGTCAGGCTCACTATATTCCAGTGCACTTAAAAGTCATTGTTCAATGGATGGATGATATGCATCCCATGCAATGTGTGTGTGCCCTGTATTGTATTAATTATTAAGTGCAGAGAGTGTTGCTTCGTGTCCGTATTTGATGGAGAATCCACCAACCCCGCCACCACCACTACCACACCATCCCACCATGCCACCCCCTCCCCCAATTATGTATATTACCTTTGCTAGTGCGTGGTTCATGCAAATTCTCATTTGCATCTCTCTCTTCACTGTGCTATCTGCTGGCTGGAATCCCTCTAAGCCTATAGTTAACACTGCCCTTCATCAGATCTTGGTTGTGACCTTTTCTCTTTGTATCTGTTATGCTACTGTAACTCGCTGTCTGAAGTGTAAAAATTGATAACCAACAAATATAATGAGCCATACTGAGACTTCACTGTTTTTGGTTCTCAATGGAGGTGTGTTCCCTCATGTGGTGTTTTCCTGAGGTGTTCACCTTTTTATTTTGTACACATTTTTGAGATGCTCAACAACTTCTATCAGCCTATCTGTGTTTCATTTAAGCTGAATCTTACTGTGGAGGCTGACAGTAATGTGATGCTGACGTTTAACAAACCATCCAAAATATTCATCTGTTGTTATTAAATGAGCCTTTTCTCTTCATATTAAAGTTTTCACAGAGAAGTTGTTCAACAGAAAGACATCTTTTACGAGTGTATTTAAAGTCCTGCACCACCACCCAGTCCCAGTACCTCTCAGGGTTACTCCCAGTCATTTTTTAATGTCGTTTACTTGAAAATGTAACTTTAAAACGTGGCTTAAAACTGCCTTAGTGAGATCCTGTCTCCCAGCTCCGGCAGCTCATCACTCCTAAAACAGCCGTTCTCGTCCACCCCGGCCCCGACTGTTATTAATGTGCGCTGAATAATTTAACAGGGTAAAATTACCATGCTCTTTTGAAAAGATTTTTGCCTACACAATTAAAGAGCATTATAGTGATTTTTAGTTGAACAAGAATTATGACTGTTTTCCCTCCACACTTTCTGGCTTCGTTGTTACGAGCTGCGGGTGAGCGGAGAGTTGTAAAAGGCCCGCTATTCTCTGCTTGTGTCTGGCTGCAAGGAGAGGTTGTGCTCCATCTTTGACCTATACTATGATGAGCAGCTAATGGATAATGGATGAAGTAAGTATATGTTCAACTTCCGCTGAGAAGACCCCCATAATGGTCTGCTGGCCCCACTAAACATGGGCTATATTTGGGCTCTTCCAAAGTACAGACTCAGCCAGGTGATGCTAAAGGTGAAATAGCTTGAAGTTGCTGCTTCTGCTTCACATGGCTGCAGGTCATGAGAGCAGTTGTATTTGATTTCTTAAAGGCCTTCAGTTTACCACACGCTAAATCAAAAAATAATTTTCCTAAAAGACAATGGTAATATTTTTATTTTTTCACGTTTTCAGACTAGCCGTGCCATATTATATTGGCGTTATACAATATCAGCATCAGCAGGAGCGTTTGCCAGGCTTTCACTCTTATTCCATGCGGACAACTGTCCACATCTCAACCACAGGCCAACAATTGGCAGTAATTGGCACGTTGCCTTGGCTGTCCTGGGAGAGATCTGAGAGCGCACACGGCCACGGACAGGCTGCCCTTTCCACCAATTAGAGAGTTGTCTCCTCGTGGGGCGGGGGCTGGGGGAGGTCTACCTCACCGCTACCTTGTCTCTTGATCAAAATGATTTGTGGAGATCCTTTTTCTCTTCACTCTTCTCTTCATCCTGCCTGCCTCTCTCTCTTTCTCTCTCTCTCTCGCCACTGAGGATCTCCTCTGTGTGAACTGTTAGTGAGAGTCTTCAGTCAAGGACCCCAACCAGCGACTGACAGCCTTACAGTAGCAGTCAGTGGGACACACACATTAGAGGTGCTCTGACAGTCAGACTCTGCCAGACAGGCCTCCCAATGAAAATGCTCCACACAGCTCTTAGTTGCTGGCTTCCTAATACATTACTTGCTGGCTCTCTTTTCTATATGAACTTTTTTTCCCCCTGTAAGTGGATGTGATGGTGAATTGGGCTTGACAGAAGCTGAAGTTTCTACCAAATAGCTGAACTTGATTCTTTTTTTTTTTTCCTCTATCTCTCTCTCCCACTTTTTCTCTTGTTGCTGGTGTATCGGCTTTTTGTTGTTGTGTCTCCAGGCATAAGGAGTGTGTTATAGCTGCATGGCTTTATTATGATGGCTTTGACGCAATGATAGCAGTGTCTCATGTGGTTAGAAATGTGCAGGCCACACAAGGTACCAGGGGACCCCAGTGCAAAGGATCACAGGCCTCAGTGCATGCTGCTAACACTACCCAGTTTATGCCACAGGGAAGGCTGCGGAACCAACACCCAACCCCCTTATTTTCTCCCCTCTCTGTCTCTCTTGTCCTCAAAGCCTATGTCTCTCCGCATTTCACTTCAGTAAATATGAGGAGGCGAGGAGATGCTTCCTATACTCAGAAATATGTGTCAGGCTACTGGGTTATGTTGTGTTGCAATGTGAAAGTAGAAGGCAACAAAGCAAGTGCGCACAGAGAGGGAGAGAATGAAACAGTCTTACTTATTCTCTTTAATCCGTCGTGAGATATTCAGAACTAGGTTAAGTTATACCTCGCATTACCCAACACTTAGCCTTTTCCAGCATGTAACAAGATCAATATCCACACATGTGGGGCTAGTAGTGCCATGTTGTTGTTTTTTTTTCCAGGCAACAATTAGCACAGGTAAATCCTCGCCTTTGCCACAGGTTGACAGGCTCACAGTAAAGCAGCTTTATTTCTCTGCAAGGACCTTCATGAGGGGGGCCTACCTAATATGCTGTCTGGCCCCGGGGCCTGTGGGAGTGTGGTTGGATTATTATGTTAATGCATGTGCCTCCTGCCCTCTCCTCAGTCCCAGCTGGCCTCCCTGTCGTTAGGAAGTGCTTTGCTCTGACAGAGGAGTAATATGCTCCGTGATTGAGGGGCCAAAAGATCGAGCTCTATAAGAGAGGGGCCACCACTGATAAGCATATGATAAAAGTGCCATTGTACGTGAATGCCTCAGAGACATGGGAGATGACTTAGCAATTCCTATGGATTTCAGTGGGAGAGTGAATATGTATAAGAGATGTGTGGTCCTCTTTATGTGGCTGGATTTAATTGCCCATAGCATTATGGTGTAACTCGTGCCATGTATTTTTATTGCACCTTTATTGCATTTATGTGCGGGTGACACATCCACCTGTAAATATGATGACTGCCAATGAACAGGCAAGGTGTGATGCTTTTAATCATCCTGTAGGAATCAATATGAAACTAAGAGAGGATTTAGTTTAATGTGGTTTATAATGTAAATTAGGGGAGTTCTAATATTGAGTCCTGTCAGCGAAAAAACATTCAAACGCATTGCAAGATATCAGAAATGTAGCCGAGCAGCCTCTGTGTGTCATTTAGGTGTAGTAATGCGTAAAAGTCTTAATATTAATTGAGGGAGAGTTGGTTAAGTCAGTGTAACTCAATCAGAAAACATGATGACACTGTTGTGCTAGATGGCATTACCCTGCAGATCTATGTCACACACTCTCATTTAATCAACCTGACATGAAAGTAAAGAGGGGAGGTGAGGGGGGCGGGGGGAGGAAAAAAAAAAAACAACTAAACTTCTTGTGACTTGTCGAGAAGGAGAAACGCCGGTTGCACTGCTTTGGATCCTGCACATAATTGTGTAAATATGTCAGGCAAACAGAGGAAGATCTCTCCTTTTAAACACTTGGCTTTTTCATCTCACCTCCTCAGGAGCGCTCGGGTAGCTACATATTAGCTTTGTGCGGCCCCCATTCACAAAGTGTGCCGAGTGTTTGTGTTTTGTAGGAGTTTTGTTTTGTTTGCTTTTTAATCAAGTTCAATTTCGTCTCCATCAATACGAGCTCTTTCCACACCCCTCTTCCTCACGTCTGCCCGCATTATAATGTGTCTCCTTTTTGGCTGAGGAGCCTTCACTGTTGTTATTGTTTGTTCCCTCTTATGGGGCCCCAGCTGTAACGAGAGGATGGGTATCTGTGGGTAATTGGTGGGTAAATACTTTGCAAGAGAGCAAAGGGAGGTTGTAACACAAGCAGGTTGTTGTGCTGTAAAGTAAAGAACGCTAAAGAGTAAATGGAGAGGCCTCTTCAGATGTGTTTTTACCTGAATATTTTTCAGATCATCAGAGAAAATATTTTGAACCTTTGTTTTTCTGGCTTCTCTCATATCAAGAACAGACTGGGTGGACTTATTTTCTTACTTATTAATATACCATGTGACGATGTGGCTGACTCAGGCCTGACTGAACTGAAATTCTTTAATAATTGTCCAGATCATCCATTTTGATGATTGATTAATCACATTGGTATATTAGTATTAATTGCAAACATTCTCTAGTGTTACCTTTTCAAATGCAAGGATGTGTTGCTTTTCACTGCTATGACCACTGATTATTATCAAGCAAATGCCTTGTTTTGTTCAACCAGCTGCCTAAAATGCAAAGATATTCAATTTTCAGTGATGATAAAACATGGAACTATGGGAAATTCTCTCATTTGAAAAGCTGGAACCAGTAATTGGTATTTTTGCTTGAAAATAATACTGAAATTATTTATTAGCTGTAAATTGATTGAGGGTTTTAGACTGTTGGTCAGAGATATTGTGATGTCTTTTTAACATTAATTGAGTAAGTAAGTGTGAGGTTAATGTAAAATAAATGCAACTGATGCTATTTTGTTTCTTTCATCTTTTCTTACTTGATCCCTTCATATCTTTAAAAATACTTTATTCAAGATAAAATCAAACATGTCCAGTATGTCCAGCCAAACAAGTGTAACGACAAAGTGCAGACAGTTGTTTAGCTGGTTCAGTTCAGTTTTAATGGCAATTTGATTTTAGTTTTTTTTGGGGACATTCACTTGTTCATGTGATCAAAGACTTTAAATGCAATAAATTTGAAAAAAAAAAAAAACTTAAAGGGCTGGAGCTTCGACAACCAGTTAAAACATGTGTTTATGTAACGTTATTCAGTCGGTGGCATGTCTTTACGCCTGATGGTTTACTGAATCCACTGAGGCACAATTACGTTGCCTTCACTTTTCACTTATATCCATTTACTGCCTTTTGGGATTCTCCATGTCATGTAAAATGTCGTTTTTATGCAACTGGCGACTTTTCACTCAAGTTTGTTAAAAAAAAAAGAAAAAAAAGAAAGTGGAACAAGGGCACTTTGATTGTTACCCTCTCCTTTGTTGTTTGTTAAAGGCCTTGTGGTTTGGCAGCCATTGTCTTTATAAACTCAAAGCTGTGTTAAATGCAGCCCCAGCCCAGCTAATGAGGGGGAGCCTTCAAAACCTCCATGAGATGATGCTGTCAAATGGGTGACATAAAAACGTTGCCTGTAATCCCCCTGTGCAGACCCTGGGTGTAAATATGCCAGCTCCACCATTTTCACAGCGTTTACTCACAGTTCAAACAATCTCTCTCCCTCCTCCCCACCCCACCCCCCCTCCCTGGAAACACAGTGACAGCTCTGCAATATTCTCCGCCAGAATCCTTGGCTGCCTGCGACCAATGAAACAACCAGGAACAGCTCTGATAATCTCCTTCATCCACATTGTGGGTAAGACACCCCTCTCTTTTTCTTTGTTTCTGTGGACTGAAACTTGTGCCGCTCACACATTTTGTACTGAGCGTGCTCAGAATCCAGGGTGTGACGTCTGGAAATTAATTCAGTGGTTTTGGAGCTACGAATTGATGCTGTTTGTTTGCACACTTGTATGTTTGTTCATATTCAGTATTAGACACTTCCTGTTGACTTAAAGGTGAAAACAAAAGACACTTAATGTGACCATTTTAATCGGCCTTATTACGGCTCATAGTTCACGTGAGTGTCCTAAGTTATGTCCTGCATGTGTTAAACTAAACTTTATTGGAAAAATAATCAGAATTGATTGTTTACAACATGTTATGTTGTCAATGTTATTTTCCTGTCACAGCTGAGCTCCTCTGAGGTAATAAATACACCCCATTCATCACTGTCATCCTACAGAGAAACCTACTGCAATGTTTTCATCCTGGTGATGCAGGCCTCTTCCAAATGATCATATTCTGCTCCAGCTGGAAAAAAAATAACACAAAGGAGTAACCTCAAACTATCCCACTGATAAATACTTGCTCCAGCAGGGCCTGCAGAACTCCATTTCAATGTAATTTTTCAGTTTATATTACATTAACTGATCTCTCACATCAGTGGTTATAAAGGTGCCATGCAGAGTTTTCCCCACAGATCAGTTTCTTTTTCCCCATTGTGCCTAGAGACACCTGTCTGTGTTGATTCACTTCCTGTGCACACCATTGTGCTGACAGGCAGTTGGTGGCAGTAACGTGCGTAGCAGTGTGCCAGCAAACGAAAATGAAGAAGCCTAGTAAATGTGGAAATAAGAAAATGTGGGATTTAAAATATCACAAAAAAAAAAAAAAATCAGCTTCACAAATATTTTATGAGGAAGATAATGCATTCAACGCGTTTGTTACACCTCAAGGATACACACAATGCATTTTGTTGAGCAGTACTGAGTGTAAACAGAACTTTTTGTTTGTGTAAAAGCAAACTCCACTCTCTGTTATAGTATTAAAGGATGGGGGGCTCATGGTCACGGTTAAGGTTAGAAAAATATTGCAGTCGTGGTTAAAAGAAACCAGTTTTGACCGTTGGTAGAGGTAGAACACGGCCTGTGATCCTCTTGATGGCTACATCCACCCTGACCTCCTCACGTTCTGTGGTGTCGCAAGTGTCACACTGCACTCATCTCTTCTCCTTGGAGACGACAGAAACTACTTTCATTACCTCAAGATGTCACTCGTCAGGACAGTTTAAGAATAGCTCGGTTTCAGTCAGTGTTTGAGCCACTCAACAAAGCTGTTTACAGTGATGTGATCATAATACAGACCATTGTACAACACTGGACAGAAGCCCCTTTGAAGTTGATAAGAAATATTAGGGACAGTAAACCTGCCTGACGGGCGACCTTTAGTTGTTTTCTTTTCAGTCCAGTCAGTGCTTTTCTCACATACCTGGGTTTGCCTTTACTGTTTTTAACATTGTCTTACTCGATATTGAAATGGTACTTTAGATTAAAGTTCTTAAGGTGAAGCCCCACTATACACGACAAAACCGCAGACTGTGGTGTCGCTCTCATTGAGAATACACTGGGTCGCCCTGTCGGACATCACCTTTGCTGCTCTAAGCATGCTTGGATACCTGACGGCATGAGCCAATGTTTTCTCAATGAGAGCGACACTCCTTATAAATCTATAACCTTAAAGAAAGCCCTGTATGTGTTTTTGCCCCTCGTGCTCCAACACTAGAGAACTTGTTCAAACTTTCTTGTCAACCAAACAGTGCTGCTCTCCCTCTGCCATCTTCACTTGTGCTGATTTTTAAGCACCGCCCATCACCACACGAGTGGCCTTGCTCACAGTATTGAGTGAGTGAGTGCAGTGCAGGCTTCGGGGGCGGGATAGTGCATGGGTGTGTCTTTCATTATAAAATCCCAATACTCTAGGAAAATGACAAAATAATCGTTTTTCTTTAATTTTGTAAGTTTTGTTTCACTTCAGTTTTGTTAAGTTTGGATCCAAAATCGAAATTCAATGAATTATCCAGCCCTAATAGAAATCAGGCACAACTACAGAATGAATTTCAAACAGATAAGTACCAAAATATCTAAATGCTGGAATACTGGAGTCACAAACTCACTATGCATAGTAACAATTCAATTAAAATTCATGACGTAGCTTATGTTTTTGTGTCTCTCCCACCACCCAAGCACAAGGCAGATACTTGCCTCCGCACTATTTTACCGTCCTTGTAGACGTGACCCGCACATGTTCCTCATCCATCCCTTGTCTCTGTCTAGTTTGGCTGCTCATCACTCAGTAATCCATACTGTGGCTTCTCATTTGCAGGCTCTGTGTTTTGTGTGGTCCCTCTCTTGCTTCCCATGGATCTCTCTGCAGGGAGCTGAGCTGACAGACTTGTCTGATTGATGTAATGGGGGGCGTCTCGTCAGCTATTGTTTTCCTCGCAAGCGTTCAGTGGCTTCACTCACCAGCCTTATCTGTCCCTCCTGTGTGGATATGGATGTGTCAGATTCACTGTACTGCAGGGAGAAATGGGTCATATGTCGACCTAAGAATTTCCGTAACGTTTGAATCGAGACTGAAGCGCAGTTTACTTTTCAATTGTCTGACGTTCAGAGTCAAATTGTGATGTGCTGTGTGAATTTGTTGGGTTGAGTTTTAGCCGTTGTACAACTTTGCCCCGTGCAACTTTTTACTCGTATGACTTTTCCCCGCGTCCATATCAAAATAGTCATGACTGAATGCAAGAGTTCTCACCTTAAGACCGTGAATAGTTTTCCACTAGTTTGAGTGTGTACCTGAAAACTTTCCCACAGAACTTTCCTGGATGTCAATGTTCGCTCCCTTGTCTACCCGTGCACCCTTTGATAATCCTGCCCAAAACTCCTTAAATTCACGAGAGAATTCTTAAGAATTCTTGAAAAACTCCTCTCTGGCTGTAGATGTGTTACTGCCCACCCACCCATCCATCCAGCCAGTGTGTGGTCAGAGGTAGAGGGGAAAACCAAGCCAGGCATGCGGACGATGGGCGCTCGCACCCTCCCACATATCATCACAAACCAGGCCGACACTTCCCCCAGTAATGAGCAGGGGCCCAGACTATGGGGTCAATTATTCATGTCCAGTCAGCTGGGAGAGATGGAGCAAGAGAGGAGGGGTGTTGAAGCCTCATTGAGCCTACAATTCTACCACACTCCACAGTGATTTTTTTTTCTTGGCAGAGCTGCCTCCATCCCCACAACTAAATCTTAAGTCCAAGTCTGGATGGAGTGTAACTTTAAAAGGCATACATGAGTGGCCACTCGCTCCAGTGGCCATCCTGCAGTAGCAGCCTTGGCTACTCAGTCATTCTCTGGCCTCACAATTACTGTGTTGAAAGGACAGACATTGATCATCAACACACTACAGCTGTTTCCAAGTGCTGCCATTATGCATACAGTAGACCATGTTGGGTCAGTTATCAAAGAGAATTACTCAACGTGGGGAGCCTCGGTGTCAAGTATCAGTCCTGTCTGTTTGTGCTACACATAGATTATGCTGCTGAATTAGCATTGTAGATGCCTCTCTATGTGTAGTCTCTGCTAATGATAATGGGGGAGGTCAGACACAAAAGGAAAATGCATCTTGATACTCAAGATCTTTCTCAAGAGAGGAAGCATCACAGGGGATCGTATGGGATGTTTTCTCATTTTTGTCAGAAACAAATGAGCACTTGATCACTGGCAACACTGCACCGAAAGGATCAAACCTATTGAGATGCTCCCCTTCACTTCCATTTAAGACAGGGTTGAAGACATTGATGGAGCAACTCATGGGACAGGAATGACTCCTCCTTTCAAGGCCATTTTGCCGTGGCAGAAATTTCCATGTCTCCATGTTTAGTGGCAATATCTCTGACATCAGGATAATCCATTTAGGTGACAGATTGCTGAGCTTTTCACTCACAAGTTGCATATGAGTCTGCATTTTAATAGTTCACAAGCTCAAGGGGGAAGAATAAATCTAGTACTAGTACATACTATATCTACAGAACATGATCACAGCATGTGCAGCAATAATATACTAAGCATACTTTGATTATCAAATATTTGTATGTAAGCTCCAGAAAACCTATGGGTAAAGCTGTAGTGGTCAGTTCAGATTCATGGCAGTTACTCTACAGTGGCCAAATTTTCATGCTAGAAAAAAAGCATCAAAACCTCCAATGAAGCCGCATCCTCAGCATTATCCATTTTCCATTGTCCAGCCATATGTTCAGTATTTGCAGAAGACTGGCGACACACTTGCACACTCTGGCTCCATGTGAACAACAACAACTTTTTATGGACTCCTTCGCTATTATCAAACTCATAACCAATGGAACACAGGCTGTGTGGGTATATATATTCTGACTCTTGGTAACTGACCACACCTTACAAGTCTACAGAGTATTTGCGCCTGTGTTGGTTGGTGTGTGATTTTAAATGAACCTACAATGGCAGTTTTTGTATAACATCTGTTTGAAATGATGTTATAACTGAGTCATAATTGCCCATGAATATTTTATGCACAAAGGTCTAGTAGATAAGATTCTTGGTGCATTCATTTACTAATGCATAATAATGGGCCAAATCAAATCATGCAATAAAAATAAACATTACAGTACCTCTCTATTAAAATTGGGTTCCCTTGCAACTTAATAGTATTGTATATCTCTCTGCTCATACTGGAGGGCATGCTGTGTACATTCTGCTGCGAGTGACTCTGACTATAGAGAGACATCTATCAAAATCCCATAATGGCCACCATCAGGATGCAGTGTGAAGTAAAAACACATGGAAAGAAGATTCCCTTCTTTATTAGCTGTCATCATTCCCATGAATATATGTGCAAATAAATGGCTAGTATCACACAGGGAGCAAATGTGTCCCAGACGAAGCCCCAGAAATGGGAGGGTGGTGGGAGGTAAAGCAGTGTGTGTATATATATGTATATGTATGTGTGTGTGTGTGTGTGTGTGAGTGAGAGAAAGAGAGAGACAGAAACAGGATGGTGGGGGGTTCATGGATGAAAAATCATCACCAGTCCAAATGCAGATATTGTGGCGGCCTCACACTCCTGCCAGTGTCACCCTCCATTCGTCACTGTCCGCAAGCCTGCCTCTCATTAAGTGGCCCCGCTCCAGCGACAACTTAATTTCCTTAAGAGGACCAGACACCTGATTCAATTGTGTGCCCATTACAGATTTGTTTTCCCCGTCTAGGCCTTGCTGGGACCGCATGGCTCTGAACAGAAATACACTCCCACTATATTAAATGTTGTGGACGTAATTCCCAGACATATGATTCATGTCTGCCTCCCAGTATCCATCCCTCACAATGCCCTCAGCTCATATGGTGGTGCAGCTCCATTCAGCTGGACGGGTTCAGCTGTGCGTCTGCTGCTGTAGTTGTTATATCACAACCTTGTCTTTTATTATATATGTTCAGATAGCTCTTTTTAATAGTGGATTGAGTCCAGGTGAAGTGAATGAACAGTTAGCTGTCCTAGTTGCCCTTTAGTTTTTCATCCAATTAGATTTTTCCAATGACTAGTCAGCTCATATTTTTGCATTTTTGAATTCAGAGACATGTTTAAGATAGTTTCTTCCTCACCTGATTATTAAGCTCACTGGTTTGTTATCACGTCATCACAAGACCCGGTGCTCTTCAATAATTCAGAACCACTTTTGAACCGTTTCAACATGACTGCTCCTCAGTCCTCTGTCTTTGAAGATCAGACAGTGTAAGATGTTTTTATCTGTACGTCAGCGCAGGTGAGACTTCCATTGTCCATTTGACTGCTGGTCTCCATAGTTTACCTCTCACCTACACCTGTCAGTCAAACAGCGTTTCCTCTCGTGCAGGGTTTAACTGATTGTTGCTGTAATTTTTCTGTCATGGCTTTTATCCGCAAGGTGTGAGTATGTTTGATACCAGGTGCTCACCCAAAACCACACAAAAGCCTCACGTATTCATTTATTTATGGTTCTCTCTGTGTTTTTTTTACAAGCACCCTGTCAATTACCTAAAAATTCATGCTTTGAGGAGTCATTTTTGATCTCACACTCGTCCAAATAGGATTGTACGTCTGTGTGCATTGTTTGCTGTTGATATTGCTCTGAATTCAAAAATAAAACCAGAGATTAACACCAACCATTTTCACATCCATACACATCCACACACACACGCACACAGTCAGAGTGCAGGTTTTGCTTTAAACATAACCAGAGGACACCTCCAAGAGATAAAACTGCTGAGTATGGGTCTGTTTTCATCAGCCAATAAAATGCATAGAAAAACTGAAAGTTATAGAAGGCATTCACTAACCTCTTCCTCTGAGGCTTTCCCTCTGATCCTGGTGTGTGTTTGTGTGTGTGTGTGTGTGTCGTATTGGCAGTATTGGCAGTGTTACCAAAGCAACCAGACCCTGTAGTGGTTTGTAAATACTGAGTTTTGGTTTTAGATGATTAGTTTAGAGCTAAAGGGCTAACCAGCTAACCTATCTGCAGAAAATGAATCAAGCACTAGTTCCTTGTCCTCCAGTGTGATGAGTTCCTGCTTTTCCTTGTCAAATATGATTAGAAAGTGAATATGACTTGCATTTTTTGTGTTTCATATCAACTCAGTATCAACTTTTTATAGACAAAACAATGAATTCAGAAAATATCAACACATATCAGTGAGAAAATTAGAGTGGCAGACTTTAGAGTGCAGTTACACCCACATAATTCATTCATATGTCAACCTCAAAAATGGACTTTTGATGCAAATTTTTATTTCAGTTTTTCCTCTACCTCTTTATTTTCTACATTTTTACCCCCATCTGGTCCAATAGAGCTCAGCAGCGTGTGTGGAGGAGTGTCTCCTGTTCCCCCTGTCCTCTCCCTCTCCAGGAGCATCAAAAGGAGGAGGACCCACGCAGGGTGTTTGAAGAGCCCACAGACACTCCCCTATGGGTGGTGAACTGGCAGATGCTCAAACCACACAACTCTATCTAGGCGGGAGGAGCATCCTTCTCATCTGCTTTTGTACCCCTGCCATTGGTTTCCCTCGTAATCCATGAACCAGACATGAATTAACTGTATTGTCGTTGGTAGATTTGTAGACTTGCACGCAGCGTCGTGCCATTAATCAGTGCCATTTATACTTGGCTTAATGGAGCAACCTCAGTCTTGGTGTTATTATCATTTGTCCTTGGTTTTGTTTGTTTATTTAATTTGTGCTCTTGTAGTTCAAATTCTTTACCTTTAAAAGACCGATTCCTCCTATTACAAGAAAACTTATCTCTTAAAATTGACAGATGACCCCTTTAGAGGTATAATCTTGTTTTTTTTTTGAAGGTGGTTAAGGTCCAAAAACTAGTTGCCTGCCTGGGATGAAAACCAGGAATCCTAACCACAAGACCATATGGGATTGATTCAGAAATGACATTAAATAAAATCAGATTCTATAGCAACATCTGTCCTCATGTCATGGTTAGCTTTGACTAATGCACAGAACACGCTGCGAACCATCCTCATACAGACAGTTTCTTTGGTAGGAAATGTAAACTGCAAAACTTTGTAGATAAATAAACTAAATTATTAAAGATCCAGTGTGTAAAATGGTTGGAGAAACCGTGATGTCTAGCGTTCAGATTCTAGAATGCAGCGCTCGCTCATACTCACCCCTCCCTGTTGGCAAAGTGGCGGTGGCCTCCGAGGACATGGCGTCTTACATGGCTGGGACGACTGGGAGTATTTCAGGAGCATCTAGTGATGAGGTGAAGGTCTAAACCATATTACGATATGTTATGATATCTTCTTTCCTTCCGCCTTCTTCTTCGTTGATTTGTTTATACACGCGAAACTTGTGAAACGCGCTATGCTGGATATTCTGTTCAGGCTGCCGTACAAACATGGTGGTGCAAGATGGCGACACACTCAAAGCAAGACCCTTGCTATATGTATATATAAAAGAATAAATATAAGGCTACGAAAACCAAACAAATTTTATTTTATAGCGATTATACACTTATACAAATATATTCATGGGTAGTATATTCAGATTTTGCCAATAAACCTTGGCAATTATTACACACTTGACCTTTAAAGGGATTTTTAGTGTATGTTTGGCCATACAAGTGGTGGGGTTGTAATGTTGTTCATTCAGTTGATCAGGACGTCTTTTGTCCTGACTGAAATAGCTTTAGTTATTGGATGGATTGTAATGAAACTTTGTACGGACATTCATGGTCCTCAGAGGATGAAGCTTACTGACTTTGGTGACTTCTCTGGGGCCATCACAGGTTTCAAATTCAAGGTTCTCTATGAAAGGTCTTGACAGCTGTTAGATGGATGGGCACAACATTTTTAATGCACATTCATGTCTTCCATTAGATGAATGTTTATCGCTATCACCAGGTCAAAAGTTAGTTAGTGTTACTGTTAGGGTGGCTTCGTTTTCTTCATTTATATGAAGACAAATCCATAGCCATACAAAAAGCAAACTAGCTGCATGGCCCAAAATCTCCACAGATAAGAGAGATGACGTTTCTTTGTCATTTTTTACTACTCACCCTTAACAAGAGGCATTTTTGTGTAGTAGTGAGTGTGGTGGAAACACATACCTGTATGTCATTCCTGCTTTTTCCCCCCTCAAGAAAATGAACTGCAACGCTCTTTGCTGTCAACAGGGAGAGGTACAGTGTGTTGTCAGTATGTTTTCAGCAGCTCAGCCATCATAACTTCACACAGCTGTGGTCCCTACCATGCTGATTGTCTGGCCTTTAGCTTCCTGGGTGGCAGCGTTGAGGCTTTGACCCGCTTTGTCTCCCTCTCCCTCGCCTGCTCGCTCAGTCTGCCTCTATCTGCGCTCACAGCGCTCACCTCCTCCGACAGGCCTCCCAGAACGTCGGCTCCTGAAAGACAAGCCTCTCCCCCCCCTCCATCCTTTTAATTCTTCATCTCTTTCCTTCTCGCAGCTGTTTCCATCACCTCTCTGTATCTCTTTCCCTTTGCCTGTCCATCTATCACAGCCAACTCCTCACCCAACTCCTGTGCTCTCATGTCAGTGAGAGGTGAAAGAGGTGTCTTGCAGTAAAGAAGAACCTGCAGCTTTGTTTCATATTACACCTCACAGAGTGCTGTAGCTGTCTGCAGCTATCAGCATCTCCTGCTGCCTCCTACAAAACAGTTTCTCCTCTTCACACAAGTACTTTTCTTCATCTTGCTGCATACCCTTAATCCATCAATGCAGTGATTTGAAAGTTGAAATTGTAGTGGAAATATGCCATGAATATATAAAATAATAGATAATGTAATGTAAATTTTATAATCTAAGATCAGGCATACAACTTTATACAACACACACAGTGAAGCATCATTGCCTTAGTCTTGTGGTTTAATAGACACAAGATGCAAGAACATTTAAGTAGCTGTCACTGATGAAGGACAGTTAATAACATATTATTATGACAGTTTTAAAGAGGAACTACGCAGGATTTTTGCCTTAACTATGCTACATTTTTACCTTAATTAAACAGCTTCAGAGTAATTGTGATGGTTAAATAAAAGACTTGTAACTTGTTACAGGGAGAATGGAGACTATCTGCCTTCCATGTAGTGTCTCTTGGCCTGAAAACCAACCTTGCAAGATCAGCACCTCCAACCCGGTGTCCCAGCTCTCGTCTCTGCACACTGCAACACAAACGCACCCCGTAACCCTTAATCTCTTATTTATAACAGATAAAACTACACAAATATACACGTCATAACATCATATGTTATTTAACCTTATCCACCGCTACTTGGCAGCAGAACTAAATTGCAGGTTTGACATATAATGACTTAATATAAAGTTGATTTCAGTTTCCTTTCAGCTCCATTTTGGTCTCCTCCAGCTGGACTTTTTTCACCAGCTATAATAAACATGCCACTGTACCAAAGGCACCAGTGTGCTCATGTCTTTACAGGAGGACGGTCTTCATTTTGCCAATGATCTAATTGTTTCTACTCAAAAGTTTAACTCTTTTCAACTCGTGCCTTTTGTTTAAAGAACAAAAACTCACCCACGTCACAGTGCTCCCCAGCCCCAACATGAAAACTGCGAGTTGCGAGTTCTTCTATTGAAATACATGGGTTGCATTTTAATTTCTCCTAAGCAGTGTGTCTGTGCATGAATGTGCCCTTAATCAGCTGAGGGATGCACTACAAATATGGACGCTTTGCATCATGTTTGTCTTGTAATTCAGCAGGGAAACAGAAAACACTGTTCTGTTTTTACCCTCTACATTTACAGTGATCCTACTTCCCCCGAGCAAGCTATTACAACTCCGTGGTCATATTTCATTAAAGAACTGTTTAAAATGCAACATTCTTAATAGGCTCATTGTAACTTTGTGTGTATGTGTGTAGCAGCACATGCCCATTATACCAGTGTGTGTGATTCCTGCGTTTGTTCGATCCCTTTATCTAATGATCAAAAAGGGGCTATGTGCCCATGCTGAAGGGGGCTGGTCCAATGAAGGAAGAGAGAGGGTCTCTACACATGTAATCCTTGTCATTGAATTTAGGCAATCTTTTTTTTTTTTTTTTTTATTAATGAATATTTCAGTAGTTATTGCAGCGAGCTACTCGTGTGAGTCTCTCTTTTCACTGCTCCCTTTGCTCATAAGTGAATCACTCATCTAATGATTTAATTAATAGCATTGTATCCACAGATGAAAAGCTTATATTTAATCAGCAAAATGGAGTGAACTGAGATCAGGGGCCTTGACTGTCATCAAAACGTGCTTGAGGTCCCACTTGCTCACTAAGCCACTCTAAGCCCTGGGACACCCATACTTAATTGAGAGTTAATAAATAAATGTGGTTAGAGTAATCCCTGGATCCAGCCCCTCAGAGCCCCCCAATCTAACGCTGTGTGTGTGTATGTGTGTGCATGTGTGTGTATATGTGTGTATATGCATGCATACCCTGGCCAAGCTCACTATGTCACTACAACTGTGCCAAGGCAGACTCTACTGTAGTGTGCCAGATACTGGTTTATTTACCTGAGATGCCCCTTGTGTCACAGCAAGTGCCATATGTTAGATCCCAGGATGATTGGTCCCAGAATGTACCATCTCCTTTTTTTCCCCAGTTTTACTCAGATATTGTAAATCATGAATTCAAAGCCCTTTCTGACAGAAAAACTCATTCTTTAAATCTGTCTTGGTTTACAAAATAGTTAGTGGTAAACAAATGACCAAATATAGATACAAACTGGGGAAATTAATGAGTGATGAGTGCAGCAGAGACTGTAAAACAAGACAGAGATTTGTTAGTCTGAAACCCTACGTTAGTGTCATCTTCAGTTGTTTAGTGTATCCGGTATGAATCCTCACATATTTTTTCATATTATATCTGTTCACTGTTACATTTGTTGTTCAGTTTGTGTATTCATAAACATTTCGGTGAGGAACTTTTCCAGTTTTTAAAAAAGTTACCATTAGTGTTTTTGCCATGTTAAAAGTGGAGTTCATCTGACAAGGAGGGTGAAGATAAAACATCAAAAAATCAGACCAATGTCACATTGGCCCTTTGTTAGAAAACACTAATAAAGATTTCATGTGGTTTTGATAATCAGCAAAAGTGCATGGATCTTTTTGCTGCCTGTGAATTTAATTAGTTTTATACCAAGATTATGATCAATAAACTAATAGAATAAGAATAATAAGCAGATACAAAACCTAGTGACCAGGTCGACAATAAAATGAAAAAACAAATGGATAAACAAAAACCTTCACATCTGCAGCTCTGACTGAAATGGACACACATCCATATCAAGGGAAAAAAATAAAAACCAAAACCCTCTCATCTGAGTTTTTGGTTGACAGTGACAAAAACAGCTGAAACTGACGTCCGTGGAGAACAAGAAGACCCACTGAAAAACTTTCACTTACGACCTGTGTGCAAAACAATCTTAGTTTTTACCTCTTGACTGACTTTGGACTTGACTCAGGCTTTGGAGCCTCTTCTGAGTTTGAGATGAGCCCCCTTCCTCCCTCCAACTCTTTTTTCCATACTATACAAATCCACATTTGCTGGTATGAAAGAGAAGGAAAAGGGGGAAAAAAAGAAATGGAGAGAGAAGTGTGTGTTTAGCTAAGCAGGGGCAGCCCCTGGTCCATTGCCCATCATTTATTGATAAAGGCCCTGGAAAATGCGCGGGAAAAAAAAAAAACTAATGAAATTATCAACGTTCTTGAATTAATGATGAATGGGAATAAGAAAAGGCTGGGCTCTCTGTGGAGCCAGAGAGGAGCGCTGCTTCATTAGCCATGCAGTCTCATCACATCCTCTTTTGGAGCTGCAGACACTGGGGCTCTCCACTCTCTCCTCTCCTCACCATCAGGACCTGCCATTGGATTCCATTCAAAAAAAAAAAAAAATCTCCCATCTTCCCTCTTTCCCTCCCTCCACCCCTTCCCCTCTTCTTCTGCTTTTTTTTTTGTTTGTCTTTCCTGTTACTTCACCTGCCACCTTCCACCTCCCCCCTCCTACCCTCACTGCATTCAGCAGACAGGAACTCTGTGGTGGCTAATTTTATTTATCACTTCTTTTACTTTTTCCTGAGGATGAAGAGAAGAAAAACCTGACCCACTTCTGGAAGCATTTGTGGCCAGAGAGCACACCTCTTTGCCTCTGCCTACTCTTCTGCTTTTCTTTTTCCTTTCTTTTTTTTTTTTTTTTTGTTCTCCAGCTCTCCCTCCTGACTGGTTCTCTGTGGATATCATTCCTGATTCTGCACATGCAAATGATATGGGAGGGAAGATGAGGGGGGGCTGCATTTGGATTCATTGCCCTCTCCTCCTCCGCCTCCTCCTCCTCCCTTTTACTTCTCGTCTTCTTCTTCTTCTTTTCCCTGGGTGGAGCAGGAGTGGGCTGGTGAGCCGGAGCACGCTGAGAAATCACGGGCATGGGGTCTCATTAGGTAAGCAGAGGCCAGGGCAGCGGGGCTTCACCCAGACACTGATTATTCCGAGAGCAATATCTGGAGGATCACCTCGGCTACACACCTGATTAGAACCACTGTAGTTCAGCCCTCTTTGACTCAAGGAAACGAGTTTATCTTGCCTGTTGTGTGGGATCATGCTCAGGCTTTGAAATTCACTGCATTTAAAGAAATTATTTTGGCTCATTTTCTTTATTTCTAAAGCTTGAACGAGGATTAAACTTTTATTATTATTCCTCCTAGTAACTCTTTTTCTCTTAACACCCCCCCGTTGTTTGTGTGGTGAGGCCTTCCTGTTTCATTTGCTCTGTAGAAAAATGGTTGTTCCGTCAGTTTGATAGATACAGTAATTATCTGTCGGTGCCGTGTTTATTTCATTCAGTTAATAACGGAACAAATGGCTTTACTGTGATTTTTTTGATGCTTTATAATACCCCGACTAGATCACCCATACATGCACGTAGCCCACTCATAAAAATTGATGACATAAAGCAGCGTGCATGACAGACAGCAGTGACACGCATAATATAGCATACAGTCCTTTACATGGTAATCTGATCTGAGAGGGATTCAATTATTTAATAATAACACGACAGACTATCATTAAAACAAATTGTGTATGTCAACGCAAACACACAGTCGGAGCTGCGAGGTCACAGGTGTAATGTTGTGTTTTGAAGTCTTGAGCCCTCCCACTCACACACACACAGACACACAGACACACACATGCGCACACACACCCTCCTCTCCATCCACCGGTTCTTTTCTTATGAATTGGCTGAATTGATCCTCATACAAATTAGGTCTGTCCTCAAAGGGCTCCATCAATACATTGACTCCTTTTATGAGGGTCATCAAACAGCCATTACTGGGCATCAGGGGGTCCCGTTTGGGGAGAGACTGCCCAGGGTGACTGATGAGCTGGATGGGGATGGTAGCTCGTCTGGGGGCCTTGGAGCTCTGGGCCTGTGGCAAAGAAAAGAAAGACAGGAGGGGGTGCTTATTGAGTGTTAGATTCATTAGTTAAGCTAAATCAAATTAATTTGCTGTGCAACAGAGCTGCTGCTGCTCCAAAGATGCACTTTGTTGCCTTTGTGATAGCAAAAGCCCCCACATTTATTCTACTACTTAGAAATCCTTTAATCTCATGTCAGGATGAACTGAGACAAATGAAACTGTAACGAACGATTCTTTTCATTACTGATAATCTGATGATTATTTTCTCAGTTCTCTGTTTGGTCTATGAAAACAGTGAAAAATGGCCGTCATAATTACCTAAAGCCTGAGGTAACCTCTTCATATGTCTTGTTGTTGTGACCTACTGACTAAAGCCCAAAAATATTCAGTGTGCAAAGATTTTTAGAAAACATGACCGTGTGTATCTGAATTATGTTTGATAGTACAAACATATCTCTGCATTGTTTATTATAACATTAACGAAGACCAAATCGTCCTTTTCTTTATCCCAAAGACAAGAGAAAAAAAAAGATACATCAAATAACACAAAACACTTAAAATGTATGACAAGAGAAAATAATATTGAAGTACCAACAATAGACAAGCAGAGTAGAAAAAAAGCCCTTGAGTATTCCCCATGGTTGCTCTCAGGTATTACGAAAGAATCTTTGAAACTGAACACAGACACAGCAGGATGTAAACAAACTGTCACTGCTGTCAAACACTTGCTTCAAGAAGTGTCAAAAGTTCAGACTTTTCAATTACAGCAGTTTTAATATGCACGCAAGCCTCCCCTGACTGATTAAAATGCAGCATTTTAAGTCTAATTGTTCAAGAAAACTGTGTTTTATGTTGCTGCAATGGTAATAACTAATGATAGATGCATAAAATTAGCATACATTTCCCAGACTAAGAGAATATCTGATCATTGTGCCATAGAGAATTGCTCTAAGTTAGGAAGTTAATTTCATTATCTCCTCCTCCTCCTCATTTAAAGCCCGCCACTTTACAATAATTGGAAAACAGAATAAAAGATTAGCTTTTGACTGGATGACGGGCGTTAATAAAGTGTGATGGAATGTGAGTGTTACAGAGTGGGTACCAATTACAGCAGCCAATCTCAGACAGGCAACCATTGATGGTGGTGGTTCAATCTCTTCATCTGCCGTACAGTACCATCAGGGACCCACTGCAGAGACCTCTGCTCCAGCTAGCAGGCTAATTGTCAATTCTGCTTAAGTCATAAGGAGAGCTATTTTACCAGGGCTTTGGAGAGGAAGTGAACTGTAAAATTAAAGTAAAAGTCGAGTATGAATGTAGAAATAAAGTTCAAGGAGAAGCACTTACAGATTTTGTGGAATAATTTGGGTTAGATAATGTGAAAAAAATGTCTTTTGGAAATAATATTGCACAAAGAATTATATTATCAATCAACTTTATGAAATGCGGCACAACCTGGTGTGTTAAAAAGTTTAGATAAATGAAATTTTTTATACGAACATTGTCTGTATAGTGGTTTGAAAGGTGATCATCTGAAAACATTTCTTTCTTTCTTTTTCTTTCTTCTTCTTTTTTTTTTTTTTTTTAATGATGTCAAACACATTGTAGTCATATACCAGGAGGCCTGTAGTGGAGTGAAGCCGAAAATTCATGACATCGGTTTCCTCTTTATTCTCATGGGTCACCCTCATCCCTCATCATGTCACCGCCGTAGTCACATTAACCACATCAGTCACAGTGACCCAACACATCATCAGTCACTGGCTGTTTCTGCTATTCTAAACAAATGGTCACCCCAAATGCAATTTTGCTTAAAACTTGAATGGCATGGCATTTGTAAAATTAAAAGTCTAGTCAGAGGCTTAATTGTAACAGATGAGAACAATTTGCAGAATATAATAGGACACATCTAGTATTAGAACCATCTGTATATATTATTATTATATTATTATATCAGAGCCCAAACATAAGAAACAGTGTAGACAATCTGTCTATATTGATATGTTAACTGAATCTGTACAGTGTTATGTTAATTGTATGACAGTGTATTATATTGTCAAAAAAGCGTTGATACCATCTTATACAGTAATATGCTTTCCTTTATGTACACTTTATAATTTATTAGTAATTGGTTCATCAATGTTAACAAATCATTCACTTATGTTTTATAGATTAGATAGATATAGATAGATTAGATTGTATATAGACATTTTTTGGGTTGCCTTGCTATGAGATCTTTCTGGCTTTAAATTGATTTTTCTGGTGTTTAATAAAGTCATCAGAGAAGGGTCATGTGTTTCTCACTTTTAATAAGCCAAAAAGAAAAAAAAAGTTAAAAGTTATTAATTCAGCTCTACTCAGAAAGAGTAGTGCAGTTGTAACCAGTGACCTGCAGCCTGCTGTTAAGAAGTTGTTAATGAATGGACTGTGGTCAAAGTGGTGTGCAGCACTGTTGAGGAGGACGGACAACTTGACAACCCCATAGCTGCTCTTAATAATGGCTTAAAGCTCATCTATGCAGCACAGATGAATGATTTGCAAACCGCTAATAAAGCTATTACTTAGAGCTTTTCCTCCCCTTTTCCCATCGTCAAAAAAGGGTTGATTAATTCATGAAGTTTATTTTTATTGCTGAAATGTGCATTAACTCTCCTCCCTACAGTGGAGTTTATATTCTTAATCTGTGATTAATGAGAGGTGGCAATCGGCTGACAAAAGGCATATCCAGTGTACAAAGGCTCAGTTACAGTATGTGACATTTAAAATTGTTACTACAAATCTGTTGACAAGATACACAATTTCACAAGAAGAAACAAGAGGAAGAGACCAGATTCACTAGATTTCTGACTCTTACTGTATTTATGTAGTTCTTAATCATGCTGAACATTTCTGAAAACAATGTGCTCTTCTAAACACTATTCATTTCTCTGCATTCTCTAATTCCACATTATCGGAGATGTAAGTAGGACAGAATGGTGGAAACCTGCCGATCTGTACACACACACACACACACACAGGGATGCATGCATGCATACACTCACAAACACAGACAATCTAGCCTCATCAGAAACTATGTGGTGGGCCCTTTGTTGTCAAACTCTTCATACAGAAATCGCATATTCATGGAGTTGTATGTATAAGCCATTTCTGCTGGCATAAGCATGCAGCACAGCAGCGGTGTTCTGAAATGACTGCCGTTTTCTGCCATTCTTTGCCACTTAACCTACCTCTCTGTTTGAGAATGTGGCACCTTGTTTTTTTGATGCCTGGCGCTGCATCACAGCCCCTTCACAGTAAAGTCTCCGGGTTTAATAGTGGCTCGGAGGCCTGTGGTAACACAAGACGCCTCCCGATTATACACTAAACAGCAAGATTTGCAGTTATTCAATTGACATCATTTTGTTGTGGAGTGGCAGTGGACAAACAGGACTGCTTTGAATTAGTGGTGAACTGGTGTTTACTGCCTTATCTTACAGATGTTGAATGCAGCTGTTTTCTCTCCCCAACAATAAAGAGAATGCTTCACACGCACACACACACACACACAAACCAGCCCGCTCACCCTGAACTCAGATATCTATATTTCATCACGTCTCTAGACTCCCCAGCACCTTTGTTTTAGCCAACATCATGCTAAATCAAATTCTTGCATCATGAAATTGTTAAAATTCTTCTCCTTATGTTGGTGAAGAGTATTATAGCACTAAAATAGCTGCAAAAGTAACTGGATCTAGTACACAGGGTTAGGGTTAGGGTTTGATTTTAGAAGGGTGTAGACACTGAATTAATAGACAGTGAAATTGTAAAAAGCCCATATTAACTGTCCTGTAGGAGACACAAAGAAATGTTTTTCCTTCCCTCTGTTGATTGGAGGCACAAGGTTTTGTTTCTCTGGCGTAGAATCAGTCACCTGCTGTCAAGCCTCTTTGATCCTCAGTAGGTTCAACATTTGCCGTTTCCATTAAATCTTGTCCATCTAAGAGCCGCCAGTAAAAAGACAGGGATTTTCAGAAGTGATGTCTCAGACCTGCCCGACAGAGGCCTTAACATTCTGACATAAATACACCCCCCCCCAGTTTAACCTATCTGGTACGATTTAAAGGATTAATATGAAATTTTGGGAGATATGAAGCTAAAACAGTAAAGCACCTAGTTAAGCTTGGGACAAAAAACTGGAAACAGGGGCAACAGCCTGCTGCATCCAGAGGGAACATAATCAGCCTAACAGCACTTCCAAGGCTCATGAGTCAACATGTCACTTTTTTTTTTTTTTTTTTTTTTTTTCAACTTATTCCACATAACTCAAGTGCAAAAGGACATGTTATGTTTTTGCGTGGGGTTACAGTATGTGCTGCGCTATTGCTCTCACTGGTTGCCTGGCAACCTCGCAGTGATGACAAGACTCCACGAATAAAGCAAGAGATATGACATGTTAATTGGTGAGGTTTACAGTTGCTGAGGTGCTGTAACCTCTGGACAGAGCCGGGTTAGCAGTTTCATCCTATTTCCTTATTTCCTGTTGTTTTCTTTTCTTAGCTAAGGCAAAATCTCACTGTCTCCTGGCTAGTGGGTTAATGCACAGGAACAAGGCTGGTATCAGTCTTCTCATCCAGCTCACAGCAAGAAAACAGAGAATATCCCACACAGTGTTGAACAATTCCTTACAAAAGAAGCTTTAAACTTCTAGCTTTTGAGTGCAGACGAGCAGGTGTGGACCTGGAGCAGAAAACACACTTAACACGTAAATAATCTACTATGTACTGTACAGACCAAACAGACTGACCAGAGAAGAGCAGGATTGGAGTCCGATACCAGATACATAGAGAAAAAACATAAAACCAGCAAAGTCAACTTAATTGATGAGTTTCACATGATGTGTTTCTACATGTGCAAAGCAATTTGTAATTTACCCATATCAGCCAGACCATGAATTACCTTAATTAGAAACACCACCTCGAGCTCTTTCTATTGATCGCCCAGCACGCTAAATCAAAAGTAATGTTGGACAGTTACCCGAGAAAGCCATCGCTGATTAATCAGTCGCTGCTCAATCATTACACTTTTAAAGAATTTCCTCTTCTTTTAACACGTCTTCCATTTCACCCCAGCGTTTTGTATTTTTAATTTTCTTTTCCCAGAGCTTTATTTGATGTTTTGTAACTTTTCATGTGTTGCCAGTGGATTGCTGCCTTTAAAAAGGAGATGCTTCCCTTCTAGGGTGGCAAGGGTGTATATGCATATGAATATTTTCAATTGATGAATACGATACACCGCCGCAGCGCCTTTGATAGTCTCCTGCTTGGGTCCTGAGTGATGTCATAATGGTGGGACGCCGACCCTGGGCAAAACATCCCAATCCGCAGCAGAGAGGAGCAAACATTAGAGCCCTTTGACGTCCTCTGTGTTTAATATTACAGGACTGTTTACTGAGGAGGGAGTTGGTTGTTGTGTCCATCAGGGAACCCAAGTATGTTTAAGGTCAAGCCATCTCAGTTCCTCTTCAGTCAACTTCAGGATCTTTGATCACTTGTTGTTTTTGACAGTGCTGTTTTCAATCGTGGCCAGGTCTTTATAATGCATGAGGACATTACATAGTTATGAACAGCTTGGCAGGCAAGTCAAGGCAGTGATGGAACTTATTAGACACTTTCAGAGAGAACTTTATGTTCCTCACCGTACCTTAAGCTGAGTGGAATAGTTCAACATTTTCCGCTTTCTCTTTGAGAGGTAGATGAGAAAATTGATAACACTCTTGTATTTGGAAGGAACTCAAGGAAGTCACTACATTTGGCCATGAAATGCTCTTTTACATAGTCCCAATCCTTGTCCCCCACCCACCACCCTAAAAAATATGCAACTTTATGTTTATACATTTGTTTTTTGTACAAATTAAATTAAAAAACTCTAAATTTTGTTCATTTTGGAGAAAACCAGTGTTTCTGTTTTCCCTGTTTCTGGTCTATATCCTAATTTAAACAGTTCTGACCTTTCTAAGTTTTTCTCCATTTGATTTGTAAGGTATCATCTTTGGGTTATGATCACTGCATATTGTTACAGTGGGTGGCCGAAATTGTTAGAACAGCTGACAGATCTGAAAATACCTGACCTTTTTTTTGCCTCCAAAACATGATTTCATTTCATAATGTTCATGAAATATGCAGACGGTCACTCTGCTCACTCTCGCAATCAGATCAAGTGAGTCCTACTGTTTTTATCCACTTTTAACTTTAATATTTGGTATGTCCACCTTTCAGCAATTACAGCAGCACATTTCTGTGGCATAGTGTCAATATATTCAACACTTCAACACTGATGTTATCCCGTGCCTTATGCTCCTCAAGCCAAAGATTTTCCTTTGAATGTATAATAGATCTCTCCAGTTTATTTTCCAGCTCGGCCCAAATTTGCTCGATGGGGTCGAGGTCCAGACTTTGTAAATAATTTGGCTTTGTCTGTGAAGGAACATGATTGTGTGACATTGACAGTGAAATAGGCCTAGCTTGTTTTTCGTGAGGGAAATTACCTAAATCTTCTTATGATGGCGCTATTCTATGGTTTAAAGAGCATAATGAAGATTAAATTCAACAAAAACAACTGAAACCTCTTGAATGCCAAGTGCTCTAATAATTTTGGTCACCACTGTATAAAGTCTTGTGCCACTTGACTGTTCGGTGACTCAGAATATGATGAAATGCAGACTGAAGGCTTCTAAGATAACAACTCATTAAAAGCTCAACATGATATCCCAAAGGCCATATATACCGTATTATAAAGAGGCAAATACCAAGACAGTCGTTTAAGGGATAAAATTCATAGTAGATTTCATACCATTGAAATAGTCTTGAGACATTTTAAACTTCGTGTGCATAGAGGCAGGAAAATCAAAAAAATAGGGGGGCGGAAAAAAAGCGCAGACTTCAGAAGGGTTCAGAAAGGTCGTCTGTGAAACGCAAACGGTTTGGTTATTCAAGAGATGAGATAAGGGCGGACCACAGACTCAAAAACCAAATGACCCCTAGTTGGTTTGGCTGCAGTAAAGATTTAGAGTTTTTAATCGCTTAATGTATAATGCATATGGACTGAATCGGGCTTATTGCTTATTCAGGGATTTTTCAGTGAGGATAAAAATGTGAAGGGGAAGCATTAAAGTCAAGAGTATTAGCTCATTTTGATGGTTTTCCTTTTCACGCCATTTTTGGACGTTAAGCATGAACATGAGTGTGTCCATTTGCTGGAGGCAGGTGTTTGTTTGTTTGGGTAGGCATGTACATTATATCATTAACATTTCTTAGTTTGCATCCTATTGTCCATCTGTTACCAATGAATCTCTGGAGAATAAACAAATCTGATCTTTCTCAGATCTCTCGTTAGGACCAAGTTAGAAACTTTCATCAGGAAAAGTGTGATATGAAATAATGACTTTTGCCAAATGTGTCCAACTATCACTGCAAATGAATATAAGAGTAAACTCACAATCCTTGTGTCTCCAAGCACAGCAAGGCCTGTACAGTACTCTACAAACAGTGACAAGTGCACCTCAAGTAATTTCATTCAGAGAATTTGCCCCTTATCAAAACTTTTAGGAATAAGAGAGCATCAGCCACTTAGTTCTTCTTAAGTGGTCTTATAGGGGAGTTTTAAAAAGTGAACTCTGAGTCTGCCACTTAAACATTCATGTGATTGCTCTGTCTCACTTTCATATCATCTATTTCTAATCATTTTGATTGTCTAATATAAGATCCAGTAGATGAATAGAATTTCTTAATTTTCAAGACTTTGCGAGTCAACATCTATTTCAGTGATGACAGTTTTTGCATTATGTAACTTTTTGATGCTTTCTCTCAGTAAAGGGTCATTTTGACTTGTATTGGCGCATTTAGTTTCTGATGTTTTGAAATACACCTCGCATCGTTTCACAGTGAAGGAGGGAAAAGCCTTTTTTGTCTTTTGGAAAAAAAAAAAGAGAAAAAACATTGCAGGTGTTGAAATGATCTAACAAAGGTTACTGCCGGTGGAGGCGGGAGGAAAGAGGGAAGCTATCGAACTTGTGTCCTGGTTTCCCTACTAGATAATGATCTCTTGAAAGTGTGTGTTTTTTCCTCTTCTTCCAGTAACAGTGTGTGCCAGATGAAAGATAGTTCCGGGGCTAGTGCACCAGCGCACATCTGACTGAGGCAGGTGTTAGAAATGTAGATGGCTGGCGGAGACTAAAGACAATACAAATTTGAAGTGAAAACGCTACTGGCACGCCTCCTCTGTTCTTAACACGCAAGCCCCAGGCCGATCAATTATTCATCCTATTGTGCGTGCGCGTGGCATAGTGTTAGTTCTGTAGTCAGAGAGGAGGTGTCTGTTGCACTTAAAGAGTGAGCGCCACGTCGCTTGGCAGGCCCAGGTCTGTCAGCCTGTCTCTGTCTGTCTCTCTCTGCCTCTTTTTACACACACACACACACTCACACACACACATACACACACGTAAAAAGCCCTTGTTCTGCCTGAGCCTTTTTAATGATGGGATCAGGGGCGAGAATTGGTGGCTAAAGTGCAGCTCCAGTTATTTGAAAAAAAAAAGAGGAGAAAAGAAAGGGAAACACAGAGCAAGAAGAGTGTGAAAGAGAGAAAGATGGGGTGGGCGAAAAAAAAAAGAAGGGGTGGGGGGTCGGGGGTGGGGGGGTGCTTTGTACACTGGGGGTATTTTTCAAAGCAGTGCAGACTTGAAGCCATTGGGAGACTCCTTTGACTTTAATCTTGGCAGCTTCTTTGAAAATTATGACCGAGGACCACGGTTGCTTCATTAAAAGACATGTTCTGTTTCTTGTGTAGTTTCAGCCAGATTTTCTTTTTGTGCATGTGGTGCTGATTTCAGCTTTCCACCCTTGATGCTTCCAGCAGCCTCCTGAGCACCTTGCTGTGTTAAGGGCCACTCACTTTGGATGTGTGTATGTAAATAGACCCGTATATGTTAATTGAGCGGACACGCTCGATTTCCTCCTCAAGTACCCGACAATATCTGTCCCTCCACGCTCGGTATCATTCGTTTTCTACAGGCTGTTGTCATTGGTTACATGGTGACGGGACACCGTGCCATCTACTCTACATGTGTAATGTGACAAATGTTGTGTTGCAGTTGTTGGGATGATACATGGATGGAAGCTTTTTCCATGTGTATCTGGCAACAGTCTTCTGGATGAAGATGGAAGAGTTGATGGATGGATGGATGGATGGATGGATGGATGGATGGATGGATGGCGCTACACAGGCTCTCCTGGAAGGTTTTCACAGTGCTACACTCTGTTATTCAGATCAGAGTAAGAGCTAGAGAGAAGATCAACAGCTGACCAATCAGCTCTTGAGGTGGACGTGATGATAGAGTAATGGTTTCAGGAGGTTACATATGTGACCAGACACCAACCCTCAACGTCTTTAAGGTGTAGAAAAGTATAGATTCTTTGGTTGAATTGGTTTTGAAGAAGTTACGGTCAGAAAAATCACTAATGAATGGTCTTCTTCATTGCTCTGTCAGATAAGAAGATTTCTCTATATACAGTATTTATATTTCCACACTTTCTAATGGTCGAAGAATCTGTGGAACGATTCCATGTTTGTAGATTTCTGTCTTGTTTTTTTTTATCAATCACTCAAGTTAATATCACATGTCAACTTAACTTTGAGTAATGTAACTGCAACATAGGAGTCTTTTCTCTATATCACCATATTGCTGCATGTGTTTCCCTCAGTGTCATGTTTTGTGTAAGAGGTAATGGCAGATTCAAATACTGCTGAAATGTTTCAAATGATAATTAATATTTCAACTTGCTAATCACTTTCTGAGCTGTGCTTTTTTTCTCTACAGCACAACGTGACACCACTGATGACAAAACAAACAAGACACATGTAGCCACGGACTTTGGCTGGTTGCTTCTCACCTGCTCAATCTGACACAAAAAAGGTCACTGCCTCTCTCTCGTTCACTCACACATACACAACTATACACACTCACTCACTCTCTCTTTCTCCCTCCTCTCTCTCTCTCTCTCTCTCACACACACGCACACACACACACACACACACACACACACACACACACACACTCACGCACACATGCTATAAATTGTAGATTTGATCCAGTGGCTGTAGGAAATGAAGGCAGAGAGATGAGACCTGTGTGAAATGCCACACAAAGTACTAATCGATTCCCTGCTGTGTTCACATACTGTGAATGCACAAATCAGGGCACAGCAAGTTGCCTCTAATGACCTGGACCAGGACACACACACACACACACACACACAGATACACATACACTCACACTCAACTACATGGCACAATGTATATGTGTGTATACATGCAAAGACAGATACCCTGCCTATGAGCGAGCTCAGCCAGGATCCTCTGCCCTCTGCTCCTTCATCCTCCTCCTCCTCCTCTCACCTTTCTGCCTGTCTATCATGTGCTCTCTCCCTGTGAATATACACGGCACACAAACGCTGACTGGTAAATGCTTTATGAAGAGCCGGTTGTAGAAACCATGCCACTGCAGTTCCCCAAAGCTCTGCCAGCAGGAAGCATCTGTAAGTTGTGATCCTCTGTAAACTGAAAGTGTTTTAAACATACTGTACATGCAGTATTCATGCTATATGAGTGCAAAGTCTGCTCAGAGACTGTGAATCTATGATACACGTACATGTGTGTGTGTGTGTGTGTGTGTGTGTGTGTGTGTGTGTGGCAGGCAGACATTG
Source organism: Caranx ignobilis (assembly GCA_021432705.1). Taxonomy (NCBI): domain Eukaryota; kingdom Metazoa; phylum Chordata; class Actinopteri; order Carangiformes; family Carangidae; genus Caranx; species Caranx ignobilis. The sequence goes on from MU269982.1 coordinate 7,184,255, forward strand.
ACAGAGTTTGTCGACTGCTGTGTTTAAGCATGTTTGGTTTGTTTGTGTGTGATAATGAACAGATGCTACTTTGCCATACTTTGCCATCTTCATTACAATTTGACTTATTTTGAGTTGATCCCTCATCCACCACTGCCTGTTTCTACTGTAGGCTCAGAGCAGGTGTTGTCTGGCAACATGTTTATTTCTTTGGTCGTTTTATGACATTGCTGTTTTTTTTTAATACAAGATCTTGAATGGTGGCTCTGCTTTGTTACAACTTGGATCCTGTTTTTGCAGGTTTGGCCATCAGCTGTGACGTCACTGGTGATCCGACCAGGGGCACAATGTCATCAAAACCAATAGTTGCCTTCATTTGACTGAATTTTTTGTTTTATTTTGTTTTTTTCACTTCAAACTTAATAACATAACATCTCTGAGCAAATGAAAGGTCAGAGACTGCACCGATTGCATGTGCCCTCCACATTTCCAACATGTTTGCTCCAACCAAAGACAGCCCCCCCCGCCCTCTGTCACGTCTGATCATTATCTCATTAATCACTATAGATATAGATAGATCTAATGAGAAATCCAAGTACGTACTTGGGATTTCAATTCAAATCTAATTATCAAATTTGTGAACATATAATTTGCAATCAATATTAAAAATGGCTCTAATGGTTCAGTCCAAACTTATTAAAACCCACTGGAGCACAGGATGGTTCCTCAGTTGACAGTGTAAACTAAAACACTGTGTATAGTGTACAGTAACTCTGTACACTGTAACACTGTACAGTTAGTCAAGCTCTGGCCTCTAACAAAACTCAGTGTGTTTTTTTTTTTTCTTAAATCTATGCAGTGTTTATCAAATGGACTGAAAAATTACATTTTTTGCTCTATGGTAATAAAAGCCAAACTGTCCCTCTGTATGCATACATGAAACAAACAAAGAGACATGCGGGGGCTCTTTGATCAATCAATCCGTAAACAAACCCCGATGCAGAAGCCCTGCAATATGTGCAGATCAAACTGTGTCAAATCATCAACGAGCGAATAATAAGCTCTTGTTCTCTGAAGGGCAGCAGTCACGGCAGCACCATCAATTAGACTCCATAGTTTGCGTCTTTTTCCTTTCTATTCGTCTTCGTCGTGAGCTGAGCGAGTCAGACTTGGCTTTGTCTGGTACCATACCTTCAAACTTTGCTGTTTACATTATTGTGACGATGACGGAGGAATGATCATGGCTTGTTTTTCGAAAAGCGTTGAATTGGGAAGGGGTTAAATCACAAATGCTGCCATGTTGACGGGTGGAAATTTTTATTTGTTTCTTTCTTTCTTTTTTGTTTTTTTGTTGTTATTACCTGATGTTTGTGACCGTGTTGTTGGCAATCGGGACTGCCTTGGCAAGACATCTCTGCAGCATATTTTAAGACACGACCGTCCTGTCATTGTTTGAATTGTTTATACTTTGTCCCTGATTGTGCGGCCACATAGGTAGAAGATTCCCAACTATGGATGAAGTTTGCAACATCTATTTTTTTTTCAAGCCTGCTCCTTCTTGTTAGTGCATGCTTCACGCTGTGCACAAGAGTATTACCCTCAAACAAGTCTGTCCTCTTTGTTTTGAGCTCTATGGGGACCCCCCTTGCAAAAAATAATGTTTTGGAAGGCAAGCCAAACCAATGTGTGGGAGAGAGCATGGAATCAATAGTGTCTTCTTTTCTTACTTGATTTAAATGAGGGCTACCAGCTCTGAAGTTCCTTCTTGCCATGTTCATCTTGAAAGAATGTGCGCTGGTTGCACCGACTCCAAAGCCCAGCACAGTTACCATTGGCATATTAATAATTTAATGCAAATAATCATTGAGTATGCAGTTTGTGTGTGAATTTGAGCTGAAAGACAAAAGTAGAAAGTGGGGCCTCACATTGCGTTGAGGAAAATAAAGTGAGATGTTACATAGGCCTCTTTCTAGCGTCTCCGCGGGCGAATGCTGGAATGAATCCCCTCAAGAGCTGCACCATCTCATCTAGCGTTCTCTGTTTTAGATCCTATCAAGCCTTCTCATTTCACGCTGCTGTAATATGAGATGTCAAAGTGTAATTTGACAAGGTTTCTCAGAGTAAACAGGCACAGACTTTCACTCACTGTTTTAATTGTGCCCTCAAAGTCCCCTGGCCAGCTGTTAACTCAACCTGGGGTGATTTATATTTAGGGCAAGGATGCTCGGTAGTTTAGGAGGTGCTGGCGTGCGTGTGCTTGTTATTGTGTACGGAGAGGTGATAGTTGTGATGCTGGTTTGTCAGAGGGGGGGTGTCAGCCACAGAAATAGATATTATATTAAAGCTTCTCCTCATCATGGTTACTCTCAGGCTTCAACTCCAGCACCATTCTCTCAGTCCCATTAGACTGTCAATAATTCATGTCAGGGATTTCATGGGATTCAGCAGATACTTTATCTGTATTGATGGCGAATTTCTTTTATTTACACGGGGCCTGTAATGAAATAAGAAGCCTCACATAACTCTGTACTTAGTCTGTTGGCTAATTTCACAGGGTGAAAACAGGGGATGAGTGCTGGTGGTGGTGGTGGTGGTGGTGTTGTGCAGGGGAGGAAAGCTGGTGGGATCACAGAGCTACTTTCTACAACCTCCCTGCTCATCACTCTCACCAGAGGTCGCTCTTTTTGTCTTCATACTTATCATTGTCTATGTGGTGGCATACACCTGAGGTTTGTGCATCTACAGTGGCAATCAGCCACCCTAAGAAAAAAAAACATCTGCTTTTTCTACATTTACAGTCTCATACATAGATATATATACATAAAATATTCTAATAGTTTGCTTTATATATGCTAATCCAGGTCAGGGAGGATGATGTGGACAAACCATGCACTCTTATGCTGAGATTGCTAAAACATGTTTGGTAGTTAGGTAGACCTTTTTATGATCTAGCAGTATCTTATCTTGCAAGGACATGTACAAACAAGTATATTATATCCCTAAACACAGATCCTGCCATTTGCGCTTTCGTTCCAGTGGTTTCCTATCGGTGGCAGAAACACATTAATTTGCCACCAAAATAGTTTATGAGGAAGAAAACGTATCAAATGAGATTTTGGGGGCTTCAAGGATCCACAAGATGAGGTCAGGCCACCAAAACCAGGCAACAACAACACGTCGGCTGTGTAGAACTAGAGACTGAAGTGAATGACGCTAATATAACATACACCATCTGCAATTCATGCCAAAATTATGATTATTGGCCATTCTCACTCCTGGAATATCGGTACTAGCGGCAAAAAAAACTGATACAGATATGTATATAATTGTTTATGCTAAGCTGCAAGATGTTTATTGAACATATGTTCAAATAATTGGCTAACAATTGATTGATTTTTCTTACAGCATGTTCTTGTAGCAACTAAAGCTACTAATGTACATTTGTGTAGTCATGTTTAAGCACCTCAGATCACTTGGTTAAGGTTAAAGAAAGGTCTCAGTTGAATGTCTCTTAAATGTTTTAAAATGTGTAGTATGACATGAAGCACAACACAGGTCATCCATCCTCAGTCTTTTCTTATTTTCACTTGTGTGTTTTAAGTGGCCTAAATCACAGCCTTTTGTGGAACGATAAAAAACATTTCACAGTGGTGGTTGTTTTTCTCATCTGATTGAGGACAACAAACTGTAACGCTTCTCGTGGCAAAAAGCAACATTATGGACTCATCAAACCATCATTAGGTCTTTCTGTAGGTACAAAGGTTCGATTGCACTGTGTTTTACACCTTTCCACAACACTAAGTAAAAATAATTAAAATGCAAATGTATAAGCTCTCATAAGTCTGAATGATCAAAAGGTGCTTAAACCAGGCACGAAAACAGTCGTGAAGTGGTTTCATCACCAGCTATAACAATCAATTAAAATACAATATGCAAAGAACGTGTGTGTGTCTGTGTGTGAGTAGGTGTGCGTGTGTGTGTGTGTGTGCTCGCCACGATGGTGTGGAATGAATCAGCGAGTGCCCGTGGACATTGTCATATGGACATATTAGCAGCAGCTCTGGATTCTTAGTGTTTTATGTGTATAATTTCCCCCTGATAGTGGTGGTGGTTATGGTGTTGTATGCGTGTGTGTGTGTGTGTGTGTGTGTGTGAGAAACAGAGAGAGAAATAGAAGGAGAGAGAGAGGAAGAATGGGAGAGCGAGAGAGGTGATGTGGAAGGATGAGGGAGGCTGAGACAGGAGAGCTGCCCCCAGTAATGAGGCCCTTTTATGGGCTTTAATTTGTCCCGCTCCCCCGGGAGACTGATGGATGGCTCTCTTTATGCTCACTCTCTTTCTTTCCCCCATCTGTGATACAGAGGATTTATTTATACCCTGATATTACCTCTCTAACAAGTGCTGCCTCGCTATTACAACTGCCTAGCTCTTCCTGCACAGATAGATAGATAGATAGATAGATAGATAGATAGATAGATAGATAGATAGATAGATAGATAGGTCTGTTTATGTGGAGAAGATTAGCATGCATGCATGTGTGTGTTTGTGTGTCTGAAGACTCGCCTTGCTGTCTGTGTACAATTCTTCCCCTGTTCTTTTTTTTCCTCACTTTATTTGTTTCTTTTCTGCACGAGTGGGTGTGGGGGGAAAAAACAAAACATTTTTGCCCCTGGGCAATTCATTGCAAATTCTGGCTGACTCCTGCTCGGCTTGACTCTAGGGAAATGAAATTTAAAAACTAACTTAAAAGTTTATCACCAGTTGGCAGTTTTGGCAAGTGATAAAAATGACCAGTTGGAGAGGCAGATTTAGGTTGACAGGCACGGAGGGATGAAAATAGCGTGCTGCATACGTTTACCTTAGCTGTTTCAAAGGAATGGGCACCACGCTGGCAGGGCTGCCGATGCCCATGTTCATCCATTCATCCACTGCTCAGGGGCTTGTCACCGCAGAAACTTCAAAGGAGAGTTTCAAGTCACAACAGTTATTCTGCATCAACAAACAATGTACATACATGCATGCATCATGTATATATATATATATTTTTATATATATATATATACACACTGTATAAAGTTCATTTTGACCAGCAAAAGCTACAGTATTAATCATTTTGATGCTCACCAACATTCACAAGCAAGGAAACATAATGACTATACTTAACATTATGCTGATTCCAAGTGTTTCCAAGTGTAATGTGTCATCTGAACGTAAACAAGAGATTTATCAAACATCTCCCTCTGTTCACTCCCAATACACCTGACACAATTATTTAACTCAGGGATTAGAGCTGCCTACTCTCCTGTCTTAAATGTTAGAAAACAGTAACAAGAAAGTCAAATGCAATCTTCAATCAAATTTCTGTGGAGAACCAACAAACCAAATGTCAGACACTCAGTTATAAAGCAGTGTTAAGCCAAAAGCAATAAATCATGTGTTTTTGTTTTAAAAATGACTTTTCTCTTGTTTTGCTTTTAATGCATAATGCATTATCCAAAGTAGTTGTGTATTATTGGTCTAATCAATGAATCAACAGTTATGCTTGCTCTCATATTTACGTTTATCAACAGAAAGGTTTTCACTGAATGGATTTTGAACTCAGTGTTTGTGTTGACTTCAGGACAGTCTGGTTTTGTCAAGTGTAAAAATAATTCAAAACAACACAAAGTAAAACTGATAAAGCATTTAAAATTAAATTGCAGACTTCAAATGATAATGTCTCTTAAGTGTGTATTACACATAATTTCACATATTTCCATGAACCTGTTTGGTTCTTGTACTGACAATTTAAAAAAAAAAAATAGCCTGTGGCAATCAACACTGTTTTATCTTTGCCACACTACCACTCAAACTAAAAAAAAAAAAACCTTTACAGTCCCAGCTCTGTTTCCCTGAAGATGAATTGCTGCCTTTCACCTGTTTCTATCCATCTTCCATTCATCCCGCCTCCCTTCAACTCACATAAATGAAACGGCAACACAGGAGAAGAAGAAGAAGAGCGCTGAGAGCTAACAGAACAAAAATACTGGTTTGCTTTCTTTTCTGCTTGCTCTACCCCTCTGGATATGTGATCACTAACATCTATTGCATATATACAGGCCTTGGTGATGGTTTGGCACGTAGATTGTCAAATCACACCTCTGAGTAACTCTCAGCACACTTAGCTCAAGGCCCCTCCAGCTTACATAATCCTATGATCTGTCTGCTGCTGGAGCAGGGCCAGTGGAGGATTGACAAACACACTGAGCTAGAAATGAGACATGCCATGCTGTCTTAGAGGGCTGAGAGAGAGAGCAGTGACGACAGTCATTGTAAGTGGTTACACTGTCTACATGGATGCCTATTCTAAACAAATACTGCACAGCATCCTGAGCTCCCTGGTCAGAGATTTAGACAAAACACTGTCAAACTTGTCCTTTCCCCATGTACTGGATACCTTTTTTACAGCCCCTTTAATAACTGCCTCAATCCTCAAAACACCTCCCCTTTAAGATAGTTTTTCCTTAGATGAAAAAAAAAGCAGGGTGTTCTTTTTATACCTCACCCTTTTCACCCACGCCTCTTCTATATCCACCCTCCCCTCGACCCTCCACCCGTTTGGCTGGTGAAGAGGGAAGCCCACTTGCAGTGCCCCCTTTGGCAGTTCTTTTCAACTTCACAGTGTCCTGTGGTTGAGCTTGGATCCACTACAGAAAGCCATCTGCCCACTGTGATCGCTCCTAAAGTGTCTTAATTAAGCCTCATTGCCTTTGTGTTATAAGCCCCTCTTTCAAATGGACCCCAGAAAACGCCCAGAGAAACGTTGCCAGGCGAAAGAAAATGCCGTACGAGACGAAGGAAAAGGAAAAAAGCCGGACTTAACATTCACTCGCCGAGCCGAGCGATACATCTCAGGGAGTCACGTCACACTCTCTGACAGATATTGTCATTCTATGAAATGGCTGTGCTGTAGGGATTTTGTTTGTGTTCAGCTGCTCACAGGAGAGTGCAGGCAGTGACTGGCCCCACTGATCTGCTATCATTTGCATGTCGAACACACCCATGGCTCCTTGATGTTGACGTGGAACACTGGCTCTGCAATGTGCCACAGCTTCAAGGTCCAGAGTGCCAAAGTTACCCTGCACGCAAACACACACAGATGTACACAGTCACACACACACACACATACACACATATACGCATACCAAGGGAGCCTCTGTCATCTAGTGTCCTGTTCCATGTCTTCATTTTGGGGCTGCTGATGAGACGTGTTGTGTCGGGGATACTCTCAGGACCATCAGATCTGTCAGCGGTTGTTCAGCCTTTGTCACCTTTTTGATCCACAGGAAAAGGCCTGAACTGCTGACTGCTCTTGTCTTAACACACTCACTCAAAGCAGAAAATGTACATTTCTGTCTTGGCTGCCATTGATTTTGGTTTGCATCTGTTTAAAAACCCACAATCTGGCAACATCCAGTGCCGCTGTTTGTGTTTACCCACAGCCATTTCCTAAAAATATCATATTTTTTAGCTGCCTTACATTAAACATACTTTATTTGCCATCTATACCTAACCTTAACCCTGCCGAAGTTGCTGTGTACAGATATTTTAGAAAAAAAGAATCGGTAGCAGATGTAAACTGTGATGCTGCAGAATCCCCCAGTAACAACAATGTCATTAATAGGTTTGTGAGTTCAAGAAGGGAGTATTTGGAAAACTCTTTCTTGTTTTTGTCCTCTAGACAGCTCAGATGTCTTTGAGAGTTGGCAGCAAAAAGTGAAATGTGTCAGTGTCAGGCCTAGTGTGTGTTTGGTCATGTCTTGCAAATTAACAGCAAACTCATGTCTCTACTCTAAGATGGGTTGGTGTACTTTGAAAAATGAAGATGAAATGAATTGTGTTTCTCAAACACATTTCAAGTCTGTAACTGCATGCTGAGGAAAATGGTTGACAATAAAGCAAAAGAAAAAAAAATCAGATTCACTTTTGTTTTCCTGTGTATTTTTGGAAACAGATGCACTTTTATCACCTTATTTCTAATGTCTCAAGGACTGATTGATCCCTCATTTGTCACAGTCACTGAAAAAAAAATCCAAAAGTACCTCTAACTGTTCTTTTTTTCTCATCCCCCCTTTCTTTTCTTCTCCGTCTTTCTTTCACCATCCATTACACGTGTGTGACAGGTTACAGACGGGTTGAGAGGGGAGAACAATGTGTTGTGACCCTCGGTACCGCCCTCCAGCTCAGCGCCTGGCTCTAGCTCCTTTTTCCAGCAGGCCGTGGGGGGCCTGGCCACCGCCTCTCCGCCCGACCCCCTCCCTCCACCCATCCACCTCCACCAGAATCAATCCCTCTGCGACACCATACAAACGATCCGCTGAAGTCCATGCATCACAGTATACAGTGCACCACCAACAATGACTGGCCATGTGGCTCAGGACTGAGAGCGAGGGAGCAGGAGTAAGATGGAGAGTTATTACAGGTAAATATAGAATTGAAATGGTGAAGGAAAGTGAAAAAGAAAGACGACGGAGGAAAAAGAGTATGAACAATGGTCAGCTTGATAGCATTAACAGCTGTTTACTTACCAGTCTAAAAGAAATGTTAAGTTTAGCATCAAACTTTACTCACTTACAGCGGTCTCCAGTGGTGGAAAGCAATCACAATGTTTACTCTTGTCCTGAAGTTAGCATGCTAACCAGCTAGCTGTGGCCCCTCTCGTCACTTTTTGATAGAGACTCACCTGATCGATCTGACCTGAAGGCAAAACTGTGCTGACCATTCAGATGACATTATTCAAGGGGGTAACTCTTCGTAGAAAAGGTGTAGCTTTCAACTGTGAACTGATTCATCTCTGGCAACTTGTTCAATATATGAGTTGGGTGTTTGCACATCAATATAATGTAAAGCTTATCTCAGCTTAGCTTATCTACCATGGACGGACATGGCTTCACACACACCTGGCTGCCTGATGTTTCTTTTGCACCATAAAGTAAAAGGCCATTCTCCCCTGTTTGGCAGAGCCCAGCCCATCTTCATTTATCTTTGACAGCTTTATCGATCTCAGATACATCTCTGTTTCCATTTGTTCCAAGCTAAGATAACCCACCAATACACAGTCACTGGTGTCATGTCTTGAAGCATAAAGATAACACTTCAAGTCACATGTGTTCTTGTAGTGTAAGGGAACACGTCAGTCCTATCAAATGCAGCTATATAGACACAATATAATATATAGCAGATATATGAGTGGTATCAGTCACCTCATTTACGTCTCTGCCACAAAGTGAAAACGTTTTCCCAAAAATACGACTCTTTTCAGCAGAGGTGACTAAATGCAGTTGCAGCTTTCACCTCCCAAAGCTAAAAACTGTTCATTATGCAGGTTATAATGAAAACAGAAAAAAAAACTGTACCATTTGGAAATGTTCCTCTTTTGTTTCACTTTTTAAAAATAATAAGTCTGCAATGTGTAGAACAAGTGCCCATTTGTCTGAGCTTTAATTACACTCTGGTAGATTCAGTGAGCATCTGAGGTCCTCTCTGGTCAGCCACTGCTATTGTTTACTTCAAGTGTTGTATTACTCTGACTCCCAGAGGTCCCTTGGAAGCCCAGCACTGCCTTCCCCCAAACCTCCCCCTTACCCTCACACACACGCGTGCACACACACACACACACACACACACAAACACATACACACACACACTTGTCTACTATGGCAAAATTGTGTTAATTTACCCAGCCAGTAGTATTAACCATATTATATCAAATAACTGCCACAGACAATTGGGCAGCCAGCTCCGTGACTTCATTTTAATTGATTTTCTTACATGCTCTCAGCTGCGGATGATTTGGTTTCCCTCTGACACTATGTTTATTAAAGGCATATTGCATAAAGGAATAAATAGATATTGTTGGTTGGATTTATATGAGCTTTGAGGGAATGCAGAGATTCGGCCCTTGTTTTAATATAAGCCTGAGTTTAAGTGTTTAGATTGATTAAAGTCAATATGTTTGTTTAACCTCCTGGCTGAAGGGACACCTTTGTAAGTGTGTGTATATATAATGGTGTGTGGGTTTGAAATGGGCTTGGAGGAAGTGAGGAAAATGGAGATGTGTTTACATTTATCCCGAGCTGTCTATCACAGCGATACACTCAGCTACCTGGGTGAGCTGACTTCGTTGGAATATGTAACACAGCACATGAATAGAGGCAGCGCATGTCGGCCAGAAACAGTTTTTATTTTGTGTCTTTTCTTCAAGTGGAATGGCTGCAAGGAGACCCCAGGACCATTTCATCTTGAACATCCTTTACCAGCTGTCTCAGTCTTAAAGGCATGCTGTTCAGCCCACAGAAAATCCCACTAATCATCTTTTTGTGTTTGAGGGCACAATATGCTGAAGCAGGCAGGGAGCACGCACACACACACACACATACAAACACACACACATACATTCACTCACACATGCAGACACTGCCAGCCTGCTGCTCTCTTGTCCCCATGCCCTGAGGGGGAGAGAAAGAGGGAGAGGAGTGGGGGGAGATGGGGGGCTCAGTATAATCACTTGTTAGAGGTCTGGCTTCGTCCCCCCGCTTTCTCTCCTCCTCTTTCAGGAGCCCCCTTACTCCTCCACCAGCTCTGTCCATCCACCAGTCTGTACAGTATCTCTCTCTGTGTTTACCCCATGACTTCTTCATCTGTGTCTGCTCCTCTTCCTCCTTTGTCTGTAAAGGCCTCTCCTCTCCCCGACTGTCTGCAACTTTGTGACTGTAACTGTCTACTTCATCTCTGATCACAGTTTGGGAGCAACAGTTTGAATATCAGATGTGATATTTTTATGTTACTCATTATATTTATCAGCGTAGATATAATCAACTAAGTCACAGACAGAAAGACTGTGGTGTTCACTTGGTGTGATAGGCTAAGAACTTCTGTGACAATCATCGCACCGGTTTGGAGGATTTAACAGGTATATGAACTACAATTTCAGCGTTTAATTAATAGATTGATTAGTTGTTTGGTCTGCAAAACATCAGAAAACAGTGAAAAACAAGTGTCACAACGTGTGTCTTGTTTTGTCCAAACAACAAACTGTATTCAATTTATTATCTTATAATAACATGTTAGAGGCTGGCACCATCATTTTTTTTTTTTTTTTTTGCCATTTATGCATGAAAAATAACATAAATGATTAATTAATCAATAGTGGCTGATTTTGGTCAACTAATTGAAAGTGCCAGGAGATGGTGCAACAGGCACAGGCTAAATAAGATCATTACAGCTACAGCTGGTTTTACTGTACTTTTTTTTTTTTTCAAATTTTTAATTTAAATTTCTTTTCATCATTACAATTCTTTTGTTTTGTTTTACATTAAACTAATATTTACCCCATTCACTTGTAATCAAGATACAGCTTTGTTATGTGGCCTGTACTTACAGTATTAATGTATTTCCACAGTGATGGAGGCAGGAGACCATGAACTGGAGTAAAGGATTCATCATCTCCTGTGTGTAAAGGATACCGGACTGTCAGGTGAGCCTGTGTTTTCATCTTTAGACAGTTTAAATACACTGATATCACTTGTTGATGTCGACAGGTATTTCTTACCTTTATATTTTAAACAAGTTGGATAATTTTAGGTAAAATGAATAACAACTGAATGCAACAAGCATGCAAACATTATACCTCACAGTGGAAAACTTTCCAAAATCCTTCACACATACAAAGATTATTATAGAGAATAAGCACTTCAATGCTCATTTTATGCAGGTGTACCAGTAGTACACAGAGCCATTTGTGTCTCACCATCAGTTTTTTTGTCCTGTAGTTTAACACTTACACAGGGAGTCTATGTCATGTGAACAATAAGTCCTTATTCTAATTTCCCCACTCAATGACTTTATGAGCGAACAGGTAATGCATCATTCTTCTCATTGACTAATGTCCTGGTTCATTTTGTCCTTTCTGCTTTGCCATCACCCGCCGTGCAACACTGATTAATGCCATCACAGCAAATTAGATAGCCAAGGAACAACATGTTTATCATTTTCAAGCATTAAGAAAAGTACTTTCTTGCTTCATTTCCTTCAGTGCATTCAAGGCACCAGGCACATCAAGGTGATGTATGTATATACAGTATAGAGGGGAAAATATTAATTGGAATATAGCCAGAGATGTGGCCTTTCTTCTAAAGGTTGCAAGACAGAGGACAAATGCTGAGGGTAAGGTACCTCCAAGTAATGATGTCATTCTTTACTGTACACACACAGTCAAGCTCATGTGAAATGTGTAAAGTCCGTTTGAACTCTAAGTTGAAGTCCTTGAAAAAGAGAATTAAGTCTCTGACTGTTATCACACTCCACAGCTGCAGCTTAAGTGATGTCGTAGTTTGAGCCACAACAAAGATGGCTGAACAGCCAAAGTTGTGTTTGCGACATTGTCATGATTACAGTTTAGCAAATTCATGTTCATTCTTTCATTGTGTTATTATCATTGTATCCACATGGCCACGTTACAATGAAGTAGAAAACTTGAGTAACAGATAATTACTCATTTTAAATTAAAATTTATGGTGGCAGCAGAACTAGCTCTGAACAAACATTATCATAAAGCTACCTATGTATCCAGTAGACACAGAGCAACATTATGATTTATATGGAAATGTGAAAATGTATCACTGATCACGAAACTAATTTAAGGACAGTATTCACTCTTTTCTCTTTCTCATCTAAGAAACATTGTCTTTGTTTTGACCTCCACCACTCCCTGTTGAAGATATCTGGCCTTGTAGCTGCTAAATCCTCTGCCGTGTTCACCAGCTAGTCACTAACTTTGTGTCTAAGCTGCTTGAAAAATGTGTGGTTGAAGAATGGTGGTGCTCCATCCAAACAGAGCTGTGAGCTTTAAAACCAAAACAAAAAGCTGCAAGACGGCAAAACACTTTGAAAAGCTAAGAAGAGCTCAGCTGTGATAATATTTGTCACCACGATCAACTCGATCAACTACATCCTGCTCTTTTGACCCTAAACATGACTGCCAGGTTTTGGGGTTGCTTTATTATGGTTATTATTATTTTTTACGTAATAAGCAAATCAAAAAGTGTGCAGTGGCACCCTGAAAATCTCAGCAGCCTGGTGAATTACAATAGCACCTTCAGGTATTGACAGAAAGAGAGCAAGCGCTCAGACACTCTCATATCATTTTCATCCTCATATCATGCTGTGAACGTAGCCTGGCATTGGTATGTTCTTACCCAATGTTCCCTCTCCCAGGCTGTATATCACATCATAAAGAATACATAAACCCCTTCTCCAAAAAAAACTACCCAGTCTCCAAGGCATCACTGCCTAGCCCTGTTCTCTAACTCTGAATAGAAAAAGAGCTGAAACAAAGAACTTTCCTTAGAAAGAAAAAGAAGAAAAACAACATTGCTCAAAAAAAAATGAGAGACAATGCTAATAACTGTAAAATATGAATGGTGACTTGACATATTTACAAATGCGCTGAGAGGCGCCCTACTAAATGCGATGAAATGGGAAACCAATGGCATGGAAGAAAGCGGTTGTGGGCCCCCATCTCTTGCCATTAGATGTTCAGTGGAAGCTGTCAACAGAAGGCACATTTGCCTGCCAAGCTCCCTCTCTGACTGAGCTCTCTGCCTGCAGCATGCCCCAAGCTCCTCTTTGACTCAAAGGGTTCATTTCACTTCTTTTAGCCTCATTCGCATGTGGTGCTACACAAAAACAGCCTGCCTCTTGTGTGTGTGTCTGTGTGTGTCTGTGTCTGGGTAAAACCCATGTCTGTGCGTATGGGTGCGTGTTTCAAATCCTTCTCGTATTTGCTTGCATGTGTTTGTGTGTGTGTGTCTGTGTGTGGGTGAGTGTGTTTGTACTGAAGCGCACGTGTACATGCATGTGTAGAAATCACAAGGTGATGCCAGGAGCCGCACAAGTGCACTGATGGCCAAAAAGCAACAATAACAGGGACAGGAAAGAGACCAGAGGACTGAGCTCATCATCACACATTTTCTTATCTCACCAGCATCAGGCTAACTGAGGCCTTTTTTCTGAAGGAAACACTCATCTGCTCCTTTTCTCCTAGGATCTCCTCATAATTTTATCTCAGCTAAAACAAAGTTGATATAATGTCTTTAAACTGTATTTGGCCACTGGTTCCCAGCATGGGGGTCACAAGTCTCAATGGTTACCACATAAATTTTAGGGACAATAGTTCAGACTCTACTTCTGCTTCAGATATTGTTGTCATTTTGTTGTTGGGTTTCACCTACATCACATCTAAAAAAAACAAAAACAAAAAAAAACAAACAGCAGACATATGCAACCTGTGACACAGGGTTGTCACCAGACATAGCATCACTTCTAAGCAGTTACAAGCCACAAAGCTTGAGCATCACTGCCAAAGAGTAGAAGGCATTGCCAAGTAAAGCTTATTGGTTTCAGTTTTAGTCAAATTTTCTCTAAAATAGACCACATGTAGAGAAGTTTTTTTCAAAGTGATTTTGCAAGATGCTGGTCAGGACTTTGACCTCCAGTGTGACACATGCAGGATGCATATGGTCAGTTTTGGCTACTAAACCACATTAATGTTACCTTAGGAGAAGATTGTTTTAAAGGGGAACTGTGCAAGTCTGGTTGCTTCTCCACTGTTTTACTAACTCTCTCCTGCTCATGGTTTGTTTTCAATGTAGCTAGCAAGAAAGCAATCCATGGAGCAGTGGAGAACATTGTTTATCATATACGATGTTACGATGATATTTGTGTCTTATCTGTCATAAACAAGAGATTACGGGTTACGGAGCCACCGAGATGAGAGCTGGGACACCGGGGCGGAGGTACTGATATTGTAAGGTTGGTTTTCAGCCAAGAGACTCTAGGTGGAAGGCAGACAGCCTCCATTCTCCCTATAACAAGTTACAAGTCATTTATTTCACCATCCCAATTACTCTGAAGATGTTTATTATAGTAAAATTAAAAATTAAATATTGAAAAAAATTTCAACTTTTAAATGATCTCACCTGTCACAAAGCTTAAAGAATCAAAGCACATCATTAGTGAACATTTCCGCACACATGTCCAGTATAAAGCTTAATAACTGATGTGTTTGTTGAAGTGTGTCTTTATTACACTGACATATGATTGGAAACCACTATTTGTTTGCAATTTGTTTGTTTCACATCAGTAGGTTTTTGTGTGAATGCAGATCACTGTAGAGGACACTGTAGATGACCGTATACCTGTCTAATGAGCTCAGCTCCAAATGTGTAGAGAACCTGGAGCTGCTGATCGTGTGCCAGAGTCCAATTTTTAGCCATGAAAATATGATGAATAAATTAGAGGGAAAAAAGTGCCAACTAATGAGCTTCAATCTTTGGCAATGAAGCACCATTTTTAAGTGTATGACTTCATAACACTATGGCTGTCCTCTGGCCAGTCTCTCTGGCTCGCAGCCCAAGGGTCAGACCATTGGAGTGGAAGTTGAAGAGGGTTGTTTGAACGTAATAGGTTTTGACTGGCATGTGTTACGCGCTTCACTGCACCATTGATTGAGCGCTTGTTTGCTAAATCACTGCTGGTTTCCCCCCCTGTCTGGTAGGCCTGTGACACGTGTGGTGTGTGGTCACTTCAGCTCAGGGAGAGAGACAGAGAGAAGAAACAGCCATTCAAGTGGCAACCAAAGGACAAGAAAAAACGTCTAAATAAAAATGACGAAAGATGTGCAAAAGATGAAGAATAATTGACGGAGAAACAAGTTTTATTCTTTTGATGGTGACACTCACCAACAGAGGAGTCAATCCCATAATTCATTCACAAATCTTAGCACTTGCGTCTTTCCTCCATGGACACTCAGCTAACACCCCTCCTCCTGCTCTTCCTGCTCTGTCCCATTTCACTCCCTCTCTGACCCCACCCTCCTTGTTTCAGACATGCTTTTTACAGCTTGGAGGATGTGGTAGTGGAGAGAGCTTGGTGTCATGGGTCAATGTCGTTCTGCCAGCTGTCTGCTCAGTGGCTGCTGATCATTGAGATAAGACCTCCCAGTTTTCTCCTGGTCTCTTCTGGTGCCATCACTACCATTTTAAAGATGATTTTTAAATGTATATATATACATACATACATACATATATATATATATATATATTGGGCTTTTTACCTTTATCTGACATGCAGTAAAGGGTCGCCTGATGCGGGAGTCGAACCGGGGCCAACTGCAGCGAGGACTGTAGGACTGTATTGACCCTAACTAATAAATAAACAAAATTCAAGTTTGTGCTGTAAAGCAAAGTTACAATTCCCCCTGGATGATATGATTTGTTTTCATCTCATTTAATAGACAAACAGTGCATTCAGAAAGTGTTTAGACCCCCTTCAGTTTTTTCCACATTTTGTCATGTGCCTTATACTGAAATTTAAAAACATTATGAACATTAAGAAATGAACGTTATAAAATGACAAATGAGAACTGAATTTCAGAAACATTTGCAATAACTTTCTGAAATATCACATTAATCAAATATTCAGACCCTTTACTATGACCTTGATCACTTTTTGAGATGTTTCTGCACCCTGATAAGAGTCCATCTGTGGTAAATTCAAATGACTGAATATGATCTGGAAATGTACACACCTGTCTATATAAAGTCTCAAAGCTGATGCTGCAGATCAGAGCAAAAGCTAAGCCATGAGGAGGAAGGAACTGCCTGCAGAGTTCAGAGACAGGGCTGTGTGGAGGCACAGATCTGCAGAAGACTACAAAAACATCTTTGCTGCGTTGAAGGTTCCCAAGAGTCCAGTGGCCTCCATTGCTCTTAAATGGAAGTAGTTTGTAAGCACCAGCATTGTTCCTGCATTGGGCCGCTGCTTTGCCATTTGGACAGAGCCTGAGAGGATCTGCAGAGATGAACAGAAAGATCCACATATCCAGATGTGCAAAGGGTCTCTTATGAAGTCCTTAGTAAAAGGTGTGAAGACTGATGTTATTGTGATACTTCAGTATCAAATTTCTAAAATTCAGTTTTCACTATGTAATCATGAGGTGTGTCAGCATAATTTTGTAACATAAGGGTCTGAACACTCTCTGAATGCATTGTAACTAATAACAAGTAGGTTGTTAATCTGTTCAGAAGTTTTTTGTGAGCAGAAATATGCTCCAGGTAAGTGAGGCCCTATTTGTCATAAAACACTTGGAGCCCCTCTACTGTCCTGCACTGACATGTTTTCACTGAACACAGGTGATGTTAATTAAAATCTGTAAAAGTTCATTTACTGCTTGAGGCTTGGAGTGGACATTGGGGCTGTGCCAGGTCCTCTGAAGGACACACCACATTGAGTCACATCCCTCAGAAGCCCGAAGGCTACACTGAACCTGCTGCTCCTCCAGAAACCAAAAACCTTTCATTTGTGCTGCACTGAGCTGCTCAGTGTTATATATCATGAACAACTGCCATACAGTGTAAGAGGTTCATGGTGAATTTAATTTATCTGTAATCAGAAACATCCAGACTGTTTATAGAAACAAAGCACCACACATTACATTATAAGTGTAATAGGTAGTCTGAATTTGTGTTCATTTGACCCCCCCCCCCCAAAAAAAAATGTATTTTAATTGTTTTAAAATAAATTATATATCCACATATGTGGAAGTTGTACTGAAAGTTTCATTGAAATCTTTAAAAATCTGAAAAATTGGTGAATTCAGTGCTGCTCTGTAAAAAAAACACACAAAAAAACAGTGCAACCCAGCTCATTGTTTTTCATCATTCTCTTCTATTTCCCTCTCTAATTTCAGATAGGTTGTTGAAAGCACCACAGCTATCGCCTACCCAGCGCCCGGAGTCCTCCCCTCTGCCTTGGGAAGGCTTGCCGAGTAAACAGTGTCTTTGCTGATTACAACGCCTTACTCTCATTACAGCCCAAGGTAAGCTAAAACACTTTGATCTGCTATTGATTGTCTCCCTCCTCCTCCTCCTCCTCCTCCTCCTCCTCATCCCTCCGCCCTCCTTCCTCGCTGCTGTTAAAACATAGGTGAGTCAGCCAGCAGCCCGAGGCAGTGAGGCAGAAACCAGTGGCATGCTGCTGTGTTTCTAATGCTGACCACTGAGGTTAATTGATATCCTCTCCGTGGTGTAAAAATTCCAATTATGGTTAAGGAAAGCTGAGGTGCTGTTTAAGGAGGAGGAGACAGATATGGCTTCAGATGCAGAGAGAGCCTGTGCCACTCAACTTTGTAAGTGAGGGATGTTCCACAGAGGAAGGCAAAATGATTGAAACACTAAAAAAACTTGAGTTTCCATTCATATTCAACTTAAATACTGCGAATGGGTAAATAGTGCCGGCCAGGTGCAGAACAAAAAGTACAAAATTATTCAACTAGCCAAGTGAAAACAACAATAACTGTGATATTTGTTTTAACAATGTTTAAGACTTTAAAAAAGAACAATCCATTGGACCTTTGTTGTGAAGTTGAAAAAGTTTTCCAATTCATCCAAATGACTTCTGGTTGAAAATCAGCAGGGTAACCTTGGCTTTATGCCATTCTACCTCCAGACTGATGAGAAAGTTGTTAAAGGCACAGGCTCAGAGCCACTTTAGTGTTATTCATGCAAGTGCAAACATCAATTACCCTGCAGGTAGCCTGCACTTGGAAAAAAAAGGGGACTGTCCTTGGTAAAATTTACAGCACAGATCAAAATGCATGTTCACATTTTCCTAACACTCCAACATCTTTCCATCTTCAGAGTAATAACTGCACCCCCAAAAAAAGGGCAAGAGTGGGAAGTTGTTGAAAAACCACGTTCTTTCAAAAAGTCAGCTGAAGTTGATGTACAGATACTAAAAAAGAATCTTATACCAAAATCAACTTAGAAATCTCTTCTTAACTGTAGCCATGAGCAGGATTTCTGCCCCTGCCAGGTATTTTATGTTATGTCGCCAAAGGAAAGTCTATAATTTGAGTATCAAAAAGTCACAAATGTATCTTGAAAGCTGTCATTGAAAAGTTTGTAAATTACACACCAGAGTCATTGAAAACAAAACATCTCAAAACTTTTACAGAATCATCTCAGACCCTGGCCACAGTGTCTTCCTCTCAATGTTCAATACAGTATGTTCCCAACACTGTGCAGCTTCTCTACAACATTGTTGAGATCATGTCACAGATCAAAGCCTCATTGAGTACTCGGACAGGAGAGTTGCTACCAAGCACAGGAAGACTTACACATACAGTGTGAGAATAATACAATGGCAACAAACTGTTCCGTGTTTGTACTTCATGTTTCACGTGATGTCGGACGCACCCATCATTTTGTCCAGCCCTTGTAGCAGTGCAATGGAAACACAGAGCAGGACCCCAAAGGACCGAGGCCAGATGAAGGAATCAATCAAAGGACTGGTAGCAATGAGCTAAAGCCCAGATCTAGCCAATATTTTGGTTCTGCTTGATGTAGGAGAGTGATTTAGTGGCATCAGAGCGCTAAGCGTCATGTTCCCACACTCTCCTCACCTTAATAAGTCAGTGAAGGAAGTCACTATGTGGTTAGTCTGTTTTTGTTTTTTTTCTTTTGTAGTCTGTCTGTTTCATTTCTCTCTCACATCTCTTCGTGTGAGAGGGGCTGCAGCTGTGAGATGATGAAGTTTCAGGGAAAGGTGGATGTGCCATCCATTACAGGAGGTGGAAAGGTGCAGATAAATCACCTTATCAGCCCTGCCTTCTCCCCACTGAGCTGAGGGAGCCGAGCAAGGGGGAAATCCATCAACCTCCACAAATGGGACATGACTCAGAGATCACTCTGCCTCTATACTGGGCTCTGTACATACCTTACACCAGCTTTAACATTGTATTATAAGTCAGCCCAACTTCCACCAGGGCTCAGTTGGACATCATCACACAAGATGCAAAAACATCTAGTGAAAACTCCAGAAAGTCTGTGAACTCAGTGCACAGATAGGAGAACCTTGACTTTACATTGGATTATTGTTGATGCTTTGTTCCAAATGTCAAATGAATCCAAAGAGGCCAGTGTCAGACAAAGACAATAAAGGAATGATATTGCCCAGTGATTATCTTGAGGCAGTAATGCTAAACTCATGAACAAATAAGTGTCCACATTTTAGGAAATGTGCATTTTTGCCATTGGCATCTTGGTCCAAATTTGTCACAAGGCAATGATGCCAATATTAGAAGATTCTGTCAAACCCATGAATACGTTCAATATAGTTATGTTTTATATGTCCTATGACAACTTTTTAAAAAATCAGCTTTCTACAATATCTGCACATGGCAAAGATGGAGGGATTAAACTTCTGACTTGATTAGTTAAGAGTGACCAAAGATCTTGTTTTCATTAATAACGAGGTGAATGTTATAGTAACAGCTGCCAGTGACAGACTCTGTTTCCCTGAGTGACGCTTGTGTCTTCTTGACTTCTACCTTAATCTCCATTTCGTGTGTCCCTGAATAAATCAGATAGTACTGGCGTAGCTCATAGTTAAACTGGGCTGTGTGTTCAGTACATTCATAGTTGTGTCCCTTTTGATGGGCCGCATCATCCAGAGGCTGCTTTTGAAGACCGATTACATCACAGCAGCACCGCAAGGCTGTCTAGTTTCAAAGGTTCCCTAAATTGACGTGTCCCCTCCCTGAGTACACGAATGCTCCAACGGGTGGATTGTTTGTTGACATGTTGTCAAGGTTGCAAGGTTTCAGGAGTGGTGCTTTGCAATGCAATGATAAGAACGGGCACAGCTGAAAGCCAGAAATCCTCCGTAGACCAGACTGTTGGCTTTCAGTTTGACTTTTGTGGTCTACGTTGGCTATGGCGGCTACAAAGGTTGTGAGGGTGACACCTTTACAAAGGTGACACCTATGGATGCAGCCCCTTGTGTCATTTTTTGTGATTTTTGCCCTGTCTAGAAACACAACTTGAGTCCTGCAGAGGAACTAAAGGACAATGAAGCCTTATGCAGAGGTTATTGCAGAATGATAGCACATGGAATTGGTGTTGATACAAAACAACAGCAGTAACTGCATGTTAAGTGTTGGATGGTACTCTCTGTGAAGATATAATCTTTAACTTGAAATAGCTCCTATTACCAAGCAAGTTAGGACATTTTTCATTGGTGATTCCCACCTTATATGGCACTTACTTTCAAGTTTGTCTTTTCATGTATGTACATGTTTTTATAGTGTTTGGGCTTTTTGGTACAACAGAGAAATGAAACATTGGTTGGCAGCAATACATCAATCCTGCATCCACACCAGTTCCAAAAATCAGAGGCAGAAGCAGGTTCTGCTCCATCGTCATTCATTTGAAAACTCTCTGTATCACAACTTTTTCTTACTCTTTTTATCTTTTCTACCTCAGCCGCATGAAAAACTAGTGCCATGTTTTGTGTCCCCTTTTTTTTATACACATTTAAGTGTGCGCATAAAAAACAGGCAGATGGAAACACTCTTAAATACATTCAGCAGCACGTGTTTATCATGCATAATACAATGGATCAATAACATCTGTGCATTCGATCTTTCCCTCATCTTTTTTTTCCGTGAGCTTCTGCATCTCAGCATACACATCCACAATTACTGTACAGTGCACACCTATGGCTCCCCATACAAGGTTGCTAAGCAACAATAATGACAGTGACCTTTTAGAAATCAATGGGATATGTCCCACCAGTCGAAAGGAGTATGGCATACAGTACAGCACACTTGTGGGGCCTCAGTGTTTACCTCAGCTCACAGACTGAATAGGTAGAAAGAATAAGCCACACATGCACAAGGCACACCTTCACACAACATCACGCAAAGACATTAAGCACATTTTTGCCCTTGAGGAAACCAGAGGAGTTAGCATTTCCCCGCTAGCTCTGAGTGTAGTACCTTGTCACCACCCCCCTTAATGTAAGAGCAGTCTATTGGTATTCAGCTGCACAGGTATCTAAGAAAGCATAGCCTTTTAAACATCTTAACTGCTGTTTGTTCTGTCTCTAGAGGACATATGCAGTACACTGGGGTTTTGGGAATAGACAAGGAGAATTGCAAATTTGTTTTGCCAGCTACATGTGCTCTGTAATTTCATGCCTGATGCATTGTAGCCAAGCGCGTTAGATTTTTTTTGCATAAACATGCACAAAGGTGGGATGTTTTGTTTAATTCTTAGAAGATTTGGGATGTTTAGTTATGATTAATGACTCCTCCACAGGAGAAACATTATGCCGACAGGAGATATGATGTACCATTGTTTTGTTGTCGCTGTTGTTGTTTTTTTTCCCCACCTCTGAACAGCTACAGAACAACAAGAACACAAGTAACCGGCTTTCATATATATCGATTTGGGCTGACATTGGTAGTAGTGGTGCATGTAAGAGGCGGTCATGATGTTTGATGCCTCTGTAGGATTAGGGCCTATGAGCCATGCAGGTCTGTATCATGACATCATTATGTATGTCAGGCTTAACTCTCAATACCGTAGCTGTTAGTGTTTTTACGGTGCAAGTTTCTGATGCCTCACTTAAGTTCAGCACAACAGGGAATGACCTAAATGAGAGCAGAGGGAAGTTCCCCAGGCGGGAAGTGTAAGAGAACAGGAAACCTTCTTAGTGTCTGTCTCTAAAGTCCCGGGCATGCATCTGAATGACAAACCTGTGTGTCTGTCCCCCTTTTAAGAAATCCTTTACAAGTGGTGAGACACCAGGGCCTGGGCTGTGGAGGCTGTATATTTCTATTCATAATTGATGACCAGGTCCCAGACAGACAGCACACTACACATGTAATATGGATTCACTCTTGGTTTCAGATGCATGCCCTCGTCTGGACTTGAGTCTGAGCCGTCATTGTGTGTGGAGAGGGAACGGAGAGGGAATGGTGTATGTGTATGAGTATGAGTATGAGTATGAGAGAGAGAGTGTGTGTGTGCCAGTATGAGACACAGTGTGCATGTGCCTGTGCCTGTGCCTGTGTGTGTGATATGTTTGTTGCAGCCAAGAATGTAATGGACCAAACTTGTGTTTTCCAGCTCCAGTTTGGTCTATGTTTTGACTGCTAATACCTGGTTTGGTTTTCCAATTTTCTAGTTTTTGAAATATTACTTTGATTTCTTACAAGCTTTTTTTTTGTTGTTGTTGTTTTTTTTTTTTTTTTTTTTGGTTTCATACTTTTTGGCTCCAGTGCACCTAACTGCCTACACAATAAATAGACAGTGGGTTAGATGCTGCCTTTGTGGATTCCTGGGGACTAATTGATCAGGTAGCCAGGTCCTGGGGCGTTTGTTTGGTCTCACCTTACTGCTTTCCCTGATTTCAGTGAAGGTTCATTTGAGAACATCTTGTTTCGTTTTTTTCCCCCCTCACGTCCCTGGTGATTTGTTTGGCCTTGAATGTGATGTTATCTGCTACTTGTGTAAAGGCTAATCTGTGAGACCTTCTGTATATAATATTTCCGCAGTGCTGAATTCATAATGGAGATGAGGAGAAATGTGTGCAGAGTCAGTCAGGCTCATTTTAGTTGTTGTTAAGAGAAATATCATGTGTTGCTGCTTTTGACATCAAAAATAACTGAAAAAAGTACAAAGTGCTTTTGTACTAAGGTAAACAGGAGGATGAATCATCAGAAAAAAGTATGTACTTAGGCAACAAGATGTACAGATCTATTTTATTATCATTTATATATGGATAATAGTGATAATTTGAATTGTTCACACATTGACAAGTAAGACTATGTCATAGTGCAGTATGACACCACCAACTCACACCACCACAGACTTGACTGTGCTCTATTTTGTTTGAGCTCACTTCCTTAGACTGTATGTGTCGTTAATTGCATTACAACGCTTGGGCAACACATAGAAATAGAAACTATGATATTTTTAATCCCCATAATCAAACTCACTACTGTCATTTTTAGTAACTTATATGTAGTGATACTTAGCTGTTCCACACCATCACAGAGACAGAGAATTGCAGGTCTTTTCACTAGTTTGTGTCCCATTTAAAAAAAAAAAAAAAAAAACACCCTTGATTGACGTCACAGACACACTGTGTGTTCATGTTTCTCAGTTCTCTGTGATTTTCACCTGAATTTGTCAAACTTAACGCAACATAAATCCTGGTTCTGGACCCCCGCTGCTCCTGCTGTCAGCTCGCAGCCAAACACCTATTTCAGATTTAAAACCTACCTGCTTTCAGTAATACGATGCAGCACATTAGCACAGAAACATAATTACAAATACATCTCATCATAATGTGTTAGCAGGTCGTTTTTTTTTTTAGTGTGCAAGTATAAATTAGCACTTTGAGTGACACTTTCCACAACAAGACACGGGATGAAAGGAGGGCAACACATTTGTGATTTCAGGACTGAGTAACATAGTCACATGCACAACACTACAGAACCAAAGGCAAGATGTACCATTAACAGAATTAACATAGTGCAACCTTTTCAGTTTGACTCTCCTGTCTGTTTTTTTTTTTTTTTTTTTTTTTTTTAATGTGTGTGTGTGTGTGTATGTGTGCGCATACTGGGTTCAACTTTATATGTGACTGTTAAGTGCTGAGATAAATCAGCAGTAATGATAAAACAGAAATGTCACAAAACTCCATGCCACATTAAAGATATGCTCTTTGATTTTGTGATAGTGCCAGACAGTTGCCCCAAATTTATTTCCAGCTCACTGCTGAAGTGTTGATACTCAACTGTGAAACTGTGCTGACGCTGAAACTTCCATCACTGAGCTGTGAGGAGATTTTGGGAGTCAAGTGTGTGTTGTTGAACATCTCAATAGACTTAGGAAGTTTGTTTTGTTTTGTTTTTTCCAATTATTCTTGATTCATTTAATTAATCTATCTTAATCTTAATTTAATTTAATGAGTCACTTCCTCCTAACTCCACAAGAGCGTCACTCCTCATATCCCGATTGATTCAGCGGTTTAATGGACTTGTGCTGTTGCCCCTGAGTGTCTCACACTCTCCTCTGGTCTTAGCTGAAGTTCACCGAGGGCAGAGTTCATACCCCACGTTCCCATAGCAACATATGACATGTCACCCTCAAACAGAAACTCCTTCTCAATCCTCCATAATGGATTTGGCCTCTGAACTCTGCCCCCCCACTGCCTCTCAAACTGACATATAGCCAAGTGTGAAGCCCTACTGGCTGTAGCCTGCAGCCGTGTCCACCGCATTACACTCCACATCCCTGCCACACAAGGGCTAATGATCAGCTCTGCAGTGGCATATGTCATCTAAGTGAACAGGCTCACATGTAAAGGTTGATAAATACCCTCACTGCTTAAAAAAAAAAACTCCCAGCAATGACACAAAGTGCGTCTTCCACACCTGACATGGTTTAGTTTAAATCACAAGCTTTACCAGCAGAGCCTGATTCACTCCGACCTCACGCTGGTCGCCTGTCATCGTTATGCAGCTTCACCTCACTGCAGCCAATCCTGTTCTCGAACCAGCTTCTCTTGCTGCATTATTTATGAGCACTAATCAGGACCCCAGCTCTGGTGTGCTAGCCACCCTACCGGTAACATCACTTCCCTGACCCGACCCTGCCTGTTTCCCCACAGCATTAACGTGTGTTTACGCTAACGCCTGCTCATTAGGCCTAACTATGCTAGGCCAGGGCCTGCTGCCTGAGACGGAGCTGGGGGCCTTTTTAACATGCTCTAACCAGCCCGGCCGTCCCCCTAATGGGATGCAGAGAACAGCTACGTGCTAATCTCAAACAACAGAAAAAAGCAACATCGGTAGCAAGTATATATAGAGGTAGTTTACTGGGAGACATGGCCTGCGTGGACCTGCGATCAGGCTCCATTATTGTTGTAATTAGCGTGCCTCGGTGGAGCCTGGGCTCCCAGGCAGCGTGCCTCGACCTCCCTGCCTCTCAGTCTGTTTACAGCCAGCCAAGGCAACGGGGAAAGGGCAGGGGGCTGGCCACACAGCTCGATACCTCCACTCAGCTCCAGCAGTAACACAGCTGTTTGTTCATTTGAAGCATGAACACAGGAGGGTTTTCATTTCTCTGCTGTCCTTCACTATTCAAATGTTTATTCTAGCCATAAGCAAACACAACTAAACTAAATGCCTAGGGAGAAGGCAAGGGGGGGGTCAGATATTGTGTTTATGTTTTTGATCAGTTATTCTGAGAGACTACAGCAATTAGCCAGTGTACATCAATCAATGTCAGGATCAAGCTGAAACACCCAGTATCATTTAAAATCTGCAGGTATGTGCACACATGTGAAATCATGCATGACTGTGTGGTGCTGCAAGTGTTGTGTCTAAACTTCCTCCTTATCATTCACACTGAGCCACAGCCTTACAGCAACTGCCCGTGCCCCTTTACATTTACCCCAGCCCTTTGGCCCCCTGCATCATTAAGAGGCCACCCCCTGGTGTGACACCCATCCCCTGATCACCAATTAGCAAGGCCAGTCCCTTTCCCTGCGCAGATGCAGAGGTGGAGGCGTGGAGAGGCAGTAAGGTAGAGAGGCGCGATCAGGGCAGTGTGAGGTGGAGGTCCCATGAAGGACACGGCTCCCTGGGTGGCTGAGTGATGAGCAGGGGAGCGTGAAGGGCTGAGGCAGGTCTTTCCCACAGACCATCAGTCCTTCAGTCAGCCAGTCAGTGTTGCACTGCTGAAGCACACACTCTAAGCAGACAGCCTCTTGCACAGGAATGCTCTCCTGTCTGATTCATTGTTAACTTTTTGAGCAATTTCTTTTGTCTAATTTAGCCATTATTGTCATATGTGGGTGTCTGGTCTTTATTGTTATAATCATTATTATCATCATCACTGTTATTATTGTTGGTCTCCATGGAGCCCAGCTGCTCTGGCATAATTTTGAGTAAGATAAGACATTGTTCTCTGTGTGGACATTGGGAGGGATCAGCCTTGTGTCTCAGCAGCCTTCCCCTGTGTTTCTCCTTGTTGTCTCACTTCATTCCCTCTCTTATTGCATCTGATAAGAGACCCCGTGTTGCAGTGTGGTAATGAAGCCTGTGTTAGAAGAGCAGCACCGCCGGGCATTCAGGCCCCGCACACCTCGGAGAGGCGGAGGGGCGCATGCATATCGATCTTATATTGTTTCCTTGAACCCAACTGCCTCGGCGTGCTTTGTGCTCTCGCTGCACTGCATCACAGTTCACTGTAGTCTAATGTGTTGTCATGAATAGCTGTGAGTGAAGTGTTGCTCTGTGTGTGTGTGTGTGTGTGAGTGTGTGCATGTGTGTGTGTGTGCGCGCGCACGCTCTCACATACACATGTATAGCTTGTCTTTTTGTACAGTCTAACAAAAAAAAATCCAGAACCATATAATGCTGTGTACTAATTTAATCTGTTACCATAATAATCATTTTCAAAATTATCTGATATTATAACATGTGTAAACAAGGAATATGTTTAAATTTTGATTTTGACTAAGAACATTTTGTTAATGTTTCTGCACAGGCAGCATTAAAGCAGAAGCATACATAATTTCATACAAAGCATAACTATGCAGAGAAGTCTCCACCAAACCCAATAAATAAAGTATAATGCTAAATATTAGACAGAATACTAATAATTGTAATATGCAATCATTAGCAACTACAGACATCCTTATAAATAAATGAATGGGAGGTCCAGTAACATCATGCCAAAGCTTCTCATATAAATCTAATGTTATTCTTGATGTAGCTTGTTTACATGAGGCCTAATCTGTTCATTCACACAGGCTGTATGTGTTTTATGTGTGTCTCTTTTGCATGAGGAAGTGCAACAGATCTAAAGGGCTAAAGCGCCATCTGGTGGAGATGTAACGTGGTGTTTTGCACTGTAGGAAGTATCCATCTGTGCACACTTGTGATCCTGTCATCACGGGGGTTCAAATATAACTGCAGACATGTGGTATAAAACTTAGATTTGGAACCGTGAATATCAGTCTGAGACTCATAAAACTTTAGGGGTTGACTGGTTTTCCATGCACATGTTCAGTTGCCTCCTGAGGAAACTGTCTTTAGGGGTGATTTTTAGGTCAGAGAACCAGGCATTGTTTTATTATTATTTAATCATAATAAAATAGTATTATTTTATTATTATAATATTCAACCTTAAACCTCCATACTGTTTTAATGCAGTGGCTCCTACAGATCACTGTAGATTGATAAGAAACACAGCTGGAGCTTGGCTAAATGATACTGAAAAATAATGAAGTGCACTCCTCAATTTATTTTTTGTAAAAACAGATGCATGTCTGTGTACCTGCACCACACACTGAATGTGCTTTTATCTAAACCTGAATTATGTGAAGAATATAATTCTCTTCCTAAGTGCAAAGCAAGTCTGTCATGTTGTGGCATCACAACAAGTGCTGAACCTCATTTGTTTGCAGAATATCCAGTGAAGCTTGTCCACGCTTTCTACTGCAATTCTTTGTACACAAAAGACTTATTTGGTATAATGCATGTAGAAAGGGCTCGCTGCTCTGTCCTCTCTAATTGGCGCTGTCAGGCGTCCCTTCGCTGGCTTGTTTCACAGTCTGATCGGATAACCCAGTCCACAAGAAGAGGGGAGTGAAAGACAGCCTGAGCAAACTACTGTAAAGAAAAAAAAAAAGAAAAAAGAACAAAAAACTAAAAGAAGAAGACAGAATGGAAAGAGATGCAGGTTGTTAAGAGGTGGTGAGCTTCTTAAGAATGATCAACTGCCAAGTAGACGACAGGCTGCGCTCTCTTTTATACATAAATAGTTGTCTTTCACCCTGTATTTCGGCAAACAATCGTTGATCAGAGGTGTGTAAGCAGGTGGAGGAGGAGGGACTCTAATGCAACATGACAAAAGTGCTACTTTGATATTGCTGATATCATTACCCTCGTTAGGAGGTAAATGCCACTGATAAGATAGAATGGGAAAATAGACATGGAAGGCCCTGCTTTTAAGTGCAGGGAGGAGCATGATGTTTAAGTGAGGAATCCAAAAAGAACAGCAGCTGATGTTATTCTCTTTTATTCTTTCTCACTAACTTGTCACTCTCTCTCAGTCCAATTTACTCATTTAATATAACCTGTTTGCATTTTTAAACAAAAACATTTTTCATGCATCTCCCATTTAATCGTGGATGTATTTGTTCATATGTGTTTTTTTTCCCCCTTCACCAGCCATGTGTGTGTGTGCATGTGCAAGCAGGTGTGTGCATGTACAATTTGTGTGTGTGTGTGTGTGTGTGTATGACAGTAATACCTGTGTTACAGTCGAAAGTAAGTAACTTCAGAAGTCAAGTGTATCATGTTGCCGGGATCTTCTTTGTGGTGACAACAGTGATTAATAATGGAAAGCAGATGTTGGCATCTTGATCTGAAATTTTCATGAAACTTCGCTAACGTGATTAAAGTGTATGTCTTCCTCAGTCACTCCGAGTCTTTTAACTCCGCTCTCTGGGGAGTGGCAACAAATCATGGTTGAGACAACATGTCAAATCATAGAGAATCTTATGCATGTTAGAAACAAACTCCTTTTTCCTCCCTAACATTTGAACTTCTTCTCTGTTCACTGAAGCCAACAAAGATGGACAAAGTTTGATTATTGATTTCAGCATTTTCCATTTTTGTATTTTCACTTTCATATTTTTATTTCTGGTTGATTTAGACTATTTGCAGCAATTCAGCAAATAAGGCCTTTACATGTGATTTTGTTTAGTTTTTAAGGTTTAATCGGTTAAGCAATAAAAATATATATTGAAAAAATTGAAATATCTAAATATAAGGTTTGAGCAATTGGTTGTTTTGTTTTTTTTTGGTAGTATAGAAGATCTCAGTGGTAATATTTTCTACATCTAAACCGGAGATAACACAAACTTTATCAAATCATTTCACATCTAAGTTGAGATGAATAAACTTGACTTCCAGCGTGCCAAGTGTCTTTCCCCGTGAAAAGTGATGTATATTTCAGGAGAATTTAATGACGTTTCTATTTTCTCCTCATGGAAAGCTCCAGGATTCATCTTTATATTTTTTTGTAGGGAGGGATAAATGCATTTGCAGCTTCCGCTCAGCAAAGTTTATTTATATCTTAGGATGCATTTAAAAGCCCGGGCTGCTGTCACAATGAGATGGCTTTGCTCACTTTGGATTGCGAGGTGCAAATGTATGAAAAAAGGCTCGAGCTGGAGATTCAGCGCAAAGTAGCCGGGAGTGTTGTGGCAGCAGAAATATCAGATCACTTAAATGCTTTCTCAAACATTTCTTGAAGAGGCACCAAGATCATCTTTTTCCCCCTCCTCTTCTTATCCCTGTCTCCCAATTTCCTCATGCTCTCTCCTCCATCCTACAACAACACCTCACCTGCAGTGCATCAGTACAGTTGAGCATTGGGCACACTTTCCCTCTGCACCCTGCTCACAGACCACAACATTAATAAATCCACTGTGATAAGATTAATGTAGAACTTCTTATTTGACCTTATCAGTAGCTTTTTATTGTTTAATGTTGTAAGTTTTTTCTAATAGAAAACTCTTAATTTTTCCCATTGTCAACAAATCACATGAAAAGACCAGAACCAACAATTAAGTTGTGTGTGTATATGTGTGTGTGTGTGTGTTTTATATTAAAAACACATCAGGGCATCGTACATTGATGTCGATCACACACACATCTTTCCTACTGTCATAAATACTAGCACACCAAATGCTTATTAATCCACACCTGACACTAGTTCTTAACAAATAAAGTGTTTTCGAGTGTTTGCGTAACATTTGTGAAACCATACAGTGCCAAGGTGATTTTAGAAATTGCTATTTGCTATTTTTTAATGAAGCTGTGTATTTTAAACCTTTTTGTACATCTTTATTCAAAACCATTTCTCATGGCCACTGTCTGAAAGTTCTTCAGTCAATCATTATCAGTAACATAAATATCCATTAATACCGGCCTTATCACACAGCTGAGCCTGACATAAGTGAGATAAAGACGGGTTTCAGATTGCAGGCTCTGACCTCATTTCCTCCTCTGGTGATAAGATGAGGGCTTCACCATTGTTCATGTAATACTTAGGATAAGTTAACCCCTCTGACAGCTGATGTTGACTTTCCATCTCGTTTCTCTTTTCCTTTTCCTCTGACGGCTGTGCGACTACACGAGGAAACACACAACACTAGCTCTTGCCAATATATCCTGCACGCTCGCTGTACCTACTTGAATTACAATGTAACACAACAATTTGTGCGGTAATTCAAACAGAGGAGGAGGACTTCTGGTGACTCAAATTTCTTCTGTCATTTGACTCTCCCTACTTCAAATCCACTCTATTTGGGCTCTAAAGAGCAAGCACCACAAATTGCATAAAAGAATGTGTGTAAATGAATATGAAAAGCAATGTTCTTTTCAGCAAGGCAATGATAGCTGTTTTCACATTCCATCTCATTTTTGTGTTTTCTCTCCTACCTTTCACACTCCTCCCTGAGGCCATAAAACAGTACTTTTACATATATTACCTTTTGATTAATGGAGCTGTATTCATTATTCTGCCCTATTGCTAATTAGAAAACGCACCCTGCTAATGATATACAGTTGGAATAATACTTGCCCACGAGGCACGCTATCACATCAGGTTTCATGCTTGCACGCTTCTGGTATGAGCCTTTACTCATAGATCCAGATCTGCCTCCTTCTTCTCTGCTCGGCTTGTCCATTAGCAAAAGAGTCACGGCTAGCGCAGGGTGTCATTGTTTTTGTTCTAGCATAATGAGACCTGTTTTCTCTGGGGAGTTGTCGCTGAGGGTTGATGAGGTGTGCAAGCACTGAGTCAGTCTTAATCAGGAGATCTGTGAGCGCTTGTGTGTATGTGTGTGTGTGTGTGTGTGTGTGTGTTTGTGTATGTGGGTGTGTATACCTGCGTGTGGTCTGGATTGATTTTTTTTTTTTTTTTTATCGTGCATGTGGATATCCTCATTTTGTCTCTGATTTACTGCTTACATTTGTTCAAATCAAATATGACCAATCAGATCATGTTTGATTTTATTAAGGGTTAATATAGTAGAGTGACAGTGGAGTATCAGGTGATTCCACTGCTCTGAAAGTGCTCCTGTGTGACTGTCTGTCATGGTCCAAACAACCGATGGCAGTGACAACCATCAATATTACACCAGCGGACTTGTCTGTACTAATGCAGGCTTATTCCCCTGCCGGGCCCCGGCTGTGTTAATGGCTGGAGGGGTGTGATGGAGGCCTAGTGGGGAGGGAACAGGTCACGACATATTGGTGACAAGGTAACACCAACTTTTGAGCTGACATCTGTCATTTGTCCTCTTTAGTCCAGCAGTCTACAGACGCTTTGCATCATTCCTCATAAAAATCCAGTCACACAGATGTTTCTTTTAACCCTTTTCTGTGGTAGCATTTATTTTTTTGAGGTGCACTCTTTTTTTGGTTTTATAAAATGTCTACATCTGTGTGCGCTCTCACATGCTTACTAGACAACGTGTAAACAAAGAAGCATATCGACCCAAGTGCTCAGTTTTGAGGTTGTGACACTTTGACTCAGATGTTTTTATTTATTATTGTAGTGCATCGCCCTCTAGAACTGAACCTGACACTACAGTCTCTATAGAAATTGAAATTTCCTCAATGCCTGTAATAATAATTCACTATGAGCCTAATCTAAATTTTACATATTAATCCAATCCAATAAGCCCTTTACACACACTGTGCTGGTAACACATATTGAATTTAATGGCCAACTTTTACTGTCAATGGAATATTTTATTTAGTGGCATTTTCATTTTTGTTTCTTTAATTTAAAGAGGACCTGTGTCAAGACTACAATTTTCAACTTCAGTGACATCTGAGCTACGTGGAAAAGTATAGAGAAAGAAGAGAAACCAGTGATTTCCTCACTGGGGACGTGATCCCAATCTCCAGATATCAGACGGTTTCATTGTGCTATTTGAAAACACAGCATCAGCAACAACTGTGCCTGTTTTGCTTGAAGGTGTTTTCCTCTAATACACACAGAGACATGTACACACACACAAAATTAGTTTAAAATGAAGCCTCTGGTCAGAAGAAAACAGAGATCTTTTCTGAAGGAGATTTATCTTTAGATTCATTTGACCCTAAAATAAGGGCAGTGAAGAGGCAATAGGAACCACAGGAACTGGAAGAAAGAAAGGTCTGTTCTCTAAAGTCTACAGAGAGAAAAAGGCCAAAGGTTATAAAGAAAAGCTTGGAGTGGTGCCAAACAGCCGTTAACACTTCTCACCTACTTTTTGTGGCTTGGAGGTCAGCGTTTTCTGAGATTACCTCTTCTTATTTTCTCTATTCCACTCTCTCCAAGCACCATTACAGCCCAGCACACAGCCATTAGAGATCAACAGCCCATACAGTTGTAATAGCACCCTCACATAGCTCTAGGGTCTACTAACTCACAGCCTCTCTGTGTACTCTATGATCCTGCTGCTCAAGTCCTCGCTAAGGTCAAGTAGGTTAGTACAGAGGTTGGGCTGCAGGAGTGCAGTCTGTGTTACATCCATGTTACCAGTCTCTAGTTAAATAATAATGATAATGTAGTGCTTTATTGATCCCAGTGGGGGAAATCATTAATGCCTCCAAAGGGAGTTCAAAGTGCGCAGTAAGCTACACAGCAATGCGATGCAGTTATTTCACTGTCTTGCTCAAGGGCACATCAGCAGGGTGGATGCTTGTTGGCACAAGACTTGAATCCATGTGTTTTAGTTAAGTTCATCCTTTTCATTATGTACTCCACTGCTAGAGCAGGGTAAAATCAATGTACTTAATAAATGATTGTCTCATTATCTATTTTCCATCATTACTCCTGTAGTATGACAGTCCTGTTAAACCCCGTTACTTCTCTCACACACACACACACACACACACACCTGAAGGCCCTGTTTGTGTTTTTTGGACAAGAGCTTCTTGTGGCCTTTCGGATGCAAAGGCAACAACAGGAGCTAGAAAAAGGTAGTGGGGTGTGGGCAAGAAGCAAGAAGGTTCTTACAGTAGATCAGTCCCTGGAGTTTGCACATTCTCCCTTTGCCTGAGTGTTTCTCCTCAGGTTCTCCTGCATCTACCACAGTGCAAAGACATGCACATGAGGTTAAGTTTGCTGAACGTGACCATCTGAGCGGTGTTTGTCTCTGTATGTCGGCCCTGTGATAGATTGGTGACCTGTCCAGAGTGCACCCCACGCTCACCTTATGCAAGCAGGGGTTGGTTTCAGCCCCTCCCGGCTAGACCCTGGATGTGTAAGCAGTACAGTTAATTGATGGATGGATAAATATCTCATCTTTCTGTGTTGGCTTTTTTAACCATAGTTGCTTTCATCTAACCAAAATTCAACTGCTGCAGTAGCAGATTAGAAAAGAGACTTATTTTGTATTTCAAATGGTCGAATGGGTTGATCTGCAAATCAGTGACAAGAGGCCTATTTGGTCGTTTAGGTATAAGAAGTTGTTGCTTACAGTATCCACAATTGCCACACTTGCTTCAGTATCGTCTAATTTGGTTTCATTTCAGTCAGAGATGTATGTGCAAAAGTCACAACTTTATCATTCTAACATTTCAAAGTGACTTCTTCTCTATCCTGGTTCTTTGGAAAGAAGCTCTGCAATGTTCAGTGTGGGAAATAGAATCACTCTGTATTGATACTGGATTGGGAGTAGGAATGACAGAATCAAGATTGGATAGGATTGTCAGATCTGCCTTTGGACAGAAATACATAAACTGGTGCTGGATCAGAAATATTTTCGCTCCCCCGTCCCTCTGGACCCTCCAGTTTGAATTTGACTTTTCCATTTTGATAACATTGCAGATGCAGTACTTACCCCACTCTCCAGAGGCGGTGACGTGTCTGTGAGAGTGACAAAAAGGCAATGAAGTCAAAACATAGATTCAGACAGAGGAATCAGAAAGCAGAACATTTCTCTTCATCACTCATCATATCTGCTGCAAGTTTGAATCATTTTGCAAAATTACAGCTTTTTTTTTCCCCACAAATCTTCAATCAAATGCAAATTGTTAAATAGTGTGTGACCTCTGTCAGCTCCTATTGGCCACTTGTTAAAATTCAAAACATTTCTGGCTCACTATGCTCACCTGCCCCTCTGTAGTATGTCAGCCTGTACC
Source organism: Caranx ignobilis (assembly GCA_021432705.1). NCBI lineage: Eukaryota > Metazoa > Chordata > Actinopteri > Carangiformes > Carangidae > Caranx > Caranx ignobilis. Next base: position 7,219,347 of record MU269982.1, read on the forward strand.
TGACTAAAAAACTACAATCACATTTACACAAAAGACGCCAGCGGTCCTGCTAATGAGAGCTGAAAAGAAACAGAAACATGTAGAGTGACATACTGCTCTAAATGTCTGGCTGGACATTTGCTTGATGTACACATTTGTCCTTCAAATGTGTACATCACCTCCTGTCCTGGCGAGGTCACAGTAAACGTGTTGTCTACATGTGTAATATACAGTGAATTATTATACTATTTGTCAGTTCCCTGTATGGACAAACATAAAATACTATGTGCTATACTGTCTCTCAGAATATTATCTGGGCCAACGTGCCACAATGTTTCCATGATGCTTTGGAAAAGTGAAAAAGTAATGACACAAGCACAAATGCTGCTGAGGCTACACACTGTACTCATAGTGTTGAAGCCAGTGGAGCCTGGTTTAATGAACTTCTCCTCCAGGTTTCTGTCTGTGAAGGCAAGTCACAGTGCTTCTCATGATAACAAATTACACTCACATACATACAAAGTTTAATATATATATTCAGTAAATACCCTGTGATTCCTGTTGAAAAGAACACATTGTTACATATCTGCAGTCATTTTACAGTGTGTCGTGCAATGGTCCATTTACCACCTGTTAATAGTCACCTTACTCTTTCTGAGGTGATGTTTAATTAGATTCTTATTCAAATGTATTAATTGTGATGCTTTTGATTTACTTTAGGTCCTAGTATCACTAATTTCTGTTTACTCATGAGATGATGTTCCTAACACCAAAGCTAATCATTCAATTCAAAGCTCTATTTATGAAATCAGGTAATGTAAGAGAGAAGCAATTTGTCATTAGACATGACCGTTTACTGACAAAATCAAACATATGTTTTTTTATTTTATTTTGCAGAGGGACATTTTCTAATTAAAGGATTTAAGTGGAGGTCAGATGGAGGTCATTGGATCTGAAACACTGCTGGGAACACATTATTCTTCATGTTGTTGTTCTTTTTCTCCTTCCTCTCAGTGTTGTGTTCAGTGTTGTGTTTTATGTGACTTAAAGAAAGTCCGAAGTGAGGACACCACAAAAATGATCTAATACAGATTCTCACTGAATTAATCACAGGTTCTACATTGAGAAAAAATACATGTACGTGATGAGTATGTGGATCAATGAAAATTGTCTATATTTGAACAAAGTTTACAGTTTAATGTCTGAAATATAACGGCAAAATGGAGCTGCAGGAAAGGGGATGCTGAATACTCTCTGTAAAGAAGTGCACGTGTAAATATGAGTTTCCTGAAATCTTTGTTACATTGTTATGATTGATGTCTTTCTTCTCCTTGCTGTGTTTCCGATATTTGACATACACAACATGACATGGACAAAAAAAAAAGATAAGTGAAATGCCAAAATACATTTTAAAAACATCATAATTAAACACTCTGCTCCAAACTTTAAACTTGTTTCTCTGCAGCACTCTGCCTCCTCCCTGCCCCTGAACCATCATCATCTTCTTCACCACTGATCCTTGTTCTGCGTATCTGCAACCAGTCTTTACACAGGGGCCAAACTCAGGCTTTCAAAGAGTTGAGTTGAAGGTGTAGGCAAGAGCGCTGGCTTGGATCCCTGGGACAGCAGGCCAATTATAAAATTATGAGTGAAGAGTTCCTCTAGATCCCCTGTTGTCCCAAAGAACCCCATTACCCAGAAGCCTTGGCTTTGAAGCACCTCTCCCACACCAAAAGATGACACAACCTCTAGTGCTGGCTCCTGTCAGGCAAAGGTTCTCCAACAGAAGCCATTTTTCCCCTCCCCTCACTTCTTTTTCCTCTTCTTCCATATCTCCCCGAGTGTTTTAAAGCAGCACTGCAGAGCCGCGTTTCCTAACAGTGTCGGTTTAAAGGCAGCACTGGCAATATGACAGCCAAGAAGAAACAGTGAGTGCCACAATTGACATATTCCCCATCCTTTTGGCATGTCATCTCCCTTTTTCTGGACACCTGATTGATTCTGACAGCCTATATTGGGTATTTCATATGAAAGAGAATTTTGTGATTAAATGTTAATGAGTTGGAATTTCTCTCAGTGCTTTTATTACAGGCCGCCAGTTTTGAACATTTTTCAAAGTAACACACCCAAATTCCACTGTTTGCAATGAATTAATAATACAGTCTTGTCACTGAAGTATCATGCATTCTTTAATCAGGCTCCGGGTCTGAAACAGAAGCTTCTTGAAAGGTATTTCTTTATGATCAGAACAATTAGAAACTTAGCGAGCAATCATAAAGGGCTGCTCACAAAGTCATGCATGCATATATACAGTATGTATGTGTATGTCAGAAACAGAGAGAGAGAGCGAGAGAGGGAGAGAGAGACCCCTGGGGTGGACTCTGATGCTTTCTTGTAGCTGCGATGTGAATTATACGTCTTGACTGGCTCACATCAGTCATGACGGGGAACTTGAGAAGACTGAGGCCAAAGGCTGTGTGAACGGCGAGGACAAAAGAACAGAACCGCGTGTCTTTGTTCCATGTTCTCAAAGTGCTCGCCAAGTTGTAAAATAAACATCCCCAAGTTTAGCTCACCCCTCCACCCCCCACCCCCCACCATACACCCCATAACACCCCAACCACCCCCCCCCCCTTTGTGCCAAGCAAAGTCTGGAATCAGTCCTCCATTTCTGTTCTTGTTGTTGAGGACAAGACACAAATTTGTGGTTGGTAGTTTGTGGTGTTTGGTCTCCTTTTGTGTTGAACTGCATTGGAGCTGACACATATCTCATGTCTGCGTCTGCCTCCTACCTGAAATCCTCTGCGGCTTTTCTACAACTGCCAACACGAGAAGAGATGGGAGCAGCCAGACTGTTTTATTTCATCATCTCAGATCATGATACTGCCTGCCTCACCCACACTCTCTTTACCACTTTACCACCCTCTCTGCCAGTCGTGTCTGTGTGTGCACTGACATGGAAATAAAGAGGAAGAGAAAAGAGAGGGAACAGGTAAAGTGAAAAAAATACAGGGTGCTCAGCAAAATGTCTGAGGTGTACTCGCCATCAAATGCAGTAATCACAGCAGGGAATGTTATTCTCTTAGAAATGTGCTCTAATATCTGTATTGTAATTCTCTGGCGGTCTCATATGTGTGGTATGTGAAGGCTGGCTTCGCCCTCACGGGGTAGAGCAAGAAACTATGACACCAGGATTTAGTTTTTTGTCAGAAGAGCGAGCGGCCTTTGTGGAGGGATTGACTTTCTGTCTTTCTGTCTCTTTGGAGTTTGTTTTTAAGAGTCTCTTCTGTTCTGTTCTGCAAAGTACAAGCTCGCTGAAACAGACCTCTGCGCTCTCAACTCTCCCTCTGTTCCTGAGCAGAAGTTAGAACAGTTGGTGCCCCTCAATAAGTTATACCACCATCATCCCAACTCAGAAACACGCAACAGTCTGGAAGAATTTCAGGTAAAGGCCCGGCTAATTAGTTCCCATCAAAAATGTAATTCTTTTCTGGAATTACGCCGCGAGCACTGAGTAGCCAAAAGCGAAGATACCTGGTGGAGAAAAAAAAAAAAAAAGAATGAAAAAAGATATTCTAACCTCGAGCCATAAGTACATTTATATGCTTGACATGACTCTGCCATCAATGTTGGGTCGAATTCTAATTTAATTTCTGAGATGTATGTGTAATTTTGCCATTAATATGAATGTTACCACCCTAAATATTTTACGCTTCTCATGGATATTGTGAGCGCCTCATATATCCTTCAAGGGTGTATTAATTAATAAACTCTTTTCTGATACTTTTTTCGCTGGAAACTTGTAATAAGAGCAAGCAGGTAGGATGATATAGTGAGAGGAGCCAGAACATAGTTGTCTGGTGCCTCATTAACATCCCCAGTTCATTAGGAAGAGGCTTTTTTCCTGTCATCTTTTTACAATGTGCCAGTGTTGTGTGGCCTTTAAGGTAATTAATAATGAATTAATTAACCAAATTAATTCCTAGGTTAGAAACGTTGTTCAGTAGTGAGGCCAGTCAGTTTGGATTTGGGCCCTGATGGGTGAGGCCCTTTACAAGCTGATGTTGTTCATGCTTCTGACAGTGCCAGCCCCCTGTCTAAAAGCCCTAGCAAGTGCCATTTGTCTCCGGGTTAACAGAAAGACGAGATATAGGGCGGGCTGAATAATTTAAGCTCCCACAACACATGCACTTTTGCTTTTCAAGCATGAGTTATAATTTAATTAGAAACTTCTGGTGCGTTGCTGGCTATTTAAATATTAAAATCTTCCGCTGATCACATTGGATTAGCCATCCCTGTGAAATTCCCTGAGATGTCAGTTGTTGTCTTTCTGTCTCCCCCACTCTCTCTCACTCTCTCTCTCTCCCTCCCTCCCTCCCTCTCTTCTCACTCTCACTGCTTTCTTGCCTTTCCATCAGTGTTTTCTGAACTCCCGCGTTCACAGATTGTTTGTCGACTCCTCCATTAGAGACAAAGGAGTCGTCGTGAACCTCTGGGAATCTTAATGGTGCCAGTGTGTGCGAGTGTGCGAACACAAAGCTGACCTGATGTGAACGAGAAGGGAGAGAGGGGTGATGCTCATTATCAGGTCTGGATTCAAAGAATATTACATTAGGCTTCTCCACTGATGGCATTAAAACAAAAGAGGGGGGAGGATGTGTGTGGGGGTGTGTGTGTCTGCAGGCCTGTTGTCCAGTGCCTTTTGTCTTCTGAATGCAGCAGAAACAACCTGTTGACTCGTGGTTCGGCCTCTGTATTTATCACTTTGCACATGTTAGTATGAATTTATTCATCAGTGTCTATATAAAGAACTGAGATCTTATGCAGAAAAACCTCATTACAAATCACATTAAAATGACACAATATACTTAAAATTTCAGCCCCACAGCATAACCTTGTCTGACAGTTTGTCATATGGCTTACTCCACTTGTCAACACAGAGATGCTAAATTAAAAAAACGTACATATATGTAATGTCTTTAAGTTAAGAGAAGATAACGTTACACCAAGAAACTGTTAACAGCCACAGGAGAAACAACTATAACAATACTTAACGGTTTTAGCAAAGAAAGTATGCATACATACACAAATAAGCACCACAGCTGATAATAAGCAATAAACTGAAGAAGAACCTAAATATAATACAAGATATTAGACTAGTGCACATACATTAACTCTACACTGAATATATACAGAAACTGATTTTATCCAGAAAACCAGTGATTTCATCTTCCAGAACAAAGTGTCAACTATTGTATTTCAGCCATTAGGCCCAGATGGTCACAGGTTGAAATGTCACCTGACGCTTCACCCAATCAGCTGATTGACTTAGTGGACATGAGTCTCCAGATGTGGCTGCATGTTCCTTGAACTTAATGGAACTGTGTGTTTATTTTAATGCTAAAAAAAAACAGTCGTAGCTTAAAGAACAAGGTTAATGATATTCCTCAAATCTTATGTAATACTTTCTGGTTTCTCTGCCCTGTCTGCAGCACTCAGCTCTGAGTCCTTTCATTTACACTGGAGACATAAATCTGTAAAAACAGGTCACTAATGTGGAAAGACTAAGTGATTTCCTAAAACAGCCGGGCACTGTGAAAATCACTCAGACAAGAGTAAACTGTTCATTTTTTCCAACTACAAATTAACACTTTTGCTGCACAACTGACTACAACTACAGGCACACAAATTAAGATGTATCAGGCCTTAGCAACACAAATTCTGGTTAGCTGGATTTCAAGGGTTCAAATCGCAACCGCAAGTGCTGTCATGTTTGTAGCTGATACTCATTCATAGAATATGGACGGCAAACCCCAAGAAGAGGCTCGTCTTTTAACAGTGAGACTGACGAAAGAAACCCTCAGTGAGATTCTCCATTAGGCTACAGAATTTAGTGGAACGGTGGCTGCTCTGAAAGCGACGTCATATATTTCACCCTCAATAAATAAGTGTGCATGCACTCCATGCACATGGCAAGCGTGTGAGGAGAGCGCCGAGGTAGAGACTTGCGAGAGTGTGTACAGCCTATGCACGGCCTCACTGTACAGTTTATGTGTGAATTATGGTTGACAGGTTGTTCAATCCTTCCCCCCAGTCAACCCAGTGACACACACACTCTATCACCAGTGGCAAAGATGTACTAGTGATTCCTAGCTGTGGGGCCAGCCGGCTAATTATAAACCAGCATCTACTTTAATCTTCTCCTCCAGACGGTTATTTATTCCTTTATGCGTTATCTGTTATCTGTTAGCTTTAGCTGCTCTCTTGTGTAGCAGATGGATAGAAACAGACAGTAGATACATGGCTCACCTGCCTCTGACTCAGAAATAGCTCTCACATGACAGTGGAAGAATACCTTACTTCTCTTCTTCACTGAAAGGCTGTGTGTGTTTCTGTCTTTCTGTGTATTTCCAGCCGTCATTTTGTGTGTCTGAACAGGTGTATTTGTCTGCTCACAGTGGGCGCATATTGTGCTCTGTTTCTCCAAAGTCTGGGAGGGGCCCTGGCAGTAGCTCTGCAATTGCATGTCAATCAGGCAGCGCTGCAGACGGCCTCTCAGGCCCCCCATCGTGTGGGGTCCTGTTCTTCTCTTGTCTCTCCCTGTCATCCCAAATTCCTTTCATCTCCCCCTCTGTTTCTCCTGCAATCCCTCAATCATCACCATCAGTTATTCTCAGAGAAACATTTCTCACTTACAATCTCCTTTAAATCACGGATCTGCTGCACAGTTTTATAGTGAATGGTTATAAAATGATATGAAATTAAACAGCGATGTGGCCTGAGCAAGAATCCTAAAAGACTGATACAGTGCATTCAGAAAGTATTCAGACCCTCTCACCTTTTTCACATTTCGTTGCAGCCTTGTGCTACAATTGTTTAAATTCATTTTTTGCAACGAGCTTCACACATCTGGAACACTCTGTAGATTCTCTCATGAGCACCATCAGTGAACATTTTCAGGTCTCTTCATAGATGTGTATTGGTTCAATGGTTCAATCTTATCAGAAATGTGAGTATATAGGTTTAGTAGTTAATTAGCCCTGGATGTATCACAGAAACTATGTGCAGGAATACCAATCAGTCTAATGTCAAAACACAATGAAAACTTAATGAAAGTTTTATTTCTCATTTAATATTGTGGAATTTGCATAGGTAGTAGGACTGGGTCGACAAATCAAGTTTTATATATATGGTTTTAAGACTGACCTGACAAACTAGTTTTATAAAATTCTTTGAAATTAAGTTTTTCAAATTCAGCTGTGAGACTGAGACTGTGAAATAATTCAAAGTGATCTCCTGCCTATTGATGAAGTCTGGCCTCAGTGAAGGTGTTTTTCCCCACCATGTTTTCAGAGAGTGAAATTCAAATTAAGTAAATAATGTAGTATTAACTTTAAGTTTCATGACTTTTAACAGAAACGACAAGCTCTTTTGATTTGGTTTTTAATTTGCAAGAACCCTGGATTGAGCAATTTTTAATTCAGTAACATGGTTGTGAAAATAAGAGAGATATTTGTCACATTTACCTGGACTCAAGGGTCAAAGGTCACTGTCACCTCACAAACCATGTTCTTGGCCGTAAGACAAGAATTGATACACTCATGAGTCATAGTTTCACACGAATATTTACCACGATCATATGATGATGTGATGACACTCCCAGTCTTACATGGTCAATGATGAACTTCATTATGACATCATCATCTTCTGCAAAAACACTGCTGGTTGTTATTCAGTGCCATAGCTCAGGAGCAGAATGTCATATTTCATATTTGGTAATTATAGAGATCTTTTCTGATGCCTGTGTGTGTGTGTGTGTGTGTGTGTGTGGGAGAGAGAGAGAGAGAGAGAGAGAGGGGAGAGTGTGTGTCATGGCTCCTACATGTGGGTCCAGTCAAATCAGTTTATTTATATATCCCTATATCACAAATCAAACATTTTGGACTTCACAGTCTGTTCAGCAAAATGAGAACCTCAACTCAAAACTGAAACAGCTCCCAATAATAGGCACAGTGGAAGAAACCTGGTGAATGTTTTATCCAATCTGGTTGGCAGAGGCTTGCAGTCGTCAGCCGGCAATTCTATTTAGAACAATGTACAAAGGGAAAATTTTATATTTCTGAATACTGGCAGGTGCTCTTACCTGTTCAGTCCAGTGCAGTCAATACTCTCACTCTGTCTCTCCTCCCCTGTCTCTGTTTCTGTCTCCCCAGACCTCCCCAGATGTTATTTGACTCTTATTTGCTTTAATATTTCAGCAGTTATCACAGCTAGAAGGGCAGGATTCGCTGCACGCCTTAATAACGTTACACCCCTGTAAACACTGTTGTATTTACTGATGTCTTGTAGTAGCACTGGGATAATGCTAGCTATTCAAAGAGAGATGAACAGGGACAATAAAAAGTGATGCTTTATTTAGATACTCAAACTGCCTGATACGGCTCTGTTACAAATACATGGAGAGAGAAAAAGGTCAGAGAAAGGCAAAGTCACAGGTTGAAAATGCTGATTGAATCGGTGTCTTGGGAACTTTGACTATTATGAACAAGAACTTTCAGACAGATTCGACATTCAACTCAGTGAGGTCAACAACACTGAGTAGCTTTCCGCCTGCGTTGCTAAGTGAATAACATGACCTCCAGCTACCCCATATGAAGTCTTTTGATCTTTTCACCCTGTATTCTTTCAGATATATTGATTATTTTAACCTTCTAACATGACTATGAAAACGCTCTCAGTGCAGCAGCACAGACATTTTCAGTCATGTCTTTTCAGTATTGTATTTCCATGTACCATGAGCTCATGTGCAATCAAACGTTCAGCTCAAATATGTTAAAGCAACCTCTGAGTCAAAGACCCTTCTCTTTTTTTTTTTTTTTTGGAAAGAGAACTATCAGATGGCTCTGACGATTAATACTGTGGCGAATGGGGCACTTTAATTATTAAAACTGCGTTACATTTGAAGAATACTCACCAGGCGTGAGATTTAAAAGAAGCTAATGTTTCACTATCAAACCATTTCATCCAATCTTCATAACAGATGTGTGTGCAGGGGAGGGCATTAGTTTCCACAGCAGGCGCTGAAAATATGCCTGCTTTCCCTTCATCAAGAAAGAAGTCATGGTTTGTCTTGAGGGGCCAAGTGTCTTCTTGTGACTGGCCATTGGTTTTAAGTGGCTTGTGCATTTTTCATGGGACAGTGGTCGGTGGGAATGTCTTGTCACTCTATTAAGGCCTATTCAAATGGTAGCGTCCATAAAATGAAGCAGGCACTGAAATATTAATTTGATATTGCAACACACCACTGTGTGTGTGTTAATTAAGGAAAGAGCTATATGCCTTAGATGGGACACGGCTCTCAGCGAACCATAATGGTGGAAGATGAGTTAAATGGAAGTGACATTTGGGCTTCCCAGCTCCACTATGATGTCAATATGTAGATTTTATTTTATAAGGTGCTTTTATGGCAGTAAAGTGAAGATAAAGTGACACGCACGACTGAGAAGGAGATCATTAACAACTGCTGTTAACATTCTTCTTCCACTGTATCCAATCTAATGAGTAGTATCGTAGCCTTTTTTTCACATGTTTGTGTTTTTCGTCTTCTTCTTTTTTTTTGTTTAGTATATTTGACAGAGAAATGCTGAGTAAGCAACAGAGAAAAAAGAATCGTAAACAAGTTAGCCAAACTGTAGTCCCTGGCTTAATGTTTAAAGAGCAACCAAAAATATCAGAATTAAAATCAATATATAAATTGCATGGACTTGGCTGCATTAACTGATCTGACTGTTAATGGAGTGATATTGGTTGAATGACCTAAGACTGATCGCGTACTATTATTTGTGTAAGATATTGACCAAGCATTAATGTCAAAAGTCTAGTAATGTGAATCTGCAGTCTGCAGTTTTATGCAGTCTGAATACATTATGTTATAGACGCTGGAAACAGCAGCTGTTTTTCAATAATATGATTTTTATAGATTTTCATAATTCATCAAAAAGCTTAACAGAAAAACGATCAACAAACAATGATCATTATAAGAAGCCAATTTTTAGAAAATACTGTAACATAACAGCTAACATCTATTGATTTTTTTTTTTATATATTGTGTATTTATATATATCATTATGCAGTTAAAGTGTCCCTCCTCGTCTTCCTCAGCTCCTTCTTTTGGATATTTTGTTATAATGCTCTACCCTGCTCTCTTCTTCCTCTCTCTGTAGGACAGACCAGTGATTATATACCCTATCCTCCATCTAAGAGCTTATTAACCTTTTTGTTGAAATATCTGGAGCATAAAGACCTCATTAAATATTTACATATGCACTAACCACTATGAAAAATTAAGAAACCCAAAGTTTTATTAACCTGTAGTAATATAATGTCTACTCCTGGCCAACAAAAAAGGTCTTTTTTGCACATTAAAGCATTCTGTAGCGCATAATAATGTATGGTAAGAAGGTTCCCCTTGCATTGATTAACTCTGCTTTAATATAACATTAGGTTTCCCTAAACTAGCTTTATCATAGAATTATGCTTTTAATACAAGGTGTGGAGTTGGGGGAGGGGTGGGTTGGTGATATTTTGCCTGCAGAAATAAAACATTGCAACAATCCTTAATTATCCTTATGGCTCCGTGTGTTGTGACGTGAGGACTTCAGAAAAATTCATATGCTCACATTTCATGAATATATTAAAAGCTGCAGCATAAATGCCTGTCCCTGCAAGCCATACTGACCCCATGCCTCCATAGGTGTAGTTGATCCTGATCCACAACACTCAGCCATTCAAATGGGACTAAGTGGCTTTCAATTATTCAAACATATATTCAACAAAGGCTGTATAATGCTCCCTATCACCTGCTCCTGGCATTCCTTGCCTCTGTTTGGGATCGCAGTTGATTCCTCCCTGCTTCCGACTGAATCACAGTTCACTCAGATGTTTAGATTCTTTTTTTTTTTACCTCAGCAGCTCTGTGGACAGAGAATGAGGCGCTAACATCTTTGTCATTGGTGTCGTCACAGTCTTCTTTTGTTGTCTAACATCATTCACCTTTACTGTGATAGGTGCTCAAACACTCAGGTTTCCAGAGACCCGCTGCTTTGATTCTTTCAGCAGTGCAGGCAGAGCAGACTGTGCTTTATCCCAGTGTACCTGCAGGCACTTACACCTGCATGTCACCAGAGAAGTTCATCTGAGTGAATTATGGGTATATTTTTAAAGCATCAGTGTCGAGGCCTGGTTAGAGAGACAGACTGATAGTCCTTATAACTACTAGGCTACAGTACTCAATTATACTTAATTATATATTTAAAACTAATACCACTGATACAAATTTGTCTTCCAGCGAAATGTAATATAAAATGAGGGTATAGATTAAAATATTAAATATAAAAATATCGTCTTTAAAATGCTGCTTATTGTTTTAATTATTTAGTTGGTTTATTGTCCCTTTTGAGAACACATGTACACAAAGGTAGGAAGCACCTTTCATACAATGACAACAACAGTGGCCTTGGACAACATTTATAAACACACAGAGCTGTCACTTTAACAATTACAGATTAACAAACCATGGCAATCAAGTGTCAGCTCACATAACGCTGAATCCCTACTGATTTAGTGCTGTGATGGCTGAAGCTATGAGGTAGCAGTGGACAGTCTGCCCAAAAACATAGGCGTTGTGGGCACTCTCAGACTCTGAGTGCATTTTGCGGATAATATTGTGCTTATACTAGTAACAGACTATTTTTATATTGCCTGAGTAGCACTTTTCAACTTCTACTCTGCTACATACCACAGGGAAATATTGTACTTTTTATCCCACACTGTACATTATAGTTATAAAAGTTACTTTTCAGGTAAAGATTTTACACACAAAACCTACAAAATATTAAAGATTTAAGTACCTATCAAGATATAAATTAGCTCCACCTGGCTCGCATGCAAACAAAGTAAAATACATTTATTTTTACTATAATAAAATATTTGGGTGCTTCTTTTATTGGTAGAATGGAAAGAAAAAGTTGAAGAAAAGAGTCAAAGACTGAGGTCAAGGAAGGACGGAAGAAGAGTAAAAAGTAAAGGAAAAAAAAGACTATTACAACGCATGATGAAAAGCTTGGAGAAACATGGAAATATAGAAAGTGAGAGATGAGCTGTGACTGAGAGCTGTACGTTGTAAGGTGTTAAACTTTGATGCCTCGAGTGAGCGAGGCAGTAGAGTACAGTGTGGTCTGTGAGCCGCGAGTGGACCTATCCATGCAGACAGAGGGGAAGAGATGGGGGTGGCAGTGTGTGTATGGGGGGGGGGATGCTGGGTATTGTAGAGGTAAGAGAGAGGAGAAGCGAGCCATACATAGTCTGAGTGAGACAGTGAGTAAGTTAGGGGGTGCGGATAGTTAGATAGCGAGAAAAACGAGAAGGTTATCCATGATTTAACGCCTGTGGGAGCGCGAGTTGAGCCTCACCAGTTCAGGCTGCTGTGATTGCTGGCTGGTGCTGGAGAAGGCAGGGCCCTTTCAGCTCATTTCATCATGGAGCTCCTAATGAGGCCTTGGTTGACTCCCTAAGCACAGGGGCTCCAAACATACCTCTGATGGAGGGTACTGAGAGGATCCAGCCTCCACCAGCAACAACACCAGGTCCTTGGTATCTGAAGGGGGCGAGGAGGGACAGTTGGGCTGGGTGTTGCTCCAGGGTGGGTTGGAAGACCCACTTTGTCCCGAGGCTGTGTGAAAAGGTCACTGCCCGTGAGGAGTACCCACAGGCCCCTGCTGCAGGGCGTCTAGAGGGAGAGTTGTTTTTGTTCAAATAGGAAGTGGCAGGTTAAGAGGAGCGTGTCCATCAAAACTATGTCTGCTGTTTGCTCGCACAGAAGCAGGAGCTTTTGTTTTTGGAGTTTGTTCCCGGGTACAAACTGAAAGCCACAGACACATTCCTCCTTTGTTAAGGTAATTCCAATATTTAAACACAGCGAGCCAGTTGTTGCTGCATTGTTCCACCGGTTATTTCATGTTACACCTTAGATCTTTCTCAAGTCTCTCTGGGGAAATAGTCAAGGACTAAGAGCTGCACCGTATGTGGCAATATGGGTGCCTCCCTAATGAGAGGCGGCTCTAGGGGATATGAAAGGCATAGCGGTAGAGGCGGGTGGCAGGGGGTGGGGCAGGAGGTTTGCTGGTGGAGCGACCTGTCTGTTCACCCCAGCCCTGGCCTTTGTGCAGAGTTAATGATGCCACTAATATGTTCTTTAAAGACCACACTGTGATTCATGGCTTTCATTAGCCCCGTGTGCCAGGGTGTCTTTCTCCCTCTCTCTCTCTTTCTCTTTTTCTGTCGCCCTTTTAATGATGGCCTGGAGACGAGGTGGCACGCTTGACCCTTAATCATACGAGTGCGAGAGGAGGCTGGGTTGAGTGAGAGCTGGTGATGAGATGGGAGGTCTTGGGGAAAGGCAGAGGGTCGAAGGAGGAGGAGGAGGAGGAAGAAATCAGATGGTTCTTCTTCATAATCCCGCTCCTTGGGGCTGGTAAAGCAAGACTCCTCTTCTTGGGCAGGACTGTGCATCATCCAATGTGTTGTATAAAAACACCTTCACATATGAACCAACTTTTTCACCTTCATCTAAAATATCACTTTTTTCTTTTCTTCATAGTGAAACTCTGTTCACCCCTGTGCTAAACCTGAAGAATGTCTCAGGAAAAGTACTACTTCTACTCTAGTACTTTAAGTACAGTGAAGCAGTCTGTCTGGACTCTATCTGTATGTTTACAAGACCACTGTGCTGACATAACACAAGATAATATTGCTCTTTATACATTGTTTCTTCCTGACACAAATCACAACATAACATTATTTCCATATTAATGTACAGTATTCTCTGTGGTATCTATAACTGTCAGATTGCGCTAAAGCCATGCACATGCATGCACTGTAAAAACTGCTGGGTTTGGTTTGGAGTAGCAAAATACATGAGTAAAAGTTCACTAGAATTAATTTGCATGCAAAAAATTGCATGGGTGTGCACCAGTTCTGTTTGAATACATCTGTCCATTTTCAATGCTGGCATGACTTGGTCTTTAGTCAAACTTTTGGTGAGGAGAAAACAAAGGGAAGTTACCAAAAACCACATTTACAGATTGATTCCCTGTTAAAACCTGGACCATCTGACTATTTGTAATTGCTGTTATAGTGATGTAGTAGCATGTTTCCAGATCTCAGAAATGAAGATCACTGAACACAATATTAGACCAAACGAGGGTCAAATGTTAAGATCCAAGAAGCCCCTCTCCCTGCCTCTCTTACGTTCACCCTATCATTATGTCCATTCACACATTCCTATTTAAAAACAGCTTGTGGTTCAATAAAATTTTGGCATGATTGGCTCTGGTAATCATGTTTGTGTGTTTGTGTGTGTGCGTGTCTGTGTGCACAAATGTGGCCCTGGGTGTGTATGTTAGTGGAGGGGTAAACACACAGTATCTCTCACCTCCAGCTGCCTGTTGGGAGGCAAACAGATAAATGATAAATAAATTACACACAGACATACTGTACTTGAGCTTGCTTAGCAGAGAATTACTGTTGTTTACAAGTGTGTTAGGGGCCCTGACAGGTAGAGCCACATCATGTCTCTGTGTGTTATGTTGTGCTGTCTTAGACCACTGACACTGGGGATAATTTCAATAATTTACACTCGGGGTGATTGTAGGAGAAGCCTCGTGTGTTGCTTTTTAAAAATGCAAAGCAGGCCATGTTAGTCCCTGCCCACCGACCACAACCTCCAAACACACACACACACACACACAAACATAACATAGATTTGGACGAGAAGAGCACCCAGATGATAAAGAGCAGATGTTTTCCCAACTGGGGGTATACTCCTAATGCTTTCTATACCCACCATCATATAAGCCCCCCCTTCCTCCACCTCCTCCTCCGTTCTTTTCCTCTGGTCTCTATCCAAGCCATCCATTTTTCTGCAGAGTGAAGACAGATTAGGGCCTAAATCCTCCGCAATTTGGGTCGTGGCCTTTTGTGTGCTCCATACGGTGAGAGTTGTGGCACAAGACTGGGCCCCCATTTGCCAGAGATCAGGGGGTTAGGCCGGCCAGTGATTGCGGGGGAGCCACAGAGTATAACCATGTTTGGAAAAATAATGAGATTGAATTAACGGCGAGTCTATGGCACAGACCTAGGTATAGGAGAGAGGAGGGGTGGTGGAAAAATTAAAGTGAGGGGAAGCGGCAGAGGGAGGAAAGCGAGAAGCAGCTGTATGGAAGCAGGAGAGGTGAATTTGTGATCATGGGAACCTCCTACCATGCCAAGTTATTGTCTTGAAATATTCCCACCATATGCTTTATTCAGTATAGTGATGTGTGACGCTATTAAAATTGAAAACAGTTCTCATCAAGTGTGTGAGACGCTGTAACCAACATAAAGTTATATCAGTGACTTCCTGTCGTACTGGGAAAGTATGCAGAATAGCATGTAGTGTTAAACTCCCATTTTGGTACATATCTCAGTATTGAATTCACAGTTCAGTATGTGTATGGCAGAGATAAAACAAACAAACGAAACCATGAAAAACTCTACATTGTGTTTAATTTATGTAGAATTTACATGTTCACAGTTATTGGAAATGTAAGCTAAACAGACGACGATACTTTTACACTGAGTGACTTTATTGAACACAAGAAACGCACATTAAGGCACATTAATTAAAACAAACAAAACAAAACAAAGAACATGCTAATGTCATCTAGGTATTATTGATGTTACTTCAACCTACTAACAAGACTTGAAGTGCTTCAAAAGGAAAATAAACTGAATATAGAATCATGATTTAAAGATCCATTCAAGTGCAGCATGTAGAGGAGTATTGATATACTCACTCTATACAGGAAAGTCAGGACGCATGAGAGGATGACATGCAGCACAGGGCCACAGGTCAGAGTTGAACCTATGCCTCTACAGTTAGGACCAAGTCTTTATGGTTTACACAATGCCAGGTGATGGTGCATTGGTTAGCAGTGCTGCCTCACAGCAAGAGGGATCTGGGTTTGAACCCACCAGCCATCCAGCTGTGTGGAGTTTGCATGTTATCCCCGTGCATGTGTGGGTTCTCTCCGGGTACTCTGGCTTCTGACCAAGGACATGCACATAAGGTTAATTGGCGACTTTAAATTGTGAATGGTTCTCTGTCTGTACATGTCCTTCCTGCGATTGACTGGTGACCTGTCCAGGGTGTATCCCGCCTCTCGCCCCGAGTCAGCTGAGATAAACTCCAGCTCCCCCGTGACCCTAGTGAGGATAAATGGTACAGAAGATGAATGAATGGGCTCACTGTACCAGCATGACTTTATTATGCCTTGTGTTCATGTGATGCTCTCAGACTGTCTGTTCTTTGTGTCTGCACTGAGCTGGGGAAACAAAGCATTTAGTTTCGCTGTCCCCTCTGCATGGAAGTCGCTCCAGAATGTGCTGAAACTGTCAGACCTCATGTCTCCTGAGGCCTCTAGTTCTGTTTCAAATGAATGACCAACACCATGAGACCACAGGAGAATTTATTTTTATCAGTTGTTCTTAATATTATTCATGGTGTTCATTTCATTTGGATCATAGCATGGACCACGGACAGCACGGGACGGCACAAATACTTCAGCTCTTACACCCTGAATTTAGTTAATGTTCAAGTTGTTCAATTCCTGATATCAAATCTCTTGAACTCATAATTAAAAGGTGTGAAATGTTTGTGAACATGGTTCAAGTTTTCCAGACTTTAGTCATCTGCAACAACACGCAGAGCTCTGAAGCTTGGTCACACCTGACTGGAGGAGACGCCGCTCATAGTTACCAACCAGTGGGTCATGATAACAAACAGCTGAGAGTCTGCATGTCTCCCTCAAACACCAGGTACAAGACTGTCTTTGATCCGGTGCAGGCTTTACACAGTTTTTGATGTGTAAACTTTTGATACTGAGAAATTTCTAGACATTTTGGGCTGTAAACGGAGGAAAGGGATTACCCAGAAGCTCCAGCACTTTACCGAAACATTGTGCAAAAACAGGAAACGCCATCAGAGAAAACAGCACGCTGCTGCAACAATCCAACACAGCGCCTCTCTCCTTAACTTCAGTTTCGTCTGTATTACCATCTCATCCTGAGTTCAAAGCAGCGTGATGTTAATGAAGGTTCCCATGTACAAAGAGAAGCTTATGTAAATGTTACCTCTCCAGATGTTCTATAGCTCTCAGAGCCAGAACTCCAACTAGCCCCGAGCCACGTACTACCAGTTAGCATTTAGACAAACCTTTGTACCTTCACTTGCCTATAGGGCCTATCAGAACGTCGCAGCCTGAAAATCAATATCTGCCGCTAATGAAGTTTAGCCACACATTTTAATGAAGGACCCAATTTGCATTTAAAAGTAACGAGAGGGGAAATGGGTTCATTTTCCCCCATATCTTATTTAGTATGTACATTTGAACAGAAAGCAATGCACCGGTTTGTTGTGTGTGGTAACATTTGTCTGTTTGTGAGCAGTTTTATTTTAAGTGGTTATTGTACACATGCTGCTATTACATGTCTGAAGAGATGTTGCCGTTCCATGTGCCTTCATTCATATATGTGCAATGGGTGTAGCTTGAGCACATATATTTTAACTACACTGCATCTGTCACCTTGCTTGAATTGATATGAAAATAGTTTATAAAATATCGCTAAACTACTTTTGTAAAAAGTAAAGCTGAACTCAAAGGTCCCATTCAGTGGCAGCCTGTAGGCACGCGTCACAGGACACATGATGACACTGAGCCATCTCACTTCACTCAGGAAAGACCACGACACCATGTTTTCAACTTTGAAATTCACACCAACCAATTTGTCGATGCATTGTTTTCACTGAATGTGATGTGTGATCAATACAGTAATAATACAGTTCAGTTTATTGACCCATGGTTTGTATCAGTTGCTTGAAATGAATCAGCTCACAGTCGTAAGCTAAACCATCTCTGTTACCACTCGGATGGAGGTGGCATCTTATTATTTGAGCAGATTTTTTTTAATACCAAATGCAGTGAGGCCTTCTCAGGTTTCTGGACACTACTTGTCATTGTTTTTGGTTAATATGTGATGAGGTTACTTTTAAATCAAGAATCAATCAAAATGTCCCTTTAAGGTTCATTTCGAAAATGTGCTATTGTTTTAACTATGGACACTCATGTGATGAATCCCAAATATCTTCATGCATGTACAGCCCTCATCTTTTCCCTCATCATCTGTGCGTCCAGTGGTGAAACACGGTTCACATGGTCATAGTGACACTTTGTAATCTTGGTAAATGAGATCTGTTAGCACTGTTTGTTGTCTGCTGCTGTGTGTGGGGCCTGTTCGGCCTGGTTACCATCATGCAGCGTTAAGAACATTTGTGATAGTCCCAGAGTTTACATGCAGCTGTTGTGTACAGTCTCTCCATGTTTCTCTGTTGTTCTTGTCCTCTCTTGTTTCCCTTCTCTGTCCATCTGTTTCATCTCTCCTCCACTTCAGCGAGCAGCTTCTGTAAATCTCTAAAACACACAAAGCTTCACTCCTTGTTTATCTTTCTCGTCTGCATGGATCACACATCCAACCTGGGTGTCTTTTTGTTAGAAGTTAAATTACAGTAGAAAGGCTGAGGGCATACTTTGTTTTCCCTTTTTCTTCTTCTTCTTCTTTTATTATTTTTAAAGTAAAGCTCAAATCCCTCATTTGAGAGAGGGATAAATGTTGGTTATGCCTCCAGACTTTAGACCTAATGATATGATTCAGATAAACAACCTGCATGCTGCACAAAACTCTCACATGTTTTCTGTGTAATCTTGTTGTTGTAACAGGAGCTTTGATTCATGCTCTTGTGGGGGATCCTCACCTGGACCAGGTAAAACATTAAAACCTCATCTTTTCACTAAACAGCTGTAGCTCACCCAGGGCGCTTTTCTCCTTTTCCCCTGCACTCCTTTTAAGCATGATCTTTCATATTTGTGTGTTTTTGACAATATTGTTTTGCCCTTCTTTTTCCCTAACAGTGTAAGACATATACAGCGCTCGTGTTTGAAAGCTTGGTTGTATTTTTCATAAAAACTAATCACCTCTGAAATATTTATTCCCTCAGTGGCTATGAGATCAAGCGTCAGTACTTCTTTTTTGGACCAAGTGAAACGCATTCAAATCTAATTTTTACCAACTTTAGACTGTTTTTTTTCTACTCAGTTTAGGACTTGTTTTTTTTTTTTTTTAATCAAAAGTAGTGTGGAAAAACCAAATCAGCTGCTTTTCTGACCAGAGACATCAGAGAAAACAATTATCATCATCAAACAATCATGTAATTGCCTCAAACTCGGTGGCAGGAATGAAAACGGGAAAACTTTAGCCCGCGTTCTTCCCAAATGTGCATTCTTGTCTCTGAGAGTAAAAGTTCCCTCTAAATGAATGCACGTCGCCTGCACTACTGTGTCACACTGCGTTCACCATCCTCCTCTCCTCCAGCAGCTCCCTCTACATGAAAGCCAACCTGCTCGTTTTATGTAAATAACAACAAGGCAGAGTCTCTCCCGCGCTGCCACACTGGGTGAGAATACTGTGAGATCTTTGCAACCATTTTCACGCTTTCCCCTGTCGGCAAAGTGCGCCACAATACCAGCTGCAGCAGGAAGGCAACTTAGCCTCCAGCAAGACTAAAGTGTGCATCAGAGTAAAACAGTTGTTTACTTTGTTTGAACTGCAGTATCTCACCCATGGGAGACTGTGCGCTTGAAGTTTTGCATCTTTCACTCTCAACTTGTGACAAAGAGTCAGATGAATAACAGTGTCATTTTCTCTACCTTCTCCCTCCTCCTTCTCCCGTTGTCTTCTTTCTCTACATTCCATCTATTCCTTTTACCGCCCGCCCCACTGCCGCCACCACCGCCGCCACTGCTGCCACCACCACCCTTCTTCCCCTTTGCACTCCTCTCGAATTATTCATCATCTCTTTTAAAGTTTCAGCATGCAGTAAATTGATGGTGACACACAAACTACATTATGTTTTTTCACTCCTTTTTTAATAAACTAACAGCACTGCTCATCTCTCTTTAATTGCGCAGCAGTTGGGGACGCAGATGCACACAGATGCGAGTACAGAAGGGTGAGATGAGAGGAGGGAAAGTGGGGATGAAAAGACAGCAGAGCAGAGGATTGTGTAACTTAGTTAAAGTGATGAGGCAGAGGTCCTAAGTGACCCGGCTCAGATGTGAGTGTTGTCTGTGCACTGATGTGGATACAAGAGAAAGGGCTCATGCTCATTCTTTAGTTTGCCTCAACTCAAACTAGTACTGCGTCTGAATCTGGTCCTCGTACTTTTTGAAAGTTGCCACAAAACAAACTTGTGTGGGAGGAAGTCATAATTATGCAGCTTGCATTGACATAAGAGTTGATACAGATCTAGATATGTATGTCTGAAGCTACTTTTCCTTTCTCTGTAAGTTTATACAACATACAGGAGAATAGTAATGAGTGTGATTCTGTTTGGACTGTGTGGCATCAATACAGTATTTAAAGGTAAGACCTCAGGGTACCATAACCTCCATTTCCTCTCTCTGAAAGCTTGATACAAATGATCTCTGTTCATCAGTTATGTTAAATTCGATCAGCTGTTTTTCCTTGAAGTTCATATAAATTTAATTTAATTTGATAAAAAAAAAAAAATCTCCATATTTGGGGGATCATCTAAAGTAGAACTGGTGTGTGCTAAGACTGAAAATTAAATTGAATTAAATAAACTATTAATAGAATTTAACACAAATAACTCTTATTGATTAAACTGAAACACTGATCAAGTTCATTTCTAAAATGTCACCAGTCCAGGGACTCATAAAATGAAATATCTGACATTTAAGTTCCTTCATCTGTGGGAGCTGTACTAAATTCCCCACTTCTGGGAGATTGGTTTCATTACCTTATCGCTTATTTTTGCACTAACGATGCAACCAGGTCCCCAGACTGATCGTGCCCCATAACAGCAGCTATATAGACACAATCCAACCTTTGTCATTTCTAAGTTTTTTTCAATTAATTGGATAAATAGAGAACTTCTCAGACGCTGTCAGTTTAGGAGGTCGTGCAGAACTACAACTTTAATTTAGTACTTTTTGCCCTGTTTTTCCTTGTAGCGTATGCATTTGGTAAGGTTTGTTTCGTGTTGTTTTCCTCTGCGTCTTTGTGCTTAATAGAGCTACAGCGTAGAAAGAATAGTGTCAGTGTGGAGATGTGTGGAGCAGACAAAAAAAAAGAGACAACAAAAGATTATTGATCAGAGAAACGGCAAAATGTTGTTTTTGCTCCAGTTATCAGGCTGAGGTGTCCGTATCCCTGTCCTCACTCCACTCTGTTTTCTTATCTTAATGGGGACACGTGTGTGTGTGTGTGTGTGTGTGTGTGTGTGTGTGTGTGTTGTGTGTGTGTGTGTGTGTGTGTGAGAGAGAGAGAGAGAGAGAGAGAGAGAGAGAAAGAGATTTTCATTACTTTTTGGGACACATTTCATACATAGACATAGTAAATGAGGAATGCTTGTGCTTATCCAATGCACGTCTGTGTAATCTCCCTAAAAGCAACTGTGTGTGTGTTTTCATGTCTGTGTGTTAAAACACTCTCAGCAGCCACTGTTTAACCATATTATAAATCAAAAAGTCATCTGTCCTCAAGAGAAACATGTAGTAAAACACATACGACACCACAACATCTCTCTTTCCTTTCCTCCCCATCTCACCGACACTCTCTCTCTCTCTCTCCTTCTATCTCTCTCCCTCTCTCTCTCTCTTCATCACTCTAGGCCTGACACACACACACTCACACACACACTCACACATACTCCCACAAATTACCGTCAGATCATAACATGTCACGTTTTTTCACTAATGTAAAAGTCAAACAGTGGAAGAGATCAAAGCCTTACTAAATGTGTCAGTTTTTGTGAGTGTGTGTGTGTGAGTGTGTGTGTGTGTGTGCATGGGACGGGGCTCCCGTTTCGCCTTCCTGTCACCTTTTTCTCAACCTCTGCACCTTTCCAACGTAAAATAAATAAGTTATACTTAATATCATCATGTGTGATTGAAGGGGCTCGGAGATGCAGGAGAGGAGAGCATCCAGCCAGATGAAGTGAAGTGTTGAAAACTGTGATTATTTTTGCTTCACTGAGGTCTTATTTTTCAAAGTGCCACTAAAAGCATGAGAGACTTATGTCACTTTGCACAGGGACGACGGAGCAGCTGAAGGGTGATTTGATAAGGGATGAAAGAAAGGAAGTGACCCCCCCCTTCTCTTCCCCCACCACCATCCCATTTTTTCAGACCTTTGCTCAAAATCTTGATACTTCAAGTGGCTCCAATCATATTCTGCACGAGGCAGTGCGATATTTATGGCCGAGTGCCCACAGCCAAAGCTAATATTATGAGCTTCCACAGTGCCATCCATATTGTTTTACCTCCCGTTGCCTGCGGTGAGGAATAAATAAAGTGCCTGCTGCTGTGGAGTGGCATTGGCAGTCTTGGCTTTCAAAGCACTCCTCTAGCAGGTTGGAGAGCAGGCCAGGCTGCAGAGAGGGGGAGAGAAGGGAAGAAAGGGGACTGTCACTTTAGGTTGGGTAATTTTTGACGTGCACGTCAAGGCCTTGACAAGGGGAATGTGGCCGGCTTGTACATTAGAGTCGAGCTCACAGGCAGCACAGCACTGGGGACAGGTAGTAATGCAGTCCCAGAGAGTGCTGCTCATCTGCTCACACTATGTACTTGTCTGGTGCCACACAAGGATGCCCCCTGTCGCCCCGACTCCACTCCCCCATCCCTCTGCAGAAATGACTTTAGTCAGTGAGGGAAGAATCCATTTACAATGTGTGCTTTATAACATCTCCTTGACAATGCAGTAGTGGATTAGAGACATTTGTGATGAATCTTTTATAAAGACTTTTTCCCCATCTTTCTTTTCCATGTGCACAGGCTTTCTGGGTCCTGGCGCACCACATGCACATGTGTCTGTTCGGATGTCATCGCAGCAAGATAGGGAGAGGAGATAGCAATGGGTACTCTGGAAAAAAAAAGAAAGAAAGAAAAAGGAAGAGGGAGAGTGACACAGAATCGTCAGAGTGGGGCATTAAAATTTATCTGCAAGTCACAATGGCTGCCATGATAGCGGCGTGAAACTTTCCTTTGAAAATGAACGTCGCTTGTCCTCTCAGTCATCTACTTCCCTCACAACCAAGACAAGCGCTCTCTGTCCTCATCAATTCTTCACTGCCATTTTGACATTTATTTCATTCATTTGCATAACTGCTCCCTATGTCTCTTGTTTCGTCTCGGTTTGAGCGCAGCATTCCCTTTTCCTTAACTTTAAAACGCTGCTTTAAATTTAATGCAGGCCCAAAGAAATATATAAATATATCGTAAAGTTGACATGATGTTGTTCTACATTATTCCCTTTGAAAAGCGATTTTGTTCATACTTAAAGGTACTCAGACGTGGCGGTGCATGTGGGGGTGCAGACACACACACAGGCTAACAAACACGCTCTTGCTTGTCTGGCCGTGCCATCCCTCCTGTCTGTCCTGTCTGTGGTGTTAACATAGAAAGATGCATAACGAATGTTACAACAACACCAGCTGAACTCGGCTTTTTTTCTGAACGTTCAGGCCTCCAGCACACAGTGGAGTTCTCAGTAGAGAACTTAGCTCCTGCCAGAGTTTGACTTTGTGACTGAGGCTGTTGGTTTTCTTTTCTTTTCTTTTTTATTTTTTTTGGGGGGGGCATCTGTGGACATGTCTAAAGATGGGTTGTGGCTTTCCACAAACTCACGGGTTTAGTTTCAAACAGAGATAAAGGAACCATGAAAGTGAATAATTAATACTGTTTGTCATCAAGATGAAATAATTGAATCTCTCATTAATAATTGCTTCCAGTAGCAAAAGGGTCAGCGAAGGGCAAAAAGGTTCTCTCGTTCTTGCATCTATTTTCTTAAAGCAAAGGCTGAATAAATCCTTTTTCTGCCTGAGTTGGTGTCGTCCGGCCCCGGCCCCGGCTGCGGCTGCGGCTCTGGCGCAGATGGCTTTTCTCTTTCCTTTTTCCACTTCAGACTCACCTGTCTGTCCCCATTGTCCATTTGAAAGGGGGAAGCAGCAGCAGAATCTGAGAGTGAGTCAATGCAAATGCTGCGTGGAAGAAAAAAAAAAATTATAAAAAATTTATCACCTTTCCATTTGAATTCAAGGTAGGCATCACTCTCCATAAGCAGGCCTGTCTCTTTAAATCAGAGGAACTGTCGCTTCTGTGACTGCCTGTTTACAAAATATGAGGCTGAAAATGAGACCTGCTCCCTGCGGACAAGCTCCTTGTATAAATATAAATAATGAATATTAGATAAATAATTTCTGCCCTTTAATAATGTACAACTCGACGAAATTCACTTACACTGTGAAACTGGAGAATCTAACTAAAAGTAGATAATGCAGTAGTACAATAGGGGTTAGAGTGTCGTGTGTGGCTGAGAGGAGCCCTACAGGTCAGACGCCCTGCTGACCCTGCGGTCACCTCGATACGGTGATGGTGTGCAGGTGACGGCGTGCGATCAGGTTCACACCGCACTGTATATTCTATAGACAGACTGGCAAGGTGAATAAAATAATTACTCAGTCAAGCTTCATTTACATATCCATGTTGAAAGAGGCCAAATTAAAATATATTTACAGCCCTGAAAAGGTAATCAAGGGAATGTGGTGTAAGCCTGAGCCAAGCTTCAGTCCCCTGGGGAAAGGTGGACCTGGGAGACTGGAGGATCAAGAGGCAGAAGTAGACGCCTTCTCGCCTCCACTGCCGCCGCCTGGGTGTCTTTTGGAGAGAAAGAGGGTGGAGATTTGATAAATGGTTAATTATGAAAATCCTTGTGCCAAAGCTAAAACTGTAATTAGCCTTAATTGGCTAATTGGATAGAATTGGTGGATGACATAAGCGTAATTGCCTCCTTTTTTCAAAGCATTTAGTGCGAAATTGAGCGTGTAGCCGTGGCAATGACAGTCGAGTCATTTTTATTGCTTGTGGGAAGTGTGTGACAACATAACCTGTTGTCACCGTGACTGAATAAAATCAGTCAACTTTTTTTTTTTTTGGTCTCTTTTTCTGTCAAACTCAAGTGACTTGTCGCATTGTCACGGCCAGGTTCGTTCCTCACGTCGCCCATTGCGTCGCAGCCAGAAGGCTAATAACACCCTTAGTGAAAGGCAGTCAGGCTTTTTCCTCCAACCTACTGATTCTCACTGAGATGGATTGTGCAGAGACCTTCACTCTGGTCTGAGACAGTCGACTAAAACAAGAATTTCTCCTCAATTTTCTCACACCTCCTCTCCCTCCCTCTCTCCATGTCTCCCTCTCTCTGACACACAAACACAAACTCACACTGAGTATTGGAGCAGCTCAGCTCAAGGTGCTCAGACTCTCTGCTAATAACACCATCTAGAATTCACGCCCTCCAAATAGGTTAATGTGTTTTTGCCCAGAGGGCCCTATCTACCTCAACAGCAGAACTCTCTCTGCACTTCCATTAAGCTAGAACACTGCCGCCTATTAGCTGCTTTGGTGTGTATGGGGCCAGAAGTGAGAATGTGAGCAGGAGTCTGGGCAGATACAGTTTTATGTATGTGTGTGTGTGTGTGTGTGTGTGTGTGTGTGTGTGTGTGTGTGAGTCAGGACCACAAAGGTGCTCTGTAGTGCACTGAGGGTGTCACTACCTGCAGCAGCTCAGTGTGCTGTGTTAACTGTTGGAGGAGAACAATGTTATGGCCCCTGACAGCTTGTTAAAGACTCCACCATGTTGGAGCAGCTCCCACTGTGTTGTGTATTAGCACCCTATACACTACACTATGTTTCAACACACACTGTAAACTCTGTAAACACATATTCTTCTTTGTTAACATGTACAGTTGTTAAGTGGACTGATTCAGGCAGTATGAGTCACTGTCGTTTTAGTTTGTTCCCTGTTTTTCTTTATACACCTTATTATTTTTGTTCCTCTTCTGTCTTTTAATATGTTGTATTAGTTCAACCCATAAGAAACATCCTGTCATGGTGGACAAAATTCCCCCTGTACTTGCTTTTGTTAAAAAAAACTGTAAATAAGTACAGATATGAGCAGGTAAAAAGTACAAATTTTTAAATGCCAACTAATTGTAGATGTCTATTATTTTTCAATTTGGAAAAATGGCCAAGAGACACGTAGACAGGCGGAGAGTTGTAGACAGTAATTTAACCTGATTACAACAGAAATACTCAAGAGCTCCTGGAGAAATCTGAACAAAACCAAATGTCTCCTGGACATATATTGTGTTTTTTTTCCCCGGCTCATGGTTTGTTGTGTCTTTGTTTTGTTTTGTTTCTCTTCACCTATGGAGTATAACTGAGCAATCAGGAATTGTACAAAATGCAAATTAGTGGGAAAAAGAGGCAGTTTGAGTCAGGAGGTGAAGGTTCATTGAACTATATAAAGAATACTCAGTGTTTACATATGTTTATATCATGTTCGTAGTAAATGTATATGTATAAATGTATATTTTAAATGTTATGAATGGCAGTGATGTCAGGACCAGGTTTAGGTAACACTGTAAATGTGGATTTAATATCAGGCATCAACCAAAGATTTAGATGAAAAAATGTAATGGTCTTCTGTCATTGATTAGTGTTTTAATGAATTTTCACTTAACAGACACATTTTGGGATATATCTCCAGTGACTGTTAAATTTTGCTACATTATTTAATATGTGATCACGGCCATGACAGGTGTTATAAGAAGAGCATATAGTGTAAAACATTGGGCAAAATGATATAAAATGTAGTTTAAGGTCTGATTAGTAATGACAGTTGGAGTGAATGGATAGTCTGCATTTAACATGTGATCACTTCATAGATGAGGAGCGGCACAGTGTAACATCATTTACAACACAATGTACTTTAAAATTCAATGTTGAACATAAACATAGCGGTTAAATCATATATTTCTTTTGTCCTCATGTCCTCATAGAGTTTCCCTTTACATAGCAGATATTTCTACAAGGTATTAAAGGGTTTTTTGTTGTTGTTGTTGTTGTTGTTGTTGTTGTTTTATATAATTTGGGGGGAAAAACATAATTAAATCATGATAATGAACATGTTTTTATTCCAGTTAAATAACATGTTTTTTAGTCTGAATGAACTCTTTTCTTATAAACAATATGGATAATGTTGTGTGATGATCTGGCTTCACATTATTTGACAACGCCTGAACATCTCAGGAGTTATTTCACACCAGGCGGCGGGTGCTGAATGTTTTGTGTCATCCTGACCCCTAGTGGACAACTGGTCCACCCACTGGTGCTCCACTCTCCCGTTTATAGAAGTATCACACAGAAAAACAGTGAAAGGAAAACATCTATAAAACTTGTATAAATTTTGTTAAAATGAATAAATCATCTATTGAGATGTTTTGATTGCATTTCACAAGGAACACATGTCCTGAATTGTTTTGTAGAAAGTATTCAAGCTAAAACGCCTTAGGCCCTCAGCACTGGTCTGTGTCTATGAACGTTTATTTGTATGTAAGTAAGACATTATTCATAATGTTTGACGCCAGTTTCAATAACAGGCTGTTCAGAAATGTGAGTTAAATTGCTCTCAATTCTCTGAACTGCAGTTCAGTGCATCTGCCTTTGACAACAATAACGCAGACATTGAATATGTATTAAAGCCTGAATAGTCCTCGGAGATGCAATGCATATATTTGATGAATTCCATGACTGACTGGACCAGACCATATCATCGAGGGTGAAATGGATCTGACCAACTTAGAGACAGCAGAACTAATTAAAAGGATAAAAGATATATATGGACTCCTCAGAGTATGTAAAATTAATACCAGACCAAAGGACTTGCCTCTAAGCCACTTCATCCACTCCACAGCGCTCAGACGCTGCACTGTGCTGAGGTCTGATGGGGAGCAGATGAGGCTGTGTGTGTTTGTGTGTGTGCATTTGTATCTTTTCCTGTGGATTTATTCTTATTCTGACGCAAGAATGACATTCATATTTTATATATATATATATTTGTGTGCATTCGTCTCATGTGAGGTCCATTATATTGTCTGTGCATCAGATGGGGAAGCTGCTGGGACAGAATAATATGAATGCAGAAACAATAGCATCGTGCCATGAAATAGAAATAAATTAGAATCTTAAATGTATTTTTAGCTCTTATGTGGAAAATGTGGAAAAGTATCAGTGACTGTTTAAAGTTGGGCTGCAACTAATTATTATTATTATTGGGAATGACTTCATGATGATCCCAAGCTGACATCTTGAAATTGTTGAAGAGCAGGTTGTTTGCCAAAACAACTGGTTCACAATGTAACTGTACAGCAGCAACAGTTGAAAAAATCATTATAACTATTGTTTAAATAGTTCTGTATTAATTTTCTATCAATTAACAAACCAGCTAATAGAATCATTATTTCAGTATTTGGTATTCAGTGTGTGCCTGGTTGTAGAAATGATTCAAATATGCTTTCTCTATCTTTATCTCTCACACAGACTGGTCCTCTGCTGACCTTTGATTTTCCTGAGAGAGCCAAAAAGCAAGAGCTCACGCCAGTTCTGGGAATACACTACACTGACCCACTTTGACTTTTCAGTGCCCTCACTTCAACTTCCCTGTCATCCAGAGAGACTCTGGATGAGGAGAGGAGACGGGAACGGTCCTTACAGCTTGTCTGCTGAAGTTTGCTTTCATTAAGGTACAAGATTTGTCTTGTACGAGTGCAAAACTCCAGCTTCCAAGTCTGATGAGAAAGAGTTGGTATTATTGTGTTTGTCATCTACTGGGATCTGAGATATGGTGTGTAAACCTGGAGATCAAGGCTATTTTTCGCAGGTCAATTATTTATCCCCAAAGACTTGTTAAAGAAAGGTTGAGCAGAGCATCCATTAGTGAAATTGCAAAGTCAAGCGGTCACAAAACCACCTGTGCAATGGAATCTAATACAACAAATCTCAGAGTGAAGCTTTCAAATGATGATGCTTTACATGCTTTTCATTTACAATGTTATCAATATCAGAGATTAGAGTTGTTAAAGAAAGAAGAAAGAGTTTCCACTTAACACTTGAGCCATGCAGATACAGGTCAGGAGTATCAGTTATCGTTCACATCAAACATCAGAATAGGGATAAAATGTGAGTCCGCTGATTTTGACTGTGACATCATTGTTGGTGCCAGATGTGCAGGTTTGAGCATTTCTGAAGCAACTGATCAAGAGTTTTTAGTCTGATAGGTGCCAAAAACATCCACATCCACTGCAGCTCTGCCGACCGATACACCTCGTCAATGAGAGAGGTCAGAGGAGAACAGACTGAGTGGAGCTGACTGAGGAGCTACTGTGACTCAGATAACCACTCTTTATAATTGTGGTTGGTATAAGCACAAGAATGCACAACATGTCCAAGCTTAAGGTGGATGGGGCTGCAACAGCAGGGAGGCCATGTCAGGTTCCACTTCCTGTCACCAAGAACAGAAACCTGAGGCTGCTGTGGACACAGGTTATCACAAATGGACAGTTGAGGACTGGAAAAGCTTTCATCCTCATTTCTGCCGAGCCTCACAGATGACTGGGTCAGAATTTGGCATCAAAAGCGTGACTACATAGACCCAATCTCTCTTGTGTCAACAGTCTGGCTGGTGCTGGGAATGTTTTCTTGGCACTTTGGGGCCCTTAATACCAATGAATCACGGTTTGAATGACACAGCCTGAATATAACATCTTCACCGTCTTCTAATGGATACCTCCTCCAGCACCATAACCGTACCATTACACCTTTGGGTACTTGTCTAATCCCTGCTACGAAGAACTGAGACTGTTTTGAGAGTCAGAAAGAGGAACAACTCAGTACTGGTCTGGTGTTCCTAATAAGATGCTCAGTGAATGGAAATGTCACATAACTATTAAATGCAATCATATAGCAGCCTCTGTACACATCGAAAGAAATACAGTCACGAAAGTGATTTTTAAAGTCTGGAGTCAGTGAAGGAAGTGCTTAAAAGGTAGTGAGCCATTAAACTGTGAGCAGTGAAGCAGTAGTTTTTAGACTGCATTATATTCAAAGGTGCGTTTGTTAGTTTGTCTTCCCCCTGTGACTTTACCTATGTGCCTCCTGAAGTGTAATCGTAGTTAACACAATCTACCAGTAGAGGGCACACCAGTGAGAAGTCACAGAGACGGCTCTCGGAGGAGGCCCAGCCCTGCCAACTTGCCTGGCCTTGACCATGCACTTGGGAAGCCATCATTTATTTTTGGAGCCCTAGGCTGCATGGCAGCTGTGAGACTGACGGAGGGTGAGGAGGTGGGAGGGTAAGGAGAGAAGAGATGCAAGGAGAAGGAGGGGAAGCAGGGCAACTTATGCCAGCACCAGTGACACAAAAAGCATTGTCCTGATTTAATGGCTGTGAAGTCTTGCCTCCCCCTGGTCCAAGAAGCTGCTGATGCTTAATTAGGACGAACATTCATCCAAGCGCACACACAAACACACAACAAATGGCACACACACACACACACACACACACACATGCACACCTCAGTCCCAGACTTGCCAGGCTTTTTTCCCTGCTACCAGCCCCAAGGTAAGATGATTCAATCCAGCTCTGCCATCACAGGAGATGAGTTATGAAGACAGAGGTGTTTCTGTTGTAGCACGGCACAACATGCTCACTCTTCCTCCAGTATGGAGGCTATAAAATTGTCATCGGGCTTTAATGTGAAGAGTTAAACCTCTGATGAGTCATCAAATGTAAAACCAAACAGGCCCATGGTCTATGATTCATAACTGTACAGGGAGTTGTGAGCTAGTCTCTGTAATGACAAGAGGTGGGGGGGCAAAGAGCAGCAGAGGAGAATTCATCCTCATCCTTTAATGTGGTCTGGTATAATAGGCTACTGTCAGATGGAGATGGTGACAGGTATGACTGACTAAATAGTTGATGATTTATGTCATTTTTTACATAGTAACAGCTGAAGAACTTTGTCTTTATTGTAATTGGACAGCTGAACTTGAATTATTCAAGAAGAGAAACTCTATTCATTCTACATAACTACGGAGTTGATTGTGTTTAACTGCACATACAGGCTGTATTTTGTATTTTTATGTGATATTTTATAAATTCAAACAGAGACTATGTGTCTGTGAAATCACTGTCTGATCTATTAATTACAAAGTTTGATTTTTATTTCTGTCTGAAACAAATTAATCTCTTTTTAATGTTTAATTGAATGTTGATTGAATGACCTTGTTCATATTGTAGACTATTGATTGCCTTGTATTGACAATGCAAGCCTCTCAGCAGCACATCGAGAAGCTGACAGACGACATTAATATGTATACGTATCAGACTGGTAATAGTATCTCTGTTCATATCCTTTGAGTGCAGGACCCAAATGAGCACATGTCCTATTTGTACAGGTTTCTGTTATTTTTTTATTTAAAGTGATCCTGCTCATTCTCTATATTAAACATAGCCACAACTCAGTGTGAAATGCTGGATGAATATTTTACTGTCTCTTTACACAGAGAAATACGGATACAAGACAAACTCATGTACAAGCCCCACACAAATATATGCCAAAGTGTTTCTTCAATGGATTTACATCCAAATGTATTAAAATTCCCTTCTCCATTATCTGGAAATGCATATTTCTTAATTATTCATCGCAAGGCATTGAGGCACCCAGGTCTTTTAAATTTTTTATTTCTGCTCAGCTTCAAACAGTAGATCTTGTAAAGGGGACCCAGTTTTGGGGTGTGGGAATTGCTGCAGGGCGAAGCTGACAGGATTTTCAGTCTCGAGGCACCTCTCGCTTTTTCATTACAGAAAAGCAAAGGAACAAATCCAGGTCAATTAAAATAAGGAACGAGAGGGCTGAGTGGCTGGCAGTGAGTGTAGAGCATCACCGATATCTGCCACAAGAGGGCACAAGGGGCCTAAACATGCAGAACCTGAAGACTCGGAGCAACACGGGCCTGGGACTGGGAGCTGATGAGTGGTCGAGAGATGACATGTAGAGTAACCTTACACATTTAACTTGAAGGTTATACAGGCTTTTCCTAAGGAGGCTATTGCGTCAATGGTTACAATAAACAAAAAAAAATATGATGTAAGAATATGTTTCAAGCTGTAATTTGTAGGCGCACTTAAAAGCAGTGGCCCTTCACTTTTTGCACTTCATAAAAGTCTGTCAGATATCTCGTCTTCCAGGTCCTCCTTATAAAAGCTGCTCCTCCAATCCTACCAGTGCCTTCTGCCAGTGGAGTGTGTGTATGTGTGTGTGTCAGAGAGTATCTCCTCTCCCCTTTCTGTGACGGTCGTTAAAAACTCTCAAAGTGACACACTCACGTAAAAAGCATCAGTGGCTAACCTGGGGAGTGTCACATTGAATTTAATGGCCTCTTGTTCCTGTACTGTTCTGTGTGTGGAAATCATATCTTGATGTGAAAGGTGCTCTGCGTCATCATACGTTGTCACGCAAATGCTCACATACATTGTCTTTATCCGTCTCTCTCTCACACACACAAACACACACAGTCAGAAGAGAAACCTATCTAGAGCCCAGGACTGAAAGGCTATAATTGTGTTTATGACTGAGCCCTGACTCTAATACTGGCCCTAGTCCAGTATGCAAGTGTGTGTGTGTGTGTGTGTGTGTGTGTGTGTGTGTGTGTGTTTGTGATAGATTAGGTAGCTTACTGTGTGTTCCTGAGTGTTAGGTAAATGTGTGTGCGGCTGAGTCTGTAGCCTCCTTATGACCTCCCTGATGGCCAGAGATGGACTCAAGTCATAACTCTTCTGTCTGGCTTTACCCTTGAGCAATATCACAGGCACTGTGAGTGCACCGAGTCAAACCACTGCACTCTTCCCCATAACAGCAAATGCACAAACTGACATCAACGCACACACACAAGCATTTTTCAGTGCGGCACACACAGAAGAGTTAATACCAGCATGAATTCTTCTCCCATAGTTTTGACCATTTTTATTTCTGTTGGTTGTGATACTGAAAGAAATCACTGCAATCAGGGAATGATGTAGACTCACTACAGAAACACTTACTGGACAAAGAACATGATTGCTCAGACAATCAGACAGGTTGTAAAGAAAAAAAAAACAGTAGATTTTCACCCCTTTGAGCACATCCCAAAATATCAGTAATTTATCCAACCGTGTTTGAATAACTAGTCTTTAGCCAGACTTCAGCGGTTATCTCATTGACTACAGTTCTATCCTACCCACTTGAAGTGATTGTGCCAGATTACAAAAACAAGGAAATTATCCTGTCACCCTGCAAAGGACTAATGTCTGGCCACTTGGAGCAGAGGAAAGGAACACAGTAAACACAACACCACGCATCATCTTTTGAGTTCATGCTGTAAACAGATGTGTCGGACACATCCAGCAGCTCCAGCAGATACAGAGTGAGTCAAGACAGAATTAGACCAGACTAAAAAGCCTTTGCACTGTAGCACTGGAGGGCAAAGGTTCATGTCTTGACTCCTGACTGGCGTGCAAACATTTCCACTTCCTCAACATTTCATCTACTGACACACCAGCCGCCTGTGGCCGTTAGTCTGAGAGGAAACAACAACAAAAGGCTCTTGCAATACCATTATTACCATTTTGGGTGCTTGCCAGCAACGCTCCGGATTACCTTGCATGGCAGACAAATTGGCAATTGTAACGCCAGCGTAATGGAGGCTAATTGCCTGAGTGCAGGGCTAGTTTGTATTTCATGCAAACCTCATGTGCATAGTAGCAAGACTTGGCTGACAAACAGGACAAGTAATAGCCATTCTGAAGCAAAAAGGCTCATATTCACTAATTATTGCTCACGAGCACTGATGACCTCACTCTTGAGTGCACTATTTGAAGTGTTTGTAACAGGATTCCCCCCCCCCCAGATATGATTTGTTTGGGATTTACCTTGAAATAAAATAATCCTTTTATGCATCAAAGAGGAAGGTTAAATATACTTTGGATTGAATTCCACAGCATCAAATAGTCTCCTGGGTCTGAATAATAAATATTCAAATGACATTACATTTGAATCTTTTCAGTTCAAAGCTGTATTTAAAGGGTCCTTTGCAAAGTAGAGACATATTCCTTTCAATTAATGATAATAATTGAATTTTTGATCCGTGTGCTGTCATGTCTCTCCTATACTTCAGAGATGTTTCCAGTGAAACCCTGACACTTGAAGTACTTTAACAAAGCCATAGTATCTCACCTTTTTAACCTTTTTAACACTGGAACCTGTAAGTAACACAACAGTCTCACCTCAAAGTTCATTTAGCAGCTGTTCTGGAGCTTTCAGTCATATTGCATGAACCTCATTAGTCAAATCTCAAGTTATCTCAAATCTTCAGTTATGAAACTTGACTCTCAACATTTCTAGACCTTAAATATCTTTGGTATCTTGTAGCTTTTTTCACCAAATCAGATGTAGGAAATTCATTTTGCGTTAGAGCCTTTAACCCTGCAGCCTCCCCTGTTTTCTGCTGACAACAGAGTGATGCGCTTCATGAAGACAGACCAGTGACCTAAAACATACAAACAAGAGCAAGAGGTTTTCCCTTGTTCATGAAGAACAGTGATGATGTGCTTTGTATTCACATACATCCATCTTATTGTGGTGTAAGTGGGTCAGGTCACGGTCAGAAATAAAATATGGTTAACATGTAGTAAGATTTCTAGTGAATGTGTTTCCAAAATAGAACCTGCTGTGGGACAGCTGGAGAGCCTTTCGCAGGGTCAAGGTTCAAGGACTCACGTGGATCACGTTATTGTACCATGCCAGAGTTTTTCCTGCCTGGTGTGTGCTAGACTGTTACTGCTCATAGCCCTGGATCCTGTGCCGCACACTCATAGTAAATGCTCTGTGAGTGCAACAGTACTGCTCTCTGGCCTCCTGAAGGGTACCTACTTACACTCCCCTAACCTTACCATCTACATCATGCTGCCATTTGGAGCCAAGATAAATCATGGAAGCCCCTGTCCATGCTGGGAATAGCTTCTTCCAGATAAGAAGGTCAAGGGTCACATTTCTGGCCAAGGTTGACTGTCCTCAGGACTAAAAAAAGAGCCTAGGGGTTGCAGAGCGGCACAGGCCAGCACAGGCCCTCACACTCAATTAAGATCAAAACAACCATCAAACTTGAACTTGAATTTAGGTTACTGACAAACAACAAAGTAGAACAGGATCAAAAAAATGTCAGTAACACACACCCTCATGTATTTTGAGGCTTTCAGCCATGACTGACTTATGGATTCACAGACAAACAGGGAGGGTACATTTTATTAATCAGTAGCAGCTGTTTTCACCATCAGCCTGCCATTGTTGCGCTGTGCCGAAGGTGTTTGTTTATTCTGTGCTAACCTAACAGGACCTCTGACCCAGCGAGTGGAATGTGAGAGCGGACACACGGTGTGGGAGGTCACTGCCATCATTTACATCCTAAGCACATGACAGGCTGTCAGGCAGAGGTTAGAGCTGGTCAAGTTCACACAGAATGGGCCAGCACGGACCCCAACACACACCTCTGCACACATGTGAAAACAAAGTGTTACTTCTACTGATATGCACAGAAAGTGGAAATAAGAAAAATTATCATGTGATGCAAGAAATATAACCTGTGCTTAACTTTTTAACATGAGTCACAGAGGTGTCGGTTACTAAATGACCCAATGGTAAACAATTTTTTAGGATGTATCTTGTGGTTTTGTGTTGCATTACATTGCAACATGTTGCTGATAACTTTGTCCAACCTTTTGCACTCTCCACATTGTTTTGTTTGTGCACACCCACGATTCACCATGTGGTGATTCTGTTCTGCAACAAGAGAAAGAAAGATAACTTGAATATTAACAACGTGTAGTAGACTCTCAATCAACCCTGGCAAAAACCATTCACATGAAAAGATCCACGCTGAATACATTTGCATAGAAGTCAGAAATATGTCCTCCAAATGAGAACATGGTACAGCCAAACATGAAAAAAAAAACACTGATGTTCAGGTTGTCCTTGTCATCCTTTGATCCCTTGTGAAAAGGCTAGACAGTCATGCTGCAGTGATCAGTCAGGGTCAAAGTCATACTCCACTTTCCCTCCTCCCTCCCTCCCTCCCTCGCTCCTGTGTCTCCTAATGTAGTGTTGTGGCTCTGGCAGCTGGTGGTGCTGTAAGACTTGAGTCCTCCCTTTTTTGCTTTTTCTCCTACATAACAAGGCTGTCACCTATTCTATCCTCCTTTGTCCTCTCCCCTCCATCACTCACCTCCATACGTCAACGCTGAGCCACTGCAGCATCCTCTGCGAGACCCTGAGCCGGTCTGCTTTCACGGGGGTGAGTGAGAGACCAGTGCCCTGCACAAACTGAGTCAAACGGGGGGGGGGGGGGGGGGGGGGGGGGGGCAGAATTTTTCACATTCATCAGGCTCCTTATTTCAGCAATCCAAAAGAGGAAAAAAATGTAGCTTTGGGAAGAGGGTCGGTAAGACTAAAATCAACACTCAGATGTTGACATGCAAAATGAAAGTGGCAACATCAGTTCAGTGTTTTTATTTTTAAGCACACAGTTCAATACCATGATGTCTGCCACTAGGTCATTTGTGTGAACGGTGTTAATTGGGTTCCCTGTGAGGCCACACAGCCAGCGGCTCAGTTATGATTCCAGTGGGTAAATATTTGCCTGTACTAACCCTCACTAGGTGCCATAATGATTCTTTGTGTGTTGCACTGTGTACAATGCATTTCTGTGTACACATCACTCAGTGCCTATGTCTGCCTGTGTGTGTGTTTGTCTGTATTGCAGCTCAACCCCCCCCCCCCCCAACATTCCCTCTCTATAGCTGCAGCTCGGCAGAGTTTGATCAATAACGTGTCCTTCATTCTCAAGTCGGGCCTGACCTTGGCAGCCTTTTGTCTCTTTCCAGGGGCCAGAGTGCGCATGTACAGGTTGGAAAACAAGGCTCTCAAAAATCCACCCTTGGAAGGAAAAGATTTCCCCCCACTGCCTCCACACCACAGCTTTCTCATTAAGAGCCTAATGAATCATATATTTATAGCGTTCTTATCTTAGCGTAATGAGGTGATGCCACTTTTGAACTCATTTACTAAATTATCACAGGCCACACTAAAATGGAATAAACTTTCAATTCCTTGCATATGCTGCTGTGTTCGTTTTTTCACAGGGCAAACGTCCGTGGAGATGGCAGAGCCAGTTCCCAAGCTGATGTAGAAACAAAGAGCACCTGTGATGCAGTCACACATGACAGAAGGTAAGCTGTGTGTTGAGAGACGTTCAAAAGAACTAAAACATGGAGGACTGCTGCAGAGGGCAGTGGGAGTTGAGCTGATAGATCTGTTTACATGTAAATGCAGCCTGACATAACCTGCAGGTGGCACCATTTATAGATTAGTCCTGCAGTCCTAGTCTTTTGTGTGTCATTCAGTAATGGATATTTGAGTGGCCAGCAAGGGGGGAAAAAATCCTGCACAATAAATCTGTCCAACATGCAGCACAAGCCACATGTTACTTTTACATGTATCATGCAGTCATACGCTCTGTGATTTACTCTACTGGAAGTCCAGATGCAGGTACTTTGCTGGATTGAAGCAAAAACACTCCATCTTTACAAAGCTATCAAGTGGTGCCATCACATCGAGCTGTGGGAATATTTTTTTTATGTATTTTGACGTGATTTTCCTCATGTTCAATTTTAAAACTAGAGAGAGAAGCTAAACTGAGTTCAAAAGGCTTTTATTGATTTCATTTTAAAATCTGTTTAATGTAGTGTTGCTTGAACAGAGTTTTGTTTAGAATTATAGTTTCATTTTGATTCATTTAATCATCAGGTGACGTGTAATGATGAATACATTTGTATATGGGCTGTTCAGCTCAGTAATGGGTTTCTGCAGGCCAGTCGTATCAAGATCAATTACAATGTTAGCACATTAGTTCTGACAAATTACAATATTATGTTCTAATCCTTTTGAAGCCTTGTGGTAAGACAGTGGTAGATTTGGGCATCTCTGCCTGCTCCAGGGATAAACTTTGAGTGATTTAGCAAAAGGAGGAGAAAAAAAAGTTCACCTCTATCCCACTGCTACAGTCCCACTGGCACTGAGGGAGCCTGATGGACATTCAAGAATTAAATCACAAGATATTAACATGAACCCAGGAATGTAAGTCTTTTTTCCAGAATTACGCATTTTGGAACAATAATAATATTCCTTCAAAACCTACATTTAGATTTTTAGAAAGTCGACAATAATATACACCAAGTCAGCCATAGAAGAAAACTCAACATTTATTAACTTCTTCCACTTTTACAAAAACAAACTTCAGGCTTTACAGAACCAAAAACACAGGACAGGGCGACGCAGGAATTGTCCACTGTCGTATAAAATACTGAAAAAAAAGTCCCCACCAAAAAATCATCTTCTACACTTTCCTCTTCTGGGTGCTGATGTACAGAACTGTGAAGAGAGGAAAATAAAGAGGTATTACTGAGCAACATAATAACAATCTCCGAGAACAATCTGAAATTTATGGTCAACTCGTGATTATGCACCAAATTAAATTGTCTTTCCAGAGGCAAATCGTATTGTAGTCTCAGTAACAAACGTTCGAGAAGAAGGCATTGGAAGAAAAAAGCAGATTTATTGAAAATGCTGCTACACTTGGTGCATTTATACAGAACTAGCAGTTAGTTGTGAAACCGATGTTCTTTACAGCTGACTTTTGATGCTTAGTGCTGTTTGCAGTCACCCCACCGTCCACTTCCCATGACTGACCACAAATAAATTCTCTGTGGGGAAACCCTGACCCACTGAAGCAGATCTCATCGTGAAAGAAGAAGAAAAAAGTCACGTCTCTCTTCTTAGATAGTTGAACTGTTTTATACCTGGTTAGTTATTGCGGGTTTCTCGGTAGATGTGTAAGACTGTCGACTTTATTAAGCAGCAGCTACGTTAAGTGATGGTCCATTTTCATTTTATTTATGGATTTTGTTCCCTTATTTATCACAATGAGTGGCTCTGCTGGCAAGCATGACTCATATTCAGCAGGGATTCACATACCACAGATCCAATACAAGGCTCAAGTCAGGAAAATCTAGACAGATGGATTAAGATACAAACTTGATTCTTACAGTTAAAGTTTTGACGGTAGTGAAATCATTAATTCATCAAAGAGGGAGAACTGGCCAATGTTCAAGAAGAAAAAAAAAATGGGAAAAAAATGTAGAGGAGCACCGAGTGTCTGTTGCTTTGAGCTCTCCACATTATCAATATTCCAGGGTAAGGCTTTTTTTCACAGATATACACAGACAGCTCAGACTTTGCATGCAAATGAAGCCAGTTAATAGACAAAATAAACTTGTTTGAACACCCACATCAAATAAATCATGTTCATGCTTTAGGTCCTTCTGTGACACAAGTGTTTATTTAACCAACATCTTTTCTATGCCAACAAGGTCAACACACAGAGGTGATAAACATGCATCAGTAACACTGCAATTGAAATATTATATTTAAAAAGAAATTTTAAAAATGAATTCTCCATACAGGGTCACATTGTTTTTAAGTATTTAAATCAATAGACCCAATAGTCAGCCTGCTTAAGTTTCAGGGTCACTGTATTATTCATGCTGACTCAAAGCCATGGTTTACTGGAAGACTTGAATACAACCAAATCATCTTTAATGTTATTAGGGACATATGTGCTTATTCCACTGTAAAGCTGAAACATTTGCAGTGAAAAGGGCAGTCTGTGGCATATTTAATTAAAAGAGGGCATCGTCATGAACAATCCTTTTGGAGTGGTCATAATAAGAGAGGAAATATGATCAGACAACAGCTCAGTTTAGTTTGAAAATACCAGATCACAATCATCGTTTTCATTGAATATACGTCTACACACTTTCCTCAAATTATGAGCCGGACTGATTTGTCTCATAATCGGGCCAAAATTTCAATAGATTTTTGCAGAGAAATCCATAAACTGCATACTTGAAGAGGAGTGAAGCTCAAATAAGATGCATTTTTTGTGTGTTGTGATCATACTGCATAAGTTTGGATGTTAAAAGGAAGAAAACAATCACAATCAAAACTGAAGTGTACAGTACCAAGAAAAAACACATGTACTGTACATAAATTGGAAACATGATTATTAATGAATGATCTTACCATTGTTTCCTCTTAGAAAAGCATCTCCATACTTGTTCTTGAGCTGCCCGTTGACATACTCCTCTGTCTGCTCTATAGCAATGTTCATGTAGCCATCCAGGCAGGCCAGGACACCTGCAGACACACATTGATTGCATGTGTTTTTAGGTTGTGTAAACTAATCTAAACATGTATGTGGTTATCTACAGTTATTGTGATATTACCTCTGTAATCGACACCAGAGTTCAGTTTGACGACCACGGGTCTGCCAATGATCTGCTTCAGGAAGTCACTCGGGGTCTGCTTTCTCAGGCTCATCTTGATTGTGGTCTGTGTGGGTTGAAGATAAACAGTGGCTGTCATGGTCGCTTTGTATTTCGACTTGCTACATTAGCAACATGTCAGCTAATGGGGAACCAGACCAACTAAATAACTGCCGCTGGGGATGTTCACTCGATTATTCAGACAGTAGAGCTTTCTTTGCAATGAGTACTGTGCGTGGTTATTTTACTCTTTCACCAAATCCGAGCGTGAGACACAACAATACTACGCGAGTAGGTAGCGTTAGCTGCTAGCTAATTAGCTAACCCGCTAACTGCCGACTCTGTAATGAATATACTTGCACTTAATGGTGTAGGAGGGTTCTTATCAATGTAAGTACTTTCTATACGCTTAGTGGAATCGAGGCGGACTGAACAGCACGTACAAATGTGTGGTTTCTTTCTAGTTATTTACAGTAGCAGCATGTGTAGTATCGCTTAACTTACCGGCAGACGTTCTCCAGACGTTTGTGTATGGCTTGGGCCAATCAGCGGCTAGTGATGTACGGAAGCTGAATGGGGACCTAAAGCTAAACTGCACGGTAGTACCTTTTTGTATACAGTGGTACAAGTTGTATGATTTCCTCGAAGATTTACGAATAAGAAAAACAGCCAGACTGGAAGTTGAGACAAAGGCACTGTAGATGTGCTTTGGTTTGAGAGGATGAAACGTTTCATTGTGTTGCAATACAAGAGATTATTATTATTTATTATTATTATATATTATTATTTGGAGCATAATTTAACTCTATATATGCCTGTAGCCGACTCTAAATTTTGTTGTATACACCACATGCATATAGTACTAACTGGAGCTATGCGGCAACCTTAAACTAGACAGAACAGGATAGTGTTGAATTAGACTGAATGTTTGATTAAACAAAAAATATATATACAAAGAACTGATCAAAGAAAGTGTTATTTGAGTGTCCAAGTCCTAAGATTATTCCTCTGTTCAATTGCACTCCATGGTTTTCACAAAACTAGGCCTATAGAAGGGAAAAATTCAGCACATCACAATGTACTATCACAGTGTCCCTCATTTAGATGGACTGTTTGCTCTGTATTATTGATCACTTTTGTCTCCAGTTGTTTTAGAACATTATGAAACTACCTATACCTATGTCTATAACCTATGTACCGGTAACATGAATCCTTAAGACAAAGGCAATAGTGTTAGAAATGGTTGCCTTATTATGTTATGTTTTATTTCATGTATCTGCTATTTGAAAATTAACCAATTAACCAGAAAAATGGTCAGAAGAAGTGTTACACAAAATGAACTTGAGAACACATAGTGTCATCATGTACATGCGTCATATGTCAGCCTTAACCAGAGACTAGGGGTGTATTTATGTTCAGTTAAAATCTGGTTTTCTGCCCCGGTGCCCCACTGGATCCCTCCACTCAGTCCCACAGTAATTTACACTGACATACAATATCTCAGTTTTAAATACCTACCATCCAAATAGGATAGCATTGTATGTTAAATATGTTAGGTTTCTATCTGGTATAATGTTGATATGTCTGTGCGGTATCATGTAAGTACATGTGCATCCAGCTCCAGGTGGGCATTATTTGGAGAAATTGCATCATGACAGACTTTTCCTCTTGGTTTTCGGTCATTTTAAAGTATGTGTTTTGTATTTCAAATTTCTTTTCCCCCTCATATAACCAGTCATCTCATGAGATCATGACCACAGCAAGATATTTTTAGCTTTTGGTTGTTTAAAATCAGACTTCAAAACATACAAAATCATGACCTCAAATAAAAGCAGAGAGGGCAATTTCAGCAAAAAACAACAACAAAACCAAAATAAAGTAAAAAAAAAAAAAAAAAAAAAAAAATCATAAAACCTGACACAGCATTATCTTGAGAAGGAAAACACACACAATGAAACTAAAAGTTATGTTCATTCTTTTGACACCAATGTTTCTTTTTATCACCATTGAATACTTTGAAAACACTTCATGATCCCATGGTGTGACAGAGTTCAACTAAATTTAACTAAACTGAAACATGAACCTTTGTATGTTACAAAACCTGCAGTTGATAAAAAAAATCGAACACTGATTTTGTTCTCGGCCTTGTTTTACTTTCATCAAAGTTATTCCTGGAATGCACTCACTTTCTCAGATCTACATATGTGTCACAGAATCTGAGGGAGGATTTTGTCCCCTGCGTTCCTGTGCTATGCAGAGTTTTTACAGCGCAGCCTCCGTGGAACTGTACAAACTTTCAGAGTCGTGATGGAAACTGGCTGCTGCTGGACAGCGGACATGTAGCTGGGAGCCAGATGTACAGGGAAGGATAGCACTGCCTGACCCTACAACAGAGTGTAAGTCACAAACAAACAAGAAATGAATCACTGATTGTTCAGACTAAACTAAAAAGAACACAGCTTATTTTTTTTTGGGAAATGGGACATTGTAACATAATATAAATAAAACATTTTATCTTAAGTTCCCCAACTACGAGGCCCACGCTTAATTAAGAGATGCCTGCTAATTTTCATTTGTAGAACGGTTTGCTTAATCTAATTCCTTCAGAACTAATCATATACTGCTACAGCAAGGTTGCATATGTGTATGATGTCTGAATTTAGTTGCCTTGATGCTTAAAGGGACTTGAATATGTTTTCAATGAATATCACTTTAGAAATTCACTATAGCTTTGCTTTGATTATGTCTTATGAGTGTATCTAAAATTAAGCATCCTGGGGTTTCCAGATCCCTTTTCTCTCTTTTATTCCACTGTAGCTGTGCTGTGTTGTGAAGGGTAAAAGAAAGTCCACCATCTGATAAAACTCTGGTTGCTGGGTGCATGACCCAAACACTGCACAGCTTGGGAGGTACATGAAAAATGATGTAGGGGGGAAATAGGGATGAAATGGTGAGGTGAAAGATAGAAGAGAGGGATAGAGGGAGGGATGATGTGCCAGTACGTGTTAACAGAGACAGAGAGGGAGAGAGACAGAGGGAGAAAGAGGGATTGTGAGAGGTGGAATCATAAAGTACTTCTTGTGTGTCTAGACAGGTTGCTTGTTAGCAGGGCATGGCTAGCCCCGTGGAGGCTAGAGGTTAATTTGGTATCTGCTGCTGTGTTAAACTAAGGTCAGTACTACAAGTCCTTAAGTCATAAACAAGAGTGGTTAAGAGCCATGTATACACCTAGGCACCGGTTAATGAATATTCAATGAAGATTTTTTTTCCCCCCCTTGTCCCCTGTTGCCTTCGTCGTTGCTTGCTTTGAAAGAAATTTTTGGAAAGAAAAAAAAGCACACAGTTTATCTCCGTGGCCTTCAAAAATGACCTCTGTACACTTACATTTACTTGTCCTTTGTTATCATAATACACGGCCTTAGTCCTAATAGAAAGTGTCGTTTTGCTATTTGAAATGTAGCATACTAATTATGCATCTCCGTCCCTGACTGCACCAAGTGTAACTACCTATAATTTAATAGCTTAATACAATGAAAACAATCATGTAATAATAATAATGTGATAATAAAGTCATAAAGTTTGGGCTCAAAATGAAAGTTAAACTTAACGACCAAGGTTATATCCTCGCTGGCATTTGATGTAGAGGCTCTAATATGCAGCCAGTAACAGCACAGGCGAAAAGAAAATATGCGTGAACTGAGTGATCACAGACGTGGTGTCCAGGGGCCCTGAGATAAGTGTGTATTGCTTGTAACCTGTAGAAAATCCACCAACCACAGATAATAATTCAGCTGAAATGGGGGTTAATTGTAAACATTGACACTGTGGTCTGAAATCATTGTCAACATAATATCCCATTTTACCACGAATTACACATCAGTGATGGCCACTCATTCTGCTGCCTATACATTAGTTAGGATTAACTTGCGTAGGAGTACATCTGTAAAATGCCAGGCCTTCTTTACATTCCCCGTAGTAGCAGTTAGAGACCTGAGCATTAGTACGCTTTGTTTCTAACCAGTCCAGCTGTTGACAGATAGTACTTAAATACTACTCAATCTTTCTTTATGTTTCTTTATGTAGTAGATTTCCCTGTTTGTGTCTTATTGCTTTAGGTCTGAATGGACATCATTTAATATTAGTACATTTATTTATTGTTTATAATATAGTTTTGTGTGGTAATAATACTTTTTTACTCACTAATTCACAGCTGCCAAACTTTAGGTTTCTTTTAGTAAAATGGATTGAATGACTGTGTAATGCAAACAGTACCACTCTAATGCAGTTTTAATACATTTGGTTACAGTCCTTTTGGATGTTTAAAATATACTATGTTATTATGTGCTCTGTATAATTTCCAATAATAGTGTTAGTAATAGTAATGATCAT
This sequence comes from Caranx ignobilis, assembly GCA_021432705.1. Lineage (NCBI taxonomy): Eukaryota > Metazoa > Chordata > Actinopteri > Carangiformes > Carangidae > Caranx > Caranx ignobilis. Next base: position 7,264,257 of record MU269982.1, read on the forward strand.
GATTTTTTTAAATAGTAGTGGTAGTGATTTGATTTTATTACCAGGGGCATCATTGTATTCAGGAGTTATTCTGCATTTTATTGCGCACAAAGTATGTCATTGTCAATTATCATTAACCAGTTACTGTAATTGTATTTCTCTCATTTCAGTCGGGCTCTTCTACACTTCAAGCACCATGTGGCCACATTTCTCAAACTTCATTCAAAAACATCTATAACATCTGGATGTTTGCACACAGAGCGAGTGAGTGACTCTCCCTCAGAAATGCTCTGACCATCCAGTACAAGAGTGGTCAGCCAGAAAGCACAACAGCAGTGCTGTCAATTGAGAGACAAATCCCGTCTCCATCTCCAGACCCCTTAACCCCAAGGGGCGGGCTAGTGAAATAGAAAGATTATGGTGACGGGAGATGCTATTGTAGGTGGGAAATGGGGGACTGGACCAAAGGAGGTAGAGGCTCAAGGTGAGTGGGAATAAGAAGTGTGTGTGGGGGGGTGCATCCCTCTTGTATCCAAAAGCAATATGCAGGATTGGGGTGGAGGTGGGGGTCGGCGATGCAGGATGAGGAGAAAGTCTAGACTGCATTGACCCTTCTGAAGCCAGGTTTTCTCTTCAGGTCAAGCTTGATATGGAGAAGATAATGGAAAAGCTTGGGGGAGTTTTCAAATAAAAAAAAAAAAAAAACAGATTGGTAGACAGAGTATCCCCGGTCTTGCTTCTATGTAATCCCTAACTGTATGGAGGTAATAGCTTGGAAGTGATGGGAAACCTTTCTTCCATCAAAAAGGGGCCAGGAAACCTTAGCTGCATGGCTTGATGCTTGGATCTGTTGCCTTTGTAGCACAGAGGGTTGTTTTAGATGGCTGACTTGTTCAAAGCTCTTGTGACTCTTCCCATGGCTGCCCTGTGTTCATTTAACTGTGCAGCAGCAAAGGTGCTTACCAAATCAGGTGGTCATGTCTTCACATCCACAGTATATGAGTTCTGAATCCCTTATGTCATAACCTGTAACTGAACAATAAACAATGAAAATTTATAAGCTATTACCCACAAGGGGAGGGCAATGAGTGTCCCTGTGCTTTGGGTTTTGCTCCTTATTATTTCCATGCCAATGACAACTTCCACTTAATGACTCAGTTGTGAGCACTGACAGTTGACAGCGGTTGGCTGGCCCAGGGCCCCCCATGCTGAGAGGAGGGGATGGTGCGATTCAGACGAGGTGGGATGTAATCGCTCCCTGTAATTTAGAGGAAATCCACTGAACTGCTCACAGTCAAGATGAAAGCCGTCTTCTTGTTCTGTCTCTCCACAGCTTGCAAAAGCCTGAAAAGAGAGGTTCAGAGAGCCAATTCTGCCTGGTTGGTGTCCCCCGGGGGTTAGTACTGGGACCATCTCAAATCAGCTACAGCCCTGGAGCCATGTTCTTTCCCCAAAGGAGATGCACCACAGACAGACAGTCAGACTGCCCATCCTGTGCTGCATGGCCCAGGCGCAGCCAGCCAGCTCACAACTCTCCTGAGATCCTCCTTAGTGGAAAGAGAGTTCAGTGGAGCTTATGCTGAGGGCTCTGCTTGTATCTGTCTGTCTGTCTGTCTGTCTGTCTGGCACCCTCTCATGTCACCTTATCCTCTTCCACTTCCCTTTAATATCTCAATCTAAAAAACTCCACATTCAGTGTTTCTCATTTTAAGAAGGGAAAATACAAACATTGTAAAATATACCCTAAAATAAACTGTTCCTGACCATATGGCAAGCATATGTAGATACGTTCCCCTGTCATGAAAATGATCATTTGCACATATACTTCATTAACCTCAACGTTCTTTATTGTTTAGATGTCATTTTCACAAGAAAATTTGGCTCCAGCCAGGAGCATATTACACAGTTTTGTCACACAACACTATCCTACCAAGTTGTCAAAGAGACACTGTAGTGGTTTTGCTTGATAGATGGTGAATGGTGCTTATACAAGGAGCCACTCCAGTGTGCCCATAAATATGCATCGTGACATTTGGAACAAAGCCGCTCGTCCTCTCTTTCCTGATGAGCTCTGCCTGCATACTATAACATATTGCCATACTGTCACACCTTGTGTTTCATAGCCAATCTCTCTGTTCATCAACTTGGCAGATAACCTCTAGATGCTGACAGATGATATGGGGGATGGCATTAGGGCTCTATTGTATGCAAAAGCAGGATGCAATTTTCCCAAACAGTGATGCTTATACACATAATTAATAATTAAAACTTATTATTTTATGATGTATATGATGAATGGTTATATGAATAATTAAAAGGAGGGTTATTTTCACAATCTTGTTTTCCAGACAGTTTGGAAAGAGTCAATCAAATTTCCCTATTGATCAACAACAAGGTCAGGGGTGAGGACATGTTCTCACATTGACTGAACATAGTAAGGCAAGTCTAGGAGAATGCTCCCTGTTCTCACTGTAGCATTAAGAACATAGCTGGCCTCTTTCTCCAAACACCTCATTGCTTTAGAAAGGAATAAATATCCAAGACAGCCAGGAGCAGTTCCTTTCAAATCCCACACACACGCATATCTCTCTCTCTCTCTCCCCTCCATGTCTCTCTTTTTCACTCTCTTTCTGTCATTTGACCAGCAGTGCTTCCTGCCACTGAGGACCTGTGACTCAACAGCCAGAATACAGCAACGTTCTCTTGCCCACCCTCTTGAATATTCATAGAAATAAGAGGACTGAAGCTCAGACCCATCCATCTTGTATCCATCCACATTTATATATATATATATATATATATATATATATATATACATATATATATATAAAAAGGAAGTGTGTATGGGTGCATTAGAGGGGAGGGGTGGGGAGGTTGCGAGCTAGCACTAGATGTCTAAACGGGTGCTGTGAGAGAGGGGGCGTGGGGGGGGGCTGTTTTACACTAATTTCTTTATCCCTTTCACAGGAGTGCCATGTTACAAGAGAATTCCTGAGGCGAGCCAATGGCCCGATAAATCTGCCGGAGCCTCTCTCTCAATTTGTCTCCGTGGAATGTCAGCTGGCAAGCGCCCAGACACTGAGAACCTCTTTTCACAATGCGCCAATCTAACAGACGAGATCCCATGTTGGAGCTACAGTACAAGGACTGGCATGGATAAATTGCCACGTGCCTTATCTAGGTCTCTTTATGTCTAACTGTCTGAGGTCTTGCTCCTCACACGGCCTCCGAAGGCCACTTCCTCCTAGCCCTGCCGGTTAACCTAAACGGCTGAGTGGATGACATTGACAAAATGCAGGTGTCACCAAAGAGGAACCTGTGATATGACACAGATGCTGTGTCAACCCGTCTTCCTCCATATGACCCGCAGTGTGAACAGAGATCGTCCTGTTTGGTGTCGTTCATCACTGTGTGGCGCAGTCTCCCACATAGCTCGGTCCAGGTGGTGGAATGGCAGAGTGGGAGAACAGACCATGTTTGTGTGAAGATGCAACAACTATCTCTCTCTGTTTTTTTCTTTCTCACTCATACCCTCCCTCCCTCCCTCCCTCCATCTTCAAACAGACTGCTGTAGCACTCTTTGTACTCTATTTAAAGGTTGTAGGTTAGCAAACAACAAGATGCCTTCCCACCTGTACCCCAAAATGAGTCATGAGCCATGAATGAATTCATCCATTTATTTATGTACAGTACTTCCAGGAAAAACACATACATGCACCCCAAAGATGAATAGGAGTACTGAGTTTGTCTTTTACTGTCAAGATGTCGCGTTTTATCAATATTACTGCAACATGAACAGTACAATAGCTTACAATAGTTTATACAATAAATTTCCTTTTTTTTTTTATAACGAAATTAAGTTTATGTTTACATTATACAATGCAGTAATGACTTGGAAAAATTCATACAGACAGATGATATTATCCTCCTGTTACATTGCAGTATAGTTAGATAACCATGTATGTCTGCAGAATCACAATGTGCTTATCTGGGCTTATTAAAATATATTTATTTTGTAAATTGTAAATCACAAAACTATCAAATGATGTAGGACAAAATAAAAACCCAAATGAACACACAGCTATCCTTTACAACTCTGAAGTTTCAACACAGCCAATCACACAAGCGTATTGAAGGGGTTCATGTTACTGCGTGACAGTTGGCATGACTGTAAAAAAAGGCATGTGCCAAGTGGAGCTGCCAATTCTCAGCATGGCTGGTTTTAATATTTTAATGTGTTTCATTACAACAGTATGGGCCAGATAGCCTTTCTGACGTCCAGACAATTGTCTGCAAATGAACAAGATTACATGACAAGCCCTGAATGACAGAGATACCCACTGCTGCCTACCCTAGCCACTTATCTGATGGTAGCCTAGCAACAGATCCCTGACCTGGCTTTGACCTCCACCCGATAAGGTCAACACCTGAAGGCTTTCCCATTGGAGGGCTGGCGGAGGGAGAGGTGGAGCTTGGGGATGTAGGGAGACAAAGGACTCACAGAGCAAGGGCAGCCTCCTCTGCATACAAGTACAGTTCCCTGCTCCCTGCTGACAAAAAAATGTTCATACAAAAGCATGCCAGACCTCTTTATGCGCGTTTGTTATACCTGTGTGTGTGCATGTGTGTGCGTGTCAGAGGCAAGCCAATCATGTAAGAGTGGTCAGAGAATGACAGTATTTTGCCAGTGCAGCATCCTTCTTTAAAAATACAGGCAGCTTCTTTTCCACGGGGTCAGTAATGCTTTCCCCCTCAACGCAGCATCAATAAGAGGAAAAACAGCAGCTGTAACTGCTCATAATGAAAACTATTGTGGTGCCAAATAGAAGAGATGCATTATGAAAGAGGTGCTGAATGTGAAATTAATCGACCAGAGCAGCCCACCCTGATAGACATCCCCACTTCTCTTGTCATTTGTGTGCACACACACATACGAACCTCACTTGGTTTAACGGCAGTGATATGGAAGTTAATCCAAATTGTGATAGTGGCAATATCCTATTAGACCATGGCAATAAAATCAAGCTGAGACTGGTAACACATTACAGATATCAGAACATGTTCAGCACGCTCCATTACAATATGAAGTGACATTAATCAGCAGGGGTCCTCTTACACACACACACACACACACACACACATGGGCATAAAACAAACATGCAAATCATACACACAGACACAAGCCCAAAGTACAGCTCCAATGAATACAGATTCAAGTGGTGAAGTGCTCTTTCAGCAGCTGATATTATTTTAAATGGTAAAAAGAATTTATCTCTGGCCTTATTCTTGATGAATTCAAACATATTGTAAAGGAAAAAGATAGTCAAGCAGCCAAGGGCAGGGAGGTAGACAAGTGAATAGCCGTTCATAATACTTTTTGTAATTATTTTCGCTCACCCAGCTTGTGGAATAAAAAAGTGATTTAGAGGCAGGAGGCAGTGTTACTGTCCTAGTGCTTTGTGACATCCTGTGAAAAATGTTCTGTAATGCAGTATGCAAACTACTTGAAATGATAAAAGAGCACACTGTTTTTAGAACTGAGTTTGCAAGGGGTGTGTCACTGATCAGCTCACCGATTCCCTGCTGTTCTTAGTCAGACGGGGTCGTGTTTTAGACTGTGTGTGCATCGCTCTTTCTTTGTGATGTGCATATTCACTGAGGTGTTGGCACTGCTGGGATGATCATTCAGCCTGTCAGGTTTGGCACTGCAAGCTAAAATAACTCTTGTCCCTGAGTCTAAGGACCTTCACTTCCCTCCAGGGCCTTTTGTAAGACCTCTAACCCAGTTCACCCAGGGCAACCTAGGCTCCTCCTCTGTGTGTGTTGCTGTGTGTGTGTGTGTTTGCACTGTCTCCTTACTGCAGGGAAACTGTTGAAGGTCAGAGGGCAGGAAGTTGGCCACCTGCCTCTGTCACACTAGTAAAAGTAGTAGAGCAGAGAGAGGAAGCAGTAGCAGGAGAGTAATACAGAAAGAAAGAATGAGTGAAAGCCTGTGTGTGCATGCTTCTCTCTGACAGCTGAGTTTACTAGAGGGTGGGGGAAATCCTTAAATAAGTAAGAAACGTTGTCATTTTAGTCACATACTACATACATACTTTTTCTGATGTTTTCTTTTTCAGTGGGCATTTTGTTGACCTTTGCAAAACTTAGTTTATCAGATCTGCAGACTCTGTGCGTGATTAAAGGAAACAAGTGCTATAAGCTTCTGAGTTCCCCAGGACTGATCGCTGAATAACCTGGTACAGGGATCTCTCCATTGGTATTTGCTAGAGGCGACAACCCTTCCCGCACCCTGCATAAATGTGCCAACCGAGGACGAGAGCATAGAAGGCCAGAGGGCAAAAAGGGAGTGAACCACCTGCTTCTGTCACACTGTCAGGATGAAGGCGGACGGGTGCAAATAGGGTGAAGTGTGTGTGTGTGTGTAGGGGTTGGTTTGGGGATATTGTGTAGGAGGGGGACAGGTGGCACGCCGGACAGCGCTGGCACAAGCCACCCCAGGATTTATCACTCAGCGACAGTCACGGCTGGGCAGGGGACAGATGTTTCTGTTTACCCCAGGGCAACATCTGACTGGCCGAGCCTAACGTTAGCCCAACCAGCCTCGCCCGTGCAGGCAGGACAGGGCCTGAGAGGATAGAGGAAGAATGGGGGAAAAGGAAACAGAGAAAAGGAGGAGAAACTGGAGGATGTTCAGTTTGCCCCCAAGGCACGTAAGCAAGTTAGCTCATTTCTCTCCAGTCTCCCTCTGAAGCATGTGAAACTCATTTAGCCCCCACTAACCATTGTTGCCACTATAGGGAACCATTCTAATAAGTAGTAATAATGCCGACTGACAATATGAGCTGTTTTCAAAGCAGGGATCCTGCACCAGTTATTGGGAAGTGAAACAAAACAATTCTACTTGACCTCCAGTATTGTGCCGTTTCACTTTGTTAGAGGAGCCATCACAAACCCACAGTTGTTATTTAAAAAGCTATACAGTGCATTAGTGTATGTGTGTGTATTCTACTCAGGAAATTTGAGAGCTGTCACTGGTAATATAGCTGGAGAACTCATCCCTGGAGCAATGAGGAATGACCTTTAGGTTCAACCCTGAGTGAGGTCATGTCAGTGTTGCTATGGCTACTATCAGCAGACTGTCCTGTTGCCAGCATTACCTCAGCAGCCTGGCATTGTCGGGGTCAGGGAACAGGCTGTGACCTCCCCGTGGTGATCAAACTCAACGGGGAACAAAAACACCACCAAGAGCTAAACTAGTAGACTAGTATAGTTTATTTACGGTTCCTGTATATGGTTTGAGGGACATCTTGGCACTGGATGTAGACTGGAAGTTCATATTTCTGATGATTTATGTCAGGAATAAGTCAGCCTGTTAAATTGAGTCTGATGTTACATTAGGTTTTCTGTCATTAATTACCACTAATGTGGTGTAATAAGCAAAGGGTGAATACACAGAGGAAGATTTAACACTGATTAAACTATCCAGCGTTAAAAAAAAAAAAAAGCTTGAATGAGACTTTAAATCTGCACTGGGGTTGTTAACTAAATATTTGTCAGTATAAACATCCATGTAACAGATCTAGAAACCCACAGAACAAAGATGTTTATCTGTAATTTCATCACACTGTCCAAAGCAGTACTGCAATGATTTAGTGTAAAAGCACTGTTTGCACTGCATTGCATTTTATATACATGATAACTGATGTGAGCCAGAACTGTCTGTGCATGTGCTCTTCAAGTCACCTTTTATGTCTTTTACATTTTGTTTCTAGTTTATCTTTGCACTGGCATAAAATCGCAAACATGTACTGAATATGTAGGATGTGTAACTCTCTCCACAGCTCTAAACTATAGCATATCCCAAGGAATGAATAAGTAGATATGAGTGCTTTAATTGAGAACTTTTTCCCTGATGTAGTTCAAGAAGTCGTCTTGAGGTCTTGCCTTATGCATATTTTGTGCTGTACAAAAACACACAATCTGGGAAATGTAGCTAAACGATTTTTAACCTTTTTGTTGCCACAGCTCATCGAGTCTGTAGTCAGAGGAGCATCTATTCCATGGACGATCCATGTGCAGGTGAGAAACACAGCTGTCTACACACACACACACACACATACTCACACAAGTCTATTAAAAATTGTAATATAAACCACTGTAATATTCACAAGCCAACATTATCCTCTCCTCAAATGGAAAAGCTAATGGGATGTCTTCATGCTGGAGATTCAATAATATATAACTCTCTTCTATTTGTGGAACATGTTTGTCCACTCTCCTCCTGATAGGCCCCATTTAATCATGTTGTTCTGTTTCCTAATTAGCAGAAATGCAAAGTGTCTTTGTCACCTGTGGACAGCCAAGAGGGCTAATTTGGGCTTTTCACTAATTGCCACGGTAACGAGCCTCCTGCGCCTCCGCTGGGGGTGGGTGGAAGGCATGGCAGGAGGAGGACTGGAGGATGGAAGGATGGAGGGATGAAGACACAGCTCTCCTCGCACACGGCCGAGGTGTGAAAGAACGCGGCAGGCCAACAGAACGCAGCCTGGAGGAGTCCAACAGCAGGGAGTGGGGGACAGCCTGCGCTGTGAAAAAGCCCCAACACCCAGCTGAGAGGGAGGAGGATTCAGCTCTGGCCAGTTTTGGTCTCTCAACTTTGATGAGGAGATGACTACATTGGGTTGGATAGTTGCTGCACATTTTTCTGACACTGACACCTGTTATTACCCCCACCTGATTTAATACTGGTTCCCACACAATGTACCCTTCTTCTTCTTCTTCTTCTTCTTCTCCATGTTACTGTTCTTTTAATAGATAAATTCTAGGTATAACACAGCAGGCAGTTTTGAATTAGTGGCTTGACATATATGAAGCCAGGGTGTGAGGAAGAGGGGGTGGGAGGAGACAGTGATTAAAATCAACCACGTTCAGATTGATAGTGTGTCAAGGTTTACTCTACAGACTATCTCAAATGAGCTTTTTGCTCATCTTTGTGTCACTTTTTGTACAGTTAATGAGTCACTATGAACTGATAACCCACTAAAAACATTACACTTACAATGCCTTATTCTCTGCAATGTACATAAATGTGTACAATATATATAAGACATTAATAGTCTTGAGCAAATGAACGTGTTGATTACATATAGGTGACATAATATCTGTCCAAACCGAGTCATTTACTCAGTATTAACCTACTTCTGTTTATTTATTTATTTTTTTTAGCTTTTAAGATTTACCATTGCTAATTAAATTTAATTATAACAAAGGTGAGGTTACAGTGGTAAAATGTCTTCTTTTGCCACATCAAGCTAAACTCACGTTGTTTTTTTTCCTACATTCCTCCGCTTTGTTTATCTGACAGCGGTCACAAACGAGCTTTACATTCATGTGTGTGCATCATTCGCATAAATTATTATCGTCACTCACTATTTCATTATTATTTCTGAAGGAAAATTAAATGGATCCCGCTAATGTAATTCGATTCCATCAATATGGTCTCTCTGCTGAATTATGCCCCGCTTTGCTTTTTTTTTTTTCTTTTTTCTTTTTTCTTTTTCAAATACATTTTCTTTTCAGCAATACACCCTGAAAGCTTGGGGGCACCTTGTCCGTACGCTGCTCTCGGGGGCGAGCTCCTCGAATGTGTGCGTGCACGCAATAGTGTGTTTGAGTGTGTGCGTGAGTGTGTGTGAGAGCGTGTGAATGTGTGTGAGCGAGTGTGTGTGTGTGTGTGTGTGTGTATATGTGTGTGTATGTGTGTGTGAGTGTATGTGTGTGTGAGTGTGTGTGCGTGCGCGCGTGTGTCTGCTCTGCTGTTGCTGCCCTTTGATCCCTGCATTAGTGTTAGTTAGGGGCTCGGAGACACACTTGCACCGAGAGCAGCCATAGTCAAGACACGGCAACAACAACAGCGGCACCTCCTCCGCCTGTGTTCCCATTCCCCAACAATACACTTTAAACCGAGCAAAGCCAGGTGCACGACCAAGTCCCTGCCATCACTGGCGCCTCCAGTCTCAATGGGAAAAACCTTTTTTCTTCTTATCCCTAAACAAGGACGAGAATGTGATTAAAAACGGGGGAAAATGCCAAGGAGGAAGCAGGAGCAACCCAAGCGCCTGCCTTCACGTAAGTCGTTCACTCGATTTGTGCAATTTTAACGGCTCTCCGTGTGTTTTGCGCAGTAGTTTAGGGTTAAAGAGGTGAAACAGACAAAAGACTCGGCGTAGGTTATTTCTCCCTTTTTAGGTCCGAGCGAGGCAGCCATGTTGTTGGCGATGGGTAACGTTAGCAAAGGCAGTGGAGTGGATAAATGATACGTGGCTTTATTAAAGAGTATAATCGATAAAAAGGTCCGGCTCCGCTAAAAAGGTTGCGGTCAGTTGGCATATGTGTCGGTTGTGTGTGTGTGTGTGTGTGTGTGAGGGATAACGGCCGAGCGTTTTCGGTTAAGGGGGTTCGCCTCTGCTCGGTCGCTTTTCGGGTAGAAAGGGGAGGATCTGGGAGTCTGGCCGCAATAAAATGAAGGGTCAGTCGGATCAGACAAGCCAGAGTCTGGCTACCCATACCCTAGTGTTCCTAGTTAGCAATAGCGCTATCTAGCAACGCTCGGTAAACTTCAATTTCCTCGGCGATAAACGTCCAACTTTCACCTCATAGTTTTGCTGCTCCAAAAATCACGGAACCGAATATGTTCGCGCTTGTTTGTCGTCGACTTTTAAAAAGTGTGGAGAGTTTTTTTTCCTCTCTCCTTCTCCCCCCCACTCGAGCCCGATGTATTTTTTCTACCCCTCCCAGTCTGCATGCAGGCTGTGTCAGAGCCATGGTCGGTCACCTGAAGTTCAGGGTTTTTCCCCCTCCGTCCTTTTGCAGCCATTCATTGCAGACAGACTACGATCAATAACGCGGTTAAGAAAAGGGAATCGGACAGTTTTGCTCCAGTACGTTGCCTTGAATGAGGTTGTTGCCGCAGTAGAAAGCCACTATGATCCCCATGTTGTTGATTTTCTTTCTTTTTTTTTTTTTGGTAGGAGGTTGGTTTACTTTTGTACATTTGACCCACCGTATCTCGGATGATCGTATTGTGCCTTTATCGGTCCAGATAATGAAAAGCTGCAGTTCCGCACTCTGGCCACTAGAGGATCGCTTAGATGTTATAGTGGGCAATGACAACGATTATTAAAGGAATTGTCTGAGGGTGACATTTTAATTTTTTTTTTCTTTTTTGCTCTTGATCATTTCTGCTCCATACGTGCATAAGCAAACAACTCAGTTGGTCACTCTGGTATGCAAATGTAATGAATAACGGGAGTGATTCATCTGTAAATCAATGATGGCTTGATACATTTGTCTTATGACACTATCTTCTTCATTTCTTAAATGTCAGACCATGCCACCTGTTCAGAATTACCAGCCATGATCAAAACACACTTGAAGTGGTGTCTTGTGCTCAGTTTACTGACATATAGTTTTCCTTTGATGTCCAGTGGCTTTAGGGATGATTGAACTCCTACACCTGTCACCAGTCTAACATTTCTGACACATTAAGACAAATGAACATCTCAGAGTAATTTCTGCAGCTTTGTACAAGATACACAAATAGTGCCTTTTTTTTTTTTTTTTTTTTTAAAGTGCTAATATTTGCTTATTTACTGCTCAGGTGTATGACCTAGGGTTGAACTTGGGAAATTGCAGCGGTTGGCTGGGAGGCATAGAGGTGGAGACTGGGTGGCAGTGGGTGCAGTGAGTGACTGTGAGCGTATCTCTGTGTGACTGAGTGACAGGAGGATATTTGGACAGTGAGCCCTCACTGATGTGCTGCATAAGGAATATGTAAGCCACGTGGTTTGACTGCACAGAGCAGGGCTATGATATAAATCTGAATATACCTTATTGCAGCTTTTTTTTCTTTCTTTCTTTTTTTTTTTTTACGAACAGTTTGCATATCGATGCTTCTGTTTAGACACTGAAAGTGTTTTTCTCATCTTTTACCAAATATGACGTGTGTCTCATGTTCAGCGAACTTGTGAAATTTGAACAGTAGCGTTTTAAACCAGTGCCAGAAACATGGTGCGGCCTCCTGAATTTCCCTTCTTCGTTAATGACATTAATTTTCTCTATTTGAGATGTACTCTTTAAATCAGCTTCCGGCATTTTTTTTTTCTCTTTTAAAGAATTAGATCATGAATCTGAGTGTGAAATACAATATTTCCCACTGACACTTTGATAAGTTTTCCTTTATTCCCAAAATAGGATGAAGTGTCATGCTTCAGGAGTGGCTCATTTTGTAGGATTTTATGACAAGTAACCCTGTGAGCATGGACGCATGAATATTAATAGATTTTGGACATATTTGTGACATGAGTCACTAGATTTCAAACTGATTGTATATATTTTTTGTAACAAACATAAAAACATGTTTGACCACCTAGTTACCCACCAGCAGTAATAACAATTGTTCGCTCACAGCATCCAAATGTACCCTGGAGATGAATTTTCCCAACAAGGATTTTTATTTTGAGAAACAACCCCTGCCTTATAATGGCTAAAATATTTAAGGGCATACTTTGATGTTTTTTTTTTTAATTATTAGAGAAGTGGTGGACTGACTAAATGGAAGATCTGTCACAGAAAATACATGGATTTGTGTTTGCTAAAGCTTCCTGATTTTGGACACCTTGCGTTTGAAAAGATGCACAGTTGAGGGGTGAAAACTGTGTTTGGCACAGCGTCATTATTGTGCGGTCTGGATCAGCCAAACATGAAGTCCAATATTTTCCGTCTTTTGGACATGAAATCAAAGTAAGCCCATGTCAACCTTTCAATTAAGCTGCTTCGTAATTGGTCTGAAACAAAAATACTCTTCACCCACGTATCTGAAATCATGTACTCCTGTGTAGGCACTGTACCGGAGCACTGCTGTGCCTGTGTTCCTGGGTTTAAATGAAAGTCTTTTCTGATTTAGGAGTTGTTTCCCTCCTCAGTCAACAAACTGTCAAAGAAAAGTATGAATTTGTCAGAAGCTTTTTGTGCTTTGTTTTGGATCTTCCCACTCAAGAATGGAAGTGTCACCTCATGCCATTCGCTGTCAGTCTGTGTGTTTTCATTATTCAGCCAACAACACCCTGGTGGTGTGCCAGCCAACAAGCACAATATCGAGCTTCAAATCTCTTCATCTGTGGTGAAAAAGGGCAAGCTAATACACTGGCTTTAATGCTGGAGGTGCTTTATCTTAGCACAGACCCAGATATATGGGTTGTGTAGCCCAGTGTGCACCGTCCTATTGTCTGTGGCACAGCTTGTGAGAGGAGACTATTTCTTAAGTGTGTGTGCACGGCACGCACATGTGAAAGTGAACACGCAATCCTTCTGTGTGTGTGTGTGTGTGTCTGTGTGTGTGCATGTGTGTGTCTGTGTGTTTGTGTGTGTCTGTGGGTACATAAGCCGGCTATGGAGGTCACAGTACAGTATGGCGCCTTCACTCTGACAAGTAAACATGACCTTTGGTGCCACAATGAAAACTGCCATTCTTTATGACCTTGCACAGAGTTATTGTTTGTGTAATTTTGCTGCCTTAATACTCACTCTTAAAAGTTAGTGTTGATTAAAATGCTTATAAGTTCAAATATTTTGTCTGTGTGACTTTGTGATTCCAAAAATGAGAGTCACAGCGAGAACAGGCCTGAGTATTCAGTGTTGTTTTGGTCCATCTTTCTGCCATATTATGGACTGTTATGGCATTACATCAAACAAGTCCCCTTAACGGTTTAGAAACCAGTCGTCGTCCGTGTCTGAGATCCTTTTACTGTAAGTGAGTGAGTATGGTAAATACAAAGACTAAGAAAGTGCCCACATCATAAAAAGCACAAATTAAAGTGTATTGGGAGGAACACTCATGTCCTTCTGCCTCCTCACCCCGGCTATCTACATTCGAAGTGTTAGAGATTTGAAACATTTCTAGACAGAATTCAGCTCCTCTCCGTCAGCCAATAGCCGACTGACTGGGTGGCTCTCTACCTTACCGTAATGGCGGGTCACTGGCTCCCTTCCACTTGCTATGATTATAATGACCTTGGTGGGGCTGGGGCTTGAAAACATTGGATTAAGGGGAAAGGAAAATGAGAGGAGGTTTCCATTTCGCTCTTGGCATAAAATTTGTGGGGAATTTCTGCCAAGAATCCCCCACCTCTCCACCACCACCACCACCGCCACGTCCCCCTCCTCCCTTCGCTTCAAGTTGATGGGGCTTGGGTGCTCTGGCAGTGTCGGGCGAGTGGAGCTCAAGCGAATAATGATACACAGACTTTAACTTAGAAATGAATTAAAGGGCAGGGGAAAGGTGGTGGATACCTCACTCACAGTACGCTGTCATAAAGAACATGGAAACCTGCATTCGGTGAATATGCAGTGAGTGGACATGCAAACTAGACTCTGCCTTTCGTGTTTTACTTGACAGCCACAGAAAACACAGAGACTGATGTGACTAAACGGTTAGTTGGTGCAAGGTTTAATAGGCCTGGTTTCAAAGAAGTAGCAAAAGCCTCAGGGGTTGGATCAATACTTTTACACAAATGTTAACCTTATTTGCTACTTTAGATGATTGGCAAGGCAAGTAGGCAACAGGGGTGGTTAATTATAATGTCAGTGATAACTCTCAGGCTGTATGTTACCTGTGAGAAATGTGAAATAAGCTGGTTCTCAAAAAACATGTTTCACATTGCCATTTATGAATTAAGTTAGATTTGTGTAACAGTTTGTTTTACATCTTCTCTCACCAATCTTTAGTGCAGATCTTTGTATGCTGGGCGTCACATCTGATTTTGGTAAGTTTTGGTTGAAATGATCAGGACCTACTATAGTGTAAACTTGGGGGTGAAGTGCCTCGTTCAACATCACAATGACAGTAGCTGCTGATGGAGGAGACTCCACTCACATTTTTTTTGTCACTCTGTCCAGATTTTCATTGCCCATTCACCAATTCTGAGACCTGATTACAAGGACTCCTCACTAGTCCTTAAACTAGCACAGGGAGTAGAGTATCGACTTAGGCAGCTCCCTTCACTAACAAGCTTTATGTCGTATGATTGTCATATTCCCTGCAAGCGCCCGCCCACAAACATTTACCTTTTTACAAACTCTCACCTCAAAAGTGATGACTGATTAGCAAAGTGAGATGTTTGCAAATGTCATGATGGTCAAGGCGAGGATGGACGGCTGTGCTGGTTTCAGTTTTTGTAGGTAGAGTTTAGTAACGGTACTTGTATTTTTACAGTACAGGCTGCTCAGGAGTGAATACTGTAGGAGCATGTTTTATCATGGTGCATGCATCAATTCAAATCAGCAAACTCCATGACGTCAGCACCATATGCGTTTTGATTGTTGACTGCTAATTAATAAATACTTGTCAATTCAGCCATAACTGATTTAGTGTAATATTGAGCACAACCCACTCATTAGGAGCATTGTGAACTGATAGTAAGTTTTTGTATCCCAGGGCAAAAAGTAGTGAATCAGACAAATCCTGTGTGTCTACATCATTCAACCCAAGATGCAAGTCCTTCTCCCTGTGGTGGATTAGGTCACATACTGAAGCACATTCAGGTATGGCTATAATGAAAACAAATGCCAGTATTACTAAGTATGAATATGTGACTGTCGTCAGTCATAAGGAACAGAGGATTTGAAGAAGTTAAATGTCTCTTCACCTTCGCATGGTATCGCAGTTAAGTTGGTGCAGTGCTGATGTATTTTCTTCCCACTGACCATGTGTGAATCCTTGTCTAACTTAATTTTAACAACAGGAGAGAGGGTCATTATGTGTTGTATCAGTTAGAGAGCAACATCCACGATTTCACCCATTTTTTAATCTTTATTTGTTCAAAATACGCAAATACATTTCTGGATTTTTTCTAAAAAAACAGAAAACAAAACAGCGATGCCACCAAAATGTGAACTAGAGCCCATGTCTTTGTTTTCTCCCCGGACTGAAAACATGCTTACCCTTGACCTGAAAACTGTGGTACATATTAAACTCTCAATTTTGCATACTATCACTCCCCAAACGGTCGCTTCTGTCCTGTCCAATAAACAAGAAATTTTCTTTATTAGAAAATGTTTGAGGTCACTGGAAGGACATAATTTAGGAGATGATTTAATTATTTCCTGAAAATAATTACGTTTTCAGCATAGCAAAGTGTTTATGTGAGTATGGCAAGAGAAGCTGTGTCTCAGACGTGTAAAGAAACTTACTCAAAGTTTTTAAGTTGACCACCGATTTAAGCACTTGACAGTAAAAGATTGATATAGTAAAAGAGATAAGTGTTGTTTTGCGAGCTTTGTTCCATATAGGAATTTGATTGTTAGTTAGTGAGATTGGCATTCATCTTGGTTGGGTATTGAACTTGAATACTTCATGAAAAGCAGATATAATGTGACTGAGGTATCAGTTATCAACAACAGTTGTGAGTGAGTGCTCAGATTCTTTTCATGTAGCTGTACGACGAAGTTCAGGTTGTTTGATAAATAATAAACAAGTGAAATATCTATGCACATTCTAGTATAATATAACAGGAACCAAAACTTTCACAGTCTTGCCTCTACCAGTGAAAAAATCTTAGTTGATAAAAATAGTCTGATCCACCTCAGCATACTTCAAATTGTAACATAAAACAACCAAACGGTCAGTTTTTAAAACGTTGAATCAGAGATGATTGATCATGTTCAGCATCTTGATTCAGTATCTGTAACTTAAATAGAAATCCACAGTGAAGACATTTTTTTTTTCTTCAGATGTTTGTTATCTAAAAAAATTTCATAGTGAATCCTCGAGCCAGCGAGTCTCTCTGCAGCACAAAGTCAGATAACGGTCGTCGTCCTGGTACCTCCGGTACAGTACCTGCCTGTCTGCCTGGTCTCAATCAGAACCCCCTCTGTGTGGAATGGAAGTGCCTCAGCCTTGGTAACGATTTTCCCCGTGTTGACAAGTCACAACATGGAGATCTACAGCTCGGAGAGCAGCCCTTTGGCTACGCAGAGCCCTGCTTGCACTGAGTAATAGCAATCTCACAGGAGTAGCAGGCTTTCAGCTGGCAGCAGTTCATACGGAACAGCTCGCCGGTGCAGCTGGGAAAGACAGAGCAGTGTGGAGAGGGAGAGAGAGGAGCTGGTGGTGGTAGCAGTGGAGATGGAGGGAGGGAGGAAGTGGAGAGGAAGAGCTGTTAAGAGCTTTGGGCGGTTTCTCTGTTGTTGTACCACACAAGTGCATCCAGGCCCTGCAGGACAAGCCTTTAACAGGCATGAGGGATGGAGAGCATGAGAGGAGAGGAGAGGAGGAGGAGGAGGAAGAGGAGGAGGCGGCGGCGGCGGCAGCAGTGGAAGAGGAGGAGGAGGACGAGGTGGTGGTGGTGGTGGTCTGGGGAGCTGAAACCGGCCAGTCGTGCCAGACGCCCGCTCTAAACAGGGATGTGATTTATTGCTGGACTCTATCTCACGTTTCACTCCTAGAAAGACACTAAAATTACACTGTAGAGAGATAAAGAACTTCCTCAATTGTCTTAGAAGAAAGACGATCGCCTGTGGGCCGTGAGGAAATTTTTGGAGCATGCGGTACATCTTTAACTAGTGCACGATCATGGGAAGTTTCCTTGGCATAAGGTGGCGTCTGATTTGAGTTTTTTGGCTATGGATTCTGCTTTGGTTATTGCTTTTTGACTTTCCCTATACACTTAGAATATCATACATTGATTTTCCATAAAGCCACTCTTTGAAAGAGAGTAATCCAGAGTAGGTCATCAGCATATGTATATTTTGCTAGGGGGCTTAAAATGGCTTCTGGCCAACACGTTGATCTTTGTCGCCCTCGCTGAATGCAGTCTGCACAGCACAGTGCTATGAGATGACCTCACTTCCTGTGTGGGTAGAGGAGGGCAAGAGGCCTCTTACACATGCACATAGACGTTCACTCTCGAGCACAGCCTGGCTCTAGTTAGCCTTTAGTGCACGAGCCAAGCTAACCCCTCTCTCCTCTTGGCGTGGACGCATTTCCACGTTGCACATTTAGGCAGGCAAGAGCAAGGGACGGGCTAATGTCTTTAACTAGCCGGGCTAACAGCTGTGCGTCTGCAGCTTTCTGGGACATCGGATCAGTTTTATAGGGAGATTAAAAGTAAAGAGAAGGAGGGGGGCTGTTACAGACACAGGATAGTAGGACCATAAGGCAGTGACAGCTCTCTAGGGAAACAATATATCACCTCTAAAAGGAGAGTGGAAGTGTTTGGCTGCGGGACAAAAATCCTGAGAAGTTAAAATCATTGATGTGATGTCATCTCTGAAAGAGCCATTGTCAGTGCACTACGAGGTTATTTATGATGCTGAAAATGCAGGTGAGCATCTTGACTAATTCAGTGTCGTAGGCTTCCCCATTTGCCACAATGTATGTATGTCATAACAGTAAAAGACTGATCCGACTCAAGTTTCATCCTTTCATTGTTTACCACGGGTAATTGGTAATTCTGTCACTTGATTTTGCCCTTGTGATGCTAATGAGATTAGCTAATCACTGGATATTTCATTTTGTGCGAGGAGCCTTGTAGCTTATGTTACCTGTAAGAGCCATAACCATCAGTGGAAACAAGTGAAGCTGGGCAAATTAGCCCAGTAGCTTGGTGAATGAAGGGACGTTGGTGGCGAGCAGTTGTGAAAAAGAACTGAATCAGATGCCTCAGCTCATGATTGCCCGTATGTTCCCACTCCCCGCGAGTGTTTTGAACGGGGGCCATGTTGGTTCAGATTGCCATGTCATTAATCCCTCGTACTCTACAGGGGAGTGGTCAGCGGCAGATGTATTTGCACTTCCTCCAGAAGGTTTTCTAGATTAGCACAAATCCTCCCAGAAAAACCGTTTAAAAACCTCATTTGGCACGCACAGCCAGACTTTGTGCTCATAGCTGGCCAAAGACAGCCATCCCTTGCTCAACATCTCATTCTCTCTAACTCCCCTGATTTTTTTTTTTTTTCTCATCCCCCACCTTGTGGTTCTCAGAGAGAGAGAGACCCATGTCGATTTGGACAGGGCAGTGTAATTGTTTGGAAACTGGGTTCTGTCATTTGCATGTAGCAAGCAGCCACTTTTCCAGTTTCAGTGGTTTGACCTTGTTGTACCTGCCAGCCAGAAATGAGATCATCAGAGGAGTAGACGAGAAGCTGACATCTCTCCTCCACCTACCCGTGGCTTTAAGTGATGGTTGTCATAGCAATCATTATGCCACAGAACAGACTCAGTGGGTGAAGGATGGCTTTGAATGCGGCAGCCTCAGGTCACAACCTGGTTATGACAGAACAAATAGACCTATGAGGGTTGGTTGCAGTACACTGTCTGCACAAAGTAAACAGCCGCATACATCGCATGTCAGGTTCATATAGATTTCAGGGTAGGATTGAAATTACTGAGGCAGTGTCTCTTTTTAAACCTTGAAGAAAGCGAGGCAGGTATTGGTATAACATAGAGGGAAAGAGCAGCATGGGGCGAACAATGCCTCTCATTCCCATCAGCTGCCCTGGCCAGCATTTAACATGGAGATTGGAAACGGAATAAGCCCCCCCCCTCACACATTCTCCCTGGACCTGCATGTAAATGAGGTTAGCGGTTAGCATTTCCTGCTGTGCCACAGCAATTCTTCTCCCTCTCTTGCTCCCTCTTTTTCCTTTTTTTTAATAATGGCCTGAAAGTGCTCCCCCTTTCCTGGGGTAGGGACCGGGACCAATCCTGATTAGTGTCCCTGTCCTAAGTGACAGGCTAAAATCCAAGCAGGCACTGCCTTGGGCGCCTCTGCCAAACAGCCGTCAAACCAGTACCACCATAAAAAAAGACCCCATCCCCTCCTCCTCCTCCTCCTCCTCAATTCTCAAGATCCCCCTGCTTCATTCGTCCTCCTCGCTCCTCTGCTTATTCTCCCCTGCCGTCCTTTCTGAGCGTCTACAAGAGACTGCTTCCTTCGCTCTAACACTGTCCCTTTACATACATACATGCACATATAGAATCCCCCCCCGCTCCACCTCCACCTCCCACTGGACCTTGCTTTGTGTCCCTGGGTGGACTGGCTGCTATAGAACCGAGTGTCCCTTTTGCCAGTAGGGTGATTTACAAACAATACATGGACGCTGTACACACTCCCACCTTCCACCCTCCTACTCTCTCTCACTTCTCTTCCACAGCCTCACAATCACCTCTGTGAGGAGCTTCAGTGTGCCAGAAGACTACGCAGCAGGGTGATGGCCCGTTCTTTTCGCACTTGTTTTAAAGAATGTACCCTGTCTTCTTGAGAATGCTAGCGCGACATCCACGACTCAGTTGAATGAGGTTACTTTGTCAACTGGAAGAAAAATTGATCTCACTACTATGTCAAGTGGCTTATAATTAGTAGTTTTCAGAACCACATTAAATGGCAATCTGACTGTATTCATGACAAGTTTTTTTTTTCCTGATATAAGGCAAATACACAGGGGAGCTGTGTTAGATGAAGAGGGGACATGCTAATTACTCGGTGTTTCAAACGATGAAAATGTGAAATGTAAATGAGCTCTGGAACATATTAGTTATGTGTCTATAGCTATAATAAACTGCTGGGCCATCTCTCGGATCTTACTGTGTGTCAGTGTGTAGGGAAACGTGTTGTATGTGATTGCCTGTAAATCAGCCACTGCAGCACAGCAAATTGATCTGGTCAGTGTCAATCAAATGAAACGCTACTTAGTAGGCGTGTAATGATACACAAAAATCACAGTTCGATACCTACCTGGATTTTGAGCTCACGGTTCGGTTCAGTTTTGGTACGGTGTGGGAACAAAATGCGAAACATAAATTTGTAAACCAACAGTTTACCTCGTTTAGTCAAATGTAATTATTGTAACATTAACAAAATATGAAAATAAAATAAAAAATAGAATAGTGTTGTAAAGTGCTGCCTGGTAATAAGTTCAATAAATTATTCTCAAATAAACCAAAAATATGTAAACTATTATAAAAATAATTTCTCATAGCTTTTGGCGCAGATTAAACTTTTCCACGATGAAAGTGCAGCACTGACAGTTCAAGCCAGTGAGGGACTGGCCATAGGGCAAAGTGGGCACATGCAACAACGGCCACCTGACGATGCAGCCGCTCGGCCACAAATAAATAAATAAAGTGGATCATCATAATGGCAGAGTGCGTAGTGTCAACACAGCAGCAACATGCAGTCATGCACCCTCACAGTCCTGCACTTGGCACATCCACGGCCGAACACAGCCTGACTGAGAGGGAGCGAGAGAGACGGAGAGAGAGAGACGAACACCCCCCATTGAGTAGGAGACTTTAAGGACAAGGGAGGGTCTTCAAGCTCTGGTTTCTCGCTAGCGGTAGCATTAGCAGTTGCCATGACGTAAAGGGCTGCACATGTAGCTGCAGGTGGACAATAAACACACAAAACTTCCGTATTGGCCCTGAGCTGAACCGAACGTCCTGTATCGAAACGGTTCAATACAAACACATGTATCGTTACACGCCTACTACTTAGTACATGTAAAGCAAGCAAACTTGTACATTTACAGGTATAACATGTTTAAGCAACAATCGTAAAGGCATCGGTGCTGTTCTGTTGTGAGCACAGTGAAGCACAGTTTTCACACATGTGCATGCAGCAGCTTAAGTTTTTATTTCCTACAGTATGTGGTCTTTTTTAAGGGTTCTGCATGTGTTTGCCTTTATTCAGTTTCACAAAGAAGGATGCCACCCACATAAGCCAATCCCTTTGAGACAGCACGGGTGAAGTCTTTATGAATATGATCATCCATTTCTCACAGAATCAAGCGATCGCTCTGTGATGTGAAGAGCTTAGAGACAAAACTGGCAATCTGTGGGGTTTATCAATGAACCTATGAATATATTTGCCCTCGAAATTTAAGGCATTTACTGGCAATTGGAAAAAAAAAAGAAATTTTACACCTTAGCGGTGTTATTGAAAGGGGAACTTTCCCATTTACTTGAAATGTGTTTGCTATGTGCTTGTGAACTGATGGATAATATGCATCATGTGCATCAGCTGCAGTTATACACGGGGCTCCAAATGGTCTAAATCTACCAAAAACTTTGTACACCAGTAATTACTTTAGTTATTCTTAATTTCTGTGAGGGGAAAAAGGCATCTCAACAGCATCCTTCTGAATTGCCTACTGCTTTTTTTCATGAAATGAAAGGACTGTGTTTTTTGGCTGGTTTCAGACAGGCTTGGCATCTGGCTTTTATCTGGCTTTCCAAAAATCATTGGAGTGTTATAACATGACTCATGATTACAAATTCTGGATAGACAGTGTTTGTATTAAAATGAACGCAATATTGTATTGTGCCTTTAGCTCACGAGCAATGGTAACAAGAAAACAATGAAAGAGCAAAAAGCCTAAAACCACCTAAAGAATACTTAAAGTAGAGCAAGAGTGGGAATTAGGATCAATAGACTGGTAAAATCAAACATGAAAATATTTAAATAAGTAGGGCTCCCTCCATACCCAAGTAACCAAATCTTCAGGTCAGCAGTTTTAAAAGCTGGGATTAGATTTATGTTGCTGGAGCAATAAGCACTTACTGACACCTTGCTGTTTTTTTGCAATTATCTCCTCACTGTCCTCAGATGAAAACTCCCCCCCATGGATTTTAAAAATACAAGACTGTTTGTTATTTGTGAAATTGTACCAATATATCAATTTATCAGCAAACCAATAAATGATGTCCAGTGGCTGCATGCAGTTGACTTTTGACATTTATTACTTTTGTGATCTACTTATTTGATTTTTCTAAATTTTAAAATGATGATGCTATCTTTTTTATTATGGTGATACACAGTTAGCTGTTATCATCTGGCTTATTTAAATAGAGAGCTTCACTCAAAGTTAGCTGTCACTGGTGAGGGGAGGCGTGGACAGCTTTGTTGGACGGGGGTTTCTTCTTTTCAAAGTGTCACACTTAAGATTATTTAACCGCCTTTGTGATGCAGATTTGAAAGGGGAAAAAAAGCATGTGAGTCATCACCTTAAACACTGCAAGCAGCAAATAAGTCATTCATAATAACATTTTTTAAATCATTTTGGAATAGATTTTGACAGCACAAATTATCAGAAGCCCAGAGCCAGTAGGCAGTTGACCCAGGCATGTTGACTGGCCAGACCAGAGTCACAGGAACACCAGTGTATTGTTTTTGTGTGTGTGTGTGTGTGTTTCACACACTGTAATTAGCTAGTTAATCTTCACCTTTCTGCTGTGCCACTGGCACACCCTTCTTTTTTGTGGTATTTTTTGTTTTATTTATCCAGTCAGAATCGGTGCTAGTCAATGATCCAGCAGTTAGACTGACTTGTGTGAACATGAACTAATGCACCTGATATCCATGACTGACACTGTCAGCTTATTCACTATTACAATACCAGTGAGCCGCTCTGTGTATTTCTGCATCTCCTGGTAATTTTGATGATTGCACTGTCTTTGTGGGGATGGATGTTTGTAGGTGTGGCTGTTACAATGATACATAAATCACATTGCATCAGTGAGATGTAAAATGATTGTCACTTCATCAGCCAAAGCCTGATGCTCCCGTCTGCTTATTTTATGCATTAATAATTAGCTGATAGCTGCCATTGACGATTTTGAAAACAGTTGGCCATGTTTGAGCTTATCATTATGATGTCCTTGATGTCATCATGCACAGAGGCTGCCACAGTCACCCCTGTGAATAGCAGTCAGCTTTTGCATCTCACATTCACAACTGAAATCAAGTGAATAAACAGGACAAGAGAGGTATCAGAACTAGCTGTGTTGCTACTTCTGATACCTCTGTTCTCCTGTTTATTGGCCTGTATGTTGGATAAAGTATTATTGCATGCAGTGTTAGAAAGTTGGAGGATAGATTTAATGTTAAAGACTGATTCCTGTGTGTATCCCGTTTGGCTGCCATTGACAATCTTAGTACAAATATAGTCATATTGTTATGTCTGTGAAATTTGTCAGTCATCCAGTTTATGATTTCCTCAAGAAGAGTTAAATCGAGGGCAACTGGCCGTGGTTGTATCTCCAACCAGTTGCCCTTCGTTCAGCTTCTCTCAGATGCCTTGTTGTTCTGAGCAGATGAACTAAGTACCAGCATATGCAGAAGTTGCCATACTCACTTCCCCTTGAGTGATGGCCAGCATTTTTCATAACTGAAAGCAGCCACGCAACCAGGTTAAGAAAGATTTCAGGCCTGCCATCAGAGCGTGGCAAAGGCCAAGGAAGTGTGTAGTTCTATATGTTCGCAGGGGCTGTAGATTCTGAATGAAACATGGAATATAAATTAAGCATTTTCACAAACCTGACCACAAAGAATTATGATATATATAAAGTCTTTTTAAATCTGAAAAGGCAATGCCAGCGTCCTCTGACACAGTTTTTATGTTGATACATACCGCATGATCTCAAACGGGCTGAATGGTTTACCTCAAGTGGAGAATTGATGGCAGCAGCGCTCTGTCATCCAGTATTTAACAACAGCATATTTCTAAACTAGTATTTAATGAAGGAAGTCTCGTTGTCTGTATGATAGCACAGGAAAGCACCATTCCAGCTTTTTCACTGGCATTTCATCTGCAGATTTTTTTCAAGAAAAGAAATACTAAATACTCCAACATTACCATGACAGTATCTGCTGCTGGTATGGTGCAATGACTAGAAAGTGTCCGCCCTTTTGTCCACAGACTTGAATTGGGGACTGGTAGACAGAGATGGGATTTGACAGTCTCATGTGTAATGGATGTTTCAAATGTTCTGATGCTGTTTTTGGGACAGTGACAGAGCGCGTTGGCCTGTTTTCACTCACCAATTAGTGTCATTAGGCTCGTAATGCAGTTTGATTTCAAGCCTGAGCTGCACACATCACTGCTACAATGATAATCCTAAACATTTAGTAAGATGCTCTGTGAGTTTAACTACAGATGTTGTTTATAAGTGACATGAAAAAGTTTGTAATTTGGATATACAGTGAAGTGTTTTCTTTGTGTTATGTTGGTTTACTCATTCAGGCAGTCTTTGTTGTAACAGTCTCACACCACATTCACACATTTGCAACATGATGTTGCTGACACAATTGTTAATTAACATTGTCTGATAAGGAAATCAGAACAAAGAGGTTAATTAGCATGGAGTATGATTGTTTATGATGACGCATTCCTGAGAAGACCCCCCCACTCCCACTCAGGCCATGTCCACCAACTTTACACTAATTTTCAATACAGTAGTACATGTAACACCCATGTTCAGCTGTCACACTGTGAAATACTACAGGTGCACAGTAAATTGCATGCAAGTAAGATAAACATTTCCATCATACCCTCATGCAAACACATGCACCATGAGACATTAGGTCCAAAGCATGTTCAGTGGTGCACTAACTTTAATCCAGGTTGAATTACTCCCGGGTAGGACAATAAAGTGACTGACGTTTAGTAAGTAATGTGTCTGTTTATGCTGCAAAGATGCAATAGACATACTGCTTCTCTCCCTCAAGCAGTTTAGGTCCATAGCTTTGATGACACATCTGAGGTTATGAGCAAGATTTTTTTTTTTTTTTTTTTTTTTTTTACATGAGACGCTAAAAATGGAAGGGAAAAATAAACCAGGGGGTAAAGTGCACTTCATCTGCAATGAGGAATTTCAGAGGTCTGGGGCTCTCAGTCGTCTCATTCTCTTCCAAGAACACTTCTCCTTCCTGTTTCACCTCTGGCATGCCGCCCAAAGTACCCACAAACCACGGAGGCCAAGGCCGAAAATACACAGATGGTAATTTGCACTACATTTCAATACGACTCAACCGCCATTATATATAGCCCTGCTGCCTGAACCCTGATCCTCACTGAGAGTATCACCTCACCTCAGATCCCGACTAAAAGATGGGCTCTTTATGTCTTTGTCACAGACTACCAGTTGGACAGGATAACAGAGAGAGCTGGAGATGGAAGAGAGGAGTCCTTTCTGTGTGTTCATAACGTTTGAATACAAACCTTGATCAATACTTGAGGTTTTTTTTTTTTTTTTTTTAACCCTCGCCGGATTGTGACATTGTGTCAACATAATTGATTGCCAGACAGATGTTTAATGGTTTTGCGTTACTCTTGTGTGGAAGAAAAATAGGTGTCACTTTTTCATGTCAGTGAAAGCAAAGGCCTTGATGGTATCTTTAAAATGAATATATGTCTATATATGACAAGTGCTCCTGCATGGACTACGGTACATTTTCTCTCATGAATGCTTTGTATGAATGGGTTCATTTAAAGAAAAGTGGTGTTAACTCTCAAACCCTATGCTGATAACACCATAGGGTACAAGTTAGCAGCTCCAGTGTATGCCACTTTGACTCAGTGATCACGTGTCGTGTCCATTCCCTTGTTGGTTGTCATGTTTCATCAACTTCCTTATGGAAAAAACGTGATGGATAAACTTAAGAGCAGTTATCATGTTGCTCCTGCAAAAGAACAACAGCATTTATCAGATTGGTGGTGCATACGTAAGGCGGGTGGGGTGCTTATGTATGTATCTATGTATGGATGGATGGATGGATGGATGCTAGCTCCCACACATGTAGCTGGATTTATTTAGAGCAGCTGTGCTTTTAATTATTTCTTTATGTTTTTATATTTGTCCTCCTGGTTATGGAGATGGGAGAAAGAGGGGCAGGGATAAAGGGGAACATGTACAAGAAGAAAAGAGACCATGCTGGTGTGAAAGAGATCAAGCAAATGAGAGATTATGGAAAAAGGAAGGGAAGCGATCCTGATCCAGTGTGTCCCAATTAACGGAATTACCTTCCTCCTCGGGAGGACTGTTAGTCATTTGCGGAGACGTGAGCCCGCCAGTAGAGCGTCTCTCCCACCATATTGTCCAGCGAGCACTAATAAGGCAGCCCTGACTGCCGGGCGTGCTCATTAGCATAGCCCGCGGCCGTGGCAACCCCCGCCAGGGCCCAGCCGGACACTTAATTACCGCCACGGCTCCTTCTTCACCACATCCATACTCACCGCCTTCCTTCCTATGTCCTCACCCCTGCCCTGCCTCCTTAACCCACTCTGAAACATGCACACATGTACGTGCGACCATCACACGCTCCCAGTCGTAGCAGCAAGGATGTGAGGCTAATCATTTTGGCGATGTAAATGTGATGCCTTTAGTCTTGGTATGTTGTGGCAGTCTTTTATGTTATCTCATTTTTTTTATGGCTTTGCGGTCAGTAATCTTTGCGATTTTAGTGATTCCCTGACCTGCACTACCTCTCTCTCTCTATCTCCCACTCTCTCTCTCTCATTGCTATATTAGCTCATGGGCATGGCTCTCCTTTTGACATCGGCACAGTATTGATGCACCCCCGTCCAGCCTTAATCGGCTAATGGCCTCCTCTTCTTTCCTGCCCAGCCAAATCAACCCCTCCCTTAACCATCCCTCTATCTCTCCCTTCTTTCCTTCGCCCTCCCGTCTCCGCTCCCCCTACCCTGTTCAGGCCTGGGGTCAGTGAGGCCAATTTTCATGCCTGGCTAAGTCACAGAGTAGCTTTGTGTGTGTCTGTGTGTGTCTGTGTGTGTGTATGTGTGTGTGTCACAGAGAGGGAATATGTTAGTCAGCAGCCTCACACAAGTCATGTGGTGAGTGACCTCCTGACCTACCTTTACTCCAGTCCCTTGCTCTTCTCTCCCTACTCTAATTCGCACTATTTCCTTTACCAGCACTCATTATGTGTGACAAGGTTAGCTGAAGACTCACCATAGTCCCACACTGAAATCGCATGTGCATGTACGCACACATACGTGCACTCCTCGTTGACCTAGAAAATCCACAGTCAAAATTATCCTGCCAAGTTCACAAATGGAGATTGTTGATAGCACTGCGTGGCAATACAATGAACAAGTCCTCTACCTGAAATATCCAACTGTTTTCAGCTGTAGTTACAGGCTGTGAGCTCGCTGTCTGTTTCTGTGACAGGTTACACCAACAAATAGATTTCCAAACACTGTAAGTTACAGAGGTGCTTCATCAAAATAGTTTTCGCCACTCAGTGTGCTCAGCTCCCTGGTCAAGCTCAAGACAGTTTATTCTGGCCGGTCTTGAAGCCTTTTGGTGCTCTCGCTCTGTGCAGCCTCTGTCTGCACTTTAACTTGTTATGGCCCCCCTCTTTGTATATAATGTGGTGGCGCTATACATCTCCGTGGCCCACAGAGAAAATCCCCCGCCGCTGCACCACTGAATCACCCGTGTGTGAGTGATAACAGATCCAGACTGCTGAGCACCCTGCAGCTGTTTGTCTCAACATGCAAGTCATCCCCGCCATTACACCGCTAAATGGTTCCCTTTCAGTGGCAGACGCTTGCCGCCTCGGCCTGGATCTTCATGCCTCCATCACTTGGGGGTTGGGGGGGGGGGTTACAGTTACTGTCGCTGAGCCAGCCACTGTACTGGAGGCAAAGCAGTTGAATGTGTGTCAGAAAAAAATTGCAGCAGGGAGGACTTGAGCATTAATTATAGTCTTGGCTGTGTGTTTGTAGTTAAAACATGTATGCACATGCATATGTTTGCCCCCCCCCCCCTCTCCTGCATGTGTGTGGTGGCCATGCAGCAGCAGTCCTGAGGACAGAGCTCATATGAAGCCCCCTTAGAGCCTGGGCTGGAGACCATGACCTTGGGAAATGTCATTCCGCCCACAGGGGTGGCTGGACTGTGACACACAAAGCCATGGTAGTGGAGTGCATCAGTGCAATGTAGCACTGGCAGAAGCCTGGTGGTGTAGTGTTGCATTCTGCCGCATCTAACCCTGAGGTTTAAGATTGAACCTAGGAAGCAAGAGAGTTCAGCCTCAAAGCCGAGACCTTGGGTCAGCAATCTAGCGATTTCCCTCTAACCACATTATAGCCATTAGTGGTTCTTGCTGCTTTTCGCATGTCACATGGAAATGGGTCAAGCCCTGCCCTGCATGACTCATTGGCGCTTTCTCCCTCTCGCTCTCTTTCATTCCTGTTAACCCTACTCAGGTGGCAAAATGGCTTCAAGAAACATGGGAAATTGGGTTCACAATCTTCACATTTTGCCGTTTTCATCCACCTGCAGAAATATATATATATATATATATATATATATATATATATATATATGTATATATATATATATATATATATATGTGTGTGTGTGTGTGTGTGTATATGTATGTATATTTAAAAAAATGAAAATGCTTATGCATGCTGTGTGTTAGTGTCTTAGATGTCGTATTGTTTTCCCTACGTGAAGTCTGTGAGACATGGACTAATTTTGAAAGCTCTCGGGCCAATATTATGACATAATCTGTCGCACTGGTTCTAGCCACCTGGTATTTTCTGCCAGTGTTTGCGTGTTTCTGTAAAATGCTGGATGGAAGTGTGTATGTGTTCAGAGATGAGAGGATGTTGGGAAGTGTGTAAGCCCTGTTTGATATCTGTTGCAGTAGAAGAGTAGCGGTCATAGTGTGTTGTGATTGTGGTCACCTTTGTGGACCACAGTGAGCCTTGCTGGCCAGATGTCAGCCAACTCTAATGATCCCAACAGGTTGCTGGGCTGGGTTGCCTGGCAACCGTTTTGCCTTTGCCTGTAAACAGGGAGCAGACCCACTAGGCCTCTGTCAGGGTTGTGAAGGTGAAGACGTATGTTGGTGTGTGAGACATTAAATAAATCTTTCACAGGCTCATGTTTTTGCAACTGTACGAGTGCCGGGCTTTCTCAGAAATCCTCGGCCAATTCCTTCCTATCAGATGTTTTGTGAGCCTGTGTACAGTAACCCAAAGAGGAGAAAAGAAAAAAGTCAGTTTTGACATTTTGTTTTGCCCAGGCTTGGTGCTTTTGACATATTCTTATGGAGGTTTGTTAATATGTATCAGGAATATTCACTTTTCTTTGTTCGCCCTTGTCTGGCAAGCTGTAATGTTTTGCTTATGAATATTGATACATGAAGTGTATATTAATGACCCTTGGTGACCTTAACCCTATCCTTATTGGCTCCCCGGTGGTATCTGCAGGCTCATGAATATTAATCTAGTTCTGTAACCTCCATTACCCTAATCTTTGCTGTCTAGCCTCCCAGAAGGACCTGTTGTCATGGTAACCTCTTTACTAGACTCTTTCAGACCAAGGGTGGGAAAAATATGGTTAAAAAAGGACAGAAAAATCTAAATTACTCAAACATCCTGGATGCGCCTTGTGGAAAGCTGCCATTATATAAGAAAGAGGTTGAATTTGTGCTGGAAGTCATTTTAGTCGTGTCCTTGCTGAGCACTAAAGTGTATTTTTGCACTTTAAAAGGCTATTTGACTGGGGTTTGGGCAGGTAATTTTGTTATGAATGTTGAAAATTGTAGTCCCAGTTTGGCTTCCACATGGTACAATTCACTAATTGCTCTGAAAGATCAGACAAGCAAGCATGGGATATAATAAAAGTGAATAGTAAATACTAATTTCCAATGTTAAAAGCTGTCTGCAGTCAGCCAGAGGCAATGGCCATGTCCTCTACTTGACTCTTGGTAATAAGTGTGATGTTCACAATTGTTTCTCAAGTTTTTAGCTCAAAGATAATATGTGGTCTAACTGTCCCCAACAGCAATGCAGTGATTTCATCCTCACAATACTTACTGTATGTAGCATTTATTTCAGTTCCCATGGGATAACATTTATGTTTTCTCCCCTCTTCTAGATGTGGACAGCAATGAGGAAGGGGGGCCTGATGGCGGTGCTGTGGAGGAGGAGGCCTGGTTTGGGAATGCTTCTGACACACGCTCAGAGTCATCGTCCTATGGCGATACCCAGGATGAGCTCCTCCTGCCCAGGGGCTCCTCTCCTGATGAACGGCCTGGGGTCAGCACCGGGTCCGGGGACCATGATACCTGTGGAGGTGAGAGCTCACTGGGTTCCCCCACACCCGTCCATCGTGCCTCTTTGGAACTTCTTGGACTGGATGGAGGTGCATTCTCGGCCCAGGACACACTCTCCTCCGTGGTATCATCACTGTATGGCGAGGCAGCGTCTCGTGCCCTGGGAAAACCTCTCAGCAGTAACCTACGACGCCTCCTAGAGGCTGGGTCGCTGAAACTTGACACTGGGGAGCTCCTGGGTCGGTCATCCAGGGGGGGCCCTGGGGGGGAGTCTCCTCCAATTGGTCTAGCGCCACCCTTGACCCTCTCCCCGTCTTCCCACCATGCCCACCAGTTAAGTGCTCTTGCCCGAAAACTGGCCAATAACAACAACAACAGTGGCTCAGCCTCACCAGCCTCCTTGGCACCCTCAGTCACCAACATTAAGCAAGAGCCCCATGACCCCTTTAACTCTGTCACCCCCAGCAACGGCAGTGGGTTTGTATGGGCAGGTGTTGCAGATAAGTGGCCGCCGGCCAGCTGCTCCACGCCCTGCGGCTCTAGCCTCTCCCCAGACTCTGCAATCCAGAAGCTGAAAGCAGCAGCAAATGCTGTACTTCAAGACAAAAACGCCGTGGCCGCCTCCTCGACAACTTCTTCCTCCTCATCGACCTCGGCCTCATCTGCAGTGCCCGCCCTCGGAGGGGCCGGTCGAGGAGACGACGTTGTGCGCTTTGATGCCTTCAACTCTCCGTTTAGTCCACAGTCAGCTAGCTCCACCCTCGCTGCACTTTCCAAGAAGGTCAGTGAGCGGAGCCAAGCTTCTTCAACGGCAAGCGCCGCTACGGACCACCAAGCCTCAGCAAGTTCCTTTCTCTCACTTGTGTCAATGACCTCCTCTGCTGCCTTGCTCAAAGAGGTGGCAGCCAGGGCAGCAGGAAACCTGCTGGCAGAAAAGAAGGAAGGGTCCCCCTTAACGACTCCTGGGGTCCTCCAAGAGGATGTGAAGCCCCTGCTGGACAAGAACCAGAAGGCCCCCACGCCTTCCACACCCACCCAGAGCCTAGAGCTGCTGTTGCCTTCTACTCCGAAGGGCAGAGGCAAGCCAAGCAGCCAAGCAGGTAACTTATATATATGCACAGCAATTACTATACACAAAAGTGATATCGTATATTAATACATGAATCAAAATAAAGGGCACTCACATACAGATAAAAGTAGAGCTCAGCTTGTGTTTGGTACACTTTCAGATATTTTTCCTGTTGAAAGACCTTTCTTCTTCTTCTTCTTCTTCTTCTGACACATGGTCACAAAACACTCAAGCACACTACATGTTGCCTTGTGCTGGATACAGAAACAGGCTCCAAAAAAGCTTGCTACAATGAAGGTTCAAGATCTTTTCACAGCATTTCATTCATGGAACATTTTCTTCCTCTTTCGTTGTGCCCTTTTCTTTTGAAAAATAATTGTACAAATTTACCTGAAGTTCAAGAGAAATATTTCCCCCAGTTGTTACACTTCTTCCCAATTGGCTTTTGCCAAATAAATAAGACTGCTGATACCATGAAATGCTAATTAAAAATGTTGGCAATTAAAAATTAAAACTGAAATTGCAATTGAAGTGCAACTCTAAACAGTGTGAAAGCAGTAGCAGGTTTACTTGTCACCCAAAACCCTGTGTTTTCTCTAGTTTTGTAATGGTTTTGTTCTCACCTCACTGCCGCTAAAGTAGTGAGTGGTGCAGCCCCAGCTTAACTGTCAGCCGAGCAGAGAGCATAGCCGAGAGAAAACAGCCCTGGCTGGCCTTCTAGTCTGGGAAATGGTCTGTGGGCTCAACGGGGGGTTCCGACTGAGACCTCACTGCCGTCCCAGACCAGCTCGTTTGTGCTCGGATGTGCGTGCTGCCAAAAGGGGGCCGTCAGTGTGTGCTCGGCACAGTGGGGAGCCCTGGAGTCCATATCCATCTCGGCAGCCTCCTCCTGGCTTCAACCCCCACTAACCAGAGCCCTCTGCACTGATCAGCACAGCAGACTTAAGGCCAAACACATCATACTTTCCACTGACTGGATACAGATGCGTGCACACTCTCTGCTCTCTCTCTCTCTTTCTCTCTCTCTCTCTGTCTCTCTCTCTCTCTCTCTCTCTCTCTCTCTCTCTTTCTTTCTCTCTCCCTCTTATGCTCTTTCTCTCTCTCTCTCTCTCTGTTCCTCACAAATGGTCATGCAGCATAAGTGTGTACTCCGATGCGGACACATAACCCAAACAAGGGTGCACACAGAGATCTCACTCTTGCAAAGGCAGAGCGAACGCTTCAAAGTGCAGGCTCTAACTCAGTCGCCTTTAGGGAGCACTGAATATTTTCAGGGAGATGGATGGGCACTTTTGAGGGATTGTGTCGCAACCCCGCCAAATCTAAAATGGCTGGATCAAATTGACTTCAGACAGATGAGGCAGTTGATGTAATATTCTGTGATCTGCATGCTAAAAAGGGGGTCTGCTCTAACCCACGAGCCGTCAAGGTCGAGCAGCGCTGTAAAAATGCAGGTAGTTGTTTGGTCGCCAGACTGAAAAATGTGACCTTGATTATTGACTGTCATATCTTGTTTTATTGTCGTCCCTTGCCAATTCCACTATAAAATTGCATTGCACTGGGTTGTGTTCTGCACTTTGCATATACAGGCAAAGCTTATTCCCTTTTACCAAAAAATGGTTGTGATGATACAGGAAACGGACATGTGAAGTGCTGAGATAGAGGTACTGAACACATTTCCACTCTGCTGCTTTGTTTCTGCTTCATATGCCTCAACTTAGTGTAAGCAGAAGTCATTTTTTTTGCATTGTGATCTCTGCTGTGCTTAGAGAGGTTGGGCCGCAGATGGCAGTTTATTGTTGCAAATAGGCAGTCTCGAGGTTTTACACCTCAGGTCAATGAATGGCTGAGCACAGTAATTTCACCAAACACTGATTACCAGATGTTTTTCAAGGAACGGCGCTGGAATACTTATGAAGCCATCCTGACAGGCCCTTGTAGAATTTGTAATGCAATCATGCCTCTTTCTAATAAGACCAATTAAACAGTAATGGATGCCGGATATGAAGCCAACAACAATAATCGAGATACTAAAACATGCTTGAGTTTTTACTTCCATTGTTCCATTGCTTCCAGCTGGCATTTCCCTTGATAATTTTCACCATTAGGTGTGCAAGAGTTGTCTGTTGCAGATCTGTGAATACTGTGGTCTGCATTTGGATAGATAGGATTTTTCAGTAATGGGTGTATATTCCCGCAACATAATACATTTTTTCATGCTCTATAACACTGATAAATAGATTCTGAAATGCATTAAATACTCTCTATAAATGGTAACAATGACCTGTGGTCCCCTTCAAGGCTCTCCTGAGGATGGCGGCAAACCATTCCAGTGTCCTGTGTGTGGACTGGTCATCAAACGCAAGAGCTACTGGAAGAGACACATGGTCATCCACACAGGCTTAAAAAGCCACCAGTGTCCCCTGTGTCCCTTCCGCTGCGCTCGCAAAGACAATCTCAAGTCCCACATGAAGGTGAAATCCTATGGATATTTCTCATCTTGTCACCTTGCAACCCTTGTCATCCCCATCCACATCATCTTTAATCAGTGCTTATTATGACTCTTGGAATATAATTGCTAACATTAAAGGATATGCATGATTTTGTTAAACTTTTAATCTTCTGCATGGTATAATTACACACTGCTAATTGTTAGGATTAGAATCTCACTGATAAATCAAAGTGAAGTAAATCTAAGAATCCCGTCTTTCGTCCTTTGTGTGCAGCAGCATAGGAGCGAAAAAGTGATTTGACACTTAAACCTGTCCTCCTTTTCCAGGTACATCAGCACCAGGACCGGGGTGAGACGTTTCAGTGCGAACTTTGCCCCTTCACCTCCTCCCGTCACTTCAGCCTGAAGCTTCACATGCGCTGCCACCAGCACTTCCCCCGCACAGACGTCAAGGTGAAAGAGGAGCTCACCACCGACACAGAGGGTGAGGGCTCCCTGATGGGTGACAGCGGCTCCGCAGACCTGAGAGGGACGGAGGTGTCCCCGCTGCACTCAGACGCTCGGCAGCAAACGTCCCCTCCGGCCGAGCCTTCCTCCAATCATGTCCACATCAAGGAGGAGCCGCAGGAGAGAGACCTGTCTGTGCTCTCCCCCTTCAGCATTTGTAGGGAACGTCCCAGCAGCAGTGCCAACTCCCTGGACCTACCTGGAGTTGGGGTTGGAGTCGGGGTCAGATCCAGTCCCAGTGGTCCAACCACAGCCTCCCTCTTCAGCCCTGACATCACCACCAAGACGGCCACTGATCTGCTTATGAAGCTGTCAGGTTAGCATTCATATGATAATAACTTTACAACATTAGAGGAAAAGGCTCAAACTGACAGTTATTTTCATGATTGATTAATCCTCTTACTTTTTTTAATCTGTTAGTTCTTAGGCCTGAGATCAGCAAATATCAAAAAATGTTCAAGATGACGTCTTAAAATGTTTTTTGGGAAACATAAAACAGCTCGCACAGACAGGCTAATATCTCGACTTCTGTTATCCACAATTGTTATGTTTATTGTTCCATTTTCTAGATTTGACTTTGTGACTCTGCAGTCATTGCAGTTGCACTTTTATCATCAAGTATTTTACTTAAGACTTTAATGTGAAGGCATCCGTGCTGATCTGACGCGCCTCGGCTTTTGCCTTACGTTGTGTTTTGATTCTTCTCTGTCACCAGAAATAACATTCGTAAGAAGTGTAAACAGTTTTATGTTTATCGTTCCAGGTCAAGGCCGCAGTTTGTCTCTGAGCTGTATTTAATGGATTTTAAAACAATGGGAGCCTAAAATGTGTGGGATTTCGTTCAAAACTTTAGTGAGCAGCGTTAGCCTCTCAAACACGTGAATGTTTTTTGACTTTTCATGGGCATTAACTAAAGAAAAAATGTAAAAATTCCACTGGTGCTACATTTTAAACATTGAATTGATCGCCAAATTGCATTGGTGTTAGGTAGATTCAGACACAGACGCATGTTTGAGCTCTTTTTAAAAATTTAAGTATTACTGTGCATACTGATTACAAGTCTTCACTTGCACAGTGGTTTATTCAGAAACTTAGTTTTAGTGTATTTTTCACAAGCATGATAGAAAGTAGGCCATGGACAAAGTCTCTCTTGAGTCTGTGCCTTGGAAGTACCACCGCCTTTAAAATGGTTAGGACAACACCCAAAGAATTCAAAACTTACACTTATGGCGCTGATGCTAAGAAGAGAAAATGTTGTACATAGGGCTAAATACATGTGGGTTACTTTTTATTTTGCACAGAGGTAGTCTTTAGAGCGATGAGATTGTAATCAGATACATGTCTCTCTTGATTACAGCAGTGACACTTTGCACAGACAAAGGGTTGCTTCCTTTTTTTACATGTAGAAAATATTGGTATAAATGTGCACTATGTTTGTCCTTTGTGTACAGTACACATACATAACATTTTCACTGACTGTCTACTGTATTTTCACAATAGACAGTCACAGATACAAACGCTATCCCAGTAACATCCTTGAAAAGCCCAACTGATGTGTTACAACTGGGTTAGTTATGTGATTTTGTGAATATGCATTCAAAAGGTGACACATCTCAATGATCAGAGACCAATCCATGTTTAAACTGTGGATATGTACATCTGAGTGATTTATTGTCATCCTCCTTGTGTCATGTTACTTAGATTTAGGTGTGTTGGAATAAGTAATGGGATGAGACGTTAGGATAATAACTGATTCCAAGCATGTCATGAGGAAGTAAGGAGACTTTTATTTTTTTACTTTTAAAAAACTAAGGCTTTGTGTTCCTAAACATTTCTATACTAATGGTCGGAGGGGGGGGGCTGTTTTTTTCTCTCTACTCATCAGTTAAATTGCACCACATGCAGAATTTGTGTGCACCACCATGATTGGTGGCAGCAGAGTAGAACAGGCACATAAAAATCAGTTTAAGTACCACGGCACAGCACTTAAGTCATGACCTAAATCAGAGCATTTACACTGTGTTCATCTCTAATCTTATGAATAAATGTTCTGTTTTGAAATGTATTTTATTTGCTGCCGAGGCTTTGCAATACAATATTTGTATTACATTTTCTAAAGTTAAAAAGAAAAAACCTTTTATTCAGGGTCTTTCCAGCTTTCAAAAGACACACAATGGCAGCCCAGTAGTTCGTCCACAGTCCTCTGCTGTTGGCCTCTGATTAGCTCCTCTTAAGTGGTTGGGAAATAAATGATTGACATCTCAACAATAGTTGTTGTGGGGGCTAATTTTCTTTGTGCACATCTTCCCAGATGACAGGGGTGCTGAAGATCTAGTACTTCAAGGCATCTTCCTCCTGCACACAATTCTGTTTTTTTTTTGTTTTTTGTAAAAAAAAAAAAAAAGGAGAGGATTTAATTCTGTAAGTGTTGAGGGGATAAACTCAAAATGTCACAATGCACAAATGAAATGAGGTGATCTGAGATGCTAAGTTTTGTTAACATGGAGCTCCTGTATTTTGGGTGAATGACTAAAACACAGAGAAATCTTCCTTCTCTCGCACTTAATAGTGTTTGTTTTGCTGAAACTTGTGTTGCAGTTGATCATTTGTACTTGGCTGTTTGCACCCGAAGAAATGATGAGTAGTTGTACTACTATTAATAATCTTTTGCACTTAATAAGCATTTTGAAAATTTAAACATTTAGCACCTAACCCAGTATCTTCTACCATTGGCAAAATTGATGTGCTCTGTAACGTAATGATGCAGCAGTTTGTTTGTTTTTTTAACTAATCGAACTTGATAAACATGCTGCTTCAAGGTGTGCCAGGCCCAGGCTGTGTTTAGATGCATTTTACCATGTTGCAAAATATCAAAAGATGAGCCTGGAGACAAAGGCAAGATTGATGGAAAAAGGTTGACCGAGGTTCAGCGCCGGGGTCGAGGCTACGGCTGC
The DNA here is from genome assembly GCA_021432705.1 of Caranx ignobilis. Lineage (NCBI taxonomy): Eukaryota > Metazoa > Chordata > Actinopteri > Carangiformes > Carangidae > Caranx > Caranx ignobilis. The sequence continues at coordinate 7,302,150 of MU269982.1, forward strand.
CACTCTTCCACTTAATGCTGTGTAATTAGATTGAGATCTTGAGTGAGGATGGGAGGAAAAAACCCTGGGAACATTAGATTAATTAAAAATTTATGCATAATTCATAATTAAAAAGGAATTCATAATTTGAAATGATAAGCGCCCTCAGCACCATCCTGTGACCCCGCCAGGATGCATGGGGACTGGGCCGGCTTAGTTAACTCCCCCTCGATCTTGCACGCCCCGGCGCCACATGGTTGCCCCCTGGGTGCCAGTTGCACTTCACTCCCAGACTGCACAATCAAGCCCAGGCAACTCCCAGAGGAGCCAAGATGGCTCCTCGCAATGTCAGTCCAGTGTCAAGTGGCGGACATCTTAGTCAGGGCATCATTCAAGGAGACTGAGGGAGGATATAAAAAGACAGGACGAGAGGATGTTGAACTTGAATGCATGATAATGGGTTTTAATGAATGCTGCCTCTTTGATCACAAAGTTCTGCCTTTGTCGGGGAGGGGGGGAGGCGGAGTCAAAGATAGAGGGTTATGAAACTGAGAAGAACTGGACTCAGATCTCAGTGAGACTCAGCCATGCCACAGAGCAGCCAGAGAGGGAGAGGTGAGGAAGTTCCTCCTGGGACCTGTAGACTCTATTTCTTTTGACCTCCCTGCCAACCCAGATTGAGTGTGTACACGAGCAGCTCATCCCTCCTGCTTTTACACTACTGTCTCAGTGCCTCAATTCAATCCCACAAGGCCTGTGAGGGGGTGTGGGGGGTGGTGGTGGTGTATAAAAAGCTAGAGAGAAAAAGATAAAAAAAAAAAAAAGAGAGAGACAGATAAAATGACAGCAAGGGAGGGCGAGGCAGAAAGAGGTAAAGAGGGAGTTGCATCGAGTTCCCCAGGCATAAAAAGCCACTGAACTCTTCCTGACCTCTGACATAATAAGCATATCATTTTTTGGGCTGCCCTGCTTTCCATTGAGTGTTATACTGATACCCTTTGATTTTTATCCTTGCACGCTGACACAACCGTTAGCTATCCAGTGTGATCCACATTTTGATTCAGAGATGAAAGCCACTGAGGCACTTTGAAATGCACAGCCCTACCCTGTGCCCAGTGGACCCTGAGTTAATAATGACAGTGGGCACTGCACACCCTCCAAACACCACCACCGCCCCCTCCAGCCCCCCCGCTGTGGTGACACAGGCACAACGAGCTTGACCCTGGCTGGGTGTGAATAATTGGCATGCAGGGGGTTGTGGGAGGTGTTGCATCTGTCATGATGCTTCTGCAGTTGTCTTATTTATCTTTGTCCTAGGAGAGTTTCTCGCATGCAATGCTTTGCGACAGTGAGATGATGCACAAGCAGCATTTCAACAGTGTACGTGAAAAAACCTTGAGCATTTTAAGGAGAATACAGATTTTCTAGCCCCGTTATCATGTCATCATCTCTTTTTTGAAAACACCACATCTTTTGTATATTCAAGTGTAGAAATAGTTGGATTTTGTTGCACCATCTCTTGGTTGACACTTTAATATTTTAGATTCTGAAATGTCTACTTTTAAGTTTTGCCTCTTTGTGAAGATCTAGATTTAATCTGCATGTCCCTTGCTTTCCAGCTCTGCATGAGCAGACAGAGGCAGGCCTTTTGTGTGTGACCTCTGGTCCATACATCCCCACTGCAGCCATCAGTATCACTGTCCAATGTCTAGCACACTGTCAGCTATTGTTGGGTTCTCAACCTGCCCCACGTAGCCCTTTGCTTCTTTTTTTCTCCGGGAGAAAACAGCAGCCAATTGTCAGAGGGGGAGCAGGCCAGCGTGACAGAGGTGGAAAGCTAATGAAGTTATTTGACGGCAGCCCTGGCCACGGAGCGAGAGGTGAGGCGGAGTGGACAAGCGCCTGGCAGCGAGACGGATGAGGCGCAAGAGAGAAGCGTGGCAAAGGGGAGAGAAACGGGGGAAGAGAGCGGCTATGGAGGTAGTGTTGGTGGCAGGTGTCAGAAGGGTGTGATAACATGGAGACAAACTGATAGCATCGTCAACCCGGAGCGAGAAGCAGCCTTACAGTATCATGCACAGGTAGCTGACATTGGCTTGGCTACGTACTCACACAGCCAGGAAGCTCACAGAAGAGAAGCCCAGTCACCCAGAGATGCCCATCTCCTCCTCAGATGTGTGTTCACCTCATAAGATGATCTGCCAGAGACCGAGTGCTCATGATGCTTTTGTGATTGTGAAATTCTGACAGACAAAAGGCTAAAGTGTAAGCTTGGCATCGCAGACTGCTCTGGCTTTTTGTTATTGAGCCATCAGCTTGAAAAAAAAAAAAAAAAAATACTTGCCCATCGGATTAGGCTACTAAATAATTCATTGGGTTCTGTAACATAGATTCTGAGTGGAAATACGCTCTATTTATAGCGACAATCTGAAAGGTCACTGGAGTGCTGTGACTTTGTGTGTGAGTGCACGGCCCGGGGTTGTTTTTGTTCTCATGAGGCCACAGAGGAGAAGAATTTGAGAATCTAAGTTTGTGTTGAGTCTGTATTTGTCAGCGGTTCATATGCATCCAGCATATGCGCATGGTTTGAATGCAGCATGTGCACTGTTGTACATGGCAGCACAAAGTCAGGATTTTTCCTAAGATATGTTTAAGTATGTGTCTGTGCAAGTAGGGTATAGTGTATTTTTTATGTGTGTTTGTAAGACAGTGACCAAGTGTGCTGTCCCTGTCTGATCCGACATGGCCCAACACGCTTCTAATTAGAGGACGTCCTTCCAGGTGCTGACCAGGTTATACTTAGCCTGCCCGCTGACATCTGACGGTGTGACATTTCCAGCTGGTGCCGCGTGCGACCCTGCGCCACTGCCCCTGAACTTGAAGGTCACTGCCCCCCCACCCCCCACCCACACCCACCGCTCAACCTCTTCCTTCTCCCCCCTCTCTTGAACTACAGCCCCGGCCTGCCATAGTGTGGCACTGTGGCATCGTGGCACCGCATGGGTGGTCAAAACACCAGCACCTGTTCCCTTTTCCTGCCCTGTATCCCCTGTCCCTGAGCCCTCTATCCCTCCGGCATAGATCATCATTAATCAGAGAGGCCAGAGCCGGCACAGATTGATGATGCGAGCAGGGGGCGGCAGGCCTGTGGTGGTTAGAGATGTTAGGTGAGACGGTAGGGTGAGGAGCGGAGCAGATCTCTGCTGGGGCCAGAGGAGACTGGACAGCAGTCTGCCAAGAGTGATGGCCTCTCTTATATCCATTCTGTGTATGTGTGTGTGTGAGGGTGAGTAAGACATACATGCTGGGGTGTAAAGTGTGTTTGAATTGTCAAGGGTTGAGTTGGAAGATGTGTAGATGTGTGTGTGGTGTCACACTTTTCCACAGTCGAACGATGTTAGCTGTCAGATTTCTTTTATTTATTTGACTTTTTTTTTTTATCTAACCAAATACAGATGAATTAGTAATATACACACAGACCTCCTGTCTGTTTTTTTTTTTTTTTTTTTTTTTTTTCTGTTTGCATGACCAGTATTTTTACAGTGACATGATATCATAGATGTATTCTGCTTGGGGGTTAGGGTTAGGATTGGGTAGGAGAATTGGTGGAGGTATTCTTTTACTGAACAAAGAACAAAGAAACATGGAAAAATATCGAATGCAACTTCTGCAACAGCTGGTTATCAGTATCATGTGTGATGGCCTATCCATTAAACTTAAGTATGGTACTCACAGCGCCACAGATACTTTCGCACTTACATCATCAAGTCTAATGTGGGGTTTACATACACTCCCTACAGGTGTGATGCTTGCTCCAATAAACCCTGTTTCCTCCACTTCCTCCTGTTTTCTTGTTTAAAGTTAAAGTCACAAGATTGAAAATCACAAAAGACTCTGATCAACTCAAGGCCACAAGAAAAGTTTGTTTTCTTTCAGTAACATTGCATACTGTGAAAGAAATATATTGAGCAACTAACACAAAAAGGTCTCTAAAGGCAAAGCTTTCACACACGTGCATGTAACTATTCCAAGTTTCAGGTATGGTGCACCTCAGGTAAATGAGGTTACAGTAGTGGACCCTTCACCACATTTTCCACTTCGCATTGATTAAAACAAAGAGAATTTATTGGAACATGTTTACACCTCGCATATATGTATATAACTATATAAACACACAGTGTCACTCACTGTTGCATAGTCATTTTTAAACTTCCCTACTGGAAACTACAGCCTGTGTAAACCTTCGTTTTAGTACAGAGTGTAGTGGAACGTGCTGGGAGACACAAAGAGACGCGCTTGCCCCGCTGTTCTTTTCTTGGCGGCTATCGGAAGTTGCTCCATGTCTAATTATTAATTATTCATCTAAGGCGGATTAGATGTGGCCCAGTTTCTCTTGAAGATGACTGTAGTGCAGAGGGATCCATGTGACAGTTCACTCCCTAACCTAGGCTACACACTGCAGATATGGCAGATAAGACTTCACTTGATTGCAGTCGTGTTCCACACAAGTGCAGGAATTTTTTCATGTCCTTATGTCTGAAAAGGATTTAGATGACGTTTTAGGTGAGAAAGAATGGGAGGAAAACTGGAACAGTGCAATGAATAAAGTGCATAGGAATGAATGAGATGGGGACAGTAGAGGTGTGAAGGGCAAAGGAAGGAGGAGAGGGCTTGAGACTTTGTTGCTGATGACCTGAAGACTTAGAGAAGGACATCGGCCATGAGGTTGCACCCTCCATGTTGGCCCACAGCATGCTGCCATGGCAACTGTTACAGCAATAAGACTATGAAAATCTGCTGTGGATCACTTTGTTGTTTGTTTCATTTGAATTTTTGTGTATCATACATGATGTGTGTGTATATACAGTCCTCTTCACTCATATCAAAAGTAAAACCTGTTTGTGACCTTTTGAGAATGATACAAACAACTCAGATTGCCTCACAAGTTTAACCTCTCATACACCTTTCAACTTAAGATGCACTTCCTCTGTCTTTTGTGTCTTCCCGGTTGCAGCGGCCAACCAGAGGGAGACGCTCAAGTCTCCGTTTCACCTGAAAGAAGAGCCCAAAGTAGAGGAACCGCTGAGCCCCAGACCATCCTCCCAGTCCCAGAGCCAGGTTCAGCCAAGCTTCCCTGCAACTTTCTGCCAGGACGGACCAAAAGGGGCTGCAGCGGCCACGGAGCGCCCAGGGCCACTGAAACCAAGAGAAGGAAGTCCCATGGCTAAGAACAGCCTGCTGAGCCAGGATATCAACATGAAGGTGGCCTCTGAGCTGCTGATTAAGCTTTCAGGTAGGGTGTGTGTGTGTGCTTTACTGTGGATTTATGTGATACATTTGCGATGAGGGGGGGAAATGCAAATGAGCTTTGTAGTTCTTAGTTTGACCTATGCAGCAGTGTATGCTTTTCTGTAATTCTAATAAATCTAAGCAATAATTTCAAGAGTTCTTGAAATTGTGTATGTAGAAGATACATAACTTTGTATACAATCTTATGCAAACATTTGAACATGTCAAAAAAAAGCACACTAACATCAATACCGGTTGTTATTGATATCTGCAGTGTTGTTGGTGTGAGTTTCAGATCAGCCAGTACCAGTTTGGGAGGTTAGCTGTAGGCCAAAGGTTATGTCACTGACGGCCATAAAAGGGTTCTATTGTTTTCTACCGTGGCACACCTAACCAAGCAGAAGCAGAAGCCCACCTAAACAGGGGGCTTCTCAGAGGTGAGCAAAGTGTACCTTTTGGGGGAAAATGAACTGTCTTTTTCTGAAGCCTCTGTTCTAGACGACTGCAAAGAGTATGCATCTTCTGCGATGATACTCAGGTCGCTTGTCTTGACTCTTTACTTTATCTCTGCCCTTCTCTGCATCAGGTTATTCCAATTTTCATAGAACAAGGGTTCGCTTTGTAGTGGTTGAAGTCCTTCCACAAAACAAAGACAGACAACTGGCAGATCAAGTACAGTGTCTGCTCACAGTATATTGAGCTTACTGTAAAACTTGTCCTTGACATGCCCTTTGTGCTATGACCATGTCTGAACCTGTGTGGACCACCCTGACATCATCCACTGAAGCATGATTTAGCCTTTTACAGCTTGCGGTTTACACTCAGCAAGAATGTCGGCAAGAAGTCCTCAGGCAGGGATTCCTGCTCGCATCTTAATGTCGTAGCACACAGCATGTGCTGCACTCGGCAGTATGTAAACGGCAACTGATGCTTTTCAATTACTTTTCCAACGTTTTGCGTCACTGTTAAGTAAATGTTAAAGCCGCTGCTTATTTTAGCCTACAAACCAAAATCACTATTGAATTGCAGGTCGAGTTCAAGTGTGTTATAGACAGGTGTTTGTCCACTGTGGGCAGCTGGAGTGTATCTCTCAGGCTGTCAAAAATGAAATTTGTTCAAGTATGCAGCAGCGGAGCAGCAGCTGTTTTTTTGTTTTTTTTTGCTATGTCATATGTAGAAAAATGGTAAATGTATTCTAATGCATACAAAGAGTGCACATGGTTATGACTGAACAAATACTTACAAATTTTAGTGGATCTAAAACAGCGCTGACAGCATGGGCTACTTGATTTTGGAAAAACATACACACTGATATCAACATTGGAATGACTTGTACCGCAGAACTGTGCAGCCATAAAATTTACAATGTTACACACTTGCGCAAATATGCATCCAGCGTGGTAAAAAAACCACAAAGCAAATGGCAGTCTGATGGTGGCGCAGTGGGGCGTAGCTCTATCCGCGGCTCTTCATCCAGTGCCAGTGTGTGTGTGTGTACTTTACAGACACCTCACACACCGGTTGCCATTGTTCTCTCTGGGTCGACTGGTGTTCAGAGTGACTCATGCTGGCTGGGAGCTCAGTGGTACTACACGTGTGCTGCTCCACTGCCTGCCCCCAGGTCACGTTTCCCTGTGTGTGTGCATGTGCTTTCGTGTGTGTGCATTTGAGGAAGACAAAACTGACATGATTACTACTTTAAAAACAACACACACAAAAAACAAATAGAAGACACTGGTCTTTGTGTGTAAAATAGAGAGATTGAGAGAATGGTGTGGGCAGTATATAATTCTTCCACTGTACTGCCTCCACCTATGTTCTTTGTTTCATCACCGTTATCCCTCCGTCTCCTACCTTTTTTTTTTTTTTTTTTTTTTTTTTTTTTTTCTGTTTCCAATCCCCGCACCGACATTATCCTGCCAGTTTATTTGGTTCTCAAGCAGCATGGCCAGCATTTATCCCCTCCCATCACTTACACTAGCTCTGCAAGGTTGACCTAGGTTAGGGAAAGATGCTGCAGCGTTCATCCGTCCGCTGGCTCCCTCTGCCCCCTCACACAGTCCTTGGAGCGCAGTGCCGTCCATTGCCATGGCAACAGCGGGGGCGGTAGATGGAGAGGGCTGTCTAGAGTGACAGCCTTGACAAGAGTCTGGACCCTCAAATGACCCTGGGGGGAAGGGAAGGAGAAAAAGATGGTGAAGAGGAAAGAAGAGAGCCAGGGAAAGGTCAATGCCGTTACAGTCACGTGTGATTACGGTCATGAGGTTCAAGGGCATCTACACTGTAACCTCTCTGTCCCCTGGTAAAGGTCAGCCCCAGAATACAATAACCCAGTAAAGATACTTTAATAGGGAAATCACATTGGGGACTGTAGGCTAAGCATTTTCTTTGTTAAAAACATCACTGTTAGTCTGTTAAAAAACTGCTTATTTCCTCATTCTTGCTTGTCAGTACAGCAAATGGACACAACCTAATTAAATTTCTGCTGCTCATCCCTCCTCGACCATGGCATTGGACAGTCAGAGCAAGTGGGGTTGTCATCATTACTGCCCATTGTGCTGTAACATGAGTTGCATCATCCCTTTAACTAGGTCACTTCTTCTTCTTCCCTTCTTCCCCCTCTCTCTTCTCTTCCTTATCAAACATTGGTTGGTCATGTTGAGTCGCCTTGCTAGCGCTACCTCCCCCACATCTGTTTAAAACCAGGCTGCTGGTGTCTGGGGGCTAATTATGCCAGGCTAAATAGTCCCTGGCGCCAGCGGCTAACGTGTCCTAGCAGATGGGCACTGGTGTTGCAGGGCAAGGGGAACATGGCGTCACAGGAAGGGAGAGGGGAGGGGAGGTGCAGGGCCCCTAGGTGGTGCCCTGGCAGACTGGCATCGTGTGGGTAACAGCCGCGCCACCCACTCACCATCCAGCCACCCTCACTATAGGTGTGAAATCACACTTTGTGCTCGCTTAACTCATTCCTCATTCCTGAGGAACAGGCCCTCCATCTCTGAGGACATTTTACAGGTCCTCTCCCCTCCACAGCGCTTGTTACCTAGCTAATAAAAGTTGCATTAAACTATTTTGACCACTAAGGGGGAGAAAGGCCTCACAGCAGTAACAAATCTTAAGCTTATGAGGTTCATTTTGTTGATACTACAGAAAACAACCAACTTACACAGAAATAAAGCAAAAATGGGCATCCCATGGTATTTTATGATTTCACATGATTGTAGGGTGATGACAGTATTGGCCTGAAGTGTGGATATGGTCATTATCCGCTAGAAAAGTTGACTCTGTGCCAGAGACAGTTGTGTGATTATATGTATTTTCTCGTCTCTTCAAAGACTAACTTCTGACTCGCCACTTTTCATTTTAACTTGAACATCCCATTGTTGTAATTCGGCTCTGCTGCTCCATATAGTTATTAAAATGCATTCATTAAAATGCAACAGATGAACCAGTGGAATATACAGCTACAGTTTGCAGGAGTCGGGCTTTTGTGGATCTTTTTTCCTTCTTTTTTTAGCAGCAGCAGCCTGGTTGGCTGTACATGATTTCCTGAAGCTAACCCATGTGGATCATAGTTCATAATGGCTCTGAGCTTACTAGCTACAGGTAGATTATACAGCGTACCCTCCCTGCTGCCTTCAGGTCTCTGTAAGGATTTAGTGAAGGGAAGTGCACGGATTTCCTAAAGTTGAAAAGCAGTTTAGGGTGACTGATACAGTCAGGCTTATTGATGTTGACGTTTTTGCTTAAATTACATTATGGTTCATCTTTATTCTTCTTCTGGCTTTAGAATATGTTGATTTACCTGACATGGTTGGGCATTGAAAACAAAAAAAAATTCTGCTATTTTCAGTGCAATTTTCATACAGCCAATTATCACTAAAACACCAGCACCTTGCCTTGCACCAGCTTGAGCTCACACTCCTCCTGCCTTTTTACCATGAACGGTAAGGCACAGTCGAAGGTCAAGAAAATTGTGGTTGCACTGTACAGTGACTATTATGTGACAAAGAGAATGATTTAATCTTTCTATTAAGATGACAAGCATATGTTTAATGTGAGAAATATGGGAAGTGTATCATTATTCAAGTTGAGGGATAAACCAAGCTCAAAGCAAAATGGAATAACGATAATAATATACATATATATAGCCATATATATGTATATAGCCTCTGCCCCTTTAGTCAGTAACTGTATGTAATGCTCATTATTTATCTTTACCCTCACATGAAAGGATTCACTATTTACTCAGTATGGATTATCACAGCATACTGCTCAGGCTTTTCATCATTCTAATTCACAACACTAGCATTACTGTACAGCCTTACTTTATGTTAAGCTCAACACTGCTCTGACAGTGTCCTCACCGTGCCCCCTCAGTGTGGCCGCTCGCTGACCTCTCTTACTCCCACCCTCCCTACCTCCATATTCTGTCTCAATGGCTCCTCATCACTGCCTATAGCTCTGTTTACACAAATGGAGAGCTGACTCCTTTGGCACCCCACTATATATATATATATATGTTTGTTGCCTGGGTGCCTTTTGTAAACATGATGAGGTGATTGACACAGTCATGGAGACAATCGCGTGCTGTCTCTTTGTCTTGACCTTATATGATAAAATTTTGTTAGCCTCGGATCAACACTGGCTTGTGCCAAATGTTTTTGTTTAGGACTGCTTTATAAGGGCTATATCTGGCTCCTTATGGGCTGTTTATCAAGCACACTGCTCCAGAGTCAGATGTAGCTGCAGTCTGCAGCCGTTGGAAGGCTGAACTACTGAGAGCTAACTGGTCGAGGATCAATTGTAGCAGCAGCTGTCTGTGAAGTCTGCAGGCAAGGCTGCTGTGGCTCCCACATGACATGCAGTCTCCACACTGCAGCCTTTGAAGCGCCTGAACTCTTCACCCCTGTCTGAGCAGGTCGACTAGAGAGCAGGAGAATAGAGAGATTGAGAGAGAGAGGGATGGGGGCAGGGATAGAGAGATGTGGAATAACAGAGCTGGGAGAAGGGTAGACTAGGATAACGGGAGGGGGGGAGAGGTGGAGAGGTTGTCATTTAGGCTCTAGCTATTCCTCATCCTTCTGTCCTCCCCCAGCTCTTCTCTCTCATCCCACTTTCTTCTCTCCTCTCTTACCCTCGGGTCTTCTTTTTCTGGCACTGTCGGACAATTTTATCTCCTCTCTCTACCCTTCTTCTGCCTCTCCCTCACTGACTGTCTGTCCAAGTTTTTGTTCATATGCTGTCGATGCATCAAAGCGGTGCAATAAATTAACTTAGCATACATTAAATCACTAATGGTATGTGGCTTTCTGTTTTTTTGTCTAGTGCGGTTACAGGTCTATCTGGGGTCTGTACCCCCAGCTACTGTATATTCTCAGCAAAAGAGGCTGTCATGTCCGCACAGATTCAAGTAGACACCTGAGGTCAAAGTTGATCACTAAAAACAGAACATTGCACGAACCCCAGTCACTCTCATTCTGACTCAAAACTTGAGTAGTGCTGCGTCAGGGATCAACAAGGTATGTATAGTGCATTTGGCAACTTTGACATACAGCACACTTACTAACATACACATAGTGTAAAAGTGCAAGTTGCTGTTATACACCTCATGGAGCTGATAGAAGCTTCCATCTTTACTGAGGGTCGCACTTGGTCGAAGGTTTTAACCTGTTTAATCCAGACAGATCCAGCAGCTTGTCATTATTGCTGTGTGTGTTTGTGTGTGTGTGTGACAAGAAGAGAGACAAGAAGCTTAAGCAATCAAGTAAAAGTTCACCGCATATTTACCACACAAACAACAGCCAGGAGAACGAAGCTACTGTACAAGTGTACTTAATTGTTACACCTGCTCTTAAATTAATAAAAGCTTTAAGCAATTCATTGTCGAAACCTTTGGGAAAATGAGGAAAGCTCAAAGGAGTTTGGATTTAAATAGAACAGATGTGTCAAAGGAGTCTTAGCATTATTATGGAGCCCTGCACCCTCTGGAAATGTGGATGCTGAAACTCAAAGTGATGTTTTTTTGGAGGGTTTTGCACATTTTAATGCAAGGTGGTATTCTACTAAATCTAGGCCACATTTAAAAAAAAAAAATGTAATAAACAACATTTTACTCTATGGTGTGTAGTAATGCTTAGCTTTTGTCCCTGGTTATTTAATATTTCCCAAATATTTTCAGAGAAGGAGCGCCCATGTGCTTCACTCCTGTCCATTTAAAAAAAATCACAATATAAACCACCAAATAGCAGTTTTGAATGCCGCGAGTATAATATACTGTAAATTTAATAGCCTGGAGTTTAACCTCTTCTTACGTCTCATAAATCTTGAAAATATTTTTATGTTTTATTTATATTTGTTGAGTTTTACTGGCATGATATGAAGGAATATTAAAAGGAACTGGAACAACACTGACACTAAAGAGAAGCTATGATATTTAATGAGAAAGGGCTCAGGCAATTTTTTTCACACACACACACACATACATGCACGCACGCATGCACGAACGCATACAGAGACACACATTCCTCCAGACCTGTGGCCTAATGGCAGCTGGTGCATCACAGAGGAGGCTTCTGCACCAGAGGAAATGACACATACGTGCATAGACACACAGGGCACACACACACACACACACACACACACACACACACACACACACACACACATTCACTCCCTCATATAACACACACACATTCTGGATTCAGACAGACTGAGGGCTGCTTTTTATGGCTTCAGAACATTAGGTCATGACCTCGACCAAAAAGCCATAGCTATTATCGGTGTGGGAGTGAGGCCATATTTTCATTTTTTATTTTGTGACAGGTAGACTTGGCCTGCTGTGATGCAACACTTTCAATATGGTGTCTGCGTGTTGATGATCAGATGTTCTCTCTGTGTCATGTGGTCTCTCCGTCAAGGCTCTCTAGGATGTAAGCATGTTTATCCCAGCACTGGAAGCTCAAGTACATACAGTATCCTTTAGTAGGCGCACATGTTTTTAGTGTGAGTGTGTGTTTTTGCAGCTCAGCAGTCCACTCAGCCTGAGTCGTTAGGGTGGTGATCCAGTGATAGAAGCTCGCGTGTCCCTTGGTTGACCCTTACAGCGCAGTGCCCCCTCCGCCCTCCGCCCTCCTCTCTCACTCTCCTCTCCTCCTCTGCTCTGCCCCTCCATCAGCCTCCCCTAGGTTACTCTTGGCCAACTCTGGCCACCTGATTAAGGGATTAGTGGGGCTGATGGTTGTCAGTGTCCCCCACATGCTGGCTACTACCAATAAACCAGACACCTGGACCTAGGGGAGGTGGCTGGGGGAGGGGGTGAGTTTACACCTAAATGCATCCACATAAACAGTATAATACAGCCGCGCTGGTTCAGCTTGAAGCGGAGGCTCTTGCATGTTCACACATGTGCACGGTGCACTGTAAATTCACCCTCCTTCAGCACAGGAGTGGAGAATGTGAGGGGAGGGGTTGGCGGGGTTAGCACAGGGTTACTATCTTGTATCTCCCTCCCTCCCCCCATTTCTCCAGCTCTTCTAACCTCCCCCCCCTTGCCCCTCCTACTGCTCCTGATGCCCTGCCAAATTCATATATCCCATAATCGTGCTGAGTCGCCATGTCAGCAGCACTGTATCAACTGTGCCGCTTTGTCTTGCTCCTGCTTGTCACCACACTGAGACACTGCCTCCTGCCATCACTCCAGTCAAAGATCAGCTACCTTGGATATACAGATGCTAAAGGATATCCCAGCCGAGTATTTTGGGGGGGTTTTGTTTGTTTTTTTTGCACATTACCCAGCTGCACACTGCGCACTTATTGTAGCCTAAAGTAGCCCTACTTTTAATCTTCTAAATTTAGTTATTAGAGACCATTAGCAGAGCAATATCTGACAGCTCAGTAGCTCTAGATTAAGAAAATCTAGCCTGCATCACAGCTTCCTTTTAATACTTTCCAGTGTTTTCATGGTGGCCTGCAGTCTTTTGTTTAATATCCGTGGAGAGAGGAGAGACAGTGTTTGATTCTGCAGATCAGCTCGGGACATTCCTAACAGATGCCATCTCCCTCTCAACTATTTTTAGCGTGCTCACTTGGCCTCACCTTTTGAACTTGTTTGAGAAGTGAGTCAACGGCTGTTTTCAAGCCTTTCAGACCATTGTTTATGTGCAGAATTTTTTTAAAAAACTACCCAGAATCGAACACTCTTACATCAAACCATACTACATACAAAACCTGCTTACCATAAACACAGATTGATGTCTGCTCAGTTAACATTCAGAGTGTTTTGGTTCGCATCTGTCTTGTTTGCTTCAGTGAACTACAGAGCTGCTTCCCCAAGCAACAGAGTGACCTCCCGATGCCCTCTTGCCCTAATAATTACACAGCTAGATGCTAACTGGCTCAGCTCGGCTTTAGAGGCAACACTCATTTTGGATTTCCCTATTTTAGATTTAATTCCATTCATATGACATCCTACATACAACATGTACACTGGGTGCTTAATTCACTTATGTTTCGGGGTTTGTTTGTTTTTTTGCTTAGAATATCCAACCAGACTAATCGCGTATATTAATTATCTGAAAGCATCAGTCAGCATCAGTTGAAGGAACAAGATCATTTATCTCTCTTAGCCAATCTATTGCATGTCTGTCCACCCTGAAAGAGAAATCCCTCTGTTGTGTTTTTTTTTTCTCACCCAGATCAAGGATCAGAGGATAGAGTGTGTCGTATGCTTTACAGATTTTCAAACCCTCCGAGGCAAATGTGTGATTTTGTGAATTTAGGGGATATACGAATAAAATTGACTTGACTTGTACGGGATTAGCACATCTGGCAGGCAATATGACAGGAAAAACACACATCAAGTTAAGCCTGTATTTGTGATGCAGGTACAGCGCAGTCATCTGTGTTCAAAGCCAGCCAGGTCAGGGCCGAGATGAGCTCCGCCATAGGTTTTGCATGCTTAAGATTATTCAGAATGTGACATGAACCTGCCTTCAGTCTCTGCCTTTCATACACATGTAAAAAAAAAAAAAAAAGTTAAATGAAGCAACATTTTTTAATACATATCATCTTATACTATATGTATTAAGTGGACAGAAAGATGGAAACCTATAGTATGCACACTACACTGTTGTACAATTCAGTGCAGTGGTATAAAAAGTGCTACCTTTTTGTTGTTGTTGTTGAGACACAGTATAAAAAAGAAAAACTGTGCAATAGTCAAGTACAACGACAATATAAAGCACAGTCCACACAGTCTGAAGTGGTAGTAGCCAGCACACACTGAACACTTTCAGTAAGGTATTTATCACAGCACTATTGTATTGTGGGATAGATGAGGTCCTGTTTCTAGGTACTCAGGGTATGTACTCCTCACACAGGCCTCTATTTTACCATTAGATCTCTACTTTGATATTATGTGTTGGTTGAATCTCTTTGATCAGAGTCTAATCAGTGATTGTCCTCTTCTTCAAACATGCTCTGCAGAGAACAACAAAGACGCCCAGTTCCAGAAGGTGAAAGTAAAGGCAGAGCCTATGGAGGTGGACCCACCCCCTGCAGAACTCACCCCACCTGCCTCTCACCTGCTGGCCTTCAGCACTTTAGGGGCGAGTGAGAAGAGTGAGCCAATGAGTAACCTCCCCGAGACGTTGGCCCGCCCCCAGAAAGATCTCTTCTCCCAGGACATATCGGTCAAAATGGCCTCTGAACTACTGTTCAAATTGTCAGGTATGTCCCCTGCAAGACACCCATATCAGTGTCAGGCACACACTGCTCTCTGAGCGACAGTGGGTGCACAACACAAACATTCATGCACAGCAACATGTCATCCTTTTCCCTGCAGCGTCGCAGTGTAAACCTTGGACAGTTTGTGATGTTCCACTATAAAACCTACATGTTTCCATTTCTGTCCTCTGGAGGCTCTGTTGTAAAGCCAAGGATATATGACATGTAATGACATCCAGCTTTTTACCTGTATGGCCATGAAAGTGACATTGAGGCAGCAGACAGCTGTTTGTATTGCTAGATTAAGACAGAGCTTTGAGGTGTTTCCATCGGGGCCCCAGAGAAAACTGTGCAGGTATGTGCGCGTGTGTGTAGGAATGAGTGTGTGAGGGGTCAGACTAGCAGTCCCAGGCTGTGACCCCAGCTCCACCCAGCCTCTGATTGCTTCACTTAAATGCCATATAGAGAAACAAGTTCGTGTAAAATCTTTTTTCTCTCTCTCTCTTCTTGCTCTCGCACATATTCACAAATTCACACATTGACAGTCTTTCTTTCCCACACACTCTTACACACTCACACAAGGCCCCTTGGGGAGTGGTGTCTGCACAAATGCCCCCCCCCACCTCTACTCCCCTCCTCTCCATCCCTCTCTTCCCTCCCCCCTCTCCTCTTTTCTCTCATTCTCTCTCACTCTCTTTTCTCTCTCTCTCTCTCTCTCTCCCTTGACTCGTTTTCAGACATGCCGGCTCAAGCACACTTGGCTGCACACGCTCTCCCCCTGCACTTCCCCTCCCTCCCTCCCTTTACATTTCTCCCGTGCGGCATCTCCATGGCAACGTGGAAAGAGACCTCTGTCCTTGGCGAGCGGTGTGACGGAGTGGGGTGTTTAGGGTGGAGGGGAGGAGGTGGAGTGGGGTGGTGGGTTGTAACAGGAGGGGGGCACAGGATAAGAAGGGTAGAGAGGGCAGCGGGGAGATACACAGTATGCCCACCCAGGGAGGCCAGGGCATCGCTAGCCTGGCAACAGCAACAACTGCCCCCTTAGAACTAGGTTTGAATGCGAGGGGGACAGGAACGGAGTGGGCTGCTGTCACACAATGAGCAATCAATATGAATTACCCAGAGCAGTAGGACCTCAGAGACACATCAGTAGCAAGGTCGCTCTGAACACTGAGATGGTTGCAGCTTTGAAATTCACTTCATTACATCGCCTTGAAACTCACACATGGCTCCATTCTCAGGCATTTTGTATAGTGCTCTTTACGGCTGAATACTGAAGTCCAATGGTCTGTGCTATCATTAGCTAGCCAAGTAGTGGTCGGAGCTGATTTTACAGCCCTCACTTTACTTACCGCTTAGAAACCTCTTAAAATCGATGTATTTAAAAAATAAAATAAAATAAAGACTCCACCACTCTGTGAGCAACCAGAAAATTGCTTGTGCACAATTGCATCCTGTGTTTGATGAGCATCAGCCATACTGAGAATCTCTGGCATACAGAGGTGTGGCTGTGACCTTAAAACAGGTGTGATCTCAGGTGCCAGAGGAACAGGTGTGAACACTGCCCATAGTGTAAAGTTGCGAAAATCTCTAAGACATCAAGGCTTTTTGGAAAACACAAGCACAACCATTGACACTTCTGAGTTTGTATATTCACGTTTTTATATTAATGAGCTTGGAGAAATGATTACATTTATATCAAATGTTATTAGGCCATTTAAGCATCATGATCTGTGTGATTCACCCAAGCAGTTGATTGATTGATCACATTACATGTTCGCTTTGATGTAATTAATCTTGAGAGCATGTTACAATGAAAGGAAAGAAAGAAAACCCTGCCCTGTTTTCACAAGTAAGGGAAAATATCAGGAAACAGTCCTGCCAGTTAAAATCACATGCTGATGTGTAAAAAACTCATTTTGTCTTTATTGAATATTTCAACATTTCAACATATTTTATCATGATAAATAGCATTCAGTAAACTTTTTTTTCACATATGTTGCTTCAACTTTGTAGCAGTTTTAGAGACACGGTGGTAGTGGCGTTGTTTTGGATTTTGTAACACTGAAATAAGTTCCTGATAATTTGTTCCTCCACTAACATACAAGAGCATGACCATACACATACACACAAACAAACACACACGTGCCATCTGGGGAGTCTAATGCAGGTCTGGCTTTGGCCAGCTATTCAAATTGTTATTTTTCTGAAAAAAAAAAAAAAAGTTCATTTAGTGTTGTTGGGCTAACTTTTGGCCCACAGGTCGACAGACCCACTGGGGAGACACCCACTACTCCAGATGGCCAGTGCACCCCTGCTGGCGTGGCAAACCTGTGCGCTTTCCAGCCGAGTTTAACTTAAAGGGAAGCAACAACCAGGCACACATACATAGTCTGTGTCAGACAACGCAGGCAAGTTTTAGGAAACTTAGTAACTGAAACTGAACTTAAATTGGCAGCTGCTCACATCTCGATATCTGTACTCTACAGCAAACTTGGGGCTTGTTATAAATTGAGCATGAACATATATTCTTGAACTTGGTTATGGCAGAAGAAATCTTAACTCACTAACACCTCTTACCACACTTTACTCTTGTCTTAAGCAGCAAACAGAGGCTTCTCAGTTGTCATGGAGAGAGTTGAGTTGCCATAATGGGACTTCAGTTATGTGATTATGCCTCCGTGTGTTCAAATTGCTCTTTGGGGTTGGTGTTTGAATAGACACAATGAACACAACCAATAAATGGACATTGTACTATATAAATCTGGTGGTTTTGTGGTTAAGTTGTTTTATGTTGTCTTTTTTTTTTTACCTCCAGAAAAAGTCAGCAAAGCCAACAACCACAAAGACAGTAATATGGTCGGAATAAACAGGTGAGTCACTAATTTTTGAACACTTTATAACTATGGCATAAATATCAGTTTGATGTAATGGCTGTGTAAGTGTATCATTTATCACGTCTCTGTGTTTCAGTCCGTTCCTGGACGAGTGCTTCAGACAATCACCCTTTAACTCGCGCTCCAAGAGCTCTTCCCCCGCAGAGGCCAGCTCCTCTACCAGGGCAGCATTCCACGGTAAGACACACACACACACACACACACACACACAGGAAATATGATCAGAGTAGTAGCAGAGGTACAGTTACAGTCAGGCATGAGATAGATGGGCATTATTTTACAAGTGTCTTTTACAGCTTCAACATACTTGATAAATCTATTAGAATTTATCAGCATCTGTTTGGTGATTTATTGTGTTTTGTTCATTTTTGTAGCAAAAATATCCTCAACTTTGTGGTTCCAGCTTCATAAATGTGAAATAAATTTGTAGTGAGGCTTTCAATTTTTTTATTGGAATCATACAAAGCCAAGTTAAACAGAAAAAGCCAACACTCTAAAAACAGCAAAACGGCACCAGTTCTCTTCTTGTACGTTGTTTTCCTAGGTACTTGGCAGGTCGGTTGTTCTCATTCATAGCAGAGAACATGCCACAGTTCGTCTGTTTCAGTGTCTTCTGTCTCTTCATGAATTCCCAGACTGACTCCATGATGTTGAGATCAGGGCTCTGTGGGAGCCAGGCCATCTGTTTCTGGACTCCCTTGTTCTTCTTGTCTGTGAAGATAGGTCTTTATGACTCTGGCTGTATGTTCAGGCTTGTTGTCATTCTCCACCTTTTTTGCTTTCACACTTTTTTCCCTAACATTTCAAAGGCAAGTTGACTTAATTTGCTGAGCACTTTCTAATGAAAGCATTCTGTATGTTGTATAAGACATCCACAGCATTACGAGAAGAGACACAAGACAGTATAAAAGCATTTAAGAGTAAAATACGTGACTGAATTGAGGAAATTATGCATCCGATTAGTCAATAATGAAATTAGCTGACAATTAGCAGAAGCCCCAGTGTGTTTGTTCCTTTTGAATCATGGTTCCAAAGAAAAAGAGACAAAAGTCATCTGCAGAGGAAGTAATTAACTGCCAACGTTAGGTCCTGCTGCATCATTCATAGAACAGTATCTTCAATCACATCTGCTGTCTCTACTGGAGAAATAATTGATTATGCAGAGATGCTCATTATAGATGTACACACATGTCCATGCATTTTCAGATCACCCCCTTCTCTTCTGACACAACACAACACACAAAGCTGTAGTCTTGTGATCAATCCAACATCTAGTACAAGTACACATAAAGACACTGTTGTATGTGAGTATATGGCCACAGCTAGCCACCTCCTGCTTTACATGGTCTGTGGTACCCCCCCCCTTTCATATTTAGAGCTCCATCCAGCCTCTCTGCACTCTCATGCATTTCCCCAACCTGAAGGCCTCTGCCCAGGGCATCCCCCCTCCGTCTCCCTCTCCTCCCCTCTTCCCTGCCATCCCAGAACTTCCTCCATGTTCCTTTGGCAGCGAGAGATCCAGAGGTTAATTAGCTTGTGCCAGCTTTGCCTGTCCCTCTGCCAGTTAATGAAAATCTGATTGGCTTCTGGGTGTCAAGAGTGTCCTGAAAGTTAATTCGCCCAGCCCACCTCCCCTTTCCCTTGTGTGTTTAAGCTTCACATCCAGCCTCTGCTGCTTTCTCTTTTACTGTTGTACTGTTTTACTCTTTCATTCATATGTGTGTCTATCCACACCTGCTGTTTTTTTGTCATCTCTATGTTCAGTACTTTGGTAAGCATTTCTACTTGCAGTGGACCTTCAGTTAAACTGACCCTCTTTGACCTCCCACATAACCAGCTGCACCAGCTTTCACACTTTTTGGACACAGCATCAAGAGCTACATTTATTTTGGAGTTCAGATGTCAGCATATAGGATTTACTGGGTGTAAAATAACCTGTGCATAATGAGTAACAAATGACAAATGTATATGATTGTCTATTAGATTACTACAGAAATTGTAATGTATGTACGTGTCTACCTCCAGCCTTTGGGTGTTGCACAATCCTTCATTTCTTGTTTGTGTCCCTTTCTCTCCAGCTCTAATCGTGCTAATTAAACCATTAACCACTTCAAGGCCCACACCACACCCTAATTGGCTTAATCATAAGTGCGTTGGCTGGGTCCTGGCTTCGAGTCTCTGCCGCTGAGCTTTGCGTCACCTTGTGTGACCAGGCCATCCCCTAGTTTCACTTATGTGAGTCAGGACAAGTTAATGCTTTTTACGTGCTAAGCTTCACCTACAAGCTCTATAAGAAGGTCTTGGATTCTCAGAATGAGCCGCATACTGACAACAAAGGACAAGTTTAGAGATAAACAATGTGAATAGCCGGTCATGGTCAGATAGTCAGTGTGGCCGTCACGGTGAGAGGCAGATTCCAGCTGATGCATGGGGATCAGGGAGTTCATGACCCACAGGTCGCCTGATTACTTACTTAGTTTACAGGCAAGTGCTTGCTTTACACTGGTGTACTTGGATGTCTTCAACACCACACACATGGCCTCACTTACCTTTGTGACAGTGGTGAGTCACAGATTTGGAGCAGACTGCAGTCACATGGCCGATTTAGTAACAGTAGTTAAATCTTCCAGTACTGATGAATCTAACTTTTTTTTTTTGTCTTGATCAATAGTTGCTTTTGCGCACAAAGCATTCAGTTGTAAGGTAGGCAATAAACAAACCAAAAAATGACAGATCACAATGAAGCAAATGAGAAGCTCTAACCAATGAATGTTGGGTAGCTTAGCTTTAAAATCAATGTAACAGATGAATTATTTTTGCTGTCGAGCTCTTGGAAAGTATATTCTGTAGAAAGCTTCTGTCCGTAATTCAGAAAATACTGTGTAATCATTACAAATTCAAATGTAGTTGGTGCTTTTTCTAAAAGTTAAGTTTTTAAAAGTAGTACCGAGTTCTGATAGCTGGGTTGCTCCTCTCAGAACAAATGAAGTAAGGTCTATCTGATTTTGTGTTTGATTAATTATTGAACTTTTTTGTGGTATGTACCTTACCTAAATTTCAAAATAAGATACCTATTGGTTGTCCTCATGCATCCTGCCCTTGTTCTCTCTCCCTTTTTTCACAGCATAAATATAAAAGATACATTTAATTTTTTATCATATGGTAGCAACTCTTCACTTTGTAAAAAAAAAGAAAAAAAACATTCAGAATAATTGTTTTTGTGTTTGAATCACACTGAATGTGCCGCGTTTTGTTTCTGACGTTTCCAAAAATATCTGTGAGCGATGGTGTGACACAAATGAAGTTACACAACATAAATAAACTGGTTTGCATGCAGAGGGCAAGGGTTGGGATTAAAAATATGAAACAGATACAGGAAAAAAGGCTTAAGGGTTTGTGAGTCACTGTAACAGCAGTAAAATGTTCACAGCCAGCACCTTTTTTTTTTTTTTTTTACCTTTGCCATGAAACCCAAAATATCAAAAAAACATTCTTTGGTTTTTGTCATTGTGATGTGCGGGCCCCACTAGACTGCATTTTATAGCACAGCTTTAAAAAATAAAAGCCCTTTCAATCATAAAAAAAAGTGATTGCATGAAGTTGCCACAATTTGTTGTTGAATATGAACTGTAGATTGTGTTGCTTGATTCATCTGCAAACAACCAAAACAAGGCCAGAGTTTTTCAAACATTTATGAAGATTAAGAATAAAACTCAGTGACTTACAGAGTCTTTGTCCTCTTCTTTTAGTGCCTTGCTCATACAAAGGTTTAGGCTAAGGTCAGTCTGTGTTGCGTGTTCTCTCAGAACAATATAGACAATAAGTAAAAAAAAAAAACTTGGCTTTATCTGAAAAAGTTGTCCAACACAATGAAAAAATAGTCGTTTTTTTTTCCCTAAGTGAACCACTCCATGATCTATTCATGTTGTGAGGTTTAATTCAAAGCAGCAACTTCTATTTTTCAGTGTCTATCAAAGCATCTGAAAATATTCACACTCAGTCCTTTTATTACTCAGACTGTGGTGCGGTGATTGAGAGGAGGTTTTTGAGCAACAGGCAGGGATTTGTTGTTCACATTAAAGGCCAGTTCACTGTGTAAAGGACAAGAGGGTGATCGCGTGGACTGTACGCATAGCGTGCATACTCCGGATAATGAAATGAATCCACAAATACCTTGAAATTCACTGAGTAACGCATACAAAGTATAAACACAACATTTTTTGGTTTAGAAATATTCCTTAATGAAATATGAACAGAGAAAATAAGTCATGTCCTGTATTGTGTCATTGAAAATGTATTGCTGGTGATAAATCTCATTTAAGACAGATGAAATGAGAGGAAATCCCTGTGGCCTGTGTGTTTAAGACACACACACACGTGAACACAACTTCCCACCAGTCTAGTTCACAGTTTCCCATCACCTCTAAACTGTTAAGTATTTAATAAAAGCAGAATGCTCAAACAAAAAAGGGATAAAAGGGATCAAATTTTACAATAATTCAGAGTATATATCCATCAGAACGTGACAAGCACACACCACGGCAGGGCGTGACGGCTTCAGCATCAATACATATTGAATTTAAGTTACTTTGATTTATTAATGGCAGCCTGACTTCACAGCCTTTGGTCTGCCCGCACATCTTTGTGTGGACAACTGTATCAGCAGTAAATGATGAGTATTGTTTTTGTGCCTGTGCCTGTGCCTGTGCGTGTGTGCACGTGCCTGCGTGCGTGCGTGTGTGTGATCCAGATTCAGAGAAGGATGATGGGGAGCCAGGAAACGGGATTGCCCAGTGGAGACTAAATGAGCAGCTCTTCCCCTGTCCGGTCTGTGGCAAGGTGTTCGGTAGACAGCAGACTCTTTCTAGACATCTGTCTCTACACACAGGTAAATTCAACACACACACAAACTCACATAACAACATTGTATTACGTTTGGTTGATGTATAGATGCCAGCAGTGTTTGTGCATGTGTGTTTGCTGCTCACAGTAAGTAAATAAGGTTGACTAGACTAGATTACCCTTCCTTTAAAGAGATTACTACCATGATTAGTCTCACTGGGAAAACTGCCCGTCTAATTACCCAGCTAGAAGGATGCCTCACAGAGCATCTACACACACTCTCACACACACACACACACACACACACACACACACACACAATAGTAATTCTGATCCAGCGACGATTGGTTCCCACTTTCACTTTCTCTCTCACACTCACAGACGTGGGAGACTTCCTCAGGATGATGATGCTGCACACTCTTCACTCTCCTGATCACACTGCGTCTTCACACTTGCTCCTTCTTCGCTCCTAATTGATCCATTCTCCCCCATCGCTGCCTCCCATAATCCCTCTCTCGGTCCTTATTAGAAAAAAAAATAATGAATACAACTTTATTTAAAGCAAATTAATCAAGCATTAGAAATTAATACAACCTAGTTGGGAGAGCAGAGCAAATCCCTCAGTGCACAAATGGAGCCTCGTGTATAAAATGCCCCCACACAATTGGACATGCTCTCGCATTTTGCGTGCACACACTACACAACACACACATACGCACACGCACGTACACACACACCATCTGAGAGTGTTGGCTGTGAACAGCTTGGCCACACCACAGAGAGCAGAAGCAGGGGCATATGTCAGTGTGATGGTCTTTTTGGTTTCCCCGGCGACATAAAGGTTGCCTGGCTCCATGTCCTTGGGGCAAATGGTGCGCGCGTGTGTGTGTGAGCTCGCACAGTGTGTGTGTGTTTTAGGGGGAGCTAGGGGGAGATGATGTGTTGTTATGTTGATTTGTTTTGGGATGAAAGGGAAGATTGTGTTTTTTTGCATTTCATTTTTTATTTGATGTTTTATTGCTAGAAAATGAGGTGAAATTATGTTGGTACACGTCTCAAATTATTACCATCTTGTGACATCCAGATGGTCCCTGAGAAAAGTTGATTTTATCAGACATTTCTTCCTCTACTTGGGATCAGAGTTCCAGCTGGGTCAGGTGGAG
Organism: Caranx ignobilis; assembly: GCA_021432705.1. NCBI lineage: Eukaryota > Metazoa > Chordata > Actinopteri > Carangiformes > Carangidae > Caranx > Caranx ignobilis. Next base: position 7,326,046 of record MU269982.1, read on the forward strand.
GTGAGGGGGGGGGTAGGCATTAAGTAATTAGGTTTAAGCTTGCTCTAAAGGCTCGGTGGCTGAGCGCAACTTAATGAAATATCATCTGAGGTAATTTACAGTAACCCGAGGTCTTGTGTCTGTGTGTATTGTGTTGCAGAGGAGAGGAAGTACAAGTGTCACCTGTGTCCTTACGCCGCCAAGTGCAGGGCTAACCTCAATCAGCACCTGACCATCCACTCTGTCAAGCTGGTCAACACGGACGCTGAGCAGATCGTCGGCGCTATTACAGCCGACTCCACCGAGCGCAAGAACTGCCCTTACTACTACAGGTAGTAATAACAGAACAACACACTAACACCCGTGTGGTGTGAATCAAGTCAGCATTGCAGATCAGAGCTGAGCCTGAACACGGCATTCATTTTTGATAGATATTGTCCAATTAAATATTGATACATTTCCTGATTTAATTTCTCCAAAACTGCTGCACTTTATTCATCTGTATTCTGTTTTTCTGTTTTTCTGTTTTCCTGTGTCGATTGTTTGGCCATAAAGGAGTAATTGGACATTGTGGGGAGATTTAGTTATTTGCTTAGAGTTGGATGAGAAAGTCAATATCACACTTGTTATCTGGTGTTTAAATTTGGAGCCACAGTCAGGAGATGACTAGTTTAGCTTAGTTTAATGATTCAAAGTGAGGAAAACACTGGCCTTACCAAGAGATTTAATAAAACATCCACCTTCCTGTAAAGGTTACAAAATCACATGTTATATTTTGCTCAGTTAATTTGTACAAAAGCCAAAGTCTACAAACTGCTGAAGTGCTTCGTGGTTGGTTGTAGTGAGCCTCCCCTGATCATATGGAAGAGTATCAAGATGATAAGAAGCCTCATTTTTGGAGTTTTAGATGTGTTGGTTGAAATTAATTTTGGATTTGAGACCGAGCCTCCTTAGCTTAATGCTAAACCAAGCTAACAGTCTCCTTGATGGAGCTTCATATTTACTGTACAGGCATTAGACTCATCTAAATCTTGGCAAGACAATGAATAAGCAAATTTCCCAAAAGTCATCATGTCATTACTTTAATACTTTTTATGTAGCTCATGATTTGAAAAGAGTTGAATTTCACAATTGCTGCGTTGTAGAACTGATCTTTCTGTATGTATCCAAGCTGAAACCAGTTAACAATTAATGCAAACATAATGTGACACATGAAGCTGACTGACTGCCACCCCCCCCCCCGCCCCCGCCTCCCCTCCCCTCATTCTCACCATCCTTCTTCCTTTTCCACTCTGTTCTCTGTCCAGCTGCCATGTGTGTGGTTTCCAGACAGAGCTGAACGCCCAGTTTGTCAGCCACATGTCGCTCCATGTGGACAAGGAGCAGTGGATGTTCTCACTCTGCTGCAGCGTCTGTGACTACGTCTGCATGGAAGAGAACGACATGAAGAACCACATTAGTACTGGACACGCAGGTACAGACCTCCTGCTTATTGATTGGCAGCTCGCCGATTCTGAGCGACAGCACCAGGGATCGATCGGCCCTCTCTGATTCCTGTTGGTGTGATGTAGGGATGGAAAAACTAACATTACCAATTATTGTGCATATAATTTTCTTTTTTTTTTTCTTTTTTTTTTTTTTTTTTTTTTACAGCTAATCAATTAGGCTGGTCTATAAAATGTCAGAAAAGTTCCTGTGACAGTTTCCTAAAGCCCAAGGTGACATCTTCACTTTGTTGGGTTTTTTTTCCCTCCAATCAGTTCAGACCTAATCAAAAGCAGTTTATTCTGAGAAGCAGACACTCGACCATGTTTGGCTCTTTTTACTAAAAAAAAGAAAAGAAAATCTTAAATGTTTAATGTACTATCAAACCAGAGGAAGCGTCTGATGTAATGCTCTTGTTTCTGCTGTTCTTGCAGGGTCCATAAACATGTACTGTGTTGGATAGTAGCAAAAGTACATGATTCAACCCCTAGAAAAATGATTTATCGTGAGTTATTTTCAAAATTACTCTCACATGTTAGAGTGGGTGGTAGCTTACACATTGTGGCTCTTGTTCACAGCTCAGAATAGAAATACAGTGCAGTATCTGTACAGTGACACTTTTTCTATTGTTTTGGCTCTGTACTCAAACACACAGGGTTTAAATTTAAACAATGGCTGAGGTTTAAGAGCCGACTTTCAGCTTTAAGGGTTTTGGGTTTCACAGCTGCTTTTATACCTGTTCAGCTCAACTTTCAAGCAGCACAGTAGCACGGAGGCCTGTTGTTTTCCCACACAGTCAATTCAACTTTCATTTAAAACCAGGGTGAAAAACAAAAAGATGTTCAGTTCAGTGTTATTAATATTCCTCTTCTTCGTATTTTTGCTTAAAATATAATTGATTATCTTTATCATTGCTATTTAAGAGACCTTCTAGTTTGATTCCAGTGGTTTTACTGGAATGAAAAACCTACACAACAAAAAACGTGTCACTGTCCGAATGCATTATGTGAAAGGGAATCAGCAAGGTCTGTCTGAAGTCAAAACGGTAATGTAACAGTAATTTACAGTTTATAAACACACAGTTCAGGATCAGTTCAGAGGACACAGGGAAAGACAAGCAGTAGAATTGGGTTTCACAAACAAGCCTCCTCTGGTCGACCTCCTTTGGACTTTTAAAGCTGCCGCTCTGAACCCCTGGTGGTCGATATGAGTGTTTTTGTCTAAAACAGCTTTGTCCAGTTTATTGCTGACGTTTTGTTCTTTCACTGCTCCACAATGTGTGTGTGTGTGTGCGTGTTTGCTCCTTGTGTGTGTGTGTGGGTGGGTGGGATTGTCCAGCCCAGACAGCTGAGGGGTCTTTCAGAGGCCACAGTGGCCTTGTTTATCTGAGAAGGTTGGCCCTTATCGTGCCTGAGGGGAAAAAAATCAATAGGCCTTGGGTCCTTTGGAGACGAGCTGGGTTTACGATGCCACTGTGGCCATCTTTTAAGTCTTTCAGCCAGGCTTGGCATTTATCTCAGTCTCGCACAAGATGGCCACCGCCACCCAGCACACAAATGTTCATAAACTTTATAAACACGCAGCCTACCTGCTGTACGCAGGGATTTAAATAATATCTCAAGGTCCAGCCCTGTTTGTTAAAGCGTCTAAACTTCAGAGGGTCAGGTGGCCAGAGCACCACTTAGAGGAAACCCTGACAGGCTGTAAAAAGCCCAGTTATCTGGTCAACTGTGTGGACACGCCCAGGTGAGAGATGGCTGAACTCAGCAGGTGCTATAGTTCAAGCTGACCCCCCGTGAAGCCTGGACTCTGCACGGGCTGGTTGGGTGCCCTTCTCAGCAGGGGGAGGAAGGTGGTGAATTATGTGACAGTGTTCCTTGATATCCTCCTCCCTGAATCCTCTGAACAACTGTGACTGCTTCTTTATTTTTTGTTCCCTAAATCACAAATGCTGCCGTGCAGGTACAAATGAAGCTATTCGTAAGGAGAGAAAATGGAATATTTTTTAGTTGAGGTATGTTTCAAGGTCGAGGCCCACTGGCTCAGAGCAGTGTCTTTTTTTTCTTTCTTTCTCCTTTTGCTTACATTCTGTGGCATTAACCTTTTGGATATTGTAAGAGAAGGCAAGTAGATGTTAAATACTGCAGCACAGGAGATAAAAGCTTCCTCAAGATGGTTCAATACTGTATTCATGCTGCAGCTAAAACTGCGCTGTGAATAACCCTGGTATATTTAGATTTGACTGAAAGCAGTCATTCATGTTGTCTATGACTCTATAATAATAATAATAAATGTGCGCTATATGTGTATATTTCTGTATGTTTTCTTTCAGTCTAGTGCGTGTGTGCCTGTATTAAAAAGTCAACCATTTCAGGATCCATGCAGCCTTTTCTCCCTCCTTCTCACTCCCTCCTGAGTGAATGCCCTTTGTTGAGCTGTGCCCTGAGATGCTCCCGCCATCTTAGCTCCTTCGGCCATGACCCACGCTCCTCACCCCTCGCTCTCGCCCCCTCCCTGTCTATTTCCCTCTCTCTTCCCAGTGAATTGCAGACTTAGAGAAGGGGATCAATAAAAGCACACTGCATCTTGATTGGACTGGCAGCCAGGCCTCAGTCAGAGCACAGGACTGTCGAGGCTGGCTGCTTGTATTCTGTTTGTGTGTATGTCAGTGTGTGATGCACATAATGATGAGGATCTTGCGACAGATTTCTCCGGATTTCTTTTCTTTTTTTTAATATCTGTGTCCTGTGTTTTCTTCTAGGTTTTGTAGCTGATACAGTTTTTCCCTCCAAATGTTGCTTTTCAAATATTGGGATAAATATTTCTGACTTTCCGTCTTTCCTCTTGTGTCCAGGTCTGAACTCAAGAAGTCCCCTCAGCGAGACCAAGAGCACCTCCTCATCCCTCTCGGCCCTCAGCGATTCACTCAACAGCTCGGAGGGCGGAGACCTCACCCACGGTAACGAAGAACTCAAGAGCCTGCTCGCCCCGCCCTCCTCAGCAGGCAGCCAGTCCAGCTCCGGAAGCCACTCGGGATCAGGAACCGAGGACAAGTCTGACAAAGGCAAGGAACCAGCTGCACTCTGGTCACTCTAGTATTTTTACTACAAGGTTAAATATTTTTTGAGGAATGTTGACCAGGACTGTGTCATTGTGGTTTGACCTGATTCGATTAACAGTGACCAGACAACCTATGAACTGCCTCGAGATCCTGATTCAGATTTTCTCCGCACAGTAACATCACCTTTTTCCCGACTGGGAAATAAGCAGACATGCCTTATGTGAAATGACTAAGACTTTTCTAAACCAAACACAGTGTGTGTTCATGTAGGGTCCCATCCCTCATAATAAAGAAACTCTTTGTAGTTTTCAAAGTTTAATTCCCCTCATATTTTGGCACCATTCTCAGATTTAACACTCACTCTTTGGAGGTTGTTCAAACTAGATGAGAAAGAGGCGTCGTGTGAGGACACAAGGAATCTCTACAACTCCTGTCATTAAGAAATCTACCCCTTAATCCAAACATTGCAAAAGAGTTCTGTAGTGATGACATTTCATGTTGACTTCATTCACATGTGTGGCCTAATCCAGCCTGTGTTGAATTATTTTTCTTCTTCCATTCCATCCAGCAATTTTACACATGAAGATCAGTTTACTAGTCATGGGGGGAGTGTTTCTCAGGCTGTCAGAGCAGTTGTGTAGTGTGTTGTGTTGCTCTTTTTTGATTTCTGAGGTTGTGCGTTGAAGCTACAGCCAGACTGCTCAACAAAATGACCCAAAAAAAAAAGATGACTCTTAAACCACCCTCTCATCCTCTCTCTCTCTCTTCAGGCTTCGAGTGTGTCTTCTGCAACTTTGTGTGCAAGACGCGTAGCATGTACGAGCGCCACCTCCAGATCCATCTCATCACGCGAATGTTTGAGTGCGACGTCTGCCACAAGTTCCTCAAGACGCCCGAGCAGCTGCTGGAGCACAAGAAGTGCCACACCGTCCCCTCCGGAGGGCTCAAGTAAGGAAAGCAAGTACAGACAGAGGTTCCTAACTCCGCCAGTCCCTCCCCTCCCTCACCCCCCTCACCTTTTCAACTCACAGCACACGAAAACACAAAAACACATACACACATGTTCACACATTCAGAGACCAGTGCTAGAGATATACTGGTTCCAGTAAAAAAAAAACTGATACTACTGAATAATAATGTCGAGCCACTCACAATGGATTCAGTTATTATCTTATACGCACCGTTTAACTTATCTTATATATGTTTAATAATGCCTGTAAAAAAGGAGACGTAAAGATGTATAATTTCCCAAACATAAAAACTGGCTGCCGTTATCCTGGTCCCTTTTTATTAACAGCCATACAGATGATATCCGCAAACTTTCTTTAATAACACAGACAGACAGATACGTTACTATTTGAAGATTATTGGAGCTGGGTGTCTTGAATCAGTTAACCTCACTTAAACATTCATCATCTGCAGCCAGCAAATGAAACGATACAAGCTGTAGTGGTGTTTTTTTTTTTTTTTTTTTTTTTTTTTGCCTCCACAGTCTCTTTTGGCAAGTAGCACTTATTAGACAGTGGGGCTCTGTGGATCTGCAGTAGCTGTTCTGAACATAAGGAAGAGTGGAGAGGAAATGGGCCTCCCCTCAGGGTCTGTTGTTCCACTGCCCACAACTAACAGCCATGCCAACGGAAAAAAAAACTATCTGATGAAACCTGCATCCCAGAAACCCATGTGTATTATATAAAATTTGTTGGCGCCCTCTTAGAAAATCTCCATTTAGAAACGAATGCTTGAGATAAACTGAAATGTCAGATCACCTGCATCTGTAACATCATAGACTGGACACTGTCGAGTCAGTCATAATAAATGTGTATCTAACAAAACTAATGCATGCTTTTAAGCTAATGATCTTAATGAAAACAACCACTGCAAACATAACTACACATGCACTGCAGATTCGATGCAGTCATCTTGTGCCATAGTTGAAAGCAGCCTTATTTATTTATCAAGACTTTGACTGTTTTTGTAGCTCTAGTCTCCGAACATGCTTCCCTCTCCATCTCCATACTCCAGTCCCACAGGAGCCTTTGTTGTACTGTGACACGTTTATGTCCCATTTCAGGCCTCTCGACCTAACGTTAAGCTCATCTGTTGACCTCAACATCCACACAACACATGTTTCTGATCAAGACTAGCCGCAGTGCTGTATAAACAACAAACACACAGCTTCAGGGTGGCACGGGCTTGAAAAAGCTTCCACACATGAAAACATTTCCCTCAACTTTTTTTTTTTTTTTTTTTTTTAAAGAAAGACAACACAAAAGTAGGACATTTTTGTTAAAACATGCAACATTTCGCATCCAGCCTTCATGGGTTAAGGTTCATTTCAAGCAACACAAACCACATTTTGTTTTGTTTTGTTTTCAAGTCGCTCTCATAACTCCAGTCTGTGCATGTGCGGAGCCATCGAGTGTCATTATGACTATCGCCTCATTTTCTCATAAAACAAAGATCTGTGTTCTACATCTTTTTCTGTGCAGCCATCAGTGGAGTTAGGATGTTCTCAACATTGTTTAATGTGTGGATACGGTAGCATTTCTCACTGAATGTAAACCAGTTGCCAGTTGCCAACGAAGTTACACTGATTTCTGTTTGTACAAATCCTGTGGATAATAGAGCACAAACACACAGGAAGACCACCCACTTCCCCCTCCTCCCTCAGCTCAAAGATATCCACACAGCATCTTTGAGTCATTAACTGGGGGACTTGCTGCTAGCTGTAGTGTGTAAGTGAATTAATGTAAAGGAGCTTTTTGTAAAAGTTTTAAATGTCTCTCTGTCTGGTGTGAATGTTTTTGAAGCCAGATTGATTTCTGTGAGCCAATATTCAAAAGGGAAAGAAACAGGTAGTTTATACTTTAGATTCTTTTCAATCAATGGAGGAAAAGAGGAAGAAGAACTGAGCTCTTTGGGTATTTTTTTAATACATATTTTATATTAGATTATTGAGAAATTTGCTTTAACTCAGTTTTGCTGTACTGTTTACATCTGCAAATGTTCGTCATGTTTTCAATTTTTCAAGGTTTACACAGTCTCTTAATTTATGTAAACCACATTTAAGTTTACAAACAAAAGCAGGCAGGACTCAGCCACAGATTATTAGAAAAGGTTATTGGACATCCAGGGCAAAAATTGCAGATATTTTCTGACCCCAAGTCCAACAGTGTTTCCCAGTCCAGTGTGTACACGTGTATACACTCGAGTGATGCAAAGTGTTTTTATATATGTAGGAGTGTGTAGACAGGGAGAGAGGGCCTTGACCATTTCGAGGTTTTTCTGAGGTGATTCTGTTCTGCAGGGTTTGTGAAGCGCTTTGGGGCCCAGAGCAGATGAAAGGTGCTATTTAAATGTAAGTGCCACTCCATTCCTTCATTTCCCTTCATGTCCTACTGCTCCAATCTTTTCTCCAGCCTGTCAACCCCCCTTCCTCTCCCCTCCCCTCCACACACACACATACATACCTGATCACTCCAATTCTCCCATCATTAAACTGCCACACATACCACCATGAGCACACAGAACTGTACATGACACACACTTTTCCTTTATCTGTCCTTCTCCTCTTCATCATTTTGTGTTTTTTTTAAATTTCAACTTGTGTTAGGTGCTTCTTCAGTGCACACTATGCCTACAACTGTGCTTTGTTTTTTTGTGTGTCGTGTCCTCCCTCCCTTCCTCCCTTTGTTGCATTACCCAGGTGCCCTTTCTGCATCTACTCCACCAATCGTCCAGCGGCCATGGAGTGCCACCTCAAGACGCACTGTAAGATGGAGTACCGCTGCCGCATCTGCCAGGGACTGTGGCCCGACCAGGCCTCATTGGAGGCCCACATGCGCGGGCACCGCCTGGGCAACCACTACAAGTGTGAGCAGTGTGGCTACTTGTCCAAGACGGCCAATAAGCTGATCGAGCATGTGCGTGTGCACACGGGCGAGCGGCCCTTCCACTGCGACCGCTGCTCTTATAGCTGTAAGCGCAAGGACAACCTCAACCTGCACAAGAAGCTGAAGCATGCGCCGCGCCAGACTTTTGGCTGCCAAGAGTGCCCTTTCACCACCACACACCCTTTTGTCTTCAGCCGCCACCTCAAGAAACACCAGAGTGGAGGAGTGGGGGGACTGGATGGAGGCATAGGAGGAGGAGGGGAAGAAGAGGAGGAAGATGAGGAGGCGGCAGGAGAGGAGGAGCTGCCTCTTGAGAGAACATCGCCGGGGGGCCCGTCACAGCAGAAGAGCCAGGAGAAGTTCCTCTTCAGTGGAGGAGGAGGGAGCAGTGGAGGGAGCGGGAGCAACAGCCCCCTCATGAGTCTAACAGCGTCCCAGGCGCTCCAGTCTGTCGCCCTGTCACTCACACTGGGCAAGTCCCACCAGCTGGACCCCAGGGGCCCTCTGCACTGCTTGATCAGCAACGGCAACGACGGCACCAGGAACCCTGGCGGTCTGAGCAGCGGCAGCCCCTCCCTCTTCCTCCCCTCCTCCCGCCACATGTTCGAGCAGTACAGGAACTGCGACCGGGCGCACCTGATCCCCCTCACCACCCTGTTCACCCACAACAGCCGCTTCACATTCCACTCGCACCTCCACTCCAGATGGCGGCCCGCCACATCTCCTCTCCTCTTCTCCTCCAACTCGGCCTCCCCCTCCCGCTCTCCCCCCACACCCACCTCCCACAAACACTCCTTCCTGGCCTACCTGGGACTGATGGAGAGGGCCAAAACTGTTTGACCTCGCCCACCTCCTCCTCCTCTCCTCGCTCTTTCCCTCACTCCTTGGACGGTGGTGTGAATGACACTTGACCACTGCAGTGGGAGCAACATCTTTTCCAATCAGACCAGCAGAATAAGCTGGACCAGACAAACATATTGAAGAAAAGAAAAAAAAACATTTATAAGAGAAAAAGGCTGTACATGCTAAAAATGCATTTATATCAAAAAGCTGCTTTTCTTATCAGTTCTATCAATTGAATTATTACTACTTCAACTACTACTCTCTATTACCTTTTATTTTCCGTTTTTAAACGTCTGAATGACCTGGACCCGGTTGCATTATCTGAGGAAACTAACGTATCTCAGTTTTATAGATATTTTTCTTTAGTCATTTGACGAGATAAAAAGTTGAAAAAGACGAAACAAAACTTGCAAGTGCTATATTTTAGTGCATTTTTGTCTATTGCTATTATGCATCGAAATAGCATGCCTGTTTCTGTGTTTCAACTAGCTTTGACGTCATTAGGAAGCTAAATTCGAGATATCCTGAAGTGTTAGCGGTGCGACAGAACCAATGAAACGGCATGCTTTTCATTGAAAAAGGCACGTTTCCAAAGCAACGCCTCAAACCACGCACTTACTTATTTATCAATCTTGTACATAGTTTTGTAGCCCTTCCCCTTCCCATCTTTTTGAGTTCTGTTGGTTTTTTTGTATAATGGTGAAACCATATTATGCATAGCTGCTGCCTGATATCACCTCTGTCTCAGAGTACGTTGAATTAAATGGGTTACTAGCTAATTTTGATTTTTTTTTTTTCTTTCTTTCTTTTTCGTAAGCTCTTAATACAGGGAAATAAGCTGTGATGATGTAAATATTCAAATATGTAAATTGAAAATATTCGATCTGACCCACCACGACAAGAAACGTACGTTTATTTCTGACAATTTGATTTGAATATTAATGTAAAATGTTTGCCAATGCACTTGCACTCACAGGTAAATAAGCAGTGAATCCTCCCGGACAAGGAACGCGTGACCAGACTGAAATCTTCATTCGTGATGTCTGAGACCAGGTGGTTATCAGCGCAGCTTCATATGCAGAACTATGTATAACACACCTATACTTAGAAGAGATATATGAGATAACTGTTTTGTGGAGGTGACTAGCTCTGGGTTAGCGAGCTGCCCACAGCCAGGGTCACCACAGGCCGATTCAATGGTGCTTTTTGGAGCTTTTTGTAATTTTTGTGTACAAAAAAAAGAAAAAAACTGTTCCAAAATGACTTGAATGAATGTATTTTTGTTTATGTACATGAAAAAGAAGCGATACAGAAGTGTGAATAGGGACGTCTTCTGTGCTGGTGAAGGCAGGAAAGTTTGTGTGTTTGGTGGCCTTCTGTGTCTTTTTCTTTTGTTTTATTTTTGTTTTTTCTTTTTTTTTTAATTTTTACTTTTTTTACTGAGCCTTTTACATCATAATAAAACATTTTCTACTAACATTCATAGAGCACCCATTGTGAGAAGAAGAAAAAAAAAAGCTCCCGTAGGTGCAATGATAAAGCAAAGCCATTCACTTGTACAGCGTTGTGTTCAATGGCACTGGCTTCTGTTAGGCCGGCTGACACGGTACTGCTTTTTTTACCCTCCCCTCCCTCCTGTCAAACTTTTTTTGAGTTTTTTAATTGCACTTAATGTAGTTACACTTCAAGCCAAAAGCACTTAAACCTTTTGTTTTCCTTTTTTAAAGTGCAAACTTTGATCCATCATGTCACAATAATGTGAAGTTAGACAGTAGTTGCTGGAAATGACTCAATCAACATCCCTTAGTTTCACGTGTAGGCATTTCTAGCGGTGCAAAAGGGTCTGCCTCCGTGAAATCGGAGAAAGTAAAACAAAAATTGCATGAATTAGACAGTAGAGGTTAAGCTCTCCCTGGGAACTAAAGGTCCCAGGCTAAATTTTTGTGATAGCCAATTTTGCACAGTGCTGCACTTTTTGATTATGAGAATATGTATTTATCCGTATGCTCAAAAAGAAGTATGTTTCGCAAGATGGGGGCAGCATAGTACAAGCATTTTATTTTGAAAAAGCTTTACCCGTTATTGATCATGCTTGTGTTCCTAAGTGGTCTTCAAGCCAAAATCCCTTATTTGTAAAGGGATTGTTTGTTTTTGTTGTTTTTTTTTTTGTTTGTTTTTTAAATTTCTTTCTTTATCGTTTCCTTTTGTCTGTATTACTCATGCATTTTCTGTTAATGAATCATTGTTGCTTTTTTTATTTTTCTACTCTAATCTTGTCAGAAAAACAATGTCAATTGGACAGAGATCATGAATTGTCAAGACCAAAATGTAACTCGCAGCAGGATGTGATGTTAGGATTGAATCCGTCACATCCTGCTCTGGAGAGATGCCTCGATTGCCCCCCACCCACCCCTCCACTCCCCTCCCCTCCCCTGACTCTTTTTACACTGCTGTTTGTTTGTTCCTTTTTGCTCTGTCAATGTCTGGCATGCTGTCTCTGGAGTGAAAGGAGCATCCCTCCAACACACTCACACATACACACAGACTCTCCTTGTACTGTCTACGTTATCTTTTATACTCTAGTGCCACTTGGTGGAAGGAAACCACCTGAGACTTCTGAGAATAAGTCAAACTAATTGTCAGGGTCCAAAAGGAAAAAAAAAAAAGATTAAGAGATAAAAAAAAAAAAGAAAGAATGTGTCTCCTCTTGACACCTTTTTAAAATGTCTGCCTTTTAATACAACATAATCATGAATGGCTGCACTTCTTTATGCCCCCCCCCCCCCCCCCAGTTTGAGTGTAATGTTTAAAAAGGTAACAGGGCTCTATCCTTTTGAAAACCAGTATTCTTAAGCACTTATTCTGTTTATTTGCCCAATTGTAAGCAGCACAGTGACCTTTTTTTTTTAAGAAAAAAAAAAGCTTGACTACCTTTTCAGCACTTCAGAGTATGCATGACATCGCCCTCGCTCTAGTTCTTTAGCACTTAATTGTGTTTAAAACTAACTCCCTTGGTTGCGTTTAGTTAGCATCACCCTGCACTGTCCTACAATCAGTTAGCTTTAAGTTTGGCTGCATTTTATGATTAGAAAAGGCTCAACTATCTTATCTTTTGGCACTCGGTAAAGATTGGTATGTGCTGTACAAAGCTTTTTTTTATTACTCCATTGTTAAGGCTGTACAGGGTTGTGACGATAACTGGTAAATAGATCATTTGTACTTTTTTGGTTTTGTATTTGTTTCCTTTGTTTGGCATTATTTTATGTTCAACTTGCCAGATCTAAATGTAACAGGATTTGAAAGTAAAGCTTACATCAGATATTACATCACTTGTCTTGTCTTTTCTCAGTTTTTCAGTTATTTTTAACAGCATCATTCAGCACCAGTTAGCTAAATATATAATGAAACATTTTCATTTGTCCTCTCAGTCATTTCTATCTGACTGCTCAGTGTATTTAAATGAACTAGAAATTAATGCAAAACAGTTAATGATGGATTAATTGCTATAAACTGACTTAATTATTTGTAGTTTTGTTAATCATTTATTTTTACAGCCGTATAATGAAGCAGAATGGTAAAATTTTCCAGCCTCTCAGACATTAACTGTCAGAGAGTACATATTATTTTATAGCTTAAATCTTTTGGGGTTTCAGATCCCGGTACATTTGAAGATGTCACCTTGGGTTCTCAAATCAGAAGGGCATTTTGAACTTTTAGAGATGTAACAATCAGTCAGTAAAGACAATAATCATTAGTTGCAGCCCCAACTACAAATTAGAAACCCTCCAGATCTCACACATCACTAAATCTTAAGCAGCGCCTCATAATATAATAAAAGATTTAGTGAAGCGTTGAGTGTCTGTGTCATACCTGACCTTGAGAAGACAAGTTTAGAAGAACAATCTACCCCCAAGGTCCATTATTGAAAACTTTTTGTTTGTTTCACACAAGCCAGTTTAAATTTGATATAACTCCTTTTTATACTGGAGATATATTTCATCACAATTAATCGCAGAGAAAGAAATATGGAGAAACGGAGAAATATGATAAAATACTGACTAATATTGTCCAGAACCCTCAAACGCCTCGCTGCATTTGCTCAAATAATTACATGACTACGCCACTGAGTGGTAACTGTTAGCAAATGATTTGTTCATCATTCAACATGATAAATATTGTTGATACAATATCAAATGTTCAAATCCGTTTTGGGTGAATAAATAACAGCTTTGTATAACATCAGGCAAAAGTTTTGGAGTGTGGTCATATGGTGTCATGATACAATATACTGAAAATCCATGAACTATTAAACCCAAAAAGATCAGTATAAGATAAGATCAAAGTTAAACTCACATTTATCTCAGCTGAACACCAACAGGCATGAAATAAGACTCTATCTGCAACTGAACACAAGTGAACTTTGAGCCTCTGTCTTTAAGACAACATAGCCAATAAGTCAAGTGAATTAAAGAGAAAGAAATTTGAACATCTATAGATCAGTGACCTGAGCTCCATCTACTGAAAAAGACAGTGAAATATTATCCAAAGCTCCTCATCAGCAACTAAATGCTCACAGTGAGACTGTTTTCTTAACAACAATAAAATAAACCCAAAAAACTCCTTCATCACCATCTAATAAGGAATTCAAAGGTCTCGGTACCGAGTCAATAGTCTTGTCAGAGCACAGAGCAGCGAGGGAAGACACCAGACGAGTTAGCTGAGACAACACACACTGGTAAGAGATGCAGGAGAGAGCAAATATCATTCAGCAGGGAGACAGTGACACAAGTTAAGGAAAAGCACTGATCAGCTTTGAGGGACATTGGCATTGTCTAATTTATAACAGCGGTGTGCCATCATAATAGTAAGGAATAGGATCTGTCATGGTGTCTAGCTGGTGTTTTTATTAGACCGATGGGAGGTCTCTCTCCCTCTCCTTTCTGTGTTGTAGTAATGAAAGTTACAGCACGTTCTCGCCCAGCCAAAGGTTGGCCCTGCCTAATGAAAACAGATGAAGCAGAGATAAAGTGTTTGCCGACATTAAGGGACTCATTTATCACCGTTAGCCCCCGAGCTATAGAACACCTTGGTCTGGAGCTCTCCTTTAACAGGCCCTGCCTCACAGCACCCTGGTGGCATGCTGCAGCCTTCCAGGCACATGAACACCTCCATCTGTACTGCTCCCTCTCTTGCACTCGTGGCGTTTTTGCATTGTGTTTGCAGATCATTTTGCTGTTTATGTCTCTCTCTGTGTATGCGTCGTCTCAGTCGCAGGGGGTTTATTTGACTAAGACTAAGGTTTTAGCAGCAAAAAAGGGAAAGAGTTGTAGAAGGAACCTTATCAAATCTAAAGGATTTGGCAGTCCTTGCGGGACCTCCATCGCTGCGCCCTCGATGTTGACCCATGTGGGTTCAACAGCCATCCGAAGCCGAATCTCTTCTGTTGAGGGGCCATGTTCTCATCTAGCTGCTCATCTTGCCTGTGTATTAATGAATCTTTTCGGCTGTGTTTAAAGCTGCTTAATTAAGTTCAAAGCAGCGCTCGGGGCACTGTGCGCCTGCTCAGCTGACCTCCCTACGAGTGGAAGTGTTGATTAGGAAGTGAAGAGACATGCAAGGCACTGCAGGGGATGGCTATTGATTGAAAGGATAGAAAACCTCATTTGGATTTTATGATTGGAATATCACACCGTACACGGAGGCTGTTTTTCTTCATTTGCCAAATAACAATAACTCAATTCCTTGCTCTTACAGTTTGGCAAAAAATTGTCAGCTAAGTGAGGAATTTCTGTGATAAGACCAAACGACGGAGTTTTCCCTCATCCCAATAATAGCCCTTCACCCTGGCCCGAGCTGTCTGCACAATGTCGACCTTTCGACACCACCTCACGAAAGTTGGCCGCTGTCGATCGATAGCATGTTAGCTTTTTGTTTGTAGGTTCAGGCTGCCTTGGCTTTATTACAGCTGCTGAGAGTCATGGGGGAGTCGTGCACGGCTTTGTGAGAGAGGAGCTCCCTCTTGTTTGCCAAAAGTGTAATCCCGCCGTGACCCGCCGTGACCCTGCCCTGAGAGGAAAGCTGCTTAGACAGAAGTGCGTGTCTGTGGGAGCTCCCAGCTGCCTGGCCTCTCTCTCTCTCTGTCTCTCTTTTTCTCTCTATTTTCCTCGCTACATATACCTCTCTCTTATTTTTCCCCCTTTATCGCACCTCATATGTCTTTCTATCACACAGAATCTCTCCTTTCTGCCCCTCATTCAACACTCCTCCTCCTGCTTTTCTGCCCTCTCATTTTTCTTTCTTTACACATTAAACTCCATGCAGGCTTCACTCAGCATCAGTACTTCCAAGACTCCCCCTCCTGTCCGCCCCTCCTTCCACCATCAAGGTTTTTAGCCTGTGAAGGAGCTGAGGCTTTGCTAAGTGGAGACAGATCTTCTTTTTTCTTTTTTTTTCCTGCTCCAACAGAGAAAATAAACACACCAAGTCCTGCCATAGACAGCCTTCAGTACGGACTGCAGAGCAGGACCACTGGTGCACGGGAAAGAAGAAAATGAAGGAAGAAAATGACCTCTGGAATCGATTTGGCATGGGTTGAAGCCAGGGATAAAACTACGCAGAATGTGGCTCCACTGAGGCTGCTTGTTGATTTGTAAATCTATTCATCTTTGAAAAAATTAGGCGCTGAAATGAATCGGTAAATATGAAATTCCATGTTTATTCAGTCCTTAATAGCGTGTAGAGGTTGTACAAGTCTGCACAGGCTGCTACATGCAAAGTGCAAGCCAAAAAAACAAAGATGTCACGTACGAGTGTGAGCGAAAAAAGTGAGAGAAAGACAATCCACCACAGAGGGGAGACCTAGGAGAGCAGCAGTTAGAGAAGATCTGCAGGCCTGTGCAGCGTGTCAGTCACTCGTTGCCCTGAGTTGGGTTGGACACGCATGGTGGGACATGTATTTACATGCATGTTTGGTGCCCAGCCCAGGGGCATAGCATCACTGCCTGCCCGCTCCCCCGCTGTGCCTGTTCCCCATTCTCCCGGGTGAGACATCACTCAGTGGGGGTCAGCAGCAATCTGATTCAGGAAGCACTGTGGGGGGCGTTTTTTGGGGGGGAATGGGGGGAGGGATTACCTGGCATATCCAGACTTAGGGCAGTCTGAATCAGCAGGGGGGACAGATCATACCCCCCCGCTGGCTGACGCCTCAAATATAAAGCCAGTGCTTTGCCACTCCAACTGGATGACATACGCATTACAGGAGGGAGAAGGAGGAGGAGGGGGGATGGTAATGGGCAGAGGGAGAGCATCTCTACTTAAGTATGATCATGTCTTTGAAATAGATAGGACACGAGCCAACTCCCCTGTTGTTAGGCTCCACTGTTACCATGGCATTCTATGACAGTCACCAGCCATAGGTTACTCGGTTTCTATTGGTAACAGTCGGTGCTGCACTTCATTCACATCTCCTGTGACACTGAACCTAAAGATATCGCCCACCCATGTTGCAAGTAAAATCTCCCAGCTCAAATTCAACTAGGTGAAATATCAACACACGCACACTTGTTGTTTTGTTTTGTTTTTTTAACCGCAATGATTTCAATGATTTGAGTCTGCAGAGATTTGAAGTGAGGAGATTTAGCTGGAGAGAGCTTAACAGAATAGCCCAAGGTCAAGCCCAAACTAATCAGGCCCCTCATTCCCCTGGATGGAGTAATGAAGTAGAACGCTGACCCCCGGCTGACCCTGAGAATCTGTAGCGGGGAAAACTGGCCTAGAGACCAATTAGCCAAAAGTAAACGGAAATATTAAAACAGAGCAGTCATTTATTAATAAACATGATCTGAGTCAACCCCCCCTCCAAAAAAGCAGCTTCAAAGCACACAAATGTGCTTTTATGTAAAAAGAATGGTTTGAAGTTTTACTCCAAATGTCGTGAAACCTTAAGTCTTGCTGGGTAATAAGCTCCTTTTAGTCTGTATCTTAAAGATTTGCACTGAGGGTTGATTACAACCTGGTTAGCTCTCCTAATTATCTCATGCACTTGAGCTTTTAATGATTTCCATGATTCAATTATCCCTAACTGAATTCCTGTCTTCAATCAATTAAAGCCATAGCTGCACACTCATCCATCTTCCAATCAGGACATCAGGAATCCCTCCATCCATTCTCATTTGTGAAGAGAGTGGGTCAAACAAATTAACAGAGATCGCATCCATCCATGTCTTTTCATCTTTTTTTTTTTTGTTCCCTCACTGTTTTCTAACCTTTCATGTTACTTTCACTTTGTTTCTCTCCTGCGTGTAGCTGGGGTTTTGTTTTGGATGAAGGCTTATCGCTGCACTGTGTCTCCTCAACAAAATAGGTTGCATTTATAAATAGGGATATGGGCCTTCTGCTGCACTGACCCTTCATTTGCACAAATAACTGCTGTGCTTGTGATCTTAATACATTTTGCTTTGGTAAATATAGGAGAGTGTTTTTATCTAAAACCATTTTGTCCTGACCCACCCCGCTGGTTACCCAACATCTGATGTTAAGGTGAGTGACAGGAGGCTGTCTTCACCTGTCATGAATGCTCTTTCAAGACTTTAACACTTACACAGACTCCCTCTTATGTACACAAACACACACAGTTTGGCACCATCTGCTGGAAGGAGTAATATTTGTAATTAAGTTGTAGGAGATGGTGTTTGTATTCAAGTAAACAATCAAAAGGAGAGGTTAAAAAAAAATCAAAGGTCTGAAGCAGAAACAACACATTGCTCCAGTGAGGTCAGGCTAATTGGTTATTTTTGATAGAAAACTAAAGGCATGTTTGACTGATGAGTAAAAGCCTGTTCATCCAGTTCACGGTCGATTTACAGGAAGAAGAAGCAGCAGCAGCACAGAAATGGTTGCCAAGGTGCCCAGATAGTCATTTAACCCTCATTGGTTGAGAGGGAAGCTGAGGGCAGCACAGCCTTTTCACATGCTGCTCTTTCCATCCCCATTATCTCCTCTGTCTCATCCCTGCAACCACCAATATGGTTTCCTTGAAAGGGCTTAGCATTCTTTTAAATGTAAATACCAAACTGTGCTCTTTCTGCACAGACGTACAGGATGGAGCTGAAGATTAGGTTTGATGTTTGAACACCGCAGTGGCTTTCCCCTCAGCAAAATCTCTAAGCGGCAGTGCCAACCGCAAAGCAGAGCATTAGGGGCGTTTTGGTCACATTTAACATTGGGGAAGATCAAACACAAAGACATGCCCACTAGACTGCTGTGGCCTTGTTCGAGTGTCCCACTATGATGGGCTCAGTGGCAAAAAAAATAAAACAAAACAAAACATGGCTGCAAACTTCAATCTCATCACTCTCAGCAGTGCTCATCACGTTACTGGGAAGCTTCAGATGTCTTCATTCAGAGGGCAGCCTCAGCTGTATCTTTTCTTAGAGCCTTTGCATCTTTTGGACGGCGGTGAGTGTGCATTCCCTGGCACAATTTTCAATAGAGCTCCCCCTGGAGTAGCTGGGGAATGGCTATCACAACAATTACACTGACAGCTCTTTTCTAAAGTGCACTTGATTTATTTGATTTAGCTAAGATTAATGGCCCTCCCTCGTAGCAGGCCCGGCTGAGATGTACAGCAAAACACAGACTTAGCCCATACATAAGCGCAGGTGCATGCTACTGCAGATAATGAAATTGTAAGAAATATATGCACACATCTGAACAAATGTATACATACACCCACAAATCAACTTTGAGCAGACTTAATCTAACAAAAGCTTAGGCCTGTTTTTTTTTTCTTTCTAGTTTCCCTGACTTGACAGATTCATTGCTCCTCTCAGTACAGCAGACTAAATAACAGGACACACACGACCTGTGGAAGTCCATGAATGTCAATATTAAAATGTAAGAATCTAACCAGTCTGAAGTGTAGCTTTTAATGTGTGTCCATCACACATGACAAAATCAAAAGCTAAAATCTTCTATAAATCCAGGTGATTCCTAACAAAATGGGGGAAAAAAGTGTCACGATTGTAAGGAAACAGTGTCCAGCCTGAACATAACAATAAACATACAAAACCTGCTATTAAAATTTGACCTTTAACCCTTTTTTCATGGTCATCTTCCTAATGCCCAAACCTACTTTGCAAAATAAAAGTTGTGATTTATCTTTTGTCCTTTTCTTGACAGTGTTGTACAGATATAGACACGTGCACTAGTTTCTGTGGTTGTTTTCAAAAATGTACACAAGATATGTGAATATACAATTGTTTAAGACAGTATTCAAAGTAAAGAGTGAAAGTGAGGATACAGCAGGCTGGTTTTTCCTCAGTCTTGTTTTTGTTTTGTTTTGAACTACATTTCAATCCAGTAAAGTCGACTCATGAAATGAAGGTGCAGTGCTTTGACTGTAGTTCAGGTTTGTTTTTGACCTTTTCATGCTTTCTTAGCACAGTCTGGTAAAATGATTTCCTTTTAGTTTTGCTGGTCCTGAACCTCTACACTGTCAAAATCAGTTATACGAACATACTTATGTTGCAGTAACTTATATGGTTTGATCGTTTCTGTTTTCTCACACAGACGGGCACAAAGACATTATGTAGTCACACATGTTCCTAGAGTTTGCTGCTGCTAGAGGGAGACACCTGCCCTCCACAATGTGCCAGGAAGCGCTACGTCTGGCTGGCTGGCGGACAGTTGCCAGGCCAGCGGTCCGATATGGTCCAGTGAGGTTGGCACTGACGCCTGCCCATCTGCCCGAGTTGACACGTTTGCTCCCACACCACTTGTCCAGGAGGACGAAATGTGCTGTGGTGTCCTGGCAAAGATCCCCGAAATGTCAACCTGGCGTGACAAACCCATGCCGGCCCCTTGGCCCTCGCAGGCCTGGTAGTGTGGGGCAATGCCCCGGATCAGACGAGGAGCCAGGAACATGCCACGGTAACAAAAACTGCTGATCGACTACTGGGGCGCTACCATCTTGTCCGGGGTGGATAGAGCTTGTTCGGTCGGGTAGAGGATGACTGTTCTCATTACTGGCCCTGAACCTTACAAAACTTGGCTATTCACTAGTTGATGGAGGGCAGCTGGATAGAAATGAGACATCACGTGCAGGAAACACATATGGGAAACAAGCTTGGACCCTGTGCTGAAGCAATCCCATCCCATTAAAAATTGTTATGAATGAAACAAATTGTAACTTGGCGTCTCCTTTTACAAGCCAAAAACAATGGATGCTGAGGACAAATAACATGCGGAACATATTTTCTCTTGTTCGAGCAGATGGTCTTGGAGGTGCTGTGAGGGTCTGATGTTGGCTGACTCTGTCCTGCAGTCCCCTCAGGGTAGCAACTGTGAGTGGTCATTAACACGTGGAACAGGCCATGCCAGGAGAGAGAGGAGTCTAGCGGTAGTTAACAGCCACTATCCAGTTAAATCCTCCTCCTCTGTGCTAAACAGGAACAGCTACAGCATTTCTACCGGTTGCCAAGGCCGCACAGACAACAACACATCATGTAAGACCTTTAGAAAAAAAGACATTGTTTCGCAAGCACAAAGGAACGGGGGAAAGATCTATTTCTACCCCACTGCACCTCATCGCTCACTTTTGCTGAATCTGAGGTTATGGCCAGGGCTGTCTGGCAGTTATCCATACACAGCGAATCGTGGCATTTGTGTGCGCGCACATGTGCGTGTGTGTACACAGTGGAGCTGTGGACAGGTATGACAGGCTGACCTCCACATGTTACCGGAGAGAGTGTGCGGCCCAGTGTTACCTGTCATAACACGGGCTGCCTGGAGCCCCGGAGCACCAGCCTGACCAGGCCACTGGGCAGCTAGAAATAATAGAGACTGGCAAGAGGGCAATGAGGGGTCACACGGAGGGAGAGCAGGAGAAAGGAGTGGGGGGGGCGGCAGGGACGTATGACAGGAGAACTGGTGGAAGGATGAAAGCAGGAGAGTGAGAAGGAGAGGAAAGAGAAATTTATGTAAGAGAGGAGAGTGGTGAGGATAATGATGTGGGAGCAAGTGGGTCAATCAAGGAGCAAAGAGAGGAAGATAAAAGAGAGCAAAGTAAGGAAGGTGGCTGCTGTTCTCCCCGCATATTATCATCTTCAGCCTCTGAGGAGAGCTAAAAAATTATTCGTACAAGCAGCAAGGGAAGAGAGGCGGAAATCTGACTTTTGCTTCCCGAGTTCTCTGCGTCTGTCCGACACCCTCAGACCAGAAAAATAAGCCTCCGTTCGCATCACTTCCCATTTGTTTTAAAACCCAGTTTATCTTTGTGAGTATGATGTCGGAGCATTCTCGAGGTGCAGCCACTCGCCTGCAGAGATGGAACAGCTGAATTCACTTAGGCAGGCTTGGCCAGCAATTAAAGTGCTGGATTAAGAGTGATTGCATTTTGTGTCCTGAGGAGGCGCTGCCTGCCATCTTGAGAGGTCTCATTAACATGGCTGCCATAGGCTGTGCTGAGCACTGCCACAGGCAGTTAAAAAATAATGGAGACATTATCAACCTTAATGTCTTGTACCTGGAGTGGAGAAGATTTTATAATCACTATTGTGATGGGCCACAGGCTGCCAGTTGTGCGAAAGGGAAAGGTTGGATGAAGATAACCCTTTTTCTGACCAGACCCCTGTGTGTTTTTTTGATCAGCCACTACACGTGGGGAGTCTGAGCAGCTGGATTTCATTAATTGAGTGCTGGCAGCGTTCTGCTCTGGCGGCAGGGGTGAGTCACACTGGTGGGATTGGTCTCTCTCTCCCTGATATCATCTTCCAACCATAACTACAAATAATTATTCACTCAAATCCATTACCGGGGGTCAGTCAAGTTCCCCAATCAGTTCTAAAGTCCAATTACTGGCGCCAAGGCTGTATTCGCGCTTTCCTGCAGATGAAGGCCTGGCCCACAGGCTGCCCAGTAAATTACACATAGCAAACAGTGGAGTGTGCATGAGAGCGAGCCTCCTCAGGTGGGTAATAAAGCAGAGGTACATACTGGTCTCCCTGGGGCATTCTGACCGTACCATCTAGCAGACTTCACCAGGTTAAATAGAATTAGCCCATGCAATGAGACACACTTTGAATACCAACCAAGTCTCATCACTCTACAGGCTAGAGAGCATGCAGCATGCACAGCACAGCCTGGTATTAACATCCATCTCAGCAGTTGATATAATAAGACATGTCGCCATAAGGGTCTCCTCATAAAGAGGCTGCACAGTGACCCATCAGAGCAACATAATGAGTTGGGTGTTAGATCCAGTGTACACACACACACACACACATACACACACTCAGGGTTTCGATGCAGCTCTCCAACCCCATTAGCGTGTGGTTCCTTGTATCGTTTTGCAGCCGTCTTGAAAGTGAGCCCTGAGCCTGGAGGAAATGCTTCTCACACACTCATCTGTCACTACAGAGAGACAGCAGTGCAGCCAGCCGAGTCGGAGCGGCCGGGTGGCCAACAAGGCAGGCAGTGTGTGGGGGGTGCATGTGCGCGAGTGTGCGTGACAGGGGATGGATGGCTTGTATGTATGTACAAGATACGTAGGAGGTGAGCAGGATGGGTGTTTGTGTGTGTGTTTGTGTGATGGCACAGTGTGTGCTTGTGTTGTGAGGAGAGGAGCAAACATAGCGAGGATGGGGTGAGGCTTTGTGACCAGCAGCCCATGACCAGTTGTCACACTACACACATACATGCACACAGCTCCCAAATCAGCCTGGTGGGAGGGCCGGTCTGACATTTCCCTCAGTGTCAGGCTTCCCTCACACTCTGATCTGACCAGAAAACAGTCAAACTCTAACACTGACACAGCCATCAAGAGGCAGAACGTCCATGTCTGCCTGTGCAACGCTATGTCTGTTTTGTTTACTGACATTTTGTAGCAGCCCCATTGTTTGATGCTCATTCCAGACTTTGAGGTTTTTGAAGGGGAAAAGCTGAGTTTTTTGGACTGCAATTACATCAGTATGAGGGCACCGCTTTGCTTTGTCCTGAGCCAGGAAAGCATTTTGACTTGAGACTGCTGACACAAAGAAAGACTGTCAATGTAAGCCCCTCCATTAAACATGAAAAAACCTCATCAAAGAGCCAGTCTCTGTCCTCTGCTTACATTCAAGAGATCCAGCAAAATGCTAAACACATGTGGATGGGCCATGTGTTTAGGCTAAAATGGCCGAACACGATCCAGCAGCATTTGAGTTAATCTTCCTTAGTGAAACCGCATGGTGTTGTTTACACTGGAGACAACTGTGTGTGTACATATATGCATGTCTGTGTGTGTGTCTGTCTGTGTGTGTATGTGAGTGTGGAGAGCGTCCAGAGCTGCAGAACTCACTGTTCCCTCTTGCAAAGCCAGAGCAGTTACAGTGTGTATGTGTTTGTGTCAGCATGATGGAAGAGAAGGGTGTTACTCAGACCTAATGAATCCATCTGCATTCAAGGGGCATTCTTCCTCTCATACGCAGGCGGGAGCAAACAAGCAGCGACCTGGGAGCCCATCCAGCGGTTGGGGGGCTCAGTCTCAGTGTTTCCACAGCAGACAGAGCAAGGGCGAGCATGGATTAGTATTGAATACACCCCAATCTGCCCCCCCCCCCCGCACCTTGAAAAATAGGCTATTTTCAAAGAGAGGGTTGAGGTTGAAAGCTGTACAGTCACACACTCAACCCTCCTGTACTGTACTGTAAGCTTGGCTCCTTTCTGTTTTTCCAGCAAGGACCGAGAGTAGCTGAGGAGGGTTCGGTCCTGAGGGCGAGGACTACAGTACAGCCTGTGCTCCAGGAGAGTGGCAGCTGCTGATGTCCTCACCTCCGAGTGACCTGGCACCCTGGGCAACCTCAATGAAGAATGGATGGAGGGCAGGAGGCGGGGGCGTTATGAGGGGGAGGGATGGTTGGCACTAAGGGGACCAGTCATTAGGATGATGAATTCAGAGCTGAGTGGACTTAGGGAGACCTCTAGTGGTGGAAGAAAGGAAGAACTCACATTTACAGAAGATGGACAGTCTGAATATTAAGAACACTATATGCATACTATAATAAGTCCAATCACTGTACATGTCTGCTGGTGACCTTGAGCTTCTCGCACATTTTATTTCATGTCCTCTTAAATTTTGCAACTCTCTATAAAAAAATGGCACCAAATTGCCTCTGGAAGCAAGTCACATAAAAATCGATTTATATTTCTCATATTGTGCTGAAAGAAAAAAAAATCTAAAAGTTTAGGACGACCACTTTGATAGTGTCACTGAATCTTAATTTAATTTTGGAGCAATAGCCTCTCCCTCAGCCTTAAAATGTCAAATTGTCCAAGGACTGAGCTCTTCAGCTGTTGCATGCAGAACACTCTACATGACTGAAGCACCAGCAAGTTAAACAGAAAAGGCTCCACCCACAGTTCGACTTCATCAAGTGAAACATCTTGAAATGTAAAATAACTAGACATCGTATCTAATTTGAATAGTTAAGAGTGTCCAGCATTTGATATTTTTTACTTATCTTAACTTACTAATGATTGATTTGCACAATAAAATGCACTTTACGCCATTACCACCATGCACTTCATGCCCAAGTCAAATTTCCCTGAATGGGACAATAAAGTACATCTTATCTTATCTGATCTGTTTTACTGTTTATTGTATTTTTTATGTTCCTTGTATGTTTTTGTTTTTTGTCAATGAAATGAAGGGCTACAGAGATAATAATGGTACCATATACATTACCATGTAGTTCATTACGTCACCTAAAGCCTGTGCTACAAAACTACCACAGAGTTAAATCAACACTTGACAGTTTCCTTAAAAATTAATCATGTGCTTCACAATGGTCACATTTTGTGCATAAGACACGAGATTTTGCTCTAGTGACTCATTATTTGACAAAACAAAAACCAGATTTAAAGTAATCAGTTATAGTTTCCATAGCTATTTTACACAAAACACTGCTGCTGATGACTCTGATGTCCATGTGAGAAACACCTGTTGTGTAGATTTCACAAGTGTATGCTGCTGACACCGGAGTCTCCAACTGTACCCTGAATACAGCAGCAAGTCTGTTTAAAATTAATAAAGTAGCCGCAGTGAAGTTATGAGTATGTGACTTCTCTTTGTCTTTTGATCTCTGGTGTGTGCAGAAGTGCAGTGCATTATGAAGGCACTTCTGGAAATATTAAAGTGTGTTTCGTCTGAATTACAAGTATCCGAGCAGCTGACTCATTCAGAGGATACCTTGCTCTGACATTTCTGGCTCGGGAGTGCAGAAAACATTTCATTACATCTTTGACAAATCTCAGGACTAATATTCGTAGAGGTTACATTAATCAGTCTCCCCCCGTTTTTCATACGGTGAGCAAACACAAGGAGAGAGGAAGCTCGGCCAAATGTACTGACAGATTTAATGTTATTCACTTATCCAGTTAAGATTCACAGCATCTCTTTAATATATGGTACCACTCTGAAAATATATTTGTGAATAAAAACCATCTCCAAAGTGCAGCTGAACCAGGAGAATTTGTATTTGTCCACGGCAGTTCAACAAGAGACACAAGTGACTGTACAAAACTCACTGCTCTAAACTTTATCCTCTCCTCAAGACTTTTTTTTTTAGGGTTATAAAGTGTCAAATCAATCTGTGGGCAAGAGTGTCAGTGACAGTTGTTTACCACAGATCGCGCTCTGACTGCAGAATTTGTCATGTCAATATTTATGGCCTGAACAACGAGTCACAGCTTTGTCTAAAGATACCCTTGTAAAAGTGATCAGTATTGTGCAAGCTGTTTTCCAAGTGGAACAACATGGTTGTATGTTTACTTCTGATTCCATTAAAACTCTTCACAAGGGCTTTCGTGTTTTAGTCCGAGAAGGCAGCCACAGTATCGTCTTTACAGAAGAAAAAAAAGGGGGACACTATCCAAAATGTGACTGCGTCTTGAAGCCAAAGGTGAGACATGAAAACTGTCTGCTCAGTCAGGCCTCTTCTGATTTGGATTAAAGCGAGCTGAAACTGGGCTTCTGTGGAAGAGGTGACTTCTGCCTCAGGTATTTTAAATTTCAAATTAAGAGTAAAAAACAGCAAGGCTGCTTCTTTTTGTGCAAACCACAGAGTCAAGGTCACATATTCTCTCCCTGTCCTGGTGTTTTTTTGGCACCGAGTGGCCCTGATGAACCACGACACATCTACCCAGTCCCACTGTTTTCTAGGTAGGTGATGATGAAGAGAAGCCTTTCAGAAGCAGGTCAGCAGCCAGGCCTGGAGAGATAGCCCCGCTGGTGACCTTCTCCTCCAGGTGGGGTAGAGTCTCTCTGACACTGGGGTGATTTTGGAAATGGAGAAGGACGTTCTCTTGGATCAGACTCCACATCCAAACTTTCTGTTGGGCCCTCCGTCGGGCCTGAAGTTCACCGCTGGCTAACATGGCATCCCGGTATGACTCAATCTTGGCCCAGAGCTCTGGGATGCCCTCGCCGGTGTGAGAGGAGGCACGCACCACCTGAGGATGGAGGGAGGGGGAAAGGGAGTATGGGATTTATGAGTGAATTTAAAGTGTCTCTTTTTCCAACAAGCAGGTTGTGGTATGGACAATGACTGTCCTGTAGACTGTCCATGATATATTTTAATTGTGACTTTACTTTGTTTCTTGTCTTTTTTTTTTTTTGGTTTGTTAGTTATTAGTAATGCTGGGTCTACTTGTGTGAATAAGCTGTTAGGCTAACCCCAGCACAATTATATTTGTTGCTAAGACGTCATTGTACATTAATCGTCATTGAAATTGAAAGAATTTAAAATGAAAGAAATACAGTTTTTCCTCCTTGCAAAGCAAACTGTGTGGGTTTGTGTCAAAAAAAAACAACCTTTTTGTCAAAAACGTAAAGCTTTTGACAGAGAGTGTGTTAAAAAAATGTATTAAAGTTCCTAGTAAAAGAGCGTTTTACTGAAATTTAATTTCAGTTGAGTTATCCGAGCTACCCGTCTCCCGTTGTGAGAGTTTCTTCTATGTTTAAGATTTGTTGGCGATGCACCTCCGTCCTAGAAGAAGCTGTCATGTCACTTTTCAAACACTGTGTTTTCATCTCCACATAACACCTTGTTCACACAAGCAATCTGGGGATAAATGTCACTTTAGTGCTCAGTTCTCTTTTTTTTTTGTCTCTTTTCAGAGCTTGCTACAGATTCAAGAGCACATGATGAAATTCAGTGTAACATTCAAATTCAAAGCAGACACAGAAGTGAAAAGTGCCTCAGATTTACAGGAACACAAAAAAGTCAGGGCAATCAGACATGCATTTAGGACTCACTAAACTGCTTCTCTAAAAGTTTCACCTTCTGATGTCGATCCTTTAATTCTCCTTTTAGAGATGAAGTAAAACAAACCACAGATTCTCCACGATCTCTCCAGGCTGCTTAAGTGTAATGGAATTAAATGTATCATTGGGAGATAATTTGTCATCAGCTGGCAAACAGTAAAGTTGAATGTGACAAGCTGGTAAATATTGGAGGCCTGTGATCAACAGCCAATTATGAATCTTCTAATTGCATCATTACGTTAATCATTTTACAAGGGCTGGATCTGAGTCTGATGCAAAAACAGGAAATCAAACTTGAGAGTAACTGTACTCTGCAGTATGTTCACCAATTATCTACTGCAAATGGCTAATTAAAAAAAAAACACACAAGAACAAACAAAACCTGCCCCAACTGGCATCTCGCCATGCACAGAGTTTCTGCCTTTTGTTTGTTGACGTTTGAAGATTGGGGATTTTTTTCTTCTAACAATTAAAAATTCAATAATTTTGTTTGTGGTGCTCAGAGCATTCAAAATTATATTCAATAATAACTGTAGAAACAACATCTCAGTGTTATTCTGATCTGATCCATTGATCCCTGCTAACAGCTGACGTATTATTTACTTACAGTTCACACAGATAAATGCACCACTTTCAGTCATACATAAGAGAATATATTTTTGGTAACCTGTATGATCAACTACTACTGCACTTTCATAAAATTGGGTGACCTGCGAGATACAGATCGAGGTCCAACACAGCACCTCCCATAGTCAATTCAGACTCAATGCAAAGTGTTTTGATGCTACAGAGAGAAGCATTTGAATTAAAAATATGTATGTAGAAGATAAGACTGACATCTGAATGGATGTGAGTAGAAATTATGTAAACTTCTTTTTTTTTCCCAGACATGTCCGAGCTCGTCTGTTTACACCAGCTTTACATTTACATTTAAAAGTGGTGGAGTTCTTATCATTAGTGGAGAGAGTAAATTACTTGACTGACAGAAAATCAATTTGCAACTCTTTTAATAACTGACTTATAATGATGTCTCTTTTTTAGCAAAATGTTAAAATATATTCCAACTCCTTCTTCTCAAATGTTGGGATTTGTTGCTTTTTTCTGGGTCTTCAGGGTTTGGACGGTTTGGCTACAACTTACTGACTCAAATTAATAGGTTAATTATCTGAGAAGCTCTCCAGCAGATTAAATGGATAATCAACAAAAATGTTAGCTGCAGCCCTGTTTGTTAGTGTTTTTTTTTTTTGTTTGTTTTTTACACATTACTAAGTAGCATTGAGAACAATCATGTTTCATGTTTTCATGCAGAGTGAATTAGACAGCAAAATGCAGACAAAAAGAGAGGGAGAGACTAAGTCAGAGATCAGGCTACTATGAGCTGAATACACAGACACAAAAGAGGGAAGGAAAGCAAAGGTAAGAATAAACAGAGAAGGCAAATACACGAGCAGCCCATCAGTGTTTATACCAGTCTGCAGGCTTTAAAATGAGCAAAACACATGACACAGCAGTCAGGTATTCAGAGCATCAGGAGCGGGGGGTGGGGGGAGGGCAGCTCTGCATCGTGGGCAGATGCTACACTGGACTGAGGAGACAAAAGGAGAGGGCTAGGGATGCAAACGGGTGAGCTGGGACACACAGGAAGCAGTGAGACACTGCAGCACTGATGCAGTGACATCACCGTCATGATCATCATGATCACGACCACCACCCCCCCCCCCTCTCCTGGGTCAGCTGACCTCTCGGTGAGACAGCTTGTTGGATTCACATGGCAGCAGCGGATCAAATGTTAAACACTAGTCACTTATCAATTAATTCATTTTTTATATGTTATCCTGTTGTTGCCCCCCTTCCTCAATACACTGTTAGTTAAGTACAGGTAGCTGGGCACACGCACACATACACACACACACACACCTTGGGGTTCCAGGATTTGGACTGTCTCCTGAGCAGCTTGAGTGCGCTGGTGTATTCAGTCTGGATCCTCCTGGCTGGCACCACGAGGTCTCCATCTGACTTTGTTACCACCACCAAGTCTGCCCTCTCAATAATGCCCCTCTTGATACCCTGGACAGATATTTTGGCATCAGAGATGAAGGTAAATAACTTCATTTAAAAAAAAAGGACATAAATAAATTTGATATAGACAGCTGATCTGCTGAGGGATCTCTGTGCTGAGTGATGGATGGATGTTGCTGTAGTTGCCTTTTTGGTTTTTTTTTTGTTAAACTTAATTTGGAGAAATTAACACATCCCTCGCTGACGTCGGCTTCTGACTGATGCAAAACAACAAAAGTTAGTTGAGCTTATTCTAAAAAGTGATTTTCACCTCTTGAAACTTTCTTTCAGATGAGTTTTTTCTGAGCAGCTGGTGAACAGACACAGAACGACTGCAGCTGTCGATATCATTCTTCATCATTCTTTTTTTCTATTCAGATTTGATTCGACCTGAGTCACATCTCATGGCACCTGAACGTTCATGTCACAGAACTTCTGCAGGATTTGTGAGGCATTGCACTCAAAATCTGAAAAAACCTTTAGATTTTGATATAACATATACTTGCAATAATTAAAACAAATGCATGTTGAGGTGCTTAATGACCATAATCACCATGATATTATTCCTAATGAGTTAGGGTAATTGAGAAAGAAGCTAATGAGTAATTTAGGTAATTAATAAATTGATTATCATACAATTCTTGTCAACATGAAACATGGTCCCAAAAATCACATTACGTGTCCATGTTTCATGTTTATTTCTGCTGCATTAGACCATCTGTTTACATTATTATTGACACTAATGCTGTATTGTTCTCAAGGATGAGAAAAAGCATAAGTGCAAAGAAAATGATACATTTCAGCTCTAGAAACTAACTTCATAATCTGACAGATCAGTATAATTTGAGCATTGTTCAATTTAAGATGCACACAAACAGAAAACTTTCTTTACTTTAATCAGTTTGTAACAGATTAAACAACATCTGACACTGCTGGTGTTGCACACTAACCTGGAGTTCATCGCCCCCTGCTGGTGGAATCAGCAAAACAAACATGTCAACCATGTCAGCCACAGCAAACTCTGACTGGCCCACACCTGAAGACAAACACACAACATTTCAAATATCACCACTGAGCAGCAGTGACACTCAAACTAAGACTAAATTCACAATAAGGACCCACCAGCTTCAGTGTTGCATCATAAGGTTAAATTGATAGTTTCCCCTGTACATGATTTTACAGTAACATGTATGAAGAACAGAAAAATGAAAGTAAATCAGCGTGAAATAAGATTCCTGATTGGGATATGTTCTGAGGCTTGAAAAACTTTCACAATCTTCACAGTGAATAGATTCAAGCCTCTGGGATACACTTAGTCATGGCCAAACTGTGTCTGTGGCACTAAGATCGAAAAGTGAGAACTGAGAGATTGATTAAATATTTCATCATATTCTTCAATTTAATACTTTCATCATATATTTCCTGATTTGTTTTTTCCCTTTTTCATCTTATTTTGCAGCTAATTGAGGGTGGAGTAAAAAACTCTGACAGGTTTGTCTTATTGAGATGACAAAATGAGGCTGTATTATCTATATGTATTCAAATAAGTGTCTGATTATAATAGGAAGAATCAGATACAAGGTAATCTTTATTGAAGAAAAAATAAATTGATTTTTAGTCGGCAGAGTAAATATGAATTTTAGTAAAAATAAATATATCACTTTGAGAAGCCCAAGAAAATCTCAATGTCTTACCTACAGTCTCTACAAGGACGATGTCATATCCTGCTCCCTCACAGAGGACGATGGCCTCGTTGGTCGTTCTGGTGACTCCACCGAGTGTCCCAGAGGCCGGTGATGGTCTGATGAAAGCGTTCATGTCTCTGGAGAGTTCAGTCATACGAGTCTTATCACCCAGCAGAGACCCTGAAACAAGAGGGATGGTTTCAGGTTGTGGCACAAATAAAAACATTTGGGTGTAAGGTGATCGGGTAATCGAACAAGTTGCATTCCAAGTAATTTATCAGATCATAAACAACATACGTTTTCAGTGCTCGACATAGAGCAACTGTTCTTCAGTATCTAGTAGTGTAGACTTTCTGAGGTGTGTCTGAGATGCTACCTCCTGTAGTGCAGGAGGACGGATCAACTGCCAGCACTGACACTTTATGTCCACGTCCCGTCAACATCTTCCCCACCACCTCAATGAAGGATGACTTCCCTGCTCCGGGAGGACCAGACAGACCTGAGAGATCAACAGAGAGAACAAATCAGCAACAAACTGCACCAAAACCTGTTGGAGACCTTAAGAATGAGTCAACATTTGTTTGCCTTATTATCACATTAATGCCTTAATGAGTAAATACACAAGTAAGCAAGTGTTCACGTGTTTCTTAGATAGTCTTTTGCAAGTACAGTTTACAACTAATGTGTCTTATAAACACTAACCCTGAGAAAACATAGAAATGTTTCCTTCCCAAATTACAATATCAAAAAACAACAACAACAACATGATCAAAGAAAACTTTCTATCAGTCTGTGCATTTTGCCTGTGTAATAGCATCAGTTAAACCAGAGATAACAAAAACAATACATCCATGTCAGCACAAAATCACCACTTGCTTAAAATAACACACTCATCTCTCCATCTTGTCTACACCTTATATATGCCCACACACCTACTCTGAAGGCCACTGGCTTCCCTCCATTGGACCTCTCCTGCTCCGCCCTGTAGGCCAGCACCCTCTGCAGCAGCACCTGGGCCAGCTCTTTCTTCCTGGGATGCTGCGTCTCCACCAACGTGATGGACTCAGCCAGAGATGCCCTCTGTCCTCCGATCAGCCCGTCGTACAGTTTTGTCAAGAGTCTCTGCTCGGGGCCACTCAGGTCCTGTATGTGTTGGTTGAGGGGGGCTGTGCTCACACCCCTACGGAGCTGGCAGCCGTGACCCAGGACGATGCTCTGGTAACAGGGGTGGGAGCCTGTGGAGATCCTTTGGTGGAGGCAGCATGTCCTAGTGGAGGGAAGGGATGTGATGTACCTTAGGAGGCCAAACCGTCCCATTTTATGACAAATGTGGGGCATCTGTTGGAAGAAAACAGAGATGAATTATCAGGCATTGATCATAGCTTTGATGTTAAAGCATTAAAGTGACGAAAAGATGAAGGTCACCAAATTCAATCCTGTTTTCATGGATTAATCTAGGATACTTTTTTTTTACTAATCAGTTCTCTGCTCACTCGAAAACCAGACCTTCATTTGCTGTTAGCTGTGACACCGCTGAACAGCCAGGTGACAAAACTTTCAACAGTAGCATAACACGGTGGCTTCAACCGACCGTTGGACTAGCATAAGCTCGCGCTGTTAATATAGACACTGTTGTAAAATAAATAACCAGTGAACAGTTTCAACAATATGTTCATGAATTCAAGTGAATTTCCGCTGACCTCGTAGCAGCTTCATGTAGGTGTTTCTCGAGCGTTACACAGGTTACATATTAACCAGTGTTTCATTCATTCTCTTCCGTTTCCGGTGACGTACGACACCGCCCCCAACAATCAGTTCCGTCGATTCATTTACACGATAAAAATATCTTGTAACTCTGCGACTAAAAAAAGATACGAATACAAATATATCTACCTTTATAAAACATGTGCACATTTGAGAGTCATTTATGAAAAGTATAAAGTAAATCGTCAAATGAAAATCTAAAGGCGGCAGTGGACAGGTTTAACCAGCAGGTGGCAGCAGAGGTTCATTTTCATGTCTTACCTGAAGCCAGAGTCTGGTTTTCTGATGGAGCCAAACCTACTAATGAAGCCTCCTGATCTCAGTTTCCTTTAACTAGTCTGATGTGGACATGGATGTTAGTAATAAGATATGATAAGGGTGATTGTAGGGAAAACTATAGTAACAGACTTCTGATGTATGTGGATGTTAAATTGGGATATTTTTTTTTTACTACTCTTCTTAACTAGTTAATTTCTCCATCTATTTTCTGTTGTTTATTCAGGTCCAGGTCCAGGTTGTGTTCAATGATTAGTTAATGATATCATTAGGAAATATAATAATTAATCTACTTGGTGAATCATTCTGGGCCATATCGCTGATAATGACACATTCAAGTCTGAAATGTGATATGGGAGCCAAACTGTATTTGTGAAGTGTCACAAGCCAGAAAGGTAAGATATTGCCGGATAATCTTCAGCAATGTGTTGAATTTTGTTTGCACCTTTGACAGACAATGCAATTCTTTACTTGACACATTATTGAGACACTGGTCAAATAAAGTGCAGGTGATAAAGTAGCAGGCAAACATGGAGTATAGTAGTGGAAATTGAGGTTTCAGAACCAAAATGTAAATAAAACAGGAACAACACAAGCAGCAGCTTCTAAAATGTATTTTATATGTAGAAAAAAAAATCCTTGATCTGTCACTTTATGTTTGGACTATACTGTGAAAGACGTGTCCATATTTCTTTAAAAAAGTATGAAGTTACATAGTATATAATGTGCTTCAAGGCTGAACCAGTACTCAACCACTTAAGACTTGACTTACACTTTGGAAGTAGATATTTTGATGTAGTGATGCATCCAGTGGTAAAGTATATTTACTCAGTTTTCCAACATGCTGTTTATTAAGAAGTACCCCCCCCCGTAAGTAAATAAGTACACCACAGGTCTGTGACGTTAAGGTCAGATAAACACCGATGCTTTTAGTCACAGACAGCCAGAGTCTCAGCTCCACCTGATGAGCTCGTCTGTGGAATTTGGGAGAAACATGCGAACTCTTGGGAGGCAGCAGTCCTAACCACTGTGCAACCATACCACCCACGTCATGTACAGTTGAATAAAGCTCCTGCACGCAGATAAACATAAACATACGCACAAACACATTTGAGTCACCGATTTCCAGGGGAGCTTCCTGGAAGATTGTTCCGACTGTTCCAGTACTGTCACAATGTGTCCCATAAAACAAAGGAAAACACATGATTGTATGTCTGTTCATGCAACTTACTGGAAAATGCCGTTATGCTTAACATTAGTGCAGTTGGCTTTCAGATGCATTTGTAATTGTTGTGCCTCCCTAATTGAAGGTCTGCTCCCAGGCATGCCGCACACACAGTAGTTGATGTTTTTGAAAGTCCCCAGCAATGCCATGATAAATATTTCCTGACCCTGGGTGGCCTATACTCAGACAGGGACACAAAAACACACAAACATAAACAAAAACAAACACATGCCCCGACATAGTGCTAATAAAAGAGACAGACATGTTGCAAGTATTGAAACAAATTTATTGAATCTTCCAGTAGAGACTTGATATTCATGGAATAAAACTGCTTTTCTGGGAGCTTTACTGAGCAGGAGAGAAAAAAAGAAAACAAAAACAAAAGTGCAGACAAATAAAAACAAGAAAGAAAACATTTCCAAAAATACAAAAAGAATGTAAAGAGTATAACAGTTTAATAGCAAAGAACTGCTTTGAAGCATAAAAGAATTAAATGACAAAAATCTGCATTTTAAAAAAAAAAAAAAAAAAAAAAAATCTTGGGACATCAGGAGCTGATACCCTTTTCTCAGTCAACAATTAAAATTTGAATGCTCAACATTTTCCCATAACAGTCATTTAACAAGTTTTGCTCAGTCAATGTAATAAGAGTAAGAAGCACAGTCACTGAAATATTCATGTCCTCAATGTGACATCGTATTTGACACATCTGATTTTGCTGCAAAGTACACAGCAAAGGACAAACTAAACTGCACTTGTATTTGCCTTTGCTTCATGTGATGTTTAGCTACCAGTCGTAAATGTGAAGCACTACACTAAACCAAACTATGCTTTGCAAAACCAGACTGCACAGCACATATTCTAATAGTGAATATATCTAAACACTATTTCTTTTTTTTCTCATAAAATTCATTTGAAACACGAGTGTAACACAAGATGAGCAACATTTAAACATTAGTCTTTTATGTCAGAAATGCCCGTTTAGTGCCATGCCCCACACTAAACCCCACCCTTAACTCTCAAACTCCCCTTAATTTGCCCTCCTATAATTTTTCATGATTTGTAACATGGGAATTTAATTTTAATAACTTTGCACTGCTTTAATTTATTAACCTAAGAAGAACACTTGGAGGAAACAGCATAATAGTTCTCCTCCAAGTCCCTGCTAACTTTGTATATATCGTAAGTACATTTCATGCCAACCTCATTACAGTTGGACAGAAAATCAGCTGCCAACTGCAATTTCAGTGGCCTGGAATGTCCCATAGTTATTTTACCTACACACTTATATCTTGATTTCTGAGGGAATATTTAGATGCAAACTAGTTATGAGTCAGAATAATAGAACGATGAAAAAGAGACGTTGTGGGAGCAAGATCAGGGAGGATACTTGCGTCATGATGAGTGTGATGGTCTAATTATTACAGTTGGTCACAAAGATCAAGTATCTTCCAGTTGCATCACGCTCACTTTACTTACTCCTCTCCCAGTCTGTAAATGTGCCCAATTCAGACGTCCTTCAAGTAGAGAACAAACCGACCTATTTGACAACCCACCCGACCCAAGAGGTCCCAGATCAACCTGTGTTTTAGTCTAAACCTCAATCAGTTATTGACTCAACCACAAACCAGTCTGGGACCAGTTAGCCCCTATTCTTGCTACTTAGACCAAAATGCTGGGGTATGGACAGCCACAGGGCTGAGGACAGTGAAGCCTATGAGACGGAGGATATAGGGTTGTGGGGGGAGCCCATCTGGGTTAGCACCTTATCCAACCACTGCAGAGGACCGTGCAGGTGAATCTCAATCCAGCAAGGTGTGCTGGTCACATCCTGGCGGTGGTACTCAGCTCCCCAGCCCTGGAACGTAAGGAAAAGACATGGTTTAGGATCAAGTGGGAACATGGTTTTTTTCTCCCTCATTTTTGAAATCCATTCATTGCACACACTGCACCCTGATATTCCCCACATCATTAAGACAATAAATAAATCAAGACACCAGTAAAGCAGTATAATTCAGTTGTCAAGTGGTCCCAGACAATGAAAAATTACAAAAATGTTTAATCCTGACAGTAAATGTGATGATTTGCAATGCAAGTGACAGCATTAGTCACCAAGACTGTGAAAAGTTTACTGTTCACGCTGCAAATGCTATTTTTTAGTAAGGTCTTTGGTGTAAAATAAACACTTGAAAAAACAATTTCTTTTACAACCGAGAGGAGTTCTATGAAAAACTCAACCATTAATCAGCTGTAACTGTACAATAAATTCAATTTTAGCATAAGGCAATGCAAATGTCTGTGCAGGTTACCTTAACGAAGCTCATGCGAATGGTACACATCTTCGTGAGCTCATAAACAGCCTCGAAGCCGTGGTTGACGGACTGGGCCAGCAGCTCAGCAAACTCCTGGTTGTTGAAAATCTTCAGGCTGCAGCCGCTGGGAATCTTACACACAGTTGTGGGATGGAAGCCATGGTGGTAGTTACAGTTACGACTCTGGACGAAGATACTGCTGTCACTCAGACATTCTGCGTACACCTCCCCACCGACATAATACAGATGGACACCTGTGAGTAAGCAGGAGAGGATGAAGAGTTAGTCTCCCAAAGAAGCAGAGCTGTCATGTCATCCGCGGAAAAAAAAAAAAAGGCCCCAAAACATCATTGTGGTCAATCTAAAATCAATACACTACAATGTTCATTCAATTTGTTGTTACAGTTCAGTTCTCCTCTTGATCCCAATGTCTATTGACAAAATGAATTGATTTAGTCTCGTCTGCTAACAGACAGTGCATCGTAGCCATTGACGCGGTTTGCATACTGCACCTTTGCCGATGTGCCGCCGGGTGTTCTCAATGGTGGAGTTGCGGTTGACGTTGGAGAGCAAGCCGAGACAGAATCGGTTGCGGTTGTTGGAGGGATCTGTGAAGCCATCGACAAGCACACTGGTAGAGGAAGCCTGGAACGCCTCCCCGACACGATTGTTGAGCTCGTAGTAAACAATAGAGCACCAGTGCTTGGGTTCCTCATAGGCCACAGGCTGCACATCTGCGCAGGAAACACATTAACAGGTCACAAGAGTGAACTGAGTACATTGTTGATGCAGAGACAAGACCAGACACATTTAATGTACATTCAATACTCCTTTGTGCAGACTCTTGTGCAGACAAACTGCCTCTGATGCCAGCAGAGACCTAGCTGTAAATCCTACTCACCGGTGCAATTATTTTTTCCAAATTGTCCCTCGCAGCCCGTAACAATAATTTGAATAAATATATAGGACCCACTGGCTACATTTGTGTACATTTATGCTGACAAAAATCAATGCAGATGCATCCTAAAGCACACAGACTGTCTGTGATCTGTGTGCCAGCCTTTATTGAGCAGGCTAACAGTCAATAGAAGGGGGCTGGCCGTGCTCTCTGTGCCTGCTATCTCAGGATGAGCCAGTGCCAGCTGGCCTCGCCCTCTCTGAGAGAGACGAATAAATCATGTTTATCTAAGCACATACTTCTCCCAAACTTCCTCTGTAGCATGGTACTGGCTAGCAGGTGTGTTTTGTCTGTCCCCTTCCCAGAGCTGGCCTACAATAGAGACCCACTCCCTTCTACAGGATGCAGCTTGAACTTAAAAACTCCCCATACTCCCACTTCCAGCAAACATTTCAACAGCTTTTCCCGCTACAGCTGTCACTGTGTGTGGGCAGAATCTGTGGGCCTTGAGTGCATGATGATAAAGAAAAAGTACAAATAATTTGTGGGTCAGGTGTGGAAGACTGAAGCTAAAACAGAAGCACAGCTACTTCAACTACAATTAGTGATGGTAGTGATAGTGATAGTAATTTATAAAGAAAATGAAAGATTTAACAAACATTATAATTCGGGGCTTATTTCAATTGTGTCCATAGCTTTTTTTTTTTAATGTTTGTGCCTGTTCTTTTTTTGAGGTCCTGCTCGGTGAATTGCTGAGATGGGTTAACATGACGACACTGCAACCACTGGGCCCCGTGAGATAAGAGACATGACAGCAAAACAGTACAGTAAATAGTCGAATGATTATTATGGGATTATGTAAATCAGTGGCTCCCAAACTGATCTGTATCCACAAAGGAAGTTGCAGCTGACGGTTGAAAAAGCTGGAACCACTGATCGACATCGCTCTGTTGTGTTGGCAGGTAAAAAAACCAAAACTGAGGGCATTCAAGATATTAACAATAATTTGTCATTCCATGAAAAAATAGTGTTCACTGAGTTATAGCACGTTAACAGCAGACAGTCTAAGTAACATTTTCCTTTGTTTCCATTTTCAAACAGGCCTGGCTGACATTGGGTTGTTTAAAATCTGTTTGATGACCTGCCTGCTTCTTTCTCTCCATTTATTTTCTGAAATAATACCATGTTCCCAGGTTTCAGGAATTAACTTGTTGAGTACATTCTCATCATTACCGCCAATGACTGAATTTTCCTTTCAATTGACTGGACACATGTCACATGTCCACTACATAGTCTATTATGAACTCACGAATGCTGTGTTCAGATGTCTTTCCAACACAATAAAAAAGTAAAACCACAAAGTCGAGATAGCAGCAATTATTGCACCACATTTCAGGTAATTAGTGAATCTTATCATTAACGAGTTTCAAGTCATTACCACCAGCAGAGATGACATAAGCTGCGGCTTTTATAGGCCTCATAAAAGTGCTCTGAGGCCTGGCTTCATTTGCTGAGTCTTTGAGCTTCCCATGGGTTTGCACCCACAGACGAAGCCTCACTGTAACCCAGCAGATCCTTTTCCACTCACTGTTCAGGTTTTATCTGACAGGATATGGCAGGACAACCACACTGAGGTTTTTCTCCTTTTTTGTGTTTGGTGTTTGACCACAAGAGAAATAATAACTTTAAAAATAGCCAGGCCTCCCAGAAATCTTTGCACCTGCAGATCAAGGCGAGCAGGTGCAGACAGCTTTATGTGGATGATATCACTGAACACAAGGATACGTGTGTGTGTGTGTGTGTGTGTGAGAGAGAGAGAAAGATAGTAACTGCCATGGTTACCTGCCCGGTTGTTACTCTCTAGAGGCAAGGGTGGAGCCATGAGGTTGGTGTCCATTGGCTGGGGGCAATCCTGAGTCATTTGCTCCTCTGGGGGCATGTAGGCAGGAGGGGGAGTCTCTGCATCAAGAATGGGAGCAGAACAAAGAGAAGTGAGTTGTTGCTGGGAGGAAAAAGACAACAAGTGAAAGATCATTTAGGGTTTTTATGAATCTTACCTGGCATTTGGAATGGACTGCCTGGGTCGGAGCTGGATGGTGAATGAGGGAAGGTGGCGCTGCTGCCACTTCCCGGTGAGTTTGGGTAGCTGTTTCCCGGCGAGTGTGGGAAGGGCATTGTGTTGGCCTGAGCAAAGGACTCTGGGAAGGTGGCATTCTGGGGCATGTGCGGCTCATTCTGTTGTAGAGGATTGCGGAAGCGAGGTAGCATCGTATGCTTGGCGTTGAACTCGCTGTTCCTTGGTACCAACACAGGCGGCAGCACTAAGGAGGGAGAAAGACAAAAACTGTTAAATCTAGATCCAAGATTTCTAGTGTGTGAAGAGGTTTAACTTATAGAGCCTACAGAGTAAACATAAAACTGATGTGACAACATGGGCATTCAACACATATTTTAGTTTAACTGTGATCCTAGTTTGTAAATTAAGTTTCTCAGTTTGTAGCTCATGTAATTTCATTTCTTTCAATGTCTTATTTCTTCTGGATTTCATTGTGTTTTGTCTTTTAACAACCTCATTATTATCTCATTGTTCTGTGATTTATATGACTTGGCTGTCTAGATACTGCAACTGTATTGCAGTCAATGAAGAACTGTCTGACTAATGCCTGTCTAATGATTAA
Source organism: Caranx ignobilis (assembly GCA_021432705.1). Lineage (NCBI taxonomy): Eukaryota > Metazoa > Chordata > Actinopteri > Carangiformes > Carangidae > Caranx > Caranx ignobilis. Next base: position 7,366,504 of record MU269982.1, read on the forward strand.
TGAACTAATTGTTTCAGCACTGAAGAACTTGTATACCATCCTGCACATGCAAAAATCTCTCATACATATTCAGTAAGAATTGACTTATTTAAATCCAAGATAATAAATGGTGATTCATGATTTGACATTTTGAGTGCTGATGTCCCTGCAGTTTTTCAAAGGTGTCAGCTTCCAGCCCCTTGGTCTTGGCCAGCAATACTGGGCCGAGATTGACGGATATGTTGTCACGATCCATTCTTAAGGAATTCATCACTTAGGGTAAATATCCTTGCTGATGTGAGGGCTATTCAGGTGCAGTACATACAAACCACAGAGAAACACTCCACTTGTGCCTATAAATACTTGTGCCGATAAATAAAGCTGGTGCTGAAATTTTAGACGGAGCCCATGCTGCTGTCAGTGTTACTGCAGGTAGACCATGTGTGCTGCAGTGGGCCAGCACATCACTGCAGCAGTTTATTTCAAAGGTTACATGTTGAGCAGGAAGACAGCTGTGGTGCTTTGTAGAATAGTGAGGGGAGATTGACAGGATGTGTGTGTGTGTAGGCGGGTGGTGTTAGGGGTCGGATAGTGTGGACAGACAGGTGCTTGTGGGTTGAATCACCTTAACACCCCCCCCCCACACACACACACACACTCCCACCCTGCAGCTAAAACAAAAAGTGTGCAAGGCAGGCAACAACTTTTTCCTCCCATTGTGTGACCGGCTTCCTGTTCCAGCCATCCTCAGAGAAACTGTGCGTGCAGTCATGGGTGTGTTTGTATCCTCGTTTTAGTAACACGCGTGCAAGTATGGGAGTGTGTGTGCCTGTGTGTGTGTCTACATGTGTGCATAAATGTTGGGGAAAAAAAGGAAAAAAAAAAAAGAAGGGCCTGCAGTACAGACCATGCCCAAAACAAAGCCTTCATTCTCCCCCGGATGGAATTTCCTGCTCCACACACACGTGAACGCGCGCGCACACACACACACACACACACACACAGACACACACAGACGCTTGGCCCTTTACACACTGAGCACCATGCACACAGCTGTTTCTATCTTGTCAGCTGACCCACAGTTTCTGTTAGTTAGGAGCCAAATAGTGTTTGATTTGTCTTGTTTCTCCACTACCTTTGCAGCTGAGGCCTGAGGATCAGACATGACCTGCCCTGAGAAATTAGGTCAACAAGGTTGGTATCATTTTCTTAGTCTCTTCTTCAGGGTTTTTTCCATACTTGTCTCTTTATTTTTCTAGCACTGGAATTGGTTTTATTGATTTGATTATAAGTCATATTGGATTTTACTTAGGTTTCCTTCATTCTGCCTTCTATGAGCAACTTTGTAACTTGGGTTTTGGATGCTTCATTGTAAAATAAAGTCCATATACATACTAAAAGCTAAATTCAGTCACAATGGATTTAATGTACTCTCCTGATGTGGTGAAATAACTTACATCAGTCTCGCTACATATAGAAGTTTTGCTTGTTGTTTAAACCTTAGAGACTACAGGAAGATAAGCAATGAAGGAGAAAATTAAATAACGGAGTATCAGCAGCAGTCATTAGTGAAAAGGGAAATATTTCTACTTTCTCAAAAAGCTCATTAAAAAGTTCCTTGATATTAAATTTTAATTTGTTTTCTGTTGAGGAGGAAAAACATACTGGCCAGTACCAAAGCAGAGACAGTGCAATCACAGTATTTGGTACAACGCTTCATCAAGCCACTACATCTCTATACTTCTACTTCAGCACAAGTTCAGACAGTTTAATTTTACACAGTTTATACATCTGTACCGCAGATGCAAGTGTCCTTCCACTATGCAACTCTCCACATCTCTCCAAATGCCGTCACAGATTTGACAAGCCCTCTCACTTTCCATCAAACTCACCGATTAGTGTGTCAATCATATTTCATAAAGAATGGTCAAAAACAGTCTCTAACTCACCTGGACTGTCCACTCGTTTGTAGTGGTAGGGGTTGATACACACATCCTTCTGTTTGGAGCCAAAGGGGTACTCGCAGCACTCCAGGGCCTTCAGCTCATGGTGGGACTGCAGATCAGGCCAGCGCCACACCCGGCAATAAATGACATGCGGCAGACCTTTTCTGTGGGACACCTGCAGCCGTCCATCCAGGGAACGGGGGATTGTCACACAGTTACTGGGCTGACCCGGGCAGCTGAGAGCCCTCTCCAGCTCTTCCATGGCTCCCTTCTTCTTTTTCAGTTTCTTAACCAAAGCATCCACAGCCTTTTCAGCCCATTTCTCTTCCTCGTCTCCCTGCTTCCAACCCAGCAGCCGTTTGACCGCCGGGCTGGTGAAGGAGAAGAGTGAGGTGACGTTCATGATGGACAAGCCGCCCTCCTCCCCTCTCCTTTCAGCCCAAAAGGAAGTATGAGCAGTGATGGGGACAGTCCAGTCTCAGAATATAATGGATGATATACTATTTGAGTGTTTTGTTTTTGATTATTCTTTTTATATTGGAGTTTCAGATAATCCTGAACTTTCTCACTGTCTGATCAGGTCCTCTTGATAGCCACTTCCTGAAAGAAAAGGAGAGGTAGGTTAACATCGATGGGTAAAAATCTCTTTCAAAAAAGATTTCAAATGATTGTATGTAACAGCTCAGCTGGCAGTATAACCTCCCACACAGACGTAATGCAACTAAGGCAATCACGGACCTCTTCTCTTTATACTTGACTAGTGTCGATGTCTAACAAGAAAAACCTTTGGCGAAGGGATGATGTCAGTTATACCCGTTACAGCCATGTCAGTCATGGCTTCTGGGAAACTGGCAGAGGAGTCACAACAGACACCCTCCTGTGAGCATCAGTCCTAACCAGACATTCTGCAGATAGCTTCCTGTCCGTATGGCTTGTCACATTACCACCACTCACTTAAATCATTTACAGCAAATGACTTCACGTACTGTATGCAGCCGACACAACTTATAAGAATTTGGACTGCAGGTTTTCCATCCGATTCACTCCTCAGAGGGTTGAACCTGTCACCATGTGCATTTCTTCAATAGCAATAGCTATATGGCAGCTGAAAACCATCAGCGGCTACGAACTTCAACATTGCTGCAACTACTTTTATTTATTATCAATTTATCTGCTGGAGTCAAAAGCAGCATCTTCAAAATGCCTTGTTCACTGTGAATTCTTAGTTTTCCCTCTTTTCTAACCATCACAAAACATATAAGCACATTTCTGTCAATCAACTGTTCTGTCACTTCACCAAACTGTTCAGATTGCAATGTAGTTCAATGTAGTCAGCCCCCTGCCAATATATAGAGCACGGCCACAGTAACAGACACAACAAGGATAAAATTATACATTTGTATGAATTTGTTATTTGGTCTATTGTCACACTCTAATGTCACAAATCTTAATAAAATGTCAACTGCAATTTTCACATTTCAAGAGCTTATATTGCTTATTTGTGCAACCAGAGGAAAACCCAAACACATTTGCATTACTTTTGTAGTAGACCAAGAAAAAAAGCAAATCTTTACATTTGCAAAGCTGGAACCAGTTCATTTTTGATATTTCAGTGATTTAAACAATCACTTAGGAAACGTTTTAAAAGATTCTCACAACTTCGCAACTGATTTAACTATTGACTTCATATGGCTGCCGACTACAAGTCAAAGTATATGGAAGATATGAAAAGGTCTTTCAAATTTCAGAGGAAAATGACTTTCAATAAGCAGCCTGCTGAGGCAAATGTTCTCCAAAGCTTTAACACCACCAACCAAAGAACACTGGTATTGGGCAGGAATCTGGCAACGTGTGGGACAATAAAAAGGAAGTGCATGTGGACCCCAGGATAAATGTGCCCATTCACATTGGTCCCACAGGAGCAATTGAGTAGCCAGGAGGTGCACGCATTCTAGCTTTTAAAAGGGAAAACAAGAGCGCATTGAGCTCTTCCAGTTCAACCTTCTTTTCAAGTTTTTCCTGAATGCAATTAGGGAGATAAAACATAGTAACGGTTGAGGTTTGGCTGCACATAAATGTTCAGATGCAATCCCAGAATCAAATAAACAGCTTGTCAGAAATCCTCCTCCTTTTATCCATACTGACTCACATGGGTGAGGATGCATCACTCTCTGACAGTAAAACCTGCAGTATATTGGATTTCATACGAGCAGGAACAAATACATCATTAAGACTTGCTGTGTAGTTATTCTTGGCCCTTCAGATTATGGGATGAACAGCAATTTCTATCTTTGTCAGCTACTGCGTGTGTAGGCTATATCACACTGGTAAAAACGGGCAGGGATGAACAGGTGCCATTTACAATGCATGTGGCAGAGGCTTTGGACACGTACGACTGCCAACCACACTGACTGGAAAACTTCGAGCTGGAACATGTTAATCAAAAGTGACGCTGAACTGCTATCACGTGAAAGAGGCGCATACATATGTGAGTGTGAGATTAAGAGAAAACAAATCTCAGCACTGATGTCTCTTGAATCTCAAGACCCCACTATGTTATCCCAGTGTGCTACAACTACCGTGCTATTTCTCATCATTTCAGTGCTATTCTCCACCATCAGAGAGACAGGAAACAGGCAGCGTAGTAATGTCTTCATATCTGTCATCTTCAACACAGCAGCGACGTCACTTCCTCTTGCTGAGAACAGCAGCTTTTTTTCCACAGATGCAGGGCCGAGAGAAAATGGTTTCCTTAACTGGCCAACTCTGACCTCTCTCTTTCGTTTTTAGTAAAAACAGTTAAAATGGGGGGAAAATGGGTCACGCATGTCAGGTGTTGAGTCACTGAAGTAGCCGGATTTTTCTGGCCTTACCTCAAACCTCATATGCAAACTATTCCCTTTGTTTGGGTGTTGATACAAAAAGTAGGACGGCAGCTAATGACTTGGATCAGTGATTAATGTCAGTTTTTGTCTTGATGAGACTTTGGTCCTCCGTGCTATGATACATTTCGGTTGGTTCCCAAAAAAAAAAAAAAAAAAAAAGTCCTATGTGTTATTGGTGTTTTCGAGTGCTACAGATCCATCACTTTGCCTGATTTCAAAATGAGTGTTGCTGGGAAATCTTAAGCCTGGCGCGCCACTAGACAGCCAACTTGCCAATGTCTGTTACAAAACTGACTCAGCACATCTCTACACAAAGGATGAAACAGATTTCAGAGCTGAATATGGAGTCTAACAATAAAACACGCAGTTAAAAAAGGTAAAAGACAGCAACATCGTCTATGTAGCAGGGTCACCACCCAGGCACAGAGGGAGTTGTTTTGATCCACTTTCAGCCACAGAGCTGCTTTGATGGCCTCTCATTGACAGCTAGTACTATCAGCACAAGTTCAGGACTAGCTGTACAAAGACGAGCTTTAATCCATTTCAGATGGGAGATTCCAGAGAGTTCTGTACTGTAACATTTGCAGCAGGCTTCACACCCCTCTGCTGTCATACAGCTGCAGCTGGAAACCATATCTCTTGGATATTTCCAACGCTGACAGTTAGTAATATCTGACTGATGGCCTGACCACATGCTTATTTTAAGGGTCTGATACGTCTTTGTGCCGCCGCGTCTTTGGACAATGCTAGTTTACAGTTGTCTGTGAGACAGTCAAAATATAAAGGCGCCATTGTGCCTCCCTGTTCCTATACCTATGTATAGTCCGGGATGTTTCCCCTGAAAATTTTCACTGTTTATAGAATTGCTGTTCACATGGAGGCAGTTTTGAAGATTGTCTGTAGAAATACAGTAGTGTGTTTAAAATCTAATCAAATTTCAAAATAAAAGCTCATCTGTGAGGATTCTGGCAGGCACACTGAGCATCTGTTGAGATATCGCTGATTCCTGTAAACTGACTGAGCAACAAATTGTACAGCTGCACTGATCTCATCAATTCTTGTTTCCATTTCTGGGGAGCTTTTTTTTTTTTTATGGATGAAGTTATTTTTCTGACTCTTGCCCAAGAATATGACATCCTCATTCTTAATCCCACCTACAGCCCTCTGATTGGCTAGACAGTTTTCCAACTGGAAAAACTGCTGTGAAAAATCTCAGAAAAATCCCCTCACAACCTCCCAAGGTGACATCTTGAAATTGCTCATTTTGTCCAGACAAATGTATTCAATTTAATTTATTCAGCAGAAAAAGGAGCATCACATTTGAGAAGCTCAAATTTCACTTACGTCCTGTGAGACATTTTCAAATTAAAAAAAAAGCCAAAGAACTCAAAGATATTCAGTTTAAAGTCACACGAGACAAAATCTTTCTTATTTTTTTTTTGTTGGTCAAATCTGCCGCCTCTCAAACCCTACACATTCTTTACAGCCAAGTTCAAGAGGCACTCTTTCACTGTTGTGTGTAGCGATGGCTTGTTATGGCCATCAGTTAGCTCATCTGAGGCTAATGGGAACACAGAGTGGGATCATGCGACACTGACAGGCGGAGGCTTTGACCCACCTGGTGCAAGATGTTAGCCACTAGACTAGCCCCATGGATCATTTTGCACCGCTCCAGTGTCTGTTAATCAATTTAGGCCTGGGCTGTGTAGGATGAGGAGGCAGTAATGATGCTCTCTGGACCCTCCCCAGGGACGAAGCATTATAAAGAAGCTACATTATTTATCAGCAGGGTCCTGGATGGGGCCTCCATTAGCCCCCTGCTCAATGGAGTCACTGGCTATAAACAGAGGAGTGCAGGAAGAGAGAGAGTGATAGATAAAGAGAGAGAGAGAGAAGGAGAGAGAGAGAGCAAAGCCAGAGATCTAAGACAGAGTGTGTGTTTTCGAGGGAGAGATTGAAAACGCTCGTATATCTTCTCTCTTCACTGAGCACTTCTGGATTAAGTGCCTTCAAGAGTCATTACTGAGTAAATAGTGACACTACAAGGATGCAATATATGCTTTTTCACAAATGGAAATCATGGCAATGCAGTCCTGAGATAAAACATCCCCTGAAAAACAGCTACAAAATCCTTTTTGCCTTCATCCATGGCCATCAAAACCTGACTTATGCTTCTAAGCAATTAAATCAGTGCGAAGTAGGATCTAGAAATTTTGATTCTAGCACCATTATGATACGATAATGATCATCTTGTAATTTCTTACTTTCTGTCTAATATAAACAACTCAGGTTGCCTAGTTAGAAAACTGCCAATGTTTTTATCAGGCAAGAATCAGTGATATGTGAAGATGTGCTATTTTTCACATCTTTGTAAACTAAATGTTTTGGTAAACAATTTCAAGATGTCACCTTTCTCACTGGGAAACGGTGATGAGCATGCTTCTCTATATTCTCACATTTTATCGAATAAGATCAATCTGACGAACTATCAATTGACAGTGACCATGTTTTTTTTCTAAAGAAAAAGAAACCAAGTTCTAAAAATGACAACTGGCATATAAATAAGTGTGACCATAGAAGACCTTTGCCTGAATAAACTGCTCTAAAACTGGTTAAAGTTGTTCACACAAGATTGCAAATCTTGTTATGAGTCAACTTCTGACCAGGACTTGTTGAAATCTTCTGGAAAAATAATGAATAAAATACGTAATGACCATGACCATGTACAATATCTCCAGTAACTCACACTTGCTGATCCGTCCACTCGACCTGTTTTAGGAAAGTATTGAGGTTTCATAGCCAGATGATGCAGATTTTTTGCCACAGTCATGTAACAGACTAAAGAGCAAAGCTTGAAATAACCACAGTCAGACATGAGGTGTCCTTACAGACTAGACATGGCATTGACCTGACAGGCTTCTTTAACTCACTGGGGTCACTGTTCTTCACAAACACAGACAGAGTCACAGCTCTGACCTAGTAAAGATTAAAAGATAATGCAAGTGAGTGAGAACCAGCTCTCGTGTCACTACACATACTGTGCGGAAAACACTAGAAAAACTCCGTGGTCACTATTGTCCAGACCTAACAGGGCTGTACTGGGATCAGATTCTTCATGTCCGAGACACACCAGTCCACACATGACTGTAGACATAACTAGCAAACACATGGGGTTTCAAGCAGCTATGTCAACCATGCTTGGCACTCAGTGTTGGGTTAGTGTTGTGTTAGGGTGGACACCTCACCCCGACACATGGCAGGCTATGTTGTCCTGACCGTACAGACACACTGGAGAGTTTTGACGTCCACTACTGTTGTGACTGACTCTCTGGATACAGGAATGCTGCTAACCTATATTTACACCTTGTAGTCGAGTAGTTTTTGCCTTTGCTGTCATTATAGATAGCTATATAGATAGGTATTAATAAGACAAATGTATGACTTTGGCACACTGAGGGAATAAATGTTCTTGCTGTGCTTTGAATTTGTGAGTAACAGGCACAAGCTCATATAAACCAACATCAGTCCTATAGATACACAGATTTGTTTTACTTTCTGCCTGAATTTAAAGCTGCATACCTTGAGAATGCAGAACAATAAAACAATTGGAAGTAAATCACGGACAAGGACAAATTCCTGTCCTTTGGGTAATCTGATATGTCATCTTCAATAATGTCAGGAGATCTAGCCTTAGCTGCTGTAGGTCTTTCTCTCCTGCTCTCTCTCTCTTCTCTTCTCTTTCTCGCTCTCTCGCATAAACACTTACACAGGCAAACAGATTCATAAACACACTGACATAACTAAAAACACACACATGGGACACATGTCCTGTGAAGCATGCCGGTGCACCAGCTGAAATAGCCTCAGTTATTCTACAGCAGCCAAGACCAACAAGATGTAAAAGTATAACATGTGGATTTGTAACCTGTGGGGAAATATACTGCATATATCCTCCCTTCTTCAATGAACTAATTAATGACATAAAAAAAAAGGTTCATTAGCGTGTGAATGGTCCAAAACGACCACCCATCAATCTGTATCTTGTAGTTTAACTAACCAAAAAGCCCCAAACCATGTGTTTACCACTAAACCACTATCACATAGCATAGACCTGAGAGGATTAGTTAAATAATTGGTTGATTATCAAAAAAAAAAATCAGTTTGGATAACTTTTAACCATGTAAGTCAAGCTTTCACCAGTGCAAAATGCAAATTATCTGCTGTTTCATGCTCCTCATTGCTGCTCATCTCAGTTTTATATCACTGTATACACAATATCTTCTGGTTTGAGACATTGTACACACACTACCAGGCATTTTGAAAAGCTCATCTTGGACTTAAGGGGAGTTGTGATTGTAAAAACATTCACCACTGGTCAACATCTATTATTTTTAGAAAATGTTTAACACAAAGAAATCTTCTATCAATCCACATCCTGTAGCTTAACGCCCTACACCATGTGTTCAACAGCAGCAGTATAACCTATATTCCCTGCTTGAGACGCCTAATAGTTTACACTTACAAGTGCTTGTACTGATGCATGCTTCAGAGCGACTTGAGCATAATTGCTGGTGTTTGTAGTGTTCAAAAGCAGCCTTTCCATGGCACTCTTACTGGTACTTTAGTTTTGACATAATAAACAGTTAGCTTACATTACTACAAGATTACGATAGTTCATACCTGCGTAGCCTGGAAAATTAGTCTCAATTTCACGAAAATGTGACTAAATCTGAAACCAAAGTCTGAGACTGTGAGTAAAAGGAAGAAAAAAAAAAGTTTGAAGCTGCCAACTAGATACAGTGTGGAGTTAGTAACCGTTGGGATCTACTTCCTTACAAACAGTAGGCTTGCACACTGTTACGAGTGAAAATACGGATCAAGAAACTTTTCATTTAGCATGTTATAAACGAAGACAAAAGTTTACAGTACCTTTTCTTTCACTGCAGCCCCCTCTCTCCCTCTCTCTCTCCGTCTCCCCCTGTGTACTCTCTCTGCCTGCCTTCGGTCTGCTCGGCCTGGCGTCAGTGAGTCGCGGAGCCGTCTCACCCTCCGCTGAGCGCCAGTATCACGCCGCGGGATGCAGTCCCGACAATAACAAGACCTACTTTTCACACATCTAATATCTTCATTCACCGTGTGGAAATGGATTATGTAACTGCGGAACAATGCGTTTTTTTCCCCATTCTCTCTCTCACTAATTTAGTTGGAGAGTTTCTTTTCAGATGTCTGAGTTTGTTGCTACAAAAACTTGCCCATTTAAGTGGGCTGAAATGTTGCTTGTTTCAGAGAAAGGAGAAAGGGGGGGGGGACTCCATTCAGAGCCTCCATGCAAAATGTGACATAGATGATAGATATAAGTGTTTTCTACCAGTATTTGCGAAATAGGGGGATTTAAATGGTTGGTCCCCCCAAAGTAGATAAAATCTAAAATAGGACAAAACAATTAGCTACTAGGAAATCAGTCTCAAACACAAGCCCATGCAGAAATATTCATTCAGTCTTCTTCTGTGTTCTGACTAAATTTAATAGCTCTTCCGCTTCTAACTTTGGCCACTACCCTTGCAGTAGTTTACACTGATAAACAACTGTGGTTTATCTATAGTGAACCGCTGAGCTGCACAACATTTAGCCAGCTTCTCAGTTCCAGCTTTGCTTTGATTGTGATATGATAAGCACCATTTATGTTGTCAGGAGAACAAAAGTGTCCAAAAACAGCGTAAGCACAGGAACATGCTTGCACATGCCATCATTTCAACTTCCCACCTCAAGACAGTAAGGCGCATACTCACAACCAGCTCAGACCTGATACAGGTCTTTCCTTCAATGTGTGTATGGAGGCATAGTTTTGCAATGTCAAGAGTGAAACTTCCAACAGGTCCTCAGACCGTCTCATTAATAATGCATGATAATGCTTGAAAATAGCAGTCAGGCAGTGCAGCAGCAGCAGCAGAGGTCATTTCCAAGTGAGTGTCATTTCCAAGTGAGCTAAATCAGTCCATTCATGTTGTGACACATTTAAGAGGAATTCAGAATAGTAGTTTATGATGTAATCGGTCACGTCTTGTCTTATCAGACAAAAATGTGAATTTACTTTCACAAAAAAAGGAGAATTTCTGAACACAAAAATAATTGCGGTTAAAAAGTCGAGCAGATTTTATACTTATGAAAATAAAAAGATAGATTTTACTGCAGCAAATGACTGGTTTTCTATATTAGTCTGATTATTTTCTCCATTAAGAAACTGTTTGATTAATAAAATGTCAGAAAACAATGAAAAGTGCTCCTTGTAATTCCCCACAGTGATAAGGTGACATGTTCATATTATTGTCAATTATTGTGATATATTGTTATTTTAATAGTCCAAACCTCTATGCATTTCACTTCACTGTTATGTATCCCAGGGAAAATGATTAAATCCATACATCTGACAGGCTCTAATTTTCTTTGCTTTAAAAATAAAAAAAAATCAATTATTTGACAACACAACCAGTATTTAATCAACTGCGCTCCTCAAGTAGCCTACATCTGAAAAAAAATACAGCACAATGGCTGTTTATTGTGACAGTAACAGCACTATTGGGCCTATTGGCATTGTCTCATAAAACATTTAAAAAGAAACATGGCGTCAAATAGTAGATTTTTCATTCAAGGAGAAATGTCATTCAGAAGCGATACAACAAACAAACGTAACTTCTATTTACTTGTTAACCAGTCAAGTTCAGCGTTGCCGCGGTGAGGGGGACTAGATTATCTTGAGCACAGGCGGAGGGAAACCGTTCAGAGCGGAGGAGGCTCCTGGTGCGGATGACGTCACAGCGCTGGCGACAGAATGTCTGAGTAAGGCGGGAGCGAGCTGCACGTGAATAAATCTGGGAAAACAGTGCGAAGAGGGGGAGGGAGGGGAAGCAATGATGATGGTGATGAGGATGAGGATGGGTAGAAATAGAAAGAAATCTCCACCAACTTTTTTAGTGTAAGGATTCCCCTCTTGTACAAACACAGTATATGCAGCTGCACAGTCATCAGACCACAGTCAGTAGAGCAGAGTAGAGTGGAGGGGGGGTAATGAGTTTATTCAGACTGTCAGTCTTTATGGCATTTCATCCAGTTTTATCTCATGAGGTTCATCATCCTGTGTCTGTGGATTACTGTGGTATAAAGTGAGAGAATCAGGACTGGATTAACAATTAACAAACTGCCCCAGACCTTGAAGAGCCCTAGAAGTCCCATGTTTGCCGCATATCATTTGGATCTTCGTGATCAGATCTGATTGAATTGAAAAATTCTTAGAAAGTTGAACACCAAGTGAATGATCCTTTCTCTTTCAATCTCATCTTCGTAGAGCGACCGTGTAAAAATCTAGTTTAAAAAACTCAATTAGGCTATTTTAGTTTATATTTTACTCACATGATGCAGAGCTGTGTTTTAGTTCTGCCTCCCAAATAACTTAACATGCAGAGATGAACAGTTAAAAACCCAAAGATGTTACATTTTCTATGTTATACCCTATGTAAAGAAAATTTACACACAGGGTATATCCACTGATTAGAAATAGATTCTAAGGATGGGTTACTTCAGAGGTCATCAGGTAACATCAGGTTTCTGTTTTACTTTATACTTTTACTGCACAGCATATCTGAGAGAAATAGTGCCACAACATTAACTTTGCAGAGTAAAGTGTGCACAGTGATTTGATCCGCTCATAAAACATTATGCATTATGCAGCTGCCTAACAGGGAATAAAGTGGTTTAATTTATTTCTGCCACCAGCCACATCAGTGTCTGTTTTCTATTATGGATATTTTGCCTACAGGAGATCTAGCAAAAACATCCTTATCATCCTTATACCCAGGACCCTTGCTAGGATACCATAAAAACTCTGGTGGGATAATAATAAATCCTTCAGTCATTTACATTTGGCCAATAAATAAAGTTGAAAAAGTATATAATATTTAGCAGCAACATCTACAGTAAAAGCTTGTTCACTCCAGCCTAAAAATTCCTAGAAAATATGATAATGCTTCAGTGTACAAAGTCGTATCTGTATAACTGCTTGTATCTCACTTTATAAAAAGTAATAGCTTAAACGGATTGCTGCTTTTTCTGTGAACACCCCAAATGCCCTGAAACCAAATTTGATTACTTGACATGAGAGTGTCTGCTATTGTGTCTACACAGCACATAAAGCAAGCACAATGCAAATATTTCCATTTTTAAAGTGGATAACACATGGCAAATCGCATTTTACGTCACACAGATTTGCTAATGGAGTTGCTGGAATGGGCCTATGGAACCGCCGAAGATGAATTACCTTTGCTTATATACTTCAATCAAGTAGAAATTGGTGTGTCGATGGCAAGGAAGCCAACCCCTTAGAAGAAAGGGACCCTTTTCCTCATAATGGCTGTAACAGATGATCAGATGATACCATAGAGGTAGTTGGTCTTGTTGTATGTCTGATGTTTCTGTCCTGGTTAAGGTCACAGCAATAGTGCTCATACATATTCTGAACACATGAGCTTCTGTTATTTCCTATCCCAAGATATTTGACCTTCTTGTAGACAGTCCCCACTATTGAGCCATCACACCAGACCCCAACCACTGATGGAGGAGACAAACAGACCACAGAACTGAGGGGTCGGCCTCCATCTCTGCTCTCCAACACTCTCATTTTTAGGCTACGTGCCACTTCATAATCCAAACTTATGCCACCTGTAACTGAAAGAGATAGGTACACTGTGAATCTAAAGTCATGAGAAGGCATGGGGAGATGTAATAGATAGGTTCATCACAACCATGTGATTTCTATTTTGGTATTTCAGTATCTAAAATGCAGCTAAAACATGACAAGAATGTACCAGACTTCAGCCTGGATTCAACTTCCAGACTGAGGGGTGTCCAGGTGTGGTTCTGCTGCAGCTTGCAGACATGAAGCTATGTTAGCTCCCTGGTTTCTGCTTCCTCTGCTAATGCTCCCCCCAGATCTCCCAGGGAAAATATTGGCCATCTCTGCACAGGAAGGTCACATGCAAACTTTACAGACCCAAGTTGAATTGCTTGCGGTAAAGACTAAAGGCCGAAGGCTAGCTGACTGTGGTGTTGGTTGGAGGCTATGTCGATTCAGGGACAGGCAGCAGATTTGCAGACTAGGCTAGCTCATAGCTAACAGACTGTGGGACTGGTTGGTGGTGAACAGCTGGCTGGGAATCAGACTGTTGAGAAAATCCCAAAGCCGGTCACACAAGTTCAACGAATTGAAATCTGCAATTTCTCCTAAACTTCCTATTGTGCCAACTTCAAAATAAGATGGTAGTGTTCAAGTATTCAACTTCACAAGGGAGCATGACAGACTCTTGAAAGGTTCTTCCTCAAATAAGCCTGCTGGATCCATGGCACTCTGTCTCATCCTGTCTTTGCAGATGAAATGAATACTCAGACTCATGCGTTGTTCATGGGTTCGTGCTTTAGTCCTTCGTAAATGGATCCGTTTTTCCATTGAATATTTTCCCCTCGACATTATCCTGATGCAATATTGGGATTTAAAAATAGATGGACCTCTTAAATTAAAGAATGGTTTCACTTCCAGGGGTTCTTGGGAAGATTGCGACCTAAACCTCCTCATGGATTTAAATAACCTTGTCCCAGAAGGTTTGTACTTTTTATACATGGCCAAAAACATGTGAGTGATGGCATTAATCTGTTGTTTACCCAACTGTATTTTCATTTGGAGGGTAGTAAAAAACAAATTGTTGCATTTAGTTTGCATAGAGTTCAATGTTCAAGTCTCGCTCCAATTTCAGTTTTACATGTAGTGAATTTCCTTTGCTTTGTCTTTGTAATCTACCATCTGCTGTAAGTTTTCCAACAGTTACAAAGGAATGGATTGAAAAGGTCAAAGTTTACCGTTTCCCTTTCATCTGTCCTGCCTAGCCTGGCCTATCTAAGCTCGCTACGGAAAGACAAATAATGATAATACTGAAAAAATTCATGTATTTAAAGTTTACACCATTAGCCAACTAGCGGTACTTAGCATAAAGACTAGGCTGGCTCAATGAGAAGGCCTCTAAAGCTCACTAATTAACACGTTATATCATGTTTGTTTTAATCCACTTAAGAGGTGCTGGAACAGTGAGTGGATTTTGTTACCTTTGGACAGCGTCTGACACCGGCTACGCTTAACGCACAGATATGACAGTGTATGAGGGTGAGATATGAGGGTCAGGGTTAACGCTGAGGCAGAGCCATTTCGAAACCTTGGAGCGCTGCCTGTCTCTAACCAGACTGAGGAAGAGTGGACTCATGGGTTAGGATTGATTACAACATTAACGCCACAGACTTCCATGAATTAACACGGGGTTGAAATGCTCAACGATGACTGACACACGTGTTTAGATGACACTCCTTCACACATGCAATTCATTTTGCCATCTGAGGGCTCTTGGCAGGCCCGTTGAATTTTTTGCAGTGATGTGAGGCATGGCAGCAGTGCATCATCTCAGCTCGCATTTCAAACGGATGGCTCATTTGGCACGGCTTTTTGCAAGTCCTTCTAGAAATAATGTTGGGGGTGGTAATATTTGAGTGCTGTCTCCAGGGGCTCTTGGTTTATCTCCTCTACCTTCGTTGCACAGAGACAGAGGATGCACCAATC
This sequence comes from Caranx ignobilis, assembly GCA_021432705.1. Taxonomy (NCBI): domain Eukaryota; kingdom Metazoa; phylum Chordata; class Actinopteri; order Carangiformes; family Carangidae; genus Caranx; species Caranx ignobilis. The sequence goes on from MU269982.1 coordinate 7,381,965, forward strand.
AGAGGGTGGCACTACCTGAGGTCCCAATAGCTCACCGCTTTGTTATTTCATAGTAACGATTTGTCTGTTTACATGCAGTGAAAGCGAATTAATAGTTGTATCAGTGTTTGGCAGACATATGCCTTCTCCGACACTTGATTGATTGTTCACACAAGTCATTTAAAGGTTTGATCAGTGGTCCTCTCACCAGATAAAGCTCCATTTCTAATCTAAATCCACTGTGTAAAATGAGACTCCCTTGAGGACTGTGTCTGCAAATCCTGCCCCCCACTCGCTTGCATAGAAATTTCTGTTCACCCCCAGCAAATAGATTCCCTCTTGCCTGAACTATAAAGCATGGTCAGCCCACGCTCCCCTCCCTTGGTATTGCAGAGTTGAAGTCCTTAAGTCTTGGGGAGGGGAAGTGTCTGAAAGCAGCTGTCACAGTCAGTGCTAGATGGGACAGTTAACCCTACATAGCACAGCTGTCAGTCAAAGCAGTCGTGCCACATTTTTCACAAGGGGGTGGTGACACGTTGAACTTCAACCAACTACAGCCACTTGTGTCTGAGTGGACACATGGTGGTGCACCTGTATCTTGGCCAGCTGTCCTTCACCGTACAGGTGCACCGTCAAGTGGCTTGGTCATTTATTCAGTCTTTTTGGCCTAATATTGGGCACTGTGTTTTATGGTGCTGCCTTTGTTGATGTGAATTCCCCCCATTATCTCACAAGTTTGAGGCTCTAAAGAGCGCACAAGTATTCTGCCTTGACTTGCAAAGGATTGCTGTCCACTCCAGGGCATTTCCCTTTGATTAATGAAGCTGCGCTTGACATGTTATACCTTTGAAGATTCCTCTGAGCTCAGCTGCTGAGCCAAGGTGTTCAGCTAGTTGGGCTTTTGCATCTTTTAAAAGACTTTTTTTTTTTTCACTTTTGCCTTTTTCAAATGAGAGAAATAAATGTTAAAACAATGACATTTATGTAATGTTTTTATCCACTCTCTAAAGACATCTTTAATTATTTTACTTGAGTTCAGAGAGAGGCGCATTATGCAGTTTAAAGTTTTCAGTTTGACTCTAAAGTGTTTAAGTAAATAGCAGGTGTGGAAGCTGATTGCTCTGCTGCATACATTTATACAGAAGTTTTAGTGATTTTGTAAAAGCTAAAATAGTTTGGAATGCAGATTTTATCTCTGAGGCTGATTGCAGAAGTTGCTTCTCATTATATTTGTGGTATTTGCAGTTTTGTGTAAGTTGATTAGAGGTTCCTTAAAATCTTATCTTAACTCAAGGTCTAACTACAGGCTTTCCCATGAACTTTCAACTATATCTCTGTATTATTTCTTCTTATTAATTAAACTACAAGGTCAAGAATGAACTTTCATGTTGAACAAATCTTTAAACCCCCATACTTTGACAGTGGACTGCTCTATTGATTGGAGTGAGCACTACAGATGCAGGACAGAGTCATTGCAGAATGCCTTGGTCACAGTTTTGGGCAGTGCATTTTGCTTGATATTTTTGCTACAAGTATTACCATGTTGTGTGGAACAAAAACATGGATAAATAACTTCTAAAAGATCCGAATTAATGAATTAGTGCACTTATTATACAAGGATACACACAGAGATTTAACTAGTTTCATTGTGTCTGACCTATTTGATCACACATATTTTCCCCACACACAAGAAGCCTCTCTCCAGTGAAATGTCTTGCATCAGATCAAACCAGCATCCTGCTAACCAGATCATCAAGCAGATGTTCCCTCTGTACACCCAAGCTGAGGTCATACCTCAGGAGAGAAAAGGAGGGGCGGTAGGGGGGTGGCTGGAGCATTGTAAGCGATAGCTATCATGACATCACCTCTTCCTGGTTTGGCCTCCAAAGACAGATCTGTGGGGCAAAAATAGACCGCTCCTCAAACAAAGCTGATGACTGATTGTTTGCAGCGAAAATGATTACGCCAGTGGATAAACCACAAGGACAGTTGAGGTCAAATGTCAAAGAGTACAACAGAAGAACTGTAGACGGATAATGTGATTTTCGATAACTCCAACTCCGCTAAATCGATTTAATACCAATATTCCAGATCACTGTGTAAAATGTGGGGCACAGAAAGGCACACAATTTAATTATCTGTGGGGCTGCTCAATTGTTAGAGGTGTCTGGACAGATGTTTTGGATACTTTATCTTCTGTTACAAGTGTAAGGTTAGCTGCTGCTGCTGCTGCTGCTGCTGGTGCCACTGGTGCCGCTGGTGCTGCTGGTGCCCTGGATTGTGTATTACGAGAATCTCTGTGGCAAAATGTGACCTTACATAATACATTTCTGTCTGTTCAAAGTAAAACTTCTATTGGGGGATATTGGAAATAGACACATCTATCCTTTTGTTTGCTTGCACATTTACTTTCCTTATTTCTTGTTCTAGCTATACTAATCAAGTAATAGGGATGATCATGTTGGTCCAGACTGAAATCTCAGAAGAACCATTCATTTTTGCTCAGACATTCATGGCCCCCTGAGGACGAATCCTAATGATCCTTTGGCTTTTTCTCCAGCACCACGATTAGGCTGACATTTGAGTGAAATGTCTCCATAGCTATTGATTGGATTGCCATTAAATTTCAAACAGATAGCCATGGGTCTCCCTCTGGATGGACTGCACTGATTTTGGAAGGTCCAATTTTTAATTTTGTCCGCCACCTTAATTCATGAACCAATACCTGAAAAGCTAATGGCATGCCCATGTTGGCATGTTAGCTTACTGGCATGCTACTGTTAGCATTTAGCTGTTAGTATTTAGAGTCTCATGCTCTGATTTCCAATGAAATGTGTTTTGGTCATTGTAGTCATTCCCTCTGTTTACACTGGAGATACAAAGTCCCTTCCTTATGCACTTCCATTGTAAGTGATGGGGACTAAATCCACAGCTATTACTTTCTGCAATAAAACAAATGAACAAAATCATCTTATCTTGAGATAATACAAGGCTTCAGTAGTCCTGGTTAATCAAATCAAGTGCTTGTGTCTCCCATCATTTACATTGAGTGCATTAGGAGGTGATCTTCCAATGGGCAGTATGAACTGAAGCAATGGTTACACAGCACGCAAAACTTCAATGTTCATATGAGCAACTTACTTTTGTTTTAAAACAGACTGTGAACTTTAAAGCATCTGTGCTCAGAGCCTCATATAACTTTCTAGAGTCTTTGAATATAGCCTGAATATGCTATACACCTGTGTCTTGCTTTAAGTGCTGTTGTTTGCATCTTTCAGTTTGCTTGCATGGTCATTCAAAGATCTAACTGTCAGAGAAACAAATGAGTGAAAATGTTTTGGACTACAGCACTTATAAATACATAGCTAAGTTGGTCTAACTCAGCGGGTGGCAAGCTGGCATTTGGGTATGCGGTGTCATGACACAATATGAAATGAATGTTGCCACCACATTGCAAATGTGGTTGCAAACAACCTTCTAAAAATATGAATATAATCTATTTTCTGAACCAGTGCTTACATGAAACCAAAACAGCAGCAGCAGGTCACAGCAGTAGGTGAAGTCAAACATACACAGAGCCAACCTGGGAATTCCCTGTCCACTCACACTCAGGGACAGAAACTGTATCCAGACCCTGAGATGATGTCACCAATTGATCCCTGTGGTTACAGCTGTCACGTGACCAGGTCAGATGTACATGTGTGTGTGTGTGTGTCTGTGTTTGTGTGTGTGTTTAATGGGGAGAAGAGGAGGGGGGTTGATAAGTTTAATAGGGACTTGAACAGGATCAGACATATACAGAAGAAGCTCACTTAACTGCCCAGCCTTATTAAATAATCTTCCCTCTCAGCTCCCATTCAGACCACTCCTGAGTACACTAACTGAGGCTTTGCTCATGTGTGAGCGTGGCGTCATGTGTTGCTTTCAGCTGGCTAAGTGACCACCCACCTCCACTCCCCCACCCCCTCCATCTTCAGTTTAAAGACTTAGCCGCTGGGATGGGAGGGGAGGGGGGCATCTACTTACAACCATTTACAGCAGCCCATCTTCTCAGAACATCAGGGCAATACTCCCTGCTCTTCCCAGTTAGCTGATACACCTTCCCTCCATTTCCTTTGACCTGTTTTATATGAGTCAGGAGGATTACACATTTTCTTAACCCCCACTTTGTCTAATGTGCTCAATACCAAATGCCATCACCATAGCCTCATAAGAAAGGATCAGCTGAAAGCCTAACAGGTTAACTAAACCTTATCACAAAATCACAAAGGATTTAAAAAGTCACATCTGCATTGTGTTCAGCTGGAAGCGCTAACTCACAGTCTGTGAGCCGAACCTAAACAGCTCTATTTATCTTTGACATGAGCATCTCCTCCAACAATTAAATTCAGACACAGGGCACCAACATTAACCCACACGAGTAAATACAGCAATGCAAGTTTGAATTGAACATTTTCTCACATCATTTTCAAAAATGTTGGACCTGACTCTGCAGCAAAATCAACACATAACATAAGACATAACTGTTTCTAATGCCCATATTAATTATCTTTTCAGGATCTCACATATAACTCATATTTTATTTCTAATCTGCATAACACTTATAATAGCAATCAAGCTACCATGCATGGTTCCTTATTTATCCTTATTATTTTTTAAATCATACTGCACGAAGCAGAAATATTTGAATACATTCAGTGAGTCTTTTGATCATGGACTGGCCATAATTAAGCCTTGATTGGCACTGTTATTAAATGAGACTGAACTGGTCACTGGTGTAGAGAGCAGTAAATCTAAAAGTGGCTGTTGACCGTCACCTTGTGGTGAAGACTGGTCATTGCAACATTTCAGCCAACAAGCTTGTCAGTACCAGTATGCACTAATCATTAAGTTGCTTTAATGGTGCATTCTTATTTTCCAAAGCCATTTTAATAAACTTTGATTAAAAACAGTACCAACTTTAACATTATGCATTCATGAATTGAAAGGCTCACATGTTTTGGATAGTTTCTCTCACATGAACAAACAATTATTTCATTAAAACCTTTTTCTATGCATTAAATTCCATTTAAACAAGCAAAGCCAGTGCTCCCTAACCTGTTCCACATTTGTGCTGTTGACGTCTCAGCTGTAGTTCACCTGCTTATACAAGTGTTACACTAATTATAAAGGATGGACTGAGTCACAGGGTAGAAACAGCTATACATTATGTCATCCTCCTGAGATGCCTGAGACTAAACAACCCTGGGGTTGATCTTCTATTTAGTCTCAAAGCTAAGATTCTTAAAACCTTTCCCTCATCTACAGTACTTTGATAAAAAGGTGCTATAAACAGTTCAGTTCATGTTTTCGTCCTGTTTCTGTCCCTGAGATGAGTCAGATTCTAGAGAAAACAATGCTAACAAGAAACAGAAAGGAAACTGTGGAAGTCCCAAACACCACCAAAGTAAACAGATCCTGCCTGAGTGGGTCTCTGCAAATCACTCAGAAATAACAGACTCCATGTGCAACAAAACCAACGTGGAGGGTGTTTATAATTTCCATGAGGAAAAACAAGGAGCAACTACTACAATTCTTCATGTTGTTTCACCCGCCACAACTGCACGTCCAAGAAAACCCGCGGGAAAGGAAAGTTTTCTGCACCAATTATCTGTAATTTATGCCAATAATAGAAGTTAAGAACAATAAAGATGGAAGATTTAGGAATGAAAAACAACAAAGACAATACCACAGTGTTACATCACAACATAGTGACATACTTCAGTGGTCACATCTTCACTCTGATGTCATCTTCAATGGGACCCACACTTCCCTAATGCCAATGGTCATTCAACAATCTCATCTGCAAACCTGTCAAACTACAATTTTACCACATATCCAAGACTGTTAAATACACTACTCACAAAAAGTTAGGGATATTTGACTTTTGGAAAAAATGTATGGAAAATGTAAAAAGTTCATGCTACAGTGATATTATATCATGAACGTATCAGGCATTTAGTGTAATTTCAACCCAAGTTCATCTGTAAAGGTTATAGTGTGTTTTAGGTGCATTCTGAAAATTCACCCGAAAGCCCAATATCCCTAACTTTTTGTGAGTAGTGTATTTTATGGATGTGAAAAAAGTATTTTAACAACTGCTGTGGTTTTCTCGTTGAAAGGAGAAGACCCAAGAATCTCCATGACTTACAAATGTATTGATTAATGTTATATGTGAGAGCGATGGATCACCAGGATTTTATTTGGCAGAAGCACAGTCAGAGGCAAGAAAGAGACTCATTTGTCAAGCGCTGAATAAAAGCACTCATACACATCACAACTGTATGATAAATGTGCATATCACAGCTCAGACATGTTTTTCCCATTGTACACATCTTTTGGATTCTTTCGTGCATCCAAGACTCATTTGTTTTAAAGGCTTGGAGCAATGAGCTGTTGGACTATGGACTAAATTTTTGTCATTTTTTTCTTCTCCTTTTTCTCCAAAATGGAGGCAGAAAGCTGCTCCATATCAAGTCTTCCTATCACTGACGTTTGACAAATAGAAGTTCTTGGAAATGAGAGTTAAACAAGTCCTGTTACAGCCTACCTTCACTAGGAGACAGGAGTCAAGCAGAAACTAAAATGATTTACGGCCTCTTGAGATGACAATACTTATTCAGCAGTCTCTTTGCTGCAATCCTTCCATATAGATATAAAAAAAACTCACACAAAAAGTGTTTGTGTGAAAAAGTAAAACATGTTACTAAATAAACAATGATTTGTGAGCTGACCTTTCCAGTTTGGGTTGTCAGATGTTCCATAGTAGGCTTGTGATCATCCTCCAAAAGAGGTGAAGACATGTTGCCAGTCTGAGAAACCTGGGAGTCACAATGAATCAGAGTCGAGACATCAGTGTCACAGAACACAAAGCTTATTATTATTATTATTATTACAAGGCAATATGAAACAGGAAAAGCACAATTCATCAATCCTCATTCAAACTCTACAAACAAAAACATTAGAATTAACCCAATACAGTCAAATTAAATAATGATTAATGTTACCTATCAGACACAAACCCTTTAACTCACATTTTATTCAGTCCATTAAATCAAAAGAATCCAGAAGTTTAATACGGTGAGTGTGGTTGGAGGTTGATGAAGTAGTGACTGCACATCAACCAGAGGCAGGAGGGTATGAGAAGCCTGGAGAGCTGCATGAAGAAAAGCTTATCTCATAGAACAAGACTGATTCAAACCCACTCCAGGGTTCAGCACATTTCCAGCTGCACATGGTTGCTCAGGGAAGTCTTCTTCCTGTTCCCCTCAGTGCTGCTTTAGTTAGTCCACGCCCCTTTCCCCCAGCTCACAGGTGTGTCTGATTGATCTCCTCACCTTCCCCAACTTCCTGTTCATTCAAGGCTTTAAAGGATTATTCCGCACTTTCCCCCTCCTTCCCCTTCCTTGCACAGCACATTTGGCTTGAAACAGGCATGTCCAAACTATTCCACAAAGGGCCGAGAGGCTGCAGGTTTTCTTTCCAACCAAGCAGCAGCACACCAGACGTGACTCATTTAATCAACTGATCTCAGTCTTCAGAAAACTGATAGGTCAAACTGTGTGCTCTTGGTTGGTTGGAACAAAAACCTGCAGCCATGGCGGCCCTTTGTGCAAGAGTTTGGACATGCCTGGCTCAAAATATATAAATGAGCAATGTTATATGCACGTCCCCTGATCATCCACAAGAGGTCAGTGTTGCACTGCAAACAGTTATTGTGCCTTGAGAAGTTGTGTCAAAGGTGCCTTTGAGAGTCTCTTGGCAGCACCTGGCTCAAAGCTAAAGACAGCTTCATTTGGATGGAAAATCAGACCCTCGCTCAGGATTCAAGAAACATTCCACGTCAAATTATTTAAACTTTTCCGTCAAAATAGACTACATTTTTTTCAAGAAGCTTTTTAAACTGAAACGGTTTGCCAGTAATTCATGGAGCTAACACGGAGGACAGTGTTGATTTCTATGGTGCCAAAATAGACAGAGTAAAGCCTAAAGTAAAACAATATCTCAACCAATGGTTCATAACATCTCAGCGATGGGACGGCCTGCCAGAAGTGGTTGCAGTGCGGTCAGGTTGAGGTGAGGTTTTGGGGTTGTCGGTTCCTCCTCAAGTTTAGCTTAAGTGGAAATTGAGGTTCGGTTTGGCCTGGTTTGTATGGGTTTAGAAATGGAGCGGGAAATGGGAGAGTTTCTTGAGCAACTTATTGTTTCCTTTGCATTGTCATAAGACAGACATGGCAGCAATTAACACAACATCAAAATATGCCTGTGCTTAAACACTGTAAACATATAAATCATCTTGTGTTGTACTCCTGTTCTGCACTGTCACAACGGCTGAGCTGGACAACAACTCAAGTGTAATGAACATGCAATTTGAGCTCTACAGTAATAAAACAATTTCCACCCATTGAAGTCTTTTTTAGTGGAACATGCTGTTTTCGTTTCTCAGTTCCACTTTGAAAATTTAGAGTGTGTCCCCGTGGGCAGGGTGGGGTGGCGGTTAGGCAGAGTGAATGGGAAGGTATTACACAGCATGACTACAGTCCGTCTCTGTGTCTAAGTCTATGTTCCCCCGACTACTGCCCTTGTGAGATCACCAGCCACTGACAGGGAATTGGCTGCAGTGCACTCTCACTGAGTGATTCCCCAGTGGGACAACCTGCCAAGCGAGCGAGCCTGCCAGCAACCCTCTCATACATTCCTCAACCTAGTGACTGCTGCCAGCTCGGCGAGTCTGGGTGGATGCCACCCAGTGCTTCCTTAGCTGCCCCAGACACCTGAACTAGCACAGGAGTGGAGGAGAAAGAGAGAGAAACAGGGATAGCTGGAAGGGTGCACGGTGGGAGTGAGAGCTCTGTGAAATAGCCAGCAAACAGCCACTGCAGCTGTTGTGGCCTTTTCCACAACGATTCCACTGTTTGAGCTTCCAGTACAGCACTAATTAAAACTCTGCCCATCTCTCCTCCAGCCAGAACTTTCCTTAAACACTCACATATACACACACGTATTCAGATGCTTGTTCTTACACATATATACATCACAGCAGCCGACCTTTGTAGCACATTTGAATAAAGTTACAGCATTTTCTTTTCTTTCTTTTGCAGAGCTGATTAAAGCCACAACAAACAATGTTTTGGCAATGTGGGGGCAGCAAACCAAAGGGTAAACACAACACTGACATATTATCACGTCGTGAAGTTGACATGATTAGCAGCATAGAGTGTACATGAAGATGGAGATAGCCTCTGTGATGTGACCATTACGGAGGAGCAGCTTTGGAGCTCAAGCTGCCCCAAAACCTGCCATCTTGGCAGTGTCTGACCCCACCTAATCCGAAAATGAGCCGGGAGATGGGGCTTGTTCAAAGAAGCCGTGCTCTCACAACTTGATAAAATGTAAACAGCTGAGTTACATTAAAGTTCACCTCATACAGTTAACATGAAGGAGGGTGTTAGCTGTAGAGACCTGAGCTGTTTTTGTACCAGTTGGACTTTTTAACGGGAGTTGAAGCTCCAAGTGGTGATGTGAGGAACTGCAGTTCTGTTGATGTTCAGTCAGCAGACGACGTATATGTATATCTATCTATAAATGTCTCTTTAGCTGCTAAATGCTCCTCTATGTTCACCAGCTAAGCTGAACATTTAGTTCTAAGATGCTAAAAATCTCTGTAGAGATATGAGTCATTTTGAAAAACTTCTAAAAATCTCACCTGTCAAGATAATATAAGTGGAAAACTATCCTGATCATTTGTGCAACTTGCAGCAGAGGTCACACAGATAAACACCCATCAAGTGTAGAGGAGAGAATCAGCTTTCATTAACCAATCAATTCACTGACTAAATGTTCTTGTGGAGGAAAGCTCTTTGTACCTCATGTTGTAAAAGCACAGAAATATATTGCTTCTCTCAGAGGTTGGGCTCTAATTGCTGCACAAAAGAGTAATGAAGTGTGTTGGCTTCCTAGAGAAAACCCTTGGTCCTAGCCACTTCCCTTCACCTTCTCCAGAGTGGGCATTCCTATATAGATTAGCTGGAAATCTTTCCTGTTCTATCGAGGATAATCCCCCCCGAACAAGGCTGCTCCCCTCTCATATTAAGAATGATTTAGGCACAGTGAATTCCGGTCAGGTCAAGTCTCCACTTTCATGTTATGATGTGGCCGTTCCAGTTGTTACATGTACCTTGTGGGGAGAATAGGAGCAGACAGAAGAAAGAAGGGCAGCTTTTTTTTTTTCTGTTCAAACAGAGTTCAAAGTCATCATGTGGATCTGAAACATGAATTAAGGTCACTGATACACTGAAGCTCATTTGAAAGGGAGAGGATGTGTGTGTGTGTGTGTGTGTGTGTGTGTGTGTGTGTGTGTGGCTGAAACAAGGGTGTCTGGGAGTTCACTTTTTAAGACGTTTGAGGTCTTTTGGATATTTCCACATCAGGTTTTCCCTCACACACACATACACACACACACACTACCCACCACATAGCAGAACATTCATCAGGACTGTATTAGTATGAATGAGAATTACAAGGAAGCGTGGATGCACATTTTTTCCTCCTGGGGTCACACAGAAGAGAGTGACTCACATGTATTTACTCCACATAATGTGATTTAAAAGTGACTGAGAGGACACTGCTCCCTTTAAGATAACAGGAAGCTTTAATTATCCCCATGGCAAAATTGGGCATAGTGGGTTAGTTAAGCTGCTATGATGTGATTCTATTTTCATTTCTAAACTGAAACAAATGAGCCCAGTTCATTTCATTTTGTCCCTTTTTTTCCCTTTTTTTGGCACAGATTTATGAATACAGGGAATGATACGGCAACAGAACCAAACAAGCTCAGCTTTATTTAGTTCAGCTCATTTTAGCCACATTCAGAAGTGTATAAAAGGGATCCAGGAAGATTGCTGTAGGCAGGGAGCTGTCACACTCTCTCTACTCTACCGCAGATTTTTGTAGGCAGAGGCAAACAGGAGAAAATGGCTTCCTAACAAGATTTATAATTTTACGCCAAGGGTTCAAACTTTGGCTCATTCCCCTGAGTGGGATCGGTCAGCATTTATAATTTTAATTCATTCATGGAAACACCGCACTGTGTTCTTCCTTATTCTGACATTATAGGAACATAATACCAGAATTTGCCGTGGAAAAGCCTCCACTGATGGAGCATGGGGAGAAAAGACTGGCTTATTTCAGACTAAAGTGAAAAGGACAGTATGGGCAAGACAGGGGTTTTAGTGGTTTTACAGTTCAGTGGTGGTGTTTGAAAGCATGGTCTTTCAGCAACGTGGGTGGCACGGTTGTTCCTAGCATCTCTGCTATTGTATTGTCATTGGCTCTATGCACTTGTCAGCATCATTGCTCACTTTCTCAGGATAAATGTTGATTTTGCTTTATATAAGGAAAGCCGAGGCAGCAGCGCTTTGATTCGTGAAATTGCCATGGCCTCGGTGTGAGAGCTTGTGTCACTGCAGATGTCCAAATTCCTCTGACATGTTTATTGTTTTCTTTTATTTTGCGGAGGCTATTCTGCATGGCTCCAGCGCCACTGTTCCTGTAGCTACTCCTCCATGCGAAATCTTGTGTGTCGTGTAAACAGAGGACCAGAAAATAACAAGCACAAGAAAAGGGAAAATTTCCACCCCGGCGTCGTCTTTTTCTCCCTCGCCCCCTTCAGTGTACCCACCACTTGTTGTCCTTTATTTGTAGCCTAAGTGCTTTGGCATTAAATCTTATTATTTTTTGGTAAATAAACCAGTTTCTGGTAGGAATTACACACAACTTGGTGTGAGGTCCTTTTCAGAAAGGGGCCTGGATCCTTTTATCTAAAATGTTTTCTATTTCTGCTTTTGTAAGACACTTTTGACTGCTTTGAAAGAGAGAAACCAGGTTTTTCTTGCGTTTCTGGGGGTGAGGTTGGGGATTTTTCTCAGCATTGTGGTGAGATTTATTCGAAGAGGCTGCATTTTTTTCTGATTTCCCTCTTTGTTCTCTGTAAGTAGTTCCAGGTCCCCCCTCACTCACTCACTCACACACACTGTGTGTGTAAACGTGCACGAGGCTTGGTGATTTTGCAGATGGGTGTGTGTGTGTGTGTGTGTGTGTGTGTATGTGCATGAGGAGCACATGTGTGAATGTGTGTGCGCGAGGCTGAGGCGGGGACTTGATGTGACACCTGCTGTTGGGATGAATAGGGTCAGTGGCAGGGCCCTTCAGCAGGCAGCAGCTGCTTGTTCTCACTGCAAGCTCAACTCTTACAGCGCTCCCAAAGCCTGCAGGACTACAACTGAGGCCCTGACACAACACATAGTGCCCCCTACCACCACCTCCTATCATTACAGTTATTATCTTCAAGTATTGCAATTCCTCCTCTCCCAGGGTCACGATCCTAATCGTTCGGAAGGAAACGCGAAATTGACCTGAAGGAAAACATCAAAAACGAACTTCAATTTCCATTCTTGTGCTCTCTGAACGCAGGAAGAGGTTTCCAGACAGCTGCTGACAGACAAAGATACTTGGTATTTGGTTGGTCTGACCTGTCTATGCTCTCTTGCTGTGTGGTAGTCCGCCGTGTGTGACTTAGTGGGTCTGAAAACATTCCCTGTGGCACGACAGAGGAAGAGGGCAGAGGATAAACAGTGAGGAATGAAAACATCAGTCTGCCTCTCAAATGCCTGACAAACAGACTGTGTTGTGTTTCTCACATCTCTCTTTTTTTATAGGTTTTTATTTGGATTGTCAGAGAAATAACATCACAATAAGTCTTACGCAGACACATATCATATGACTGACTTAAAAGTCACAGTAAATAGCTTTTCACAGCATTTTGTTCCACCAGAATTCCCTAGTTTAGAGCTATGGTTCCTTATCTATCCACCAGAGGTCAGCCTTTTATTAACAAATTCTGATGTACTCTAACAAAACTGCATTTTTTTTATGGAGATCTCACACTTATTGGAGTCTTTAATGAATAACTAATCATGCACAAGCAGTATTTCATTCTTTTGCCCAGTGGTTTGTTGGGTAAAGTACAAACACACAATGACAGGGGCAGTGTTTTCTGTGACACCGGTGATGTCGGCATCAGGAAAACCTCTCTGTCATCACCGTCCATTTGGGCTGAACCACACAAGCAAATTGGTTAAATGAAAGGTTCCTTCAACAGACAACTAACAGGTAACCAGCAGTGCTGACGGTGTTCAAGGCTCGGCTCTGCTGAGGAGGGGGAAAATAACAGGCTGAGTGGCCACAGGGTTTCCAGTTGTTTCAAAAATGTTTGACATTACTTAGCAAAATACTTGAGTTTATGGCCTGTTGTATAGGAGTGTGGAAATGTTCTCAACTTTCCTCACATGTTTTTTTTCTTTTTTGTTGTTTGTATGTTTTCTTTGTCTGAGCAATGTAAAATTGTAAAGGGAGGCTCTAGGATGATGGATTTATTGCCTTGGTCCTTCTGGAGAGTTTGTAGTTGAAGTACATACGAGCCTTGGACTGTGGGGCTCTCCTGGGCCAGCAGGTGCGACCGTTGCCGAAGTAGTCCTCCAAACACTGACAGGTGTAGGAACCATCTGTGTTGACACACTGAGCATGGCGGCTGCACCGGTGAGATGCAGTTAAACATTCATCCTTATCTGTGGAGCAGAGGAGAGGGAGATTAGAGATGTTTATTATCAGATATTCAATCAGTTCTTTTTATATTTCCAGAGCATTGAGGTACGTTAAAGCTGCTTCATCGCTAAGTCATACTGGATCAGTACAGAGAGAGCAAAGGGTTTTCAGAAGTGTCTGTTTCAAACCTGCTAAAGAGATAATGTTGCAATGCTCATCGCGTGGATGAAAATAAAAACAGCTTGTGGGTGAGCCCACAGCTGAGTGGGTGAGCTATGAGTGCTCATCAAATAAACATGGTTTCTAGATCCTCTGCTGCCAAAGCACATCTTCACATGATCCCTCTCTCTGCCAATTAACGCAGATGAGTAGAACATGTGGAGCTGTGCTCTGATCCATTTAGTAATTTACAAGGGCTGACATGGAGCAGATCTGAATGTGGCTTCAGAAATCTCACACATGGGTGCCCCTGTGACCCAGTGGTCTTGATGGGATGACATGTCATCTTAACATCTCTGGTCCGATTCCCATGGAGAACTTCTGTTGCATGAGATCCTGTTTGGTCTCCTCCCTGCCACCTAGTGGATGTAAGTGCTCCTTTTTGTTGTTGTTGTTTACCTCGACATTGCACCGAGCCTCTGAGTGTCCCCGTCACAAAACCTTCCCGGCACACACATATGAAGCTGCCGAAAGTGTTCCTGCACGTCTGCCGCATTGGACACACATCAGCATCTTGCTGACACTCGTCTACATCTGCAACAAAACACATACATTGGTCCAACACCAGCAACACATCTGGCTAATTTCATTGCACAACAGTCCAAACTTCTTGTCCACACAATCCAGCCCACCCTCACCTTTTTAAAACACACACACGCACGCACCCCCAGTATCTCAAGGACGACATGCTTAAATGTTTCTTGTCTTTGCTCAAAACAATAATTACCTTCAAAAAGACATGTGTGGCAGAAATGAGTACCTTGACCTTGCAACCACCTCTTTGTACTGAGGCTTTCAACGGTGCACTGCTGTTGAAAAACAAGCAATGACCCAAATGCACAAATGTGTTGCTCCGAATGTTAAGTCCCCAAGAGTTCCTCAGTAGGCTACTGCACATTTCTTAATAACTGAATAAAATCTCTAAAGTCATCTAAGGTCAGCTGTGATTCGATCAGACACACCCAGCTACAGTACGTGTTTTATTCTTCATCTAATCCATTCTTTTTGACCTTTATTTTAACAGGATCCTGTGCAGACCACCAGAAAAGAATTAAACAAACTACCTAGAATGATAACATAAATAACTGAACAGCACAAAACTAGAAGGTAAAGAAAACCCCAAATCAGGCAACAGATGCTTTCTTTATGAAACTTATGGTCACTGTGAGAGGTGGTACTATGGCAATTAAGTCATCAGGTTGTAGTGATAAAACACTGTGTTGTTTTTGGTTGACATTTTTATCTATTTTAGAGTTCGGTGGAGTTTTGATGAGATCCTTTGCTTTGGAGGGTGAATACTTCCCACCATAAACATTCCCACAGTGTGAGAATGTCTCCTTAACAGCCGTGAGAGAGGCTGCAGAGGGCTCGCTTCATTACAGGACAGGAGCTCCCTGCTGCTGCCGAGTTATCGAGAGGGACTTCAGTCACAAAGCAGTTGGACACTGTAGGGTATGTTTGTCTTTACATCAGGTAATTAAAGGCTTTTTTCCCATTGGGAAACTTGAAGCTCTACTCTTCTCCAGTTCCAGGGCTAACGCTCGGAGGCGCTAATGTTATCCTGCGTGTTTCTTCTTCCTACAGCTTAGAGAGTAACCTGGTGAATTATATATCAAAAGGTGCAGCTCGATCAGAATTGGTGTGCTATTACTTTTCTTTACAGAATATGAATTAAGAATATTAATTTGCATAAGTCACAAAAATCTGAGAAAAATTTCCCATAGAGCAGTGATACCCGACCTGTGGACCGTGGCCCCCTGGTATTGCAAGTGGACTGTCCAATCATATTCAAAATAGTATGATTTTTGTGAAAAAATCAAAATCAAAATAAAAAACAAAATAAAAACAGGGGAGACCAGGGATGTTTCAGATCAGATCTCAGATCCTATAACTTTCAGAGTGTCCATGGTAGGACTCTCTAATTTTCTTGTTTTTCTGATAGGAGTCACAGTAAGCCCAATTGTGAGACCAGCACCAAGGCAAAAAAACATTGCCCTGTTTCTAGACGTTTCTGTCTGCCTCAGCCTGGAGTGCGTCTATTGTCGCGGCAACCCACTCAAATTGCCATGGCAACCTCTGAGCCAAAGCCACAGCTGAGACTCAGTCATTTATCAGGGACTCCTCTGATGTCAGTTAATCTACTTCTGACCCCTATCTCCCATACATTTATATGAAGTCTCTGTGGAACACAACCACACACACATATACACACATACATGCATGCGTGCACACATACATGCACGCACGCACGCAAACACAAACACACACAAACTATTTCTGTGAGGAAATGTTCTAATTTATTATTATAACTCATCATTACATTTTGTTGTTTAGCGACATCTAGTGGCCAGATTCAGTATGGCATGAGCTATGAGAAAAGTGAGGTGAAGAGAGACAACGTCAACATGAAAGGAAGGTTAGGGTGGATAAATGGGTCAATAGACTAATTTTTCTAGTTTTGTCCAACATGTCAGCTGATGTCTGTAAGGCCTGCTGCTGTCTGGGGACATGCTCCTATGGGTTGTATTTGAAGACTGACAAAATTACCTATATGGTTGTTTAGTAGCTGGGGCAAATAAATTACCATCTGTTAATTAGTTGGGGCAAAATAAGAACCCCACATCCAAAACACGAGCACAATGATTAAGAATGATGAAGAGAAACCAAATCACAGTTTAACATGTAAAGTGGTAAATCAAAACATGTACCATGAATCTATGGTGATTCACCGAGGTACCAAGCAGAGGGGGTGTTTCTATCTACTAAGGCACTACCTTCACAGGTCCTGTTGTCAGCGGCCAGGTGGAGGCCAGGGGGACACAGACAGCGTACCACTCCCCCTCTCTCCATCTGGCACCCAAACTGGCAGCGCAGAGAGGAACATGCGGCCTCTCCTGGAAGACAAACAGGGAAACACTGGCTGAGGATCGGTCAGAGAAATGGGCCACTGGATCACCGCTGAGACACATGGACATGGGTACAGGCTCTGCAACACTGGGACTGGTTGTAAAACTATAAATAAAACGGTGACCAAAGTCTACCGAAAACCCTGTTTCTTAACATAAATTACACATTTACATTTTTTCCCTTGAAATACCCCATTACCAGAAAGCTTTGTTATGATATCACTTTCTATAATATAAACTGTGAATTTCTGTCATAAACATTTATGTGAGCTTACCAAGGTGGGTACACCAAGGACCAAGTCCTCAGATACTTTAACCTCCAATTATGGTATAAAGATGGCAGATGGCTTTTTGTGGAAAACTGATGCAACATCAGAAATATCATCCGTCAGTACATTTGGATTGTTAAACACTGGCCTACCAGTTTGTAGTGTTCTGTTTAAAAAGGAAATTACTCACTGGTGCAGGTGTATCCATCTGCACTGAGTATGTATCCAGGTTCACAGTAACAGCGATAGCTACCGTGTGTATTCATGCAGCGCTGGGAACATGGTCTCTCCGGCAAACCGCACTCATTCACATCTGGAGTCAATATGAAACGTTATTCAAGCAGCAGATAGAAATCCTTGTGGTAAATGATGCAGAACAACACAGGTAATGGTTGAGAAATTAAAACCATAAGCCTGATAATGATTTTGTGACTTATACTCTACCTTCATCACACAGCAGTCCTTTATAGCCTCTGGAGCATAAACACTTGTCTGGTCCCACACATTTCCCATTTATACATGACTTCCTGCACACTGCTATAGTAACGATGGACACATTATAAACCAAAACTTGTTAACATCAAGATGATGGGAGTAAAGTGAAGGTGTATCACATAAAGACAAATATAAAAGCAGTATTCAGTCTTTTTTTTAATGAACTTTAGGGTAAAAATGTGTAAACACAACTGTGACATGTATAGTGTTATAAAGTTGATCTAGATGCTGTATATTTACACATTGCAGCAGGTACGGAGCAACATTAGCGTTCACCTGAAGTCGTTTATGGGTTAGATAGTCTAGATGTCTACAAACATGTTGAATGGTGAGTGTGAATGACAGAAAAGCTGTGTGCCGTAAAACCAAAACAATGAGCTCAAAGGTGTTAAAATGCACTGCAGAGCTGAGGAGAAAAAAGTGGGAGTGGTATAATAAATTGCGGTAAATTTGTATAGAGTCATTGTGTCACTGTGCACTGGCAACATAAAAATATTCAGTTAAATTGTATTTCAAACTAAACTATAAACTATACTTAAGTACAATATTGTACTACTGTTGATGAAAACATGTATAGAGGAAGTAAAGCTATAAATGAAAAAGCAAGGATCAAAGGTTCTTTACATTTATTTCACTATTTCCTACTGTTTGTTGTTTTGCTGTGATGCAGGGCTGCTAACCCATGGACTCTGGGTAATATGTCATCATGTAGTTGTGCTGCCACTAAATTGCACAGTAACTTACGCTGACAAATGCCGCCAACATTCCTCCATCCGGAACAACAGGAAATAGTTTGACCGTAGCTGCAGTGTCCTGGCTGTGCGAGACCCTCAGTGCGCTCCAGCGCATCCTCCACTGACCTGTGGAGGCTGGGACAAAAGGTTATCAGATCATTAAGCATCGCCAAGACCTCGAGGCCTTCGGCTTCACCTCAGAGCCCACACAGACTGATGCCCTGGAGTGAAGCAATGCATTTTACCTCCGGTACAGTTTGAAGATAACTGGCCCTGAAGTTTTTCCCAACAGCAATTGTAAAAAAAAAAAAAAAAAAAAAAAAAGAAAGAAAAGATGAGATATACCATAAACAAGTATTTGAGCAAAGGTATGTCAAAATAGCTCAGTAATGTAATGAGGACACTGAATGCACATGTACTGTAAAGTAATTGTCAGATCACATACATTATCCACACTGTAGTGGAAATGCAATGCACTATAGGCTACTATACATACAAAATGCCAAAGGGGAAAATATAATGTACGATGATACAACTTTTAAACAGTTTCCTGTGTGTGGTTTTTTGCAAGCCTAATTTTTCACCAGGTGGTTTGATCTTCTCCCACATCTTTGTTTACACATATCATAACCATGTCTATACAGCAGGTTAGCAGGTCTATGGAGCTCACTGGAACCTACTTACTGCAGCTGTACTACCCCAACTACTTATGAAACACCTTCCTTGCTCCTTTGCATTCATATGAAATGTCCTTATATTCCGAGCAGTCATAATTTCTCCCTCATTAAAATCTGCTGTCATAAACAAAAGTGCAATAAACTACATGGCGTACGAGAACCACTGAACACGTTTCATTCCTTGCTGCTGTTAAATCTCCTCACACCCACACTGCACTGAGAGGCTATTAAATGATTAGACACAGGCCAAGTAGGTTCATTTCACATGGAGGAGGCCACCAACAGTCTATGAGGGAAAGATCCAGAGCCTCTCTCTCTCTTTTTCTTAAGAGAGCAAATAAATTGCACAGACTCTTGTTGTCAACATGTGATATTTATATTCACTACCCTCAGGGAAACTATAACAGGCCTACATTGTGTGAGAGTACTCTAAGAAGATCCAAAAGCAAAACTCAGATTCATTTCCAAACACTTTGCTTTCATGGATTCTTACCTTTCCTGATGATGAGCCACGGAGAATGTGAAGAAATGCATCATCGCCACGAAGAACCGTATTTCACTCATTTTCTTCCACCACGGTTTTTATTATAACCTTTTAAGAACATATTAACTTCCTCTTTCCTCTGAACCCTGCTCTTTCTCTGTCCAATGAGACACCCGTTGCGTGATATGTGTTTGTTTAAAAGGCAATTCTGGAGGTGCCACAGCGAATTTGAATGCGCATGGGTGTTTGAGAGTTGGAAAGAAGAGGGAGGGTGGGGGGTGGGGGTCACATGGTGTAATTGTAGGGTGCTCAGAGAAAGAGGTGTGACAGTTCACCTGTGTGCAAAGGGCAGAGAGGGACAAAGAGGTGGGGGAAAACAAAGAGACAGACAGTCTAAGAATCTGTGTTCAAGACTCAAAGAACTCAATAAATATATGAGTTAGATGATTGGTTAACAAAACAATATGCACTCATGCCAAGTCAAACCAAACCTGAAGAAGCCATCGGCCTAAGCCAGGGGTGTCAAACTCATTCCACAAAGGGCTGGTGTGGCTGCAGTTTTTTGTTCCAACCAAGCAGCAGCACACCAGACTTGACTCAGTTAATCAACTGATCTCAGTCTTCAGACAGTGGATTGGTCAAACTGTGTGCTCTTGATTGGTTGCAACAGAAACCTGCAGCCACAGCGGCCCTTTGTGGAATCAGATTGACACCCCTGGCCTAAGCAATAATAAATGTGTGTGTTGATTAGGAACTCCTCTGACTCACACACTCACACAAAAACAAGTTGACAGTGTGACGCCTGATGTTAAGGTCATGGGTCTGATTCCCATATTGACAGGAATCACATCCTGTCATGTGAGGATGAAAGCACCAGCAGTATAATTGAAACCCGCAATTTGGGTGTTTGTTTGTTTGTTTGTTTTTATAATTAAGATAGAACCTATCAACATTTTAGATTACCTTCACTGTTAATGATCCCTTATTGACCATCCCTGAGCTAATCCCTTTTGTGTGCTCGCTGAGCTTTGCAACTTTGTAGACTTTTGTAGACATACACAAAAAGCAACATAATATCCTACAAAAGATGGAAAACTCATCTGTGTGCTAAGCCTTGCTACTACAGTATGAGAATGTGCAGCAGATGAAAATAAATAAATCAACAGTTATTCACAAAAAGTGCAAAACAGACACAGAGGATGACTAAGTGTTTTCTAAAAAAGCTGGGATGAAGATCTCGGGGTCGGAAATAAGTGCTGGCAGCCTCAGAGGTAGTGCCTTTGAAGCCTTAACTATTACCAGCTCTGATCAGAGTGCAATCAGTTCTATTAAGCTCAAAGGCGGAGTCCATGTCTGGATGCCTGGTGGTCCACTCACCAGGCAGAACCACAAGCACACGCACACACTCGCACACACATCTTGCCTTGATGCTGCATCTGTCTTATGAATGAACATCAGCTGTTAAAAACATCTTTCAAAGGTTGATGTCGTGTGTTAACTTCCCTACAGCTTCACTGAAGGCCCAGATCAAACTGATTAAACCTCGACGCACAAAGGGCCTGTATTATTTTTGCTTGTTTAACCAGTTTGCAGCAAACCAGACTGTTCTGCTCTCAATTGACACCTCAATTTGTCCGACCCCAAAACAACAAATGGAACATACTTGGCAGCTTCTCCCAAACCTGTTTGGCTAATTATGAGATTACTTTGGGTAGGTGGCCCCAGGGTGCCACCGCTGCAGAGGAGGCCATGGCTTAGAAGCGCTCAAACTGCAAAGCTCACAGTTTTTGGATTTAACCAATTGTACTTGTCAAAAAAATGTGATCGTATGAGGTGCTGGATGACAGAGAAGAAGTTGCGGTTAAGGGTGACTGAAAATTGAAAATTGATGTGCGTAAAACTTTTGTCTCAGTTCATTTTCAACTCTGTCTCTCTGCGCATACACACACACACACACACGTACAGCTCCCCACCCAAACCTCCGTCTTGGATGGTTTTTGTCAAACGTGTCACCACCACACATCAGCAAGTGAGGTGGAAAGAAACCATAAAATAGCTTTGCATGGTCTGCCTTGAATTAGCGCCAAACCTCACTCCATATCTGTCATATACGATACAATTAAACTTAATCCCGCCTGCCAAAAAGGAAAGGAGTGAGGGAAATGGAGAGAAAAAGAAAGTGGCCGTCAACAGTAAAACAGGATGATAAACGTTGTCGGTGTGAGCGCAGTGTGTGGCAAGTGCAGGAGTTGATCAGAGAGGCGAGCTGTGCTCGCTTCCATCTGCCAGTGTGGACTTGGTGGGAGAGGATCGAGATTTTCGAGTGTGTGTCAGCGCCAAATCTGCAAATCCTCCTCCTCCTCCTTTTTTGACCACATTAGAGGTGTAACACACTGGTGGTCTTTGATTCCTCAACTTGAAAAGGGATGCCCCCACAAAGAGATCAGATGTCATTTAAAGCCCCTTCCCCACCCCCACCTGCTCAAAAAACATATAATATCATTCATAAATAATGGGGTTGGAGTGAATCCCCCTAATGTGAAAATAGGATTCTTGGAACAGTGTTGGTGGTCAGTCACACAGAACATGGAGACGGCCCTTCTGCTCTTGTTAAATCCGACCCGTTCATTTGTCATAGTGACAAGCGGGTGTAACGTGACAATTCAGTTGCATTTTCAAACTTTCTTTAAAAATATTTAAGATTAAAAATAATGATTAAAAAAAAAAGCGCACCAGAACGTCGAGTTAAACTTAATTTCATAACTTCTCACCATCATTTCAGAGGTAAAAACAAACGAAAACAGCTTAATTTTGACTAAATTGTCCAAGAAAGAAATTGACAATGACATAGGATTTACTTGCCAAGAAGGAGACAGATTTGTGTAAATAAATTCACATGCGATGTAAAAGTATGTATTTAGGCTGTATATTTAAAAGTGTAAGAAATCACTATGTCACAGGACATAGTGGAATATTTGTTGAATCCACTTCTAAGCTAACATTAGCCAGTGTTGCACACTATTGGCACTGTAGGTGAGTGGACAGATGAGCATGAAACATTACATCACTTTGATTATCTAAGAATATTTTTTGTCAGTCCTTTACATGAGAGTTGATCCACTGAAAGTTTGGTCTCATTAAAAAAAAAAAAAAAAAAAACGTTTTGTCAAAACCTGGTCACACATTGGCAATAAAAACATGATTAATACATGAAAATTGCTTAAATTCCTTACATATACTAGTATATTCATTATAGTTTCGAGGGTGTTTGTCTGATTTATGAGTAGCTGCCCTCGGACTTTCATCACTGCCAAGTGGCTATAGTTTTCGGGTTAATGCTTTTAACAGGTGACCTGGTGATAGACAGTCCGGGGTCAGAGTTCAGAGGGGTATGCAAAGGAGTTGCCCAGGTGTGAGGGGTCAGAGGCCGCAGGTCAGGGAGGGGGTCAGCGGGTGAGACACCTGCGAGTGCCTGATGAGGACAGCAGTGATGGTTGTGGCAGCGGCAGGACAATGTACCAGATTTGCAGAGAAGAATGGGGAGGAAATCATGTGCCACCCATCACCATGTTGCTGATCACCTGGATGCAGACAGACTAACTCTAGACTATATGTGGTGAAATCAATATAATATCTGCATCACAAGGCAATTTGATTTATTATCATAAATCATTATCATCTCGTGAAATTAAAGCGGAGCGATGTGCAAATTTTCTTGTCTCAACAGGCAATGCAACTGAATCCCATGTGCACAAGCCATCAGGAGTGTGTCTGAACAGGTTGGCCACTGTGTGTGAATGTGTCCTTCGTATGGCTGCAGTCTAGGCAACAATTTGCAATTTGGTTGACCAGTACATTTTTCTGAGGTGCAGAGAACCTGAACCAAATTGTCAAACATTTGCTTTTATTAGGATTTTCTGTTGGGTGTTGGACATTTGGCTGGACAAAACTGGCAGTTTGAAGATCCCACCTGTCACAGCTTTTATGTGCATTCCTCACTACTTAATTTTTTAAAGAGTAATTTCCTAATGAAAAGAGGTTAATCCTCGTCACAATTCATAGCACCAGGCTGGACACAAGCCTAAAACTATCACTATCACCGCCAAATTGACTGACAGGTCTTGCACAATGGAGAGTAGCGTTAGGGCTTGGGTTAGGGTTAGGGATCGTTCTTTCCTTCCTTCCTTTCTTCCTTCCGTCCTTCCTTCCTTCCTTCCTCCCCAGTCTGTTTGCGTAACAACCTCTTCCTGTCACCACTTTGCCATGCCTGTTAGGCTATAGCTACATTGAAAGTACACAGTGTACAGAGAGGCAGTGCAGCCATTAGACACAGAGCTTTGGAGAGATTAGGATGCACACACAGTACACCACCGCCCCAACGACCACAGGCAGTCTCTGTACCAAAATGAGGATTAGGGCTTTGGCAAATGGCAAGGCAGCACCACAGAAGAACAGTTAACCATGCAAAAGGCACCAGAGCATCGCCAAGGAAAAATTATACACCATATGCATTTTTACCTTATGTGGCACTGATGAGTGGGCAATATTTTCTGAAAAGGAATGAGCAATATTTTTTATTCAATTCAATATTTCACTGAGAAAAGGCCATGTTTACTCAGTAATCCTCCATTTCTGTAATAACAGTGACTTGATTTATTCATGATTCATTTTGTAGAGTGTGGTCTAAGCAGCGGTTGGAGTTATGGGGGTGCATTTGTGTGATTGTGTGGATGTGAGTGTAAGGCCACGCACTGTTGCAGTTTGTTGTGACAGCAGAGCCATAAACAAGCAAGACTTTTTTGTTTACCAAGCCTTTCTTCGCCTTTATGTTTAGCAGTAAATGTTGATTCATTAGACGGGTGTTTTATTTTTATTTTGAATGCTGACATGTTAAAAAGCTTTCGTTAATTACACCTCAGATCTTCAGGATATGGGAGTAAATGCAACTATTTGCTTTTTTTTTTTTAGCAGACAAAAGGTTCTTTCTTTTTGAACCTCATTGTGGTAATAGATGGAAAGTCATTACAACACATTGCATGGGCACAAATCCATCCATTAACACTACCACAAATGTCAGCCCCCCCCCTCCCCTTCAGTTATTTCACAAAAGGTTAAATAACTTAAGTTTAACAGGGGGTTACATGCTGAAACTCTTACCAAAGTCTTGCTGTCTCCGGAATATTAAATGTCCATCATCTGCTGTAAGATGCCTCACAAAATAAACTGTTGTCAGTCAAGTAAAAGGCTGCACTATGTCAGCTCTCCCAAAACAAAAACTGGTGTTTACACATTTCCATTGGATTAAAAGAGCCATTTGTGCATTTTGGTAAAGCTACATGAGTTAAACATCGATCACCAGTCAACTGAATTTAGTATACTAACACCTTAGCCCTACTACAGCCAGACTGCATCATCATTTTCCATTACTGAGTCACTCTAGTGTCCTGGCCGCCTTGAAGGAGAAGTGTTTTTGAATTCTCAGAGTGAGCATGGTTAACATTGATTCTTTGTGCTAAGTTAGGCTAACTTCCTCCTGATTCATGCTCCCCATTTAAAGCCCCTACAAAGAACTTTCATTTTGTGTTTCATTTTGGTGACCCCTGTGGACAAAAGCTGTAGTTTTCTCATTGCAGATCCTGTCCCAGTATCAGCGAAAATACAGCAATAAAACTGAGTTGGTTTTTTACTGGCTAGTGTAGCAACAACTCAGTGCTAATTTATAGCCTTGTCAGGTGTACCATCTCTTCCAGTCTGAGTGCTGTATATCGTTTCACCCAGTGGACCGACCCGTTCACTGCCTCCCAATATTTACACTGTTTAGAAATAGCTCATCTTTCCACCGATGGCCTCATTTGCTGTTGTAGGTCACACAGCAACATCAGCAGAAATGAGAGACTTTTGCATATCCGGTTAAAAGTTCTTTATTGTTGCTTCAATATACGACAAGAAGACAAGAAGAGAATGACTGATTTGTCTGCCAGATCATCTACCATTTGCAGAAGAATTAAAAAGCCTGATGGCTGTAGGTAGAAAGGATCCATCCACCACTGACGTTTTTTGGTCTGTCAAGGTGTTATGAAGTAATATATCAATTTTCTCATCAAACTTTTGGAGAGAAAGTGAAAAAAATGTGACACCAGCCATGAAGTCTTGTTATCCACTATTTGAAGTTGAAGGACCTGATCATGAATAAATTGTGTGCAATACAGCAGATACATGCTGCAGGGGGATAATGGTTCTTGGAGGACCTATTTGTGTTCATGCTTGATTTTATCTCTCTGGTGTGTGTGTGTGTGTGTGTATGTGTGTGTGCATGCGTGCTTGTGTGCTATCACTTGTGCAAACCCCAACCTCTTTGCTAGCAGTGTGTGTGATAAACTGTCTGGCCCACACAGCGCAGCAGAACGGGCCGTGCCTGCACAGATAACAAGGCGGCAGGCATCTGGCAGAGTTCACTGGCCTGGACACACAGACACACGGACAGAGGGCTGATGCAAGCTATGGCCCCACTTCAGTCAGAGGAAAACCACATCTTTGCAAGCACAGAAAACCAACTGCGCTTGACTTTCTTTTCCCTGTACTGTTTCTCTCTCGATTTCTTGTAGGGCAGGAAAGTTCTGAGGGGGAGTCGGTGTTTGAAGAGTAAATATGTAGAAGAGCATAGTGAACAGAAAATTAATAGTGAAATAGTTACAAGAGGACAGAAAATTGTGCTGGGCCATTTATATTGGAAATGGGATACACTGACTAGTTTGCTCTGCTGCATGGATTCAGGTGCTTGTGAACATTAGTGGACACTTACATTGACCTTTTTTGGCTTTACTCAGTGTCAGTGGTTGACACACAGTTTGACAAACGCACACACATACACTATTTGACCCCAGTGTTAGCTCTAGTGTTAGCAGTAAGGCTGCGGCGGATGTCCCTCTGTTGACTCTGAGTGATGTAAGCTTGAGATGAGCCCTGCAGATTAAGAGTGAAGGCAAACAAAGGGCCTTGCCAAGATGAGCCGCAGTGTATACAGATTAATATAACAATACAGCCACACGAGCGCTGCCGTAAACCATTTGCATAACTCTTTTTAAAGTGTTTCGGAAAATTTCCTTGCTTTGCTTTGAGGAGATACCCCCACATGGAAACTTATACCTAGGTGGTCCATTCCACCCAACATCAGTTGTTTACCTAGCCCGGCTGAGGATCATAGAAAGGGGAAGCAGACAGAGAGCGATGTGTTGTCTTTGACAGCCACACACACATTCATATAGATCACACACACACACACACACACACACATAGAAATATGAGATATATGCAAAAGTTGCACACACACTGCAAGGACCCTCATGCCTCTGTACATGCACTCACAGCACAATAAAATTTATTTTGCATTTTTTTCCTTTCCAAATTAGGAAAAGACATAACAAGTGGACAGGAATGCTTTATATCAGTGGTTCTGAAAACTGGGTGAATGAATCTGATTCAGATGCTGGCGAGGGGATTTTCAGAAAGCAAAATGGCAAAAATGAAAGTGAGTCAAATCTAAAATGTGAAGAAGCCTGTTGGTATCATGTGAGAGACTTGTAACTCTTTGGTTTAATGACTGCTTTAGGTCATTTTTAGGTAATGTTTAATTTACCCAGCATGAGAAACATGTATTTAAAAAAGTTTCATATTGTTTATCTGTTTAGTAAAAATAATTTTAGCAATGAACTGATCAATCTGAGATAGAATGGTATAGATGGGGGGTGGGGGTCAGGAAATAGTGTGGGTCAGGTTGTAAACACAGAAGCAACAGTCCACAAAAATCTAAATTAAACAGCATTTTATCAAACATTTTACTACTTACTCCATCACAGTCTCAGCACTCTAACGGGCTGGACATCAGGAAAGCAGGGTGATCTTGATTGTGAAAGCGAGAAATGTCTCTCGTCCTGTTTACTACAAGAGTTTCACTGGAAGCTAAAATCTGGTCTGACTGAGCCATGAGGATATTCACGGTTCAGCCCAGCCAATCAGATTTTGACATGCCCACCGCGAGCCAATCATCTAGTTACTGTCAAATTTTAATATTAGTTCCTTTCTCTGCCGCTGTCAGCTGTCGTTTGCATTTTTTATTTTGAGCTGCCTCCACCCAGTTTCATCAGAACCAGCTGTTGAATGGTTCCTTCAAGTTAGCTGAGGAATCCTGCTGCACATCACATCCATACTGATCATCAGCTATTCAGGCTTTCAACACAGGACTCTCACTTTCATACTAAGGATTCAGCTCCTTTTGTGCACATATAGAATGAAGTGATTTCTTGTTGAGTCTCTAAACTCTGACAAAAACCAGATCACAAAAAAATGCAACTGGAGGTAATAAACAAGAGGTCTGGGATGACGTGTGTATTCAGAAACCGAGTCATGACATCGGCTACTGCACACACACATTAACATGCAGCTGATGTTTTCACTCAGAATGTTCTCTTATCAATGTTTTATGGATTCACAGTTTTCCAAATGTTCTCTGTTACACTTTGCTCCCTCTGCAGCACAAGACCTCACGCTCACCTCTTTTTTTAACCACCAACCCCTCACCCCCGTCACTCTTACCTGTCGCCCAGCACTCAGTGCTGCTCTCAGCCCTCTGTGGGGGTTTAGCATGTGTTAACATGACAGATTGAGCCCCAGTGGGAACCTTAATTGCATCATTTCATGGATGCGAGTCAGTGCTGTGGTCCGGGAGAGTAAACAAGCTCTGAATCCAGGAGCAGAAATACTGAGGATAGGAGAGGTGGGGGGGAGTGATGGAATGAGGAGTGGATGGATAGATGAACAGAGAGGAGGACGAAGATGGATACCAGAGCTGATATAAAGAAGAAAAGAGGAAATGCTTCAGGAGCGGAAATAACTGAGACACTGTGATAAATTGAGGAAGTGTGAAATATGAGATAGCGGAGGTGTGAGGACAGCAGGAAGAAAAAAATACCTCAGCTAATAAGAAGCTGACAAAAACCAACAGCCCAAATCCACCCAAACCTCCTCCAAGGTGGTCGCTGAGTGCAGTTTGTTGTGTTATGTGATAAGCTGAGAGTTTAGTGAGACAGAAGTAAATGGCAGCAGCAGCGGCGGCAGCAGCAGCAACAGCAGCAGCAAGCAGACCAGTCGGAAAGTGTGTCTTCATTAGTAAGTGATCGGGGTCCAGGGAATATGAGAGTTCAGCTGCCTCGGCCGTGCGTTTCAGCAGTAGTACTCACTGAGTAAGCCCAGAGTAAACACATGAGGTCACAGAATACACTACGCAATTAGGGGTGTGACAAAACCAGATATACAGCTGGGGGATTGACATGCACACAGATGTACACATGCACGCACACACACACACACACACACATATAAAGAAAATGCAGTTACAGACTCACTGAAGCAACCAGCACAAATGTTTACACAGTCCCGATCCAATATTCTCACATAAATCAATATGTTGGAACCAGGAGCGGCCACAGTTTATATTGAAAATCACAAGAGAGCAGTGCCAGGGTGGACCAACACTGAAGTTAATGCACGAGATTAATCAAAGTTGCTCCCCAGCTAGGATCCTACCCCCGACAAGACATCATGACTTCATATGTTAACACATGACATCAAATGTGCAGCACACATTAAACAGTGATTTCCACAGAGTTGCGGTATTGTGGTGGAGTGGTAATGTACAGTTAGATCACAGTGGAAACAGTTATTCATGGGGCACGGAGAGTCGGGCAGAGACTTGAAGGGATGTCACAATCGTAGGGAACATCAAGAGAGGTTTCCAGAGAACTGCCACTGGGCGGACATGGGTGGTATCAGAAAAATCAAATCATTTGAGTCAACAGCTACAAGAATGGGTCATAATGTGGGTTTGATAAAGAGGGAGACAGAGCCAGACAGAGAGAAGATGAGGAGGTGGGGGGTGGGGCTGACTCGTCTTTTTTGTGGGTAGTTAAAGAAGTACATTGAAACATGGTGGTCCACATTTTGAATAATTTAATTCAACCAGTTTTGCTCAAATATCCAGCCCATTTTTGTGCAAATCAAAAAGTGTTTAAATCACATTACATGTATAAAACCCTGAAAAGGCTATTTACCAATTAGCCCATTAAATGCATACTTCACACAGACTCTCTGGCTTTTCAAGTTTCCACAATTAGCTATGGTTTTTCCACCACTTGAGCTACCATATGTACCTGCACTGACAGACTGTGTTACGTTTGAAGTTCATGCACGCAAAAAGAAAAATAAAATACCCATAAAAGTACATATTATATAAGAATGATCTGATTTTCATTATCTCCCAGATGGTATCTTTAGTAATTTATACTGTGTGTTTTACTTTTGGTTTTCAAATGGATGATCTACAAAGCTATTTATCTGCTATTCATATCAGTAATAGTATCATTGAAGGCCTGCCATTAGGCAGAGATGTTCCAGCTCCTTCGACAATACCAAAAACAGCAGTGAAATTAATGAGTCTATAGCAGGTATGGAACAAGTTGTGTCAGTGAAGGGAGCAGAACACAGTGTTTGGTACAGTAACAGCGCAGTGTGTCAGCAAAGTGAAATACACACCTGCGTCAATATGACTGGATGCCTCACAGCTGGTGAATGTAATGTAACTGCTCTAACTGACCCAATGCTTTACTTTATAAACAATGTCCCAAAACAGATTGGATTATAGTAAGATAATCTTTTAAATTGACAAAACCAGTATAATTACCAAGTACTGTCAGAGTCACCTCTCTCCCTGCACTTATGACCTCAGCGCTCTGTGATCAGTCACATGATGCTCCCGTATCTCCGGTATTGCAAAAGCACTTTGGCTGTGTATACCTGCCTAGATCTATAATAAATATCAATCTCAATATCTTAGTATGAATAATGTGTAATGTATTAAAATTAAAAATAAAGATTCAGGACCTACAGCATGTAATGACTGATGCAACTCTGAATTATTAAACCCAGTTGTGTGCATCAATTATCTCATTGTTGGATTTCTATGACACAGAGCAGTGATAGTCTGTAACCAGAGCAGCTATTGAATATCAGCTGTAGTTCCCAGAGGACCTAATGCATTACTAAAGAACACGCAGTATAATGAATTGCTCACTTGGTTCTGGATGAGAGGGAAAAAGAATGACGTGTCTCTTTTTTAATCACAGCACTATTGTTTCTCTCTGCTCCGTAGGCCTGCTCCTGTTACCCTATAAGTATTGCTTGTGCTGACTCTTTCACTCATGTATACAATATTATAGCATGCACTTCCAGCCATCTCAGTCCTACAAATATTTGGTACACAGGCTCCTCATGTTTATTCAAAGTACTGGGTTACACTGTTTGGGAAAGATAGCCAGACAAGGGCCCTTTGGGAGGGGAAAAGAAAACTATTCCAAATGAAAAGTAATGATTCATGCCACAGATAGTGTATAAACTCAAATATACGCTGGACCTCGTAGCACGATTGGACAGTTCCACTTTATGCAATTTTGATTGGATCTGAACAGTGCATAGACAACTTAGTATTGCATTACTCTAAATATGGCAGTGTGTGCACTGTGTGTGTGTGTGTGTGTGTGTGTGTGTGTGAGAGAGAGAGAGAGACTGGAGTGAGGTGGGTGGTCTCCACTCACTATCATTATACAACACAAAGCCTCATTGGTATTTTGAGAAGGAAATTAATATTGCCATCAGCAGTGGCTCTTGCGTGTGTGCCTCCATGCATGCATGCGTATTTTTGCATACTTCCGAAAAACAAAGTGGAGAATTTCCATTTCATACGAGGAATTTTCAGCATGAATGTTTTTTTTTTTTTTGAGCAATGCCATGACGCTACATGACGACATAAGCAGCCATCACGCGGCTCTCCCCTCACTGTCAAATCTGCGGGCAGCTTTTCCATTCAGGCAGCGGTGAAGGGAAAACCCTGGGACTGCAGCCATGTTGGCCCCGGTTTAACTTAAACATTTTCTCAACATCCTTCTCTTTACTCTTCTTACCTGGCTGGAGGAAAAACCATCAGTGGAAATGTTGCAGCTGACTTACCAGAAATGAGACAATTCCCAGTATGGAGCCATGACTTCAGTACAGGGTGCCTATACATTTAATCACCATGCCATTATTACAGATTGGAATGAAACCGTCCCAGTCAGACTCTGTTTTAACATTTACAATGTTTACAATCTGTCAACATTGTTGTAAACCTGACTGTCCATATTGTAAATCTACCATGTGGCACTATCCTGTACATGTCATTTATTGCATGTCTGTGCATCCTGGGCTTCCTGTGTCTCTTTTCTGTTGAAAGTTTTTCTTATGTCCAAGGTCTCTGAGGCAAGTTGCATGGTGTCTCAGTAAGGATACTGTCAGTTTGAAAATGCATCAGGCAACTACTTGCATTGCAAAAAAAGAGGCACTTGTAGTGAGCAGTTTCCCGCAGGTCAGTGTTACAGGTTTTTTTCCCCCCCTCTTCTTTTTCCTTTTGGTTTTCCAGCCTGTAATTTTACTATTTAGTTAAGTTCAGTCTCACCACTCTCACTGTTTCTGGCTGCAGCAGGCAACTGTTTTCAGATAAAACTCCCTGTAGCACTGCAGACACCATTAGCAGCTAGTTGTGGTAAGAGATGGTGGTGACCAAAACTGAGGTTAAACTGGGCTTAAATTAACCACATGGTCAGAAGAGAGACTCAACATGAATGTTAATGTTCAGTGTCTATAGGCAGCTGTTTTTTGACATATAATCATCACAACAGCTTTATGAGGTGATAATGTGTCCTTGCTGTGTTGGTAACTAATTGTGCCGCCGCCAAGTGGCCAAAAATACTTGAAGTTGAAAGTGAAGTGAAAAAATGAAGCTCTGGGACAACTATCAAAAGACTGCAAGGGAAGATTGCTCTGTGATTATTTCAAGATTTAAGAACAACATAATTTAATACCAGACACGTGACATCTGTCTTTCAATCTTTAGATCCTAATGTAACCTGGTATTTTAGTTCATTCACATGTTGCCTAAAGATGTCAAAGAAGTCAAACTTTCTTCTTTTACATTGGTATACTTTCCATAATCTTCATGAGAAGCCTTGAATAAAATAAAATAAAAATATTGTGTGGGTATTTCACAGATTTTAAAGTTCATTCCCAGAAACGTCTTACAGTTTAAAAAATGGTCAGAAAATGAAAGACACATCAGACACATTTATAAACTAAAGGTTTTCCAAATCAAACAAAGAGACATGCTATAAATATTTCAGACATGCTATAAATTTTAATAGACATATTGATATTTCTGAAGAGAAACAAAGTTATCCCTAGTTTTATTTACAATACAGGAATAAAAAATAGTCACATACAGTACAATGGTAAAAACAACATAGAGAACTTAAATAATTATTTTATTTGTGTAACTACTTAAATAATGAAAATGGTTATTCTATTCACACCACGCCGTCTCAGCAGCTACAATGCAACTTCACATTAAGTGCTAAAAAAAGATAATTTTCCATTTTACAGCATGAATTCCATTTTGACTCATTTAGACCAGGTAGAGTTGATTTATTTCAGCAAACACAAGCAAGCCGGGAGATGAACAACAGATACATCTTTTTATGGACAATGACCTTCAATTAACCATGATGCTTTGAGGCATGTTTTTCAAAATAAAAGCTGGCAAGAAAGCAAAAAACTGTTAAACACAATGACTGATGGTTGCGTCAAGGCTTATGGTTTGGACTTTGAAATGGCAGAAGATCAAATGTAGAGTTCTTCACTAGACAAGTTATTAGTTGAGGTGAACATGGGCATGCATATGAGCTGCATCCGCATGAGCTTAACTGAAACAAGAACACATTAATGTGGCTCCAGACAATCCCAGTCTGTGTTTAACTGTTCTCTAATTAGAGAGTAGGGTTCAGTCTTTTATCTCCATTAGACAGATCCTTAGATTAATCTCTAATCTGCTGCTCTTCACAGATAAGGTCTGCCTCTGACTGTGAGCTGCTTCCACAGTAACTTGTTGGCCCGACAGAATCTTTGATCATCTCACAACAGAGACACATTTCTGACATTGGTAATGAAACCAAATGTCGGGGGGGGGGGGATTCGATGGGCTCAGCCAACTGCTCCGAATTACACTATGCAGGCACAGACATGCATTACTTTTACAATGGAATAAAAAAAAAAAAATGGAAAAAAACGTATCCTCACGTGTGTTTCTTAAAAGCTGCATATGTATAAGTACAACATGAAATAACATGGACTGACAAGCTTAGTGTAAAACTGCTTTCTATAAACACCATTCTCTCCCATATATTATTACGCTTAAAAAAATAAACCCTCCTCTATGATAACAATAGTAATGCTATAGGTTGTTTTTGCAATGCTAAGTAGTACTTAGGTAAGCTCTATTGGAAATATACATCACTGCACTATCTCTTCCCTTTGTAGTTTTGAGTCCAGGTTCAGTTTCAGTGTGTGACACAATGAAAGGAGTTTGTTGAATCATACCTGTGCTACTGTGTGGTGTGTATATGAGTGAATGTGAAACTACTCTCATTGCGCTTTTAATAAATGTTTAAATTCATTTTGAATAATAAAGTGAATGAAACAAAAAAATGAATACAGTGCATGGGAGCTAATAACTCCATTCAGATTGTATGAAACTGGCTTTGACAAAGTACAATGTTCTCACTCAGTCGTTTCTATTTCTGTGTTACATAACAGTCTTCTATTGTAGATCCATTCTGTACATTGATAGCAAAAGAGTGTTGCAAAACAAAGTATACATACTGTATACTGTTATAGCTTTTTATGACAATGTGCCCACAAACTAAATACAACATCAAAAGTGAGACAACTTGGTTTATCCCTCTTGTATTAGTGCCTGTAGAATAGTTTAGCACAAAGCACTGTGGACTCTCTGTGGCCCATGACCTCAGATTTTTACAGCTGATGATGAGGTTCCTTCAAAGTCTGTGTACTGTGTGTAGACATATTTTGCTGTGTTTTGAAAGGACCATGAGTACAAATTGGATCTTTGAGCCATGCCACTCCTCACAATTCGAATCCGTGGAGAACCTCTGAACAATCATCTGTCTCCGCTGCTATGCCTCAGACTCCTTTTTTTTTTTTTTTGAGTGGGGGATTGGAGGGATGTGTGTCTAAAGTTAGGCAACAGATAGCCCCTTGAAGATCCAAAGTCTTGGGTTAAAATGGTCTATTCCTGTGGAGTTCCTGTTCCTGCGGAGTCAGCCGTGTGTGGGCATTTGCTGAACAAGAGAGGAAATGTCTTAGTGGAACTTCCGTAACGTGGCCATGCTTGTCAGTCATCTCGCTGCTGTCTGCAGGACTGTCTGAAATGTGAACACGGCTTGGATGCCAGGCCTGGTGCTCAAGAGCAAGTAGCTTATAGGCGAAAAAGAACGAAGAGTTTGGTTTTGTGATGTGGATGAAAAAGCAGTCTGATGGGGATCCTGTGTGTGTGTTTGGATGTATACATGCCTGTGTGGGTGTGAGGGAGGTTAAGAGGCCATATTAAGAACACCTCGTTAGAGTCTGCTGGTGGTGGTAGGTAGATTTGTGTCAACTTGAGGACGACGGTGGGGAACTGCCCCCCTCTGCGCACCCCTATACGATATAGCTGGTCAGATCCAGGAGGTACGAGGTCATGTCAATGATGTGGTCCAGTATACCGTCTTTCTCCTGGTCGTTGGGCATACCCCTCTCACTCTTCTCACACTGAGCGCCAGAGTAGCCGCTCTTACACAGGCACTTGTTGGGCTCCATACACACTCCTCCGTTGCGGCAGGCTGGTTCACATTTGGCTACATCACAGAGAGGGAAGAGAGGAAAACAGTGGTGGTCAAAAGTAAAGTAAAAAGATGAGAAGAAACACAAATTGACTCATTTTGAATTTTAGTCCCAAAAGGTCAAATGGGGTTTTTGATGAGTTATAAAAACAACCACAGCAGGCCTGTTGTATATTACTAAACTACAATTGCACATGAATGTTTGTCTACATGATACGACTCTAAAAGCAGCAAATGCACATCTCCTAAATCATACTCACCAACTCGGCAGAATGGTCCCTCCCAGCCGGGGCTGCAGCAGCACTTGCCAGTGGGAGTGCAGTGTCCGTTCTTACAGTGTCTGGAACAAGCTGTCATCAGCAGCTCTGGAGGCTCCACCTGACGCTGGCACTCCTTAGGGGCATGAGGCCTGCAACAGTTGTTAAAAAGAAGTTGGAAAACTCAGTATGTGATGGATACAAGCATCACATGCCACGGTGACAAATTACACAAAGTGGGGCCAGGCTTTAATTTAATATTATCACTAAATGCTGAGGTCACTAATAGAGGGATCACGGGCTGGGTTTGGGCCCAGAAGCCGTCCGATCCAGACCCAACCCCCGACCCACAAGCTATAAATTACCAGGAATAATTAAATTTTTACTGAGCGTTTCTATTTTAAGGAGCACAGCTTTTCTAGCCTTTACAGTACTGATGACGTGATGCTCCACAGCTAATCACTGTAACTCGTGTCGATGAGTGAGATACACACAGGGGAGAGACCAGACAGCGGTCAGAGATCTGAGCCGGGAAAGTGGGGGAGTGGGATATAAAAGGGGGAAAGAGAGAGAACACGTGGGTTAAAGCTTGTCAATTGTTAAAATGTGTTAAAATATTTACAGTAGAAATGGTTGGGACTGCTGGGATGTGAGATGGGTGTCAACAAAAATGAAGAATTTTCATGTTCAAGCAATTTTTTTGTTTTTTGCACTATGCACTTTTCCCTTGTAATGAGAAAAGAACATATAATTATTAGAGTGCTTATTATTTATAATGATTATTAAGTGTGATTATTGCAGCACTTATTTCCTCCCAACCCTGCTGTCTGTCATTGTAGCTGTCTTGTAGAGAGGGGAATACAACAAATGGAAATGTCTGGCTGTAAGGCAACAGGGTTAAGTCATCGGCTCATTATTTTAAATTAGGTTAAATGTTGAGCTTACATCCAATAACAATGACTGTACTGAAAATAATTAGAGATGCAAACAGGGTCACAGTGATTTATGGAAGTCACGCAAAGTGCAAAGTAAGGGTGTGTGTTTGAATGAGTCAAGTTGTTCAGGTTCTTTGATTTTTTGCAGCGGATAATTAACACTCTACATTTCAGAAGTAAAAGGTTATGCCCAGCATTGGTTCTTATTGGGCAGATCACCACAGTCTCTACACGGTTTTGGGCAAAATCCATTCATAACATACACAAGTCCAACTACATAATGGCTAAGGTAAACAGTTAAACAATACAATGATATGTGGAAATGTCCTCTGTTTAGCCATTTCTTTACTACTTTACTATGATCTTAGATGATATGTGGGGATTGACAACAGGAAATAGGAATTTAATAAGAATTATTATTATTATGTATTAAATGTTATACATGGGTGATAGAAAAATAGCAAAGTGTAGGTTTTTAAATCACTTTAACAAGTTAAAATGAGTTCATATCTTGATAATTTGTAGATTTCTTTTCATCCAATATGTCATCAGTGTACTGAAGGTTTTCCTATACAGTGTATCGTATCTATTGCCAAAGATGTATTTAAACTACACAGCTACATATGTGTTAAACGGATAGTTCAGGTTTTTTGAAGTGGGGTTGTCTCCGCCCCCCCCCCCACTGAGAAATACTGGCGCATCATGCTACACCGAGACACAGGCAGTAAATGGTTTTGAATGGGGGACGATTAATCAGCGTATTTTCGCCTCCTATGAGTCCCGTCTCAAAATAACGCACCAGTTCAAGAGTAAGATATAAAGTAAAAATTTACAATGCATCAGCTGGTCGGAAAAAAGTCAGTTTAGGAATACTGAGTGAGTTGGTTAGTTCCAGATAAACTGACTTTTTTCTGACCAGCTGATGCATTGTAAATTTTTACTTTATATCATGCTCTTGAAACGGTGAACCATCGAAAATACGCTGATTAATTGTCCCCCATTCACAACCATTTACTGCCTGTGGCTCGCTGCAGCAGATGCGCCAGTACTTCTCAGTGGGGGGGGGGGGCAGAGACCTTTCTACTGCAGATATTATACTTAATGGCCATTTGTACCTCATACAACCCCACTTCAAAAAAACTGAACTATCCCTTTAAGTGTGGTATTTTCATCTTTACTGACTCGTATTTTCCTTAAATTTTCCCTACTTGAAGAACAAAACAAGGCATAGGGTTAACACTGGGCTCCCACAGATATAAACATGATTTTGGAAAATGCAGACACACACAAACACACACATCTCCACACCACATGCGTAAAGTCTGAACACCAAAGAGACATATTGTGATCGTTCCATATTAAGACAAACATCCAGACACGCACATCAGCAAATGGGCTGAAACAGAATTATTTCATATCACGCTCTACAAATCTGGAAATAATACAGTGGCTGTGTAATCAAGTTCAAATGTGAAGCATGGGTTACTGCCTGTTGCCCACTGGCCACACACACGCACTTGTCTTTGTCAATGTTTGTGGAATAGAGAGAGGGAGAAATATAGATATGCAAACAACTCTGTTGTACAGAGGTAAAAAGCCGACAGGACATTATTTATACACTGTATATTTAATGCTCAGTCCACGGGAGAACAGGCCTCACTGCTCTCCTCCAGAGAGCAAATGGTCAATCAGCAGTAGAAACCAAAACCAGGTGGAGCTTACGATCTCCAACCAGGGTACTATTACAACTGAAATCAGCAGTGTCTTAAATTAACCGTATTACATCCATCTGAGTAGTTGAGTTGACTGTGAATTCCCTTCTAGATGCTCTCTTTATTCAGCTGAGTCTCATCTGTTCTGACCTTACAGTAAATATTATTTCTGTTTTACCTACTGTACAGGTAGGTTAACGGTGTGGACAGACGTCAGCTACCAGTAAAAACCTGTCAGCCTGTGAATAAATGACTCTATGATGCTGTGTGAGGATAACAACATTTATTTTAACTGTGCAAGTGTTTACTTTGCAGTTTGAAAAATGTGTTGCAAACTCTGTGACAGATCCACTGACTGATGGCAGTGACAACTGTGACTGTGACTGTGTGTGTGTGTGTGTGTGTGCATTAAAGTTGCTTTAAATTTGAAGGGTGGGGAGGGAGGGGGTGATTCCCATGCTCCCATCAGCACCCAACTCCAGACTCCATCCACACTGGCTTTTGTTGTCGCAGGCTGCATGTAGTTAAAAAAGAGCGAAGGAGGGAAGCAAACAGAAAAAGAGGGAGAGAGAGAAAGAGTAAGAGTCCCTGGAGGATTGGGGGGTCTGTAGCTAACACTGTTAATAGCAGGCAGGGGTCAGCAGCGCTACTAAACAGTTTGTACGACTGCCAGGGTGGCTGTGAAAACAGCACCTGCTGGTAGCGCCACTTGACAAAGGCAGCTGGGTCAACAGCCACTGTGGGAATTTATCAACTTTGGGAGGGGTGGTGTATGTGTGAGAGCGAGGGAGTGGGAGAAGGGCGACAGTGCTCACACATGAGGTAGTTACATGGACAGAGAGCAAGATGATGACGACAACAAATATCAGATAAATAGATCAAAGATTGCGTCATAATTGAGATGAAAATAGAAAGGAGAGTGACGCATAGAAAACTTTTGAATGACTGCAAAGATGGGACAG
This sequence comes from Caranx ignobilis, assembly GCA_021432705.1. Lineage (NCBI taxonomy): Eukaryota > Metazoa > Chordata > Actinopteri > Carangiformes > Carangidae > Caranx > Caranx ignobilis. The sequence goes on from MU269982.1 coordinate 7,421,050, forward strand.
AGAAACAGGAGGACTGATGTGGGTTAAATGTTAAATCTGCCCTCTCTTCTGTCCTTGCATCAGCTGAACATCTTAACACTGACATCCTTTCAGGTCTGTGCCATCAGAGCAGTGTGGATGCTCTACCTCAAAATTTTTCCTGATCTGTTTGATTATTATGTTTGTCAGTGTGTGTGTGTGTGTGTGTGTGTGTTTGTGTGTGTGTTTAGCTTGTTGGCTCGCAGGGCCTGTTTGATTGACATGAGGTATATGTGAGAAAAGGGCTGTGGAGTGGTGTACATTGTGCGCACTAACAATGGCTTAATCAAACGGCCCAGTGTGGTCTCTTTTGCTGTTTTGTCATCCGACTCCATTGTTTGGGGGCTTCTTTTGTAGCTTCATTCCCTGTTTTAATTGTGCAAGAAATTTACTGTGTATTGTAGGAGCCAGGGCTATTCAGTGGGACTGGCAAGCAGCTTTGTCAAGGGGAGGACCACAGCAGAGATGCAGGAAGATTTAGGAGGGATAGGAAAATAAAGAAAAGGCTTTTTTTTCTGCAGCGTGCTGGGAGCTAGCGTACCACACGCTCACACAGGCTCACAGATGTGCATGTTCGCGTGTACCCACCACCCACACAGTAACACAGAGAGGCACACATACAGATAAATATATCCACAAACGAGCACCCGCGGCCTCCTTCCCCCCTGCACATCTAGTGATTTGTGACTTCCATGGCTAATGTAGTTCATAAAACGAGGTCCCAGGACCCTATACAAAGTTCAGTGTCTTTTTAAGGTCTCTGCTCACTGTAATTCAATCAGTCCAGCCTGCAGCTGACAAAACCTGATTGTGTGAAAAGTCCGTCGTAATACAGCTTTCCCTTCTTCTCTGTGGAGCGGGGCTGTAACAAACAGAAAGGCAAACTGCATTTTACACCAGAAACCAGCGGGAGGTCTGGCTCTATATGTTACAATTAAGCTACTGCCAAGGACCAACTGTAAGAACATGGCAGATTCTGGCCCTGCATGGAAGGAGGGCAACATGTGCTTTTTGGATTATATGATAACTATGTAACATTATTAAATGGTTCCCATGGTGTATTGTACATACACAGAGGGACTGAAACAAATCCCTGGCTTGTGCTGTACCATAATGTCATCATGTTGTTTGTTAGTATGTTTCTTTTCTAAGAAAGAAAGGCATCTCTCTAACATTATTTGTTCTTGGCAAAAATATAATGCTCTCACTATACAAATAATTATGTTATTAAATGCAGACTCAGTGGGGCTGAAAAGCAGCCAGACTTGCTGATGAATACCTGTCCACAGTATATGAGCAGAGAAAATCACACATTAAACTCAAGTTTCGCTCAGTTTGAGGTCTACTGCTTTCTAAAATTAATATTCAAGGCACATGGAGGAAACAACACTGAAAAGCAAAAGAAAATATTTTGTCTATATTTTGTCACATAGACATTATTTACATATTTCACATTTTCAATTTTTTTAAAATCTTGTCTTCAAAGGGATTTATGACTTGTTTAAAGTAATCTGAATAAGCTTGCCTTGCTCATTCTTAAACTTTGGGATAAACGGAATAAAATCTTAACCCAAATGTCCAGTTCCTAATTATTCAGAGCCTTTCCAGACGTCTTAAGGTAATCATATAGAGATAATATGAGTGGAAATATTTCTATCCCACTGTTATACCACAAACAAGCTCTGTCTTGCTCTCTGCCTCTCTCTCTCATACACTCTTACACCACACACATTCAGCATGTTTCAAAATGCATGGTGGCCTATTTATTATTGGAGGGGTACTCCAACTGACAAACAAATACCTAGAAATGAAGTCATCTGGCCAGGACATGTTTACACAAACACTGCTGAGGGATTTTATGGCTGATGTTTCCCTGTAAGCCTTTACCGCTCTCCCTAACAGTTCCTCTTCCCCCCGCTCTCTATGTTCCCAAACACACAGTTGATCAAAACACAGTGCTTGATGCTATACTGAACCACAAAAACACAAAAACCACCATACTCTAAAACAAACCTCTTTCTGAAAGGGCTTTAGGGTCCAGATGTCCCTGCAGTATGGAAGAGAAAAAAAGGGAAGGACCACCAGACTTGATAACACGTTGAGGTCAGACACGTTAGCTACCCAATTTACTCCCCTCTGTCACCCCCTCTCCATCCTCTCTGTAACAAGATCCTAATAACGAAGCCAGAATGTATTAGGAGTCAAGAATCCAACACCACAGGGTCCGCACAGACTAAACAAGTCCAGTTGATGGTGGAAAGAATTGTTCTTTGGGAGAAATGCGTCCAGTGGCCATTGCCAGAAAACATAAATACGGAGCGAGCCACCAGGGCCCCTTTGAAACATCTGTGGTGTAATTAATTGTGCTAATGCCTGGGTGGCACTGTCGTCACCCAGGAATAATCAGCTGCGGATACATTTCTATTGTGATTCTGAGGTATGCAAATTAACTTTCTCTGTGTCTGCTTCTCTTGCTTTATCTGCCTCTCTTAATCAAATCTGACCTCGCCTAAAGAAATTCTACTTATTTGGGACTTTTCCTGTGCATTCAGTATGTTCAAAATTGGACATGACCCACTTACTGACCTGAGCAGACAGCCCCCTAACCCTGCAGGAGCTTACTCTCTCAACTTCCTACAAAAGTCCTGATAAGAAGATAGGCAGAAACTTAAGGGGGTTTCAACGTGAAACCTAAGAAGCGATTGGTTTGAATTACAAAGTCTGCTTATGTTTGCAGTGATTTCTTTGCTGCCAGGGTAATATATCAGACAGAAAAGCTTATACATCCCTCCTGTATCATGTGGGACGAATTCATGCCCTGTCTGCATATTTTCTGGTCTTGAGTGACAAATGTTTTTCACATGTACTTGGCTTTGCACAAACAGTTTATAGATCCATCACTATCAGAATCATTTCTAATACTGTGATACATATGGTAAGTATTATGACACAATGACACATAGACACACACACGTTTGAATTATGAAGTCGCACTCACGCGTGCGCTCCCTGCACATTCCAGTCGTTTTAACTAACTAAGTATTAGACTCTACAGAAACGGACTGGCTGGCACCATTCAAAGAAACGTTGATGCCTGTGCTGCAGGCAGCGATGTCCACATAATGACAAATAAAATGTGCACTGTGTTACATGTATGGACATGTGCATATGTTTCGACATGTGTTTAAACAGAATAAGTGGAGGTCTCTTTGCTTGACAACAGGTGCCTTTGTGTTTTCCTTACTCTCAGCAGAATAAACCCTGCTGTCAAATGCTCTGAAAATAACCAGCAGGCAATAGTTACTAAACTGAACACTGCCAGATAGTCGCTGTTGCTGTTATATACTTACACTAACATTTTGAAATGCTATGGTTATTCTCCAGTTACTACTTCGCATTTGTTTTGGCCAAGGCGGGTGGTGATGTGATGACTTGTTGAAGGGCATAAAGGTTCTGGTCACAGTGATGTGCTAAGCATGTGGGAAGGGGACATGTGTGAGCAGTGAGGACTGAAAATACGTCACTGCTGTAAAATGTTAGTAACTACAGATCCTCAGCTGCGTGAGTGTCAGCTCGTCATACAGTATGTGAGGGATTATCTTAGTTTCACCATAAAATGAATTCAATGCGAAATTAGATCTCATTAGAAGGCATGTAAAAAATACTGAGAGATTACTTACTTGTGGACCTAAGACCACACTGTATAAATATATGATGATGGAATAAAAAAAAAAAGTGACACATTCAGACCAACCCCAAGAAAAATAAAAAATACTACTATTTGATTGTACCTTTTGGGATCCACCAGCTTGTAGAGTTTCCCACTATGTGACTGTGCCATGCTTTTACTGCTTGCCAGAATGTAGACTTCGCCTGAAAAAGAAAAAAAGTCACATGGAAAAAAATCCATCTGCATGATTTGCATTACATTCCATACAATGTGCTAAATACTTTCCAGTGATTACCCAATGCTTGAGGACGCATATAAGTGCAATAACATGTGAACATCCATGTAATGAGCAAGAAAGAGGAAAAGAGACAAAAGGACAGCACATAGGATACAAGATGAAATGAATTAGTATAGCTAAAGCTTCTGCAACGCTGCACTTGCCAAAGGACTTTCAGAAAAAGTTTAATGGGACAATTGGATACTCATGACTGGGAACCAGGCGGATAATTTAATGAGGAACAAGCCCGCGAGAAAATTCCATAAGGGGACAAATTGTAAACATGTGTCTGTGGGGCCCGTACTTTGGGACACACTCCTGCCCCCTTCCACAATTTTTGCACCACTTGCAAATCATTATCAAATGCAGAATCTTTAAATACTTCATCAAATAGTGACTCCAAGACCTGGCAAGGACTGTGATCAAATGTGTCTGATGGCTGTGTGAGTGATCCACATCATGTGTTCGTTGTAATCAGAAACACCAGAGCTGACAGTTAATAATTCTGTGAGTATCTGGTGGGGGTCCAACTGGTAAAATGCTCAGTATCATAATAACCCGCTCACCTCAGCTCACCCTACCTTATCTTAATGCCGCAGCCCCCCATGTAAACAGTAACACATCTGCCTTGTAGGTGGCCCGATACAGTGAGTAGGCCATTGGAGTATCATTGCTATCTTATGGAAATAACAATTAACCCACAAGTAAGTATATACTACTTAATATCCTGTTGGGAATGTTCCATTAAGGTAAAGTCAAACAGGTGTTAGTTTCCCTGTAGTTTTGAATGTCACTTCCTGCTAGCCGGGTGTTGCAATTTTCTTCGATTTTCAGTTGTGGTTCGATGCTCTGTTAAGAGTAAAAGCTTACAAACGTGTTGTTAAACAACCCACTGGAAAATTCCACACTACAATGTAAATATATGAACCACTGATAAATATACAACAAAATTACTCTAAGTCATGATTTTTCCATAGTTTTGACATCCATCATTTGAAGTCAACAAACCATCAAGGGTTCATGTTGTAAAACATTATAAAATATGCTAACACATAGTTGTCATTTTTCTGGTTGTTGGGAGGAAGGACAAAACAAAGGAAGAAAAAAAGAAAGAAAAGACAGACAGAGCAAGACTAAGGATCCAAGAAGAGACAGAAAACAGAGAGTCTGTGAAGAACTTAGAAGGTTTGCTATCAATGCCCTACTAACCCAGTTCATCCTCTCCGAAACCCAAGATGTGTCCCACAAGCATAGAGCCGCAGGAACCGACTGAGCCCAGGCACAGAGCTTTCTCCTGCCACTGTTCACCACTCGCTGATGTTGACAATGTCGACTTCTGAAGGATCCGCAAGTTACTGAGGCAAACGAAACACACAGAGTAGGTCAATTACTGCAGTCATTGTGGGTTAGTATATCTCATGTAGACTGTCACATAATACTCTATGGTATGTATTCTGTGCATGACATGCATGTGTCTTAAATTTTCCAGTGAGAAATACAATACAATTCATTTGCAGAAGATTTTCCATGTTATAGATGAGATCTGAAAACAAGGACAACCTTTACTTCTCATAACATGGTTCATTGACCCATCATCTCATCTTCATGTCCCACATGGTGTTATTTAAGACCCTGGCTTTTGGTTTCAAAACAAAGTTCACGTTGGAGCCTTCACTTAGCCACAACAAAACGCCCCCCAGTTTTAACAAGGCAAAGAATCAAACTACCACACATTAAAAACAAACTTATTTTCCCCCCACGTGCATAGAACTTCGAAGAGAAATTAGAGACATGATCTCAGATAGAATGAAACTCACAAATGAACTGTACTACATGGAGCTGGTATAGTGTATCAAAGCTAAAATCAAGGAGGGCCTAGATCGAGTACACAGGGAGTCTCTGAAGATTTCACAACACACAGTTGCATTAATAATCGGCAGTGTTTCGACATTCACCCCATTTTCTTACTCACCCATTTTTATCTCCAAATACATAACTACCATACAGTCTTCTCGACTGGCAGCCCCTGTAGATGAAGCCTCCCACAGGTGGTGCCCCTCCACTGGACTGGAGGTCATAGACAGAAGGCTCATTTTCTGAGGGAAAAGGATGTAACATTCTCATTTAGCCACTTCTTCATATTCCACTGCTTGTCATCCAAACTATTGCTAGGACTGCACACAACCTTATCACAGAAGCAATCTCAATATTTATCAATCTGCATTATTCAGTAGTTGTAATCAACTAAGTTACTTGAGCGCATTAAATATTACCCTTCACTACAATTTATGTTTATAGTAATTGCTCCATTGTTTGTGTTAGAATCAAAAAGATAAACAATGTTCATTTCATTTGTCTGGTCCATTAGACATAATGGTTGTGTGGTTCCAATTAAAGAGACTTCCATAAGAACAAGGAAGAAAGAGTCTTGTCTTAAATAGGACAGCAGCATAATTTAAGACTTCTTCCCGCGCAGCCAGCTACTACAGCATGTCTTTATCAAAAGTGGAAGAGAATATATTAATCTTTTATTCGTAAGAGTGATGTTGAAGCAACATGGCATGTTTTTTTTTATTACACTTGTCTTGGCAAAGAGAAATATGAATGGAGGTTTGCTGCCTTTAAAAATTTATGATCCAAGACTTGGTGTGCTCATTTCCCAACTGTAATCACTTTGGAGTTTGGGTAACTGGCTGTCAGGGATCTAGCTCAGTGAGTGTTTGGTCTGTGACAAGAAGCAGTGTTAAGTTGGATTGAGAGATCAAGGCCGAAGGACTAATTTGGGTTGCCAAAGCAACACTCTTTGTAGAAAAGATAACCAGCCCAACATGACCTGGATCAGATAGCGGTAATTTGTTTTTTGTAAAGAGATGTAGGCTAAGCATTGTCAAGGCACTGTTATAGATTGTCTTCTCAATGTGAGAAGAACGAGGCCCCTCTCAGTTGCATTTTCAGCAATGCTAAAACATCATCTAGACAGTTACTGCTGCTGACAGCTTTAAATCTTACTTGTGGACACAATCTCACATTCTCTTGGCAAATCTACACTCCACAAGGGGGAAATCTTTCTAGATCACATCATTTTTACATTTAACCTTCACTGCACTCAATCCGGTGTGTTTTCTAAACCTGTTGCCAAAACATGATGTTCTTACAAAATGAAAGGCATTTGTAAAAACAGATGTCATTTTCAGCAGAATAAATTTTAGGGGTTATCCAAGAGGTTAATGGATTTTCATTTCTTTCTTAAGACGTAATGCCATCAAACAAAGCTAAAATGTTGAACACAAGTTGTATTTATCATGAGCTACATTAATATTATAAAATAATAATGAGCTCTTAATATATCTTTTATGAACATTTCTTGTCAGTTTTCACGGAAAATGTAACTCACCATAATCTTTCCCCTTGGTAATCTCCAGTATTCTTCCTGATGATGAGTTTTTGCCACTGGCATCTGTACAGAGGATTAGGAGACTCCCATTGTCCGTCTGAAGACGATCCACTGCACACCTTCGGTACAGAATGTCAGAGATGAATACAGGAGAAACAGAGGTGATGTCTTGACACTTACCAACTACAAGGTGGCAAATTGGCAGCAGAACAGCCTGAGTTAACGATACTCTTTGCGAAAGACAACAAATAGTAGTGGCCCAGAAGTTTCTCGTCGTATGTTTCACTCACCTGCCTGGGTCATGTAATCCATGGGCAAAAATTTCAGGTGGCTGGTTGGTGCTGTTGAAGTATGGGTTGTTCCGCGGTATGGAATAAGGTGATGTGCAACAGTCAGTGTCCACGTCAACCCTCAGGACAGACCCTGTGAAATCACTGCATTCAAACACACAAACAAAAAACACCTTCACAACTCAAAAAGACTCACTCTTGGGAACTCCAAAAGCACTCAATCATTTGCGCGTGATCATCTGACTTGCGATCTCACCTGAGTCCATCCATCTCCTCCATGTCATCCAGGGTGATCATGCCATCTCCCAGGATGATATGCAACAGACCATCAGGGCTGAAAAGCAGTTGGCCTCCTAGGTGCTTCCTGTGCAGCTCTGCTACTTCCATTAGCACCCGCACAGTCCTGGTGTCCACTTGGTTGGGGTTTTTCCTGAGAAAATAAGAAAACATCATTGGTTTTCTTATCATTCAATCATGATTCAAGAGTTATGGTTCCTACATGGCAAAGTGACTGATATCTATGAGAAATCCATTTCTGTACCTAAATGGTTCAATGTGGTCTCATGAATATTCAAAGCTATACACCCGAGTATGATCTTGCTAAGTGGCGTCTGGTTGCCCAACAGCTAGACCACAACTGTATCTTGTTTGTGGGAAAGGTCACTGAAGAAATAAAATAGATGAGTTTGATTGTCTTTACAATTACTTTAAAAATCATTGTGTGGTTGAGTGAAAAAACACAATGGTATGGATAAGAGATGCTGACATGACATAAACAAAATCAAGCATTTAGAAACTCTGTTGTCTGGAGACATTTAGATTAGATCCATTGCACTGGCCCATTAAGGTGAAGACAGTGGGTGGAACTCTGAAGATGTAACACAGACATCTAAATGTTGCACAATTCCTGGTGCAAAGTGAGGATTTGGCTTCACAGTATCAGTAACAAATATTTCATGATGTGTTATTTTGGGTAGTCCTGCAATTTTTAAAAAGCAGCTTGCCAAAGAAAAAAGTGGTCTCTTAAACTACCATCAAATACTTTAACTGTCACTTCTCTATTGGACCCCCAAATTAAGGTCTATACACTGCAGTCACTGAGACTGCGTGCCAGGACTATAATGAAGATTAGGTCATTAAGTCAAACATACAACTGTGATTATGCAAATTAAAATGTAACACGCTCGTGAGAACAGGCTGTTTTCTTAATCACGGGTCATTGTGAAGGGAGTGTGAAGTATCTACACAGCAAAAGGCAAATCGCAGCTGTCATCAAGCTGAGTCTTGCAAATGAACGGCCACTGCACATTTAGCAAACAGTGAAAGTTAGTTTGACCTACATTCTTAATCCCCATAAGAGAAAAAACACTTCATTGCATCTTTTAGAAAGAGTACTCTGTGCGCCCTTGAAACTCCTTTCTACTGTAGGAGCCTAAATGTGATTTTAGTTAATTAATATTTGGACAATAATTTAAGTTCATATGTTAAATGGTGATCATGTTTATCTTCCAAGAAAAGGACTATTTACATTGATTGGAGAGTTAAGTATTTACAGTTCATATTTACAGTAAGTTCATACTTTGATTCATTGCACAATATATGTGTGTGGATAATTTGAAATGTTAAAAAATTTTGTGTGCATTACATTTGTAATATTTGGGAGTACGATGTGGCTTTCAAGTAACTCTGCAACTTTAATTGCCTTTTGATATGCAAGTATCTGTGTGGGTGTGGATACCTGGTCAAACATTCAGTCAGGCAAGTGTGGAGTGTTGAGTGTGCAGTTTTTTGACCTCTCCCTCCCTCTCTCCTTTTCTCATTTTTGGACCACTGTGTTGTACCAGTTATTGTTTTTATTACTTTGACTGCAGTAAACAGAGCTTAATCGAAAGGATCCTGTGGATTTTTTTTTTCGTTTCGTGTGGATTACAAGCTAAGGCTTCGTTAATAAAGAAACTACATTTACTATGATTAACATGGTCTTTCCCTTATTACATTAAATGCTTACTTTCATACCCTATTCAGAAATGTGGGCATAAAGGGAACCTTGTGATATAGGAACCTTTAAGCAATTGTAGTTAAAAAATATCCAGATTTCTCTATGCAACGTACATAAAGAAATGTCCAGTCTATATTAATCTAGTGATAAAGAGATAAGTCAGATGTTGATGCAGTTAAAGACCACGTAAAGTGAAATCCAAGGTTTGATTGAAAACATGTGAAATAAGTTACAGTATGGTTGCTGAAAACAGGTGAAAAAAATTGTAAATATACAGTACTGAATTGTGGAGTTTGAGGGCAAAGCTGTTTCTGAGGACATGGAATTCTCTGTTTTTTGGGGGGGCGGGACTAGGAGGAAGCCTAATGACGTAATTGAGCCTGCAGCTAGCTATGACCCCGCCCTTAACAGCTTGACTCCAGCATCACTAAATAAAGTAGCTAAAGTAGCGAGTGCTATGAGGGAAAGGACACACAGTCCCGGTGAGGCGCTGGAGTGTCGGGCCCATAGCTGGCCGCCACCAGCAACAGGAGCCTTGAGGGCTATAACGTGATGACTATGAGGGCTGCCGCCATCAGCACAGGAGTCTCCGCTAGCCCTGATAGTGCAGCTCGGCAGCTCAATGGTCAGCTACACTAGCTATCAGGGCCCCGCTAGCGCGGCCAGCCACCGAGCCACGCTATCGGGGCTAGTGGAGCCACTCGAGAGACCCCGATAGGCCTGATAGCCGCCAAGCCATGCTGACAGCGGTAGCTCGAGCGCCTCACTCAGACTGTATGTACTTTTCTTTGCTGCTTAGTGTGCGTATCCAGAACATTCAGAATCAGAGCTGGACTCAGACTCTGAGACCCAAAGCCGTAGCTGCTCAGGTACGATGTGACAGTTAGCATTCAGTTGTTGGGTGGTATCTGACTGACAGTTGAAACACTGCCAGCTTCCAGAGCTGAGAGAACTGCTTGATTTTGTCATGATTTTAAAACCTAATTTCACCTACTAAACGAAATTTTCTAACATTCAGTTTTGGCAGGATGGTTAATAAGGCATATGTGATGTGACTAACTCAGAAAACAAATCTATTTTCACTTTACACTGACTTTAGGGCATTTGTCTCCTTTCAGGCACTGAGATACCCATATTTGAGGTAGATTTGGCACACACTTCTCCCATTACCTTGAAACGGTGTATTCAACCACACGGAGAATGTGGTCGTGTGGTCCGATGGCCCAGCGCTCTTGGTTGGTGGTGTAGGAGACGTAGAGCTTGCCATTCTTCTTGTAATTGGGGTGGAATGCCAGGCTTAGCAGGCCCCTTTCATCTCCACCCTGCAGTCAGATGAGAAACACAAAAGATCCAGGAGTTAATTATGTCCCTCCTCGGCTTCTGCTCGCCTGTGTGGAGATGGAATCACCCCCCTTGGCCATCTTCATCATCACCAAGACCACTACATGCAACCCCTACACACCCATCACCCCCAGCCCCCATCCCCTTTAATTCTTCAACCTCTCTAATCCCCTTTTTTTATTTATCCATCACATTCCCTTTCACACCCCTGCTATTCTCTCATTCTTTCTTTTTCTACCCTCGCCTGTTTCACTTCACACCTTCACCAACCTCCTTGAATATACCATTACCAACCATTATAAAGCATTTGACTCTGAGTAGAACTGCACCTCCTCTACAACCCCCCGCCTTTGCCCAGTCTTCTCTGCAGCCTGGTTATGTGCGCTTGTCCTCAGGGTCGGGGGCCCCTGTGACGCCCAGGCCCTCCCGGTGGCCTCCATTGTGCAGTGATTTGTGTGTGTAATCTTTGGGGGATATCCGTGAATGCTACGCTGAGTGGCTGAAAGAATTTATTAGCTCACTCACAGTTCATAGAGAGCACAAAAGTGCAGAGTGCTTCAGTCCATGCTTTTTGCTCCCCGTCCCCTCGCTCTTTCCCGGTTTACACAAAATCCATGCAAAATTCAAGGCTTGGGGGGGGGGGGGGGGGGGGGGGGGGGGGGGGGTTGGGGGTGGAGGTTAGGGGGGCAGAGTAAAAGAGGAAAAAAGAAAACCTAAACAAGGAAGAAGCTGCCAACTCCCACTGTCTTGGCAACATGTTTAGAAAACATCTAAATTGCTTGTGTAATATGTAAACCTTTGTCTTACCCCGGAGGCAGCTACATCAGTTGTCACTACCCTGGTGGTCCTCCCATCATAGTTAGCTGTAATAATCAGCTATAGCATTTCATTCCCTAGGCAAGGCAAGCCAGGTCGGCCCTTTATTTATGTTGTACTCTCTCTCACTATTTCTTCTTGACAAAAGAATGAACAGAATGCTAGGCTTAGGTGTGAAGAATGTTTATAAAGTGGTCCCTTTGTGATTGCATCGCAAAACAGCTTGATTTTTTGTGTTTCTTTCTTTCTTTGTTTTTTTACTTTCACTAACAAAGTAATAAAAGAAACAAAAGTGAGCATCATGCAAAAGAGTTATCCCACTCATGGCAAACAAAGACACATTATGCCAATTAACACAGCTGTGTCATCCTTCAGGTATTCCCTCTTAAAAGAGCAAAACAAAAGGAGTTCAAAAAGAGACTAGAGTGGCAGACTCTTGATAGGTGTAGTCTATGTCACAAGCCAAGGAACACACATCATAAATTGGTGCACTGGATCTTCTAGTTCTGTATGGACTGCATTAAGCCCTGCCCAGTCAAATGCAGCAGTGACACAGGCCACATGCGAATGCAAAAGAGATGACTCTTTGCGAAGGAATGTACTTGAAGTACCAATGAGCAACAACAGAGGCCCACATGATAAGCCACAGGGGTTCTATAAATCTGAATATAAAGTGAAATGTTGTGAAAGTTGACAAATAAATCTCCACCCCAAAAGGCAGAGTTCCTCTGCAAAAATTTATGAGTACTACTAAATGTCAGATCATTGAAGTCAAATAAAAAAAGGAGTTATGTGGGAGTGGATACAGCACACTATACAGCTGCATGTTAGCTGTTAGTCAGAGCAGAGGTGACTGCACTTTGCCAAAGAATGTCAAAAAGTTTCATCTTGGGAAGAGAAATAATCCACCTCACCTTGAAATGCTGGATCCATATGGTGGATTTGGGGATGCAGTGACCCACATCCCCAAAATAAACTCACCATAGGGAGTGGGTCGAAAACCACAATACCAAAGAGGCCTAGATCTAGAGCCAGAAAGGGGGACCGGACCACCAAGATACACAGTGGTTAAATGAGCTGAAATATTAGCTTCCTTGCTAATGACTAGCTCCTTCAGCAGCAGGCGAACAGCAGAGCTGGCACCAGAGCCATAAGAAACAAACGCTGCACCAGAGAGCCTTTCACTGCACAGCCATTCCAAGGAGATATCTTGATTAAAAAAGACAAAGTGCCAACCTGAGCACTGATTGTGGCAAAACAACTGCAGTAGGTAAGATGTTCTTGGCACAAAACTAATACACTATATAAACAAGCACATGTAGAGAATGAACAAACCACAGGTTCTACATATTGTCCATTAAATTAGAGGTTGCCCTTTGCACTGCCTTGTGTCACGGAACATTTAATTAGCTACCGCAACGTGTGCACTTGTGCTTCTTCAATTCTCGTGTCATCATTCAACTGTGTATATGCATGAAGCTGAGGGAAGGCTTAGAGGTAGGCTAAAGATCCTCTGCTTTAATACATAAATTTCATTAGGACAGTATTTCTACACCACAGATGTTAATGTTACTATAGTGCCTTACATCTTCTAACTTCTATCAAACTATACAAATGTCTCTACAGCGTCAACTTAAAACACATTCCATCCATTTTCCTCTCGAACATCTTTGTCTTTTTTATGACTGCCATCATTCTTCTGCAGCCAGGCAAGGGGTTCTGATTGAATCTCTCATGAGGTATTATCTCTTCATTTTTCACAAACACCTGCCTCTGCATTCCTCTTTTCCCTCCAATTCTGTTCTCTGGGGCTCAGGCTTTGGCACTGTCAAAGTGTTGGCGTCATTCCACAGAAAGCTGGGAAAGAAAGTGAGGTGCAGGGATGAGGAGCGGTTGTTATCGCACATCTCACGGTGCATTACATGGAATGCTGACCCTGTCTGAGTGGCCGAGGCGGTGACACACACACAACGCTACGATTTCCAATCCTGCAGGGGCAGCTGTCTTTGAGTCCTAGTGACGCATGTGTTGGCTCATGCATTGTTACCCTCAACCTTTTGATCCCTCCTCACAGGCTCATGGGCATTCCTCACTCCAAAAGACATTCCACATGAGTTGATTGGAGCATAACAATGTATACGCCCTTCACTCAATGACTACCTGAAGCATGTATGCTGACACCTCCCACACACACAAGACAATACACACCCCTCCTGTGTAGGATCCTCGGTTTTTCTCTTGTGCAATGAGAATCACACAGTCAAATATCCATTGCAACCTCTCCACCTGTTAATACATAAATTCTATGGGAGATATGCAGCAATCCCATGATACTGTAATCCCCCCACCAACCAAGACTAAGATACGATCCATCATCTGAGCCATAAAGTTCATATAAAGACTTTTTTTCCTGCTACAATTCAGCACTTCAGCTTTCACAAGCAGACATCCCACTGTCTGAGGATAATAGTGAGATCAACATGAGTTTGACCCCACCCCTGCTTCTAGGCAGAGTAAATAGTGAGGATGAGTAAGGGCACTTATTTTAGTCTGTATGGGAGCAGCCCTGAGCGTCTGATGACCGCTGACAGTGCAGAGTAGCAGACAGAAATAATAACATGCTGTGACTTATTTGTTTAAGCAGTGAAATATTTTAGTGGAGCAACCCCCCCCCCCCCCCCTTTGTCCCTGTTAACACAGGCTAATACATGTCAGTGGACTGTCAGCTTTGGGGTACCACTTGCAGATGTCTTCATTTATAACATTCTCTGTAACTATCACAGATGCTGCTCTGGAGTGTCTTCACTGAAGCTGCATAGTGCAAGATGCTGTCATTGTTTGAACAGTGGCTGAAGCCCTCCAAGTCCACAAAGAACTCCATACATCACAGAACAATAAGAAGACTTTTTATGTATGTCAAAAAGTATCTTCTTTGGCTTTGCCTTGAGACCAACTTCAAACAAGTTCAAGGAAGGAATAACTGTAGTTGTATCATGTTTAACTGTGCCTGAATGACAACTCTATTTTAATAATATTTAGTTTGGTCATTTTTGTTTTTTTGGTGGCAGAGCTCTATGGGCTAAAATCAACTCCAACAAGAGTACTTCCACATCTCCTCTACTGAACAACAGAGCGTTGGAAGTTTTTGTATGTGCGTAAGACACAAATATTGGTTCTCAAATCTATATTACATATTTGAAATATCAAATGACTTGAGTAGGAACAATTAAAATCTGCTGCATAGAAAAATTGGTCCGATCAGGTTTGAGCAGACAACTATGACAATGGCATGGGTAGCCTGAGTGTGTGTGTGTGTGTGTGTGTGTGTGTGCGTGTGTGTGTACGTGTATGTGGTGGTATGAGGACTAGAGTACAGAGATTGAATTTCAGGAGGAGAACACCCACAGCGCAGCGCGAAGCCCACACCACCACAGCACAGCATTGTTTCTGTGCAGTTCAGCTTAATTGGCACCGGGGGGATCCACGGAAGGAGGGGGATAGAAGAGGAGGAGGAAACACAGAACATTACAATCAAAGCATGTGCATGGGGCCAATGATAGACCTGTTATCTGCCCTGTCTCCTGGGTGCCTGGGTTCCTCTCTCTGTATAAAGGCAGCTCCATCCTGTTGATGCTGCCAGTAAACACCTTAGCCCTCCCCTGCTCCCATCCACCTCGTGTGGCTGGGAGCCCGTTCTGGCAGCCAACATTACAGAATAGGACTCCTGGGGCCTGTGCAGGGATTGAGCCACGTCTAATTGTCATAATGATGACTTTATCCACAACCAGTTTGGATTGCACGATGATAAGAAAGCTGTGCAGACCAGGGAGAGCATCCTGCAAGAAGCAGTTGCATATTCAAATGCTGTGCTCCGTTTGACTCCTTGTAAACAAAGGGTCTTGTCAGTCGAGGAGCAGGAGGCATGCGTGATAGATAAACTTCCTGTCTGGGAGTGTGCCCCCAAACATCCCAGCTACACCATCTCCTTGTGTGATCTTAACAATTCCAGAACAATTTTCAGACTCAAAATCTGAGATGCAGCCACGATAATGGATAAAAAACAAATATCAATACATTACTTGGAAGATGTGCAATGTCTGCACTGAGATGTCAAGGGAGTAAAAGTGTATGTCATATTAAAAGCAATTTATGACTAAATTTTGCCACATTTCCACCATCACAAGAAGAAATTTCAAGAACTTGCACCACAGCACGCGATTTGTTGACAAACATCTACCCTAAAAGACATCTGACATAACAATCTTAAAACATCCGCGACGCGCTCAAAAGATGTAAATGATAAATACTGCATTTGCACCTTTATTTTTTTTATTGCCTTGCCTGTGTTTATTTTTTTCTTAGATAGAGTGCAAAATAAACAAAGTAGAACACATGTTTACTTGCCCTGACGTCCTATCATGTAGGTCCCTAAAACAAGGTATTTGTGCTACTTCCTGTCAGAAATTCAGACATATCAATTGTTTTGGCTCAGCATAACATATATAAAGTTAACCCCTCATCATTTTCCACCAAGAGAGCAAGAGATGGTAAAAAATTATCACAGACATTGGACAGTCTTGTTGTCAAAAAAGAATGTCAAAGTTGCAACTGAAACCTGAGAGACAGTCGTTGTCGTTGTAATCATCATGTCGAGTATGCCGAGTAAGTGACCATGATATTAGAACCCGTAAAGGGACAATATGGGAGAGATTAAGAAAGCCATTAACCCATCTTGTGAGAATTAGCAGAAAATTAGCAGTGAGCACGATGTGTGCTGTACGTACAGTAAATTAGCAGATAATAGTGTGATGATTAGCTGCAACCCGATTTGATGAATGACTGCTTGCTTGGTATAATTACATAATTGAATGCTAATAGTGACCAGGCACCACTTCCAAGGGATTTGTCTTGGCTGGGAATGTTCCTCCCACGTTTACATAGGTGCAAACAGTTGCATTGTAAAGATGAGGAGTAGGGCTCCACCACCTTACTCCTCTACGCTGGAAATATATCACAAAAATATTTCATTCATCAGCCTTTGCTTTTCTCGTTCCTGTTTACATTCAGGCTTGATTTACATGCTACCCCTGTCATTCCTTCAATGCAGTTGACACTCTTAAATTCATTCCTACCTTCAGACCGCTCTGCACCAGCTTGTGGATGTCCAGAAAGGGCTCCTTGATTAGCTCAAGATCATGGTTGAGTATCCTGACAATACCCTCCCTTTCAAGCACAAATAGCCGCTGAGATCCATCGCCACAGTGAACCACGGCCACCGGCTGCCTCAGACCACTCAACACCTCCTGGGCACAGTAGCAGTTGTGTTTTTGTTTCCTGGGTAACAAAGAAGATACAGAAGATCAGAGACTAATAGTGGTGGTCAGAAAAATCCAATTATAAGGCTGAAGGGACACTAGAGAATGTAAAGTTGTAGTATTTGGAAGCTAGCATGAAATAATCAGATACTGATATAAACATACAACAACAATTAAACATGCAATTATTTTCAATAATTTTAACAACAATTTTCCATTAATAGCCATTTGCTTTAACTGCTGAGGAAAAAAAACGGTCACTTTGCTAAGTTGGGAAGTAAATTCACAACAACCTGATTCCATGTGCTCTTTCATGAAGTCGAATGTGCACTGTGAGGTTTTCCTTTTCTTTGCTTAGTTGGTGACTTGGACAGTGTTTTACACCATGTTCTATGCACCAGACCAAACCACTGAGAGCCCACTGCACACCATTGTTCTTTGTGGTTTTAATTGGAATTTTTAATTTCTTCTGATTTGACTCCCACTACACCCATCTGAGGGCACAACAAGTACAGAGTCATTTCCATCTGAAGTTTATCTGGAAAAATGTCTCATTTCGTAGCTGAGATCCACTGGTTCCCTATTTAAAAACAACTGGTTCACTATAAAAAAATTGTGCTTGGCATCAACCAGATTCTTCAACAATCTCGTGTCTGTCTGGCCGGTTGCGACTTAAGGCTGTGAAAGTCATCAGCAGTGTGGCAGATTATGATATCTTAAGGATGCATTGGACACACATATTTTATTAAGAACCATGAAATATTATAGGTCCACAAAGCCCCATTCTCCTCTCTGCATCACTGAACGTCCTCAACCACCTGTTCCCTCTCCGTCTTTCCATCTTCATTCAAAAATACCAGCTCAGTGCTGTGTGTGTATTATCTGTGTGATCTGTTTTCTGGCAGAAGTAGTGCTGGATGTTTTGACCCACCCACATCTACTGTACAGGTATCTGGCCAGCCTGTGGAGACAAGGCCAAAAACTACTGCAGCTTTCTCGCTTCATACCAGTGTGTAACTAGCACTTACACACTCCAACTAACACACATACTAGTGATGTATAATGATGGATTCTTCCTCGTCCTGTCCTGTTTCTATTGTGTTCAGAGAATGAGTGACATACTACCAGCCATAAAAATACCAAAAAGTGCACAGCTATTCCCTGTGTATTTCACAAGGAGCACATGAGCATTATAGCTCCACGCCAAAAAGAAGGCTATAACGTTAGCCAATGAGTTTCCCTGAATTTTGGCACTTTCCCCAAGCCTCCAACATTCAGGAGTCCTGCTTTATGTCATTTGGTAGACCTCTCAGAGGACAACGTGCAAAAGCAACAAATGCGTCCCTGGTTCTTTGACTGTTAGACGTTTTTTGATTTGATTGAATGTTGGTTGCTGCTATTCAGGTACACATGCTGCTTGGCCTTCTTGCCTCAAGGAAAACAAGAGATGAAAGGCATCTCCTCAAGGGCAAAGCTCTCTGTGATGTACAGACCTTTACAGTGAGGGAGACAGACTAAATGACACAGGATAAGCATTTTCATTATGGGTGCAAAGCTAGACAAAAGCAGTCTGGACAAACTTTAGGATTAGAGAAGAAATGGTATGGCTTTTCTGACTGAAAGTATGGGCTGCGTCGAAATGGACCAGAAATGGGACAGACGCTACGTCTGTTTCAACAATAACATAAAGCTCACAGCTGAATGTCATGAATTTGAACTCATAAGTACTAATGAAACCTGCAAACTTGAGTTGGCTGAAAAACATTTAAAAACTAGCCAAAAATAATAAAAAATAGTTATGTGCACATCTTCCATGGTGTAACTAAATCCTCAAATGGAATAAAACATGGTAAAAGTCAGTCTACAAACCTGCTGATATCTTCTATTTTCTCATCTCCCAAGTAGTTGGAATCTTGCCCTTGCGGTTGCTTTCGTTGAAAATCTGGAAAGCATAGACTGGCATCCCTCCTCCCATAGTACTGGCAGAACTCATCCACATCAGCTTGGAACAGTTCTAGCAAACACAACAGATACAGACATATACACATATACAGAGGTTATACAGAGGCTCTTACACTTACTGTAGATTCTGCATGGTTAAATAACTTCATAAACTGGGCTCATGTAGTCAGCTAAACCCAGAAAATTAAATGAAAATTCTCCTAATGTTGTTTTTATGGTACTTTATGTAGCGTATCATGGCTGTACTAAATGTGTGTGTGTGTGTGTGTGTGTGTGTGTGTGTGTGTGTATGAGTATGTGCAGAGAGAATGAAAGAGTAAATGAGAGTCAGAGGAAGAGAGAAAGGATGTGATGTGATGTGCTTGTGCATTGGGGAGGGCTGGAGTTATGCTTGATGAGCCAAACCAAATTCTGGCTAGACTGGACTGAAATGAACAAGTGAAGAGAAAATGGGCCAAACCAAATGAATCACAGATTAAACTGGGTTCTGCAGTGAACTGTGCCTCCTCCAGAGAGCAAAAAGATAGCATTCTCAATTTTAGTTTACACTGTCATACTGATTTATGAAATGATGCCTGGATTCATCTTAATGAAATCCTATGGAACAAGATTTTCTTTAAAGTCTGATCAGCAACATAGCACACAACAATTAAGTTGGATTCACTCCAACTGGATGGTCCGTCTTTTAAATATTAACTAGTTTTGGTTGTTAGCATGGAGGTGTTGGTGGACTCCAGCTGCTGGTACAGTAACTGCTGATTGGCAAACACCAAATTGAAAGCATGCTGGAAATGAACACAACGTTTCCTCTGGATATGTGCAGTACACATTAAAATTTGAATGCAACAACAGATGTCATTTTCTCTCTACATATGTGTTAGTATACATCAGCTGAATCAAAGATCATCATCATTTGAGGATTGGCTGGGTGACCTGTTCTTAACAATGATACATCTACAAAAACTATATACTGTATACGTTCACCCCAGACATGAGATTCAAAGCATGGAGAGTCACGTGGATGATAAATTACGTGTAAGTTTAAAAATTTACGACCCATCTCATGTCTGGTCATATGCCACCCTTGCAGGGCCACACATGCCATGGCATATCTCATCTAGTTGGTGTAGGAGCTCTGCTGACAAAAGCTGAACACAACTCAACACAACCCAATCAAACTGTCAACAGAAACTAGACTGCACATCAAAAACAGAATTTGAAATGACAGTAGTTTAATTTGTCACCATATTATGCAATTAGATACATATACCTTTTCTCCAGGAGTTCATCTAAATGGGCAAAGAAAATAAATGTCATTATTGCTGTATACGCAAGCTAGGGTGCAAAAATGGTGGACAATAGTTTCCCCCTTACAAAACTGTGTTTATTCAATAAATTGGAGTTATTCCCTCTTGCTCTATCCTTCAGAAAGATCTGTTTTTGAATACTCAGTAACACATGGGCACAGCATGAGAAATGAAATAATCAGCCTGTTAAATATGGCATGTAATTATGAATAAACAAAAAATGTTTTCAGGCTGAAAGATATTCTTTGCTTTTGTTGCCAGACAAAGACGTGATTTTGCCCAAATAGTGGCTGACTGTATTTTACTAATTTAGCATGTGAATTCTGCCCTAACATCATTCCTTATTTCCCTTTGGCTGGTTTGTTTACCTAAAATGTTTCAAATCCAGAGCCAAAAGTGATCTGCGTAAACATGGTAGTCACACACAGCTACGCCTCCAGCCAGTGCAGTCACAACATTATTCCCGGCAAAAAGCGAAGTGTGCAGTGGGTCTCAGAGGCCCTTTGCGACCTAAAAACAATCTTACCAATATTGTTTCCTTTAGTCAGTCCCTCAGAGGAAAGAGGAGAGCAAATACACCAGTGATAAAAACACAAACAGGACTCTCCCTGTCCCTCCTTTCATCTCCCTCTCCTGCCACACACCAACCACAAGGGCTAACCGCACCAAATACTAGAGGTGATAGGATATCCCCTCAAACATCTAAACACAACATGAAGATCAAACACACACACACATCCCTGGCTATACCACCCACCCACTTGTGTCTGCAGTTATCTTAACCATGCTGGTTGGGGACCTCGGGTGCAGGCTGGGGGAAGAGAGAAGAGGGGAAGACATAAGAGCAGAGGACTGCAGGAAGGTGGGAGGCCTTTATGCAGAAGTGAGAGTCAAGGCAGTAAATGTCTTTACGGAGAAATAGGGGCTAAGTGCACAGCCTAATCAAGGGCCAGTGGGAAGTTTCATGGGAGCAGGACGACAGTTATGGATGCTGTAAAGGCTACTGTTTCATTTTAAAACCTTTGGCCAGCCATTTTGAATTAGCAGAAGTGAAGGACTTGTCACACTGTCTGTTCACATGTGTGGTTATTTTCAGTGTTACTGCCTTGCATATTTAAAATGCCAACAGAACTGGTGGTGTTTAGGTAAAAAAACAAAAACAAATGGAAAAGAGAGGTAAAAGAGGGGAGGAAGCGCATGAAAAAGAAAAAAGATAAGCAAGAAAGACAGAGAGCGTAAAGAAGGATAGAGAGGTGGAGAGAAAGAGAGAGAGACAGAACTCTGTCCATACTCCTGGCTCCCCAGCGCTAAAGTTATACTTCCATCTGGTTATCTTCCAAGGCAACCTGGGTGGCCCACCCTAAGTACTTGACATCTTGATGCACTTCAGCAGTTTTACATACACACAACCTTTGTAGAAAAATAAATGTGTCATTCGTCACCACATATGCTGATCTGTGGAGGGTGGAGGGGGTCTGAGCAGGAGGAGCACGACACTGAACAGAGGGAGGGGGGATACTTCTCTGGATTCCTCTCTTGAGCTTTTTTGGTTTGACTCTCTGAGCCCATATGTCTATCAGCTTATGAGAGAGTCATGTCATTCCAGACAAGTTTTCTTCTGCTTTCCTCTTTCCGTGCTCCGTGGCGTCACCCTCGCCACCATCAGTGTAGTTCAAATGTTGTACTTGCTATGCCAGCAGGCCATTAGATGCAGACTCGGATGGACTTGGATGGAATGTATGTGTTTGATATTTGACTAGAGCTGCAGCATACCATGTGGGTGGGTTGCAGACAAATGTGTTTGAAACTGTTCTCTGTTTGCAAATCTGGGCAGATCTAATCAGTTTGTGGCGACAGAGATTGGAAGAAGACTTGGCTGGAGGAGAAAAGACAGTCAAAAAGTGTTTGATCATGTTTGGTATGCACTCTGAAGGCACAGGTACCTGTGATCTTGCATCCCTTCAAAGGAAATTGTTCTGAGGACCAAATGCTTTCAAGGGGAAGGGTTCCAATCATTTAACAGTAGCATATCCACAAGGGAAACAGTTGCATCAATGAACTTTTTTTTCCCTGTTCTGCGGAGTCTTCCATCTCACAGTAGGGCTCATTGTCAGAGACAACAGGAGCCAGCAAAGAAGCACTTGAACTATGTTTACATTCATGTTAAGCTACTAGTTAACTAGTTGACAGATTATGTTGGAGCAAGGCAAGTGGTGAGCAGTCATGTCTAGACCACAGCTAGGGTGCATATGCATCCCAAATACAGAATCAACTCCAGGAGTTCAGTCGTGTGAGTGGTATCCAGGAACAAGTCATAAAATAGTCCATTCGGCTCGAGTCAAGTTTTCTGGTACACTGGTCAGACTGGGCCTGTTTTTGTTAGTGCATGTGAGAAATTTGTTCTTGTACTGACCTTTGCAAATTTAATATTTTCCATTCACACGTCAGGAAATGCCTCAAATCTGTGTATTGTTACTACACTCAAGGTTTCAAAAAGCGAAATATTTGTAAGTTTATGCTGCTTAAAATAAACTTCCATGATCCAAACAAACCCAACAGAAACAAGAGAACAAAATTTTCTGCACCAGGTGCCATAAACACAGCTAGACTGTATACTGCATGACAAAAAGCACAAATGTTGCTCCACTATTTGCGAGACCAAAATATGCTGGATCAGTTGGCAGTCTAATCAGCAAACTGCTGCTGTGTCTGTAAATGTGGGAAAATTTATTGATACATTTAAAGCGCAACAGTAAAGCAAGAAGCAAGGCAGCAAGCAAAAGCAAACGGGTGAGACAAGCTCAGCAACAAATGGAGGTGAGGTCAGATGAGGTAAGAGCTGGATAAATAAATATTCACAGACCAGACTACTGACGCACCACTTCTTGCATAAGTCCAAAAATCTGCCAGTTCTACATGTGCAAGCTGAGTCTGAATGAAAAATGAAGCCTGATGTGAATTTTAATTTATCCCAATCACAAGTGTCAGTTTCATTTCAAATGTACGAGAGACTGTAATGAGAAAGTATAGCGTGCGCCTACTTCCTCCATTCATGTGTATGTTTGCTTGCTATCACCAGGTAACCACACAGGAGCTGTAATTCAAAATCACATTCATGGTCATTATTATCTGTGTAATTACCTGGTATGTGCCCCCTGCAGGTGTAGTAGAACTCGCGGCAGAAGTCCTGGCAGAGTCGCGGCAAGTCTGGCTCCCTGTGTGGCATCTTATCCATGTCCAAGGAGTGGAACAACACCTGGGCATTGGGGGAGCAGTGAGCACACTTGATCTCCTCCAGGAGACGTCCACATTCAGTGTTGTTGGTGGAGAAAATCTGGAGACCACACACAACAAGGACCAATGCCTGATTAAATGGTGGGCTGTTAACTTTTACCTCTCTCTTCACATTGCACAGGCAAGCCAACATGCAGTTTAGGATTAGCTGGACATTTGGAGATATTAACATGATAAACATTTGACTGCGAAGCATGCAAAGTTTAGATTGGGGGGGTGCATTTTTAAATCTTCATTATCTTAAATTCCTCACAACTTAAGACACTGTTTGAGATTTATAACAAATGATCCCAGTGAGTTCAAGTTACCTTTTATAGGCAAATATTACCCCTTAAAAGTATGTACCCAGCTTTTTCAGTGTCATATTAGTATATATTGGCCGGTGTAATGCTAATTAATGTGTTTAATTAAATGTTTAGATTTTTCCGACAATAAAAAACAGATGCCTTAGCACTTTCCAGCCCTCACCAGACTTTTTATATTCAACAGCTCTAAATTAGCTACTCCCACCCCAGGTACCACACAGAAAGGCAAGGATCTCTGCCCAGCAAAATTACTCTCAAAATACAACAGCACGTTCAGATACAAACTGTATGTGAACAACACCCTGCTCCCATACGTCACATGCAAAGTGAGATCCACATTGTCTGTTAAATGACAATGCTGTTATGGAGTGTTTGTTTTCTACAGATTTGCTGCTGAACTGTTTGTTCACACAGCAACTTTATATCTGTGGAATAAGAAATGAGAGTCACTCGCACTGTGTGAAAGTCTGCCGCATCTCTATTATGATTTGAATGCCACCACACTCATATATATATATATATATATATATATATATATATATATATATATATATATATATATACATATATATACATATATACATATATATAGTTTGGTGGTTTCACCTATTTCCTAATTTTGTGACTGGAAACTGTTTTTGAAGTGAGTGAAATCTTATGTCCAGTCGAACGGCATAATATCACATCACAACAGCACATCTGTAACATCCACTTCTATATCCTCTGATACTGGTTTGTTAAACACTGTGGTTGGAACACCCTGTCTGTTTAGAGAAATAAACAGAGAAATCTCATTCACTCTTTCACTGCCTACTTACCCACGTTCACAAACAGTTAAAGTCAGATTATAATTTCCAAGTCTGACAGATCTCAGAGCATGAAATGAATGAAGCCAAACAAAAGCCTCAAAGCCTGACTTGGGGTCATTACACAAAAGTACACAAAGAGTTAATCCAAAAGAAATTAGCAGGATTATTTACATAACAAATTAGCTGTATTAAAACACAATGTAATCTGTTTTAGGTCAAGAGCTGTGCTGCATGGGCAGTCAGGCAGGCAGGCAGGCTGGTAGTGCTTTGCTCTGTGTGAGGTCCATGTGTAAACACCAATTTAGAGATAGACAGACACATCATTCCCACTCTGGTATCAACAAATTAGCAGTCTGTCGAAGTCAATTACACCAGCGGTCCCAAGGCCAACATATGGACGCCTTACACTTTACTCTGATTGCAGAACAAACTGCAACTGAGGAAAAGATTTTCTGTTTAGAAGTCGTACAAAGCTGTGTTTACCCAACAGGTGGCGGAACCTCTGGTAACACCCTGAGGGTCTGCCCAAAAATATACTGACATGCACACAATAAATGTCTCATGTAGAGATACAGAACTAAGGTGGAAAGAAATTCTCGGTTCTCTGAGATTCCTTGTAAAAACTAAGCTCTAAACTTCAAATTTTTATCAAACTGTTTCATATTTTACTCAAAAAAAGGGAGCTCCGGGTTGGCTATGACCCTGTATGTGTGGTGTGTTCCTCTGCCTCCATGCCCTCTACACTCATGCCATGTAGTGTTGTGGGCATGCCTGCCCTCCTGCTCTAAATTGCCCATTGATTCTGTGTGCCATGGGCTGGCACAAGGTCCATGGAGAGTAGCATTTGTGTTCTCTCAGCCATGCCCTGTGTCCATATGTTGCTGGGATGGGCTCCAATGTTGCCATCATCCAAACCAGAACAAGTAGACCTTTGTTTGTTGTCTTTTGCTGAATCTCGGTGAGCATGCTCCTCCAAAACAGGGAGAAAATAGCAGTGGGGCTCAGTTGTTGCACTTTTGCTGAGGACACACTGAAACGGGGCAAGAACTTGAGCCATAATCAGAAACATAGAGCTATGATGGCATTAGAAAATAAAACTCTCGTTAACTTGTTTGGCTTCACACTACGCTGCGATGCATTGCTCCACGTGGAAGAACAGCTGTTACATTATTACCTCTTTCTAGGACAGCGCCTGCATAATGGCTCTGAAATACCAGTGAAATTGCCAGAACAAACATGTTAATACACAAGGCCACACTTGGAAAAAAAAACTTGAATTGAAAGAAATCTATGATGCTCTGTAAACCTCATATGGTCAAGGGAGTGGGAGAGAGGGGGAGAGCACTGATGTAGGCAACACTGAGCTTTAACAAAGCACTTGTCCTTAGGGAATAGGTGTAAGTTGGTTGGCAGGGGGATATAGTGAAGGACACACACCCTCTCAAAGGCATTAACACTTGGACAGGGCTGATGACTGGGGGAGAGTGATGTTCTCCAGCTTCTCCCATTAGTGAAACCAACAAACACAATGGTGTTGTTGTTATTCTTTTGCCATAATCAGAAAGGGCTCCGTGTGTGGGCAGTGTAGTGGGGAGGAGGAGAAGTCGAGTTCGTCCTATTCAGTTTCCCCCCTTTTATTTGCATGACTTGAGCAAATTAAATGATGCAATATGGCTTTTTGTCGCAACACAAAGTGAGATACCACCCAGCCACTGAATGATTCGAGGAGTGGTTTACATGAGAATGGCCCGGTGAGGATCCAACGGATTCCGCTACAACTTTAGCCCATGCAGTCGCCTTTTTCCTCCTTCCCTTACCCCCACAGAGATCAGGTAGAGGTTTAAAACTTCAGCCTACATGACATTTTAACATTTATCTCATCACTTAAGTCGATGCCGTGACGATTGAGAGCGTCAGGTATAAAGCTAGGTTACGGTACATTTACTCCCCACGACACGTTGCGTTTAGCAAACAATTTCCTCGACGTTTCCTCCGCAAACACGACGGCACACAACTGCTGTTAAACCAACGACGAAGAAAACAGCTCGCTATCAGCTCCCGGCTGCGGTACAGTGGTCGATGGTTCATTATTTGCTTTTAGAAAAGTACAACCGAGGTCCTACCTTTTCGAGTAAACGGTTCAACAGTTTAGCTAGTACACACTACTCCTGATAGTAGTAGTAGCGGAGAGTGGCGAGAAGCAACGTAAATCGGCGAGTGATTACCATGGTAACGCCGAAGCGCATTGGACACGCTGTATTAGAGTTGCTCCAGATTGAGGAAAGCGAGGCACTTGGTAAACAAAACGTAAAAAAAAACCCACTGTAACTGTACTCAAATCCACAACAGGTCAGCAAAACAAGATGCAGATAAACATAGATGTATGTGAACTATACGAACCTGCCGCCACAGTGAGGTTTTAAGGCTATTGTTGCGATATAAAAACACATTAAAAACTTAAACCACGGTAAATTCACAGAGCAGGCGTAGCTCATATAAGGTACTCTACCTTACATATCTCAAATGGGGACTATACGAGGCAAACCTATGGAAATAATCTACAGAAACGCAAATGTATGTTAAGATCACCTACCACAGCATACCATAGGTGCATAAGTCCCTATAGGCATGTTCATATTAGACTTTTTCAACAGGACAACCAGAAGCGGTGTAGTGTAGTAAAGCTTATAGCTCAAGGCACCCCCCACTCCACCCCCCACCCCCCTTCCCTGACATCCCCAAATTCAGCTGTCGACTATACGAGGTAGAATAACAACATACACACACTCGCGGACTGTCAATGCATCTCCTAAAGGTCGTTTTAGTGGTAAAAGAAAGAAAGAAAGAAAGAAAGAAAAACGTGGTGAATGGACATTAACTTACCCTGGCATCCCTGCGGTGCAGGATCTGATAGGCAGCTCTCCTGGTGGGACAGCAGGACACACGGGGATACAACCTGTGGCAAACTTCTCCGCTGCTGCTGCTGCCGTCAAGCAGCACTTTTCGCTCCCTTTTCTTCAGCCGCTTGGGCAAGCTTCCGTCGTAACATCGTCTCCTCCTGGGGCTAATTTCTCCCCTCTCGCCGAATTTTGCGTCTCCACATTCCCACACGTTGACCGCGATGGCCAGGACGAGCACAAATTGCAAATGCTTCATACTTTAAAAAATCATAAAAAAAAAAAAAAAAAAAAAATGAACCAAGAAAAAAAAATACAAAAAACGCAGTGTGTGTGTCCCCCCCCCCTTTTTTTTAGGAGAGTGAGGTCAACCTGCAATGCAACATGTATATATGTAGCTATATATAGATAGCTCTATATGCTATATGTATATATACCCTATATGTAGGCTAATTCTCCAACAAGAAGCCAATTATAGTTAGAAAATTGCAGATATGCTGTCTGTCAAAGCAGGTGTCCTAAATTGTCACTGCTTTGAAGAAATGTGTAAAAAAAATAAATTATTGTTGCTTCTGCATATATAATATAACCCAAAAATAAAAAAAATATTAATAAAAGCAAAAATAATAAGACAATTTATCCTGATGAACACAAAAAGTCAAACCCACAAAACACCGTGTACTGTAAAAGAGCCGTGACGTTCCTTTCAGATGTAATTCCTTTTGAGCACAGCAAGGCGGTTTGTGCATGCACGGGGTCAAAAAACATATAAGAAAATAAAAGTTGTCTCTCACTAAAGTCCTCAGAGCGCTCACATGTTTTCCCGTGCTCTTTCCTCCTTCTTTTTAACCAGCGCGCGAGAAGAGGAGCGAGCACGGTGACGTATGACTTGGCGGGAGCGCGCGTGTGGTCGCAGTCGCGTCCACGTCGAGGTAAACGGTTACCTGGCAGAGCGGAGGACGGAGAGCGGGGGCGGTGGCAGCCTCACTGTGGAGCTCATGGACCGAAAAAACAAAAGACAAGGACTTTGACTCTCCTCCTCCTCCTCCTCCTCCTCCTCCACAGTCTTATATTCATGATGTAAACAAAACATAATGACTTATTGTGATTGGTAACTGATGATGACAACAACAACAACCTTGTGGAAAAATATACAGATGGATTATTCTCCAACTTGAACAAAAACCAGAGTTACTTAGAATATACTAAGTATATTGTACTTTATACTTAAGAGTATAACAAATAAGCCTATGGTTACTCTGTAGACCGGGATTACATATGAAACCTATACATACTTCTTACAAGGTAAAGCATTTGTGATATCATTCATTCATAACTGTGACTCAGATTATTTCTATGCATATTAAGTGCTCTTACTTTGAAAGAGTCACTTTCCATTATGTATTAGAGTTACTTCATGGCCATGTACCAGAGCCAATACATGTTATCTTTGTCTGTGATGTCAAATAACTGACATTCTGCAAGACGCTAACATGAAGAAAAGGGGGAATATTTTGTTACATCACAAACCAAGTCACGGGTGTTTGACTTTTGTTTCTAAATATGGTCTAAAAGGTTTATTCTGGTGGCCACAGAATGAAAAAATTACATGTGTTACAGGCAGGGTAAAATTGGCTACAATATGAATCAGTCACTGTGACCTGATGCCCAGCAATTTGTTGCCCTCCAGTTGGACACACTGTCAGGCATCTTAATTTGGCTCCCAGCAATACCAAACCAAATGTAGGACAATTCCTCTTTCATTCCCCTCTTCAGAAAAGTCACACGATAGCGATCCGAAAGGGAATGTCCAACCATGGCAATTAACAACCCCCCCCCCCCCTTCCCTCCCTCCCTTTTTTTTGGATACTCAGAGAATCTGAAATCAGTTACATTAGCGGCACCTGTTCTTACTTGGGGGTCTCCGGCACTCACCAGAGCCCCAGCTCAGCTTATCTACAGGAATCTGGAGCGGGTGGAATCCAGGAGGGGTTGGTTTGATTGTGGGCAATTATGGAAATGACTGTGTGTGCTATGAAGCCATGGCAGACCCTGCCAGATCTGACCCCCCACCCTCTACATTCTTTACGTTACCCAACTGGAGACATTTCAGGACCAAGTATAGCCAAAGTGCTACTGCTGTATTCTGAATGTAAAGGGGGAGTGGTGGGGTGTGTGTGTGTGTGTGTGGAGGGGGGGGGGGGGCAGGACCATATGTAGAGAGGGAATCTGCCACCACCAACACTAGAGCTCCAAGCAGAGAGAAAGAATATAACTGCATTGTCAAACAGCGTGAAAACATGTGGGATGCAGCTGTGGAGCAGAGAAGAGTACATCTGCAGGGAGAGATAGACCATTAGAGAGAATCACAGTTTGACAGACCTAAGCTGACACAGTCCTACTGAGGCACAGGCTGAGGGCAGACACACACATACACATGAAGAAATAAGCACACAACACATGTATTAAGAGTCTGTGTTGCATCCGTGTCATTAAAACAGAATTTAGCCTCTGCATTTGTGGCTTTATTATTGTTGCAGTTACATTTCAGGTGTGAATTCTGACGCTACTTCTGCTTTAAGATCATGCTCGTACCTGAACTAATACTATATTAGCATTATAATTCCCAGAAAAGAAACCCACCTGCTGGGTCAGTAGGGGAATTCCTACGCACTCAGCTTCTGACCCTGCGAGAAGGATATCCCCATGGATGATGGTTAGGTTTGTGTGTGACCACATAAGGATCAACAACATGAGTCTGGAGGTCTGCGGGCCCCTCATTGCCGCCTCCACTGTTTTCCCTGACTGAGGGGATGTTCAAAGTTTACTCTGCTCTCTCTGCGCATTCTGTTCCTGCATTGTTTGCTCCGCAACTCAGCATATTAATCATACACAGCAGGACGTATGACAGACCTCCACTCCTGCTTTTTCAATTTTTCCATTCCAACCAGGCGAAACCACTGCCTCACACCTCACAGTTCATAAGTCCACCTAGAGTTGTTTCAAGGTGTTGTAAGATTTTTGGCCATTATTCGATTCAGTAATAATTTGTAAACATAAATGAAACACAGTGTCTTTTCCAAATAGCTGTAAAAACGAGAAACTGGTCAATTTTGAATTATATTCCAAATATGATTCACCATATGACACTTGTTTTCAGATTTGTTAGCCATGCTCGCCACTTGACTTCATGGATGATGTTGGTTTGTCTTCTGTCTGTGACCTGCCATTGATTGCCATGAAATTACAGACATTCGTGATCCTCTGAGGGCGAACCCTAAATCTGGTTTCACACTTGAAGCAAGGAATTAATGAGAATCCCGTACAGTGTAGGGTAGTTGACTGTCAGATTTCTATTGCTGTAGAAGCCCCCAGTGTCTTTTTATTTAATTGGCAACTGTCATGTAGTCTGTGTGATTACATTCATTCAGTCGTTCATTAACTTCCTTTCCTCTAGTGCTACCATGCAGTTCATAATGGCAGCTTGGACTGATAAATCTCAATAACTACTCAATTGACTGCAATGAAATGTATTAAATAAATTCATGTCCTCAGGTTGAACTGCCATCACTTTCATAATCACTCTGAATTTCATTTGGTGCCATGATCAGATCAAAATTCCACTTTGTCCAGTTCTATGGTGTTTGACTAAATTAACAGCACCAGTGGTAGGTTTTGATTTATATATTAGCCAGAGTAATGTATAAAGACTTGACACCAACAAAAAACGTCTACGTCTGCTGTTGTCTGTGTTTCATGTCAGATTGATGCTGGTATTAGAGGCTGTCTAGACATTGAATTTTTGGTACTGACGTCACAATCTGCGTCTGCATCACGATGACATTGGTAGCTAGCTGCATGCCTGCAGGATGTGTTTACATTCTTCCATTTATTGTGTGATACAGAATGACGATTACCTACACACACGGATTTATAGAACTGGAGACAACTCTGAGTCTGTGCATGCAGCTGCTGGAGGCTTCGGCACAGCCCTTGATGCAAAAACATAAATGGCCCTATAGGTTTATTTGGAGCGTGACTCTGTAAACCTTTTGTAAACTGGCATAGATAAGACTCACTTGGTGTCATCTGAAAGTAACACTAGTAGCAATGAGTTATCAGACAATATGACTTTTGTCTACCACAGCCCTGGGGTACATGTAGAATAATGCATACCCACTCCAGTTCTCCAGTGCAGAAATGACAGTGCATTATACCCTTTTTCTCAGCTGCGTGACTGACATGAAATCATTAATGTCAGCTCAGTGCTAACAGCCGTTCAACCATGTGTGTGCTTTTTTTTTTCATGGCATCCATCCCTCACCTTGCAGCACACAGCAGCATTGTGTTACTCTCACACCTTCTTTAATGGCCCAGATTTGGCAATCGTACACCCTAAGGCATACATAGCTCGGAAAGTGTTCACAATGTCATTAATAGTCCTGACAACAGCTTAATGAGCCTCTGCCATCTGTTTATGAAAGCTTCAGGGAAAAGCAAGAGGGAAACCAGAAAATCAGATCCAGTAGCGATTTACAGCTGTGTGAGTGCGCCTGATTTCCACTTGAACAGATATAAACACATGAGGACATTTTAAGTGTAGTGACTTATGCAGCGTCATCTACAGTGAGTCAGTGACTGAGCCTGGGCTGTCTGCCCGGTATCAACAGCCCCTAAATCACTGGCTTCAACCATCGGACCACACTACCTCGCCTTAAGCTTCCTCGCCCCTCCTTCCTCTGTACCACCCTGGAGTGTCCTTAGGCCTTGTTTGGCTAAAGTATACACATGGCATGAGTAACTGAAGCCACCCAGGGCTCCCTGGCGTGATGGCACGAGACACATACTGGGTTGCACAAGTTTAGAAGACAAAGTGTCCTGCAACTGTTTACGTGATACTCAATGCCTGATGCATACAAATACACACAATACAATGACACAGCTCCAGGGAGATGAATACAGAAACACTAGCTTGCACTGCTCCACACAGGAAATGTCGGAGAGTGATCAGTTGTTCACTTTAGAGCGTTGCCTTTCCAGATGTTTCTGTGATGTGACTCTTTAAATCCCAACTCAGGGGGCTTAAAAGTGGCCATTCTACCTTTCAAGTCTCAAATCTTTCCCGTCACTTTGATCATGTCTTTTTTTTTCTATTATTAAAGCAGAAAGAAGACAGCAATTGAAGTGACCATAGCTCCGTCCTGTTAGTACTTGGCTAATTGCCTCTGTAGTCTGCTTTGAAAGGGACTGTTTCCACTTCCTGTTGCAGTTTCTTTGGTCCTTTCTGAACCCTATAATAGAGAAGAGCACAATCCCCCGAAGGCAAGTAAGAGGTTAATGTGCTGATTGATGACTCTTTGTGGTCACTTGTTTGTAAATGTTTCCATCGGGGTTAAACAGAACCTAAAGTAGTACCATGTTCGGCGCTGTACATATGTGTGCAAATTGCAGATTCATTACAGTTGAGAATTACTGTGCTGCAAATGAATTTGGTGGGATGGGATGAGGGCGGGAGGGTGGTGGTAAGTGTAGTCTGGTGTGGGCAGCAATGATGGTGGTCCCTGACTGTCGATGCTCTCTCCCTTCATTCCCTCCCTTTACTCCATCATTCCCAGTACCCCACCGTCCTCAGCCCATCTGTTCCTGCTTGGCCTCTCAGGCTCTCCATCAGGTAGGCCCGAGGTATTGAGTGCTCCTCTCTTCTCATGGCATCTGAATAAGCCATGCAGAGGAGTGTTTATATGTGTGTCAGTGTGTGTGCGTGTGTGTATGCACATGTGCACCTGCACCTTTTTTTTTCAATGTACTGTCTAAAATGTTTGATAAATTAGGGCCCACCAGTGTCATTAGCTGGCTATTAACTTGACTCTGAGCAGATCAACTTAAGTCAAAATAAGTACAGCAAGTGTATATTGTAATCTAATTATAATCTCAAATACAGGCAGTTAAGAAGAACAGGTGATACTAGATTACTTTGACACCGTTTCAAAATAAACAGTGCCACTAACAAAAAGTCTATAGCAGACACACTGGCCTGATTAACTAATTCCACTATTATTGAAATTAAGCAAATGGAAAGTAGTTTGACTTCCATTATTTGGAAAAGTAGCTCTCAAGGTGGTCCTCAGCATGGGTTTGGAGGGATGATTGGTTTGGTATTGCAGCGCTGTACAGCTTCTCTCAAAAGTGGACATTATATGGGTTTCCCAGCGCTTGTGGTCAGTTGTGAAATCCTGGTTTACACAGTCTCTTTGCACTCAAAAGGAAAAACACGAATGGAACAGGCACTCAAGAGAAAGCAGTAAGGTGTGGTGTGGAATCAGTTAAAAAAAATGTTTCCTTTCATCCCCCCCATACAAAGGTCACTCTTTGGGAACCCAGCATGTTTTATTGTCCCAGGGAATTGTCTTGAGGTCTCATTTCAGAGTAATATTTCTTGTCTGGCCATAGCTCTTTTATATCAAAAAGCTGAAGTGAAAACTTCCCCTTTGTCTGGGATCTGATTACCAAGCATGAGTCATTTTCATAATGTGCCAGCCTCTCCTGTCAGGATGTTTTTTGTTCTAATCCCTTTCAGTTAGTCCAAGGTACGTCTGCTAGAAAACACTGCCCAGTTATTACAGTATACATTTTCATATTGCCTCCCCAAATGTAATTCAAACTGTGGTCTCCTTTGTGTTTTTGGTTCATACTAGCCATGGAAGGTATTCAGTGGTGGCTTTGATGCATCAGCTTGAAACATGTAATGTGCCAGGTTTGCTACTGCTTTTGTTAGCCTCACTCACTGTGAAACTCAGTGTGACACCAAAATGTTTCATTATTTATGTCCAGGTGCATTTCCACCTTGCCCCTGTTATTATTCTCTATGTATCACCTCACACTTTAATAGCTACAAAGTCTCTGAATTGGTCATGCACAACTGCATGCTAGTCAGATGTGTTCTGCTTCCTCATGGCCTTAAGGTTTTCATTAGGAGCAGAGTGAGTGCTGTGTCGGAAGGTGGTCTCCATGTCGGCAGGTTTGAGTCAGTCATGACATTTTCATACACACGCACACACACCAAAACCAGTTACCTGGAAAAGGTGAAAAAAAAGTGCAATTAGAAAATCACAGAATGGGTCCACATCAGCTACAATAATCTGGTTAATGTAAAATCTGTATTTGCTTTAGGCATTAATCAGGTCTCTATGCTGGATTCCAACATATTTTTGAACAAAGACAAGCATATTTTCAGTCTTATCATTAGGTTACATAATGAGATTTTTTATTCTTTGATTTATTATCGGCACATCTGGATTTATATCACAGTAGGAGAACAGGCTGTGAGGTACACAAAGTTTTTTACCTGGTATGTGAATGTCTCTCGGTGTTACAAACAATATATGAGTTAACTTGACAACTCAAAACAACATACAGACTCCACTGATTTTGTGACATTTTTTGACTCAGAGATGAGTCAAGAAGTTATATTCTATATATTCTAAGTCTAACAATAACATAACTTAAGAAGTGTCTGGAAGAGCACAGAGTGTGATTGAGCAGTTGCTTTCCTGGTCTCAGACCTCCTCTCCACAGGGTTCATCACAGATGAAAGGGGTCACTGCCCTTTCTGCCACTGTATGTCCCCATCTCATTCCTCAAACCCTCCATCACATTGACACATAGACAGACAGGCTGTCTCTCACGGTCTGAAACCTGCAGATGTCCTCCATACATGTTCTTTGACCAATCTGCAGGCGAACATGAAACACAAAAACAGTTGCAGGCCTACTACCACCAGGCACCAAAAAACATAAACACCGCCTCATTATCTTCATACTCCCCTCACAGTCATTTAAAGCACACAACAAATTAACGAAAGTCAGTGACCATAAACACAGACTACATGTTTGTACTTTCTTGTGGGAAAGATCATTTTGTAAATAATTTAAAAAACAAAGGATAAATCAGGACAGTGTAAAAACCCAAGTTTATCTCCAGCTAATTGCAAAGATACAGCATGGGACTTTTTGGGTACAGTCCCCACTGTGCTGCATTCCAGATGCTGATAGCAGCATTGGACCACCAAGGACTTTAAGTATACTTACATGACTTAAGATGTACAAAGACACTGATAAAATGTTTCCCTCTGCTGCTTGTCCAGCATCTCCTTGTCAGGCACATGTTTTTGTCTGTAAGGCTGTCTTCTACTTAACAAGCTTATAAGTAGACATTTGAAATCTTAAGTATAAAAGACACTGAATTTTAAAAGCAAAGGTTACAGCATCAGAGTCCCGTTACCAGGAACAGCAGACTCAGTACAAAGTAGTTCTGATGAAAACTGTCCAGAATGAGCTCTTTGGATAATGATGAATGAGTGACCTGTACCTCGTCTCTGGAAAAACACTTTTCTGTTGAATATAGTTAACTTTTTTCCTGTTTTTTTTTTTTTTATCCCTGCAAGAGGCATAGTTTAAGGTCTTATCTAGAAATGTTGCTCTGTTGTTTGGTAGGGCAGACTGAAACAGTGATTGAAATATCTCAAAACCTACTGGATGCCATAAAGGTTTATTCATGGACCCCAGAGGATGAACAGCAGTTCTGACATCACCCTGATCATTTTCCTAATGCCACTTTGAGGTTGATTGACGTTTGTTCTTTGAAGCTAAATGGTTTTTACAGCTATACGATACTAATCTTACATACCTGTGCGTCATCGCTACATTAATGTTACCAGTGTCTCTATGTTTGAGGTGATGGTCTTACAAGTTGAAGGAGCAAAGTCTATTACTTCAAGCTATTGAGATATTTGACCCAGACGTAACCTGGTTGACACGCCACATTATTGTTTGCTGCTGTCATATGCTATACCATTTGTTTGTGTTGTCAGTGAAAGTCCGAATACTGTTCTTCTGATGCAGCACAGTGACAGTTATTCTTCGGCATCCTGTCAAAGTCAATTTCTTGCCATTTTCCATCAGTAAATAAAACAAACAAAACCACTGCATGACGAGCAACTTCGCGCCACAGTAATCGAAAACCATTTGCACTTCCGGGTCAAACACCCGACAGCAACAGCGACGTTGCTTCCTATATACACCTGAGCCCTTAGGAGACAGCACAGCGACACCCAGCACACACAGAGCGAATCACACTTTAAATCAAAAGATCATAGCAACACATTTGGCTCATTAGGAGTAAAAAAAATCTGCATGGATACCACCAGGTTGACAAAAAGATTTCAATAACATTTAGTGTAAATACTATACATCATAATCGTGAACAGCTGTACTCTTAGATGAATAGTATGCCTGTTCAAGCAGGTGTTTGACGTCGATACTTGTAAATGAACAGATTGTGGTTGTGTGCTGTAAAATGCTGACTTTTTAATTCAGCCTTTGGCAGAGAAATATAAAGAAAGACATGCGGTGTCTCACCAACATCAGGCCACAGCTTAAATCAGTATTCCTTAGACACAATGTCTTTGATTAGTAAGATTGTTATGATTTTACAGGCCAAGACATAGAAGCCATATGGCATGTTTTTTATTAAGATGCTAAATGAACTGAGCCTTTATGTTCTTGCGGTGCACTGGGCCCACCAAAAGAGCTCTGTGAATTCTGATATCCAAGGGAGCGCTGACTGAACTCGACAGTACTGGTGAGATAAACCAGCAAGCAAATTAGAGGATGGATTGATCATAAATCATTTGTGCACCACAGTGCAACATTCTGATGCATTTCAACACTTGTCTTTCCTTGGGAAAGTGATTTTTTTTTCCTACCAGTCTTTCACAACATGTGGCTTGCATGCTGTTTCAAGGAGAAGGAGACTGCCAAGTATCACTGCGTACTCTAAATATTTGTGTGGTCAACTGGACAGTGCTGTTGCGGTTGGATCCCGTCAGTAATGCTCAACACTCTTGAACCTGTTTCATGTTTTACACTGTGCTGTTCAAGTGTCGTGCATTTATTTTATTATTCAATGAATAAAATGTGGCAGCCACTCAAGGGAGAAGATGTCTTTTCTGTCGTCTGTTGATTGCTGTTGTCCTGTTTTAAGTGAGCAGCATGAACATTTGGTACACAGTGTATCATTTGAGTGAGCAATAGATTTGACTGAGACAACAATAATGCTCAATGTCTATGGAAGTCCACATCGGTTTGTTGATCAGTCTTACTGAGTGAGAAACTGTGAGTGAGTTTATAGGGTGGTGAAAGTTTAAGCTTTCAGAAGTCGCTTTTTAATTTGCGGTTAGTTTGTAACAGTTGTTTAATTTGCTTGAGATCTTTGCTTTATTTGTCATCTCAGTTGTATTGTATATTCAAGTGCCACAAAGGGCTGCTCTATAGGTTTATAAAAGGAAAACACACTTTTTAAAAGTGTGTTTAGAGGTCAGTTTAGAGGTCAGCCCTGTTTTTAGGGTATACAAAAACTTATGATGAACCTTGACTCTCAAATTGAATTTTATTGATATTTTACATATATTCTTCAGTAAAATACAGGCCAAACAAGGTGGTTGTGGCTGTGGAGGTGCAACGGGTTGTAACATGGATGGTACACTCATCAGCTTAAAACATCCTTGGAAGAGATACTGAACGCCAAAATTGCCCCCAGCGTGTTACTGGTGTGCGCATGTGTGTGTGAAACTGATGCCCTAAGCATATAGCAAATGCTGTATGAATGAGTGAGTGATGAGGTGAATATGAGTTTGGTTAAGACTAGAAAAGCTAAACCCAGATGAGCATTATTGTATGTTACTATAGCTACAGAACCTCAGCCCTTGGACTTAAGAAACATTTTTCGAAATCTGCATCAATTACATCCACTTCCTTTCTTCTCCCTCTGTTAGTTGAGCTGTCAACAATGTGCTCATACCCTGTATTTATGGCATATGTATACATGTACATGAGAGTTGTGGTAAAACATGAGATGCAAACAATTTGCATTCAATGAAACATT
The DNA here is from genome assembly GCA_021432705.1 of Caranx ignobilis. Classification (NCBI taxonomy): domain Eukaryota; kingdom Metazoa; phylum Chordata; class Actinopteri; order Carangiformes; family Carangidae; genus Caranx; species Caranx ignobilis. The sequence continues at coordinate 7,459,685 of MU269982.1, forward strand.
GCACTACAGTGCCACTTGTGATGAAAAATGCAAGTGCTCTTTTTAAGAAAATGAAACTACTTTTTTCCTTTAGCACATGTATCAAACAACAACTCTTACCTTGTGCTCACACGCTTTTGTCTATCTAGCTAACTTTGGCTGGCTACCACAAACAGAACAGCTTTATCTACTAACCAAAATAGTATTTGGCAGTATGATTACCCACAGTCGCAGCATACAAACTTCTATAATTGTTGAAACACAGCTCAGTTACAGTAACCTCTGTGTTGACTCAACTGCTGTGGACCTCCGGTGTAGACGGAAATGTAACTTGAGAGTGAAACACAAATGTGAATGCATAAAAAACTGAGGAAAATTATTGCATTTATTGGAATTAGCAAGGTCTCCAAAATCAACTGTAATAGACTGGACAAACTTAAATCACTGTGCCTGCAGGTTCATTAACCAGCAGCTGAGGGAAGGAAGCCATATTTTAGCAAATGTTTGCATACACAAGTGTGACAACTTCTTTAGTGGCCAAACAGAGAGGTGTAATGTGTTTATACCTGTCTTTGTTGAATGCTTAGCAACCAGCGGCTTAGTCATTTATGACTAATGTAGATCCACACAAGTTATTTTCCATCACAACATACCGTATGAAGAATTGTTTTGAATTGCAGTACTTCAAAATACTGATGCATCACTGATGCCTATCTTCCAGTTTGACTGTTTTACCCCCAAGGAGCCACTAGATGTTGTGTCACTACGCTGATTACCCGGGCTACCTGTATTTGCTCTCACCTTCCCCATATTTCTGGCCTGGTTATTGATTTTTGTGTTGTGTACATACAGTTTTGTGTTTGTGTTATGTTGCAGCTAAGGCCAGAAACACATTACATCCAGCCATTGTACATTATTCAGAGCATTTACTTTACAGCTTTAAATGTATATTTCCTTGTTCTGTGGTGTCCAACAGATAGTCAGTGCACTATGAATACAATTTGACATTTCAGTCACACATAACATAAAGGAGGCAGTGCAGTATACAGATGATGCCAATGATAATTGTTTAGCAGGTTGTTTGGACTGGATGTGTGTCACTGTGTGGAGTCCTGGCTAAATATTTACTGGCGTTCAGGTGGGGGGCTGTGGGAGTAAGAAGGCATACTTGGCCAAGCTTGTGTCTCTGGTCCAGGAGCAAAGAGATGGAGGGGGGAGGTTAAGATGGTGAAGTCATCACCATGGACTGATGTCGTTAGCGAACCAGTGACGTTCACTCCTGACCCTTTTACCATTTAGGGGGCCATGGACTGATATGAGTGTTATTGACCCAGAGGCCATGCATGGCATGTTTGGGGTCTGCAGAATATATCCCAAGCTTTAACCTATACAACAGAGCCAATTATAGCTGCGAAAGGCCAAACAATGCAATCCATCAGTCAGGTTCCTCGGGTAAACAGGAATGGGCGGCCCATGTCAGGGTGTAAACTCCAAATCCCAGAGAAGCTAAGGGTCAGTGGAGCTGTTTGATTGTCTAATTGGGGGTTGGACTCTGTGAGTGTGTGTGTCTGAGAAAAACAGAGAATGAGAGAAAAAACAAGAGAGAGTAAGGGAAATTGTGTGTTTGTGTGTATCTGTTTGTGTATGAGCGCATGTGTATTTTTCTATTTTTTGGGGTCCAAAAACTGGCAGGACACATACAGTAGTTGTGGGGTCCAATAGCTTTGTAGGGACCAAAGTGTTGAACCCCTCATGTTTAAAATGATAAAATAGTTAATCACACAGATTTGGACTTGACTTTGGAGTCGGGGTGAGGCATTCAGTTGAGATGGTCAGGGTTAGGATGAGGGGATACAGGGCCAGTCAATGATAGGTCCCCACAAATATAGTGAAGCAAGGATGTGTGTTTGCCTGTGTGTGTGTGCGTGCATGTGCATCCCTGCTCAAACACTACGGGTCTGGAGGCACCGAGACACCTAATGAATGTGTGTTTGTTCTACAGACCCCACACACCTCTGTTTATTTGAACATGGGATAGTGTTCCTGAGCTGTTTTATCCTCCTTGTGTTTGCCACTTAACACGTGCACCACAGCATTGGCCTGTACAGCACTGAGCACCACGTTTCAAAAAAGAAAAAAGAAAGAGAGTAGAAACGAGGAAAATATAATTCAGTCTCATAATAATGAATGACAAACAAACTTTATCTTGTAGTTTGTGGATACAGTGTTCCTCTTCATTATTGCTCAGTCTTCATTATGAAGCGGGTGATAATCCAAACAGCTCCAGCGCAGACGGTGCCAAAGGCAATGGGCCAGCGGAAGATTGGCGGTCGGTTTAGTGTCAATGATGTGGTGATGTGGGTCAGGGAGAGCAGCAGCAGCGGTCATTGCACAGTGGCTAAGAGCCCAGTTAGACCACCGGGGAGGAGGCCTTCACCTCTTTCCTCAGCCATCAATCACGTACATACACATAAGCAAAGATAGATACAAGCAAACACAACCAGACGCTCATCCTTGCACCTCCACCATTACATATAATTTGGATTTACTTTAAAGCAGTATCACCCACATTGAAAAATGTTGTAATTTACACTATGTACTGTATATTATTCATTCCACTTCTGTTGTTCCTAAGCTCTGACTGATACAGTATATGTTATTCTTAAGTGACCAATGTGTATTTATTTATTTATATTTTTGCCCAGTCCCCCAAAATTTTCAAGGAATGAGCCCTGAAACCTAAAATCCGGGATATATCAAATGTACGTCTTACGGTGTGACATTGAAACAAGTTTGAAGGGCAAATGCAGCTACACTACAAGGCAGCATGAAAAGCCTGCGATGAGATGCTATAATTGTTCCAGTTAGAAAAATGGTGCAAACTTTCACACATTTTCTCTCTAAAGCATTCATAGCTTTGCCCTCTATGGTGACAAAAGTGACTGTGACTGTGAGAAGACTTAAACTGTTCAACTAACTGATATCTGCTGTTTATACTGAAATCCTCTGAGTGCCAGGGTCAAATCAGGCCTTAATAAAGTCTGACCTGTGGATTTTTACTTGCAGATAAGGAGAGTTATGTCTCTTACATCAGACACTTAATGTTCAGAGCCAGGTCTACTTCCCAAAGCACAATCAGTTCACCAAAATATGTGTTTATAGGGTGGTGAAATTTTAATTTGCGGTGAGTTTCTAACACAGTTATTTAAGTTGCTTGAGATCTTTGCTTTGTTTGTCATCACAGGTTATTCAGAGCAGACAGTCGGACCAAACAGAATACAACATAATAGACTCCAGGGATAAAACAGTGACGATCTGGGGCTGTATAATACTGGATCTGTCCCTGGTGTTCAGATTCCCTTTGCACCAAACCTGCTCAGCATTACATATGCCAGTAATGGTGAAATGTGTCTTTGACCTTTAAGAACTCATTGTGTCTTCTGTGGAGGCCTGCTACTCATCTGGTGTTAGCTGTTTCATGCCGGTATCATAACTGACAGTTGTTAATGTTTATGGTTATCGATATGAAATTCACTCTGACAGGGTCAATGAGACAAGTGTGAAGAAGAAAGGAGAGTTTTTGCAAAAGTTTGTTATTTAGAGCATCATGTGCAGCATAGTGAGATCAGACTGAATTGAGTTTAATAAAGTGTTTTAACTCATCATACACTGTTGCCCATGAAGTTGGAATAATTTAGTTTTCAGACACATTCTTCTTTTTATTTCTGTTTATACACGTCAGTAATCACCTTTACACCTTCACCTTTTTAATGATTACATACTGAGTCCCAGTTACTAGTTTTGAGAAGATGTAGACTTTATCTATCAAGAATAAATCACATTGTTACAATCATTCATGAGAAGAGGTAAAAAAAAAACAACTTTATGGCCTAGACCAGTCACAAGTTCTAGATTAACTTAACTAACACACACACATATATATATATATATATATATATATACATATATTTATATTGATATGTATGTGCCACTACACATTCACAGTTCACATTAGCACTTGCTATTCTTCGCTGGTGGTGTGATAGTGTTTGCTGAGAGTCGTTCCTCCTGAGTGTTTCAGTTGTCTGACACACTCTACTTCAGCACAAGGCCTTATTGCCCACCCAAAGAGGTTACAGGGATTCTCGACTGCCCTCTCTCTCCCTAAGTGGGTGGTCCTCTGGGGTATGGCTGAGGCACAGGTGGAGCATTGTAGGGGTGCTCACAAAAATAACCCCCCTCTCCTCCTCACCAACAACCCCTCTCCCCACCCGTTTTTTTTTTTCTTTTTTCTTTCTTTTTCTTGCCACGCCTGCTCCACAGAAAGGTAGACTAAATTTTGTAGAACCCTCCATTAGACCGTTAAGACACTAAACACTGTAAGTGAAATGTTGACATACACAAACCTGTGTGTTAGCCATCCAAGCTGGGCAAATTAAACACATGTACAATATGGCTTTCTCTGCTATTTCATCCAATGAGAGCTTCTTTGATTTCAACCTGTCTGGTGGCTTTGACTGTGCCATCATAACAAGCTGCTCATAAAATATAATTCCTAATAAAGTTTTACCACAAATGCCATGTGCAACAAATTCCTGTTATGTCAAAAAAAAAAAAAAAAATGAAGAAGAAGTCACCCCTCCCCAACTAAAAATATTCCCATGCTCTGGTTTTGTAAATAATTATAGTTCTGCTGAATGTGTTTTATAAAGTTTACATGGTAGGTTCAGTGCACCCTATCTGTTGTTTGGAACCCTGCAAACCACCAGCAAGATGTTGACATATGGCAGCTCTGGTGTAGTGCACAAGGCATGGATTACTTGGGACCATAATAAACAGGAGCATAAAGAGGGATCTGTGCAGAGGGGGTTCCATGCAAGGGGTGACTCTGCTCAGACCTCCTTGTCTTAATATCAGCGGGTCTGTCTGTAGCTCTCTGAAATACTTCAACCCTCTGGGTAGGCAGAGATGCAGGATGTAGTCACACACGCACACTCTCATCCTAAACAATTGGACTGTGTGACTTGGTTGATGAGAGGCTGCCAGCCACCTGCTCATATGTGTTAACAGAGTGATTTATTGTTAATGGTTGGGACCTCAGCAATGAGGATAGACACAGAACCAGTGTCTTGATAAACTTACAAGACCTGAAATGACAGGATATCAGCAATATAATAGTAGAATACAATTACATGTCATGTGCTTGACATATAAACTCATAATAGAGACACATTTGTGCAGGAATACAGCAGGTGCTCGCCATGGTGAAACTGCAATGCTAGTGTGCACAAAGACTTGGCTGTGTGCTCCATCCACCTGCACTTATGTAAAGAGATGCCAGAATTTCTGATTCAATGAACCATTTATACAAGGTCGAGTAACATAGTAGTCTGCGTGCGTCCCACCTGTACACTTTTTTTTTTTTTTTTTTTTTTTTTGAGCATTGTTAAGATTGACGACTTTGGCAACATGGCCAAACAAGCAGTGACAGGCACTTCAGACAATGACGGGAATGTCAAGGAATCAGCCAAACTTCATGTGAGGCTAAATATCCATTATCAGAGTTCCTATCCTCTGACGTCTCACATAACTTCCTGCTCAGATCTTTGCAAGGGCCAGATGGTTACATTGGCCACTGGGGATAGCAAGAAGCCCAGAGAGACAGTTTTACAATGTGCAATTACGGGACAGATAAACTAAACGCTCAACAAAGCAAGGCATTTCCAGGTCCCTGGCTTCTAGACTTTGATAAGGAGCAAGCTGCATTCCTTGGCCAATTTACTGTCTTCAAATTTGAAATACCAGTGCTAATGAAGACTCTTACTGCAGCTTGAATAGGAGATTTTTGTCTCAGTTTAATGATGGCCGAGCACTCTAGATATACTGTAAAAGCATGCTTCACTGATCCAACGGTGGAATCATCAATGTGTGCTTAAAAAGCTTTGCAAAGCACTCAAAGCTGTCTGATTTGTTTCAGGCTTGGTCACATGCCAATTGATGCTAAAGGGGATAGAGTTTCTTAACCAATGAGCAGGCCTTCACATATTGCTACACTCAGGGTTCAGCCTGTTTTGTTCCACATTAACATTTCACAGAGAGATCAGGCGCCTGCCCTCTGCGCTTTACCCCAGGGAGCAAGAATCCCCCACAAACTGACACTGATACAATCTCCAGGTAATGGCTGCCTGCCTGCAAGCCAGAGGGTGTCTGAGGATATATAGTGTGTGTGTGTATGTGTGTGCATGTCTGAATCAAGGAGGTATCCAGCACCACTGGTGTGGTCACAGGGCCAAAGTTCACTCAGAAATGTGTGGCCCGGGGTCGAGAGGTGCAATGGCCTCCGTTAACGGTGAGGGTAGAGTTTCAACCTCCACCCTCACCCTCTCCTCTTTCTCCAGGCTGCTATGCCACTTACATTTCTCACCATGACACGCGTGACGACCCCCACCTTTTAGTCAGGTGACGGAGGCTCGACGGAGGGGAAGAAAGAGCAGACAACAGAACAGGGTAGCAGGGATGATAAAAAAAAAAAACAGAATCAGATAGCAATGGTTCAGTGGTTTAGATTTGTTGTTGATGAGTTGGATCTGATTTGGAGAAGGTGATGGTGCAGCGGGGTAAATGATGGTACACAGTTTGTACTGTGTTCCCATTCGGAGCAAATCAGTGGCGGAATTTCAGTGCAATGATTCAGATATTATAGTTAGGCATGGTTAAGACTGTGGCAAACTTTTAACCCTTAAACTGATGCAAATTAGACCAAGGAGGCCAATTCGATTAGATTAGATTCTTGCTTCTACAGCAAGTGTTAGGGTTAGGGGGGTCAAAATAGTCATATACTCTGTCATCGGGTTTCTAATGGATGAATTTATAGTGAAAAAAAATAATTCCCCTTTTCCATGTGGGTCGTCAGGAAAACCCTCAGGATCCCACTTTGAGAACCTCTGCTTTATGCTGCTGCATATCTTTATGTAAGAATATTTTGGAAATATTACTCACCAGATTTTAACACCTATAGTTTCATGTTACTTTGCAGATTAAGGAATTACATATATGACACATATTGCTCCTACATGTTAGTGTATTATGAATTATATCACACACATCATAAATTATATGATATCTACTTTTACAAATGTATGTAACTCTCAGTATTTGTAGTACTGGGGTATAACGTTTACTTAAACCTGCAATAATTGATCTGGCCACTTGAGGGCAACATAACAAGCCGTACGCCCTAGAAAGTTGTTAATGTGTTATCAAACTTTAACCTGATTTCACATCCAACAGCATTATCATTCATTTGAAGCTGTGTTTTTGAAAGCTTGTGATTGTACTATAAATCTAGTCTAATCCAATCCAACTCTCCTTTAAACTCTGTTTTGGTCTCCTCCAATTACTGAGGAAATTATCTACTGCTATATGCTCAACTTTTTTTGCTGAAATAGTGGTGGAAAGTGGCAAAAGTTCAGTCCACTGTTAATATAAAATCATTGATCAGAGCAACTTTAAGTAAAAGATCTGAATATTTCCCCCGACTCAACAACGTCCAGTGCTGTTTTCTGGAGTACAAATTAAAATGAAAACGTGACTCTAAAGTGTCCACAAACAGAAGCTTTTCCCTGTCTAAACTCTCAGTGGCAGTTTTAGTAGCGATCTGTTCCAGTAATTTATGGTATTAATTGGTGGATCCCACAAAAGTGGACACAGACACACACACTCACACAAACACATACACACATTCTCAGCCGGCCCTGTTTAAGTGTTCCCCAGACGGTATGTGATCCTCAGACAGGACAGTGCTTCCTCTAGTCGTCAGGTCTTGTCTGAAGGATCAGTCTGGCGAGGTCATCCAGACAGAGAGGGAGAGAGGATCTCTCTCCTTTATGATGCTCCTGAGCCCAGTCTGAAAAATGTTGTTTTTTCAGTCCCATCCGATCTGATGTTACTAGCAAATGTTGTTGACATCTTTTTCAGATTCTCAGCGTGTTTTTTTTGTGCTTCACTTTTTCCTTCACTGTACTCTGCTTCAATCTTTCCCTCTCTGTCTGTTTATTTCCACCACACTGTCGCTGTATGTCTTCTTCTGTTTGAGAGGCAGACTTTTAAGTTTCATATATGTTACAATCACTTTTAACATTTTTTTCTATGCAGTGATCTTTCTCTTGTATTTTTTGTGCCTTTGCAGTTTTGCCTCCTTGCCTCTCTTTCTCGTTCCCTCTGTCTCTGTCTCACTGCTGGTGTTTTTCTGAAAAATAACAAGGTCTGGGGCTGTGCGTGTGCATGTGTTTTGCGCTGGCTGCATAGGCTGGATGGGCTGGCTGCACTGGGCTGGCTTCTTGTGTGGTCCCCCGGCAAACTTTATGATTTATTCAGCTAAAGGCAGAGGAGCACGACCCCCAGTGACCACAGAGAGAGAGCTGCACGTGGGTTTAATGATTTCACCACAAAAATGTCTGCTATGGCTGGGCCTGCATGGAGCTCAGAGCCCCCCCACTGGCTGAATCGTGGGGAGGGAGGGAGAGAGGGAGGGAGAGGAGTTGGAGGGTGGTGGTGGTGGTGGGGCGGGGGGGTTGAAAAGACAGCTCGGCTGACCAGCCTGAGTCAATTCAAACGCTTACCACTACACATCTACTGGGAGGAATTATGAGGGAAGAAGAAGAAGACGGACAGAAAGCTACATCCGACTGGCATGTTCCAAATGTTTTAAACTCCTGTCTTTCAACAAATGCTCAGTGATTCCTGTGTGTGTGTTGTTATTCTTTATCACACATTCTGTTATTTTTCTTTCTCCATCTTAGCCCCCCCCCCCCCCCCCAAGTCTTATAGCCAGTGGGAGATTTCAGAGGCATTATTGAAATGTGGACACTGAGGATGATGTAACCAAGCTTTCAAGAACAGGGAGAGGGGCAGAAATAATAGGGGCGGGAGAAGGGGGGGAGGGGGTGCAAGGTTGGGGTGGGGTGGTGGTTGGGGAGGGGTGGGGGGTATTTGGCATATTTTTCTCTGCTGGTGTCCAGGTCTGCTGGCTCAAGAGAGTGACTGCTGAGGGCTTGGATCTGGATGCTACGCTTGGTGCTGCTTCTCTCTCTGTCTGTTTGGCTACAACTCCCCAGAACAAGATGATGTCATTCACAGGGATTTGTGAACATTCTTGATAAAGAGACAAAATCATGGGGACGAGCCTAATTATGCTGGCCGAGTGTGAACAGGTCAGAGAGCTATACCTCCCTCTCTCTCTCTGACTTGGGATGGCTTGGTTCATCTTGATGTTGCAAAATTATTTTTTATTCTCACATTTTTTGAAGATTATGAATGTCTCATTCTGGAAACGGGAACATTCTCGGGAAACCGATTGTGTGAAGTGCTTCATGAGGAATTTATGAATGCATGAACTGTTGATAGGGCTTTTGCACAGATTACATTTACACCAGTCACACTAGGCAAAGCGAATGTGTAAATGATATGATATGATAATATATTTAATAATAGCTGCACCCCATCGAGCTGCTTCTGTTTCATGGACTTGGCGTCATGCATGTTGGCTCACTGTCACACAGTCATGGCTTTACCGATTACTTCAAGTTCCCAGGCTAATTCAAAGATTCATTATAACTGACTATGCAATCATGTCATACTTCATAACTTTGAAATAATAAGATGTGACATCCTGTGTTAAAGTAAGCTCTCAGTTTGGTTCAGTGAGATTTTGACAGGAAAAAATCATTCACCTTTAGACATTTAGCTCCATGGTGCTCTCCACCAGCTCCTGTGAAATGTAGATGAGGTTCTTTACCTGCTGCTGTTTGACTTTCTACACCAGCTAGTCTCCAACATTTTCCATGTCTACTGCTGGATGGACAACATCATAGCTTGACAATGTGAGCAGTAAATCCATGATAATGAGCCAAAAGATGTAACTACAAAGATGTAGAGAGGTGCTGAATAGGCTGACAGTTCTCACACTTTTCTCCATCACATTGATTCATTCCTCATTTCCAAAATTTTTGACTTGAGTATTCAACAAGTTTGCCAGCTCAGTCGCTATCAGGATATACATTTCATTTTCACAAGGCAGTGTATATGTGCCTTAGGTTTCTGACCCATAACTCAACTTATACGTCAAGTTAGAAGTTTGTGGAGCAAGTTTGATGGATGAGGTTAAATGGAAGTAGATGGTGACATGCAGCTGATAAGCTACAATAGCTAGCTCCATCCATTTTGGACTCTGTGGGTCTCTGATCTCCTGCTGGTCCTCCGGTCAGTGACTCACCAAAGTTGAACCTTCACAGAGTGATTTCACTGATCGCTGTGTTCCATTGAAAATAATTGATTTAGCCACAAAATGTCAGTTTATTTAGTATGTCCTGTTTTTGGACAGACGCCCTTGAGGCCCACAGCATCATTTACATCAACAGCAGGTTTTAGCCTGTGTTTGCATGAATGCCTTGCAAGTGTCTCTGCATGTGTGTCGGAGGGTGAAACCGTATCAAACCAGTCATCATTACAAGCTCATTCCACAACCCCAGGAGGGATTACACAACGGTCAGTGCATAGTGGGTGTGACACAGGCTTCTCCGTCAACCTCAGGCTCAGGGCTCACAGTGAGTAATGAGTCCACCCAGCAGAACCTCAGCACACGCCCAGGGCCCGAGGAAATGTATGTGCTCACCATGTCTGGTATGACAACCCCCCTCCTCGACTAGCCAGGAACAGAAACTCATATCTGCTGCTGCTCTGTCTTTGATCCCCAACAATCCCTCCCACAAAACATATTATGTGGTTTTTATATGGTGAGCTATGTAAGGTTTAATGACTTATTTCCAGTAGCATCTAAAAGGTCTACAGTAAACACACAAATGTACACAGACACACATACACATGTACCTGTGTGCCCGTCTCCCTCTTCTTTCTGTATCTCTTTTTTTTCCATCGCACACACATGCACACACACACACACACACACACACACACACACACACACATGCTACCAGGTCTAGACATAAATCAATATGACTCAAAATGCAAAGAAAACATTGACACAGAACATACAGAGATGATGAAGACATTTATTTGCTCAGCATGGTCTGTGATGATATGTGAATGGACCATTATGTTTGCAGAGAAAATGGAGGTGAGTTAACTGATGTGCAGGCAGTGTAATTTAATGTCCAGGGGCCTGTTGAGACTATTATGGTCAACTGGGGATTTCTTGTTGGTTGACTCCTGAACAGATCTCCATTACTGCGTGTCATGGAGAGAAAATGCACCAAAGGTAGGGGAAAAATCAGGCAGTTCCACTTTTTAAGTAATTTCAGTTATAACTGGAAAATTCAGGGGAGGGAAAAATGCTGAAGGGGAGAACATCCAGGCAATGAGACAGCTCTTGTTCGTCTCCTCTTTTTCTCTGTCTCACCTCTTGTCGTTCTGGTTTCCTCCTCCCTCCTTCTTCGCTTCCTCCTGCTCCTTGGAAGAATTTGGTAATACTGATCAGTTCCAAGTGTGACATATCCCCGCGCCCCCACTCTCAGACCCTCCCCTTCTTAAACCCCCCCACCTCCCCTGCCACCCTGTCCCTCTTTAAGGAGCGTTTGTTTTGGGCCTTGTCACCACCATGCACTGTGTGGTTCCAGCCACGATGGTGGCGAACCGTCTCTTGTTAATTACCGCACTCCCAATGAGTCACAGAGGGAGAGACACCGAGAGAGTGGCGCTCTCCGCTATTTTTGGCCCCTGACATCGGCCCCATAAGAGACTTTCCCTTCTGTGCCTACCCCTCTAAGTCCTTCTGATCTCTGGACCTCCTCAACAGATGAAACGCGCACTTTGAGGAGGGCCTCAGTCCCTGGACCCACTGCTCTGTTTGCTGGTCTGGTGTGAACAGCTGCCTGTTTTGGTTTGTGTCAAACACACAAACATTCATGCACACTGTGTTTGGATTTGAAGGCCTCTCTCGGCAGGTCCTCCGTGTCCTATGAGTTATGACAAACGTTATTATGCTCCCTTTCACATTATTTTAGCACATGCTGCCAGAGTAGATTGCGGTGTTTTCCTAGAGCATGGGTCATTTGGCCATCCAGTGTTTGAACAGCTGTAATGAGCACTCAACATTAATAACTTCACCATGGAGAGAGGAAGATTGGCCAGAGATGGAGTCTTCATTAATGGAAAAATAATTGAGATGGTAATATTTGCAGAGTTGATACTCTGTCTTGTTCTTTGTGGCAAAGTGTTCCACCTGAATTTACACCCCAGAAGATGCCTCTGTTATGGGGGATGGACTGAATGTTAGCGTCACGTCTACATCAAGCTATTGTTCACAGAATTCATTTGCTGTTATGAAAATATCCCCATTCACCAGGAGTCATCTGGCTGGTGGGAGTTCTCTGTTTCTTAATGTTTATTGGTCGGAGAACAGAAAAACATCCTTAGGGAGAGAGTGCTTGCCATTACAAATTTCCATTTGTCACTGATGGAAATAAGCACATTTATTTCATTTTCACAAAGACACATAGGGAGCAGTAAAAACTACTCGCCCCATTTTGAGCTACCACAGCATTACCCCAAATTAGACTTTATGCGCCACTTTGTAATGACTAGCTACGGCCCCAATTTTACCCTTGACAAGATTTAAATAAGGACCCATTTGCTCTGGCATCAGTGGTGTAGGTAGCAACGCAGCAGGCTGGCTGGCCGGACATGTGCTCTCAGCCAGAGCAATCTATCATTACCCGTGTAATAAGGGGAGCTGACTTTTTTCTGTCTTACAATTGAGAGCAAAATGAATGCTTCCACACAAAGTGATAATCATGAAGGCTTGCCAAAAGAAACGCTGCCAGAAATCCACTACTGCTTTGTTTTTCTGTGTTTTATCCCAGTGGGTTAGGAGGGCTCATAGCTGGCTGATTGCTGTCTAATTCAGCGCTGACGTCGACGACTGCTGAGTCTTCCAAGGTCAAACGGCTGCTACTATATTTGCAGTTTTTAATGTCAAGATTCAACACACTTGTTGTGTTTTCCAACAGCTCCTTTTATTTTTGCACTTAATTACCTGTTGTAACCATCTATCTATTCTCTCCCTCTGTGTGAACGGTGCCCTTGAGTTTTGCCTTGTATGTTTATCTGGTCTGTCCTCTTTGTAGCTATTCGTGGAAAAAGAGGAAGTCATGTGGCTTATACCTATACTTGGTGGCACAAGAAGACAAGAAGATCTACCTATCTATTTATCTGTTGGCTCAACTTTTTCTCCTGCCTTGCTGTTTGACCTGCCATCCAAGGGAGAGAAAGATGTTACACTGTACAGTATTGGATATTGTTCTTGTCGGGTATTATTGTGGTAAGGTTTCACTTTGAAACTGGGTTTAGGTCAGCCGCTGTGTTGGAAATCATTCATTGTTGTGTGGTCTCTCTCCCATTTTCCATTGTGTGGTCAAGAGAATAGAGAGCGCCTCGTACAGTGCTCCATCCTGCCCAGTCAACAGAACAGGGGGGCCTCTCGCAGCAACCAAGAGTCATTTGAAGATGAGGTTTGTGGCTAGTTTCCACCCACAACGCCAAGCTGTCTCTGATTAGACCTGGGATCTAATTTGAGAAGGGGGCTAAGAGCGGGGTTCGGGGGTGTAGGGGCCTGTGTGGCGCAGCCATCCTCTCCCAGAGGGCTCTCAGCTCAAGGGCTTGTGTGCTTGACTTTCTCTCAAGAAATACATCCTGATGGAACAAATCAAAGTGGCAGAAGAACATGCAGAAATGGAGATGAATGGGAGACGACCAACATCCTCTCTCTGTTCTTTTTCCTACAAACTGCAGAGGAGTCCCCCATTTAAAACTCCCAGCCATAACGTTTAGGAGTATACCCCCCACTCTACACACACATACACATTCATAGGCTCTCCTGGTCCCAGTAATCATGACGCTGCTCGACCCTCTGACCCAAGTGATGTATTTCTGCGCAAGTGTGTGTTCTGGCTCCAGTCTGGGTCATGCATTGTCGGGAATGTTGATGAAAAATGACAGGCCATTATTACATGCCATTTCTGTCCCCTCTGCTCTCCCCCTGCCTCACCACTGATAGAGGGATACTTTTGAAAAATGCTTTAGTCCATACTGGAAAAAGCCACAGTCGCTACTCAAAAACAAAACCCCCCGTACAGTCTGACCGAACGCTATCAACACCCATTTTTCAAGAATTTAGCAGAACATAAACTCTTGATCAGCTACCCTTTTTTTGCAGCCTGCCAGTGCTCTACTCGTCCTATTCCATTAGGTTCTTATGGACTCAGGTTTCCCTGCGGAGGTCATTGTAGTGCTAATGTTCTGCAGGGTGGGGAACAAAGCGCAGAGCATGTTAAAGAAGCCCAGTTTCCTGAGGGAGGAGATCAGGCAGCTGCAGGCAGGGGGTGTGAAGGTTTAGGTTACCTGCTCTCTGCCTGAATACACTGAGTCTTCTCCTGACGGCTCAGGACCACCTGGGTGGCCAGCACTGCTCCTCAAGAAAACAGATAGTGTGGATACAAGCAGACACATAATAAAGAAGAATCCATGCACACGCACAATAAATGATGATCACATACACACTGAGGTGATGAACCCACATGTCTCCAGCCTCCACTGACCCATATCTGCTGAGCACAACTCCTGGGGTCTTGGGTGGATGTCAAGAGGTGTGGTGGCTGTCAGTAACGGTTGACCCTGCACCAGTTCTCTGATATCTCCTGTCACACATCACTGCCCAGGAAGCACTTTCCTTTCTCTTGTGGTCTCTACACACTTCATCATGCTGTCTGACTACAACAAGGCTCAAACCACAGAGCTCTGAGCAGCATGTGCACATGTTCACGTGCATGCGTGTGTGAGTGTTAAGCAGCGCTTGAGTGATACGTGGAGTATGTGGAAGCTTTCATTTTTACATTTTTTCATTTTTAGTTTGACAGTGTGTGGGATTTTTTTAGTTCAGTGCTTGCTGGATGGAGTGGATGAAGGGACATATTTAATAACAAATATCAGTATTTATAACTGAAAATGACTGATAAATAATTACTGATGGTCACAGTGCATTCTTTAACAAGGTAACTGTGAACTCAAACTCGCAGATTATGACCAAAAGCTCTGGACCAGTGATTAAAGGGACCATTGACCTTTAACCACCAAAACCCAATCACCTTATTCTTGGGTCCAAGTGGACATTTGTACCAAATCAGAGGAAATTGCCTCAAAGCATTACAGGGATATCACAAAACCATGTTTTATGAGGTCACTGAGACCTTGAACTTTAACCTTTAATCACCAAAATCTAACCAGTTCTTCCTGAGTCCTCAAGTGAATGTTTGCCGAACTTGAAGAAGCATCATTTTGTTACTGAGACACTGCAATTCAGAAGAATGATATTCACAGGAATGGGATGGATGTACATACAAACACATGGACCAACATGGTACAACATATAGGTATAACAACAACATGAAAGGACTCACTTATGGCTTTGGCCCTGCAGAAAATGATCACACAAATCTGCAGCTAAATGGAGCTTCATGTTGAGATTCAGCTCATCGTGTAGCTGTCCAAACAACAGCTTTACTGTCTTGGCTCACTGCTCTCAAAATGTAGTTTTGTTTTACAACAGCACATAGACAAGGTTACCAACTGGATTGAATTGGATGAGGAGGATTGATGGCAGCTCTCACTGACGTTTCCAAGTTGCTAAAGAAATAACTTATCACAGGTTTACAGTGAGACTGAAGATAAGAGTGCTCCTCAGAGGTGTTCATAAACTTAAGAAAGAGCACTTTTTATATACATAATGTGAAATTATTTATTAGGCGGGGACACGAACAATTTCCTCCCAACTCAATCATAATATTTAAAATGTTTCCAAACTGAGTAATGTTTGAAATAACGAGCAGCTATGGCCATAATTGGCAGTAATTAGGAAGAGTATAGAAAAATGAATGGAGTGGAACACCACACAGATGGTATCTGTCCATATTGTAGTCTGCATATAGCACATGTCTACATATGAATTACTTTATTTCAGTCAGCCATAATTTCCACCCATTTAAAAGAAAGAGTAGATTAAAAGCATGCTGAGAATAGTTCTTGACTTAATATCTGGAAGCATTTAGATGTTGTTGTTTTTGCTCTGCAAACACTTCAAAGTGGAAAGAGAGCTGTGGTTGACCACAGGGGAACAGATATGTTTTCTGATCAGCTTGCTAATTACCTTCTACAGAGTAAATATGAATAAAAAAAAACATTGTGAAAGCCACCCGTGTGTAAATGCAAGCTGTTTCACACAAATGTGGTCTTCAGATGCTTCAGTGTGTGTGTGTTATTGTGTGTTATGCAGACTACTCTACTTAAGTGTTGTTGCTGCAGCAGTGACAAAGCCCAGCTACATCGTCACTACTCAGTCCTCCCTGTCTTGTTGACAAATGCCTTGTTTAACACAGTGAAGTTGATGCAGCCTTTTTTGGTGCTTTACACTCTATCTATGATCAAGGATCATGACAGCTTCTGTACACGCACAGATCTGTCACTGGCGTTGGAAACATTTCTCAGTCTCAGTCTTTGCTGTTACACAGCATGGCCTAACTTTATGCTTGCATGACATGCAAATGCAGCGTTACATAAAGGGGGCAGTGAGAGTATGACATGTTTTGTGGTGGATGACAGACCTGTGGTGCTGCACACACACACACACACACACACACACACACACACATACACACAGTCAGCACTGTCTGTATAATTCTTTGCATGTCTGCCCACTGCAGTTCAATCACAATCCTGACTTTTCCTGCCAAACCCCTGCTAATGTTGCTCTTGACCGCGGTCCAGTTTGGAACATTTGGACTGCGGTTTGACATCCACTTGTGCAGAGGTCAGGATCACGGGTCAGGATGATGATGTGCCTCCCAAGCACCTTCCTCTCTCTGAAATGTAATGTAAACAACTCCAAGTGTATTACACTGGGCTGCTTCCTGCTGCTATGTGTGTGGCATGCTGCGTACGTCAGCTGATGAGACATAGTGAGTCTGTTTGCACAGTTATAAATACATGGACTGTGAATGGAAGCAGCCAAATTACCAAGGACTGTTTTGATTTAACTGTCAGAGTGTGGTGTGGAAAACTTTGCAGAAATTGATTATGACATGAAGCCGACAATGACATGAAAATCATTTTTGTATAAGTTATTGTTTCTTTGAACATGAACGCCAGGAGTGGACATGTAATGCAACATGTTTTCCCTGCAGACTGATGAAATCAACAAAGCACAAAAGTTCTGACAGGAAAAAGCTGGTGTTTGTCAGTTACGAATGGACTTCAGGCTTCATTGAATTTCACCCTTGCTTGTTTCCTCTTCATATCGAAAGCATGTAAGTCAAAGTCAACTAATAGTGGTGATGTTTGGCACATTTGGTTACAAACCACGCACCACTTTGAGCCAAGGAAACATACTCAGTGAGAGTGTGTTGTTCTGACCTGGGATACTGTAATTGCTGTATGCACAGATGGACAGCAAATTAAAAACCGATATGCAATGTTTGTTTGTAAGATGAATATTCCTTTAACTGGTGTTTTGCTGACGATGGTGAAGGGCGCCATCTACAGGTATTTCCTCTTCAGGTCCAAATTTCACACGACAGAAAGGCTGAGATTGAGTGAAATACTGACAATGACACATTTTTACATGACGGTACTTGCATGCTTCTTAATACCTGATTCCATCCAAACAACGAACAACTCTCAGAACTGTGAGATTTTTTTCTGATATTGAGCATTTGCGGTGTCCTAGTGGCCTAATGGTGAACGTGCATGCAACACAACTGCAACGTAATTGGTTCAATGCCTAGCCGAGGCATCTATCTGTCCCTGCTGACTGAGAAGAGGCTGTAAGAGGCGTGATTATGACACTGAGGCCATACCTGCGTCATAACCAAAGATACCAGTCCACTCCATCAGCACTACCTGTTCTGTTGTCATACTGGATTTTAAAAACCGTGTATGTCGTATCTTTTACTACATCAGAGGTGGCACTTACACCCACTTTTTAAGGAGTATCTGTGGTATAGGAGAAAGAGCAAGTGATTCACAAGTCACAGGGCTGGCAGTTTGATCCACATGTCAAAGTGTTATTGGGCAAGACACGGAAATTCACTTTGCTCCTGATTCAATGCAATTCATCCGATTAGGCAGAAAAGGGCTATGCAAGTGTCAGTGTCATGTGATATTGATGCTAATACTATGATGAGAGTGAGAATAAAATACCTTCTGTGGTCAGTGATGAATCTCTCTCTTAAAACCAACCTCATTTCGTCACTCTACTTATCATGCAATTCTGTTAAGCGTCTCCTTAAACCAAAACTTAAACTGTCGCTATGATCAATAGTATCTTTGATTTGGAGTTACCAAACCCTGAAAAACTCATTGAAGTGTATCTGTTGGCGAGACAAAGGCAAAGCAAAGAGAGAAAGTGGCAGAGAGCACGATGCCATGACCCGGAGGTCATTGGCAGTAGATAATCTGGTATGAGAACAACTGATAGCCTGTCAGTAATGATGGGGCCTAATGCTGGAGAAGAAAAAGGAGGGGAGCTGTAGAAGAAAGAAAGAAACCTACTGAGAACTCCCCTATGTTTTTTGTCATCTGTGTGCCAAATTAGGGTGAGAGGGGAGAAGGGGTGGTGGGGGTTTGTTGGGGAGGGGGGTAGGCAAAAAGAGAGAGTGCAGATGGACCACACCGACTGACTGGTTGGACTAATGTGAACGTTTTCTCTCCGGGGTCAGATATTTACTCCTAATTAGCTGGAGGAATGCGACGCATGAGAGCGGAACAGATACGTTACCGTTTTGGCCGGAATTTCCTCTCCTTCCGTGGCATGCGCTGCTTTAACCTGATTAGGTATGGCACTTATCAGAGGAGATGAAAGCGCTCGGGGGATCGGTGACGCATTGCTGGACACCCCTGCTCTGCTCCCACTTCACCCCCATTTCCACCACGACCCTCCCCATGGTCATTACTGGTTGCGCCATGTGACACGGTGCTAGGAAAACTCAGTGATTTACAGTAAGACTGACACCGTGCCCTCAGCGTGGCACTTGTTGCGGGACAAGATCAAAAGGAAGTTGTTGGGAATAAACAAGCAGGGAGACTTGCTATAAAAATGATTTTTATTGAAGGAACTTAAAATGAGATAAACAAGTTTTACGAGGTGGAGAGAGCGGCATGCTGTTGTCAGGAAGTGAGACAATTTCTAGCGTGCATATGCGTGCTTTTCAGTGGAAGTATCAAACCTGGTGAGAGCAGATTTCATGGCAGTACCCCAGTGGAGAGCAAAGCCTGTGACAGCGTCAGGACTAACTTATTGCTAATGATGGATTAGAAGTCTTTAAAGGACAGATGAAGCGAGTTGATATTGGCAGGCCTGGCCTCTAGCTTTAATCTACTACATTTGTGGTTTTCTCAAAAAATAAAAAAATAAAAAAGGATGATTTTGGCAGGAGACAAGGATATTTTTCTCCAAGATGTTTCAAAGCCATTTGGTTTGAATTCACTCAGCTGTTTGCTGGTGAAACACAAAAAAGAACAACACTCAGATTTTTCATGTTAATCCAATTGTGTCCAGTCATTCATATACTCTTGGTTTTGTTTGGCAAGGTTCCACCACCAGTAATTAGTGTGTGGTGCTCATGACATGAATGAACTTCTCTAGAAACAACAGTTTTTCTTATTTTTTGATGTCGTATACCAGAGCACTACTTTCTGCTGGGAGTCCCAAGGAAAAGTGTTCACAGTGTTTTTTGTGAATTGTCCAAAAATAATAACAACATAGCTTCTGCGAAAAGTGTTTAGTCACATCAGCAACACAAATCCATCACTGAAATATCCCTGACTTTTAGTGTGCATATTCTCATATTATTCATTTTGTTCGTTTGTCATGCTCAGACACTGAATCATCTTTTGATTTTGTTTTGAATTTTTTCTGCCATGAGGTTGACATTTGGAGTTTTGAGTGAAATGTCTCAGACTACCATGAAGTTTGGTGCAGATATCCAAGTTCCTTTGAGTATATGTACTAACTTTCCTTGACTCTTTATTTAGGACCATCTTATATTATCATCAGAAGCAGCTGAGCTTACTGCCAGTTAGCTGATTAGCATGACACATGAACATGGCACACATTATGCATGCTTAACATTAGCATGTTAGCATGTCATTGTGTGTGATTATTGTGACCTTTTATTTCTAAGTGACTAAGTATGCATTAAATAACCTATATGGTCTTTTTCAGGCTAAAGGATCAGTATTTTGTTTGTTGTTGTTGTTGTTTGGGTGAGTTACCTCACTTACTGTTTACATGTGTATTTTTTGCACATGCAGTACATAAACAAAACTCTGGATGTGTGCTTTCTAAGAGGAGAGAAATGTGTTAATCCTCATGTTTAGGAAGGAGCTGGTGGTCCTCCGACTAATGTGGTTCTGAATTCAGGCTAAACATATATTTTTCAGAAATCCCCAATACAAACAAAATCAATCACCAGCTGTCACACAAACCACTGCTCAAGTGGAACTCCATGATTACACGCTCCTCTTATCAGTGTCCATACATAACCTCATTTGAACAAAAAAGGGTCATGAATATTCCTTTTGTACTACATAGCATTACAATCTGTCTTCTTTCTCTGGCTATATATTTCAGAATGGAAATGATGTCAGATTTCACTATTACTGCCATATGCCATATGAGAGCTATCATTTCTGAGTGCAAGACCTACCTCTGCTTGTAGCCAGCGGCACATCTGTGCACCTTCTGTGGTGGGCTCTGCCTGTGGTGGGCTTTACTCGTGTGTGTTTGTGTGTGTGTGTGTGCGTGCATATGTGTGTGCGCGCATGAAGCAACCAGATTGATGTGCGTTTGCTTGTTCACAGGCAGTTGCAGGTGGGCCCCCAATGTGATAGCAACAACAAACGCCTATTAGATTTAATGAACACACTCTATCCAGAGCATATTCCTAACTACTGATCGCTGCACTACACATCCTCTATGTGATGTCCAAGCAGACCCTATGCATTATGGGAGCCTTGGAGCTGATGGTGGGGCTAATGACCTGGATGGATAATGTCTAATGTGTGTTACAGTAAATGACAATGAGGTCATACCCTCTAATTTTCATTTTGTACCCCACACAGTGCTTGTTCCCAGACTCTGCTACTACTACTCACTTTCTTTCTCACACACATACACACAAACACACACACACACACTTGCTCACTGATGGTCTGTATTTGCTCAAGAGTTACTGGAACAGGCCACATTGAAGTCTGGAAGCAAAAGGACATCCAGCCTCACAGCCCCCAGGTCTCACTGTTCCACTGATTGACCTGATGAAGACCAAAGGCTCCAATCACTGAGACGATGTGTGTGCATACAGTATGTGTGTGGGCACGACTGTGTGTGTGTATGTGTGTGAATATACTTGCGTCTGTGTCATCACCTGACCACACACACGGTTTGGATGAAGCGTTATCATTTGCACATTAGGCTCTTGAAAGTTCTCCAGAAATTCTGAGGCCAAAATCCGTCTTGTCCTTCTCTTCTTCCTCCTGCTGTCTTCCTTCTTTAATCCCACACAAGAAGGACCACATCAATGGTCTGTCAAGCATGTGTGTGTGTGTGTGTGTGTGTGTGTGTATGTGTGTCTATGTGCGTGTGAAGATAGATACCAGTTGGTTTTATCTACTGCCTAGGTGGCACAGTACAGATGATGGTATGCTGACAGTGCTGGAGTCCTGCCAGTGTGCCTGAATTCAAAAACAGCTTGTTGGAAAATGGACACTGACAGAGACTGTTGCCTCTCTCTTGAATCCACATGTCTTGAACACAAGTATCTCATCACTATAACTACAGGACTCTGAGTCAAGATTATTATCATTATTGATTAATCTGTCTGTTTAAACTGATCTTAAGAAGCTTGTTCAAACTTCTGTTATTTCATCACTGGCTGGAACAACACAAGTCTTTGTGTTTTTAACACAGTCTGAACTGGTTTTCAGTCTGAACATCCAACTAAAACCCAAAGATATCAAATGTACAGTCTTATAAAACAGAGGAAAACAGCAAATATTCACATTTGAAACACTGGAACCAGCATATGTTGAACATTTTCACTTGTTTAAGGACTTAGATGAATGATGTACGATCAACCAGCTGGTAAAACTAGAGATATAGCCTACCTACAACAAGTACTGAACCAATTTCTTGATTAAAGTGTGGATCTACTGAAAAAACATGTTTGATGATTGATTAATCGAGCAAACATCAAGCTGAGATGGGAAACACACTGAGTGGTTTCAGCTTCTCATATGAGAGGATTTGTTTCTTTTCTCTCATTTACACTGATGTAAATTCAGTATGTTTCAGACAACACAAGCAAAATCAACCAAGTCAACTCTGAGTCTGGAAAATTGTGAGGAAAAGCACTTTTCACAAATATCTGACATTTCTGGACCAAATCATTGCCAGATTAATAGAAAAACATCAAACGACTTAAAGCTAATGAAAACAGCCATTAGCTGCTGCACTATCTGTATCTGTGTTTACCTCCTGTTTGTGTGTGTTTGTAATCCTACTACACTGCTGACTAACTGGAAGCCAAATTTAGAAATGTCTTTACCACATACACAGACACACACACACACACACACACACACACTTCTGTTAGCTCTTTTTTCCTCCATACTCAATTTTTTTCTTTTACAGTATTATAACATCACTTTCCTTGGCATTTAGATTGTGATTGTTGCCTACAGGCAACACCCCTCCCATCCTATTCCCATGGTTAACACCTATTTATATAAGGGTTTCTGACGTTTCGCTTCCGCATCAAACAAGGTAACAATGCCAATACTGTAAGCTGCTTTCATTCATGAGGCACACCAGCATCAGCTGAGAGATAAATCCACTCAATAGTGTGTGGGTGGTATGGTCTGTGTTCTCTGGGTGGTCATATTTGGGAAATGTGAAGTCCAATAAAGGTGTATAATTTGGAGGGAGTTTTCATCCAGATGTACACAAAAAATGTCCTGAAGCAGTAGGTTCAACAGGAGACGTTATATTTACAGGCATTGTGTTCATAAGTCACTTTGGCAGGTGAGTGAAATTTAATGAATTCCCTTGGGAAATAATAAGCCCAGCTCCTCCAGAAAATTTCATCTGGCAAAAGATTCACTTTGTGTGGCTTAAGCGCCAGAGGAAGTCAGAGCCTGAATTTGTCTTACTTATGCACACTTGTTGAAACTACCAGGACGACAACGCACTCATTGTTTTGCTTGGAAGATTTAAGCGTCGGCGCTGCTCGGCTGGTGTCACTGTATGTTACCAGCTTATGGATCAGAGGGAGCCATTGAGAGAAGTGAGTGACAGAGGGCAGCCAGGAAGAAAGAAAAGAGCGAATGAGTGTTCTGGCTTCTTGACCTCTTAGCGTAAGAAGTCTTCTAAGTTCAAACTTCAGTGATTATAAGCTGAGCTGGTATTTAAAGTGCCCCCCCCCCACCCACCCACCCCAACCCCCATTCACTCCAGGCTCGTGCATGTGTGACAACGTCAGCAACTGGAATATAAGAGTACATACCACATGAACCTGTGTGTGTGTGTGTGTGTGTGTGTGAGGATAGGGTTTAATAGAGTAGGTAGGCAGGGTCAGGGGTTGCTTGGTGGGGTTCTGGAGCCAGTGGGTCTTCTCCATTGTTCAGGCTGGAGGAGACAAAGGGGGGCAGTGAGTATTGATGCTGAAGGTATTGCCTGCTTACGGTAGGGGGTTAGCAATAAGTGTGTGTGTCTTTATGTGAGTGTGTGTGTGTGTGTGTGTGTGTGTGTGTGTGTGTGTGTGTGTGTGTGTGTGTTTGTGTGGACCTTTACTCCAGGAGGGACCCACAAGGGGCGGGAAAGGGAAAGTAATTACAGATGATATAGGACCAAAGGGAGGAAATTGATTAAAGAAAATGGGTGACCAGGAAGTAAGCAGGGATCTTTGTTTCCCCTTCAATTAAACTGAAATGTCTCAGTAGTCTGTCTCTTTGAGCTGCATGGTGGAGGAGGACAGGGCTGTGGAAAGAGAGGGCGGCAGAGAGTGTGGGGGGTTCTCCCAGGGATGGAGGGACAGGGGGTGGGGGTGGGGGAGTGAGCTTACAGGAGGTGATACTGATGGATGGATGAACTTGCAGCACTCTCTGTGGAGGGTGAAACTCCATGATCGCCACCATACGTTACTGTACTCTGTGAGGAACGCACATGGGCTATACCTGCAGCCTTGCACACTGTGTGTTGACAATCACTGCCATGAGCTAACTGTTGAGGTCTGGAAAGGCAGAAACAAAAAATGAAAAATAGTCAAATGAACCAACAAGGAAACGTAGACATACAGTGTAAACATCCATCTCATCATACACTGACCTCTTGTTTCAACTTTGACCTACTACTATAATAATGAACTTTCATTTGAACTGACTGGAATCATCATAATCAATAAACAAGGCATCGCTGGCAGATCCAACATTTCAGATGCACAAACTGAAGTGGTCTGGATCACTGTGATTAATCTCAGTGGTAAACCTGCTGAATTTAAACAAAGTTATCACAACAGAAGAGAAATGACGACAGCGGCCAAAACTACTAGAATAAAACCAAATGTGTAATAAACTATAATATTTGAGTAAGTGTGACATATATGTGACACTTTTCTAAGCTGTGTCAAGTATGTACATTAACCATGGATTCTACATGATTTCAAATATGTACTGGACTCCAATACACAACAAACTGTCGACTTTTGTTTGATATGATTTAATATTCACATTGGTTGTGTTTAATATGCATGTAGAGTGAAGACAGCTACATGCCAGTTTAGAAGCAATTGGGAAAATGATGAAAAAAAAAATCCAGTTTAAAGTTGACTCCATCTTCAAACAAACTTTAAAGTCACCTCTCAGCTTTCTCCCTCATTTACTGTTGCTTCTCTGTTACTTGCTTGGCAAATGCGAATATACAGTATGAATAGTTTTACAAGGCCAAGGGAGAAATAGGAGTGAGGGGTGGTGGTGGTGTGTGTGTGTGTGTATTGGGGTGGGGTGGGGGTGGGGGGTTGGGGTGGTTGAAGAAAGAGAAAACAGGTTGTCAGTGTGGTTGAACAGCAAAATAGCATTTTCTCCCTCGGGCTCAGCCTCCACAGATGTTTCATTCAGGCCCCATGGCAGGGCCACTCTAAAAAGTGCTCCAGTCCCGACACAATTCAGCCCCTTTGTGCGCTGAAGGAGAGAAGCTCAGCCCACTGTTTACTGCTCGTCCACCCCCATTCCTCCTTGTCTAACCCCCCTCCTCATGTTAGCAGGCGGAACAATTGGGGAGGGCCTTGCCCAGAGCTGGGGCGGTGTGGCAGGTCAACAGAATGGGCTGTGAATCCTGTGCCTCTGAATCCTCCGGGTGGGTGGTCCAGCTCTCTCCCCTCTCTGTGTCTCTCTCACACACATACACATAGAAACACTCTCCTCTCCTCTCCTCTCCTCCTCTCCTCTCCTCTCCTCTCCTCTCCTCTCCTCTCCTCTCCTCTCCTCTGTGCTCATTAGCTCATCCACTGGGCCACGCATGGTGTTGGTGCTTGGGTTCTGTGATGTGGTGATAGGTGGCCCAGAGAGGAAGCCAGACAGGGGGTCTTTCTTCAGGATTAGCGGACTCCCAGTTCCTCTTCACTGCGAGCAGGTCCCGCGCAGACCCGGTCAGGCTACTCGGCAGAGGGAGCCTGAGGTGGCCCACGTGGAGCCTGCCAGTGACTGGGTGGCAGTTAACACTAATCCTGCTGCTGATTACCACTGGCATGAGGAAATAAACAGTAATAAATGAACCTACAAGGCCCAGCACACATACGCCCTTACAACAACTCCACCCACACAATTCATGACACACTTATACAGTGATACACAAAGAAAAAGTGGTACTTTTACAGAGCTGTAATATTGTTTTCAGGGCTTCAACTGGTGACTTTCTATGAATGATTGATCTGTTGATTGAGTGTAAAATGCACAAAAGAAGCCAGAGGAGATGGATTTAATTGTGTGAGAACAATATTTTATTTGACCAAAGGTCCAAAATTCAAAGATATTCATATAAGATGAAGAAAAGTTTGATGTTTTGAGAAGCTACAATGTGTGTGAACCTGGTATTTTTGCTTAATGCTTGATTAAAAGTATTCATCACTCATCAAAATAGCTGACTCAGTTCACTAATCAATTGATCTGTTCATTCTTCTGCACTGTCATTCATCATATTTTGTTCCTTAGCCACCGCAAAACAAAACCTACCGCAGTCCATTACAGTTGTTACTAATCTTAATCATTCAAATGACTTGTTAGTTTTTTAATCTCATTTCTTTCATAGTGATTCATACAGAAAAAAACATGTCTAACTTAGTCACACACTCAGGAAAGGAGAGGGGAAACTGCCTTGTGCATGTCTGGCATATTTCCCCATAGTCACAGCGACATCTAGTGATCAGAAACTGGTACTGACAACAATGGAAAAATATGCACCAACTAACCCATTGTGAAACACCGAGTTTCATGGTGATCATACTTTGACATGATCATGTTTTGTTTGATCAGAAGAAACTAAGTGAAAACACAAATAAATCATTTGAACAATAAGAGGGTGAATATGAGATCAAACATTTGCTCGTACGTGTTAAAGTTGGTACAAATAGTCCAAGTTGTTCACTAAATGAATTGATTTAAGATCCGCAGTGGATCATGATGAATTTTAGTTTTTCACAGCAATTAACATTTGCAAACTAATAGTGAGAGGACAGCACTGAAGCAATGTGCCAGCAGCATATTTCCTCTCACAGCATTTGAGCAACGCTACATCCTGCTGTGGTTTAGAGGCGTTGATCCTCTTTTTGGTTCCTTTAGATGCAAGTTACACCGTGATGCACTGAGGGAGAAGCTACATATGAGAGCATCACCTAAGGACATAAATATTTATTAAAGATATACAGAGATTTGTCAGATTTTCTAAGATTGCTGCTGCAGTCAAACAAACTTACAATGCCGGTGATTGGTTATAGCGTCCTCATCCTGGGTAAGACTCCTTATATTGTATATTCATGTTTAT
Source organism: Caranx ignobilis (assembly GCA_021432705.1). Lineage (NCBI taxonomy): Eukaryota > Metazoa > Chordata > Actinopteri > Carangiformes > Carangidae > Caranx > Caranx ignobilis. Next base: position 7,486,821 of record MU269982.1, read on the forward strand.
CATTGTGAAATAACACTGTTTAAACCCTTAATTTTATAATGAATAAAGTGTCATTTTTTGTTAATATTTCTTAAAATCTTTGTTCTTCAAATGTTCTGTCTCAGTTTAGGTAATTTATTGTAGATGTTAATAATGGATTAGAGGAATAGAAAATAACAACAACAACAACAACAACAAAAAAAGTATTCTAAGATAATCATCAACAAATAAAAACATAGTCAGACTGCTATATGCTGTCCTATTAACATAGTTTGAGTAAAACATCATTAGGCAAACAGGGCCACACCTTGAAATACAGTACACAGCTGGTTCCCTCACAGGGTTTTCAGATAAGAAAGCTAAGGTCAGGTCAGGGTCAGCAAACAAATAAAGAGAAAAAATAATAATATGTAGCCTAGTCTACAGTATGCCAGCAGCTTGTTGTGACCCATGGTTACCTTTTATTGTTCACATGGTATATAGTAAAAACTCCTTGCTGGGAGGAGGTTGGAGGTTGTCTCTTTTAACTACGACCATCCTTAACTGTAGGTTTATCATCATCATAACTGTGACAAGGTTATCTAATCTTAGGATAACACCTCTTTCAGTCTAAAACTTAAGTCTTTTTGTACCCAACCTAACCCTAACGAAACTACAGCTGCTTCATAAGCTTAGAGTCTGGAGGGTTTTGCTCAAAAATAAACGCTAGACTTATACAAATGAAATAATCATCACCTATGGGCTTCTAGTCCTGTGAGGTGGTGACTGTCTGCAGAGCCCCCTCCCTCCGCCCGTATTTTGGTCTTTTGCTTTGTTTTGTTGTGTTTTCTGGGCGGAGAGTCGGAGTTTCTCTCCAGCCAATGACAGAGCAGGTGGAGTTCAGTGCAGCAGGAGTAGGAGGGCTGCTAGCCCCGCTAGCTCTCTGAGATGCTAGCGAGTGGTAGCGGCGAATGCTATCCGCCACGGCTAACACCCGCTAGGTCGACGCTAACCTCCGCTAGCGGTAGCGGCTAGCATCCGCCGTTGGCACCCGCTTCCCACTCACCACAACGGCCCTCCTACTCATCGCAGCGTAGGCCTCGAGGCTCCTGCTACCGGTGACGGCCAGGTAAAGGCCCGCGGCTCCAGCGCTTCACTCGGACAGTATTTCCTTTTCTTTCCAGTCCTGACAGCAACAGCTGCTGCTGCTGCTGCTGCTGCTGCAGGAGGTGTGCACAGAGGAGAGGCCCAGTTTGAATGTTTTGTTTACAAACGGCAATGAACAAACCTCCAAACTCTACTTTTAACCATGTGGTACTATGTCAGGAGACACTCCTATGGGCTATCAGGGTCGGTACAATTGACCCATATGGTTGATCGGGTTGGGGAACTTATTGGTAGTGTCTGTTGGATCTTAACTTGATGATACCAGAAAAGAATAGAGTAACGCAATGTGTTATGTTCAAACTTTGAACAGCTCTGTGTTTACCTATCAGAGTGCTTAAAAGGCTGTATCCTGTCCTGCAGGTCTGGCTGTGACTTCAGCCATAGCAGATGAGGCATCAACAACTCTGGATCCCGGCCCAGTGAATTCCCTACCAGTAGGGATGAGATCATAACTTAAACGCCTCTGTTATTCCTACTAGTCCCACCCCCGACACCAGTAGCTCCCTTTCCACCAGCAATATGAGCACCATCAGCATGAGCATGCCCTCAACAACAACGGAGAAACAGGATAAAGGTTAGATCTGCACTATTTATACCCAAATCCACTTGTGTCAGAGATTATGGACCTGAAAACCAGTCCTTATCATTATCATGTCTGCTTTCTTTTATGACTGTTATCTTTTTGTTTGGTTGTGTGGAATAAACTGCTTCTTTGATTCAGGTGGCGAAATATCCTCCAAAAGCCCCACAACACCCTTGACCACACCTAAACCCCACAGTACTTTTGAAAGCCTATCTACCCCCACCACGACAACCACCAAAATGAGCAAAGGTGAGTGTAGATGAAGATGAAATAACTACAGTCTATGATTTGGTGTTCCCTGAATATCCTAGGGATTTGGCTTTTTTTTAATGCTACATAGAATTAGAGAATCAGTTTTACAGCATCAGGCTTTACTGTCTAAATTTATTCCCAAATCAACCTTTTGTCACCCTCATTAGGCAACAGCTTTGAAAGAAAAGGCTCCAATAACCCCACTGTACGCTAACTGCAGAATATAAGGGCTGACAGATAAAACACAGCAGAACATTTAACAGCTAAAAAACGACAGATGAACCGCTCAGGAGTTGGTAGAGAGTTCAACATGTGAACAGTGGTACATTCAGATAGTGGCCAGCTTAACTAGTGCCAATGAAAGCAGATATCACTCTATGTCTGGATGTGTAAATAGGCAAATGTTTGCTAACACGTTTGCTGGAACAGCAGTGTTAAGTGAAAATATGTCATTGTTTTGGATTCGACTTACTTTGCCGCCCCCAGGTGGCCACAAAAAACAGGTTTGGAGCTTCAATATAGTTGTTTATATAAGGGATATATGGCTGAAGCAACAACTTTTCCTAATCTAGCATCTTCTGACAATAGGGTTTAACATTTAACAAGTCATTAGTAGGATTCAGTGGCATCCCAACATAATATCCTGTTAGCACTGTATCAAGTAAACCCTTTCTCCTTTTAAACACCTTCTTGTATTTCTCTTTGTAGCAGAAACAACAACACCTAGAACCAAACCACGATCTGGACTTGGAAATGACAATGCTGGTGAGTTAAAGTTAGGTTTACACCTCAAACAATATCAAACTATAATGTATTTTTGAGGTTGTATCTATGCTGTAAGCTTTGGCATACATGACAGATTGATGTCATTACCTGCAGCCAAGACTGTCAAAGTCTTTGTCTGTGAACTGCTGCTCCTACAGGTATCATCATCATGGTCGTGATCATCCTTGTAACTGTTGGATTTGGACTTGCTTGCCTCCTTGCACGGAGGAGAGGAAGAGTAAGTAAAGTAGGTGTTAACTCCAAATTTCCACTTCCAAACAGGAATGGTTACAATTAATGGTGAATAGCACAGTCATTAGATAGTCATCTTAATTTGGTTATGGCACTGACAATGCACGTTTCTGAATCTCCTCAGCGCTACTCTGTGGACTTTGCCTCCAGACCAGATGAAGCTAACATCCCTCTCAGCAGCGTGGAGCCTGTGGACCCTGCTGATGTTGGTTCTCAGAACGGTCAGTCCAAGTCTACTGACAACAACATCGCTGAGAATTTTTGTCACTAAGAAAAAGAAATCACATCCTTCAAATGTGCTCTGTTGTTGCACAAAAACATTTTCAGGTCTGAAGACATTTGAAAGCCTTGAAACTTCTACTAAAGAGCCACAAGAGCAAGCAGCAGAGCCCGAAGTTCAAGAGGAGCAGAAAGGTGAGAGCCAATGTTAAAGTGACAAGTGTTCAGTCCAGAGGCTGTAAGTGTGGTACGTGCACTTCTTTATTTCCTCTATCGTAAGATCAGTGTCAAACTTAGTAAAAGGAAGTATTGTGCGTGACAGCTGTCTGAACTATATATATATTAACACTAACATCCTATGAGGTAGTGTGAATGCCTACATCCCTGTGGGGAAAGCACAGACTTTTTAAAGCTGGCAACAGACAATGCTAATTTACTTATCAAAAGGCACTGATTTCACAGTCTAATGCAACTATACAATATTACAATATCAAGATTTTTACTGCATGTTAAACAACTTCAAATATGAAACCAGTGTGTTCACAAACACAGTTGGTGTGAATTTCATAGGAAAGTATATTTGACGTTATGCAATGCCTCGTGACTCATGCAGATCATGAAAAGAACTTGTGCAAAGATAAGAGCAGTTAAGTACCTGCTGAAAATGTTGTAATGTTTGTGACGGCAATGTGTGCAGAAACTGAACAACAGTTCCTTAGTTTGGGGGGCGGGGGGGAGTGTCCTGCAGTACCGAAAACACCCACTTGATGGAAATGGAAGCCAGGTTAACAAATTATAGGCCAATGCAGTTTGCCTTGACTGCAGCTGATATCCAGTAACTAACAGGAGATGTTAATCTGTATAACACAATTCAGCAAGCTATACATGGAGTCATAAAGCTTTAACATTTGGATATTTTAACACAGCTAACATACTGATGAATGCAAGAGCTTCTTCTGTGAGTTGTATATTTCATGGCACATTTCTACCCAAACTCTTGTTCCACCCTACATGTCCAAATTAATTGTCCTTGTCCAATTGTTTTGACATATTCATTAGTCTGAGGATGTATGAATCATACCTGTTTTACTCAGCGGTCTCCCCATGTTGAAAGGTAAAAGGTTCAGTCATGTCCGGACCTGCCTCTCTGCCTTGAGCCACACTTTGTTTAAAACGGACAGTGCTGATGGCTCAAATGGTTCTCTTCCTCTCGTGGGAAAGAAATAATGAAACTCTGTCAACAATCAGAGCAGGTGGGGAGCCCGATTTTGTTACTGCTGCTGCTGTAGAGCTTCAAGTTGTGGAAAAAGATTGATGTGACGATGACTGTTTGTAACTTGTTTCAATCCCTAAAGGGAACACTGAAGAAACCAGTCAAACGCTTGGCAAATTACAGTTTCCACACAGCAAAGGGTTATTGTTACAGCAACTATTTGAAATGTCCATTTACAATATGTGACAGACAATAACCTCAGATTTGCTTAACACAAAGTCACACCCTTGACCTTGTGGAAACACACACTATCCAACTCCATCCTTACTGGCTTTTTGGCAGCAGAGCAACTTAACTTTTTGAGATTGGGTTGTTGTTACAAGAGAAAAGAGAGGCAGAGGAAAATTTGTTTGTCAATGTGTGTTTGACACGTGGATCAATGGCAAGAACAAGATAAGCATCAGAAGAGATGTTAGACTGGAAATCACATCATTGTGCAAACTGATGACTTAAGTAACTTAAAGTAGCTTGTGTCACCACAGGTTCATCATGTTTCAGGGATAATGGAGTGAACAAGAGATGCAAAACATTCAGCTTTTATCTGGGTTTTTTAATTATTATTATTCATTTATTCATCTTTAGCAGTGATTAGTCACTTCCCGTGGGTTGAGTGCTTCTTGTTTATCTTCCTTCATTTACTAGAAATATGTGATTATGTATATGTAAAACCTATTCTAGAGAATTGGTCAAGGAAGGATAAGTCAAGTAAAACACATAAAGATGCCAAAAAATGATCACAATGACACACAGCAGATATCTAAAAAGATTTGCTATGAGGTACGGAAACCATCCAAATAAATCTCTAACAGTAAGATGTCACATGGGTAATTAGACAGCAAAAATAGTGGAGGGTCTAATATCTGTACATGCCCACACAACCCTAAGAAATGTATGTGATTAGCTGTAATAACTGAGATCACCTGTCCACGTGGACCTGGGATATGGAGCTAGTTATTGGTGATTATTGTCATAGATTAGCATTAAGATTGGTTGCATCTTATTTACCTAAGGACAAGTTGTGGTCATGAGCAACTTGTTAATCCATCATGACAGTTACATTCAAAGAAGGGGGGGGGGTACCTTCACTGAGTGGGGTAAGACACAATAACTGTTAAAATAACAGCAGATTTATTTTATTATTTACTATTTATTTTAGTTTATTTATTTCAGTTTATTCAGCAAAGAAACAAGACAACCACACTGGCTGTGGACAACCACAACCATGTACTTCTCATTTCAAGTCTTTATGCTGAGCTCATTTCCTCCTGGCTGTAGTTCAGTGCTTAACACACAGACATGAAAATGTTCACGTAACCATATTGGGAAAGGTAAACCACTTAACCAAAAATCTTGACCTTCTTTATACTGCATTTTAACATATCTTTTTACATAACACTGATTCAGAGCACATTTGCTGTCTCGGTATATAAAATGAGAATGCAAAACTGAGGATCAGGTCAACAGTCTACCTGTAGTAAAGTGTCTAGTCAGCTGCCATAAACCAGACAGACATTATGATTCTCTTAAGGCTGGAATAACGCCCGAGGAGCCATCTTAGTCACCTTCCTCTCCCCTTCATCTCCGCTTTCCCTCCACCTAACCCTGGGTCAGATAATGATGGGGCCGCCCTACTTTCCCACAACCTCCAACAGCTGCATGGCTGTAGCTCATTAGGAACTGGTCAGTAATCAGCCGCCTCATTACCAACATGGTGGCCCCCCAAATGCCTTTGCCCAAGACAAATCCCCCTCCCTGACTGTCAGAGAGGGCAAAACCACTGCAGGCTATGAGTGGAAGTACTGTTATTATGTGGCAGCTAAATACAGAACACATTGAACCAGTCTACCTGCAGTTTAAAATGACAACCAACAATGTTACACAATTAATCTGTTGCAACACTTTAACTTCCTATTAGACAAATGACGACTGCTGGGTTTTTCCAATGTATTTCAATATGACTCAGCTTGTGTGTTTTTTCAACTCACCCCCATGTTTCTATTTATATTTCTGATGCCAGCTAGATACAGAATAAAAACAAACTTGATGCTTTTGAGAACCACTAAAAAAAGGTTTTGCTTTTTTTTGGGTTTGTGCTTCACAGCTGAGGCTGATAAATCTGTCGTTGATGCCACTGCCGAGTCTGCAGTCCCGGCAGCCCCGGCAGGCCCAACAGCCGAGGCAACTCCGGCAGCTCCTGCTCCAGACAGCTCTGACTCTGAGGACAAACCCAAAGCGGATGTCCTTGAGCAGACTCCTGATGCTCCTGTGCAGCAGAGCGTGGAGGAAAAAACTGATGATGAAGGCGTCGTCTCCAACCAGACTTCAGTGGAGTCACTGAAGGAGACAAATGAGAACAACAGCAACAACACTGACTTGAGTCAGGGGAGAGGTTGGTATATAAAGATGTTGATCACAAGTATATGAGAGATCACCTGAAGCCCATATGAGGCTGCAGCAGTTTAGTTCTCTTCATGTGTTCTTTCTAAGTTGCAGTAAAGTGATGGGAATGAAAAAGAGGGAAGTAATTAGAAAGACTGGGACTATGGGAAATATTCACTTTATTTGGCAAACTGTGATCTGCTGACATCTTACATTAGCTTTAGATAAAACTTATCATGCACTTTTGTGTAGAAAGACGGTGGGATTTCATTACCCATCTCTTACACTGGAGTAGACTTGAGGAAAGAACGTGGTCATGTAACATGAAGAGCAGTATCATTGATGAACTTTTTCGATATATATATATATGTACTTCAGAACATATCCTAAGTAAGTGTCAATGTGAAGAAATAGGTTTTTATTTTTATTATTAACTGTAATAAAATACAATTATATGGTATTGTCACATTTAAAGATTTTTTTGTCGGAAGATGTTATCCTCCAACATTTGACCAACAAATAAAATGAATTTTAACACCGTAATGCACTTCTTTGTCTCGGCAACAGGTCTGGAACTGAGCATGGTCTTCTGGGACGTTGCCCTCGACAGTCCAGTGTGACATCATTGCCTCAAAGCTCCTGTCCTGTTCTTCAAAACCTTGGTAAGACCGCAGTGGGCGAATGCTCTGCTGCAGCTGCTACTCTGCTCAGCCAGTTCAGATGTTAGTAAATGGAAAACCCCCACCCCACAGTGCAGGTCAACAGATCACGTACGACCACTGGGAGTCCTGTGTTACAGCTTCTCGTTCTCAATTATTAAAAATAGATAGTTAGGAGTCATAACCCTTAAATCTAAAATTATAAAATGTGCTTGTCCCCAGAATTGTAAATCACGCTGCTGGCCCGGTGTCCAGTGGTTTATAAATACACTTTATGGAAGCTACATCCAAAAGTTGAGCCTCACTGCAGGAGACAGTATCACAACATACAGTATATTATTCGTTCTGCTTGCTTTTGCCTTTACTTGCTCTTCCTTTTTATTTTTCTTAAGCCACCCTTCATACACTCTCTTGTTTTTTTCCTGGACCTATCAATTACACATCATTAAATGTCAACACAACCAGGCAAACTCAATCAACAAAGAAAGGGGAATAAAGCTATGAAGCAGACCACGACGGCTTTTACTTTTCTGATTGATTGTGTTTCTGATAAATGTAAACCACCCCCTGCTCTATCTTCCACTCATAGATGAGATTCCTGTCACACAGGTAGCAATGGCGGCCCTCTCAGTCTAATCATCACATGCTTCAGGATGCTATGCTCACAGCTGCACCTGCGCTCCTTCTCTCTTCCTATCTGCCCAGAAACACTCAGAGCCGTAGGCTGAGGCCCGAGGAATTTGCGCAGCTCTTAACAGCTGATGATAAGCTCACATCTGAGGAGGTAACCGCTCAGAAGCTCTGTGTTAGCGGTCACGGATCATCTCTGTTCCCACAAAAACACCAGCTTCAGAAATCCCAAGCATCTCCATTTAAGCAAAGGTGGTCAGATCTATAGTGCTACTGCAGCTCTGAGAGGAAAACATCAGCTATAATAAATGGGGATGCAAGATAACTAACGAATTCACTCATTTTCAGTCCATTTACATCCACATAAGTGATGTTGTTTATATTATTTTGTCAAGTTAGATGCAGAGCTTTAATGTACTACTCGCTACATCTTAGCCACCTTTCTTAACCCTAGGTTTGTATATAAACTATTAAAAATGTTATTAGTTTCGGGATCAGCATCGGTTATAAGAAGCAGGAAGTTATCGGTTAGTGGTATGTAAAAACACAGCAGATTTGACTTGTAGAAAAGAAACACAAGGTTTTGTAACATCAGCTCTGTCTATAGATAATTTTTTACATCAAGAAAATATTTAAGAACATGTGTTTAAGATTTAGCAGTGACACCAACTAAATCCCCTCCCTGTCCAAGTGTGCAAGACGATCTCTGGTGGCTCTTTGGTTTGGCCGTTCTGGGCTACTGTAGATACATCCTTGTGCAACGTGGCAAGCTCCATGGAAGAAGACCCAGTCCGCATGTGTAGGCATGAACGAAAACACATTATTTCTTATTTTCAGGTGATTCATCACAGACAAAAACAAAATCATAATTATAACAGGCTCTAGCCATGTAATGTCACTCAATCTGAAGTCCCTTGCTACATGTCACCCCCTCTCCCTCTCATACCTTCCTGTCTCTCTCATAATGCCACTGTGTAATAACTTAGAAAATCAGACATTTAAATATTTGTTGAGATTTCTTATGTTGCTTCAATAGTGATAATGAGCAAACTAAATCCAAGGTTATGGAAAGCAATTATTTGTTTATCATTGTCTTAAATTCTGTCGTTGAAAACCACAGATTTAGATTATTTGTACAGAATTCTTGGTAGCTACATAGTCAAAGTGATTTCTAAAGTAAAATGATATTATAAAAGATAATGCCTTTATTGACAGCCCACATGAGTCTGAGCAGGTCCTCTAAAATAACACAATGAACACATGGTGTAAAAAAAAAAAAAAAAAAAAAAAAAAGGAAAAAGAGAATTGCACTGAAACAGCAGAGAAAAGAAAAAGTGAAGTCTCTACTTGTTCCCACCTGGGATGGGAAGTGATGAACAAGCTGGAAACAGAAGTTGAAGGGCTGTTTGCCATTCTGCGCCAGTAGATAATTGATATGAACTGACAGGTCATAAACTAAACCAGCATAATTAGACCTGGGACTGCACAGTGTTATTTTCCAGTCAGAGCTCGGCTTTCATGTTTGATGGCTATAACGTTGGTGTAAATTGTCTGTCCCGCCTGGGATGAATATTTCACAGAGACGTGGAGGCAGGTGAAAGAGAGTGACAGACTGAGATTTAACTGTGTGAGACAAGGCTATAGTCAGCTAAAGCAACCTCACAGAGGCTCTTATTTGAGTGAGGTGCTGCTGCAGGTTCAGAGACAGGTCACAAAGACGAGGAGGGTCAAGGATCTGAGCCTGAAGAGGGTAGTTAATCTCTCACAGGCCTTTGTGTGTAACTTCAGGGGAATACATTTTGGCTCTTTTGCAGGTGTAACACAGATTTATGGTGGGCAGGATGACAATAGTATATGTGGCGAGCGCAGGATTGTTATCTCTGTAATAACAGTGAGGAGAAGCTTCCTGTTCATGAGTTTTGATGTGGTGCAGACTGGCAGGTAGACCATTACACCTGGGCAGCTTTACAGGAGGGAGGGACTGTCGGAAAGCGCAGACTGACACTCCCCTCACACTACAAGAACAAAACAGCTGGTCCAGGCTGGTTCTGCCCCTTCCTCCCAACACTTCTCATCACAAACCATCAAGTTTTGGTTAGAAATTGAAATCTAAAACTTTGCAGTTGCAAAGTGGTGAAGATAGCAATTAGACCTGTGTTATTACAGGGCTTAAATTGCTGCCCCTGCAGTTTAAGCTGCACATGTCATTTCATGGCATGTGTCATGGCTGTTTTCCTGTGACGAAATGGAAATTTAAGTAACTATAGACTCCAAAATGCCCAGTGTCATTTTCTTACTTAATAAAAAAGTAAATATTCCCATTATCAGTTTTTCACATAAGAGTAATCACATCGGGGCGCTGTATAACTCACTGGGTTGAGCAGGCGCCCCATATACAGAGGCTGCAGTCCTTGATGCAGCCATCTCAAATCTGGTGGCCCTTTACTGCATGCCATTCCCTCTCTCTCTGCCTCCCCATTTCCTGTCTCTTTCAACTATCCTGTGAATCAAAGGCAAAAAGCCCAAAAATATACTTAAAAAAAAAGAGTACTCACATCAGTGCAATCAATAAAGAATGGTAAAATTGCAGCTCAGTGAAAATAAAGTGAAGATAGGTTATTGGATAGTGCTTCATTTGATTTGTTGATAAATGAAGCAGATGCTAGCAGCCAATTAGCCTCTTTTAGCATAAGACTGGCAGTGTTACACTCCCCTGCCTTTATCTGAAGGACAAAAGTTGCTGTTTTACTGTGGTTTTGTATTCAACTCTTTCTTGGCAATCCCTGTAAATCCCTGCTGGTGTCTCAGTGAGGCTGATGTTTTTATTTTTCTTATATATGTTTTTTTCTGATCTTAACTTTGATTGCTGCTTATGTAACGGCCGGATTAAGACATGAAACCAAGTTTTCTGGGTCTTAAAAGAAAATGAAGCTATAGAGAAAATCCTGAAAAGCTTTAGCAGACAAATAACTATTGGTAATGCAACTTGCACAGTGATCAGTTTAACTTTAATAGGTCTAATTTGTGAAAAATATTTGCTCATCAGTTGCAGGAATACAGCTGTCCCTTCTCGGACAATATAAAGATAATAAATATGTCAGTGGTGTTTTGAGGACACTGTTTCTTTTTACGCATTGTCAACATATTAGGAGTTGTGCACCAAACAAAATGGGGCAAGAGACAAGCTGATTGTTTCCCAAACAGTTCAGGTGAGTTTGTTTTGAAACCGAATCGTTTATGAGGTCATGGTGTGCTTTTGCTGAAAGAAGTGAGACACTGATAAATGAGGTCGACTGAAACCGCAGCAGAACCTTTCCAGGTGCCGTCATGTACAGCAGATCAATACCTTCCTTCTTGTCTCACAGGTTAGCTTCCTGTCTTATGCCTCTTTATCACAACCATGCAGTTTGTCCTTTTTTTCCCTCTTTGGTCTCTTGACCTGAAGAGGTTCTGGAGTTGTCCTTTCCAGGGGTCATAGGTCAGACAATCCTAATTAAAGGGTTCACAGTGACTGCAGGAGAATAATGTGGCCTCAATGTCAGAGTCAACAGGCCTGCATTCTTTAGCTGTCGTTGAGCAAGTCTCAGCAGAATAGGATGTGTGGCGGCTGCTGTGATGTGAAACTCAAACCAGAAGAGATTTCAGCAAGGCCACTGCACATGACAGAACCTGAAACAAATTACAAACAATATTTGAGAAAACTGGATGGAGAAAACTATTCTTGTGGGGATTTAGTGTCACGTTAGAGCAGAGTCTCACTTCTCCTTCACAAACCCACTTCTCACATCTAATGATTTAAAGTGATGGGAGCACTATCAGTTGTACCAAATGGGGACATTAATGATTTATAAATCAGTTGTTCAAGCTTTACTCAACTTCAACAATAATAAGTTGTTAATATGGAGAAATGGAACAGTATTTTTTTTTTTTTTTTAATCAAACAACAAAAAATGACCAACTTAACCAAAAGTTGCTATAATGAAGTCTTTATATTGTGCCATAAAACATTAGTAGATTATTTATTTCCAATTAATTTTGCCATGATTTATACATCTATAAGGTGAGTTAGTCAGAATTAGTAACACAAGATGAAAGAAAGTGGTCACACAGTGGTCAAAGACTTCTCACCTCTGCTTTCCCTGATGCCCCGACCTGTGTCCTTTTATTTTAAGAGGCGTCCATGTATGCTGGGCCTTGACCTTCACTATTTACACTTAGACATTTTACAACTTCAGTCCATACTTTGGCAGGTGGCCTGCAAAACATTTATAGGGCTTAGTTTGGCGGTGAGCGTTTCACTTTTACACCGTGCTGCATGTCTCGCAACAAAGGAAAAAAGGAGGGGGAGTAACACAGTGAAAACAATGTGCAGAGAACACAGAAATAGAGCCGGTGCTCCAGTTGTATACTGTGGACTCACAGTGGACTCGTTGTGAACAGTCACACCTTTGACATTTTGTGATCTATTGGCGGAGCTGCCTCTACTCTGCCTGGTTAATAATGGTGACCAGTGCTTTGATCTGTTTTTGCATTTCACCCTCTGTAAGGAGGAAACAGCTGTTCAGTTTATGTTGAAGTAATGACAACTGGCTGCAGTTTAGAAATTTGTCATGATCACTGAGTTGCAGTGGGGGTTGTGTTTGCGTTGCTGGTTCCCTGGGGACAGGATTAGGTAAATGTTTATAATACACTGAAGAGAATGAAGAAATCACCACTCTCCTGTTGCGACCTCACCCTGCATATGTGTGTGTGTGAACTCTGTAACGTAACAGCTACATATAGCTTCATTTGTAAAATAAATCAGGTTGTAAGCTTAGATGTGTATTAACAATCTCTGAGTCAGGTATTTGTCATGATTGAAATTCTAGACTTCATAAATCACCTAAAAGACGAAGAGGCTGCAGCCACACCAGTAACTGTGCAAGGCTGTTCTTAGCTGCAATGATAAATGCTGGCATCCTCATACTGACAGTGTCAACATGTTGAAGCCCAGTGAGAAACGTGTACCAGCTTTCCTTGCTTAGTTCAGCTTAGTGCATTAAAAGGCTAACCTTTGCTAACTGGCACTGAAAACCAGAGGATGGTGCTGGATGAAATGTGTGAGAATGTCTGAAGTACTTTTTTTTTGCAATGTACCCCGGCAAAGTTAAAAGCTATAGACACAAGACACAACAATATTGTGCTTATATAAAAGTGGCAGAAAACACAAACACAATAAAATCGAGAAGAGGCAAGAAATAAAAGAACAATAAAATCCACCGAAAATATGAACACTAAATAAAACCTTAACTTTTAAGTAATTGAAATATTATAAGGATGTACAGATCAGGTATAGGGACGACCCTAACCATAAACCTAACTCTTACCCCAACAGGAACATCCAGAGATTAAGTGTGATGTAAGTGTGATATATTCTGCAAAAACTAGATCTTCCAAGTTTGGTTAAGTGTTGTTGAGGTGTCATAATCTAAGCAAATCAAACAAAGCATTTTCTCTGATGCAATTTGCTGGTAGCATCAGAGGAGAGGTCACCAAAGTCATTAGAATACATCATCAGGGAAACATGAATGTCTGCACCAAATGTTATGGCAAATCTATCCCATAGCTGTCATGATATTTAAATCTGGAACAAAGCAGTGAACCAAACGATCCCCAGAGCCAGGCTTGTCCTCTCCCATTGTCCTCTCCAGACTGGGTTAGACATTCCTGGCTCAGCTTTGTGCAGTTGGCAGGGCCGCTGTGATCAGGAGGCCTGCTGACAGACTGCCGTTGATTCACCTGCTGGTATTGCCTCTGGCAGTGGCTCCACATTCCTCAGGCAGTGTCAAACTGTCAGAGTCCTACTGTTGCTTTATTACATCTCTGCCTCTCATCATTCACACACAGTTTAAAGTGAGCTCAGGTGGAATCTCAGGTGACGATGAATGAAAGTTCCTAAAAATGTTAAACCCTTAGTTTTGTTTCATGTGCTGCAAGTTGATGTGCAGACATGAACGTGAAAACAACCAGGAATTGTTTTGAAATCTCAGTATCAACCCTGATGATATATGTGTCACACTATGTTACAACACCAGATGATAATGAGTACAAGGTAGCAGGTGACACTGTGATGGTAACGAGCCTTTAAGCCTGCTCTCCTTATCAGCATGTCTTCTCTGATTAGGTGGCGCTGGATGCTTGAAGCCAAGAAGTTAACTGCAGCTTGCTGGCAAACTGGTGACACTCTAGGAACTTTTTACTGCAATTACCGTCTCAGGATTGTCTTCAAAAAGTCACAGTTCACTAAATTATACTGCACTAGCTGCAAAATAAAAAAACAACAACAACATTTGCCTCTTTTGGGAGCAGTGTATATCTGTGAATTATACGAGAGTGTATGGTGAAACATACCTCACAACTTTGTCCATTTGAGCTCAATTTCCAGCGCACCATTCCCTTATTGTCACTGGACAATGGGACTAGTTTATGTGTGAAAGTTAAAGTTGATTTTACTACAATACGCTGCCATTTTGAACACTGACTTTACCCAAGCGTTAATTACTTAGAGTCCTAATCCAGACTTGAGTCTGTTGGCCTGTTGGCTGTCTAAACTCTAAACTGAATCCAAAGTTAGAGACTATTTGACACAGTATTTTCTTCTTCCCTTCAATATTTGTAAGATTTCCTCTCTCACCTCTTTTTCCTTTGAACTAATGTTTTCATCATTCATACCTGAGCCATAAATCTGCATCCTGTTTTGTTGTGAAAAAACATCCTTCTACATTCTAGTGCATGAAACTTAACCTTGGGGTAATCAATACATCAGGTGCAGTGCACTTTATCGCTCCAGTTGTTGCAACCTCTGTTTTTGTGCACACCCCCTGTCATGTCAATAGCTCCAATAAAAACATTAATCACCTTACAAAATACACACACGATCACTTCAGTGACACATGATGTCATTTAGTGTTTAGCTGCGTGTTTTTGTCCTGATTCACATCAATAACTATTCTAGAGAAGATTTGAATTTCTTATTCTTTCTTATTAATGTTTCACAAGCAAAGTAACAAAACTGAAGAAAAAGAGTTTGATTGTTTGTCTTTACAAACTTACATTGTTTTACCTAAATAGTATTTGTGGGTTTTCCATTTGTGTGTGACTGAGAAGGATGAACATCCTTATAGGGGATTCGGTTGAGAATTTCCTCCACACTCCTAAATCCCCCGAAGAATGCCCAGTCTTTCAGCAGCCAGGTTTCACTATAGTGGTTAACCGGTCTCCACAGATCCCGATCTGTCCCTGTGGCTCAGCTCAGTGAAGCCCTAAGATCAATGTGAAGTCTCACCTGCAACCTGAGCCCCAGTGGTCACATGACTGGTTTAAAACCAAACTCCTTTATATTAGACGCAGTTCAGATTCACACGGGTCAAATTTGGGATTCGTGGGGTTTGTGAGAACAAAACATGTCTTTGACAGATACGATGTGAGTTCGAAAGACCGATCTAAACTGTGCTGAAAGCATCAGCCATTGTCTTCAAGTTATTGCAAACCACTATAACACTATCTTTGTTTAGACAAATATTTGGATACATCCACCAATGAGCACCCTCTGAGCTGTTGTCACTTCACCCTTGGGCACCCTACAGTCAGCTGCTTAATGGTTAAGCGTAAATCACATCAATAGATGTGGAGTGGGATTATGTCAGCTACCCTTTCCCTCAAACAGATGTTTCTCCATGGAGATCAAAGGTTGTGGCAAAGGCCACGTAAACTTGGCCAAAGCAGAAGTTACAAGTTACACAAAGCAGGTGATTGCAGGACCCATGACTGTGGGACAGAATACATTGTCTTATTTGATCTGTTTCTTTTTTTTTCTTTCTTTCTCTCTCTCTCTGTCTCTCTCTCTCTCTCTCCCTCTCAGATTGAGAAAAACATGACTAAAGGACACTTCTCCAAACTTAACTGGATGTCGCCTTCCTGTTGGAAACTAATTTGTTGTAACAGCAGCTTTTTCTAAATTAGATTTCAGATGAGCTCAGCTTTTGTTTATAATTTCTAAGTAGTATATATTGAGTGTAACAAAATGCATTTGAGTCAAGATTTACTGGATTATCAGACTAAATGTTAATGTTTTTGGCACAATTTCACAATGAGGTACACTTAATAAAAGTTTTAGAGGTTATTACCACATGAATGGTGAAATATTATGTATTATGTATATATGTGTTGGTATAATTTAAGTGTAAATACCAGTCATTGCCCCATGATATCCTCAAATGCGAGTAACCTGGGTTAACCAAGACTATTCTTTACACTTAACAGCAAAATAGGTCCATTTTTTTCACTTTTAAGTTTTTTTGGTATACATTTGTGAGGTTTAATAACAATAATATACATGCATAAACCAGACAGTATTTGATTGTAAGATTTAAACCAGTGTTTTTAATGTACACATTTATGTTGAAATATTATTTTTGTGGATGCTGAATTCTGCTTCTCCATGCTCTTACCATTCAGTTGTATTAAAGTTTCTGTTGTGCTGAAATTCTTTTTGAATGTGTTTTTGGCATGAACTACCATTAGATGGAAGTTGGTTAAAGTTTGATCAATCGTGGCCTCAGAACTAAATTTAACCAGTTGCGATGTGATTCTAAACAACAACAGCACATCTCTGTTGTTACCAGGCTGACATCTACAAACTGTTCTTTAGTAAGCACAAATATGAGGTCCAGGTGCAAATATATATAGTTCAAATGGATAGTGTTAAAAGACAAGAATCCCGCAACACTCTGCTGCACACATTCCTAGGCCAGTATCTGAGTTTCTCCTTTAGGAACGAGTGTTGTCTAGGAGTGAATGTGTAGTTACATCAATGTTGATGCTAATTAAACCTTAAACAAGAAGTTAAATGGTGGAAAAATTACAATTTTTTTGATGCTATAAATCAAATATGTCCGTGTAAGTATTATAGAATATTAGTTTGTTGTTTAATAGACAATAAAGTTCACCTTACTACTGTGCGTGGTTTGAGCTCATAACTAAAGGGACAGCATATATGTGTGTATATATATATATATATATATATATATATATATATATACACACACACATATATATATATGTATGTATATATATATATATATATATATATATATATATGGCTTTAGAGTCCTGTTTAATTGCACAAGGTATATAACATTTTCATCATTTCCATCTACAGTGATGTGTTGCCCAGTGTTTGGGTCTGATCCAGCTGCTATATCCAGCCTGTTTCCATGGGCTTCTACGCTCCTTTAAAGACAAGTGATAGCAACAGCCTATATCAATCTGCCTGCAGGATGCTTTAATCCACCATTAAGAAGATGAAATGTTGCACTGAGCCTGCGGTGCACCAGTGACGGCAGGAGCGGTTCTAAAATTTGTGCCCTTACCCCCTCAAACCTAACCGCAGTCATGGACACCCTGCACCAAACCACCCAGTACAGCAGAACACAAACCTCTTCCTCCCCGGAACTGGATCCAAATGTCTCAGGTCTCAGTATCCTCTATTTATATGCTGTGTATATTTACAACAGGCCAGATGATTAGGATGCAAGCGAGTAGCGTTAGAGCAGAGAAAATGTAGGGGCAATCTTCTTCGGCTATTCTGAGGAGACAACGAGTTTATTAGGGGTGAACCACCTCACTGATGTCAAAGCTTGTTTTCAAAGAATTGCTCAGATCAACTTTCCTGAGCGACTTCACACATTACATTTTTACACTGTTTCTTCATATACAAATAAAAGCTTATTTGTTTATTTTGAGTTAAGCGGGGAAATCCAGTACAGCAAAGACAACCAATAAAGTCACACATATGAAAGCACAAGAGCATAAAGACACAAACACCTGTAATTTACATTACGTGCTTGGTTAATGGTTTAAAATTATTCTTGGGATTTTCAGTTACACATTGCAAATAAGAAACTCCAGATAACATCCATGGCTTGATGTCAACAAGTGATTTTTTTTGCATGTTATACCCCATCCTTCTCTCTTAGTATTTCAATATTGTTTCTTATGTATGTATTAAAAACAAATTGCCTTTGTAATTACTTCCATGTTGTTTTTGGGAACCGCCTTTTTTTTTTTTTTATCATTATGATGAATATGACATGTCTCTCCTATAAGAGGATGAGCAACATCTCCATATTGAATTTCAGATGGTGGATAAACCTTGACTTTGAAAGAAGTGTATTTATGTTTTAATGTGTCCAAAGATATTCTACTCTCGGTGCACTGGAAAGTTAGTCTTCACTGAATGAAATGTATAGGAGCAATACAATAGGAGCAGTGTGCTTGACATGACTCAGTAGACCTTTACCTATAGTTGACCTCCTGTATTCCAGGCACACTGACACACATACACACACATGTACACACACTGACAGTAGCTCTAATCTGCAAGTGTTCAGAACAGCTGGACTTAGCTGTTCATCAATCGCATGAATGGTCGAGATGTTCCCCAGCGATAAGTGTTAAGGACACGCTGAGAATGTGAAGAATGATCCCTGTTGAGGGAAAACATCCATTAACACTTCTGTCAGTGCGCCACACTGTGGAGTAAACTGTTATAATGATTATGGCATTATGTTTAGAGCTAAATGCTAAACTCAGCATGCTAACAGGTCACAGTGACTACTTATGCTTAACAAGGGTTTTGTTTTCCATGTCACTCTCTGACATGTTAACATGTTAGCATGCTGCTACTGCCGCTAATCACAAAGTGAGGCTAAACGGCATGTAAACAAACCTGTTGATGGAGGACAAGCCATAAAAAACATCGTAAGCAGTGAAAGGCAGTTGTGAACATAACCGGAGAATGTAAGTGACTTTAATTATTTATTTTGCCTTGAACTGTTGAGGAAAATATCTCCTGAGCAGGAAACCAGCTAGCTAACAGCCACCTGCTGTTTAGTGCTGAGAAGTTGCATTTCAGTGAGTTTTTAAAGTTTTTCCTCTGGATATATCTGCCTGCTGTGGCCTGAAATGGCATCGCAACTAAACAATGACCTAAAAATGATTATAAAGCTTGATAAGATGCAGATGGACATTAATAGTTCTCGGTAGGCTCATCATATTTTGACATTCATATATTAAATCCAGCTGTTGAATCACCACAGTCATTAGGATTCATCCTCTGCAGCAAATAAATGTTACTTACAGCATTTCATGGGAACCCATCATGAAGCATTATGAACTTTGCATTCTGTGTTATTTAAGGAAAACATGTTTCTGAAGAGCTTAACAACAATGAGGGAGACCTGGCTCCCAAACACACACAGATGGAACAACTGCACCAAGAGGAAAGAAAGCAAATCCTATCTTCTCTCTGGGTGGCTGTGAAGGATACAGGTATGGGATATACATGGGCTTTATTTTCCATCTATCATGAGGTCATTAGTGCCTGATGTCATCGTGAGCTGCCTCCTGGATGAAGAGTTGATCCTGGGCAGCAGGGCTGGCCTCGACCCAGCATCTCTCTCTGTTTACCTCTAGATGCTATAGGTCATGTCATGTCTTCAATGTCTAATCTGGACGTAGGCAAACTATTTTGAGCTAATATGCAGCATTGGTGCTGGAGAAACAGTTTCATTTCCCATGTTTTTTGGCCTTTTTTTCTGTCTTAAACAAAACTGGATTCAAATAAATTCAACAAATTATAAATTTCTGAAATCTATGGGTCTCGACATTTCTTCACCGTGAGAGGAATGTGAATGAAATCCAAGAATAACAATGTATAAAAAGACTGCTGTGTTTTTTTCTATAGTTACACCCTGTGGTGTGTGTGCCCCCTTTTTATTCTTGGCTGGTCAAGTGAGGAGGGCAAGATTTATTTAGAGGATGCAATGAAAAGTGTGATACAGAATGCCTGGATGCAAATGGCATGTCTGCTATTTGGCCCACACTTAGATGAAGGTTGCTGGGAGGTTCACAGTGCAGTGTTGTCCTTAAAGTTTAATCGTGTAGAATAATGAGAATAACTCAGTGACTTGAGTTCAGTGAGACATTCACTGATCAGAAGCATTTTTTTTTTTTTTAAATCAGCTCTGAATAGGATAAGATTTGTCATTATGTGCAGCAGTGAACCCTCACTCACAGTAGTGATGTAAAAATGTCAAAAATTCCAACCACTGCCAGTGAAACAACTGTGAAAATGTTCGAGCAATGCGCACATATCACTTCATACAGTGTCAGGCGCAACTCTCAAAGATGTTCCATAAAAGGCTACTAGGTATTTTTATCTTAACACGACCTTGTGCACCATACTGAGTACACATTCTCACATTCTCACTGCATCCAGTATGACCGCTTGATGTCTCCATGTTGCTCTTTGTCAGTATCAACTTGATTTATTTATGTATTTCACCACTCCCTGCTAAGATAAAACTTGTTATGTTGTTGGAACTAAATTACACATCTTCTTTACTGTGAAAAAAATCACAACTTCCTGCATTTTGGCTGTTGTTTTTCTCTGAGACCAAACAGTGTCTATACACCTGTCCTGCCAGCTGATGCCAGGTTATTGTCCCTCAGTGTGGGACTAATTGCCACTCCGGTGCCGAGGTGTCCTTCTGACACGACCTTAGACACCCTAACTCGTGAACACAGCACAAAAGTCTTTGGAGGATTGTTTCAAGTGGTTTGTGTGTTTTGTCTCATTTTGCTAATGACTGTTATTTTGTTGATTGTCAGTAACTCCTAGTTAACTGAAATCCATGCTAAATGTGATGTGCTCAACCTAGATTCTCTCAAGTACAACCAGTGAAAAAATGTATAATGGTTGAATTACATCTCTGCATTTCAATAATTCACTGATGAGTGTTAATAGAAAGTGGTACTAGATTGATAGCAGTTAGTGCTTGGTTGCCAACTTTGACCTTGACAGGGTGACACTCAAGGAACTGTAACTTAATATAACTTTCTTCTTTCATTCACAGAGTTCCCGGACCTGAAGACCCCTCTATCTCCCTCTAAAGCTGTATGTGAAATCATACAGGTCAGTGATGACACATTAGAACATACTTTAAAACCACCAGTGACAACAGTACTTAACCTACAATTAACTTCACTCAAAACATTGTATTCAATATTATCCAGAATAAGTGCTGTTTATTGCTTTATATATTCAACATTAATGCACAGGAGGGACAAAGGTATCTTAATTATATGTACCAGTGCCATGCTCTTAAAAAAGGGTTCATTTTCATGCTCAGTTGTCATACTAATACACATAATATGGAAACCACTGAAGTATATCTGTTAACCAACTTTTTGTATCTCAATTTAAAGAAAGTATTTGATTGAGCTTAGATTTCTCTAAATTCAGTGAAATAAGTTTTTGCACTTTTAGTCCCATTTTTTTTTTTCTGTGAGGCAAGGGGAGGGGGTGGGTGTTGGCTGGGGTAGCACTTTCACAGTCTTGGCCAATGGTCTTTCTTTAATTAGCTATGGGGGCAGGAAGCTCCCTCCCTGTGCTGACAGAAGGAGGAGTCTGTGCCTGTCACTGTCTACTGTTTCATTATTACCTGCACAACCCTGCAGCATTCACCACACTTGTGTCTCTGTGTGGCCACACAGAAACAGAGAGACAGAGGGGATAGACTCCAAGGCCCAAACCATCAGAAAGAAGTTTCTTTAATGCTTTTTTCCCACTTGGGAGTGTAATCTGCCTGCTACTGCTGACTTGTAAAAGACATTGCAAGGCAACTAGCAGTGGACATGGCTGGTTGTCTGCAAAATTGCCAGCTTTGGGCATATTTGAGATGCCTGCTTGTGACCTTTTCTCTCAGCTTTTGCTTTGTTTCAGTAGATGCAGAGCCATTTGACCCAGCTCACCTCTATCACTACAGATCTGGACCTAATGAAGATAACATCATCATTGCCAACAATGGGATCAGGGTGCCCTTTGGGAGGTCTGTGTATCTGGACCCTGTGAATGACCTCGTAACAGAAGTGCAGCCTGGTGACCGCTGCCACATAACAGTTTTGGACAATGACCCACTGGCCCAGAAACCTGGGATGCTGACCCCTAAAAAGTTCCCCTGCTCATTTGGACTGGATGAAGTGAAATACACTCATTTTGGATCCCGGAGCCCCAGCAAGGATCGCGTGAAGCTGCAGCTTCGTTATGACTCCCAGACAGACACAGTTATTATCCCTTTCATGCTGGAAGTGGAGGTGGTTTTCCAGCAGCTTGAGATCCTCACCAGGAATATGCCTCTTAATGTAGAGAAGCTCAATGGTGACAGCACACCTATTGACAAAAAAGCTCTGGAGTTTTCCTTTGAGGATGGTGTCACACAGTGTAAGATCACCACTCTGGTCGGCGCTGGCGGTCTCCCCAGGTATGGCACTCTTTTGAATAACCCCACCAATGGCCAAATGATTGACTGTGATGAGTTTGTGAAACAGGGCATTCGCTACAAGCACACTGCTAAAACAAATTCACCAAATAGAGACTATATTCCAATGATGGTGGAGCTGCAAGATAATGATGGTAACACTATAATGCAAGAGCATTTCCAAATGATGGTTAGAATCAGAGAAGGTGCCGAAAACACTGCTCCTAAACCCAGCTTTGTAGCCATGATGATGATGGAGGTTGATCAGTTTGTGATGACAGCTATTACAAGCGACATGCTGGCTGGAGAGGATGTTGAATCTGACCCAGATGATTTAATCTTCAACATTACTTCACCACTGGGCCCTCAGCAGGGTTACATCATCAGCACAGATGATCAGAATCTGCCTATCACCTCTTTCTATCAGAGAGACATCAAAGACCTTAAAATTGCCTATAAACCACCCTCAGAGGATTCAGAAGTAGAAAGGATTTTCCAAATAGAGTTTGAAATCGTAGACACTGATGGTGCTGTGTCCGATACATTTGCTTTTATGATTATGGTGAAGCCTATGAATACTTTGGCTCCAGTAGCAACCAAAAACACAGGGCAGTTATTGTTTGAAGGACAGTCGCGAGCACTCTCCAGCTCCCAGAACTTAGAGATTAGTGATGAGGATAACCTAGACGATGTGAGAATCACTGTTGTTGATGGCTTAAAGCACGGAGACCTAACTGTGCTTGGAGCTCGCAGGAAATTCTTCACACCTGCCGATCTAGATGCAGGCATTGTGGTGTACCAGCATGATGGCAGCGATACCTACAGTGACAACATTATTTTTAGAATGACTGATGGCAGCAATGAAGTGGAGTTTTTGTTCCCTATCACTATTGCTCCCACTGATGATGAGCCCCCTATTATCAATGCTAACACTGGTCTGGTGCTGTTCAAGAATGAGGTCATGCAGATCTCCCCTTTCATTCTGAGCGCGACAGATATTGATTCAGAAGACTCTACCATAAAGTTTATCTTAGAGGCACCCTATTCCTCTGTTGGAGAGCTGCTGCTAAGGCAAGTTGAGCCTCCATCTGACCCGTCTCTATGGAAGTTCAGTGAGACAGATGAGATGTTTGAGCAGGTGGTGACTGAGTGGTTCCAGCAAGATATTCTCGATGGAAAGCTGTTCTATCGTCACATCGGACCCCATAGCACTACCACTGTCATTGATCACTTTGTGTTCCGGGTTCAAGATGATAATGACCCTCCTAATCAATCAGGCGAGCACATGTTCACCATTAAAATCCACCCTGTTGATGACCTTCCCCCAGAGCTATGCCCAGGCACCACCCTTCACATGACAGTCCAGGAGTATGAGCTGACACACTTCAAGAAGAAATTCTTGTGTTATACTGATTTGGATTCAGATGACAGGGACCTCAAGTATACCATCACAAAGTCCCCAACTGACACGGATGAGAACAACCCAGCCCCCTTGGGTGAAATTGTACTGACTGACAACCCTGACACTATAATTATAGAGTTCACACAAGCCCAGGTTAATCACCACAAAGTAGCTTACAAGCCTCCAGACCAGGAGCTGGGAATCACTCCAAAAGTAGCTCAGTTCACATTCATTGTGGAAGACACAGCTGGTAATACAGCAGATGGACTATTCACTATTTTCCTACAGCCAGTTGACAACAAGCCCCCTCTCATTACCAACACAGGTTTCACTGTTATGGAAAGAAGTACATATGTCATTACTAGGAAGGAGCTACATGCCACTGACACAGATACAGATGATGAAAATATTATCTTTACTCTGACCCAGATTCCTCGTTACGGGTATTTGCAGTACCTGGGGATCGACATGTCAAATGGTGAAACGTTTGTGCTTGAGGACATCGCAAATGGCCGTCTAAGTTACATACATAGTGGAGAAGAATCCCTCAGTGATGTTATCAAGCTTGATGTCAGTGATGGTTTTCATGAAGTGCCCATCATCATCAAAATCACCATTGAGCCTGTCGATGATGAGGCGCCCACAATTATGCTCCCAGCCGGTCTACTGGGAGCCTCTATCGATGTACTGGAGAATGGAGCAACAGAGATTACAACCAATGTCATTCAAGGCCATGATGAGGACACAGATGATCTCATGCTCACTTTTATTGTAGAGGAACCTCCCAGGCTGGGTGAAATCCTGGTAAACGGTGCTCCCACTGAGAGATTCACCCAGGAGGATATCATTAATGGGGTGGTGGTGTATGCTCACACATCTGGAGAAATTGGACCGGTCAGAAGACATGACTCCTTTAACCTTACTCTATCTGATATGTCGGATCAGTGGGTCGTTGGTGGCAATAAGGTCCAGGGTGTGACAGTCCATGTCACCATCCTTCCTGTTGACAGCATTCCACCCATTGTGCAGGTCGGAGAGCAGTTTGTTGTTGTGGAAGGGGAGAAAAATGTTATCACTCTAGACCACATTCAAGCAGAAGATATTGACACAGACAATGACGATATCCTGTGCACCATCATTGTTCAACCAACATCTGGTTACGTGGAAAACATCTCCCCAGCTGCAGGCTCTGAGAAATCCAGGGTAGGGACGGCTATCACTGCCTTTACCATTAAAGATATTGCCGTTGGTCATATCTACTATGTCCAGAGCATCCACAAAGGTGTTGAACCAGTGGAAGATCGTTACACTTTCCGTTGTTCAGATGGTATTAATTTCTCTGAACGCCACTTCTTCCCTATAGTCATCATTCCAGCCAATGATGAGAAGCCTGAAATTTTTGTTCGTGAGTTTGTGGTAATGGAGGGCATGAGTCTGGTTATTGATACACCAATTCTGAATGCAGCCGATGCTGACATTCCTGGGGATGAGCTGCACTTTGAGATAATCAAAAACCCCAAGCATGGTACAATAGTTCAGCAGCTCAGTACTGGCACCATTCCTGTGGATAACTTCAGTTTGGAACAGATCAAAGAGGCATCCAATATTGTCTATGAACATGATGACTCGGAAACCAAAGAAGACAGCTTTGAAGTCAGACTCTCAGATGGAAAACACACAGTGGAAAAAACTGTTCTCATCATGGTTATTCCTGTTGATGATGAGACTCCAAGGATGGCTATAAACGATGGCCTTGATGTAGAGATTGGAGAGACAAAAGTCATCAGCAACAGGGTTTTAAAGGCCACAGATCTTGATTCTGAAGACAAAGATCTGACATATGTTGTGCGGTATGGCCCTGGTCAAGGCTACCTCCAGCGAATCAGCAAGTTTGGGGATGTTTTAGGTAACATCACCCTGGGGATGAACTTCACACAGGATGAAATCGACAAACAGCTCATTCAGTATGTACACACAGGCCAAGAGGGAATCCGCGATCTGCTGAAATTTGATGTGACAGATGGTATCAATCCTCTCATTGACCGTTACTTTTACATTAACATTGGAAGCATCGACATGGTCTTCCCAGATGTTATCAACAAAGGTGTGACTCTCAAGGAAGGAGGCAAAGTCACTCTTACCACTGACCTCCTCAGTACCACTGATATTAACAGTCCTGATGAGTACCTTAGCTTTAGCATTACAAGGGCACCTAGCAGGGGCCACTTAGAGAGCACAGACCATCCAGGTGTTCCCATTTCTACCTTCACACAACTGCAGCTTGCTGGCAACAAGATCTACTACATCCACACCTCTGATGATGAGATGAAAATGGACAGCTTTGAGTTTGAGGTAACAGATGGTTACAATCCTGTCTTCCGAACCTTCAGAGTGTCCATCACTGATGTAGATAATAAGAAGCCTGTCCTGACTATAAACAGGCTGGTTGTGGAAGAGGGAGAAACCAAGCTCATCACACCATTTGAGTTGACAGCTGAGGATAGGGACACCCCAGATGACCGGTTGCGCTTCATAGTCACCCAAGTACCAGTTCATGGTCAGCTGCTTTTCAACAATACCCAACCAATCTCAGCCTTTTCCAAGCAGGACCTGAATGAGAATCTTATCAGCTATAAGCATGATGGCACTGAGACCAGTGAAGACAGCTTCTCCTTCACTGTCACTGATGGCACACATACTGACTTTTATGTCTTTCCTGACACTGTGTATGAGACACGCAAACCCCAGATGATGAGCATTCACATCAACACAGTGGACAATGGTGTGCCCCAGATTGTGGTCAACAAGGCTGCAGCCTCACTGAAGGTCCTCCAAACAGGACACCTGGGCTTTATAATCACCAGCAAGTTCCTACGATCAGAGGATCGTGATAGTCCTCAAAAGGCTCTGAAATACATTATATCTGAGGCTCCTCTACACGGCTTCATCATGAACACAGGCCTGGGCAATGACAGCATCAAAACCTTCACACAAGGTAAGCTAATGTCACTACTAAGCTATATAACACACGGTTATAAATTATTGATCAACAAAATAAGGTGTTTCTTATGGCTATAAATGAAAATGAATGCATGTTGAATTTAGATACTGCATTAAGTTGTCATGCATATGTCTAATGAGATAATAATTTATTGTGTAATTTCTCTAATAATAGTGATGATATTAACTGCAGATAGTATTTCTGTAATATGATATCTCTTACAGATAATACTCTTAGACTTTGCCTAAAACAATCCTGAATGTCTTGTATCACATGTCCTCTGTGGCCTATATTACTTTGCAGCTTAAGGGCTGTAACTAAAACCTTGTTAAAGTGGCTTAGTCGTCACAGATATCTTACTAAACGTTTTCAGCTACCACTCACTCTCTCTATATTTGTCATACCAACAGCTGATATCAATGACATGAAGATCTGTTTCGTGCTGTTGGATGGGAGCAATGCCACAAGTGATATCTTCTACTTCACGGTTGAAGACAATGGTAGGAACCCTTTCAGATTTCATACTTATACCATATGTGCACTGACATCAAACTGGGCCCCATTACCAAGGAATCATCTGCCCAAAGGCTTTCCCCAGACTTTATCTGTCTTTTTTAATGGCTTCTTAAAATTGAAACTTCCTGCTCTCTGTCAATCACCCAAGTGTTTGCATCACAAAGACTTAAGGCAGTTGGCCATGACTGACACCCAGTATAGAGCCGCCAACTCTTTTCACCCCACTGGAAAGGGTAGCAGGTTTAAAGGAAAGAGGTCAAATGAGACTTAAGCCAAACACCAACTGTTGGTTGGTAAAAGTGAAAGAAATGGGACTAGCTTTAAACTTTATTGTTGTGAACAATAGGGCCCATTCCCTCAGAGTGCTTCCCTGAGCTTTCAAATGTCCCCTTTCATTACATGTTTGAAGTGACACTGTGAAATGTGTAAAGGTTTGCATAATAAGTGATTTAGTATGCATCCTTCTTGGAATCAGTCTCATAAAAGCAAAAATGTTTTGGTCATGTGAAAATTTAAACAAACAATATTTTGTGACTGTCACTATGTAAAGAACACTAGGTATTACCTCAGAAACCAGTTAAGTGATTCAGAGTTTAATGATCAACACCTGATAGGATCCTCTGCATTTCTACATTCCTTTCTTTCTCACCGTATGTAGGAGTTTAACTGGTGCACTTTGGTTTTCAATAACTGTGTTTGTGCTGTTGATTGTATTTCTCTTTGGTACAATGTCAGTGAGGTTTAAAATACTATTATACAACTACTACTACTACTACTATGAATTTGTTGTACCACATGGTCCTTATCTTGTTTATCGTGAAGAATTCTCTTAAGTGCTACAGATTTGCATGACGACATGACGATGAGTTACAGTGTAATGTCTAAGCTCTGCAGCTTGTCACCTCTGGCTCTTCCATAAACCTACTTGAACAGTGTTACAGATATAGCAAATGCAAAGCAATAAAAACATAAACAGGTGTTCCTTGCCCTTTTAGCGTCAGCTATGAACTACCAAACAAGATGTGGGAAAGGCAATCAATGGAAGAGAGAAAGTTTGGTGTATAATTATGCTGCATTAAGGGTCCTGTTAAAGCTAATGCTACCATTACCATCATTGGGAAGGCAGGACCAGGAAGATATGAGCTTTTACCAAATTACTGTCTTTTGTCAGTAAAGTGAAGCCTCAACTGAACACCTGCACATTAACTCCTTCCCCATACTGTAAGTGAAGCAGGTTACAATTTACTTGTAATGAGGGTCAGCAACTCTGGTATTCTTTAATATTTCTTTACCTTATATTTGTGACCCATCAATTTGCCTTAAGCAGGGCTGGTTGGCATTCTTGTCTCTAAGTGGAGGTTTAACCACAGGAAGGGAACAAGGGCTTCAATTAGCTCAGCAGTCCTTTTTGTGTTTGCTTACCCACTTTGTTTAAGCTTCCAGCCAGCTCAGCGGAACCAGGTGCAGTGGGGCAGGCTGGGACACAAAACAAAACCATGTTTCTGTGAGACTGTGGGTCACATACAGAGGGCACTGACATGGCCTACAGCTCACACCACAGTACAGTATATGTAATTAATAGCATCTGCACATATCTTTCCCCATAACAGGTTATGCACTCAGCATCACACATAGGCACACTAACACAAATCCCACACACACACTCAAACACCCAGGAAAAAAGATCAAATAGCAGATAAAAGTGGGATGAGCCAACTGGTGAATCACTAATGTGAAGTGTTGAAGAGGTGACTGCTTGGACGGGGGTGGAATTATCCTGGACAAGTAGGGACATGTAGGTGGGGAGCATGTTGATGGTCAGTCTATCTGTTTATACATCTAAGTAGGTGAGCTGTTTGTGTGGGAGGGAAATCTCTGGGTTAGAGGTGTTTTGTTCCCAATTCCACATAAAGTTTCCACTATTACTATTTTACACACTAGTTTAAATTCATAACTTTTTAAAAACACATTGAGAATTTGCAGAAACAGAAGTGTAAACAGGTGTCAGATCCAAACAGAGTCCCCCTGCTAAGTGAGCACTGGCCACAGTGGTTTAATGGGCTATAAAACTCATTTGCTAATTGCATTTTTATTTTTTTACTCTAAATTAAGTTTAATTATTGTGTTTCTTTAATGCACCATTCCAAAACAATTTGGATTAAGTTATGTTAAATACAGCTTGAGTGTGATCTCACTTCAGGGCACACCCCTCAGATGCACTGATATGGGCAGTGCTTAAGGGTCTTAGCAGCCTTTTAAAGGTTCCTGCCACTACATGTACTTTACTGATGCTTCTTTACAAGTGGGTCAATGATACACACACACACACACACACACACACACACATACAGACACACCCTAAACACACAAATCATTAACATTTCCTCATGGAGTAATGCAGCATTGTTGCATACCTCAAAAGTCCTGTAGGCTCAGATGTTACTAGCATGCATGTGTGTAACTGTGTGTAGATCCTAATCAGACACATTAAGGTGCTTTGTGTGAGGCATAATCAGTGTGTGTGTGTGTGTGTGTGTGTGTGGCCAGACACAGCTGAAGTGTGGCTGATGTGATTTTGTAACAAGTGTGTCTCAGGAAGAGGTCAGGAGTGGACATTTAGTTTCACGCCGGGAGTCTGAGTACAGACCTACTGGTCAGTGGTTAAATTCCATAGAGAAGAGAGTAAGAGCTGTGTTGAGTCAGGACACATCAATCAGTCTTTTAAACTTCTCACCTCTAGGCGGAAATGCAACAGACATGCATAAATCATAAATCCAATGAAATGAGTGAACCCGAGACAGTCAAACTAAGTGTGTACTTCCATTTTGTTTATATACCTAAATGCAACCAAAACTGAAGTCTATATAACATCTAGTGCATGTGGTTATTTTCCTTATTATTCAGAATCTCTTGTGAATTCATGAAAATTGTATCGTATCAACTTTAAAACCCCAGTAACTATGTGGCAGTGACCTCAAAAACAAACTGTAGTTCAACTTGGGTCATTCTTGCTGTCTGCTGGGAATTTCTATGGGAAAAGCAATAACCTGTGTGCAAATGACCAGGTCAGAAACTCCCTACAGCCATACAAAGTGTGGGACACTGAAGCAATAAATACTTGTTTTAACAAGTGGATACACAGCTTGCATATATTCTTGTCCGTCTGGCCTGTTCTGAGTGAGCCACAGGCTAAGAGAGGAAACCTTTACTTGCTTGCTTTCAGACGTGCTGAGACATCTGTAGCTTTATGCTAATTCCAAACTCCTGGGACTGGTACAATATGTATATGTCAGATCTTTAGATTTTGTAATATTGGTCTGCCTGTTCTTGCCAGGCTTGGGTGCAAGATAGTCTTAGATTTCAGTGCAACACTAGTCAAACTCTCCTGATAAAGAAATGAGGAAGAAAAGGAGACGAGAGCTTCTGCATTCAGACTGACTCCGTCTCTTCTTCCAATTGCAACAATATAGTCTTCCAGTTCTGGAGAGGGATCATAGACCCCGGTGGGCTGAGTGTTATGTGATCATTCAGAGCTGTGAGAGGAATGCACTTCCTTGGAGACTCCAGACTCCAGGGCCACAGACAGAGCAGGGCCTGGACGTGCAGTGGTATCCTGAGCAGACAGGTGTGTACGTGAGAGGGAAGGCTAAAGGGGGGGATCCCCTTTCAAAGCCGTCCGTCACCCCACTCCCAGCTCTGCAGAAATCCAACCCATTCGCAGATAGCCCGATAACCCACAGACTTCCACTGCAGGGGTCTTTGCCCTGGGGGTGCATTTCCCCATGGGGTGCAATAATACGAATAAAGAGAAAAATGAATGAAACAGAGCTGCAAAATGTGAGTATGACTGCACGTACTATAGCCAGACTTTGGTGTTTTCTCCTGTACAGTAGGACTCTGTTGATTGACAGAGCCATGTTACACCCCCACTTCCTAACTGTGTTTTGGGATCTTACATGTCACCCGTGTCAACAGTCGCCAGGAGATTTACTGGCTAATGGTGCCACAGTCAGGGTCCCCTGTGACCAGAAGAAGCTGAGGCCTCTCAGTCCCCCTCCACCACACCCCACTCTCTGTTCTCACTCTCCTTCCTTTCCTTCCTTTATGACCCCTTCGGGTATCGCTATTCTTCTTCTTTGGTGTGTTCATGTCCTCACCTCGTCTCAATTTCTTTCCCTTCTCCTTCGTCTCAGGCTTTTCTCCTATCCCTTTCAGTGATCCATGGTCTCGCTGTGTTCTTAGTCCTTCTTTCTCTTTTTGTCTTTTTTTTCCTTCAGCACTGATTTATGCTTCTTTGAGGGCTGCTAGGGTGGGGAGGTATGATGTATGGCTACAGCGGTTATTCTTATCTGCTCTCATATGGCAAAGCTGTAGCTGCCCTAAGCCAAGCTGTCATTGAGTTACTCACACTGCTTTCCTTGTCCTTTTCTTTTAAGCCGCACTGTTACAGTTCTGATTGCAATGTTGTTGTGTTGGTTGGTTCACCACTTTGGTCCATGCTGAAATATCACAACAACTTGTGAATGGATGGTTATAAGAGTTGATTAAAAACATCCATGGGGATTTGACCCTGTCTTCACTCTAGCACCTCCATCTGGTCGTAGGTTTGTGTGAAATGCATGAAAAAGTATCTCTGCGAACATTCATCTTCTCCTCAGGAAAACAAACTATAACTTTGATCATCTTTTAATTTCATCAAAACGTTGTCAAATGTTAATGTCCAGTTCTCTGGTACATGACAAAAACATTTGCATCAGCAAGAATTATTCAGCATATGTTCGGATTCATAATGACTGTCACAAATATTATACTAAACATCAGCACATTGGCACTGTCATTGCCTCCAAGAGCTGATGTTGTTTCTGTTTCTAACTGTCATTTTTGAGCAGGCTGCATAACTGGCCTTTGTCCCTAACCTTTTTGTTTATGTCCACTTTCATCATTCTACAAATAGTTTAATGAAAAGTGTTGCAAATGTCTGTGTCACCATGCCAGGTGTGGTAAGCAAGGGTCAAAGAGGATGTAGCTCTCAAGCCCTGTCAGATTATGATTTGCAACATCCTCCAGAGATCACTTCTCTGTCCTGAACTGAAGCAGTAATCTAGCCACTGTAATGTGTCGATTTACAGCACATGCTGCCGCTGTCCGGAAGGAATGATCACAGTTATTAATACATTTAACCATGTAGCATTCCTAACATATGAATTCCTCTGAGCACAGAGAGGAAGCTAAACTAAGCTAAGCTCATGCTATTTGAAAAATCTCTCAACTTTCTTATTGAAATCTACTAGAATCGAAATTTTCCGTTAAATCTCCCTGATTTAATGGAACATACTTTGATACTATACTTTTTTGATATTTAAATACCAAGCATTGCTGACTGGAACCTCCTCAGTATTTATACCAACAGAATGATTAATGAGGAAATGCAATAATGGCAATGCTTGTCACTTGATAAGGATATTCTTAGAAGGTTGCTCTTCCTTGCATCATGTTGGTGAACGTCAGAGCTCCATACTGACCTTCCTTTCCAATGATATCTCCGGTCTGACCCACTATCCCACTGTAGCTATGTATGGCGCAGGCAGCACGGCTGTGTAAATATAAGCTAATGAAGAATGTGCTGTCCAAGGACACTGATGCAAGGCAAATCTGAGACTGTAATGTATGTTTTGATGTTGTTTTGCTGACGCAGGATATTGGAAACCTGAAATTTTATCAGAAAGAGTCTTTTCACTGAGTCATTCTACTGTGCTGTACACCCATCAAAATTAGTGATTGTGTTTTTTATAGCTTTTCTAATACTGACAACATTTAGTTAAAATCTGTACTGAAAGGACCTACTGGAGCCACTTTGTTGGAAGTGTGTTTGGCACTAAAAATAAGTGTAGAAGCTTTTAATGAGGCACTGGAGAGGATCCACTTCATCACACTAAGGTCC
This sequence comes from Caranx ignobilis, assembly GCA_021432705.1. Taxonomy (NCBI): domain Eukaryota; kingdom Metazoa; phylum Chordata; class Actinopteri; order Carangiformes; family Carangidae; genus Caranx; species Caranx ignobilis. The sequence goes on from MU269982.1 coordinate 7,520,178, forward strand.
TAAAACAGAATTACGTTGTCACGCTTCCTTGATATTCCTTTCCTGTCTGTGTCAGTGATTAGCATCAATCACACCAAATTTAATTTATTAAATAGCTGCTAACAGGGACATTTAAGCAAAGTGGGCAGCCAATAAACTTTTCATCCCAGCAGAAATGATGATGATTGTCAGTTTGAAAAGCTAATGGAAATGTGAGCTGAGCCAGGCAGCTACTGTACTGTGTGTATTGGATTTGATGGCCAGTCCAATATAGTATGCGTGTCATAAAAAATGTAAATAAGACCATCCATCATGTTTAAATTCATGTAAGAGGAGCAATTTGAACTTTTATGTTTTCTGGTCAGGGCAATCTTAAATCATTTTCATGGCTCTCTGAAGCAGGCTACCATATCTATGTTACTTTGAGTAGTCCTGCATCTTGATTATTTCTTGATTTGTTGACACTCATGCCAACCCCAGCCTCTGTGTCTGACAGCCTGTACAATAGAAATCAGAGAAAGGGAGATTCCCCAGTCTTACACTCTTGTGAATGTGGAGGCAGGCAGGGAGGCATGCCATGGTGGTAGATCTGGCCCACCCAGACTGTGGCCTGCTGTCCCTCTCAGTTGTTCATCCCCTGAGCGAACAAAGCCGACACAGGGAGGAAGGGGAGGAAGCTCGGAGGGGGAGGAGGGGGGTGTGGACTACAGCTGTCACTCTGCTCCACATAATATGGGAGTCTGGCGGGAAGGAGGGTTTCACAGAACAAAGACAGACGGACGGATGGACAAAGACAGTGAGAGATCTTTGCTTTGATGATCTTGTTTTTCCTCTCTCTCTGTGGTTGTGTTATTACCTGACTCAACAGGGAGCTGAGACAGGGCAAAAGAGATGCAACACTAGTATCTTGGATGATACTGACAGAGGTCATGTTGGACAGCGTTTTGCTTGCACAGCAAAAGAAAAGCAACTGTTGACCACACAGTGTTAAAAACCCACTGACCGGGCCAAAGAAAATGGCAGACTTCATGACATTTCCTCAGTCCTTTTGGCTACATGTAGGTGGCATGACAGCAATTACTCCTGAAGGTCATAGCAAACTGTTCTTAGCACAAGAGGAGCAAAATATCAAAAAATAATGAATAAATAATACATGTAATGTTTTTATATTACAGATATAAGAATGAGCAAAGTCAGATTTGATTGCAAATAAAGATAATATAAATGATAAAATACAGTTTAATCAAAAGAAAAATAAATTCTTCAACAAGTTGCCATGATATTTCTATCATGGTAAGACACGTAATCTCTGACATCATTTCACACATGTCATGTTAGTCCTGTACCTCCAGTTCACACATGTACATATCAGGTAGCACTGTTACAGAGATGGAAAGGTAACACATTTCATCAGCTCCTTTTTTCCCCCATCAGTCACTGCTAAGCTGAGCTTGTCTGTTTTAACCATTTCTCCAGTCAGGGACTCAGCACCTACTGTTTAAGAAAATTGATGAGTCACTTTGGCCATAGCTTATTTATTCATTTTTGACTCCATCCATTGAAATACTGGTACCAGTTTACAATAGGACTAACCTTATAAGGGATCTATAAATGGCTTAAAATTAGGTAATTAGTTCACTTTATACATCATAACCACTCACCTACAGCATAATTTGCATACACTGAGACAAGCTCACTATTTGGCAAGGTCAAGTTTATGTTTAATATTGTTTATGCTCACTAATGAATTACATTACATCGTAATTTTTATGCACTAAAGTAAGTCTTATTGTAGTGTAAAACCATCATCATTTAATAATGAGTCACTTTAAAACTGCTTTTACCAGTTCTAAACAGTAACAAGTCATTAGTAAGATTACTGAGTAGTGATTAGTATAGGTATAGCATTGAATTTACATTACAAGAGGTGCAAAATAGATGACTACTATTTTGTACTACAGGTGTCTCTTATTCAACACAATATAGTCCAGCCTCCTATAAAACACCAGTGGGGTAGCTGTGTTCTGGTCTCATTCATAAAAACTCCATTGTTTCTAGGCCTTGTAGCAAAGCAGAAACCCAAAACTGCCTGATTGCTCCATGTCAAAACAGAGGCAGCTTTTTGTCTTAGCCGTGTTCATTTGATAATCCTCCATGATAGCCACTGAGTAAGCTTCTCATATCAGCTCCAAGTAGAGGGCTGGCTGCCAGGACCCACTTTCTCCAGCACAGAAACAATCTGATAATTGAAGCTTGTTAAGAAGCTTCTTGTTTTTGTAACTGTACATCATGTTGAATTGAGGGTGCTTTTCTCATGGGTTAGTGTTTGCAAGAGTCCAATCAGTCAGAAAATTATTAATTTAGCAGGACGCAAGAACTTGTCCGTAGTTTTTGTGCAGAGCACAACAAAGGCATACGTTCGCTAAATTTACCCTGTGCATATACTGTATCAACACTTGAAGAATTCAGGGTGAGCAAAAACAGACATGATACATGTTTCCCCTTTTTTTAGACTATTGGAAACCTGAGCATAGAGCGTGGTCGAGGGCGGCTGTGCCCACTGCTGCTCCATGTCGCCTCCTCTTCACCAGCATGGGTTTAACCAGGGGATTCGTATGTCTGTCTATCTATCCGTCTAACCCTAACCCTGTGTGGTGGACGGACAGAAAAGACAGAATAAGAGATCATTATTTTAAATTAAATGTGTCTTCAGTCTGTGTGTGAGAAGAAACTTAAAACCCACTTTATGTTTCTGTCTCATCACCACATTTTCCAGGTAATTAGCTCCAGCAGAGACATGATCCAATGTTATCATTATTTCAGAGTAAACACTGGTTGTTATCAGCTCCATCTGAACACACTTCTCCCTCTTAATGAGTGTGGTGTGTCCCTGTTGTGACACTGGTTTGGTCCCAGTGTTGACATGTGGGTTTAAGGAAGTGGCCCCTCTCCCCAGCCTAAATACCCACACTCAACCCCCCAGTGTTTTCATTCTCTGCACTCAAACTGCATAAAGACCACAGCCTCTTTCTTCCTCACTTAGTTTAGTGCTGGTTTATTGTGTGGACAGACACAAGTTCCTCGACAGTAAACTGTACATGTCCTGTTCACGTTTGTATTGGTTCATTCCTTAGACATATATCACACCATATAACAAATTATTATCATTGACCAGCCTCTTTGAATGTGTCCTCTGAACCAGTGAAGTTCCCTTGCTCCTCTTGGTGTTTTTAACAAAGTTAGGTCAACAGGGCCGCTGTCAGTGTGACCAGTCGTGCAAGACTAAAAAGAGACCAGCCTCTCCAACCTCCCTGATTCAAAGAATGCACTGATCCTGACCCATTTCACATCTCCCCAAGTCACAGGTCACCAGGCTCGTCTCATTGAAGGATAAGACAAATGGGCGTTTCAGCGCTGTTGTTACAAAAAAACATTCACATTATGCAGCAGAACCCATAGTCTTAAACATCTCTGAAGCAGTCAGTATCAAGTCGACGAGCAAAACTGAGCTGACAGCTAGAGGGATTACTTGAGTCATGAGATAGTGTGGATTAAGGACAAGACTGGACCTATAGTTGTTGATCAGTGACAGGTGACTCTGTCAACTGTTTGGTTCAGATGTGTGTTTTACAAGCAGGGCCACTTAAAGATGATGAAGAGGAACCATGTGAAGGTCGTACATATTCCAAATATGTTGATTCAGGGCTTTTATAATGAATATAACTGTGGTGAGATAATGTGGTATCAGTTTATAAGGGGAATAGTGTACAACCAGTAATATGCCTTTGCGGTCATAATGAGGTCACTGGTGCTCATAGTTAAACTTTAACTTGTGCAACAGGGAGAGCAACAGAGCATGGACATGATGGAGTGAGGCCGATTCACAAGAGGCGAGCTCATTAATGTAATAAAATGAACTATTGTTCCATATCCACAATCCTAATTTTTCCATAACCAGACCATGAACAGTGTATTTGTATTTTTTTTTACATGGGTAGAACTAGATGAGAATCAGGGGAAATAAAAAGCAAAGCAACTCTTCTTGAAGCCCTGTGAGGTTTAGGGAAGCCCTGGTATTAAGTTATCATGTTTCGCTTCCAGAATTAAAATGCCCCTTTGATTCCCCTTATCCTTTAGCCCAGAGCAGAGTGCAGTTTATATGCCTCACTGGCTCCTAATATGAACAAAACAGATTGTTTCCTTATTGTACTGCACAGTTGAGGAGGTCTTTCAAATTAAGTGCTGAGGCATTAAGCTTTTCTCTCTCTCTCTCTTTCTCTCTCTCCCTTTAGGTGGAAACAAACTAAAGCCTCAGCCTTTCCGGCTCAACTGGGCCTGGATCTCCCTGGAGAGGGAATACTACTTGGTGGATGAGGATGCCAAATTCATGGAGGTGACACTGAAACGCAGAGGCTACCTGGGCGAGACCTCCTTTGTCAGTGAGTGACAGTTATTTGTTTAACTTTTGTCCTGATGTGTCAATTTTATGAACACTTTCTTGACAGTGGATTGAAAAAATTAACTTTACATTATAGAAATCAATGAAACACTGTTATTTTGTATAGTATAGTGATTTTAGTTTATTGTAAGAGTTGTAGTTTTTTTTTCAGATAGTTATGCTTTTATTTATTTTTTATTTTTGTCACACAACAGAGCTGGAATTTCTAGCAGTTGTCACCAATAACTTGATATGAAAGATGTTCGTACCCGTCAACATGCCCTTATTAAACTGACAATTTTACTAAGAATTATCCCCCTTGTAACGGTTCCCTGAGCCTGCATTATGCAATTTGTGTGACATTTCAAAGGCCAGGCTGGCTGTAAAATGTCAACATAACAGACTTATTTGAAATCTGTGCAGACTCCTTTAAGGCTGCCAGATGTTGTCAGTTTCATCCCACAGTTAGACCAAAAAGAAACAAAGCAAATGGTGGAAATCTTTTGTGCTCTTGTGTTGCCATACCTTCCTCTCTTGTCTGTGAGAGAGGCATGTTTGAGAGCACATGTGATCCTCTCTGGAAAAGGAAAAGGTCACACAGAAATGTCAACATGTCAATCACTGACACTTGCATGTTAGAGATTTATAACTACATATGTTGCTATCCTGTCGTTGAAGACACAAGGGGCTTGTAAAGGAGGAACCAAAGCAATACATAACCACATGACAGGCATGGTTTCACACTACATATAAAATCTGCTGTTACAGTGTCACTTCATCTCACTTACAATTTCTAACAACTGACAGCTGCTTAAATCCACACTTTAATCTTCTTTTACGTCATTTTTCAAAACATCTTCATCCCTCTCCCTCAGGTATTGCCACTAAGGATGGCACGGCCGAGAAGGATAAGGACTTCCGTGGTAAAGCCCAGAAACAGGTCCAATTCAATCCTGGTCAGACCACAGCTAGCTGGAAGGTGAAGATCTTCACAGACCAGGAGTTTGAGACCTCAGAGACCTTTGAGATCCAACTGTCAGACCCAGTCATGGCAGCGCTGGAGTTTCCAGATGTCGCAACAGTGGAGATTGTGGATCCTGGAGATGGTAAGAATCTGATATTTGAGTCAAAAAATGCCTAAATAAATGACTTGAATGACTTTGAATATATTGTACGTGTGAGAATATTTACTCATCTTTATTATTTCCTTTTCAAAACAGAATCGACAGTGTTCATTCCTCAAGCGGAGTTCAAGATTGAGGAGGACACTGGAGAGCTGTTAGTGCCAGTGCGGCGCTCAGGAGATGCCAGTCAGGAGCTTATGGTTGTTTGTTTCACTCAGCAAGGTGAGATGAACCTGTATGGAGAGTGAAGCATTCACACAAAAAAAGAGCCAAATGGCAACAGGAACAGGGCAACAGAACAACAAGTGTCACACATTAGAAACTTTGAATCTTTCATTATGGACAATTACTTTAAATAAACAGTAGTTAATGTGGCAAATTTTCCCATGTTACCATGTTTGCAATTGTGTTATTGTACTATTAAGTCTTTATTTAATATTTTAAGCTTCTGTTGAGCCATTTTTTACCATACAGTTACATGTCATCCAAGATAATCTCTCACTCTTTCCATAATTCCTCAGCTACGGCCACTGGCACCATACCCAGCACTGTCTTGTCCTACTCTGACTACATCACCCGGCCCGAGGACCACACCAGCGTTCTGCGTTTTGATAAGGACGAGCGCGAGAAACTCTGCCGCATCATCATCATCGATGACTCTTTGTATGAGGAGGAGGAGACCTTCAATGTCAGCCTCAGCATGCCCATGGGCGGCCAGGTGGGCGCCAACTTCCCAAGTGCCAGAGTCACCATCTTGGCAGACAGCGATGATGGTGAGTGGAACTTTACACGTCATGTGTTGTCGTCTCGTCACAGTGCTGCAGAGCGGTATGACAGCTATTAATCCTCCAAAGGTGCACGGACGACACCATAACCACAGTTGCCAAAACAAAGATCCTTGATACTGTACTTGCTTTAATGGCTTTAATGGCTGAATATATATTTTCAGGTCATTTTCTTTTTCATGCCTGAAAAGGTAACTCCTCAGTTTACATACTTTGAAACAAGACAACAATAGACAAGTGTCGAGACAGAGAACTGTGGCCTCCGTGGATGTTATGCTACATCTGCCTGTCTGACAGATAAAAGGACTTTAAACCTTGCTGTGTTCCTGGAGCGACCCCCTGTCCTAATTGGCATTCAGAGGAGCTCAGGGGGAAACACAGGGCATCCCATTGTCTGCAGGGACCAAAAGGCAGGTGGTGGAGAGAGAGGGACTATTGTACAGGGAATCCAAATGACTGGCATGTTTTTACACTGTTCTCTGCGTTTCATGGTTTTCAATGCAACTCTGCCTTTCTTGTGCTAAAGATATTAGGTTGGCTGCAAGGAACGCAGGTTTAAGAGCTATAAATCACAAATTTGTTATTGTCTTTACAAGCTTGACAAACTCCCCTCAAATTGTCAGGATCCTAGAGGTCATTCTGGTCTTTTTACTGCAACCAGGCTCATTTTGTCTTCCTAACGTTTCCTGTCTGTCTCCTCCACCTTTCACCAAGGCTAATTTCCTGAAAGTTGCCTTGTAGTGACAGACCTGCTCACAGAACAAGCATCCCTCCCATGCAATTTGTAACAGAGGTACGATCAAAGTTCATGTATAAATAATCAGCGTGCATTCCCAGACATGTGAAGAGACAAGAGAAGACTCCTCAGTGTAAACCTCTATTGTGGTTCCACATCTTGGTGGGTCCTGAAGTAACACCCCACCATAAATCTGGTTCTGTGTGTGCATGTGTGTGTGTGTGTGTGTGTGTGTGTGTAAAACCATCTGCCTGTCTGAGTAAACTTGTGGTTTGGACTCTTGCCAGCATCAATCCTCTATTGTTACTGTATTTGTCTGGCTCTTCCTCCCACTGATCTTTAAGGTTGCCATGTAGGCACTCATTTCCCCCTTCCAACCCCCCTCTGCTACTAAATAGCAAGGGCTTGGATGGTAAAAGGCATTGAAAGTCTGCCAGAAATACTTGCTTCAAAATCAGTTGTCTGTTGCAGTATCTGTTGACCACAAGATCTGCCTATACAGCTCAAACACCAAGAACTGAGGGCAAGTTTTCTGTCAAGACTTGGCCTACACGCTTCACTGTGTTCATCAAACAACACTTTCAAGACCATTTAGATGATTAGAGACGAAATAAAATGTGCCTGTGTGTATTAGATCGGTCATTCATCGTTTGAACAGCCCCCACCCCACCCCCCCACTATGTTTGTTGTATTTTAGGATGAATGTTTTTAACTGTTGTTTAATGATCTTAATGAAGACATCACTTTTAAAGAAACCAGATACCACAATGGCTATTGTTGCCATAAGTGGCACCAGTAACACTTTACAAAGAGTACACACTATTAAACATTAGTTAAGCTTATTTAATACTTAATTCAGTACTTACAAAGCATTCTTCCCCCAGTTGATAGTAGTTTGTAATTTATAAACACTGTTAGCTGTTAATAGATTTGTGTGTAAATAGATGGATTTTCATAGATGTGCTTATCAATCAAGAGTGAGATAATCATAATTACGTTTCATGCATTATTACCTAAAACAAACGTGGCAACCCAAATCTTATTTTCATCCATACAGCATCAATAAAACCTATAGGTCCTTTCACAAACCTCCTTATTTGAAATTGTTACTGTGCACATTTCAGTGTCTCCACCCTGTATTTCTTTTTGCTTTAGTTTATAACCCAAAAAAGCTGTGGCCCAAACCTCTACCTTATCAGTTGATCTTTAAGAGCACTGGCTGGACAGACTGTGATGAAAACCAGTTTTATGCCAAAGTGAAGAGAGATGAATCGACGGGGTCTGAATTCTTGCCCTCTCCCTCTGCAAAGTGGAAGGCTGCCTTGCCTCTCTGTCTCTGCCACTTCACCTCTCCATAGTGCTTATCAGCTGCTCCATCTTCAGAACATCCCTTCACTCATGCATCATTCTGTGTGCGCACACAAGCACAGGCCTTATTCTTCAGGTGTAGCCTCAACCCTTTGGTGCTGAGTTCAGACAGAGCTGTCTGGATTTAGATAAATGGGGGAGGATAAGAGGGATGACAGTTCTCTTCCCGTGCCCGAGTCAAAAATGAGTTTTTCCTCAGCTATCCATGCCAGTCTGTTACCAAATCTGGTCACAAGATATATAGTCGGAATATACTAAGAAACAAATCACAAATATGTAAAGACTGACAGTTTATATTGCATTGGTCTGTGTTTCCTAAATCCCACAGAGCCCTCCCTGTACTTTGGCGAACCTGAGTATGTTGTGGATGAGAGTTCAGGCTATGTTGAGGTGAAGGTTTGGAGGACAGGAACTGATCTGTCCAAGACGGCCACTGTCACCGTCCGTTCCAGGAAGAGTGATCCCGTCTCTGCAGAAGGTAAGATCAGTAGTTTGACAGAATCACCAGCACTCAGTCATGATTTAACTTTGTGGTGTCAATTCATGACTTCCTCTCCGTCTGGCAGCTGGACTAGATTATGTTGGCATCAGTCGCAATCTAGACTTTGCTCCTGGAGTGACTATGCAGACGTTGAGAGTGACCATCCTGGATGATCTGGGTCAGCCGGAGCTGGAGGGGCCTGAGACCTTTGACCTTGTATTGCGGATGCCCATGAATGCTGTGTTAGGAGAACCAAGCAAGACCACCATCACCATTAATGATACTGTCACTGATTGTAAGTGCCAAATACAGAAACGTAACACATATATTTATGGTATGTCTATGCCTGATAATAGATCCTAAATACAGTACATTCACATATTGATTCATAACAATAACAAAATCTGTTATGAAACATTCATTGAAATATTGATATATTTATCAATCATATAAATGAAATAACCATTCACAGATTACACTTCTGTGTGTTATACCACATTATCAGTCCACAATGCTTTATATTAGTTATATTTATTAACAAATATATTATTAAATACTTTGAAATGTCCCAATATCTGCTTACAGTAACTCTGTGGTGTGATTGTTTGTATGTAGGCACTTACTCAGGAGTGTGATTGAAATAAAATGCTGTCACCTCCACCACTGTCTGCTAACAGGTTTATTCTTGTCATTGCAGTGCCAAAGGTTCAGTTTAAGGAAGGCAGTTACAAGGTGGACGAGTCTGATGGCGAGGTCAAAGCCACTGTGTACCGTAGTGGAGACATCAGCATTAAGTCGACAGTGCGCTGTTACACTCGCCAGGGGTCTGCCCAGGTCATGATGGACTACAATGAGAGGCCCAACACAGATGCATCAGTCATCACTTTCCTGCCAGGTGAGACTGTGCTTTTCTCCATATTAATCTTTCTGTGCCTTTATAACTAGCAGCTTTTCACTGACTTTTGAAAAACTTCTTCTCAAGGTGAGTCTGAGAAGCCGTGTGTGGTCAGTCTGATGGACGACTCTATCCATGAAGAGGACGAGGAGTTCCGGTTAGTCCTGGGAAGTCCAAAGAGCAAGTCTCCATATGGAGCCTCTGTCGGGGAGCAGAAGGAAGCAGTGGTCACAGTCACAGATGAAAAAGACAGTACGTGCTTTACATATTCTAAGAGTTGTAAAACATTTAGATGGAACAAATACCACTGGTTTCATGTCATCAGATATGTAACATAATGTTGACAGTGTTTTTGTTGATGGCTGTACTTTGTTCCCTGCTCCAGAGCCCATTATCCGTTTCTCTGAGATCAAGTACAGTGTGCGTGAACCCCAGGTCAAAGGAGATGTGGCAGTAGTGAAGATTCCTATCCTACGTACTGGGGATACCTCAAAAGTCTCGGTGGTGAGAGTGCACACCAAAGATGGCTCCGCAACCTCTGGGGAAGATTACAACCCGCTGTCAGAGGGTAAGAACCTGGTTGCAGTAGTTTGCCTGGTGCTTCACACAAATTTATGTCTGATGAGATTTTATTGATTTAATATGTGTTTTTTTTAAGATGTTGAGTTCAAGGAAGGTGAGAAGGAACACTTTGTGGAGATTGAGATCCTATATGACGGTCAGAGAGAGATGAGAGAGGCCTTCACTGTGCATATGAAACCTGATGACAACATGGTGGCGGAAATACAGGTGAGACAAAGCCCACACAACACACACAAGCAGACACACACATCGCATCAGCAAGTTAAACCAGTAGAAGTACATGTGCGCACATACAGTGCTTCATATCTACACACGTGAGCGTGTGCCCTGTCATGTCAGCCTGTGTTAAAATAGCCAGGCAGCAGCTGGCATTGCTGTCAGCGCGCCTGAACCACAGAGTCTTATAAAAAGCTTTTCTCTCTGGAATGAGATGCTGAGGGGAATGTCCCAGCAGAGCCAAGCAGTAGATGAGCCTATAAACAGAACTGTCACATTCTACCCATGTACTCCACATCAGACATGTCCTGTTCACGTGACACGAATAAACTACCTCTGACTAAACTGTTTTGTGCTTTTTCTGTGAATGAAAGAATGGTCAGTCAAATAAGAAAGTGCTTCGAGAGAGCACCCCATCATCAAGGCAGCACATTTCTTATGATATTATTATAATAATAGAAAGTGCTGATAACTTTTATCATCTGACCCATAAAAGGTGTGATATATGATCTGTGATATATAATAATGCAGTTGTTTTGGACAATACCTCAATCCAGTCAGTGACAAAAATGGCTTTGTGCAAATGGGAAGTGAGAAAATTTTAAGTTTGTGAAACTCATGACCAGCAAGTTACAGAAATGTTCATTGATGCTATATATACAGTAAAGGGTAGAAATACCATCCATTTTCAGGAACTGCTCAGACTTTATATTGAATGTAAATTTGGCCATACAGCCCCCGGTGCACTGAAAAGTTACAGTATATACTTGCAGCCAGTCCCAGGGACATTGTAAAGTATTAGTGCAAAGTGTTGACGTTATAGTTAAAGGTTTGTCTTGACCAAAGGCTTTTAAAGAAAAACATGATATTGCATCTGTGCCCACCAACTCTGGTTTGGGAGTCATATAAATGATTTATAAATTACAACAGTATCTGCCTCAAAGTTTTTCCTTTGTCCGTGGACTACACCAAAAACATAACCTCATTGGGAGATGTGATGAATGATAAGGTCCCTTTTTAATTCTTGGTCAAATTCTCAAGTTTACAACCAGCTAACAATGCCTCTCATTTTCTTGCTAGATGAACAAGGCCATTGTGTACATAGAAGAGATGGACAGCGTAGCGGACGTCACCTTCCCTGCAGTGCCCCAGGTGGTTTCCTTGCTCATGTATGACGACACTGCTAAAACCAAAGACAAGCCCCATCCACCCAATGGATACCCTGTTGTGTGTGTGACGGTGAGTAGGATGATGCTTTTTCAATCAAACCCATCGCCTGTATTTTTTAATTATCATGTAAAATGGATTCACTGTTAAGCAACCCAAAGTGGAACAATATTCTCATCCAGTGGTGATCTTTTGTCTTCTCTGGCAGGCCTGCAACCCAAAGTACCATGACTTTGATAAAACTGGTTCTATCTGCACTGTGGAGAACATAAACGACACCCTCACCCAGTACCGCTGGTTGATCAGTGCTCCCACTGGGTCAGATGGAGTGACCAGCCCCATGAGAGAGGTGGACACTAACACTTTCTTCACCAACACCAAGTCCATCACCTTAGATTCAATCTACTTCCAAGCCGGCTCCAGGGTTCAGTGTGCTGCAAGAGCTTTCAATGCCAATGGAGATGCAGGTCTGGAGCTGTCCAGTCCCATTGTTGTGATCAGCAAGGACGAAGGTGAGTGGACAGCAGAGGAGATTTGGATGATAAGTGTAGATTTATGCTGGGAATGGAAATAATTGGTTTAAACCAACCTTATCTGTTTGCAGGTATGTGTCAGCCTCGTATCGCAGGTACTGTTGGGGCTGAGCCTTTCTCTGCTAAGATCCGCTACACAGGCCCAGATGACCCAGACTTCCCCAACCTCATCAAACTGACTGTCAATATGCCTCACATGGATGGTGAGCAGAAAACCATTTAGCAACTTTTGTTATATGATCATTATTATTTATTCATCTCAGCTAAATCCTTACCTTGAGTGATAAGAAGAAGCTTTCCACTCTTGACAGGCATGTTACCAGTGATCTCCACAAGACCTCTGTCCAACTTTGAGCTTACCCTGAGCCCAGACGGCACACGTGTGGGCAACCACCGCTGTTCCAACTTACTAGACTTCAATGAGATCCAAACCGGCTACGGCTTCATCACTGATGCAACAAAGAACCCGGAAATCATTGGCGAGACTTCACCCTACCAGTACAGCCCTGTCATGCGTTCAGCCAACTCCCTGCGCTTCTACAGGAACCTCAACTTAGAGGCCTGCCTCTGGGAGTTCACTAGCTACTATGACATGTCCGAGCTGCTGAATGACTGCGGAGGCTCTATAGGCACTGATGGACAGGTAGGAAATACATCATGAAGGCAAAAAACAGAGATTCAAATATTCTTCAGGTGCAAGCTTTTACAAAAATCCCAGAAACGTTTAGCCATCTCAACGAAATCCATGAGATCAGTGGATTTGCTTGCAGGCAAAAAAAATCCATGCTACCTTATTGAGCTTTGACATGTGCAAACTGTCATGAACTTCCTACAACTTCCTTCACAATGTCTGTTCCACTTCTTTAGGTTCTGAACCTCGTCCAGTCCTACGTCACCTTGCGTGTTCCACTGTTTGTGTCCTACGTCTTCCACTCTCCTGTGGCTGTGGGAGGCTGGCAGCACTTTGACCTGCAGTCAGAGCTCAAACTCACCTTTGTGTACGATACAGCTATTCTGTGGCAGGATGGCATCGGCAGCCCTCCTGAAGCTGAGCTGCAAGGTACATTTGAGGATCAACACTGCTCCCTGTTGGTGACAAAAAAAGTACATTAATTCACTAACTAGTGTAAAAACTTTCTTCTCTGTCATTATAGGAGCCATGTATCCAACCAGCATGCGTATAAATGAGGAGGGCCGTCTGGTTGTCAACTTCAAGACCGAGGCTCGTTTCAGGGGACAGTTTGTTATGTCTCATCCAGGTAAGACATTGGTGCCCACACGCACTCACACATACATACGTACACTCACAGTCCTGTGTGGTCATTCTATACAAGCAGCCTCCTATTAGATTACCCAGTGGCCCACATCTTCACTTCATCTATTTGTGGAGTTCCCCATTAGGGGTCTTTCCTGTGTGAAAGTGCCAGAGGTCATTTCACCAAATGTCAAAAATCACCCAGCAGCATTTACACTGAGGAAGCAAGTGGCACAAACAATACAAAAGGTCACGTTGTAAATAAGAGGGTGGATGCTGTCGCTAGCTTTAGTTTGGACAAGATGGAGCTTTAAAGATTTATGACTGTGCACACGTTTGTTTTCAGGAACGAGCGTATCATCCATGGTGATTTGTGCTGACCACCCTGGGCTGACGTTCACTCTTGCCCTGGTCAGGACTGAGCCTACGTACAACCAGCCCATGCAGCAGTGGAGTTTTGTCTCTGACTTTGCTGTGAGTCATTAGGGGGGAAATGCTGTGACTGCTGCAGAAAACTAATTTGCACACTTGATGCGAAGTATTCACATTGTTCCTGTGTGTGTGTGACATGCAGGTGAGAGACTACTCTGGGACTTACACAGTAAAGATGGTCCCCTGCATTGCTTCCCCCAATGGAGAGTTCAGCATCCCTCCTGTCTGCCACCCCAGGGAGCCTCTCACCTTTGACATGGACATTCGGTTCCAGCAGGTTTGCCATTACCACACATTACCAGACATTGCTTATCATTTAGACTTGAATACTTTAATCAATATAGTTTTATTGTTTGGGTGGATTATGTTTATCAAGAAAGGCTTGAAATATCTAAATGTTTGATCTGCAAAGGAAAGGAGTTGCATTATCCTGCCTGTAATGGTAGATTTTCACTGTTGTGGCTTTTTGTCATTTGTTCTGTACACTCTAATCCTTGTTCTGTGATCCAGGTGAGTGATCCAGTGGCAGCTGAGTTTAGCCTAAACACTCAGATGTTCCTGCTGTCAAAGAAGGAGTTGTGGTTGTCTGATGGCTCCATGGGCTTCGGAGAGGGGACTGATGCTGCTTTTACTGATGGTACTACAACACTGCCATCTAGTGGTCATAAGTTACTTTACATCTGGGGACAAACAAACCCTGTGATAATCCAATGCCGCACTTCCCCTTAACACTTCATCCGTCCTTTGCTCCAGGCTCCATGATCTATGGCCGTGTGATGGTGGACCCAGTCCAAAACCTGGGTGACTCCTTCTCCTGCAGCATTGAGAAAGTCTTCCTCTGCACAGGAGCGGATGGTTACGTTCCCAAATACAACCCCACTAATAAGGAGTATGGATGCCTGGCAGATGCTCCATCTCTGCTTTACAGATTCAAGATCCTGGTAAGATGCAAAAGACATAACTGCAGTGAGATGTGGAAGCTATAAGAAATAGATCTGTTGTCTGATTTCTGTGTGTGTTCTACAGGACAAGGCCCAGCCAGAGACTCAAGCTTCAGCATTTGGTGATGTTGCTTTTAAGGCCACCCTGGCTCAGGACACACCTGGAGCCCTGTCTTTGGTCAGACAACCAGGATCAGATGGCTTCACACTGTCTTCATCTCCACTTTTCCAGGTCTTGATGAATATTAAACTATACTCATGTATTGCATATATATATATATATATATATATATATATACACACCCCCCCCCCCCCCCACACACCACACACACACACACACACATAAACATAAACATTGAGGGAACTGGCTCAAGTATCTCTGTTCTTCCAGGTGGCTGCTGGTCGAGAATGGTTCATCCACACTATCTACACTGTTCGCTCCAGAGAAAACGCCAACCGTAACATTGGCAAGCGCAGTGTGGAGTACCTCCATCATAGTGTATCATCAGTTGAACAGCCTCAGGCAGCTAACGGGGCCACCCGCCACCGTCGTGCCGCCCCTGCCTTCTCTGGCCCTCCTCTGGCCCAGGACATCGGTGTTGAAAACAACAGAGGCACCAACATCCAGCACATCGCTCTGGACCGAGCGGACCGCATGGTGGTCAGCCAGCGCCAACCCTGGTCCCCCAATCATGACCCTCTCCTGGAGCGCCCCCTGCTGGAGAGCTCTGGCAGACAGCCGGCTGACACCTCTACCCTGCCCATGTTGGTGGGCCTCGCAGGTCTGATCCTCCTCATCTGCCTTATTGCCACCATTGTCATTCTGCTGCTGCGGCGCAAGAAGAGGGAAAAGAAGACCCAGTACCCTCCTTACACCACCTCCTCCTCTTCTGCCTATGGTGGCTACAGCCAAGGTTCAGCGGGCATGTGGAGCAGTTCAGACAGCTCTGAGGTCTAGATGTGGAGTACCTCCACCTCAAACACCTGCCCACCCTACAAAAAAAAAAGACTAAGATCGTCTCCTCCACCATTGTGCCTTCAACGCCCAACTCTTGTAGCACTGATGCCCAGAACAACCTGTGGACAGCATGATATGTCAGTGCTTAGGGCCCACATGCAGAGAATTCACCGGTTTTCTGAGGCTTACCGATCTCTGATGATGGTTTGTTCCTGCTGTAATGTATGATAGATTCTTTTTTTTTTGCAGCAAATGCATGAAAATCCCAAGATGCAATTATTTACCAAGTAAAACGCAACCATTTTAAAACTTCATGAAAGAATTTTCTATGTTCCTCTTTTAAAGATAATTAGTTTACCAAGTTTTTTATTACTGTGATTCACTGTGTTCATAACTTTGTTTTGTGGAGAGTAGCACAAAATGGACTGAATGTTAGTTGAGGCTGTCCTTTATTGAATGATAATGTGATAAATGATTTTAGTGTTGGTATTTTTCTGTTGTGCTTTAAAAAGCCTGCAGTATATTGGCCACTGCTGAATTAATATTACCACTATGGTGTCACTGAAAGGGATTGTAAATGTCGTCATTTGTCTTGAGAATGCAAGATTACTTTTTTGTTTAATATTTTTCAGGTTAATATGGATGAAATCAGATGCAAAACTATCTGTGTACATATCAATGTAGGACTATGAAAAAGGTATTATTACACCCTGATGAAACTTGAAAAAGTATGAACTACAAGTCTTTCTAGTTCATTGATCAGATTCTGAAAAAACAAATGTAGTATCAAAATTATAAATATTCTTCTACAGTATATTTTCATGTGACAGTTGTTAAGACTTTTACAGCTTATTGATTTGTGTCAATTGAGTTTGGATATTTGTACACTTCAACTGCCAAATATAAATGTCCTTTTTTGAATCAGTGTCTTATTTACCAGAGTGCAGACTTTTTGTTTGTTTTTTTAAAAAAGGTAACGTTTATTTGTGACGTTCAAAAAGACATTTTCTACTTCACATAGGAAGAACAAATGTTTTCATACAAAAAGGGGTACATACTGTTTCAAGCAATGGAATGTAGTACAACAACAGGCATAAATACATTTATTTCAATTAAGTACTAGTAAAAAAAAAGGACTAGCAAACAAAAAACTAAACCAGCACAGCTGCAGTGTTTAGCTCAGTGACAACAAGGCAGGCTTGTAAAAGGAGAGCACTTCCTAAAACCTAATACAACCAGATCAGTCCATCAGGGAAATTTACACAGTACATTATCACGGCCTGCAAAACAAACACAGACACTAGAACTAATGGAACCGGAGCTGGCTGCTGCTCTTGAATTCTGTTTGTGGGTCATCGTCTGCTTCACAACTTGAGCTTTTTCCTGCGTCCACGACCATCTGGGGTTCCCTCTGACTTTCGTTTCTGAGCCTGGGAAAGAAGAGAAAATCAATTTCAACCAATCAGATATGTACTCTCAGCTACATCTTCTTTAATCGGGTATTTTCTGATCGAAATCTCAAATTTGCCAACTGGTTCTACCCAGCTCTAGACAAAACTTATTCAAACAAACAATTCTTGACAAACAAGTGTCAGTGGCCTGACAATGACATTGGATTCCCCACTCACCGAGCCGCTCTTTGGGCCTCGTTTCTTTTTCTCAGCCTTCTCTCTCTCCTCCAGCTCCATGTTCTCTCTCTCTATCAGTGTAATCAGGGTGTTACACCGCCTCTGGAGCTCCTATAGAACAAAATCACAAAACATCATTTTAATTATAAAGCAGCATTTCAAAACATTATGCAAAATGGTATGAATACAGGAGAAATGATGGAAAAAAGCCAAAACTTACCATGGCAGTCCTGGATTTGAGGAACCAATCGAAGCGGAACTGAGGGGAGTTGCGGATGCACTGACGCAGCTCGTCGTACACGCTCTCCTTGTCGAAGCCCAGCTTGTGGAGCATACAGATGAGGAAGCGGTCCTCTTCCTCTGTGTAGTTCTTGCCTTTGTTGGTGCCGTACGAGATGCGAAGCTGGTGGAAGGGAGCCTTGTAGCGACCGATCTGTACAACAAGATGAGAAACACACGAGACATTTAATTAATCAGGAACAGATGAATGTGATGCAAAGACAATTAAGGAATCAGAGCAAGAAAGAAGTTGTGTGCTTAATGAGATGAAACTAATTAGGTAGTTTAAACCAGAAATTAACAGCCAAATGGCTGACAGGCAGCTACCTTTGAGTCAAGTGCCTTCTTGATGCTAATCCTTCTCTGAATCCTGGCCTCTCCTCTCTCGATCTGGGCCATAATCTTCTCAATATCCTGCAGCTCATTGCAGCGCTCCCAGAATACAGCTGCAACAACAAACACAAACATTAAAATCACAAGCAAGGCAACGGTTCAAGTTCACTTCCTGGATAGAAGAGAAAAAAGTGAAACTTTACCAGAGTATTCCATGACTTCTTCTGGAGTTTTTCCCTCCACTTCTCTGGCAATGTTCTCAATATCATCTCTTCCCCACTTCTCATTGGCTTTAATGAACTGGTTGAAGTCACGTTTGTTCCAAATGGTGAATCCCTGCAACAAAGTTACAGTTGATCAAAACATGCAACAAACATTGAAATGCAGCAAAGATAAAAAAAAAACGAGAGATGATTTTATTTGGATTTGCTATAGGGATGAAGTATGAAGTGAAATGATCAGTACCTGTTGCAGCAGGTTCTCCTTCTCCTCCAGTTCCTCCTCTGTGAGAGCCTCTGCCTCATCAATCTTAGCCTGCTCTTCCTTCTGCACCTGAGCTGAGTTTGGCAAGTCTGGATTACGAGGAACCTGAAAAGACACATTTTAGAGTCATTTCTATTGACATTAACTATGGTCACACTCTTGCCCAACAAGTATCTTGGTACCTTGTAGCCTATGGTCTTCCTATAGAACAGTATTTCCTTTTCTAGAAGCTCAAAGAGGCGCGGAGGGAAGAACTGGAAGTCCTGGACATTTGGCTGCTTGGGAGGACGAGGAGCCTGGGAAATGGAGTCGAATAGACATACGTTATGCCACAAACAGGATAATACGCCAATCCATTATGAAATCATTGTGATTACACATTCTTATTGTTACATTAATGCTTTATATCCTGAGGTTGTTTAGACTGCTACAACCATACCTTGGGTGCTTTGGGCTCACTGACTCGCAGGGCCTCTCTGAAGTATGCATCCACAGCATAATTGGCTTTCCTCTCTCTCTTGGGTGGCTCGATCCAGTTGGTAATGACCTGAATGGAGACAGAGGAGGGGAACAAGGTAAAGCCTCGCAGGGTCATGTAGCTGGAATGGGGGCAATTACAGACGGCATGTTGACATTGTTAGTCTCTCTACCTTTTTCTTCTCTCTGTAGTCCTCTCCCTCAAATGTGTACACACTGCTGTTCTCTGTGTCCATGGTGAAGTTTCGCAGAGAGCTCTCACCCAGGGAAGAAAGTTTCTCCTTCATCTCCATAGTCTAGCACATGAGGAGATGAGAGTTTGAATGTTATGGCAAAAAATACAAAACAAATAACACCACAGACTTCACTTCATGCATCCAAACTCACCTTCCTTTCACCTCTCTCCAGGATTGCGTCAATGTCATCATCTGTGATCTCACTCTCTTTGGAAGCAAACACATGTGTGGCACCGTGACGGATAATGGACAGCATCTCATCCTTGCCCAGTTTGTTGGCGCTTGGGTCCACAAGTCTTCCTATTAAACAAAAGCATGGAAAAAAAGATGACTTGTAATCTCTTAATTTATTTCATTTCCCATTTAAATCACAGATGCCACTGTCTTCCATCCTGCTAATTCTTGATCATCACTTTGAATCATAATCCAGTCTGTTTCTTTCAATCAAGGGAGGTAAAACTGCTCTTTCATTCCTTTAGTTTAAAGCTCAGCAGGTGACAAGATGTACCTTGCTGGATGACAATTGAGTCCAGGCGCAGCTTCATCTCAGCCCTCTCTACGATCCTCTCTTCCACTGTGTTTTCAGTGATGAATCGAAAGACGCGCACCTGCTTCTGCTGACCAATTCTGTGAGCACGATCCTGAAATTAAAAGATCAAACTAGTCATGTTCCTGCCTCTGAAACAAATGCATCGGTTTGCTATGGATATGGATGGAGTACTGACCATGGCCTGCAGGTCGACTTGCGGATTCCAGTCTGAGTCGTAGAGGATGACCACATCAGCTGTAGCCAGGTTGATACCCAGCCCACCAGCCCTGGTGCTCAACATGAAGATGAACTTAGAGCTGTTAGGCTCATTGTATGCATTGATAGAGATCTGAAACACATCAAGAAAAAGAAAAAACAAACTTAAGTGTCTCTTACTACACTCAATTACTGGTTTTCTCACATAAATCCTGTCAACTTGTACAGTTTGAGAAATCTCACCTGTCGCTCCTCGTGAGGCGTCTGACCGTCCAGGCGGCAGTATCCATAGTTCCTCCACATGCAGTAGTCCTCCAAGATGTCCAGCATCCTAGTCATCTGACTGAAGATGAGCACACGGGAACCTGGGAAGAAAACAGACAGTGGTTTTCAATACAATTTCTCATCATATATCACTTCTGATTCTTTTTAAATAAAATACTAATTAGAAGATGATAGAGAAAAAAAGGCTCCACTGATTGCAGTGCAGATCTACATACCCTGCTCCTTCATCTTGGGTAGCAGCTTGTCCAGCACTGCCATCTTGCCACTGTTGACCACCAGGTGGAGGTCAGTTGTGTAGGGCGGACCTGGCTCAGCTCCGTCGAACAGGTACGGGTGGTTGCAGCATTTCCTCAGCTGCATGAGAACGTTCAACAGGCGCATCTTGTCCATCTTACCCGCCGAGTTCAGAATGTCAATATCCTTCATCAAAATCTTTGTGTACCTGATGGGTTGTAACATGAGATAACATTACACTATTGCGTGCAGCTATTCAAACAATAGTATTCAGATGCAGAGAAAGGGTGTTTAGGTCTTATTTTCAGTAAGGAAACCTCAACTCAGGATGCTTACCACTCTCGCTGCATCTTGCTCAGGCCCACATACATCTTGATCTCTTTTTTAGGGAGCAGAGTCTTTTCCACATCAGCTTTGATACGACGGAGCAGGAAAGGACGCAGAACCTACGTACATACAAATAGAATGTTTAAATCCAAACAAGAATCATATGTAATATTAAAATTAACAGAGATATCAACAGCAACACTGAATACGTACAGTGTGAAGACGTTCAACCAACTTCTGGTCGCCCAAGCAGTTGTTTGTGTCAAACCACGAGTCAAAGTCCTGAGGAGAAAAAACAAATGGATAAGTATCAGAATCACTAAAAATCATCTCTCTGCTAAATAATGGACTGGAACAAAGGAGGATATATTTTGCGCAAAGTAGTAATCCCTCCTGTAGTTGCACATTTCTTGTCATTTCTCACCTCTGAAGAGTTAAAGACATCAGGCAGCAGGAAGTTCAGCAGAGCCCACAGCTCGTGGAGGTTGTTTTGCAGGGGTGTTCCAGTCAGGAGTAAACGATTGGTGGTCTTGAACTCTCGCACAATTTCTGAAAGCTATGAGAAGGCAAAGAGCAAGTTAAAGGGATAGTTCAGTTTTTTTGAAGTGGGGTTTTATGAGGTACAAATGCCCCCCCAACTATAATATCTGCAAAAAATCTTAAAGACACTGAATGTAACACACATGGAAATAACCAGTTAATTACAGCAGCCGCCTGACCTTGGATTTCTCATTTTTGATCCTGTGGGCCTCATCAATAACAAGGTATCTCCAGTTGAATTTCTTGAACACAGCCTTTTCAATGATGAGCATCTCGTAGGATGTTACGCACACGTCCCACTCTCCTGGCAGCAGCACATCTCTGATCAGGGCAGTCTGAGAATGAAGCAAATGAAGCAAACATGTTTAGCATTTTGTGGTGTAACCTGTGACACACATTAACTTCTGCATGTTAGCTAATCATAAACACAGTTTTGGAAAGATGATTATCATTTCCAAATAAAGGCGTGACAGATTGAATTACTGTTCATTAGTGAAGCTAAAGTTAGCTTTAACATTCTTTGACCACTGCCTACAAAAGAATCTTGCACATCATGCTACTGACATTAATAGCATCTCCTCTTTCTCACCTTGACCTAGTTAAGCATGCATATCATAAGATGATATATATGAATGAGTTACTAATTATTACTGTGAATACGAATTAATCATATATATATATATATATATATATATATATATATATATATATATATATATATATATATATATATATATATATGATCACACATCAAAAACTCAATTAATAAAACAAGTGCATGACCAAGTTAAGCTTAACTATTGCATTCATCAATAGGACTGGTGCACTGCATGCTTCTACACAGAAATAGGACAAACCTAACTTAATTCCCACTGTAAACCAAGCACAATGTAATCAAGCAAATAGGAACCATTAGTGAGTAAAAGGCCAAATCATGCTGACTGCTCTCAATTAAATCTTGCTTTTCAGAGAACTGCAACATTTTGATGAAGCCTACCCTTTCATCTCTGTCTCCGATCAGGCAGACTGCACGAAGAGAAGGCACCCATCGCTTGAACTCATTCATCCAGTTGTACAAGGTGGATTTGGGCACCAGCACCATGTGGGGACCAGGGATGTTTCTGTAGTGCTTCATATAACCCAGCAGAGCAATAGTCTGGAGAGTCTTACCCAAACCCTGAGAAACAGCCATTGGAAAGTTTGTGAGAGGCGTAGCAGTACATGAAAATACAAAATAAAAACAACTGGTACACAAATCCAAACATAGAACGGACTACTTTGATTGTGAGAGAGTACTGACCATTTCATCGGCGAGGATGCCATTGATGCCATTTTCATACAAAGAAATGAGCCAGTTCAGACCACGGATCTGATAGTCCCTCATTTTTCCTGTTTTGACATCTGGATGAAAGACAGGAAAACAAATAAATTTCTGGTGTTCACATGCACTTCCTTATGCCTGTGCTGAATGGGCCTCCCTCACAGGCCTAAATAAAAAAACACTGAATTGCTTACAAGATGGAGATTCATCAAAGCGAGCACAGACATTAGTTGTCTTGGTGCTTTCATTCAGAAGCTCTTCATCCTCCTCTTGCTCTGTGCGGCGATGACGGTTGCTGTCAAACCCAGAAAAGACACAATTTGTTATAACCATGGAATAGGGGCAGGTGTGATAAGATCACATTATGTTTTGTTTGGATGTCTACTCACTCTCCAGCAGACAGCAGGTTTTGTTTCTCGTCTTTCTTGATGCGAGGACGTCCTGGTTTCATCTTCAGAGGGGATGTGGGGGTCTTCTGTGCGGCTGGTTGGATGAAATGAGCAAACAACTCTGTTTGCTTCAGCAGGTACTCAAATCGGTTTGTCCGGTCTGTTTGCTACACACAGAGCAAGAAAATCCATTTTAACTTATTTATCCAAGGATGGCATTTAGTTGCACCACACAAAGCAAGATCCAGGGTCCTTACCACTTTCTCCTCATAGCCTGGAGCAGAATCTTTAGTCTTGGATGAGGAGGAGGAGGATGCATCTTGTCCATCAGGACCAGCATCTGAGGAGGACTCTTTTCCAGCATCAGAAGAGTCAGACTTCTCCTAAATAGAACAAAGATGTTTTAGTTTGTGGTTCTTTTCTAGACATACAGATCACCAGTTCTGTATTTTCCCCTCATACTGCAGTTGTTTGCCTTCTGCACTAATGTCGCTTGGTATTATGATTCATAACTGTCCATAGTATTTTCAATGCACCACCCAAAAGTGTACGTTTTGATTTTCAACTGCATATATTCCTGAAGCACATGGTTATGTTTTCTTAAAATTATTATTTATGCTGGTGTTACAGCAGCTACTACACATTGGTCGTTTCGCGTATAACGTATATGACAGATGACAAGCTACATTAAGTTACTTATTCTATCATACTTCTGTCTGGTACATTTGAGTCGCATCAATAAAGTTTGTCTTATCTAAACGTTTGACCAGCAAACATGAGGGAAATTCTGCTAACCTTTTGGATATTATCCATTACATTAGAAAAACTAGACACAAAAGGCAAGTTGCAGACAGGCACCGCCGCAACAGTATGTCTCCTCAGTAACAACAGCCATTGCTACACTGTCCCCTCTGACAACAAAGACGCAGATGGGACAGCTGAGCGGGGTGCTTCTCTATACATAGTCCTCGTGAGGCTTTCCAAAGCCGCATCGTAGTTACAAACCACTCGCTGGGTGAATCTAGACTAGAAGTACAAAAAATGGTACTTTACTTTTAACATCATGATGAATGAGTAGCTAGCGGAACTAGGCTAGCATTGTGAACGCTTACGAAACGGACTGGCCTCGTTGCTGCTCCGTGCTGTTACGTTAGCTTCAGTCCCGAGTTACCAGGACAGAGGTGCTGTTGCCTAGAGCTAATGTTAGCGCCGCCGCGGCTAGCTAACTAGCTCAAAGAGCCCGCATTGACAAAGTGAAACTTTCACACAGCCAAATTGGAGAGACCCACGGTTAAGAGACGAGTGGGGGTCAAAGGTAAAGTCTTCAGCAGCGGCTTTGAAACAAATGTACGCGACGTTGAGAACAGACAATGCCTGTTTAAAAACATCTTACCTCCGCTCCTCCGGCTTCTTCAAGTTCGGTTTGCTCTTCCCGCTGTTCCACGCATTTTGCGCTTTCGGACATTTTTAATCAAATTTCCGCCTCGATTGAGATATATGGTCCGTTATCAGGTGTCTTGTGTGATCCCGTGTACGAGCAGTTGAAGATTTGCCGAAGTTTGTCACGGTAAGTGAGGACTATCCTCTTGTTTTTAATGAAAGACACACCGGTCGATCAGAGGCAACACATCCGCGCTAGCAAGATTTTCTCGGGCACCCGCGCTAACGTTACCCGGTGTTTGCATTCTATCGCGAGACTTGGCGATGCTGCCTTCAAGACCACGGGATATTTTTGGGTCCGACTGAAACAACTGAAATTCGTCCTTTTACATTACGATTTCCTCAGCGCTCTTGTCGAATCTCTTGATTCCTGTAAAACTGCTGCAAGAAGACGAATAAAGTTCTCATTCAAAACGATTCATGATTAACCAATTTGGTCTTTGGTTTTGTTTTGTTTTTTACAGTGTTGATAGACAAACTAACTTGACTTGATGCCGCTTTATAAAAGTTGAAATAAACTTGGCCCAATTAAATTTTACATTCTCAGATGTTGTGCATCCAGTCATTACAAATATTAATTTCCAGTCTGAGTGCATTAACTTTTAATTATTTAAGCATATTTTGGTTATTATGCTTGACTACATTTAATGAGACAATATTTTTAATGTAGAGCTTTTTGTAATAAAGCATTGTTACGGTGTGGCATTAATACTTATAATATAGTAAATAATATGAACATTTGAGACTTCTTAATAGGAGTTTACGAGGGAGTTACTGAACGCACCAGAACGGCTGTACAGGAACTACTCAGAACTAACTCAACGGTGGCCCCCTGGCGGTTGTCTTTGCACTGTTTTCTATTGTACTGTACTGTATTGGATTTGTTAATAAAGATTAAAAAAAATAATAACTCAACGGTGATTTAGTAACATTATTGACAATTGATGATAAATATTGTCGTTTACAGACGTTGTGAGCAGCATACCGTTTACTTGTAATACAGTAAACAACTGTATAACCAGGCATTGTTAAGACGAAGATTGCCTCGAATATAGGGGTCCTACTAGCATCTCCGTCCACGAGAATGACGCTAGAGGAGAGTTAATCAGCTGATTGTGAGCGAACGAATTGACCAAAATAATACTGTTTTAACCGTTAGAAGTCGTTGAAACTAAGAACGACAGCTGAAGATATTCAAGTCGGACACTGTTGACATGCTCTATTTGGGTAAGCACGCATTATAACGCCACTTCCTCGCTCTAGTGTATATAGTAGCGCTATTTATGCTAAGTCAGTGGCTACTTGGCTAGTACCAGGCCTGTTTGGTTGCTTTGTTCACAGTTTTATCATTATGGTATGTCAATAACAGCAGCCTCTGTGGAGCGGGTGAACCGTTTCCAACGGCTTACAGTCATATTCAGCTTCAGGGCCACGTTTTTAACTGTCAGACATCCAGATATTATTTAATATTAGAGCTAGTGTTAGCATAAGGTAGCCGCCTGTTTCAACAGCAAGCACAAACAGCGGCCGGCGCTTTTCGTAGCAGTGTTACCTATTATTATGGTTCAACGGCGTCGCTGTTCTCCTCAGGTGTCGAGCCATAAAAAGGAGGAAAAAAAAGAGATGAGAAATAATAAGGAATACCTGTTACGCAATTATACATTTGTTTGCTGGGATGTAACGTTGTTAAGGCAGACAGCTAATAGATGAGTCATAATATTGGAGTGAGGGAGAAAGATAGTACAAAAGCACCACATTATTTGGACTGCCTGTCATGGATGTATGGATAGATTAAATACAGCTCGTTTGATTATTTTTTGTAATACTGTTAGCAAATGCTATGCATATATATGATGTTTATTATAATTATCTCTTTACTGACTTAGATTTAAATAATAAATGCATAACTCAGCTACATTTTCATGCCTTCACCAGAGTGACCAGGACTCAGGTGTCAAATTGTGGAATATGTGGAATTTGAAATGAATTAAAAAATCTTAAATGTCGTTAAGAGACACTTGCATAAACTCTCATTATAGTCAAAATGATGGCCGAAGATTGAGACAAATTTGTTACAGATGAAATGACCTACCACTCTTTTAGTCCTGTTCATTTTATCAAAGGAAAATTTGTATGGTATTTATACTTAATATTATCGACAAAACTATTTTGAAAATGTCTTGTGTTTGAGCAAAATGAATGTTCAGTTGAATCCATGTAGAGACTACTTGGCATCCATGATGGCCAGTCCACAGAAATATGAGCTATGTCTTATAATCATACTTTTTTAACTTTAGTTTTTTTCCTGTTATAAATTCTTGAAAATATTAGTGGAAAATTATTAGTTGATTGATTATTAAAACTAATTGGCAATAAATGGAAAATTGATGTTTTCTGTATTGTTTGTTTCTTGTATGTTTATCTTTGTGTAATAATTAGGGCAGTTGTCAAAATGTGTAAAATAACTATTTTCGACTCAACCGTCCCTGTCGCTGCCTGTTCGGCTGAGTAAACATGTTCTATGTTTGTCTGCTGGCAGTGTTCACCCACCGAATGTAGACAATTGGTGTACTCTGACAGTGGTGAAAAGACTTCTATACACCACTGGGACCAAACAGTCTGTGTTCAATACAATATGAACAATTTGAGATATCACAATTGTGACACATACATATGATAAGTGTGACAGCAGACACTGTGTTAGACAGCCTAGTAGTACTGTATTTAAAAGCGTTGTCTGATTCCTTCCTGATTTGTCCTCTACAGACCGTCATCATGGACAAGATTTTGGAGGGCCTCGTGAGCTCCGATCACTCCGTTCCAGTGAAGAGGGCCATTGTGAAGAAGGTAGTGGAAGCCGCAGAGAAAGAGGTGACAGAGGAGCAGTGTCAGGCCCTGTTTACTCTCACCACCAGGCTCATTTTACTTGGTGAAGATGCCTTCCAGAAGCAGATTGGCTCCCAGGTTCTGGAAGCCTATGCACGCTACCATCGCCCAGAGTTTGAGCGTTTCTTCAGTAAAGACTTTGTTCTCAGTCTCCTCCAGCAGGGCTACGGCCAGCTGAACCACAAAGACCCGGCCGTAATAGACTACATTCACTGCTGCCTGCGGCTGCTCATCAGCTGCCCCTCAGTTCTGGAGATCTTCAGCGTGATCCAGGTGGAGGTTCTGAGGATGGTGTGTGAGCGGCCGGAGCCTGTTGTTTGTGCCCGCCTGAGCTGTCTCCTGTCTGACTTTGTGCAGTGCATCCCCAGAGACAAGTCAGGTTTTTTGTTCTGCCAGCAGCTAGTCAGGACCATCAGTTACTTCCACTGCTTTTCCAGCCAAGAGCGGGAGCTGAGAGAGTATGTAGGTCAGGTCACTAAGGTTAGCACACTGCTGCAGAACATCTGGAAGGCTGACCCAGCCACTCTGCTTCCCTCACTGCAGGAAGTCTTTGCCATCATCTCTTCCACAGGTGAGACATCTCCACACTTGTGCAAAAAAGATATATATATATATATATATATATCCTAGAGCAGAGTCTCTTTCTTTTTCTGTAGGTTCAATATCAATTTTATATTCATCACCATATGAACAAATTTAGATTTTTTTCCCATAGATTGCTAGATGTGTGCCTATTAGCAGTAGAAAAGACTTACAACCCTTCCACCATAAATCTTGCCCTGGCTGTTAGCACAAGATTGAGCATCCGGGAATGGTTATCTTTTTTTCATTTTGGTTTTCCAGGGCCTGCCAATGTCTGACTTTGATCAACTGGCTGAATTCTCTCATTTGGATAGGTTGGATGTAAATCAAGTCACATTCACTTTTTACTGGCTCATTGATTATTTTCATTTTGGAGGTGGTGGCTTCATTTTATACACTTGAAATCAGTGCAGTTTCCTTCAAATCCACTAATTCAAGAAGTGCATTCCTTTATGGACAAATACTTAAAAGTATGTACCGTGAAGATCCCTGATAGCTCAGGGATGGGCAACTCATTCCACAAAGGGCCTCCGTGGCTGCAGGTTTTTGTTCCAACCAATCAAGAGTACACAGTTTGACCAATCAACTGTCTGAAAGACAGAGATCAGTTGATTAAATGAATCAGGTCTGGTTTGCTGCTGCTTGGTTGGAACAAAAACCTGCAGCCATGGCGGCCCTTTGTGGAATGAGTCGCCCCTCCCTGATGTAGCTGATTTCAGAATACTTCAGCTGCACTTCTTTTGTTGATGGTAAATTTTGGAGTTGTCCTGAGTCTACTGTGCAGTGTTGCTGGTGACTGAACTGCAGATCAGCACAAAATAAACAAACAGCAGGCTTCGGTTTCAATTAAATAGTCACAGCGTGTGTCGTTGAGCAATGTGAGCAGAGCCTCAGTGGGTTAAAAGGTCATTCTGCCTCCATTTCATTGACATTTTCAGGTGTATTGCACTTCCAAACTGCTGTAGTTGAGCATCAGTACCGTACTTTGTTGGTGGGAGCAATGTGGTCAAACTTCTGTCCCAAAAAAATCAAAACCCTCTTTGTCACACACATTACACCAAAATCTAATGGATACTGTAGAAAATATTCCAAGAAAACATCAATAGCAAGCAACGCTGCAGGATAGAGTTTGATAATACAACACTATTTAGCTGTTAAAGCAATTTAAATGCTTTTAGTGTACTCTCTGCAGCTGTATTATACAGGAGGGAATAAATGATGTCCTCTTACTTAATGGTGGCACATACTCAACACTAGGGGATAAAAAGTTCATCAGGACATCCCAGTGAAACAGTTTTTAAATGCCGTAGCAACAGAGACTACTTAA
The DNA here is from genome assembly GCA_021432705.1 of Caranx ignobilis. Taxonomy (NCBI): domain Eukaryota; kingdom Metazoa; phylum Chordata; class Actinopteri; order Carangiformes; family Carangidae; genus Caranx; species Caranx ignobilis. The sequence continues at coordinate 7,549,580 of MU269982.1, forward strand.
AATATAATTACAAAGCCCTGTAATGAACACACACTTGTCAAGCTTTGGATGTCTTAACTCAAGAGTGTTGTCTAATTTTTGCACTGTTGTCCATGTTGTAAAAAAATGAACAGTTGTATAATCATGTTCCTCTCTGATTCTGATCTCATCTTGCAGACCCTTCCTTTGACCCATCCATTGCCCTCGCCAGCCTGGTCCAGCACATCCCCATCCAGATGATCACAGTGCTTATCAAGAGCCTCACTACAGACCAGAATGTTAAAGATGCAAGCATGACTAAAGCACTCTGCAGGTTACCTTGCACATTTACTATTTTGAGCTGAAAACTGTGCCAGACTCTTTTCTTTAATTCTTTATAAAGCAGACAAATTATGATCTATGTTTCCTGCATCTAGAGTTGAACATTTTTTCTGCATGTATGCCTAAATGCCTCTTTCCACATTGTCCCTAAACGTAAATCTAGTATGTTCATATATTTAATGTTAACATTTTCGCACATTATTCACACTCCATTTTATGTGTCTGTCTAGGATGATTGATTGGCTTTCTTGGCCTCTGGCCCAACATGTTGATACCTGGGTCATTGCTCTGCTGAAAGGACTTGCTGCAGTTCAGAAGTTCACCATCCTTATTGATGTCACTCTTCTCAAGATTGAGCTGGTTTGTATTAAGAACTCCTTATTTTAATATATTATTGACCTCAGGAATGAAAAAGTTGTGTCTTTATAATCCGCACAGATGGTAAAGTACAGTAATGACTAAGATAGATTGCTGCAATTCTTCTTAAAGATAGTATAGGTTTGTAAAAAGGACATACTTGAATTTTTGAAACAAATCCCCAATTGTGGCATAAAGATTTCTTTTTAACCCACAGGTATTCAGTCGTCTGTGGTACCCCATAGTGCGGCAGGGGGCGCTAACTGTGCTCTCTCATATGCTGCTGAGTTTCCAGCACTCTCCTGAGGCCTTCCATTTGGTAAGGGGTCCCCAGTCTCCTCACAGCCCATTTCCCACTTATGGCCACTTTATTGGTTTTCTCATTTTCTTCTCCTCTGGCTTAAATTACTTCAAAGCATAGACTTCGTCTCCCAGAACCCCAAGCCCGGTAACGCGTTCTCACTAATGATGTGTGAAGTGCTTAAATGCCGAGCAATGGCCCTTGAGTCGACCAATTTCATTAGTATCTAAAAACATGAATAGTCTCAAAAATACTCAGCAAATGAGTCCGAACCCTCTGTGGGATTTCTTATGTGCAGCTACCCTCTGGCTGACCACACAGCAGATTTGTATGATTAATATTAGTTGTACCTTCCAGTGTTTTCAGCACCACAGCATCCTCATCATTTTTCCTCTTCTCTTCATCCCTCGCTGTCTCAGGTTGTTCCACATGTGGTGCATCTAGTCCAATCCTTAAGGACGGATGGTCTCTCTACCAGTAAAGCTTTCTTGCTGCAGTTCACCGAGCTCATACACTGCATGATGTACCAGTACTCAGGCTTCCCTGACCTCTATGACCACATACTAGAAGCCATCAAGGTAAGAGAGCAGGAGACCTCATTTTAGAAAATGTTTTATATATAGTATCAAAGTATTTGTGTATTTTACCAGGTCTGCCAGATTTGCAAGATGTGAAAGAGTAAAAAAAACAACGCTACTAATGCTTGATGTTAATTTTCCATGTTAAACATTCTGTGATGGAGCCAAAGTTGTTTTGTGTCTGATTAAATTATTTGTATGCATTCTGTCAGGATCTCCCAAAACCTGGAGAGGAGAAGATAAAATTGGTGTTGAATCAAAGTGCCTGGACATCTCAGTCCAATTCATTTGTGTCTGGTCTACTGAGGCAAGCTGGGAAGTCTGAGACAGGCAAAACAGGCCTGATCAACCTGGGGAACACCTGTTACATGAACAGCATCATCCAGACCCTCTTTATGGCCACAGAGTGAGTCATTCAAACAAACACACGCAAAAGTATAATGTTGTTGTTGCATGTTTATGTTTTTGTGAAACATGAGGATTAAATATGATTATTTTCTCAGTTTCAGGAGGCATGTTTTATCATTACATCTAAATGGTTCCAACACGCTAATGAAAAAGCTTCAGCTGCTCTTTGCTTTCCTCGCACACACTCAGGTGAGTGTTGTCCTTTGTAGCTGATAACACAAAATACTCATGACATTGAGGCTGTGTGTGTTTATGTCACACGTGTGTATGTCTGTGTCCTGCAGAGGGCAGCATATGCTCCCAGAAACTTCTTGGATGCATCTCGGCCTCCCTGGTTCAATGTGGGCTCTCAGCAGGACTGTTCTGAGTACCTCAGGTTTCTCCTAGACAGGTACTGTTGCACCCCATGCAGACTGGATGAATCGTAGTGAGACTGTGGCCAGTTTGGCGCATCATTTGTGCATCCCTAAATGTAAAATGTGCTATTAAAGAAATAGCTTTAAAGAACTCAAGGCATGTGAAGCATTTTGAGTATTGAATGCGGATGACCGGAGCTTACAATTTGTCTGGCCATGTTGTAAAGAAAGAGTAGATGTGGTACACCACTAAATTATAATCAGTACACAGAAGTATTTTTGCCAAAAAGATTGATTGTCCCTGTCTTATGTCAAGGTTACATGAAGAGGAGAGAACGCTTCAGGTCCTGGAATCAGCTAAGCCAAAGGTTGCCTCCCCTGTTGATCCAAGCAGCAAAGACCCAACAGGCCAGGCTTCTCCAGAGCAGGGTGAAGAGTCATCGTTGGCTCCTGTAGAAACTAAACCAGGAAGTGATGGGAAGACGTTAATAGAAAGGATGTTTGGTGGGAGGTTGATCACAGGAATTCGCTGTATGCAATGCAACTGCATCTCTGAGAAAGAGGAGCCTTTTACAGACCTGTCTTTGGCCTTCTGTCCTTCAGCCACCGCTCAGAACGGCCCTCAACCCGAGGGGCCCTCAGAGGAGCCCAAGGTTCTCTGTCAGGGATCTGTCAATGGTGGCAGTGAAATTCCTGATCCAAACTCAGCCAAAGCCCCGGCTAGCAATGTCCAATTTGTGCCAGTGACAAATGAGCCTCCTCTCTCTGTGCCTGACCTGGTGAACTATTTTCTGGCTCCAGAGATCCTGGATGAAGACAATGCCTATTTCTGTGAGAAGTGTAGCTCCCTCCAGCGGGCAGAGAAGACTATGAAAGTGGTGTCAGCACCTGAGTACTTGATCCTCACCCTGCTGCGATTCTCATACGATGCCAAATGCCACATCCGGAGGAAGATTCTGGACAATGTCACCATCCCACCACTCATGAGACTTCCAGTACATGCTCCTTCAATGCCTGTACAATGTTCCTCTTCTACCTCTTCTCCTCTTCAAGTGGATTCTCCTGAGAGCAGCGAGAATCTGGCCAAGAAACTCAAACCATCTCAAAACGATGAGGAGGAAGAGAAGGAGAGGATAGATGGAACAGAGCAGATAATTGGAGGAGAAATGCCAGTCCTGTCAGTGCCGTACGTTCTCAGCTCAGTGGTGATGCACTCTGGTATATCATCCGAGAGTGGCCACTACTACTCATATGGTCGTAACATCAACGGAGCAGACGGAACGCAGCATCCAGCCAATCACTTTGCCCTCAAGGAGGATTTGGGGAACGGCCAGGCCGAGTGTAGCCTCTCCACTTGCTCAGCTCTTTCAATTCCACCCCAACAAGAAGACACGCTCCCTAACAGTGTCCAGGAGGCAAAGGATTGGCTGCTGTTCAATGACAGCAGAGTGACATTCACATCCTTCCAATCGGTGCAAAACATTACTAATCGCTTCCCCAAGGACACAGCTTATGTGCTTATGTACAGAAAACAAGAGCTACTAGGGCAGGACATAAATGGGGGAGTGACGGCAAATGGAATGAGATTGAATGCTGAACCTCCCTTGCAGAAAGAATTGCTGGATGCTATTATCAAGGACAACAAGCTGTATTTACAGGTAAGTGAAGGTGGACAAACGAAAACATTCTTATCCAACACACAGGCATTGTGGTACACATTTAATATATAACTAAAACCAGTAAATGCTAAGTTTTTTTTTGATATTCTGCCTGAATATCTGCTCATTTTCTATGTTTAACATGCATTTGACGCATAATGTAATTACCACTCGCCCCCCTAAGAGTGAGGTTATTATGAATGTTGAGGACTGTGCAGGATTCTCTCATTTAGAAAATGGCTGAGTGAAAACAGACCGAACCTTTACAGATAACTAAAAGCCTTCAGGGGCATGGGACTTTTTTTTGACTGCACCCGAAGTCTAATCTGAACTGCCCTGTTATATGACATGAGGTGTAATTTCACGAGTCGATGAACTGTGCTGTGTTAGGTTGACATTCCACCACACTTGTACAAGTAACTAAAGGAAATGGCCTCTAGAGGGTGTTGTAACAGCGTGAAGTGGCACTACTGCTGCACTGTCAATCACACAGACCTACACCATTGCTTAAATCAACTCATTGACATGGCATTGTTGTTGTTTGTTTATTTATTTAACCTATATTTAGGGATTAATAATCTGTCTTTTTTGTTGCGCATGTTTAACACACCTTTAAAATTTAGAAATGTGAATAAAATTTCACTTTTCTTCACCTGTCAATAGGAACAGGAGCTGAATGCTCGGACCCAGGCTCTCCAGGCCCCTTCATCTTCCTGCTCATTCAGGCCCAACGGTTCAGATGACAATAACCCACCAGGGAGCTGTGGCCCATCTGGTGGTGGAGGAGGAGGAGGGGGGGCTTCAATACCATTAGCAGACTGGTGTTCTGAAAGACAAAAAAAAATGCTGCAGGAAACCTGTATGAACTGGCACTACAGGAGTCCTGGACCGCTTCGTACAAGAGCTTGAACTGTCATATCATAGATGTGCATATAAGTTCATTTAAAAAACAGCACTGAAATGATCTAAGAATACACACGCACACATACACAACATGCGCATACACCCACATAGAGTATCTGTGCTGATCTCAGATTTGATTATGACTAAAATGGTTTTTATACCATTGTTCCAGCCATCATTTAATATTTTTATTTTAATTTATTCAGGTTATTTTCTGATGCGATCCGAGTATTGTAATCTGTCAAATTTTAAAGCTTGAGTTGGGAAAAAACTCACTGGTGCAAGTGTATGCTCTTCTATTCCCTTAAATCAAATAAATATGGTGAAATATAATTTGATTATATTGAAGTAACTTCAATAACCATAAGCCTCATAATAATCTTTACATTACTTATGATAAAGATGTGAAATCAGTTCAATCTAGAACAGGTTCATGTCGTCTAGCTTGTCTTGAGTGTTTATAATATTACCTCACACACAGACAAACACACAAACATATGCAAACACATGCATGTGCAGTGCACAATACAGAAGAAAGTATTCAACTGTAAGATAAACTGATTTTGATTTGTCATAGTTCTGACAAACTTTGTTTACTTCTCTGATTTGCATGCAGCAGTTTTTCTTCACGAGCTGTCGAGTTTAATTTTCAAGATATTTAAATCTTTTTTGATGTGTGCTTTGGTGTTTTATAGGTTTCATATCCCATGCAATAAATGTACATATGTGACTGAAACATGATTTCTGCATAATCATGGAATACAAAGTATATATATGGAGAGTGATAATTTCCAAGATAAAGGCATTTTCAGTAAGAATATTTAAGGCTGTTGTCACACTGTTAGCTGGTGTGTTTTACAGAGGACTAAATTCCAAACTACTTGTTTAAACCGATTTGACGACAGGTAGCTGTTTGGCAGCATATTTTGATGTATTCCTCTGATTTGATCTTTCAGGGAGACTTTTGCGTTGATGCTGATTTTATGTGCCTTTTGATATTTAATGCAGACTTTCTGAAGAGGAATTTACACCTCAGCTGTACTGTGTTAATATTCACATTGGCTTCACCTTTCCCTCCAGTAAAAACAGATCAGTGTTTGTTGTATGTCTTACTTAACCAGGAAGGTAAAGTAATTTAACGGGGTCTGTGGACAAAGCGATGGGCAGATGTTGGGGACGAAACTATAAATGTAATACTGCGTATATGACAGGACAAATGGTAATAATTGGAAATTAAAAATATGTAAGAAAATAGATTAACGCTAGATACGAGCAGCAGATGGTGTCTGGAAACCCTTCGTTAATTTCTCTGGAAATGAAATCAACACCAAAATCATTATTATATATTAGTGTATCTAAATGTCTATGTTACCTTACTTGTCATACTACCATAGATATCAGCATTTCCACTGCAGGAACTGTATTGACTATTTGGAGTCGTCTGTAGTACCACATGTTAACTACTGTACATGAATTCTAGTCTTTGCAGTTCATACAGACATTTCTCTTTTTTTTCAGGGGCTACAATTGAATGTGATGAGGTGGTTTTGAAATTGCAAATAATCCTTTTTAATTGAAATTTCTCAAAATGAAAGTGTTTAAATGTTATATTTAGCACATTACTGAGATTGCAGACCTCAAAAATTAAATAAAAGAATGCGATTTTAGTATGTAAGTGACTATGCTGATTAAAAAAAAGACAGACCTGTACGTGGTTTCATAATTCATCAAAACAAACATGTGTATCCTCTCATTTGTTGCTTTCATTGCAAAGTAGACAAAGCAGTGACTGAAAAGGGAACTGTAAATTCACATGCACTCACTATTCCCACAGGCATAAGACAAATGACAGTTATATTGCAGCAATAGCAATTATTTGTGAAGGTGCCATTTTTGCTAATATGCAGTTGATGTGGAAAAACACTGCAGTGGGTTCAAAGCTTTCAAAGGGCATTTGGAAAAAATCAATGACTCTCAATTATTTATCAACCAAACCATTACATTTTTGTTGAAATGTTAACTCCTGGGACTGCGATATTATATTGTCTCTTCACATTTAATGTCACATTAGCATTTTGTAATATTAACAAAGGTTTCCATGTAGTGTTGGGGGTGCAATGAAATACACACAGCAAAGTTAGATATCCTCAGTTGACCACTTGGATATGGTAATGCCCACAAACTAAAGATTTATGCATCTGTGAAGGATGCCAAGAGACATTAGACAAAGACATGGCTTCACAGATTTATGTATAATCTCTGAGTCACAGAGTTTTTTCATGAAATCTGATACATTCGAGCTAAATATATGGTATTGTGGGAGAGAATTCATTAACGGGAACTTGTGTATTGTGTATTGTGCCTTAACTGTTTGCTATTTCTTCGTCAATACCAAAGCTGTTGAAAGAGGTATAGATGTGCCTGTATAATGGCAAAGTCATTAATCATAGACTTGCAGGGAATCCTTTGGGGGGGGCGGGGGGGTTGTTACCATTACAATAGCATTCCAATAAGATTCCTCAGATACTGATCTAACTCCTTTGGAAGCATGTGTTTCTTAGTGGAACAGATCAGCTAAAGATGCTCTATTCGACCCAAGAAATTGATCAGATTTTGGGAGGGGCAGATCAATATTAAGCTTATAAATTCTTAATTCTAACCAGTGTGTTGTTGGACAATTCAGCCAGTACTGGTGTAAATATTGGCTTTGTTACTTGGCCTATTAGAGTACAGTTCAAAAGAGAAGCAAACAATGGTAGAGAATCTGTCGTGGATATGGTGTCTTAATTCATGCTGATCTTGATATCAATGTAAACATATGTAATTTTATAAAGAAAACAATATTACAATGATAAAAAGAGCAAATAGATGCAGAAAACTACACCTGGGTATACTGATATTATGAAAACATGCCATGATATATGGTGTGAGTTTTCCTATGGGAACAGATCAGGCATAATGGATGTAGTAAAGACATGCAATGATTTGTTGGGACCTCTCGGTTCACACTGAGGTGGGTCCTTTCTTTGTCCTTTCTCCAACTGTCTGAGCCCACTTTTTGTATTCACCCAAAGATGCATTTAGCTCTATTACATCATGGTTGAACTACCAACCCGCCCTTCACTCGTTTGTTGTTTTTTGGGACGGAACGCAAACGATTTTGAACTACATGTCCCATGGTTGAAGCGCTACAGTTTTCCCTGCACGCCGCCGCCTCCCCTGTTCGTCCTCCAAACTCATGGTCAAACTACCCGAGGTATATCAACACAGCTTCCGGCTTTGACTTTCAAAACAAAACAGTCAGCGTCTAAAATGACCTTAAGGACTCGCGTAGAAGGAATATGATGACATGAATAAGAGTGGCTCTGTTCTGTAAATAGACTGAAATAGCCAAATACATATTCGCGAAATGTCGACAGTACATGTTTGTTTTTGGCCGTTGCTGTAGTCGTTGAAACAATAGGAACTAGATGTTTTATTTTGAAAGCAGTACCCCCACAATTCCGGTATCTCTGTGGATAGGTCCGGTAGCTTGACGCCGCCATGTTCCAGAGGAGGGTGAGTTTAGGGAAAGACGGAGCCACCCTGTCAATCACAATTAAGGAACCATGGGAGTAAACTGGTAGGGAAGCTCGGCGGAACCACTGTGTTTACGGTGAAGCTTGGTTTAATTTACGAAGAAACGACAACTATGCACCGGTACACTGTGGGACATCTACAGTTAACCTCGCCAACTGGGAATCGCTCCACTTTGACGGGAATTAGCATGAGGCGTTACATATAACAACAAAACTTAGCGACTTTCAGTTGGCTGTGTCTTTTTTTTTGCCCACACAGCGTTGCAGTTAGAACAAAATACACAAGTCACCGTTGATATTTGTACAAAAGGCGGTGCCGCAGAGGGTTATATTCACTCCAAGCTCAGGATATATCCGTTTGTTTGACTACAACTGGTGGAAAATCTGGTCTGTGCATTTCAGACAACTGCCCTGTCGGTGAGTCGACTTTGGAAGAAGGAGCGACGATATTTACCGCGTTTCAAAATACACCCCACTACTACATTTCAACTTTTCGTTGTTGTTGTTTTTTTTTTTTTTTTTTTTTTTTTTTTTTAAATTTCAACTTCAACGGTTGAGCTTTGTGTCAACGTCTTTTCTTTCAGGTACGAGAAGACACTCCCAAAAACAAACGAAGCCAAGCAGCAATCTCTCCGCTCAAACTCCAGGGAGAGCAAGAAAAAGAGCAGATATGAGTGGGGGAGATGTGGTGTGCTCAGGGTGGCTGAGAAAGTCTCCTCCTGAAAAAAAGTTGAGACGTTACGTAAGTGCACTTTATATCCTATTTGTTACGTTGTAATAAAGTAACCTGTTACACAAAGTAGGTTACACCAAGCTTTTTTTCCCCTGGGTGCCTTCATGTTCATGTGCACGGCTCCGCACAGTGACAGGCATGTTGTGTTGTGTAGGCCTCATCTTCTGTACAACTACTTCTGCTGTTTTCTTTCCTTTTTTTTTTTTTGAACCTGACCCGGTGTTTGCGTTTTCTCCGAGCACAGTTTGCCAAGTAGCCGCTCACAATAACAGTGACTATAACATCACATAGCAAATACAAGGTCCGTGTTTTTCCAAGGGGCACTTTTACTGGGGGCACATGGCTGTTGTTTTGACACTTTTTCATCAGAGGACAACCTAATCCAAGTAGTCATCAGACTTTATGATCAATTCTCACTGCATTCCCCATGAGCTTTTGATTTTTCTTTGACCAGCAACACAATGCAGTGATTACCTTGGGGAGTAATGCTTGTGCAGACACAGTCAGCACTCCCTGTGTCAAAGGTGGTAGGCTACATGGTCACGCCAAGGGTTAAATGGCTTACAAAACAACTGGGGAATACATCAAAGGATGACCACTTCCTGCAGCTCTGAGGCAGTGGTTGTAGAGAGTTGTCAGATGTGTGCAATGAAATATCATTTTGTCACAGTTAGTGAAATGAGTGTTTGCTACCCTATACTGACAGACTGATTACTCATAACACATGCACACATGCTATTCGCACAATGTTACATGACTCCAAGTAATATAAACTATAGTGAAGACATAACATATTTTTCATACTAGCAGTGAATTGTCATTGTTTTGTTTGTGATTTGATGCGTATTTGTCGCCCACTTGGAAAACATTTTCACTGCCTGGTGCAAAGACAAATAACTTCAGTAGCACATGTTAACTGTCAAGTTGTCTGCATGCTTTCCTTGTGGATCAGTGAATATCTCCAGTATTGATATTTGGATTATGTAGCCTGCAACTTGAGAGGAGGAGAGTATGTTTTCACAAAAAACAAAGGTTCAGTTAAATGTTTTCTCTGAAAACGATAAAACTAAAGTCTGGTTAATACTAGCTAAAATCGCACATTTGTGGCAGATTGATGTCTGTGTTAACGAAGAGGAAGTCTGATTGTGAGAATTTTTGCTGTAATCCTGTCTGTCTTTATGGGTGGTAATTACTCATGGCTTTATAACAGTAATCAGACTGATCTTATTTACCATGTGATGGAAGAACAAACCATTTTAACCATCAGTGGCCAGCCTTATGTACAATGGATGAAAACTTTTAGTTCCTACTTCAGCATGTTCTCACTTCTGCATCACTTCATATAATCCCCCCCCCCCCCCCCCCAAAAACAAAGTCTTTGCTATAATGACCCGAAATAGTTCTTTCTCAATAGAGTAAACAACAGACTGAAGAAGGACTTAGCCATTCTCAAGAGGATATGGCAACTAGCGGCTTCAGTATTGTAACTGTTCTGGACACAGTGGCAGAGAATAGCCAGTAGGCCCTCTCGTGTGTATGTTTGAGGACCCCAGGAAGTCCTATGATACTGGTTTTGTACAGAAGAATGTTTGTGGTTCACGATTCGCTTACATTATTTTTTGTTTTCATATTGTGTGGTAATGACTGTTCAGGGTTGTTCCTGTGGCGTTTTATTGTTGAGGAATTTTGCATTTTGAAGCAAAGGGCAGCCATTACAAGTCAGTATGATAAACTAACACAACAGGGGAAACTTCTTATGTGCCTGTTGTGTGGGGAGACACACGCCGCCACCACTCCCCCTCATAATTTTTTGGACCTTGTCAGACAGGATTGTGTGCCCAGGCCCAAAGTATAGGCTGCATAAAAGCTAAAATTAATAGTTAGGCCTATTGTCAATTGACAAAATACTGATTAACAGAATAGTCAGTGATTGGTACACGGTTCCCCTCCCCAATGGAGGTCATAGTGCTTGATCACATGAGACTGTGTAATCTGTAGAAGTGCTGACTGTCCTGTTTTTGGCAGATGACAAATTGTTCGAATGTTACCCATCTGGCAATTCACCACCAGCTGTTTGAGCTGATGGTCAATAAATAGAGAAGTTGATTATCTTTAAAAATAGAAATCATGCAGCTGGAAATGAAGCATTGTGGTTAAAGGCTGGAATTCATCAGTGATCTGAAGCTAGGAATTGTTTTAGTCGGGTCTTTTTTCATCGGATGAGTCCTTTGTTTTATTAGAGAATAATGTTGTCAAGACGAAGTGCTTGCTAAAAGTTGATTACTTTTGATTTTATTTACTTGGATGACAAATCATTTAGTGTAAGTGGCCCAATTTTACAAGCCTTATTACCCACAGTCCTTATTTTGGTAGTATATGCTAAAATGTTAACATAAGGGCAAGGTATTTTCAGAAAATCTTTATAGCCACATTCAAGTGCCTGGGATTGTATGCATATAAGTTGCTGTGTAAACGTGCGCTGTGTTTGGTCACATATTATGTCTGTCGTTGATGTTCATGCGGCCAAGTGAAAATGGTTTGTGATTACGACTTGGATCGTCAGTCAACATGAAATCTTGATGTTCTCGCCACATTTTTGCAAGCTTTTTCTCTACCGCTGCTCCCTCTGTGAACCATAGGTGACACTAGTTTTATGATTGTTACTTTGTCGTTTGCTCTTGTTGGTTAGTCACATTAGCTCGTCTTTAACTTGTTTCCAACAGCTGGTCTGAAAAGGGACTTGTTAAGGAATTGACAAAACACTTGATTGATAAACAGGAATCAAAGTGGAAAGTAACAAACCATTTGAACAGTCTGAAAACATTCTTGGTTTTTGGTACATTTAAAATGTATTCATTTTTCAGAAAATAAGCAAAGTTGATGTCTTCTCACAAAAGAAACTGACTTTGGCCAAAGTCATGCTGTTGGCTGTTGAAAGTTAAGCTAGTCTTTTACCTGGATGTGTCAGCTTTTTGACAATTCACTGAGGTGAGGGACTTTGGCCCATGGTCAGGACACATGTGGCGCTCAGTGTTAGTGAAAAATATTTCCCACGAATGTGCAGATGACATGAAAATCTTTATGATTTCTTCCATCTTTGACGTGTCATACCTCATGGTTTATATCATTAAACTGAATGATCTAAAAATGCTCCTTTTTATCTATTTGTTTTTTTTTTGTTTTTTTTTTTGAAGGTGGCGACTGTATATGTTTTTATTAGGATAACACAACAGAGCCCTCTCAAGACCACAGCAATTACTCTGATTGAAATGGAAACAGATGTGTTTCGGTGAATTTTTCGGGAAAAGTTTAATGACTGGATTCAAAAAAATGACCAGACGTAACACTGTGAACATAGCACCAGCGTCAGCTCTCTAAGCCCCATTTCCAGACAGACTGAGCAGCAGTTCACTGGAAGCTGGGGCCCCTGCTTACCTGATTCACCACTCAGGGCAAAGTTTGCCCTGAAGGCTCTGCTGCTTATTGGTGGACCTCAAATGTGAAGGTAGTTCAGCTGATCTTTCTGTGTCTGAGCAGCTTCAACCATCATGGGCTTGACACTCTGCAATGTTGCATTGTTGGCCTCTTTCTATAGTACCAATGAAACAAGTGTGAATAGACAATACTCAAACAAATACCCAAATATTGGTCACCATCACCTGATGTTAGCCAGTCACAGATGAGCCATAGATCATGTATTCTTAAAATCGATACAATCAGAAAAGGTATTTTAATGATTTTTAAAATGCCTGTTTAGATGCAGACACAAAATAAGATCAGTTCTCTCTCTCTCTCTCTCTCTCTCTCTCTCTCTCTCTCTCTCTCTCTCTCTCAGACAGATGAGAGTGGTCAATCTGTCCTTTTTCTCAGCATTTGATATACACATTATAGGCAATATTGTGGCCTCAATAGTGGATTCATTCATTGCTCCAATCAGCAATCTGTGAGAAAGAGTCCACACTCTCTTCCTTTAATGTCTTGTTTTACAGCAAGTGTGAAGATATCTAACCACGACTGCTTTTGTAGGACTTTCCCCAGCCAGATTTTGTCATAACTCTGGCTGGTTTTCCGTTTCATTGACACTGCATTTTCCATCTGGTTCTCCTTTCTGTCTTTCATTTCTCTTACCTCTGAATCTGTGAATTTCTGTCGAGGACAGCTTGTAAAACCCTCTTCAAAGGGACGGTTTGAAGACTGGTATCTTCAGGACATCTGCAGTGTGTTATCACAGGGACTTGAGGAAATGCAGGAATGAAGACATAAGGTCATGTTTCAGCACCACTCTCTAAAGAGATGGTGTGCATGTGACAATGTTGTCACATCATATCATAATAGCAAAAGGAGGTGATGTTTTGTTGGTGCATGGGAACAAAATGTACAAGTTGTCAAAATGTTGTACTTTGAGACATCTTGTCTTTGCTGTTTTTATTCAAGGAAGCTGGAGCCACAGACTTATGACTGACATCACCCAACCCAGTTTGGTATGTTTACAAGAAGTGTTCCTCAGCTGCTTTCAAGAGTTGTTCCCTAAATACTGCAATACCAAATTTTTCTTTGTCACATGCTCCCATTTCATCATCCCACATTTAGACTCCATCTTAATTCATTACAAAGGCAGCGTGTACCCACAGCAAAACAGATTAGGATTTTGTTGCACACTTTGTCCAGCCCTTAATAGGGCCTCAGTGCTGGAGTACAAGGCTACAGGGTAGACCGGATGAAGGAAAATATTGAACCCTGAAGGTCCTCCTCTGATGGCTGTAAAGAGAGAGTGAGGACATACTACTACATGCTGCTGGTCTTGATCCCTCTCAGCTGGGAGAAAATGGATTTACAGTATACAGCACATGACTGTAAGCCATTATTTTGTCTGTGGCTAACTGGAAACAATTGTCATTTGCAAACTGCTGAAGAGAAATATGTATGTGACAGTGCGGCCAGACGAAAACAAAGGCATAGCTTTTTGATTAAGTAGAGGATTCATTAAATCTGCTTAGCAAGTGGAACAGAGAACAAACACTCACTTTCTGTTAAACCCCCCACCCCTTCCCCACATGCTTGAAGAAACAAACAAACAAGCAACCCGAATGGGATGCAACAGAGGGGTTCTTGTGCAGCATTAGCCTCTTAGGCTAACAAAGAAAAAAATCACTGGACCATGTCCTGACCAACACAGCTACACTGCACTCCACTCGGACTGAGCAGACTATTGCTGTGTGATCTGCCACAGCTTGAAAATGGATTGCGTGTGCCATTAATTATTTAATGTCCATTACAAACAAATAACCATTAAATATTAATATCTGTGCTACTACAATAGTTATCCTTGCTGGTCCACTTTTGTTCCAGATGCAGAATATCGTCACTGTGTTATATGTAGGTGTATCAGTTTCAACATACCTAAACTGATGCCCACTACGGTGCCAAATTTTAACTGCAAGGATGCAACAAATTAAAATCATCAGATTCAGTGCTATTTACTTCTGCTGGATCCTCACAGACACATTTTTATCAGTAGAGTTGGTTATGTGAGACTGAGCACAATTTTCTTTTCCAGGAATCGTCTGTGAACTAAAGTGGTTGTTTTAGTCTTTGTTTCAAGAACAGGAGTGAAGGTGAACATGATTGCGACTGGTCTCCCTTTTCTTCTGGATATTTATAGTGTGTGGTAAGCCTGAAATCATGTCATTGCATCACAAAGAAAAACATGCAGCCACCAAAACAAAACAGCCAGCAACTGACAAACCCCTTTCAAAGTTGGCAGCACTGAGTGCAGTCTTTGCAGCCATACATAATTTTTCATGTGGATTGCAGGTTAACACTCAGTGCATCAGTGTTCGAGAAGTATCATTAATATTATCTACTGGCAAGAGCAGTTGATATTGACTATAGCATCTCTGCTAACTGTTTCCTCCGCGGGGAAAATCCAACAACAATTGTTCCTCCTGCGCATGATCATGTTTTGATTCAGAGTGCACAGAGAGGAGGGGCTGCTCATAGATGGTCTGTAGTCAGTGTGGTTGTGTGTGTGTGTGTGTGTGTGTGTGTGTGTGTGTGTGTGTGTGTGTGTGTGTGTGACAGAGAGAGGGGGGCAAGGAGGGTTTGAGCAAATCAATGCACTGTGTACAGCTCTACTGTGAAATAATATCTTACCCATTTGAAAAAGTAAAAGAAAATAGAAAATCAATATGTAGTTGTTAATGTTGATATTGCCATGGGCCAATGCATAGGAAGCAATGAGATGATTGTTTAGGAGTCTTGTTAGCTCTTTTATCTAGAGGTTTACTGTAGCACAAACGTAGGTCTGATGATGAAGATGATGAAGTGAAGCATGTTGGGTGAAGAATCATTCAGAAAGTGGTTGTGGGACACATATATTCATCCAGATGTGATTATGTCATTGATTTGAATATTGCTTTCCTGGATACTTGTTCATCATAGGGATGTCATGAAATTTTCCAAGATTTACAAACAAGGTTCAGTAGCATTAATAAGTGCACTATCAATGTGACCCAGTATACATCACATCAGTGTTTACCACATAGGTAGTGCTTTGTGCTGATTCTGCATGATTCCCCTCTAAATGTTGATATTTCACCATCGTATCCTTCTCTCAACTTAATTTGTTGCCTTAGTGGAACAATGAGATTGTTGAATTGAATTGGTGGGTCAAGGCTGAATGAAGCATTTTGTAAACAGATGTGTCTCTTTTTGCCTGGTGCAGCTGTTTACTGTCCTCTGTGCCAAGTCCACAAAGCAGCTCAGGGAGTGACTGCAGAGAACTGGGGCTAATGCAAACTTGGTTTTCTTGCTTGAAACATGAGGGAACAGATTCAGAGCTGTGTTTTCTGATGGAATATAATCCTGTCCAGCCATAAAACCATCCCTTTGTGCCATTTGTCACTGTGCCAATTTGAACAGTTCCAAGTGCTGCTATTATTAAACACAGATGACAGAAAGTATTTGGCAAAATAATTGTACACGTCATCTTTTTTTTTCATGTCTTACAATTTAGCCTGATCGTTCTCCCATGCACAGATTCAATTAAAAGGTCAGATAAAAAAAAAAAAAAAAAATCAAAACATATTTGCTTCGCATTGTTTCAACTGTTAAACTAATGACACCAGGCAGTAAAAATAGTGCGTGTCATAAGTCTGCTTTCTATTTCCAGAGTGTAGTTGTTGTGTGTTGTGGACATAGAACAGGGCTAGTTTGAGAAGATGGCCAGAGATGGTCGACACTAACCAGACAAAACGGCTGTAGAGGTCTCGGTTCCCATCAGCGTGTGTTGTCTGAGAAGGGGGGCAGGGGTAAACAGAAGTTGGGCCAAATTTATGATAATGTGCATTCCCTGAATGCTTGCAAAGCTGGGGGAACTTGTTCAAGGCTAATGGTGTGGTAAATATGTATGCAGTGAAGTGCAGATCAGGGATGTACCACAATAGCAATCAATAACTTTGTCATCATTGTTGAGGAGAGTGAAGAAAAAGCAAACGGGATGAGAAAGAGTGGAGTGCTTCTCAGAGCAACACCATTAGGCAGCCTCCAGTGAGAGCAGCTCTCTGTTCTCTCCCTCTTTCTTTCCGTTCCCAGTGCTTCTTGGCAGCCACAAACAGCAGGAATGTGAGGTTGCTCTGTGCTCCTCTTTGCTGGTCTGCTGGGGTGTGAGCGCCTGGTCCCGGGCTGCTGCTGACCCTTCAGCTCAGGCTAGGATGGGCCAGACTGCACTGCACTGCTCTGCACTGCACCGCACTGCACTGTACAGAACAGCACAACACAGCAATGCAATGCACTGGCCAATTGTTGTTTCTGCAGCACTGGGAGGGAAGAGGAGCCGCTCCCTGGCGCCCCAGCAAGGCACGGCCGCCCCTTCCTGTGTGAGGCGCTGATGGCTACCAGATGGTGGGTGAAGAGAGAGGAGGAGGGGTCCTCTACTCTCTCCCTCTTCTCTCTTCATCCTCTGTGCCTTTTATATTTATATTTTTCTTGGTTGTATTCTCTACTCTTTTCTTGCAAAATCCTCTAATTTCCTCTTTACGTCATGGTTATCTTTCTTTGCCTTTTCTGCTCCCATTGTCAATGCATAGGAAAGTGATGATGAACATGGACTTGCAGGCATCCAGGCTATGTAACATGCAGCATTCCTCTAGGTGTTACATACCCTCAGACACAAAAGATGTCACTATGACTCACTTGTGATCAATGACTCACTGAAAAATTCTATACTTGAGCCTATTCATGGTAAATACTTCAAAATTCTGCAAGTAACATTTTTTATAGTAAGCTTTGCGCTGTACCTGCAATGAGCAGAGAAGTCTGTATGCACACACCTGTTCAGCAGAAGCTAAGAAGTACACAAGGTGCCTGGGGGACTGAATAAAGGACCCTCGAGAACCAAGCTAGGTAACCACTTGATTCACTTTGAAAACCTGCTCCTCACCAACAGGAGGCCCTCTAAACTCATAGCACATGAAGACCACTATTACCATTTTAGCAGAGTCTCCAGAGTACATGGTACACGGTCACAAACACTTCTTGGTGAAATAAGCTTTCATAGACCTGTTTGGAGATTGACCTGTTTGTGCTTTGCTGCAGTCTCTCCCTCAAGTACATGGCCTGGCTAAAAGGACTTTTTTTTCCCTTAAAATCTGTGCAGTACAACAATTTACTTTATTATTGGTTGCTTAAGGCTGCTACGATTAGTCGCCATGCAGCCTTGTCACCATTAACCTCCATATATTGATTTTCTATATATCATCTATGGTTGCACTGCCTCTCTGTCTTCTCTCTGTGAGGCGTGGCTGCACTCACTACACCCAAGCACACATGCACACACATGGAGTGAAGAGAAGTGCAGAGGCTGCACTGGACACAGAACGGGGTGAGGTAAAGATAACTAAAGATTACCTAACTTAACTAAATACAATCAAAAGAAAAAGATCAATAAGACCTTTAATAAACCACCTGCTCAACAAGCAACAAACAAATGAGATGTTTGCTCTTATGGAGCTCTAATGTATCTGTTTGTCTTTTGGCATCTTTTATACACCAACTTTGCCCTGGTTAAACTTATAATAATGGGGAATTATTGTAATCTCCTTCCTTTCTTTCTTCCAACTTAGTGTTTATTGATCACTTGATTAAATAATTGGTTGTTTGAGCTCTAAAGTGAGGTTTCCATATTGTGTATTAATTGCCATGTCTACATCCAAAGACCTTCCAATCAATTTGAAAGTGATAGTTTTTGTGTGATTTTGATTGTGGTATTTCCTGTCTGGTCTTCTTATGAATCCCAGACTGCATCTGTAAAGCCTGATTAGGTTGATAAGAATTTGAAATTTGACATCACAAATTTAATTTTGACTTGATCTTATCAGTATAATGTTGCCTCAGGGCGACAACTCATGGGCTGGAAAAATATTAGCTAATGTGGTATTTGTGATCAGACCAGTTCAACAAAGAGGAGCTATTGCTGCCAAACATCTTGTGACCAGGACATTTTAAAACCTTCTCTTTGTTGGTTAGCCCAGTCTTCAGATGGGAATTTTTTTTCAAGTGTCAGAGATGTCAACAACTAATTTTCCATTGTGTTAAAATGCCTAGTTTTGTTGTGCACCGCAGGTTATTTTGAGATGATCGATAAGTGCTTGAAAGTGTTGTTATGATTAGAGTGCTCGGCTTTTGAAGGTAGGTGTGTGTGTGTGTGTCTGAGAGTGACTGTATCTGTTCACATTTAACTCCAAAGGTTCACCTGTCATTTCCCACACACACCCACCCACACATACGCAGATGCAGCTGGCACTCAAGTTATGTGGTGCTGTGTGATCTGACCCTAGTCGCTGTGTCTGCAGCCTCTTAATATAGCCCACTGCTGTCATGGTAGTTTTTGCCCCTCGTTCCTTGCTGTGTGCTTTGTGAGAACCAATATGTGTGTGCATGTTTGTCCCATCCTTATACAGGGGGGGGAGTGCTGGGGCTGTCAGCCTAGAGACTAGATGCGAAATATTGCTAGTGACCTGTGTAATTTCCCAAGTTACTGTGAGGCAGACAGGCCTTCAATAAACTGGATTCAGTGCGTATCTAATCTCCATTAATTTGTCTTTTTAATTGGTTTTCTAATCAGTTTATTTTGTGTGTTTTAGAGGAAGAGTCCTCAGAACAAACTCAAGTGGACAGGGAAAGATGGATGGCTCTTTGCTGTTCACCAGTGGTCCTGTTGTGGCCACTGTCCCTGATTGCATTAGAGTTACTATGGAGCTGCCCGATATCTTTGGCCTGGCCTCAAGCCAGAGGACGTGGTCAAACTTGCACACATGTACAGACAATCACACACACACACACACACACACACACACACACACACTGAGAGAGACACAGAGATGCAGCAGAGACCCCTGCTCTCAGAGAGTATTCCTTTCCAGCCTGACTTGAGGCTGAGAGTCTGTAGGACCTTCTCTCCTTGTACATCTACTTTCTTGGCGTTTCTCTGAACTTTCCCTGGCACGCCTCTTCTTTTCGCACTTGTTACTGGTGTGTCTTAGAGATCTGTGGAATACCCTCGGCCTTAAACCCATGCCTTTTGGATAACCAGCTAGTGTTCAGGCAGAGGCAGAGCTCAAGGTTGGTAATTTTGTTACTTTACTGCAAATAAGGATAGGGATATAGGCAACCAGTCATGTTGAGAAATACAAGAGAAAACATAAATGGCTAAATTAATAATGTGAGACTTTTACTTTATTAATAATGTTTGACGTTACTTTTTTAACATGTAAGCGATGTAATGTCTTGCTGCAGCCACCTAACACTTTGGGAAGTTGAAAAGGGAATTTCCAACTTAATCTTTTTATAATTTGCAGCTTCAGTTACAGGTGTTTAGTGTAGCAGAACCATTTTCAGCTTAGTTTTAAGGTGAAAGTTTGCCTCATGAATTAAATGTGCAACATCTGCATTGCATTTGATTACTTACTAATTAGTACAAGTTTTACAAACTTGTTCCTTAGCTGGAATAGAAAAAATCTGCTTCTGTGTCAAACATGTTAAGTCTGAGATCCAGGACTTGTGGTTGTTGGCCAGTTCCTCAAACTTCTCTTAAAATGTGTTTTGGAGTGTGTTTTGAATGCAATATATATGTCACAGTCAATGTTCCACTGTGACTATTTTTTGACTTAACTGTTGTGTACACATTTGGCTCATCTGCACTGTTTGACTGCGCACAGGCCAATAGAAGCTGAATTGTTTAAGCCTCTCTCGTCAGCGGTCAAGGAACAGCGTGATCATGTGAACCAAGTCTGCCAAGCCAAAGGAATGTGTTGAATTCTAACGATGCAGCTTTGACAAGTGCATGTGACTCTGTAGAAGAGCTCAGATTGGTGAGGGCAGGAGAGGAAAAGGCAGATGGGATGAAAACAGGGGAGGATAGGCAGCAGGTAATCAAAAGAAAGAATGCAGTGGATAACAGTGTCAAGGTTGTGGCAGAGCAAAGTGTGCAACATTTTGAACTTCTTGCTTATCTGGGGGAAAAAAGGTATTAGAAGTGTCAGACTAAACAACAAGGAGCTAGTGTGGGAATGTGATAAACTTCATGTTTTGGGAAGTAAAATATCCTGAAGTCAGATGAGCTGGTCTTTATCTCTAGTACAGCTTTGGTTCTCATGGCTGAGAGAGGGCTGCCATCTGCGCTCACAAACCGTCCTCAGAGTATGCAGATTGAATAGGGCACTGTATGAACAAGGGTAATTAAGTGCATTGACTCTGGGAATCATTTTCAGCAAAGATTCCCATTGGTTTTTATAAAGCAGTCAAAGTGATTGTGTTGATAGTGGATTAGTCAGGGAGCAACAGTGACTTGCTGTCAGCATGTTTCTTTTAGATGAGTTAAACATAACGACAGTCCAATACTTGTTCCTTCCATCAGCAACTGATATCATTTGACCAAGAAGTTGCTCATCCTGTGGAGAAGACAGGAAATGATTATAAATTGAAACAGGAGTGTTCCTTTTTACTCTAACTTATACGTTACAACATCTACCAAAAAAAAAAAAAAAACTGAACCAGTGGGTTTAAACACAATGCATGCATAACCTCCATTTCTCCATGTTACAAGCTTAATGCTGTTTCCCTACTCAGCAGGGTAAAAGGTATTGATTGGTGACCTGGATTTTGCTCTTGCCACCACAAGCCAACATGAGTGCGTTTTAACCATGCTGGAGGAGCAATGACTGTGAATCACAAGAAACTGAGAAAGATACTTAATTAATAGAGCAGATGTTGGCTGGCTGTGATTTGTGCTGTGTTGTTTGACTGTATTTAAATTCCTGTCATGAAGCTGACCTCATGTTTGAACCTGGTTTGCGAGTTTTGCTATGCGTTTGCCTAACCATTAGCTGGATAGATATAGTCATTTATTTCTCTTATAATCAGGTGTTTAGACATAGTGTATAGTCTTTCTTTGAATCACTGAAGTATTGAGTTAAGTTGAACACAGTTGTCCTTGAGACGCAAAACCCTTTCGCTCTTATGTGGTTTATTGGATGGACTGTCGAGAAGAAAATATCTGAGGAATGGCCCATAACATAAATTTTAAACATTAAAATATTAGTGTTTTAGATCTGCATTTTCACTTGAATGAAAGGCAGTTTAATTTTTATGCAGATGGATCCAAAAAACAGCTAATGGATAAATAACCTGCCATTTGGCCTCTCTCTGTAGGCAACAGTGCATGCATCAGATGTCCATAAAATTTGGAGAGAAGCTGTGTTGTACAAAAGATGGTAAGTGCAGGTGAGATGAGTACAAATGAGTGCAAGCTGTTTGAACAAATCTACAGGCATGCAAGCAAGCACACACCCACAGAAGCCAACCCACGTCTAAAGAGAGAGGAAAGTAGAAAAAAGAAAAAATGCTGACATTGTTGGTGCATTTGCATAATAGTTGAGCTGGAAAAATATATTGTATTGTTATCTTTGCTGCCTGTATTAGAAGCTTAAAATGAATGTGTCAGAGGGATGTCATGCATTCTACACTGAATGTGAATCACTGTATGGGAATCACAGGAACACCGAGGCTGCACACAGCCTCTGAGGTATGTGCTAGCACCAAACACATTCCCTTTCAACTGAAAGTGAAGCAGTATCATGTGAATGTGACAATAGAGAATGGAGGTGTGTACCAGTTTCAGGGGACTGGCTGAAAAAGGAGGTGTGTCTTCAAGTTGGCTGAGTAACAAGCCTCGGCATGCTCTGCAGCTCAGCTAGTAAAACAGGACACCAAACATGGTTAATGCAAGCACCAAGAATCAGCATGTTGTGCTTCTTATCTGTGAAAGGCAACATTTCAGATATCATTTCCAGTGGTATTTGAGCATTCATTAATTCCCATTTACTATTAGTTTATTTCACATTTTCATTAAGTTGATTATCAGGAAACCAAACTTTTATTTGAATCTTTTCCTCATCCCTCCTTTCTGCTGAGTAACCTGGCGCCACTTTTTTTTCTTCTTCTTTTTCTGAAACGAACACCACTGGCGACACATAAGTGCGTACCAGAGTCCATTTCCTTATCTGTGTATGCGGCATCTTAAGCCATTTCCTAGTGGACGGACTCTAGCCAGAGAAGGGCTAATTAGATTATGTCTAAGGCAACCTCTCACTGGCCGCTAAATGTGATTTGGAATAATTTTCATTGGATTGATTGCATTAGACTGCTGCTGCTCACTGCATGGATAAGGATTAGGTTAGACACACACTCAGAGTGGCCTAAAAGTATTAACACAGTACCTATTATCCAGCCTTTTTGTAAATCCCATCGAATTGTAATCAAAGCCTAGATTGTAGAATCTCGAAGCTTCGTCAGCGTAATCTGCTTTTAAAGAAAATTTAATATGAACATGGCCTCCTTTAAGAAATGAGCCAAACACTCACTCACTCACAGAGACGCTTTTTGAAGCCCAACAGTAGAGAAGTCATCCATCTCACCATGCAGTGGTCCCCCTGCAGGAAGCAGTGGGACCATCATGAGTCTGCCACTCAACCCACAACCTGCTGTAGTGTGAAACCCTCTGCTTCACTGAGAGCTCCAAGGCTGTGCCACTGCAGGCTCTTATCAGAGCATCAGAACATTAAATGTAAAAATATCTCAATGTCGAGTCTGCGTTATTGCAGACTGACCTCTTTGTACTGACTTGTGCATGTGCAGGAGTGAATCAAAAGCCGTGCCGGGAATTCAAAGTGGGATGGTGCACTTTTTTGGCATGTGGGCACAGCGTGTTGAGCAGTGGCTGATATTTTTGGTTCTACCCACCTATCTTAAGCCGGCGTATTGTAGGTGTATTGTAGTGTCGAAGCGGTGTGCAATGGGGGTTGGGGTGGGCAGTTGTTGCCAGGGGAGGTGGTATGTTATTTTCAGTCCATTGTGTCTACTTCCTGTGGGTCAGGGGTTATTGGAGCAGGGTGTTGCAGACTTTACGGAGTAAGAGGAGGGGAGGGAAGTCAGCAGGGTAGGCCGGAAAGTGGCCATACTCACTCGACAACAGTGGCTGGTCAGCAGCTTGCTTGCCTCGCTTTTCTATTAGCGTTCTTATCCGTGCAAAGCTTGGACTCTTCAGAACCAGGTAAAGAGACGCAGATACTAAATACTGTCAACCGTCAAATTATTATTTGTCCAACAGCAATGTGGAGGTTTTTGGTGCAAAAAATATGAGAAGCTGCAAGACTCTTACATAACCTGAGTGCTCCCTTAATAGTGTTATTGTCTGGGCAGTTGGGTTGTCAGGAGCAGCGATCGTTGCATCATGACGCTTTGTTAAAGTATTAATCTTTTAGTAAATCAAACAGAAACAACAGGACATAAGCATTTGCTTCATGCTGTTAAGAGCTCTCCGTCAAAACAACGTGTGCACTCAATGATGGTCGGGCATTGTGCATATACGAGGGACACAACGTGGTGAGATGTGAGAGTTTCTCTGTAGCAAATCCTACAAAAATAAGAGAGCGTTGCCCGTGCCAGGAAATGGCCATCGTGAGCATGGTGACTTCCAGCGAGAGCAGTGACAGCTTTTGTGCGGGGGAGAAACTTTGTCTTTGTGAGCAATATTGTATTTCAACAAGAAGTCTTTGATCACTTTCAGTTTGCTGCTTTCAAAGGTCATTCTCTGAGCATAATTACTTTTGCCTTCTCACCAAACGTTTGTTCTGCAATCAGGCGTTACTTTTGTTATGATGGATAGCGACAGTTGTTGTTCCCATGTATTTTAAAGTTACTGCACCTTACCGCGTGGAGATATGTTTTATTATATTATTATTATTATTATTATTATTATTATTATTAGTAGTAGTAGTAGTAGTAGTAGTAGTAGTATTATGTTCACCATGGACTCCTTTCCTGACACCACCGGCACCAATGTGAGGATCTAATCTGAGCTGTGCAGGGCAATTTGCTTTTCTGAACATATTTTTTATTATGTCAACACTTACAGAGTCCCTAACTAGCTTGTCTGCAGCTCATTTGCCGCTATGTGAGTGCTACATAAGTAGTTGTAATCAGTTAAATTTAGTGACACTTAGTCACTTATAGATTATAAAAGCCAACATTAAATTACATTTTTAGGGTCAGCCTACTGTGTTCCCAGAAAGTATGACAGCGCAGGTATCACAACGGATACATTTCCTTTTGGATTGGGGCTTTTTGCCATATCTCACAGGTAAGGTCGCTGTGAAACAGTCATCATCGTTGCAGTAAACAGACTTACATGCACCATTCATTCCTTTTAACTGTGTGCACAGTTTTATTCTACTATTCTGACCTGTCTTTGTTTTTCAGTGCATATTTCTCTACTCTTTATACTCCATATAAACTTGAGTGTTTATTGGATTTTCAGGTGATATGTTTTTATGTAATGAGGCAGGTTATAGTCTTGTATTGCACTGTATTTGTTCAACAATACATACACGTAATAACTGTACATGCTGGATGTAAGGGTTAATAGATGTAAATATTTGGTAATTGTTTTAGTGAGATGTGAATAATGCTGTCGTACTGTATAGTACATAAGCAGTAGGTTGCTTACTATTTGACATGAGGGATTCCTAACCGTTGCGGGTGTGGAATGTGAATATGGATAATGTCTGCAAATCATCAACTTTGTTTATTAACTTTTCCTAGTGCAGATGTGATTCCTTCTCCACTTCCTCCCCTCAGATATTTACTGTTTTCTATCAGTATTTTAGCCAAGCATGTCGTTGCCTTCCAAAGGAAAGACTGGCTGTCACTGTCTAGTTACATTGTTCGTTCATCTTGATCCAATCCTCAGTTTTCTGGATGAGCTGTGAAACATTAGCTGTTGCAGCACAAGGTAAATGTTCTAAAGTTAGCACCCGACAGACCCCCAAACATAACCACAGTGACAAAAGGAGGCAAAACAGGAAATCTTTTTGCCCAGAGTGTGTGTTGGGAACAGATGACCAGGAAGATAAAAAGCGCTAACAAAGTGGAAACTTCCACTAAGGGATGTTATTTTGCCTTGTGTGTGTTTTTTCTCTCCTTTTCTCTGTTTCACAAAGCCCCATGTTTCCTGGAAAACACAGTCAGAGGTAGTTGGTTTAGTTTTGATGAAAAGGCTAATACTGTGAGTGTTTAACAGTTTCCTATATTATATGTAACCACTGACACCTCTGTGCTCCCTCAGTCATACATGAAGTGAAGCTGTGTTAATGTTTAAACCTGCTCACTCAGAGTTAATGCTTTACCCCGTTAGCATGGTTTAAGTCTGAAGCTGACCTATCAGAAAGAGGTGAAGGGAGGCCCGGGGGGGGGGGGGGGCTGTTTTTCTTAATTTATTTTCAACTAAGGTAGCACACATTTGATGTGAATTATGGAAAATTGATTGAAGCATCCTTGTTTTTTGTAAATAAACATGACCACCACACTCAGGCACAGGAGAGGACTACTGAACAGCTCTTGACTTCCTCATGCTGTCTTCTGTTACATCTTCCCCACCTCTCTGTCTCTCTCTGTCTCTCTCTCTCTCTCTCTCTCTCACTTTCACTCTCAGTCTCACTCTTAGTCTTTCCCTCCCTCTGTCTGTGGATACTCTAATGAATGATATGGAATGATTACTTGACGGAGAGGTCCTGTCCCCGCCCTACGACATAGAGTCGGTGCAGCAACGACAGCAGTTGCACAGTTGCGTGTTTCCAAGCCAATGGAGTAACGGCAGGACCATGGTCCTGGTCTGAGTGGAATAAGTACCAGGTACCAGGAACCACACACTTGGTTGAGAATACCTCCACAACAAAGCTCGAGAGAATGTAATACCTGCTGTTGAAAACTTTCGGTAAGCACTATGATTCCTGCAGATACTTTATGTCATAGTTTTGTGGAGCTGAAGCTGAAGTTTGATAATAGTTTCAGTTGTTCCAGAACCAGCTTCTGTGTATTTGACCTAATGATGTGACTGTTGTGGGTTCTGTTTTCAGCCAGGATATGAAGTTTTTGATGTAAAAGAGTCTGCAGAATTGTGACATTGTCTTGTTATTAGGTCACCTGTGAAATGAAGAACACCTGTTTGCCCTTCAGATGGTCTTTCATGAGAATGTTGGTCTTTGTGCGTTCTGTTTGCAAAGACAGCAGTATGACTACCAGGGTCTGTGTTCCTTGGACAGTTACCGTAGATTGTTAGGGCTGGGGTCAGATGGCGCCTGGCTGGGTGAGAATTTCACAGCTGCAGATGAAAGCAGAGCGACGGTGGGATGGTAAATTGAGGGCGCGAGAGAGGGATTGTGTAGATGATGAATGGAGGGAACTAGCTTGTTTTGATCTGACAGTAGGCGCTCCTTATGGATCAATACACCGTTGATGAGTGTACATATAGGATGGCTGTCTAACTGATGTATCATGTTCTCGTAGGAAGAGCTCCTTATGTAGGCACAGCTGCTCAAACTTGGTGTTTAGATGAGTTTCTGTCTCCTTCTGTCTTTAAATCCTTTATTAATAACAGATGGTATAAAGTGCTTTTTTTTTTTTTTTTTACCTCACACACACTGTCTTAACAATACACAGCAGATGTCGTTCACCAGTTTATTTCTGGAAATGTAGGAATGCACAAGTGTTACCTACATAGCATATGTCCAGCTGCATAAAACAACTGCTCTGTTTCTGGTGTGGAGCCAACTTATTTGGCCTTACAGCTTGTGCAGAGTTTATTCGCAGAGGCTCATTAAATTGCTGTGTGGTTGTGTAATAATTCAATGTTTTTATTTATAGTCACTTCACGTAATTGTGTCTTGACAAATTTTTAGATCGCTGTATTATTTTCCACAGCTGTGTTTTGTTTAAATGAATGTAAACAAGTTGAAAGCATCCGTAATCTGTTACATCATTTTATAATAGAAAATGGTCTTAAACCGTGTGACTCCATTGCGAATGGCGTTTCACTGTTGATCTGTGGTTTCAAATGTTGTAACATACAACATGTATCAGACATAAACCCATTCCAATTTGTATTTTTCAGCAATTGAATTTCACAACTGTACACCATGGAGTAGTTACTCATCTGTGATAGTTTGTGAGAATTTTTTAACAAACATAAACTAGATCATGGCCCATGAAAAGTATATACATATTTTGGTGTGTTATTGCAAGGTTAGTCATTTGCAGTCTAATAAAACAGGGATGTGTAGTTCCTGAGGAATTCTGGATTTGCACTTTGGTTCTTGTGGAAGAATTGAGACTTGAGATCCTCGCTGCTGTGTCTCTGACCTGTGTGGGAAGATGGGGCGCATGCACACAAAGCAAGGATGTGATGTTTCAGTTTAACAAAGATTTGCTCTTGTTTTCTCTGGGAGAGGAGAGAAATGAAGAGGTTGACTCTCACATGGGACCAGCGCTATGCTGTGGACATGAATGATAATTGATAAGTTCAGAGACCGTTGGGAGTTAAAAATTTTTGTTGTGGGTGTTTCCAAGATGGACGTGTGAGGGTTCAATAGGACACACACAGGCACACATAAGCTAATGTTGTTCTTACTTCAGTCCTTTTGCCTGGGTGGTCCTATCTTTAGCCGTGTTCCCACTATTTCTCTTTGTTAAGGTCCTCTGCTGTCTTTGGCCACACTCCTGGTAAGGGTGCTAAGAAAAGGGCCTTTTACTCAATTGATGTATGTGGCCAATGACCAATGGCTTTTTGAAGTTTACACTTTGCTGTTGCATATGGTAAATAATTATTATTGGAGAATTTGGTGAGCATGATGATAAACTTGTCACTGAGTTGCCTGGTTGGTTTTATTTATTTAGTTCCCATCTGCAGCTTTGTTGCTGAGTGCTTTTGAGACTGGTGAGAGTTAAAGAGTAGTTAAAAGTATATCTCTGTATGTATTAAGTGTAGCCTACAAAGCTTTCATGCATGACTTAGCTTCCTTAAGGCTGCCCGGCAACATCGCTCGTCTTTGTGCTGATGAGTGGGCAGTTTGTTATTACAGCACAGCATGATGAAAAACACATTATTATTTTCCTCCAGGATACAGTTGAAGTACATAAAGTAGATGACACAAATAGGACTGACTTGAAAGACCTCCAATCACTGACAAGGTGCCTTTGCAGCGATAGGAAGTTGTGGGGTTTTGTGAGGTCTTGTCAAGCAGGCATGTAGAGGAAGCTGTCCATGCTGTGGCATCTCTGACCTCTTTTCATTGAGAGTGCAGATGGGAAACAGAATCATAAAGTCTCCACAGGAAGCAGAGGAAGGCTCACATCCAGGGGAGAGGATGGAGCCTTCAAATGCAACACCAGCAAGAGAAATGCAAGGAAAGTGATTTGCCTGTAATTACAAGCTTCACACAGACCTTTTGATCAGGAATGTAAATGAAGAATTGCTGTAATCTGGGAAGGTGCTGACATAACAAGGGCAGAGTTCGTTAGGAAAAGGAAAATGAGTTGTGAGATAATGAGTGAGTGGGGATCCTGTTGAAACAGCATAGTGGTTATAGCACAATATAGTGAAAGCTTATTCAGAATTAGTGGGAAGAGAAAGTTTCACCTTTCATGTAAGGGCATGATGCTCGTTTCCAGTTTTACTTCTAAGTAACTCTTTCATTGTGAAATTGTTAGAAACACGCGTGATCTCTTGTGTTGCTGAAAGCTGTGTGAAAGTCACAGAGCTTGTATGTGTTTGTTGTAAAACTGAAAGAAAAATGTTATTAGATAATGACTGAGCATAATTATGGCCAGAGTTATTGAAAAAGATCCAGTTTGTAACAAAATTGAAATAACTCCACTGTTTTCAGTCATATATGTTGGGGTGCACTCCTACTACATTTTTTGTAAACCTGACTCACACCCTCTAGTCTCTCCTTGTCCCACCCCCTCTGATTTAGCAGTGGCAGTTAAGAGGGTCTGGGACAACCTGATTACATAGAACAGGAAGTCAGAGGAGGGAGAGGTCACAAACTGTAGACACACACACTGCTGCACATGATAACGTCAGAAGGTGCAAGAGAGTGTAGCAGCAGCAGCAACAACAACAACAACAACACACTGGCTTACTCACTATCAGCAACAGAAACTGTACAAGACAGAATAAAAGCAGCTCTGGATACACAGCTTGTGAGGTAGGCCTTACTTTTTCCCTCTGAACCTCAGTAATATGAATGTTGTGGTTGTAATTAGGTTGTAACACTTGGTTAAGGCAGGGAATCAGTTTTGCCGTACAAATAAAGACGATTCTCCTGATTTACAGAGGCAAGTGCAAATCAGACTTATCTTATTTGTTTGTGCTGAATATTTTCACAGGGCCATAAATAGTGTAGTAGCTGTTTTTATGTTCTGAGCCCAGCATCATGATACCTGTCAGCTGTTGGTCATCTCAGCCTTATTTCATGCCTGTAAGTTGTTGGCCATGGGTACGATTATGCAATTTCTTAACCTTAGAAAACAGGACCTGCCACTGTTACAAGGATGTGAAACTAAACGTCTAGGTTTATACTGCCAGGGATTTATTTACGTTTACTATAAATGGGGAGTAACAGGATTATTGTAATGCATCAAGCCAGATTCTGTGCATTCTGTCAAAAGTGGAGATAAGTAGAAATACTGATGTTTAAATGAGGATTACAGATTTTTGACTATACTGTGCTGTATTTCTAAATCATCAGTCAGGGGTTTTGGTATAATGGGGAACTTATAGACCTATGTGTGTGTGTCCAGTCCTGGGTGAAACACCTAGAATCTCTTTTAAAGGTGAAACCCTGAGTAGTTTCTTTCTTTACTCTGTCCATTGTGAATACAAAATAATACTCCAACTGTGTCAGCTGTAGTTCACATCAGGTCGAGCATGAATTGGATTATCTAACAAGACTCCATCATGCATGACTGTGATCTCAACAGAACAAACTGAGTGTTTACCTTGGATCCAGAGACTATTAACCACTGTCCAGGATGCTGGACTTCAGGAATGCACATGCTTCATGGAAGTCCCCTGTCCTTCCAGCAGGCGGAGGGGTTGATGACGTTCGCTGAACCGCCTCACTTAGCCAAAGGCCATGCACTCTTACTTGTACGTTAACTGCCCTCTCTGGTGCTCAAGGATGTAAAAATAGCTGTTTAGCAAGAATCCCAGTCATGTCTTGCTAACAAAGACTGATTTATACAAGTTGCGGCACTAAGCATAGAGGAGCTTTTGTCCCTTCTCTCCTTCTCCTTCTGCAGAGCTCGTCACCAAGGCCAAGAGCGCCAAAACCTCTGACGCTCTCGACACTCCTTTCTTAGAAAAGCCTTTGTTCAGCACTGTCTTAGGGTCCCGATAGTGAGGCTTAGGGAAGCACTGTGGTCAACAAGATTGCATATTTGTTTACTGCATTTGTGTCAGACTGCAGTGTCATGGAAATATTTAGCAGTTTTGTTGCATCTCTGCGTCAGCAGTTGCATTTAATATTCAAGTTTTGGCCAAATAACGGAAAATGTCACATGTAGCCTACTCTGAAATTCAATCCTTGATTTTTGTTTCCCCAAATCCTCCATATGCCCAAACAAGACGCATGACTCCTGGCATCTAACAGCACAGAGGGAGAGATGTCTTTTAGGCCTTGGATGGTGTTTAGATGCTGATTTTACACTATGACTATGACTTGGACTTACTCAGTATAACCTTTCAGACATTTTCAGGCCCTTTTCTCCATATTCACTTTTGAAAAAGTGTGAGAAACATCCTCAAATGTTAACACCAGAAGCAATTTAGTTTTGTTGACTAACCATATTACAGCAAATCAAATGAGGAAAGTGTTCTCTAATATTGCAATAAGTAATGAACTCTATGTGTGATTTTCTGCATCAGCGCTGCGTAAGATTACACACCAGTCTGAGCCTCCTTTTTCTTTTTAATGAGACTGCCCTGAATAGTACACACACTAATACTGACAATCTGGATTCTATTGTATGTTTAATTTCCTGCTTTGGACAGATAGACTGTGTGAGCGTAGAGCTAATAGAAGAAAGGTTTTCTTCCTGTCATATCCACTGACCATAAAAGGAGGCCTGTTTTCTGCGTGACCATAAAATGTCATCTGGTGGTGATTTCTGGCAGATTAAAGCGATAGCACATACTAATTTCTGTTATCACCAAAAATCTTGACCTTTTCTCTCCCTCATCTTCACCCTGTGCTCATCCTGCGCCCAGTCTCTCCCTCACTCCTTCCCTTGTGTTTTTCTGAGGAACAAACAGAGAAGCTGTCCTAGTCAGGATGAGTCAGTGCAGCTGGGGTGCAGGTCATTTACCCACAGCCCACTCAGACGGGACAGATGGCCCAGCCACTCGCATGCTGCTAAGTGCTAACTATCCACTACTGTGAGCTAAGCTAACACTAACACCTATTGGGTGAACTGGAGCGAGAGCTCAGATAACAATATCACTTGTTTAATGTTTGCAGAGGTGAATTATGCACCAATGAAAATGATTAAAAACAAAAAAATCACTTAAATTTACACCATCCAAATCTTCTTCTTGTAACATTATCATTAAACCATTGTCACTTTACTGATTTAAATCACTTTTACATCAGAACTTGTTACATCTGTTATCTACTCAACTCAGAAGACTGAGTTTTAATTTACATTTCCAAGTCAAATGTCAAAAGTATATGCACCAGCACTGATACCACAGGCCCATACAAAGTGCTCCTGGCTGTGATGTGCCATGTCAGTTATAGTTATGCATTCAGGAGAAGCTGAGTCCTTGCTCAGACAAACACTTCCTTCTGAGTTGTGTTTAAAATGCAGACCAAAATATTGTGGATCCTCAGGTTTTGCCAAATAGAGGTGTTGTATGGGTTGTGTACTAAGATGTCTGTTGTGTTCATCTTTGTTCTTTTTTTTTTTTGACCTTCTTTCTCTAATTAGCTGTGCTCAGTGACATTCAGTGAGGAAATCACTAATGCGATTCTGACAGCACAGTAAGACAGCCACACAGTCAGAGACAAAGTGAGAGAGAGATAAAGTTTTAGATTTATACCACTATATTGTTGCACATGTACATGGACTGTGTATTTAAGTAGACATCTGGGAAAATAGTACACATCGCTGTTGGTAGATCTATGGGCTTGTGTCACGTACTGTAAAAAGCTGGTGTTGTATCTGATGTAAAAATGTTTTGATATCACACGCCGAAAAAGAAGCATTGAACCGTTCATGTCAATGTGTTTATGAGGCGGTATATTTGCTGTGCACTTCACATATCCATGTTTATCTGGCTGTCTGTTGGTTTTTGAGGACTAAAATTACACGAGACTCTCCAAACCGTTGTACCCTTGCAATGTCAAGTTATGTCACAAGCTGTGAAATCATGGGTTACTAAAAGTTGGGTGTAAACCTATGCACTAGATATGAAATATTGAACCTTTGTTGTTTCACAGTAAGAGTCTGGGAGTCCAACCCTCCAGATAAAGTGTTTGCAATATGTTTAGTGTCCTTCTAACTGCCCTGCAGTCGTCCTTGGTCCATTGCACTTAATGTGCAAAGCAAGCACATGTTGTGCATTCATTAACACATACTGGCACACCTGCACCAGTCGAAACACAAAAAACTTTGGGGACACTTTTTTGTTTTTCAACACAGGTGTCATAGAAACAGTGCACTGGCCCTTGTCCTGAAGAGACAGCCTTGTTTTAATAGACCAACTGCTGCTGCTGCTGCTGCTGCTGCTGCTACAGAAACCCCAGCCCATCACAGTATCATTTACCATTAGAGATACAGAGGATGAGTTCAAGTATGCAATTTAACAGCCATGATGACAGTACATTTGCATTAGCAATTAGAGCACTTAAAGGCTTTTTAGGCTGCATTAAGCTATCTAAACTATGAAGCACAATTAACCTTTTAAGCACAGTGAAACTGGCTTGGTGGAGCTAGAGTGGTGTTGGTGAGATGTTACACTAACAACTAGTTTATATATTTACACTAATGATTTATAATAATTCCTGTTTAAGGAGTCCAATATGACCACACTGTCTCCTTTCCATCAGCTGCAGACTAAAACATAGGTTCATTCACATGTTTGTTTGCTCAGTTACTTGCCAAGTGTTTAATCCACACACAGTGGTGCCATGTTGTCTCATTCATTTCTTTACTTCCCCTATTATGAATTTTGATATGGCATAGCACCAAGCCAGGTTTTTCCAGAGTTTGATATGGGAATGATGTGGCTCACACAATATAGTTTGACACTTTTCCTTACTCAATAAATCAGAACATTAATTCTCTGTCTTGCTGAGGGTTGGGTAAAAAGATTGCTACTGCAACAATTGGGAACAACTGGACATTTAAAAGGGGTTTATTTGAAGGGGGAAGAAGTTGTTGCAGAACTTTCCTATTACAGTACTGTATACTGACTGTCCACCTGGTGCATGAAGCTGCACCAGGTCAGCTTCAAGACCTGGCAGCTGGTAATCTAATCTAATCTAATCTCCATTTTTTATCATTCTCCATCATTCTCTTGTATATACTGTATTGTCCCTCTTTACGCACTTTACCTACTTCTCTTCCCCACCTTTGACTTTGTTGTTCTCCAGTGATTTTGGGTCAGGAGGCCTCTGACGGCAGCGTGACTCCACTCAGTTGGCATCTCCCCCGCTGACCCTCCCACCCTCCTCTTTCCCTATCATCATCGTAGTCAGACCCTCAATGCAGTCTCTGTCTGGGCCCCCATAGGCTGTAGGACCTGAGTGGGCGAATGGTGGGTGTCTTCCTGTGTTTCACCCTATCAGAAGACACCAGAATGCTTGGAGAAAAGGGGGAGGGGGTTGAAAAGGGCTGGTGGGGACAGCTGCCATGCCAGGGGAGCCCTCCCCATCTCAGTCCACTATCGTCCCATGCCGTCCCATTCCCAACCCTAGTGCAGTGAACACTAGACTCCCACAAGCTGAAGTGGTCTCTGATTGTTGAGTGAGCTGAGTGGTTCAGAATCTGTTGGTGTTTGAAGGAAGGCTGGAATGGATGTACATGTATCCTGTAATTATTAAGTGCTGCAATCTTGCCTTGACTATTTGGGATTCAGCCCTTAATTCAACACAACACTGGCTGCAATGGAATATACGATAGCAGAAGCAGGACTACAAGCTTCATTGTGTTCCTCATGAGCCTTGACAGGAGGTATGTAATGGTGGACTACTACACTGTATTTGGCAAGGACTGTTTGGTCATATTATTTCAATGTGTGTTAGTGGTGTTTGGTTAAGAGCATGTGTGTGGTTATGGTTCTGTCAGTATAATATTATGTGTTTACGTGCACTTAAACCAACAATGTGTGGAACTGCCATGTGATTATATTATATGTCATATGATTTTGTTGAACATTTTTTTTCATTTGAGTTTAAATAAGGCAGTGGTGGAGGACATTGGAGCAGTTTCTCTCAGCCCATTCATTATCAGGGATGGTGGCTCTAACCTAGTTCCCTTGAACTAATTACGAGGAAAGGTAGAAGGTAAAGCAAGGTCAGACGTAGGTTGTTAGTGAAATTCACAGCCCAACTCCATACGAAACAAAAGTCAATTTAAAGTCTACAAAGGCTGGTTACTCAGCAGAACTACATTTTTAAATTCAGACACAATAAGCACATATTCACACTTAAGGGGAAAAAGACTACTGTGTTGAAAAAAAGAAGAAAGAGCACTTCAGGATGGAGTACATATCAGTAATCGATTTTTTAAATGGCAGAGCTGGTTTATGGAAATGTGGAAAGCGTTAGGAAGGAGAAATTAGATTTCTGTCCACAACTGGTTTTATTGTAACAGGGTAAATACAGGGCTGTGAACAATTTACCTTGTGTCTTGTGTTGTGCAAAGATGACATACTTTTGTTGGCCAACCAGAAAGTTAGCATCAGTCTGCTTCCCTCAACAAAAAGCCAATGGAATTTTTCTATTGGCGTTTGTAGAAAATAAACTCTGAGACAAACATGTTTTGACAGCACTTACACATTATGTCCATTAGTGAAAAGCTTATGTTTGGCTATAAACTCTGCTGCAGATTTCATCAGATTAAATGTGAAAATGTCTTATTCAAGGCACCCAACCAAAAACCCATTGACTTGGGGTCAAGGAAACCGGAAGTGCAAAAAGGCAAACTTATATTTTAGGGCTCATTTTTGCAACACTCTCGTCCATAATGAAGTACTCATTTTGTGCATGTGTCTCATACTGAATGGGTAGTACAAATCTCAGTTATAAAACAGAGCAAGTGTGTATAATTGTGCACGAGGAAATCTGTGTGAAAGCCCACAGATGGTGGATAGATGCTCCAGCTACCACACAGCTTGTGGTGTAACCATGCTAATGTAGCACTGAGCGCAGTTTCTCTTCAGAGCTGCAGCTCTTTGACTCACAAACTACTCCTTAAAGAGGGACTATGCAGGATTTTCCCATGGCTATGCTACATTTTTACCTCAATTAAACAGCTTCAGAGTAGTTGTAATGTTTGCATACATGACTTGTAACATGTTACGAGGGAGAATGGAGGCTCGCTGCCCTCCACCTGGCATCTCTGGGCTGAAAACTAACCTTTACACATCAGTGCAGCACTTGGCCTCCGCCCTGGTGTCCCAGCTCTCGTCTCGGCGCACTGTGTCACAAATCTTTGGTTTATGATGGTTAAGACTACACACATATAAACGTTGTGTCATTGTAAAGTTATCCACCGCTCCATGGATTGCTTTTTTCACCGGCTTCGTTAAAACAAATGCGCATGGCCCGGAGGCGGGTTATAAAAACAGCGGAAAAGCGACCAGACTCGCATAGTTCCCCTTTAAAACTTTGAATGACCCATAACACCATATTACTCCAAGATTTAAAATTAAAATTGGATTTTAAACATTTTATGACGAATAAATGGCCATAAAACATTCTAATCAAATGTCGCAGTTTGAAGGTTCTCAGATCCTTTTTTGTTTTTCCAAGATTGCTTTACTGCTGCTTATCCTTACAAGGTCATGGGGGGCTTGAGTCAATCCCAGCTGCCATTTGGCAAGGATGGTGTGTGCCCTTCCTGGACAGGTCACCCTGGACAGACTGACATAGAGATAAACAACCAGTCAATCACATTCACACCTTTGGGCACTTCACAATCACCAATTAACCTAATGTGCCTGCCTTTGGATTGTGGGAGGAAGCTGGAGTACCCAGTTAGAACAAGTGGACTCCACACAGGCTTTTAACACAGAAACCTCTCACTGTGTTACCCACTGCACTTTTACATTTTTGTACATAACTTTTCTATATAAATTGTTTGGTCTTTCTTTCCTGTTTGCTTATTTTTTGTTTCTTTGCTGCCCTCATTGTTGATTGCTTCCCTTTTTGATCCTTGATGTGATCCATATCCTGCGTAAAATGTTTGCAATTGAGTCAATATATTGTAACTTTGATGCCCCCGTTTGTGATCTCAGGATGTCAGTGTTGTCAAGAGCAGTTTGATTTTTAATTGTACTGAGACTGTACACGGCCACCTTTGTGATCACTGTGTATATTGCCTGCTCTTCTCTCATGTTTACTTGACTAAGCCTCACAAAAATCTCAGTGAGATCACAGCATTGTTGTCTTAAAACTATTGGCAAGTCCTAGCACAGTATGTGCTTCTTTTGCTGGCTTCACTTTGACTTTTTGATCCAGTTTTTATGAGGATTATTTGGATGTGTACGGTCTCCACTTCCTCTTAACTGTAAATGACCTTTTGTTTCCTCATGACTTCTCAAAGGAGCTCTACTCCTTGACTATTAAGCAGTTAAGCAGAGAACAGGTCTCGTTTGGCTCTGTCTTGAGCATATACAACTCGCCCATTTGTCAACACTCTCACCCTGGGCGGGCCTGGCCTTGCAGTAACTTAAGCTCTCGGTCCTTCTGTTCCCCACAGGGTAACTTGACCCACGATTGCTTTGTCATGTGCCAGAGAGAGAGAGGTTGCCTCTCCACACCCACTGTCTTTATTCAACCAACATAACACAGACACATCAGTGTTGTCTTTGCACTTTAGCTTTTATGGTTAAATTTGGTATTTAGGGAGGCATGTCTCAAAGGATGTCAGTTTAATAGGTTTAAGCCTCATTTGGACTATGCGCGTGTGTTTGTGATTATATAATACAGGCCTTTTGAACTACAGTGTGTGTGAAACATGTGCTGTGTGTGTGTATGTGCAGTGCGTTAGTGTGGGATGTGTGTCATTGAATGTTTAAAGTGTTTTGTGCATGTGGTTTCTGTATGTCTGTGTGCCTGCAGTTTAAAATCCACAGGGCTTTGCAGCTCTGCTTGTTTCTTCATCCTGTTTTCGGAGGGAAAGGTCTGATGCTCTTCATGCTGTCTCAGACCGGGGCTTGGCCCACTAACAAAGGACACCCTGTGGATGGAAAAACAGCTCAGGGATGAAAAAACCCAAGCCCACAGCATTGTTAATACGGTCAAACTCTTACCCCAAAACAACAACAAAGCTTTAGTTTGCATTCCTCACACTCTGTTGGATGCTTCCTGATCTATCTGATCTCTGTATGGGTCTCGTTTGTCATTTTGAACTTACATTGCAAACAGCTCTGGGAAAGTTCCTGGTAATCGGTTGATCATCTCATTTTGGAGTTCGTGTTTTTTTTTTTTTGTTTTTAGTACTGCACTACTTGGCTGCTGAAACTTGCTTAAGCAACTGATGGAAGTGAGACATTTTTGGATGAAACCCATAGCTTACGACAGAATCTAGTCATGTCCCAGACAGGTTTAGCTTCTATTTTGAGGAGAGCTTATTTTGAGGCCAAAACAAAAATGTTGAGCCTCACTGCCATGACTCAGCTAAATCAAGACTCCTTGAGTCTGCATGTAAATGAATTACTCTTGGATATGTTCTCTGGATAAAACTACAAATCATGACGTGGCATCAAAATGCAAGTTCACAGTGTCAGTTTGGAGGCAAAATTAATTAGCTCTGAATTCATATTAAAAGCCTGCAGAGGGCTTTCACTCTCTTTAACCATTATCTTTCAAACAACCTGTGATAGGCAAGATACAGATACAGAGGCAATTTGGGATTTTTTTAAATCATGTTTCTATATAGTGGCCTTGGTAATCTAATACTGCTTTATTAAATTACCCCAGGAAGCAAGTGGTTTCTCAGTGTGTCCTCTTTAATGTACTTAATATACTGTCAGATGAGGTTTTTAACTTTTATTTTTATTTATGTACACAGACCGAAAGTCATAAATTCTGTCTGCTCTCTCTGAATTTAAACTCTTGTGTCTGCTTTGTGGTGACATATTCTCACAGACAACAAATCCCATTTGAAAGAAAAGACCTAATTGCCTGTTTCTCCTTATAGATTTGGTTATTCACCCCAATCAGGGTGCTAGACCAAACTATGTGGCTTTTGTTCTGGTTATCCCAGACACATATTTCTGGTTGCGGGCCTCTTCCCTCTGGCTCTCAGTATTTTTCAGCGAGGGCAGTGCAGCTGGTGGAGAATGCACACAGAGACACAAGCTATGCTAGGACACATTGGCTAAACTGGAAAAATAAAGCATTTGGCCAGCCTGTGGTCAGTTGGGAATGGAGCAGTCATTGTGAGAACACACAAATAACCTTTGGCCTCATTTCTGTGCTCACCCTGCAGGCATGGAAGAAGCGGTGGTTTGTTCTTCGCAGTGGCCGTCTGACAGGCGACCCAGACGTGTTGGAGTACTACAAGAATGACCATGCCAAGAAGCCCATCCGCGTGATTGATCTCAACTTGTGTGAGCAGGTACAGTTACTACCAGCCTGCAAATTGAAGAGCCACACTTCCACATTTCTGCATATATATGATTACAGTTGTAGCTGTGTCTACATCGAGAATTTACATTTGGAGTGTTTTCATTGATTATTAAAACCAAGCCACAGATTTAAGCCACTGTTGTCCTCACGAATACATCAAGTCGCATTTAAATAATTTGCCAGATTATTAAACAACACATGGCATCGTTAAGAAATTAAACATTCATTCATCCCTTCTGTCTTGACCGGTGGCATGTTAAACTAAGGGCTGTGGTTTGCTCCCTCAGGTGGACGCTGGGCTGACGTTCAATAAGAAGGACTTGGAGCACAGCTTCATATTTGACATCAAGACCATTGACCGTGTCTTCTACCTGGTGGCTGACACTGAAGACGAGATGAATAAGTGGGTTCGCTGCATCTGTGACATCTGTGGTTTTAACCCCACTGATGACGGTAAGGATTGGACTCGGATAGTTGGCCAGACACAGTGGGGTAGTCTGTTGCAGTGTGTTGAAATTCAGACTTGATTCACAGACATTAAAAACAAATAGTATTGAAACTAGAAGGTCGAAAACACCTTCCATAATGTGCATACAATAATCCAGTAAAAGCTGGATTCCTGTGTGGCAGCTGTATGTAAATCAGGGTGTGTTTTGTCACCAGCAGTGAGTAAATGTATTTCATCAATACAGCATTAGCTTCCTGGCTAACCAGTGTAGATTGGTCTCTAGTTTTGACTGTTGTGGCTCTCACATATCTGCCTCTTTCTCTCAAAAGGAGTTAGGAGAACTAGCTGAATGTGCCAGAAGGCCTGTATTCAGCATAGTTCTCAGCCAAGGTCTAATGATCCATGTGTTGATCCATGTGTTATATTGAGGCTCACGTTACTCTTGTTCCCAGTGCTGAATAATCAAAGCATTGTGTGTGCCTTCTGGTCTCACTGTCTCCCTTTCGTTCTGTCCCTCTTATCTGGTTCTCATTCTCTCTCATTTACATACTCTTGTTTCCCTGTCTTTCTCTCTGTCTTTGAGCCTAATTGCAGGTTGGGCAACTAGCATCTCAGCTCTGGTCCACTATGGTTTCCCCCTCTCCCTATCTAAGCATTTTAGTGGCATTAACTGGCATATAAGTCACATGAATTCACTGTCTGGCATATCAAGCCACTAAGACGAGAAGGATATATTTTAAACCTGGCATTTGAGTCACTAATTATGCTGCTCCAAGGTCGTCCTACCCACAGTATTGTGACTGTGCCTCCACCTCAGATATATAGCTAGTGTTGCAGGGCAGCCCTGTTAACGGCATTCATGGCGCTTCTGCTACAGGATTATTGAAACTAGCACATGAAAACAAACAGTGAGACTATTCAAGAAGAAACTAGGTCTAAAGACAAGTATCTTTGCAGATAGCCTTCCTCACTGTTCTTACAAAAGAATGTCCTTGGCTCTCTCTTTTGCGGCCGCTACTCTTCTCTGCATGCGAGACCCAACTCCTACTCTTCTGTTGTGTGTGGCCACGCTAGAGTGCTTCATGGTTGGGCAGATATTAGAGGAGAGAACATTATTAGGGCTTGGATATGAATGGTGTAGGAGGTATAGATGAGTGTGAGCAGAGGGGATTTTCCCTCTTCCTGTATGAATCAGCATTTAAACCTTCAACCAACAAATAGGAAAAAGGGAAGAAGATAGCAGAGAAAAAGGGAGGGGCAAATGATGCCTGTAAAGACAGAGATGACTTCAAAAAATAGAGAGAAAGAGGGGACCTTGCATGAGATATAGCCATGGCAGTTACAGAGAGTGGGAGGACCATGAAAAGAAGAAAGTAGAAAGATGTGGAATGAAAGCATAGATATATTTCACCCAGCATCAGGCATCTTGGCTTCTCTGTGTGGTACAACAATCAGCTGCAGAGCAGAAGGGTTTGAAAAGGACTCTGATATTTGAAAACTCAAATACAAAGCAGAGACCTTCAGGAAATGCTGTGTGAGAAGGAGTGTGTGGGATTCTGAAGGCAAATGCTGAATTCAAACAATTTGCGGACAAGTGAAGCTTTTAAGTGGGTTTAATGTGTTTATGTGTTGGACTTGGAAAAAGGTGATGAAAACACTTGCTCATTATGGTGTTTGTTGTCTAAATTCACAGCAGTGAGATTAAACTTGATATCAGCTGCTATACCACACCACATCCCTCCACCTTAAGATGCACTGTGTACTGTTATTTCTCCCAGGAAATCTGACCAAGTGAGGTTATTGATTGTTGTGGTTTCCTGGATCAGTTGAATAGGGGTACCCTGTGCTTCAGTTCCAGGCTAACAGCTGTTGAGTTTAGGTTGAGTTTGTAAACAGAGAATGGGGAGCTGTTGCAAAGAATGATCTGAGCTCTGTCCTTGTCCACCAGCCCCTCAAGTTCAGATGTTATAGAGATGTAATGTTGAGAAAGACTATAGACTCTTACATTGGAATTGGGTTGCTAGGAAACAGCTTGGGGCCAAGTTTACTCTGCTAGGGTTGACATTGGCAAACACGGCTTACTGTTTACTTTCTTCCTAATATCACTGGTCACCAATATCACCTATACCATCTCGATGGGCTTTGCGAATCCACAAAAGCAGCAAGCAGATCCTGACTTCTTTAAACAGTGGGTTCAGTAGGGGTCATAGTTTACCAAGAAGTAAGAACA
Organism: Caranx ignobilis; assembly: GCA_021432705.1. Lineage (NCBI taxonomy): Eukaryota > Metazoa > Chordata > Actinopteri > Carangiformes > Carangidae > Caranx > Caranx ignobilis. The sequence goes on from MU269982.1 coordinate 7,591,684, forward strand.
CAACAATATGGTTATAAACTTACATCAGGATTATAATTGGATCAATGTGACAGAAGTAAGAAATAGGTCAGTAAAGTTAGTCTTCTGGATTTAATTAAATACATTCAGTGAGTTGGTCTGAAAAGAATAAAGGAGCTGATTTATACATCTCCAGCTGTTGAATGTCTAACTTCCACTTCATATGGTGTAAATATCTTGCTGTCAATGTGCGGCCCTGATTAATTACTACAAGCCGCTGTACAGTGTGTAAGCCTGATCAGTCATTCACTGACATCTGCTGAGCTGAGTCTGACGGATCATGATGCCATCTAATTTTTTTGTGATCAAATTAGTCACTAGATTACTGTCTAAACAATAACATCATTCATTCATATGGTATTGGTACAAAGGGGCACAACTGCTGCTTTCCCCTCAAGATCACACTTTTTTGTGTACTCATTTCTTTGGCTGGCAGTGAAGGTGATGATAAATTTAGTGGTGATTAAAAACTCCCTCTGCACTCTGCTGTGGGAAAACCCTGTATTGTGTTTGGCCTTTGGTGATCTGAGGCACACATGGCCTGATATACAAACGAAGAAAACACATAAACAGGAACAGTCTTGAGAGGAGTTACAATAATCCCATGCTTCTTGGTTCTTTTTCGCAGAGGCAGCAAAAGCTGCTCACCAGTCAGCCATCGGAGGCCTGGTTGTGGACACGCCACCACATCCAGCACTGGGTAATATTGTTGGTCCAGCTGCAGGAGTGCTGTCCAGCGTGCCTCCGCCATACCAGCCGGTCAGTGTGCGTCACCTGGACTCTCAGTCCAGTTCAGAGGAGCCACAGGATTACCTGTGGCTGGCCAACTGTGAGAGTAAAAAGCCTGAACCCAACAGGTGAGTTGGTTTGTGTATGCAGGCTGCTATTGTATGTATGAGTCTCTGTGCTGGAGTGCTATACTGTGATGTAAGCTTCTCTGTACACCTTTCTACCAGCCCATTTATTCTTTTTGTACATTTCATCTGTACTGCCACTCTTGTCCTTGTCTCTGCTGTGTGGTGTGTGTAGCTCAGTGCAGCTTCACTCTCCATTGGAGGGAGACCAGGAGTATTTGCTCCTGGAGGAGTGTGAGAGCAAGACTCTTCCTCCACAGACTAGTCTGTGAGTGGCCAGCCATCCAGCTGGAACTGCCTGCTTGTGTGGAGTGCTACACATGTATATAAAAAAAGAAAACAAGTAGGACCAATAGAGACACATAAACACTATACTTGTGCTTTTTTTTTTTTTTTTTTTTTTTTTAGATCATCATTAGTTCTGGATTAGAGGTGTTTGACTCTAAAGTGACTATTTGTAGATCAAAACTGAGTTGTACTTAACACTATATTTAAACACTGCATGTTTAGATATTAGAGAACAGCCACTTAGTACCTTAGTCATCTGCTTAACTAAAAAAAAACAAGCTCATATGAAAGGAGATGCCAATGATGAGGCATCTTGAGGATACTAACCATGACTTGCAAACTGTGAAGTGCTGTGAAGTATTACCATGACTGTGCGATTTTTTTTTAAACTCCTTTAAATCAGAATATTTTTGTGGATATTTAATTTCCTGGTGTATGTATCTGTTCTCTTCTCAGAGTCCATGCTGAGTGTTCCAAGTCTACCTCCTCAGAGACAGACCTGAATGACAACCTCCCCTCTCACCGCACACCTACATCTTCCACCTCATCAGCTAAACACACCTCACACAATGGCTTCTTCCCACAGCACCCAGCCCCGGCCTCTGCCTCTTCCATCTACGACTCGCCCCCATCACGTGGTGCCTCGCTCTCAGCTGACGGCGGCCTTTACCACCTCCCTCGCAGCTACTCGCAGGACACTGTGCTGCTCCCAAAGTCAGCCTCCTCCCCTTCAGCCCATCCAGAGAGTGGGGACGCCTCTGAGCTTTACGTCTTCAACACGCCATCGCGGAAGCCCTCAATGGAGACGCAGATGCGCAACCTTTCTATCAGTTATGATATCCCACCTACACCTGGTGCAAACTGTACCTACCAGGTGCCCCGCACGTTGTCATCGTCAACAGGGGTTGGAGGCTCAGAGGGCGGGGGAGATGTAGTCCCCCCTCCGAGACCGCCAAAGCCTTCTCTCAGTTCCACCTCAGGACCCCCACCACCCCCTGCTGAGCGCTCACCTACGGACACCTATTGTGTGCCCCGGTCGGCATCAGAGACGGATGGGAACTACTGTGTGCCTACCAGTGCTGGGAATAAGGCATTACGCAGCAACACTATTGGCACTGTGGACTGTTCACGCCTCCGTAAAGGTTTGTGTTGGGAGAGTTTTTTTTTTTTGTTTTTCTCTCTCTCTCTCCTTTTTTGTTGTTGGAGTATGGCGCTGGAAAATTACTATGAAATAAGAGAATATCTTTTATGATCCTCAAATATAAAAATCTAAATATAGTGTTTAACAGGACACACAGTCACAAAGCCTCTTTCCTCAATAAAATTTTGACCTTTATGAGAAGTGATATTTTACTTCAACTAGACACATTACAAAGGCTCTATGAGGCTTTTACACAGCTTTTATGTCTGCATTCGGTACCCTTTTCACTTTCTTTTGATGGATGATAAGAGATGTCGCCAGAGCTCTTAGCATGTTGTCTTGCAGCTGCATACCCCATTTTTACCTTCAGTCTTACTTCAGTCTGTTTTGTTAACAGTCCATTCAAATTGTCAAAAGCTTATCAGACCCGAACAGAGCAGAGTTTTCTGTAAATGCCTTCAGGGTCTTGAGAAACTTGGCAAAGGTCTGTGCTGTAATTCCGCAAATATATTGGTTACACTCCTCTCTGTTGTAACATTTAAAAGTAAGAACGACACATAAAAAATCATCTTCATGTGTCCTCACTTAGTCTCTTCTGCCCATCTTGCTAAGCCTTCACTTTCATGTGGCAAATCAGATCCTGATAAGAACCTCTGAATAGATTAGAGTTGGATTTTATCACAATAGTCAAGGAAAAATGGAATATAATGTAGTTCTAATGATAAAAGTTTACTCTAGTAGTGCAAGTCTTGGATCAATGCACAACATTGTAGAGGGGCTTAAAATAAACAGGAGAGAGCTTTCTAGTTAGAAGAGAGAGACTTGTGATGAAAAGATGAGCACAAAGTGCTATATTCTTCCACTTCTCCCTCTTGTGGTGACAAATATCATTACACAGGTATTAGTGGCAAGATAATCGTTTACCAATGCCAAAAGTCAGTCTTCATTCTTGCCTTTAGTTAACATTTATGAAAGCTATCAAACTAGCATGATTAGTGAGTTCCCCAGATACATCTGCTGATCTGTTATTTAATTTCACACATTGAGGCTGTGGTGAATACTTTGTTGACCATGAAACCAAGTTGAAGGAGTGGTCGCCTACTTTGCATTATGATCATGTAAAAGGAGCAAAATGAAGCATATAAGGAACCACTGAGAAGAAATAACCCAGCACATGTAAACTGTTTGCACTGTAATAAGCATGGCATTCATTATTGTATCTCATCCATTTGAAACATAGTTTTATTGATTTGTCTGGATAGAGTTTCAGTATTTCACAAAAATGACATCTCATTGTAGTTATTCCTCGTTATGGTCTTACCCCACTTAGTCTTCCTCAGCTGACACTCTCATTTGCCGCACAAGCTCTTCCTAGCATTTGCTGTGGTTCTTGTGGCCGTAAGTGAAATGCATTAGTGACTGCATCAGTGCATAATGAGAATGCAAAAAAAAAAAAAAAAAAGATAATAATAATGTACCTCACAGCAGAGCCCTTACACACAATTGCAGAGCTCTTTCCCACTCAGTAAATGTATCTTTGCAGAGTCATCAAATCACATATTTTATCTGGGCCTCTATTATGTATATGTAGGATTATGTTTTTAGCACAGAATGGCTTGAAATGAAAGTATTTCTCTCTGGTATGGTAGATACTATTTCATATTTCCACAGTTAAAACAGTGAAATGAAATGTGATGTGTTTTTTTGTTTGTTTGTGTGTTTGTTTGTTTGTTTTTTGCAGATTTTGGATCCCAGGACTGCTACGACATTCCTAGATCATTCCCCTCTGACAAAAGCTGCTCGTTTGACTTCAATGAAAGTTTCAACAGCTACTTTGTAAGTCATAAAACACTGTTGTGCAGGACTTTTCTGCATTCCCAGTGCTCCTTACTAAGTCAATGGAAGAGGAGCAAAGAAGAGAAAAAGTCAAATATGTAATATAAGCAGTATCATCTTCTGGGGAGTTAGAAAGCATTGTTCAACTGCACAAGCACAGTGTTGCGCATTTTCTTAAGATGCACAGTTTCATAAGTAGCTACAGTCTTGTGTCTAACTAAATTAGTTAAACTATGTCATGGCCACATTGTTCTTCAGGCTATAACAGCAACATTTTGGGATAAGAGAGATAGACAGGGTGATGAGCATACAAGACACAGTAGGGTTTTTTTTCCCATTACACTGTTTGATATAGATCAAGAATAAAGAAGAGTTTACTTTCAGCTAATTTCATCATCATTTCAATGTACTGGATTCTGTAAAGTCTGAAAACTCAGCAGAGTGTGAAATTCAGCAAAATCTTGTTTTTACTAATAGGTTTTGCTTCCAGAGGGACCATGCTTAAATATTAAGGCTAACTGTGGAGCTGAGTTAGTGGTAGTCTGTGTAAACAACTATTCCTGAACATGTACCTGAAATTTCTCAGTGTTTGGGTGGTGGTTACTATCATAAACCACCTATCAGTATTTATTCTTTTATTGATTGACACTGGCTTGTGTTTGTGAACACGTGTGTGTATGCCTTGTCACCCTCAGAAAAACAAAGGAATGATGCCCGTTGGTAGCCAGTCCACAGAGGAAGTAGACCAGAACTACGTACCCATGAGCGCTAATTCCCCCTCCCACCATCACTCGGGCAGTTTGACAGAGCCAATACATGAACCCAACTATGTGCCCATGACTCCCAGCACCATGGAGTTCTCCTCTCTGGGAAAGCAGGTGCCCCCTCCCGCCCACATGGGATTCCGCTCAAGTCCCAAGACCCCTCCTCGTAGGCCAATGCTCAGCGACTGCCAGCCCCCACCTGTGGACCGAAATCTAAAACCTGATCGTAAAGGTGAGTTGGATGTTAGGTGTGCATGCATGCATCGCTATGACTTAATATTATGAATATTCTGATCAGATTTATCATGTTGGTGTTGCGGGTTTTGATGTGTGTTTGAAGTCCATTCTTGCATTTAACTTGCTTCAGTATGCTCAGTATTCACTCACGCAACAACTCTGCAAGCTCTGTTTTAACACTCAGTTGCTACTCTCGGTGCTGGCTCATGGTCATTAATACATCATCTCCACCCAGTTTCAAAGCTGTGTCTTTGTTTAGCCATTATTAATGTGGAAAAAGGGTCTCTCATTTTGTCTCCTTTGGTTTGTCTGGTGTATGAAAAACCAACCACAGTCTTCCTCTGTGTCCTTGACCAACTGATTTCACCTGTTGATGAATTAGTTTAGTGCCTGTTACATCTTCTTACATCCAACACAGTTAGCTCCTTGTCAAAAGCACTTTTGTCCTGGGCTCAAGAGGCCCTGTAGCCCATTTTGGAGGGGGCTGGTCTCTGTGCCATGGAGTGACCGAAGCCCGGAGTGGTCACCTCCATCCCCTTTGTCCCCATCATCTGAATGGAGCTCTTTGATGAAAGACCTAATAGCAAAGGGAATTGCAATCTGGGCAGATTGAAAGGCTGAGTAATGGGCAACGAGAGAATGGGAGTTGAAGAATGACAGGGAGTCATCACAAAGCCAAACTAAAAGCCAGGGATGTTACAGTATTGTCACTGAGGAAAATAGGACATGTTATGGAGTTTTACATTACCCAGTGGGGAATCCTCCATGCGTGACGTGTGGTGCGCTTTTTCTCTTTGACCTTTTGAGTCAGTCATCTCCAAATTTGGCATGCATCATCTCTGGACTATCGTGACTATAAGTTATAAAAAGATTTTTATTACTCCAAATCATCTGGCTGCTCCATTACAGGGCATCCAATCTGAGGGCATTGCTCATGTTTCACAAAAAGAGCCATAACTCAGAATCTTGAGTACTCATAAACCGCCGTCTTTCATCTTTAAAAAAATCAGTCTCTGTATTTCAAATTTGGGACTGTAGCTCTTGATACTCTGGATGCAGGATATAACTTTGTAATCCATCATTTCCACAAAGGCATGAGAGTGGAAGATTTTGCCCATTTGTAGTTTGGGCCCTGTCATTTATAGTTTTTCTTCCTATGTATCACTTGGTCTAAGTCAGAGTTTACAGATTTTCTTCTTTCTTTGTTAACTGTAAAGTCACATCTTGAACCACCACAGTATCTTATTTTAATGTCTTGATGAAATTTGGTTTGGTTTGATTAGGATGGCTAAGAGACAGAGGTATTATTGCGTTTATTGTAGCCATTTTTGGACAGTGTTGAAACATATGCAATGTGCAAACACTGCTGTTCAGCTTTCTCTTCTGATGGCAGCACACTGATGTCTTTTTATGTTACGTAACACCCTTATAACTGATTTGAAAGGTGCTGTTTGATATTATTACAGAGTAGACTCAGTCCTCAATTCCCACTGCACCTGTCATTAGAAATAGCACACAGACTATATGGAATGAAGCACAGTGAATTCAAATATGAAGAGAAATATTTGGCAGACCTCCTCAACTATGAGTATGATAATCAGAGTAAAACTGGAGATAAGCAATGATAAATGAATGAGTCACATCAGTATTCAAAAGTATGTATTTGTATATGTTATGTCTAATGCAGTGAATATGCATGATCATACTTTAGAAATAAGTAGAATTTCACATGATCCTTGTGATGATTTTTCTTCACATTTTACTAATTTCTTTATTCACCATGAGCCATGCAAACTTCATCTCTGTTCTGGACTAATCCTACTCACTACCAACTCGACTTGTCTTTTGTGCACTGTATGTGGTGAAGGCTGAACACTATTTGTGATTCCATTTGAATTAATTTTCCTCGTTTGAGATTATGGTACATTTAGGCTGTTGTCAGCTCTGCAGGAAAATGTTGTGATCAGTATGTTAGTGTAAAATGAGCTGTGTGGCTCTGTTCTGCAGATTCATTTGTGCTCCTCTCAACATGACATGATTTCTCTCGGTGCTTATACACTGCTCATCGTGCATGCACAGCTGTGATGTCAGTCTTTGTGTGGGAAGCCATGGTGCATGGAGTGAGATGCATGTTGGGCAGTATGGGTCTGCTGTTGTCATGACAATCATCCTCTTGATAACTGTGCTGCACAAAAAGGTGACTGGGTGTACACGAGGGTGTAGTTGTCTAGCAAAGTCACGTCTTTTGCTTTGCATGGCAGAGCAGTTGTTACAGCAGGGCTTAAGTGTTGTGATCACCAAAAAATTTTGTAATAAGCAAAGTCTTCTTTCACCAATCAGGTCAGAGTCCTAAAATAATAAGAGCAAAAGGTGTCGGTTTAGAGCGAACCGACTCTCAAACCGTAGGTGAATTCCCAAGGGGACGACGCAAGGGTAGGTACTACACACTGAAACTGAAAACTTTCCATTCTTTGACCTGTCCAAACTCTACTTCATCTCGACTCTTTGCATGTTGTAAACAGTGTTTTGTGGGATTTCTCTTGTCTCTCTGGCCTCTTGGTTCTGGAGGAGATTAACTGTGTGCATCAGAATCACTTAAAATGTACCTTAATGTTTACTATTTGTGAAGAGCACCATCCATCCAGAGGTACCCAAATAGGCCCATAAAATATTAAATGGAGCCTAAAAGTACTGAATCCCAGTGGGGCTGGATGGGTGTGCACTTCATGCATGGAGGACTGCAGTTGTTAGATTTGGAGCTCATGAAGAGTCCTGACATATCTTTACCACTGAACTGTTATTGCCACACATCTCTCACTTCAGTGTGACTTTTTTCTAAGCAGTTAACCAAATACCATAAGTTACTAACATTTCTTTTTCCCCCAAACATTTCTTTTAATGCTTTTTTTGAACACATTGTACTTCCATAACACACACACTCAGATGCAGCAGCCACAACAGGATTATTGTCATAAAAACTCTCACATGGGCTCTGGAAAGAAGTAGATAGCTTGTCAGGAGGAAATTGAACAGTGATATCATCTAATGAAAGAGAGACTCACATAAATGACCATGTCTGCTCTCCTGTTTGTCTACACATGCTGTGTGCTGGAAGCAGCTAGCTTCTTCATAAAGTATGTAGTTTACAATGTTTCAGTCCAAATCTAATGAGCATTTATGGCTCTGAAGTATGAAAAGGCACACAATTTTGCATTGATGGAAGACCTGATGTTTCAGTACAGTGGTTCAAACACATATTTTAATATCCTCACATATGCAAAATTAGATTTCCTGCAGAGGAAGTTTCACCACAGGTTCTTCAGCCACTTCTAATTGTTCAAAATTAAACTGATAAAATAAAAGTGTATGGAGTCATGTTTGTGCTATTGACTTGTCAGTTCATTATTCGGCCATTCGTTGTAGATTTGCACCAGAGTTTTTTTTAAATGACATACAACACTATTTGATGCACACATAGGCTGATAAACTTGACATTATATACAGCGTTTCTGCTGCTCAGAATTTCCACCTTTGCATACCTGTTCCCTTAGTCTGTGTCTTGAGCAGTCACTGACTGGTATGTGTACTTTTCTTCAGGAAAACCTGCTCCGCTGGAGATCAAACCACTGCCCGAATGGGAGGAGCCCTGCACACCTGTCCGCTCACCTGTCACACGCTCATTCGCTCGGGAGTAAGTATTTGAAATGCTCTGCAGGATTTTTCATAATTCTGCATTTAGCTAACACCTGAGGGGCATGTTCACACTACTCTGCTTTCCCATGAGCCTTGTTTTTATTTTTAGTTGAAAGTCATCTGGGCAGGCTGTCACACAGAAGCAGTGAGCCTGTGGAGTGCTTTTCAAAGATGAGAAAAATTAAACTTTTCAGAGCAACATAGGACACGGGACAATGAAAATAAATTGATGCACTTCATTTCCTGGTGATTAAAGCCAGTCATGTTGTTATGGAAACTGTGTATGTTGTCCTACCTACTCTTTGTATTGCCAACACAAAATGCAGTTGAGGTTTTCTTCTCTTTTGTAGAAAAATGTTCTTTGGTGTGAACATGCCTTTATGTAGTAGATACACTTAACTAAAGAAGTAGGCACTAACACTTCATGCATTACTAGAGTCACTCTGTGACCAGAGCAGCACTACTCATACAAACAGGTCTGGGATCTGCCTCAGAGCTACATCATACTGAACACAGTTTGTTGGCTTATCTGGGATGAGGTCTATTTCTGTGCTTCGTGCTGCAGGGACTCTTCTGGCTGCAGTGGTTTATTGCTGCGGCTGTTATGTCTGTATTATATTTTGTGCTCACCAGAGAGTGTATTTGCCTTGAAGTCGGTGTGTAAACATTGTGAATGCTGCTCAGTCTCTCTAGGTTTCCATTGCCAGCGAGACCCCCGTCAGTGCATAGCATGGCCTCCAGCACTGACTCCGAGGAGTGTGAAGAGAATTATGTAGCCATGGTCTCTAATATGTCCACAGATGATCCAGTATGTAACACATAACTATCCTCTGACATAAGAAGTTGCATGATTACTTTTTTTTTCCTTTGCTTGTCAAATCACAATCAAAACTCTAAAAAAAGGATAAATGTCAGCTTTGAATCTGTTGTTGTTGTTGTTGTTTTAATTGAGTACATTAATATAGGTTGCACTTATTCATATGACATCTACAGACAGATTTCACCACCATAGATACAGTAGAAGATTTTGTATGAGGTAGATAATCAGTTTCCTGGTTGAACTCCTTACAACCTTGAATTTTAAGCTGTAGTTGTTGTTCAGAAAGTGTTGGAAATCCCATTTCCAGTCCTCGCTCCTCTCCCTAAGCCATACATTAGTCTTGACAAATTGCTGGTTGCTACAGACGGACTCCTCGCCACTTAAACTCTTTTCTTTGCAGCTTTCTCTTTATCCTCTATATCCTGTGTTTTTGTTCTTTTGCTTTTCAGGTACTGTGTTTTTTCGAGAATGCTTTTTGTCAGATCAGTACCCTTACTGTAGCTGAAAAGATCCATCTCTGTTATTTGGGCAGTGGGTAAAATTGAATCAAGCTGTAGTGTCCTGTCGTCTTTCAGTAACTCTGCTGAAAGAGGCACAGTTGCTTTATTGGTTCTCTGAAGACTAAGTACATTATCTATACACTGATGGGATGACATTTCCGTCAACAGGGTTCCTTTCTCTAACAGTTTGGGTATTAGATTAACCATTTCCTACGTTTCTTGCTTTAACAGTCTGTTTACATTTTTTCCAACATTTGCTTTAATATTGTCTGCTGACTTCCTGTTTGTTCTTCACACGTGTTAATTTCTTTCTCCCTAGTTCTTCCTCATTTCTCTGACTTCACCAGACTCTGGCTTCATCCATTTTCTTTTTCCTGCATTTTGTTCTTGACCATCTGCTGTTCTCCTTTTTTTCCCCCTTCCTTTGTGACTACTTCCTTCTTACTGTCTAAAGAGAGGAGTCCTTCTACTGCACAGTCCCCATCACCCCTGTAAAGAGGGAGGTGGAGGAACTTGACACCATAGAGGAGGTGAGCAGGGTTGCCAGGTTAGACGTGCATGGCCTGCCCTGTCAGAACACTAGAGGTCACCAGTCTCAGGTGTTATTAGATGAGAACATCAGCAAATACATGTAGAGAGAACAGGTGTTGCTGTGCTTATTTCGGCCCCCAACATCAGCTACACACTGTGGCTCGGACACACAGTTGGCAGTGATTTTCAGATGTTATATATATCATCACTCTCATCATTATTAGTATATTCTAGCTTTATCACCATCCTAGATCTAATACATCCACCCCACTTGTAGTTAGAAAGTAACACTGTCTATAGATAGGTCCAGCATGTTCTTCAGTGTTGTCACAATACCATAATTTGATGTTTACATATAATGACTAAAGGACAGGAAATCACATTTCATTGAATCGTTTCTTCAAACAAAAGGAAATTTGTAAAAAAAAAAAAAACATTGTGCATTTTTTATGCGGTTATTTGTTTTTCACTGGACAGCAACTGCAGTGTTGGCATGCAGTCAGACATGGATGGAGATGAAAAGATGCTTATGAATTAAACAAATGTATTTTTATGATCAAATAATGATACATTTTATTTAAATATTTACACATTTCTTCACTTGACAACCATTTTTGCTTGGATTGTAATTTTATTGAGTGCTACACCTTTAACACTCATTGTAAACCCTCTCTTTTTCCTCCTTTAAATGGTCCAATTCACAAACCACTAGTAGTTGTTCGATGACTCTCCAAAGACAGCTCTGAGTGCAGTTTGGGTTTGCAGACCATGCTATGGCAGAGCCAACTTCTTGAAAAATCAAATGCCAATCTTGTAAAAAAAACATCTTGGTTATTGTGACAACACAGGAGTGTTTTTGAGTGTGGGCTCTGTTTGACTCTGACATGGCTTCACTCTTCTCTCAATAATTAATTCTTTCCTGGGTTTATGTAGAACGTGAAGCTCGGTCCACCCATGACTGCAGATGGTGGCAGCAGCCCCATGGTGAAGCCAAAGGGAGACAAACAGGTGGAGTACCTGGATTTGGATCTTGACCCTGGCAAATCCACCCCACCAAGGAAGGTAGGAAGGAGTTCACCTCGGTTATCCCAACAACTTGAGCTGCACACACAATTCCTCAACAAGTCTGAAGCTTTTTCAGTACTGACCTATATGGTTTTCCTTTTCTAGATGAAAAGCAATGGAACTGGCATGGCAGCATCAGATGAGCGTGTTGACTATGTGGTTGTGGACCAGCAACGGACACAGGCCCTTAAGAGCACCCGGGAGGCCTGGAACGACGGTCGCCAATCCACAGAGACAGACACCCCTTCCAAAGGACCCAAGTGATCCTGTCGTCCCAGCTACCAAACCACCCTCCAAACCCCCAAACCGTTGGGCCATTTACACTAGTGTTGGTTCTGGTTTCTGCTTTGGGGCGGTCCAGCTGTCAAGTTCCACCACAAATAGATCCTTAGTGTGTAGGGGCCAGTGGAGCTTCATAGCCACTCAACTGTCTATAGTTTACACTGCTGTCAAGCCGAGAACAGCACTGTGTGTGCAGTTGCAGGAAGAGTTGCGGGCCAGAAATAAGCTGTATGCAGTATGAAAGCGGGTGGAATGATTGGACTTGTCCTCGGGGTTTGACTCAAGCAGACTCATGAACTTTGAACATTCACTGCCTCCTATATTGGATTTTTTTTTTTTTCCACCTTTCAACGGCCGATGGGCTGATCCAGAGTTAACATTTCCTTAAATTATAATGCTGTTTGAAGTTGTTTTGAAGTGAGTGTAAGTGAAATCACTTGATAACATGATCACATTACTTTTTCGATGCAACACTCTACTAGTTAGCATAGCTAACAGTTAACAGTGTTGATTTTTCAGTTTCTCCTATTCGAACAGGGTGATGTGTCCATGGGCACTGTTCACAGGTCAGATTTACCAGTTTTTCACTCGGTCTGAGTGGATGGCTAGAGCTGAAACTGTCTTTGTGTCTAAGGCCGCTTCAAACCAGATCCCTGAGATAACCCAGTACGACAGAATTTCATAGAGTTTTATTACTTTTTACTTTCAGTGCAAAGGCAGTTGAACTTGTTCATTTGACATGTAACCAAGTGCTCAATTTAAGCTTTGGATTCACTCAAGGTTTAATCCACTGAACATGATCTGATTTCCATTTACTTTGTAAGTGGAGATGCTTCAATCTGTTATAATGGAAGTGCAAAGACTGTACAAAAGTGTTATGTATATAAACAGGAAAAGTGTCCTTTATTTGTATGGAATATTCAGTGTGTTTGGCTCGAAGGTATGTGGATTCTGCAGGGTAGAATCCTGTACCTGTCTTAGGTGGTATCAGGACTTGTGATTAAAGAATGAATTACTGTGAGTTTTTAGAACGTGACAGGTTTTCTATAAGTTATGCAAAGGTATCAAACTTAGGCTACAGAGAGAAAATCAGGTACTCTTAAAAATGCAAACTAATACAACTATCCACTTCTAATTTATTTCTCAAGTTATTTCATCAGGTGGATGTCGTGTCCACTTTCAGCTCAGTATTCTTGATTCATATGGAGGAACATTTGCTAAAGTCTGTTGAAATGCTTAGTTTGACATGCGCTGGTCAATTAGTTTCACAAGTTCGTTGATATTCCTCATTTCTCTCTCCTCTTAGGTTTAATTTATTTCAAATTGAACTGGCATACAGTTTTGGGAAATTGACTGCCTCGTGTAGTCAACTAGATACATATTTGATAAGCAGTGAAAAATCTTTGTCTGCATTGATCTGTGCTTTACTAACCTGTGAACTCTCTGTCAGAAGTCCCAAGCATGTGCTGCCACAAGATAAAAATCATTGCTGTACATATTTTGCCATCAGTTAGATAATTATGTATCATCTGAAAAAATGTGCCTACTAAGTCATCTACATTCTACTTCACTCTTTCCTCGTTGCAGTCTCTTTGTGATATGGACTGCAAGGCTGATGACGCTTTATCTTTTTTAATGACAGAAAATGTAAATTTTAAAAGTGGACTAAATAAAATCAAACCTCTTATGCATGTGTTGTCTTTCTTCCATATAATTTTCAGTGTGATTTTTTTTTTTTTTTTTTAATTTAGTTTTTCATCTTCTCAGGCAGATTTAGATGTGAAAAAATGATGATAGGCTACCATTAAACACACACAGGCTTGCACATATTTAAGTCCTAGCTCTGGAGTTTTATTGAAATATCACCTTTTTAAAGAGGCTTTTCTAAGTATCCCTACCAATAATAACCTCAAGGTTTGATCTTACAATCTAAATACCTGAGGATGAAACAATCATGATATAGCCTAATTTCACACAACCAAACTGAACATGTACAGTTTGTGCATTTTCTAGTGATTCAGGTCTATACACCAAATACATCAATGCCACACTGTTGCTGTACTTTTTCCAAGCACACATAAGGCTTCTTTCTTCTAAATACAGTTCACAAACGTGGTTAACTCTGTTAGTGACCCTTCTTTCTTTTGCCATGATCATCTATTAACCTGACAGTCCTGTGTCAAGATGCTGGTGACGCAGTGTGATGATCACTGCACAGCTGTACCTCAGCTTGATCACAAGAACAAGTTACAATTTAAAGCACTGGACCACAGATTTCTTTTGACATGGTCTACAGATGAGCATTTTTTGGAGGGGAGGTGATATGCGTCATTTTGTTCGACACATCTTCTTTGTACAAAGTGGATCACGTTGCCAAGTGGTGTTTTATGAAATGCAGACCCTCAGTGGCTGTGCAAAGTTGCTAGATGACAGGAATTACCGGTAGATCAATGAATGAATGAATGACAGGGCAGTGGGTTTGCATCTCTGCGCATTCAAATTGCTGTAAATAAAACGCTAGTGTGTTTACAGTTTATGCTTACCTAGTACCTATATCATAACTAGACAACGTACTGCTCACCTATTTAAAGCCCAACTCACATTTTGAGTTTTGACTTCTTTCTGGCACCTGCCAACTCGCCAATACACCAACGAAGAAGAAGACCAGCCCAAGGCGTACAGCAGGGCAGTGCTACTGTTGTGTAATCAGCGTCTTAATATGCCACACCTGTCAGGTGGACGCACGCTCCTGGCGAAGAGGAAAGTGCTGACCAACATGGATTTACACACATTTTTCTCCTCTTTTGAGAAAAAATTTAAAGAAAAAAATCATATGCAGGTATTTTATCATTTACTATTTGTTCGGTATAAATTGGCGTTATTAATTATGCAGTTTCTGACGGTTTAAGTTGAGTGAAGAGAAGGACCTCGTTTTGTTTTCCAGCACTTGGGAATAACTGTCGAAGAATCTGGAAATGTCTGAGAACAGAGGTGAGTGATGCTAATGCTAATTTTAAGGTTGTATTATTTTTTTATGGAAAACATTTGTTTGACTGACTGGACGGGACTTAGTAGACTAGTAAGCCTCACGTGTAAAACATGAAAGAAAAGCTAAAGCACAAACAGCCATTTCTCATTGGTATACCAAGCTGTTTTAATCTAAATACCGCTAGCTGCTCACAGTGGCTAATGACTACAGGTGTGCGTGCTAGGCCTACAGGTGGGCAGCAAACCACGGTTAAAACGAGCTTAAGCTCTATTAAAGGTCTTCAGTAGTTTTACAAAGTAGCCTAATAAAAACTCAGAGAATAAGTTTGTTAAAAAGCTACTTAATTATACAGGTGTACAGAGTTTTTTATGTCCCTTATATCGTCAAAGACCCTAACTTTGGGCTATCTGTCTATCTGGAGGGAGAGAGGGAGACTCCTGAAACATGAAAATTTACCAACCCTTAATTTCATGTCCTTTCAAAAATGAGAAAACAAAGAATTACAGCTCAACTTGTACAACACTCAGAGCTTTATTAACCCCCTGATGCTTTAATTGACACAGGACGTGTAAAGCAGGTTACAAACTGTCATTAGGAAGTGTCAGCTGATGAAAACCCCACAGAGTTGATAGACTGTGTTTTAATGCGGCCTGCTGGACAGAAATATTACGTGAAATCCTCAAGTGATTGCAGTGGAGGTGCTGGAAGGCTTAGCTGACATGGGAGAGTGGGTGCACAGATGTAGTGAGCAGTACAGGCATCAGAGGGCAACGCTGCCTGTGACCTCACCATCACATAAGGCAACGTGTGAAGTCTTCAAAGTCAAACTTGAGCAACCATTGATAGAGGAATCACTGCAGGGATGGAGACAACAGATTCCTTGAAATGTCAAATTCTGGATGCAAGTGTCAGCCAAGAAATAGAAAACAGCATCCTGTGCAAAATTACAATGATCCAGAACAAACCTTAGGCCAAGTATGAAGTACTTTAAAACACAAGCTGAACATTTTGGGTTGACCCTCGGATTGGTTTGCTGTACAAGTTGGCAGTGACTAACTGCTGAGCAACTTCACAAACTAGCATCTTTTGTTGAGTTTTTCCTCAAATGTCTGTTAAGTATTTCTCTGGTAAACGTTGTTTTAAGATAGATATAGAAAAGGTAAAAGTATTTTGTATCTTTCAGTGTAAGATATATTCTGTTAATTGAAGGCTGCATCAGCCTGTTTTCATCCAGGCTTTATTAATTCTTCTTGAGGAGATAATTCACTTTATTTGCACCCATTGTTTGACTATTCCTAGTTTTTGTTCATTTTAACCATAGATGTTAGGAAGATGGCCCCAAACCAAAATCTAGTTTTCAGTCAGTACACAAAGCCAATGTTTCACTTAATGCCTTAGTTCTGAATTTTACCTCTATTGACCACTAGATGGAGCTGTTGTTTGAAGAACTACCTGGCTCCCTCAGCCCCACACCCCATCAGTGCAGTCACTTCTCCTGACGTCCTCCTGTCTTAGGTTCTGCAGTGCTGTGGCACAGCTACACTGTCTTGACCATGAACTTCTCATGGCAAGCTGCTGTTGATTTGGGTTATGACATAATTGGGGCTAATAAGGACCCTGAAATCCATGTGTGTTTTCATGTACATGCTTTACTCAGCACTGTATGTTCATTAAGCTGATTTACTTGTGTTTGCCCAACATGCAGTATGCAGTGGAGTGGTCTCTCCACTCCTGAGATGCCTCACTGGGTTCTTTCTGGGGTGATTTGGGGAAAAATTGCACTGCCCTCTCATTTACACTTATTTTAATATGCAATAACTCAGGTGCAGTGTTTCTAATTGTACGTCCTAAAGCACTATATTTCAACATGCATTTACATACATACTCTGCTTGAGTATGTAAGTTAAGTTTAAGATGATCTTAGGGCTGGTTATGCCTTAAAGTGAAGCATCTCATACAGTGCATCTCAAAAATGATTCTTTGTTGGGATATGAGGGGTTAGCAACATCCGTTGTATTAGTGATCACAAAAAACAATCTGATTTTGCATCTGAAGCCCTTTGCATTTTTTCAAGGATATGAACAAGCATTCAGGTACGCTTAGTTTTCAGTGTCACCTGTTACCAGCCACTTGCCATAGATTTATATATTCAGTACAGGCTTCCAGTTTACTCAAATGTAACATGTGGGCCGACTGGGCTGACAGTCGCATCTAATCCCATAAATCTGTACTACTCCACATCATGAGATATACTTCATCCTACATAAGCCTGCCTTTTGTATCAGTGGGTGTATGTAACCTTTTAATGGCTTTGCTGATAACCTCTTAAAACAAATTCCATTGTCATATAGTGTAGGATTATAATATGCAGCAGATTGTAAACGTTGCTATTGGGAAGCTTCATGCTTGGATCAAATGGAATTTTTTAAATTCTCATGTCACTCAGATGTGGCTGATTGGATGTCAGGTTAGCATATGGTAGTTGACAGGTTTTGACTCATTTTCTTTTTAATTTGCTCCTTTTTCAGTGTTTATGTGAGTGGCTGATTTTTTATATGCTTGATGTTTGAGAACTAGATTACTGGTAATGTCATCATCTAGCCCCACGCCAGGGTTATTTTCATATTATACTTGATCATGAGGACCTGAACAACATCTCCACATCTGTCAGCATGTTTTCAACACTGCTGCAAACATGTAACATAACTTTATGTAAATATATGCAATATCTTACAATTTTTCAGTTCATTTTTCAACTTTAAATATCAATTTCACCAGCTTTATAAATGATTAAAAACTGGTCCTACGGACCATGCATTCCCACTAGGGTTGCAAAATTTCCAGCAAATTTCTGGTAAATTTCCAGAAACTTTGGAAATTTTCTTCTGCTTTGCATCCCTAGTCCCCACCCATGCTGAGGTTGCTCACCTGGTAAAGGCTGTATTTCCAGGAACCAACACACGACATTTACTAAATGAGAGCCATTGTAGCTTTTTGTCTTTTCGAGCAAATGTAGCATCCTTTATTCAGCTCAAAGCTTCAAGCTGTTTTGTTGTGAGAAAAGCATCTTAATCATCTGTGTCACAACTAGGGATTGTTTGACACTGCAGCAGTGCTCGAGCCTGCTCTGTTTTGTTTACACATGTGCATCTACCTACAGAGACATAGTTGTGTGATGGTGCAGCCTGGGGAGCCTCTATGCAGTATCTTTGGCAGTGTGTGAGTAATGGGGCAGGGAGAGAGTCTCTGGCTTCTTAACAGGGCCAGCAGAATAATTATGAGGCGAGCTGAGCGGCTGTTCCTGGGCAGCAGGGAGCCTGTGAGCTTTATTGGTCCTAGCCTGTCTTGTTGGACCTCTGCCTGGACTGATGGGAGCAGCCTGCAAGGTGGCCTGGGGTGCTGCCTGGTGGGGCCAGTTACAGAAATACGCATATCTAGTGGCAGTTGTGCTGTGTTTTTGTTAAAGTGTATGTAGGGACAATGACAGAGGGAGCTGCATATGTACTTTCCAAACCAACCTCTGTCTCTCTGGTGTAGCAGGGGTGAAGATTTCAAAGAGAAAATGCAGCAGTGCTCATGTCAACAAAATCCAACTAACAACATGCCTTGGTAATTAGTACCATTAGTACAAGTGAAAAGTCAGCACTATAGGCTTCAGTAAATTATGCAGATACATGTCATATTAATGGGGAACTCAGTACAAGTGTTGAAAATGAGCATTCCTCAAGAGATAGTTTGCCCCAGTAGGCTGGCAGGCTGGCAGGGCAATTAATTGATGGGGTAGCAGCAGCTTCATGTGTCCTCTGCTGGTTTAACATGCAACTAGAGCATAACCAATTTCCAATATTGATATTTGAAGGTTTTCAAGTTAAACAGGTTTTGAAAACACTTAGTTTATAAGATGAATAATAAGGTGCCTATACGTACCTCTGCATGTTTGCTTGTCAGCAGGATCTTGCAAAAATTATTTAATGACTTTGCCTCAGTCTTGGTGGAGCGATGGATGAGCCAGAGGAGAAAATGGCGTCAATCTGGTTACAGGAGATTGTGGTTTTTTTTGTCTCTTGCCCAAATATTGTGAAATTGGTTCCATTTTTGATGAGTTTTTTTTTCCAGAAATGATATAAAATAAGACATTAATGCTGTTGAGAGCTTAATTTGTATAGTGCTTAAATTCCAGACTTCAGTCTGACACAACTCCAAGGCTGAGTCCCAATAAAGCCTGAATATTAACATTAAATACCAAAAACCTATAGGAACATCAGCAAATAATATCAATTGCTTTTGAAGAACCAGCACAATAAGGAAGGTGTTTCTTTCAACTGTTTGTGTTCTAGACATGAAAAGTGCAACTTATGAGTGTTTTGTGCAGCCTGCTGTATGTGGCTCATCTTGTTATCTCCATTGTGTATTTTCAGCGTCAAAATGAAATCATGTCATGCAGCACAGACCTACAGGCCATGTAGCTGTTCTAACCAGTTAGTATAGTAGTCCAGGATAAAATGAAAAAAACCTACTGGTTCAAACCTAAGATTCAGGCCACAGTCTACAGACGCATGTGAATTGGAGACAAAAATATTGCAGTATTGATTTTTCTATCTTAGAAGAGAAGTAACAAAAATGAGTTCCATGTGTGAACACTGTGTTTAAGCTATATAGAAATGTTACTAGTAGACGTTACGTATCTGTGCTGAAAACAGAAAAGACAGCTGGTGCAGTGTATATGTATTTTCAGATTACTTTGTCCCACCTCTAAAGCACATTGAAGAAGAAGAAGAAAACGAGGGTGCAGGTCAGCGCAGTCTGAAATTAAGAGAATACAGTGGCACTAGATGTGGTCGTGGCTTGGTCTGAACAATGATAATATAAACATAACACAGCGGTTGTGACCTTAAAACCTATGTGAAGTCCTTATGTGGAATGAATAATACAAGCAGAGGATTCACAATACTTTCTCCAGGGTTACATCTTTCACTTTTATTGGCAGGCTCTTTGTGTGGGTGTTATTTCATTTGGCCAACTGACTGTTGGTTGAACCCCAGTCCACCTCACCTGTCTCTGTGAATGAACATCCTGAATCTTGGATGTACCTCTGATCAACTGCATCTCATTACAGTACTTCCTGGCAGCCCTGTACTGAGTCATGTTTACCGCATCTGTCGCACTCCTGGCAGCTAGTCTGTCATTCTCTTAACCCTCAACCCACCCAGTCGACCTCTCATCTCACCAGAATGCCATCTAGCTGTCCACTTTTCTTTGTCTGAATACCTCTCCAGATTTTTTTTCCTCGGCCCTCTCCATTTCAAAACCTCTAATCATATTACAGCTGAACCAATGCAAGGCTAAATCTGAAACAACTCACAACATAGCAGCAGTGCTCAGTGAGTCCAAATACACAATGCTTTTCTTTTCTTTTTCTTCCTTTTTTTTCTTTTTTGGTCCAGACGAAATCAATTTCTCCTCCTTGTTCAACTCTTAAGTCAGCCGTAAAGCAATGTCCTCCTGACACTCTTTCCAAGCATCAATGTTGCATTGATGGAAGCGCATAAGCACTGTAAAGGGGAAAAGCCCCCGTGGTTTAAAAAAGAAAAAAATCAAGTAGAGAGCAATGGGGGATTGTTTATCATAGTGTACAAGACTCTGTGTAAAACTGATGTTATAGAGGGCTATTTTGGGTCTATCTGCTTAAATATTCAATCTCGAGTCTTCCATCCTTGTCGGTGTGGATAAAGATGATACTGTACATCAAGAAAGAAGCATGTTTGTTTATCATCTTATGTATATTTGTAGATCAAAGCAACCCTCCTCTCCCCTGTCAAATCCCTATCACTCAGCAACAGCCTGGCCTCACCTCCCTGCGTGTGCCCTGTCTTTGACATTATACCGTGGATCCCACTTCCTGGCAGTAGGCCAGAGGAGAAAAAAGTGAATGATTTCAAACCCTCTCTCTTCCCCTTGCTCCCCTTGCTCTCACCAAAGCTTGCTCTAATCAGATTTAGCGAGAGCTTGAGGATTGCTTTTTCTTTTTTTTTTTTTTTTTTTTTTTTGCGCGTGACTGCAATGTCATCAGCAAAGGTTTTGAGTAGTAAAACCATTACTGTATTGTGAAGAGTGGTAATTGTATTTAGAAAGCAGGATTCGATGGGTAATCGAAATTCAGCTCATGATTTGCGTCTTTTTCCACTCCACTTTCACTGCATTTATTGCACATCGGCACGGGTCCATTAACTGCACTGATGATTATTATATTACCAGAGATATAACTGCACAATTCTATTGCTACAGATACTAACTTTACACTTCATAATGAGGCACTATTAATTTTTAATAGCTTGAGGAATTTGCCTGAAGATAAGACTAAATTTATCCCTCCTGATGCACTGTTATCCTTGGGCTAACGTCAGTCTCTCCATGCACAATAGAACTAAATGTTGCCCAACAGTTCAGTGATTTATTAATAGGATTTTGCTAATGGACAGCATTGTAGATTATCTGCGTCTTGGAGATGACTGGGAGATCTCCCCCTAGATGAGAAGTTAATGTTGGTGCAGTATTAATTGCTGGGGAGAAGGGGACCTCAGTTGTGCATACTGAGATAACAATGTTTGATCGCGCGGCTGCCTACAGATGGCATGGTATTTTCTGCCTCCAGAGCGCTCACTGTAGGAGTCCCTTGACTCAAATATAGATTGGCTCCTTGAGTCTGGTCTTGGATATATCTGGAAATGTTTGTGCCTCTGTCTTCACTTTTTGTTTTGTGGTGTGTCAGCTGTTCATCTGTGGAGCTGGTTGTCTTACACAGCATCTTGGAGCTCGCCACTGTGACAGACTGTCAGCAGCGCTTGTGTCACATTATTGTCGGGAAAAATCTAAGTCAGGGAATATATCAAGTTATTGAAAAGCCATGTAACGGTTGTTGACTTTAAACACCTCAGAAATTTGTTGTGAAGGAAAAGCGGTCCCCCCTCGGTGAGATTTATCGTCATTGCACAGCCTTGTGGAAAATTCATAATTTAGATGCTATTTATGCAGATTAATGAGAATATCAATGTGACTAAGCTGTGAGGGTGTTAAGCCCAGCTCCTTCAGTCTCTACTTCCTCTTCCAGGATTTGCTGTCTATAATGAGTTGGAAGCTGTACTGCACTACGCCGCAACATCCTACTACTTATAGTTATGCATTACAGATCATTAGTGCCGTGATTAGGTAACGGCACTTTGCAACATGGCAGTTCCTGTTGAAAAAGCAGACACCTCATCAGATAAGAGTTGCCTGGAGTGTTTTTAACGGGGGCTTGCTGGAGAAGGACACTTTAGAGGAAACACAGCTCAGTTCAGCTGGTCTGTTTTCTCCCAGTGAAAACATCTATCCATCTGTGTAATAGGCCTTGTCAAAAGTTTACTGAGAATCAGCTATTCACTTTGAGACTAGGCTGCGTGTGCCACTGAAAGTGACTCTGATAAAGTATAAGAGCCCATTGAGGCAGTGAGCAGGCTTTGATGCATAGTGATATCTTGACAGTTGCTGTCCTCTTCTTGTTCGGCTTCCATTGTCAAGACTATAAACTTTCTGTTGTATCGTGTCTGTGCTTATTCTTCCATCTCAGTGCCTTGTAAGATATTTACAAATAAGAGAAATGCAGTAATAACTTAATTACTGTCTTTCCTCTGCTCAAAATCTGATCTAAGTAACTTTCTGCCTCACTGAATAGCTTCATGTATTAACAGTCTCCAGTCATTATTCTACTTCCCATAGGAGTTTTAGATCATTATCTGCCTTTCTGAATTCAGATATTGATCTTGTTCACAGCTCAGTTACCAGGATATTCACAGAATTTCAGCATTCTTCTGGATTATAGTCGTTTATCTACACCAGTGATACCTGAAAGTACATGCAGTCTAAGGGATTGAGACCTATGTGGCATAAAAGACTTGTGTATTTTTTAAACAGCTTACTTTGTCTATATCAGATAATGGCTGTAGCTGACACTGCCCTAGCCGTACCTATAATGGTACTCTGTTTCCATGTATGGGTCCTAATGTTTTGAATGTGAAATAAATATTCACATGTGTACCCCCATAAAATGTAAGCTCTACTGGGGCTAAAGTTTTTTCAGTGCACTTCAGAAAGACTGGTTTCTCAGAAAGAAAGTTCTTTATCATCTTAAATTGTTAAAAGGAAGATGGCTGTGTTTGATGCTTTCATTTTGAGGCTGAAATCACAGACAGTTCAGGCTTGGTTTTTTGTGTGATCAGTGTGCCTGCACAGTGAATTGCTCTACACTTACATGCCGAATAGTCCAGGTTAAAATGAAAAAAACCTACTGGTTCAAACCTAAGATTCAGGCCACAGTCTACAGACGCATGTGAATTGGAGACAAAAATATTGCAGTATTGATTTTTCTATCTTAGAAGAAAAGTAACAAAAATGAGTTCCATGTGTGAACACTGTGTTTAAGCTATATAGAAATGTTACTAGTAGACGTTACGTATCTGTGCTGAAAACAGAAAAGACAGCTGGTGCAGTGTATTTTCAGAATACTTTGTCCCACCTCTAAAGCACATTGAAGAAGAAGAAGAAAACGGGCCTCAGTTAACCAGCACTTTACCCCTCCTGCTGTGCACTTTGTTAAAGTTTGTGTACAGGGTTAAGCCTAGTTTATGGTTCTGCGTCATGTCGATGGCATGACATCGTCGTTGAGCATTCAAAGTTCTGCGTGAAGGGAAAGCGTTGCTCTGCAATTCACCGCCATTTTCCTGGGGGGGTGTGGCTGTGTGTTTGTGTGGTTTCAGAGGGGTCATATCTGTCCGTATCATGTCCATTGTTACTGTACCGCTCCACAAAAACTTTAAAAATGGCAGTGTGGCAGGGAGAAAGACCAGAGAAAGCAACTGCCCGACCAATCACAGCCCTTGCGACTCGCATCACTGCAACGCGTAGTTAGGATTTTTTGGAGGTGCAGGTCATGCTGTGTCGTAGGGGTCTACATAGATGGCGTAGCTACAGTGTAGGTGCGCAGTCGACATGAAGCAGAACCATAAACTAAGCTTTAGAGGGTGCAGGTCAGCACAGTCTGAAATAGAGAGAATACAGTGGCACTAGATGTGGTCGTGGCTTGGTCTGAACAATGATAATACAAACATAACACAGCGGTTGTGACCTTAAAACCTATGTAAAGTCCTTATGTGGAATGAATATTACAAGCTACCTCACAAATTGTCAGTGCTGTGTTTTCTTGAAAAGGTTTGATAAACCTATTAGCAATTTGTTTTAATCACTTTATGAATTAGACAAGGGCCATTGTTAATGTGATGGGTATGCACTAATACAGTTACATTTAAAGAATTGTTTGGACAAAAATGCAAAATAAAAACTTTTGAAATTGGGATTGCCAGGCATTGTTGTGCATGGAAAAGGTGTTTGTGTAGACTGATGGGGTAAAAACATGTACAGCATACAGTAACAGCTGACTGTAAATTGTTGCTCTTAGACACTGAATAGCAAAGTGATTTGTACAGGTGCTGTTAGCCAGTGGCAGTCCAACTACGTAGTGACGCAGCGGCAAAAACATCTGCTCAGAAAACTGACTTTGTTGTGCTGAATGTCCGAAATTCAAAATGGGTGAATATAACACTTTTGTTGCTACATTGCTCTTGTCCTTGGAGGACTGTTGTCCAATATCGGATATGGATCAATATTGTATTACAGGCCAAACACAAGTTGACAGTGAAAAATGTCATATGTTTTATAGAACAGACGTCTCTTGAAATTGCTTATTTAGCATCACAATATTATCTGGCCTCTCTCACGGTCGACCTGCTTTCATACACAATGCTGAAAACCTGTCATGCATTCAACACTGAAATACTATTAAAAAACTTACGAAAATGCTCTCATACACCTGGATTCAAGGGTGACAGATGAGAGGCTTAAGTGAATTTAGAAGAAGGTTGACAACATTTACAGTAGTTTATTTCAGCCTTACCATGAGATAAATGCATTTTTTTTTAATCTAACTTTGTTTTAAAGACAATGAATATAACAGAGACAATTTGTGCTTCAAGTTTGTGCTGTGTGATGTTTGATTTATTTAATTATTTTCAAATTATTGATAATTATCATTTCTGAAATCCTGCATCAGTGCCTATTTCAAACATGCACAATATGGGTATGTGTCCATAGTAGTATGCAGGAAACCCCACTTCACATAGAACTTGGTCTGTGAGTGCTTTGCATACATGCAGCTCCATTTTTTTTTTTTTTTTTTTTTTTTACGTGAGCATTTCATCTAGGCTTCGATCCAGCATCCAGCCATTTTAAGGTTATCAGAATAAGAGAGAGGGGGCAGAAAGAAAGGGCTACATTAGTTTATATTGTGCAAATAAATCACATCATACAGTGCTGGGTGCATTCTGAAGTTATAGGCTCCCACAACAAAGGCAGTTTAACACTTGGCCAGTATGAATAGCAGTGAAACATCAAGACAGGAATATGTTTAGGGATACATTTTATGTGTCCCTGGCTTGGCATGGAGAAATGCCTTTTTAAAATTGGAGTCTGTCCAGTTGTCAGTGACAATGATACTGATTTATAGGAGCAGAGGAAAGAGAAATAGGACAGAGGCTATGTTTCCCTCTAAAGCTTTCCATTTGGTAAATGATGCTTAGGTGGTCACTTTTCTTTGTTGACATAGGCCTGAAGCACAGCTGCATCTGCACTAATGCAGAGTGGATAACGTGACACTTAATCGCACGCACTCTACTTATAATGTAACACAAACTGTAGTTTTTAATGAATTATCATGCAGGTCTTCACACACAACTAATCTAGTGACATTTGGGTTTAATAGTCTGGCAAGATAGATAGTGTACCACTGATTGATTTTGATATTGACTCGTCGCAGGTGTCTTGGTGAAATGGAGTTTTATGGTATTTCAGGTGTAGAATAATAGGCTGCAATTAGCATTTAAATGCACATTACTCATTCAAATGATGTTGCAGTAAAAGTTCTTTCCTTAATTGTGTTTTATGAATTCATTTGCTGTTATATTTATCTTCAGGAGGAAGTTGGACTCTATTGTATTTCAACAGCCTGTTGTAATAGCACAAAATACAAACAGTAAAAAGTCTAATTGCTTTTCTTTCATGCACATAATACATGGTAAATACCACTGCTTATTATGAGCACATGTATCTTGCTAAAACTATTGTTTGGCAAAGGTTATCGTGTAAAGGGTAAAGTTTAAATTCGTTCCATAAATTCTAAAAAGGTTGTCAAGGGAGAATTAGGCCTGTACATGAAATACTGAGGATGGTCACTAGAGATTTCCCCTGTTTAATGTATTTTAAGACTTTGGTAAAAAGTTTCCTCTTTTCTCATGTGCTTCAGTTTAAAAGTCTGATATTCTACATTGTCACATCCAAAATTTACTTAAAATTTTACAAAATACAACCACTTTGGTTGGTAGACTTGATCAAATGTAGTATATTAGTGAAAACTTATTAAGTGTATCTCTGTGGTACACAATACTCCAAAGTGACTTGATTGCTTTAGAGAAGCATCTTAATAAAATATTTCAAAACAGCTAAAGGTGGCACAAAAATATGACCAGGTAGTAAAATCATTACATGTATGTCAACCCAAGGCATCCAGTAAATATCATACAATTCACAAATCTGAGTCTTTTTAAGTCTGTTCAAAAGACTTTGAATTTCAATGTGAAATGTGAACTACATATTGTCACTATGCATGAAAGGTCTCTTTATGAATTACTCAGTCTATGCAAAGGAGGTCTAGGTATATGCTCATGTCAAGTTTGATGATAAAAGCATACTGTCAAATGCAAATTAAAAGTTTTCCCTGAGGAATTTGTTAACCAAGGGTAATAAGCCTTTAAAGAGTAGCCACAGTCATGGACAGGGTTAATTATTTGGTCACGCTAAATTTCTAGTAGATAATTGAAAGTATCTTCAGAAATACATGCAAATGAACCGATGTTATATTGCCAGAATGTTTTAATGAAATGACCAAGGTTACTCAGCAAAGGGGAAAAAAAAACCTTGCACAATAGTGAAATCCTGTGGACACAAAGTGTGACAATAAAACAATTCAATGCAACATTCAATTCTATGGATCTACATTGGTTCCTCAACCAAAATTTGAAAGTTTATTTTCAGTGTACATAAGATGAATTATCCAGTGAAGGAATGATAGTTTTTTCTGCATAAAAAGGCACCAATGTTTCTTTTTCGCAATGGTGTGTCTGAGCGCTTTGGAAATTCTATTATCAATACATAAACAGTCCCAAAGGCAACATGACAATCGTTAAAGTTTGTTAACGCTCAAGTTTCACATCTATGTATAAGTCATAAAACTGTTAAAATGCTTCCAGCATAAATTGACAAGAGAAGGTGAGTGAAAAGTTTGGTGCAGACTGTGGGGGAAAAAACAACTTGCAAGATATCTAAACAGCTTCAAGCTCCTCCCAGATCATATGCTGCACACTAAAACCAGCAAGGGCTTTATGAGTGAAGGCCAAGGAGAACAACAGTACTGACAGGCACAGAAAAAACTAAGACTAATTCTTGCAAAACTTTCACAGCTATGCCAGTTGTTCTTTGATAGTGTTCCCGATGAGAGCTCTGCCATGCATTAGTTTGTTTATGAATGATGAAATGAAACCCAAAATGGAAAGAAGACACCACCTTCAGTAAAACATAATGGAGGTCCTGTCATCCTTTGGGGCTGCTTTGCTGTCTCTGGTGCTGGAGGCATTGAATGTATCAAAGGAATGATGGAATCAGAAGATTACCAAGGAAGGACAATGGCCCAAAGCACACATCCAGCAGTACAAAAGAATGGTTGAAAAGCAAAAGATGGATTGTTTTAAACTGGCCTGCAATGAGGCCTGACCTAAATCCCATTGAAAACCTTTGGAGAGAGCTGAAATCTGCCATTGCAAAAAGAAAAAAAAAAAAGGAGATGGGTCCAGCTATAGACCAGTAAGGGTGTCATGAGCCCCTAGTTAAACCCCAAAACCTACAATGGGCCAATGGAGGACTATAGTGTTGCTGTTGGATGTAGGTCAGAGTTGAACAGAAAATATAGGAAATAACACAAATAAGATTTAAAGCAAATGAATCAGCTCAACAAAGAACAGGTGGAATTGAAATAATATGAAATAGGATGGAAGTTTTTCACGTGATTCAAGGTTTCAGGTGCACAATGTGGAAAAACTGTTCCCTTGCAGAATAGGCCACCTATTCAGCAAGAGGTGATGTAAGGGCCTTTTTAAACAAATATGATTAAAGTACTTACTATATGATTATAATAATAGGTGATAAATGCAGTGCAATAAATGCAGAGTGGTGAACCGCAGAGTCAGAGCTGGGATATGTCTTGGCAAGAAGCAACTATTAGACAGTTCTTCTGTTGGACAAATACAGGTGTTCAGACATGCCCACCAACCACTAATGAAGATAGGCAGACCTTCAGGACAGCATGATATTTGTGTATTAATGGGTGTGTTTCCTACCAATCAATGTTTGTAATTAAATTGGAAGTATTACATTCTGTTGAGATTTATTAGAGCCACCAGTATTTTTTTTATTTTATATTTTTTGGTGATTTTAATAGGGTGCGGTCATTTTTAAGATTACAGTAATTGTGAAGGACTGCTTACATTTGTGTGTCCGTCATGTTGAGCATGGTTGAAACTCAGGCAGTCTGCAGCCATATTTTAATGACAAAAAGGCTTGACATTGTTGGCAAAGGTTCTTCTATTGGCGAGGGGTGTAATAATTGAGTCCAGAGAAAATTGTATGTTGTATTATCTCCCTATTATTCAAGTTGTCTCTTTTTTGTTCAATAACCTTGGACATTTTTATCAAAACTCAAAACCAGTTAACTGATTATGGAAATGGTAAATCCGCACTTCTTCTGTCTGAAGATATTTTTCAGGGGTACCGGTGTTTGTGTTTACATGGCAGTGCTGTTACAACTGCTGTCTGGCTCCCACACTGCCCTCTGGGAGCTTCCCAGGCATTTTAACAGCCTGTCTTACCTTCCATGATGACCAGGGTTACCCACTGTTCACACCATTTAAACAGTGTCTTCTTAACTGCCTCTTGTTGTCCAACCTTGTACTATGCCTTCACTCTGCTCCACCCTGATCTTTTGCTGGGGGTGGTTTTCTTCAAGTTGTCAGTCGAAGAGGGTGTTTCAGGCTGCCGTGTTGCGACTGCTGCCGTTGTTCTCACAATCTCTTGATGAAGCTCCTGTAAACAAAACAGAAGGGCTGAAGCTTCTCCAGAGCTGTTATTGGCTGTGCTGTGACGCTGCTGTCTCTTTACATCTGTCCCCTTTCCTTCCCTATGTGCACAGACAAATATGGAGGATGGACAGGGATGCTGAGAGAAGTGACCAAGGCTTCATATCTGGGCTTCCTGTTAACTGGTAAGATAAAGCACTGAGAATTATGAGTGAAATAGTTGAGTGCTATTTCAGCTTTTATTTATTTATCTCATACAGTAATTATCATTGGTGAAGACATGTAAACATGTGCAAACTAATTAAGACAAAGTGTTTGATATTGTTCTTCTCAATCATTTAGGTGACATCTATGGCTGAGAAAGTCATACAATATAATGCAAACAAATAAGTAAATACACATGCCAGTGTTTCCAGTAGGATTTTTTAAAGCAGCAGCGACATTACTGTAAATCTGTCGGTAAGATGTTTTGACAAAATCTTTGATGACTCTGCCTTGGTTTGCTCTACTGCAACTAGGATAAAATACTGTGAACAGCTGTTAAAGTAAATTGGAAGAATTGTGTGGCTTTGTAAGTGCATATGTGCATTTGCTGATACTCTTATGTAAATTAGTTTGTGTTTGCGTACTTGTAGAGGGTATTTATGTGGATGCACATGTCCGTCTGTGCATGCTTAGGTGTGTAATCCTTGTGTGTACTTAACAGATAAAGGTACGTTTTGGCTTTCGTGGCTAATCACAAACTTTGGTGCACAAGCCAAGAACGTGAATTTCAGCATATTTGCTGCAGTCTGCTGTAGTTTCAAAGCCTCTCGTCTATAAACAGATGAGTGGAATTTGTTTTGTCATTCTAGCCAATATGTTCTGAATGCCACACCTCCTTCCCTGGATATCCAAAAGGACTTGAAGAAAATATTTTATTATTTTAACATGTTGGCATGCACACTGGCACAGACGCCAGCAAACGTCTGCTCACCCAGTCACACACAAACACAGGCCCACAAATTATTTAAAATAGTCTGTTGAACTTAATGGTTTTTATGTGACTTTATTTAAAGCCATCATGCACCATGTCATGTAGTCAGGAGCGACGTACATGGTCTAATTGCAGAGGAGGCTATGTGAGGGGAGCTAACCCCAGCAGCTTTACAGTTGCACAATTCCTATCTAATTTAGAATCCTCACTTTTTAAGTGTAGTGCATCCAAGAGGCTGTCTTACTGAGATGAACTGCTCCTTCTAGATGAGATAAAGCACGCTCAGTGTTCCTCAGTAAGATGGATGAGCACATTTGCATGCCAGGCTGTCAGTTTCACCACTGCCAGGTCTCCTTCTTGCTTATTTTCGTTTTAGGCTGTCTTTCTTTCTGCATTTTCCAGTGTCTGGCTATCAAAAGGGAGTACTACTCTAAATTACTAGTAGTTAGGGGATGCCACGATGGCTGATGTATTATTCACAGTTGACTGACAGCGGTCCTTAATCCTTCCGCTTTCAATGTGGCTGTAGTGTGTAAAGGGGAAAAGTAGTCCATGCAAATAAAAAATTGGATTGTGGCTAATGAATAGGCCATGATTGGCCACGTTTTCCAGGCAGTTAAGCAGGAGGTTCATCCTGACAGAAATTACATATGCTGGATTTCAATGTTGGCATCTTCATCATGTTTCAGGCCTAATTACTGAAATGAGATTTGTGATTAGTGGGCTAACAAAAGTTATATTAATAATGTGTCAGTGCAACGTATTGTCTGACCATGTTGAGACTTTACTATTTATAGAATTCTCCCTTTAAAGAAAAAACATATATGGTTACATCTGGAAAAATACTGTGCCTACATAGTGCTGTATACATTAAGAGTAATCGATGTATATTGGAATTTTAAATGTTGCCCATAATGATATTGACAATTTCTCAGGGTAAGGATATGACAATAATGACTATGTGACTATGGACATGATGGTGTGATGCTTGAAACTTGTAGGCCTTCTTGATTGGCACAGACCAATAAGCAGCATCAATTTTGCAGGTTCAGCTGCCCCTCTTCACAATTAATCTCCATTCAACAACCTTCAAGGCCAACGTGGAAAGCTTTAGAAATATTTTCTATTGTGGTCAGATTACTTGTCTCTGCTTTATTTGTCTGTCAGATATGTGTAGAACTTGAATCTAGAGGACTGCTGTGGCAAACTCAAGTGAATGGATATCGTTTAGAAAGTCATACACTTAGCGTTTAATAAGGTTCCACAATTCAAACTGAATGTCAGGAGAGAAAACCAAGCCTTGAAATAGAGGCAAATCTCTGTAGACCTCCACAATAAAGTTGTGGCAAGGCATAGATCTGAGCAAGGCCATAAAACTATTTCCAAAGCCTTCAGTGTTCCCAGGAGCACAGTGGACTCAATAATTGTGAAATTGAAGAAGTTTGGAACTGCCAGTACTCTTCCCAGAGTCAGCTGTCTGATCAGTCACTCAGGCAGCAGTTGAAACTCTAAACTTTAGACTGATCTTGCACTATTCAAAAGATTAGCTCACGATGTTTGAACAACATTTTTGAGAGCCTTTTTTATATCCCATAAGAATCGTCAATGTTGACAAAGTGCTGTACCTGTCCACTTTTCCTCTCTGCTCCTGATCACTGCAATGTCCATGCTATATCAGCTTGACTTTTTAGGTTATGCTTCAGCAGCACAGGCTATGAATTTTATTCTTTTTTTTTTTGTGGCTTTGCAAAGAGCTTCTGAAACTCTTCACCGAACTTCACTGAAACAAAACACAAGCTGCCCCTTGGTATTCTGATTAATGTGACCTACTAAACTTCTGAAGTTCACTTTTTAATTGTGCTTTTTGTAGTACTGCCTGAATTCAACAATCTAGTAATTACTGCAGGGACATTTAATTGAGCTCACATTATGTTAATGAACTTTTCCTATCCCCGTAGTTGCACATAATGGACATAATGTGGAGACCTCATATTTTCTGATGTCGTCTTACAGACACCAATGCAATAAGCATTACCAGGACATGTTGTATGTGAGAACTGTCTTCTGAAAGTCTGCTGACTATAGGGATGAAGACCCAGATCTGATGATCAAAAGACAAAAGTAGAGATTTTAAGAGGCAAATATCAGCTGTTGTTGTTGTTGATGACGACCATAAATGGTGAAAAGCCAGTTTATGCAAACTATTGAAATTGTAACTATACTTGAAGATGTTTTTATTTTTTCCTCTAATGTTTCTCACATTCAGTGTCAGCAGTAAATGGAGCACTCCGTGTCACTGATGAGTTTGGGAGCCAGAGGGAAATATTTATGATGGAATTAGATTCTTTTTTCTTTTCTCTAACTGGAAAACTGAAGTTGCTGCATGAATTTGTTAGAGATGAAATGACAATTGACTTTCAACATCTGTGGCAGCCATCTGTGGCATTCCAAAGGTAGCCTTTTTCTGTTTGTTCTCCATATGCTCTGGCTCTTATGAGATGAGTCGTTGGAGTCTGAATACAAGACTCGTGTCGTAATGGAAACCTAACAATGTCCCCTGAGCTCTCGGCTCACACTGACAATGACTGACAGGCAGTTTCTGTTGATCACAGACTTAAGTCCCATTGGAGAGCACTGCCTACTCCAGCTCATGAATACTCAAAAGCTTTAATGCAGAAAAGTGGATCTGTGGTTCATAAACCTCCAGGTGTATCTTGGAGGAATGATTAAAAATAGCTTAGGTAGGAGGATGAAATGTGCTTTAGGGTCTATTTAAATACCCTGTGTCAAACAGTGTGTATTATATTTGCAACATATTCTTTAGAGGCAATATATTGTGGTCGCCATGTTCAGCTGTGAAATGACATTATCAGACAACTGTTGCCTTCTCGGCAAGTCAGACAATGAAGGGATCCATGTATATTGTTGCAGTGGAACATTAAGTCAAAGAAATGTGAAGCATGAAGTGCTGATGGAGGTAACAGTGATTTGAGTTTGCAGCATGGCATTCAGGTACCGCTAACCCCTCCAGGGAGAGATGGGGCATGGAGAAATGTTGAGAGATTAGCCTAACACTGAACCAACCGCAAAACCTCTTATTTTTCATTCCTCCTCCTGTCAATGTGAAGTATTACTGTCTCTTCCAGTCTTGACACGCTCTTACCAAATCCACAAGGGGCCTTTCGTTTAACTGCTGTTCCCTTCACAGAGCTGTTAAATGGCTCATTAGTAAGGCTAAGGTGTCATCTACTGAAGGACAAATGTATTGGCTCTGCAGCTTTACCTGTGCTGTCATATACGTAAAGAATGGAGAACAGAGATTAGTGCCGTCTGTGTAGCTCCACAGGAGCAAGTGGTGCAGTAGGATATTTTAATTATCTTTTGACATTAATTAAATAATTATATTTGATTATGATGTCAAGGGTATCTTGCTGGGTGTTGATATGGACTGCAATGCTTTTGTTCCTGTGTAAACATTCAGTATTCATCTCCACTGATGGTTTTTAGAGCTCTTAATATCAAGGCAGCCAGGGGAAACATGTACACTCAAACGTATGGAGTGACCTTGGTTATTCTACATATACCCAACTTGATGATGCATGTGTCTACCTTCTTTATATTGAATTATGCTACAGGGATATGGGGCTTTAAAGAATCTAAAATTGCAGACTCCTCAGAATACGGAGCAGCGCTATGATAATTTCAGAGGTTCATAAATTTTCCTCTATGCTGGCAGATCAGTGAGACATGGGATGATTACCAGGGTCAAAGCAACAGAAAAATGAGATGATCGGACTTAGATCAACCGATTTAAAATAGTAAAGGATAAAAAAATATATATATATTTTATGTTCAGAAATATGCTTTAGTGCAACACATTGGAGGAGACTGGTTTGTTGTATGTAAACAGGGATAACACGGAAGCTCCTTCTGAACTAAGCTTTTGTTCAAGTCTGGAAAAAGGCTTTAGAGATGCTAAAGAATGCTCGAATCATACAGTAATGACTCATATGTTTCATCTTGCTTGTACAGAGGCCAAAGATCTTAAGTTGCACAGCTGGTTATTGAGGTTTATAGATTCAAATGTTGTGCATTTTGGAGGAAAACTGACTGTGAATGCAAGCTCTGTGAATAAGAGACGTGGGAAGTCAGTCCCATTTTCTTTTTAGTGTATATACTAAAAGTGTCCTTAACTGTGTCAGTTTTTCATGAAATCGCACAACAAAACACTGAAATCTTCTTTGTCAACAGTTGGACTTTGATTTATTTTTTTCTTTCATATGATGTTTAACTTTTGTAACTCTGTGTCAAACTGTAAATTTAAGTAAGCCTATTTATTTACATTACTTACTTTACATTACATTACATACAGTGTCCGAAATTAACTTTTTGACTCACCGGCCAAGTGGACTGTAGATGGAAAAATCCACAGGCCAAGCATATTTTTTACCGGCCAAAATAATAAATTGCTTTTTTGTGTTACATTTGCGTTCATTTCCATACATTTGAGAACATTCACAGATTTTCTGCTGCGTATAAGTAATGTTACATACCGAAAATTAGAAAAGTGACAGCTACATTGAATAACATGCTAATTTTTGTATTATGAAATAACTTGTTTGTTTTTTTTTTGTTTT
Source organism: Caranx ignobilis (assembly GCA_021432705.1). Taxonomy (NCBI): domain Eukaryota; kingdom Metazoa; phylum Chordata; class Actinopteri; order Carangiformes; family Carangidae; genus Caranx; species Caranx ignobilis. The sequence goes on from MU269982.1 coordinate 7,626,585, forward strand.
TTTTTTTTCTTGGATGAAAAAAATGACTCACTGTGGGCTCAACATATAGAAATGAACAGTATTTTCATCTTTGTGCTGGGTCTTGGGTCAGACATAAGGGGGGGGCAGGGTCTGGGCAGTGTTTAGGTCGGCACAGTTGACCTGAATGCACGAGTGCGGTGCATTTGTGCCAGTGTGCACACAGCAGTCAGTCTGGGGTGAGCAGCAGAGCGGCAGCACCGTGACTGCGGGCTGTTTGTTGGGTCTCCATTGTGAAGGTTTAGCGCTACTTCACACAGTTCTCCTTCACATTTGCTTTCAAGGGGACACTCATTCTTCACGTTGTGGCTGCCTGCTACTCCGTGTCTTCTAACATGTCAACCTAACATGGAGTGGCTCTATTCTAGCCACATGCTTGGTTTGGCACAGCACAACTTTCATTATCATTGGCTATTCTTATTGTCTGTCAGCTTTCTATCAACCATGTCTCATATTTCTACTAAGGAAATAGTTTTATCAGCCAGCAATTTACGCACCAGTGTGGTGGATAACCTTCACGATTTACTCACCAAACAGAAAATGTATCTGCCATTTCCGCTTGGCGGGTGTTAATTTCGGACCCTGATTACATATACTTTGAAAAATGTGTGTGCCTTTTTATTTATTTGTGATGTCTTTTAAGTCAGTACAAAGTGGGCCTGGGATGTGCATGAAGAAAGAATAACTATTCATTAAATATGATATCTTTCCCACACTTATGCGAAGTGACTTGGTGTCACTTCAACAATAGTAAGAATAGAAGTAGAAGTGGAATAAATAAAGACTTTCCACTAAACCTTAAAAGATATGACTCTGTGTTTTAGTACCTGCCGTCCCATAAGTGTGGGAATGTATTTCTGATTGAAATCCTGTCAGATACAACACTATCACTGAGTGCATCTGCTTTGCAAAACACTTCATGTTTGTCCCTTTGGCATGTTTGTCTTTGAGAATGAGGAGTTCTTGCAGAACTTTGCAAATTGTCTGATATTTCTTATTTCCTCCTCCAGTATCTCTCTCCACCCCCCTCTTTCTCTCTCAGTTCAGTTCAGCTAAGTCTGTTTTATGACATTAATGTATGTTCACTGAAAAATATTGCTGAAGCGTCAAGGATAATACAATTCAATAATGAGATAAGAAAAATAAGATGTTGTTCATTAAATAAGATACATTTGCACAAAAAAAGAACAAGACAAAGGCACAGACTTGTTCTGTGTGTTTAATGGACTATGTAAAGATAATTATTTGTCACATTCAGTGGTGTTGTTTCAAACACATTCTGCCAGTTTGTAGAAATGATTTAGGGACTGATGACAGTTAACAATTAATTCAGTTTTGAGCTTTGGTTTGATTGTCCAGATGGGCATCATTTTCTTAATGTGATGTTGATGTGACTTGAAGTTGGGAAAACAGTGCTGGCCTGGTTGAACTGAGATTGAACACAAGTCAGTCTTACATGAGCAGTAAATTTCCCACAGCATTAGGCTCTGTTGGGGGGGGTTATGGTATGCATTAAATTATACCGTATGTATTTTCGAAGTACTTTGTTAGAAATTCTTAACATTGTGACAAACAAAGTGTGGTCAGCAACTGAGCCCATGCAGTCTGGGTAAGAGAAAGAGCAGGACTGTAAAAACTGTATGGATTTTTGACAGTCCAACAGTTCACCGGTGCGGTGGAGCCTCGATTGCCAGTCGACTGTGACAGATCGTATGTTGTGAACGTGTTTGTATTTGTGAAAAGAGGAGCTGAGTGAATCAATGCTCTGCACAGCTCTGCAGGAAAATGAGATTTTACCCCTTTGAAATGGAGGGAAAAAAAACAAAACAGAAAACAACATGTGGTGGTTAGTGTTTATATTATGGTGCACTGCCACAAATACATCAGTGTATGAGGAAACACTGGTCTCAGGGCCAACAGACAGAAGGAACTGATAGTCTTAACGTGGTCGGTCGTGTGGTGTGGTGATGTGGTAAAAAGCCAATTTGCCCTTTACTTAGGGTGTTATGCTCTATATGGAAGGCCAGCACCCAGGCGATGATAAAACCATCCGCAGATTACTGCTCACACAAATGCTTCAGTAATTGTTTGAGTCTAATTTATCTCCACTCTCATGTATGGTTAAGCCCCCGGCTCAAGCTCTCAGGGAAGCAACCTAACTAAAGAATGAGATTGAACTGAACTGAAGCAGGGTCTGTCTCAGTGTCTCAGTCCTGATGCTGGCAGGTCCACATGCTTTGCTCAATTTTCATTTTTGTTCATGCCGTTTTTACCAAATCTTTCATTGTAAAAGAGGATTCAAGAGGGTTCTGATTGTCTTTTGTTTATTCAAGCATGATCAGTTCTCTTGAATTCATTTTTGTTCATGATTGAGATTCAGAGGCAAAATTTTCAAAATGAGTTAACTATATTGTACGGCGAAGATGTGTTTTTGTTTTAAGCTGTTCCGTCCATCCCAGGCCTGATTTTGATGAATGAGCTTCTAAATGTCTCAGTTTCTGGTGATGATGATGTTGTTGTAGTTGTAGTGGTTAAAAAGAGAAAACAATCTGGCTTAACATTTTTACATTGCTTGTCACACCACTTGAGCCAGTGCTATAATCATGAATCTCCTTTACTGACTCATCATAGTTCCACCATTGGTCACCAGGTGCCATGCCACTGATATGTAGTTTGGTCATTACTTTTTCAGTTAGCACAATCAGTTGTTATTAGGGTGGAGTTTACTACAGCCATATAATACGTTTTGATGTAGGCTTGTTGCGTCTCTTTTGATGTGGAGCTGTCCTTAGTAAGAACTGCCATAAACTACATACATAACCTCTGCAAAGGACGTCATGTTCACACTGGCTGTTTGCAGAAAGTGATGAGCAAATTTGCACCAAACTTGGCAGAGGGAGCAGGTGCATGGAAAGCAGTGGTTGCCAGTTAAGTTTTTGATCAGCAACCAATTTTCACTGTTTGGCATGCCTGTGAAAATCATGCTGCTTTTAACGTTTAACATTGATTCCTCTTGCTCAGTGGAGGAAGCTAGTTTGACAGCAGAGGAAGTTGTAGGTTATGGCACCTTCAAATCTGCTCCCAGGATAGATAGGTTGCTGTTGTGTGAAACTGGTTCAGAGCATGAGAATATTACTGTTTATCACTGATGGTATTTTGTTGAGAGAACTGAAGTATGGGACACAGAAGGTAGGCTTACATGATCATCATTAAAAAAGAAAAGATAGATGGTTTTCAGTAATGCTGACAGTTTGATGGTATATGTGCTTTTGTGCTTTTTTGGCTGTGGTGGGAAGAGTCCCTTAGTCTTAGTCTAGCCTGAGAAAAAAGCTCCTCTGCTGACAAAACACCGGAGGAGGAGGTGAGAGGAGACACACTGAGACAGACTAAATAAGATGGTGAGAGGACCAAAGAGACACAACATTGTCGAGGAGAAACTGAGAATGGAAGCAGCTGTCAGTCACAATACAAAAAAAAAAAAAAAAAGCGACAAGTAACAACAGTTCAAAAAGCAGCAGAGAGAGGGACAGAGCAGCAGTGGACACAGAAGAGACAGTGGTGAAGACCTGATGGTGGAGGAGATTGGTTTCAAAGTCCCTGCTCTCAAAAGAAAACAAATTAATGACATGAGAGGCTTTTGGGCCCAAGAAACGAGCAGTAAGCAGGTTGAGAGAGAGAAAGCAGGGGCAGCAGCCAGAGTAGCAGAGTGTAGCATGACGGAGGAGGAGGAGGAGGAGGAGGAGGAGGAGGAGGACTGCTGAAGATAGGCAGCCAAACACTGTCTCACAATTATCTGCTAAATCACAGCAGGAGCAGATTGAATAGATCCTGCCAATAAAAAATATGAAAAAAGTCAAAGTTTTACCTCCACAGAAATTAAATTTCTGTCAGATCACAGACAAGGATAAGGAAGTTTCACTGACCAGGAAGTCTAGATGATGTAGATAGAAATAAGAACGTAATGATGAATGTCTCCTATCATGGGTTCCTCCTCACTTCAGAGATCATGTGTGATTTCAGAGTCCACACTCAGGTGTGAAGAAGAGAGTGAGCGTGCTTGAACTTGTTAAATTTGGGAGCATTATACGATGATGGTTCAAGAAATGCACAGTGACACTTCAAATTAAACTGACTAGAGGTGGAAATGGGATGTAGATTTTGTTTTGGGTGGTTTTAGGCAGAATCCTGCAGAGAGAAAGTGCTGCTGCTCTTCTTCTCTAAAGAAATAATGAAGGGGACACATACTGTTGTTTTTGGCAGTGCACACACTTCCAATGCAGGGCCTGGTAGAGTTCAGTTTTTAAATGAACCCAAGGGTGGTTTTGAGTCGGTGTGGTCAGGAGGTTTTGTTTTTTAGGAGATTTGAACTGCACAGGGAACAATCAGCTGGAGAGAAATTATATTGAACGTCATGCTGCTTTAAAATGTGCAGTGAAGCAGCTGGGGCAAGTTCACAGGTTAACAGGCATATGGAGATGAATGCATGGAAAACAGATGGAGATGTTTTTCTTTATATGAACTGATTAGAGATTTGGAGCATTGGTTTACTGTATTGAAAGGGTGCATAATATTGCCTTTTTTTTTTTAAAGATCAGTTTATGACGTTTTGGTGTTTTGGGGAAAACAGTTTTTGCCCTGTCACAGTAAAGTGTGCACTGTTATTTAGTGTGTTTACATCAGATGATTTCTGTGCAGCAGCAGACACGGCTAGAAAGAGTTGCTTTTAACTTTTCTCACAGGACTTGTGAACATGTTTACACATAAATATACAGTTTTTCTTCCACTATATTTAGGAGCAGAGGTGCTACATCCAAGTGTTATATTACAGCACTGTGTGTGTGTTTTATGTTTTCATGTGGAGAGAGATTTTTTTTTCTAAAAATTAACACTTGTGTGGCCGTTTTTTGTCTTTTAAAAAGAACTAAGGAATATGTTAGTTATAGTTATATTTGAATTCATTTACCTGTGTATGTATGGACTAAGAATGAGACAGTGTTGAGAGATTATTGTACTTTTACTGATCTGGGTCTTTAAAAATAGACCAAACTAGACTGACAGGGCCATTGCTGGTCTATAACACTGCTGCAGACACTGCTGCTCTGTGTTCAAGGTCTGAACAAGAGAGGGGACTAAACGTGCAGGGCGACTCTAAACCAGTGTGGAGGCTGTTTTATAAACCACTGTGAAACAAGAGATCGGGTGATCCACAGTAGACAACCCTTCAGGGAGCGCTGCCTGTCAACAGCTTTGTTTTTTGGATCAATCCTATTGAATGGGTTTTCCACCAGGAACTAGAAAATAATTCTACTGTTTCCTTGACTATAAAGGACTCTTTCTATTTTAGACAATAAAACAGTTCTTAAATTAGGAAAGTGTGAAAGTTTTTACTTTTGGTGTTGGCTCAAAAAAGATAATGCAAAGAAGTTAAAGCAGCCACAAAAAACTTTTAACCGGATGCAAAAGTTTCTTGTTTCTGCTGATGTCTCTGTGTGACCTACAACAGCAAATGAGGCCATTGGTGGGAAGATAAAATATTTCTAAGTAGTGCAACTCTATAGTATCGGGAGGCAGTGGTCGGGTCGGTACACCAGATGTAACGATTTACGGCACTCAGACCAGAGGAGACACGACACACCTGACGGAGCTATTAATTAGTATTGAGCTGTTGCTACGCCAGCCAGTAAAAACCCAGCTCAGTCTCATCACTACATTTACGTCATGGCTGATACTGGGACAGGATCTGCAGAGAGAAACTGACCACTTTCGTCCACAGGGTTCGCCAAAATCAACACAAAATGAAAGTTCTTTGCCTTTGCTTTAAGAAGCCAAACTGCCCCGTGTTCATGAAAGCAGGAAAAGGCTCAAGGTTATTAACCCTGAGCCAGAGGGATGTTTCAGGAGAGGAGCTGCTGTCAGTGTTGAAGTTGTTGGTGACGGCCAAAGAGAGTAGATTTCAGATTCTACTCATGAACGCTGTTAACGAATTTCTGTCCAAGTGGTGCTTCACTAAGCTGTCTGTTCTGTTGTTGAGGGGCTGCTGAGCTTTAAATCTGTGTTTTTATGAGATTCTTAAATCGTTTTTTTTTGTGCTTAATCTGATAATTATGTTGAGCATGTTCTTACTAATATCCCTTTCCACTGCACTCTTCTGACTCTAGTCAACTTTTTGGTACCTAGTATTATTTTGGTATCAGCACTGCAGACTTCTGATTGGTCAGAGAGAGGTGTCATTACTGCATCATCATTGTGGAAGATGGGGAATTTACAACCATGCCATTTTTTTTAAACAGTGATGTGACTTTAGTGTGTTATTTCTGTTAGTTATCTTTTTGCCCCCCAAAACAAGGCAGCGGTCAACAGAGGAGGAGACGGGTATCAATGCTCAGTATCCTCCATTAACGTTGCTGTGATAGCTTCTTGTGTTGTTGCTATGGTTGCAATGCTGTATTGAGGGGGAAAATGTGGAAAAAGAGACCTCTACTTCACGGTACTATGCCGTGGAAAAATGCTGTTATTCAAAAAAATAAAAATCTCTATCTCCCTGGCTGTGTACATCCCACCTTTCTCATCCTGTCATCCTTTGCTATCAGTTTGGAGGAAGAAATAGATTGTCTCCGTGCTCTAGCAATCAATTTGTGTCAGCTCACAGGTTTCTCTCTGGGGCACTTGGTATTCACAAAATGAAATAATGGACCACCATAAATTTTGTAGAGAGGCGCTGTCTGTTCCACTTATGTTTAGGGAAATCTCCGCTAGATAACTCTTGACAGCATCTATGATACAGCGCTTGACAGTGCGAGCATTTCACTTGCATTTACAACTAAACCCAGATGTGTGTGTGAACTGTAAAATTTATTAAGGAGCACACTGGTTATTTCAAAAAGTATTTTAGTTTTTTATAAGAATCGGGTCCAACAGCTTTTTTTCTCCTTCAAAATAAAGGTTAATAACAACAATGATGGTGATGTTATTAACCTTTGAAGCCTGCGCCGCAGTAACGTAGCGGGGGACTAGACACTCCTCTGTTCACAACCGAATTGCTGGATTCTGCCAGTTGGAAGCTACAGAAGATAACCTGGGTAACACCTTGACCCTCTCATCTGCATGACTCTTTGCATGCATGTCGGTCGGGTGTGGCACCACCCACCACCATCAGAAGTAAATTAGTCTGAAGGGAAACATTGTCCTCTTGAATATAAATGGACTGAGCAGACTTTTTTTTTTTGGCATTAAGACCTAAGAAGAGCAGCTTAATTATAGAGGTGTCCTGCCTCCTGTATACTTTAAACAGTTTAAAATATGAATAATTGCATGATTATCGAATAAGCAGTTTCAAGCAGAAATCATTTGAAAACCCAGAGTGTACTTTCTTGTACATGTATTTGTACATAAGTATGGGCCGTGTGTCTTTCATGAGGTTACTAAAAAAGTCATTGTGATTAATATGTCATGCTATCACTAGTTGTTCTTTGATATATACTCAGATAATTTTACTTGGAGATCGATAAGCATTTTCTCCTCATCAGTTAACTTACATCTGAACTGTCTCAGCATCCCATGATAGTTCCTCTTGTTTTTAACAAACTACCACATGCTGTGGTATTTCTGCACACCCTAAATATAGCAGTTTTTCATCTTTTACCCCAAGGCAGAAAAACAGCATCCAGGTAGACACATAGCCGTATATTCACTTAGTCATTGAAATTCATGAGGAGAGGGATAAAAAACAAGGCTAATTTTTCAAGAGCAGGTTCACAAGCACCAGACCATTTGTAAAACCTGTTCAGATGAATACACATGAAATAAATGTTAACTCTGCTGACAGGCTATTAATAAAGGCCTCAGTGTTTGATTTAGAGGCGAGGCTGTGTGCAGGAGAGGTGGGGATTGTATAAGTGGGCACAGGGAGAAGAAGCCTTATCTCAGGTTAACTGATGTCTTTTGGACTTTTTGACTCCCTCGGGTTGATTTGGACTTCTCTTTATCACAAGTGGTGCACACCAAAAGGATTAGCCAGCCAATCCTGGATCAGTGAAACAATGCTATCCTGGTGACAACTGGATCGATTATAGCTTCAAATGACTTATTAAGATGTACCATATCTGGCCGACTGGGAACTGAATTAGATTACCTGTGAGAGTAAAACAGTATGTAGATGAAGTGAGGTGGTGGTTCCTCTTGTCATACTGTTTCACAGTCCTTTGATTTGAATGGTTTTATAGTGAGAACAGAACTTTTTTTTGTTACGGTCGGAGAGAGACAGGTGTTACTCACGGCAATAATGATGGCTATGCTTTGTTCCAGTCATGACGGTGTGATTGCACCAGGACCCTGCAGGAGCTCATTAGAATTCAGCCATCACTGTGTTTCATGTAAACCTGTGCTTTCCTTCTTTGGCCTGTCAATATATCTTAAGTAAAAAAAAAAAAAAAAGGCTAGTTGAGGAAACTGAGCTGGTTGATCACGTGGTTTGACATTCATATTGATTTGAATATTGCACATACAGTAGTTATGTATTTAAAGCAGTTACAAAGAACTTTCATTTTGTGTTGATTTTGGTGCCCCCTATGGACAAAAGCAGTAGGTTTCTCTTTGCAAATCCTGTCCCAGTATCAGCCATGACGAAAATATAGCGCTGAAATTGAGCCGGGTTTTTACTGGCTAGCGTAGCAGCAACTCGATGCTAATTAGTAGCCTGGTCAGGTGTGCTGTCTCCTACGGTCTGAGTGCCGTTAATCATTTCTTCCAGTGGACCAGCCCAACCACTGCCTCCTGACACTCCTTACACTATTTAGAAATATTTTATCTTCCCACCAATGGCCTCGTGCTGTTGTAGGTCACACAGAGACATCAGGAGAAACGAGAGACTTTTGCATATCCAGATAAAAGTTCTTTGTAGCTGCTTTAAATTCTCATCTTGTTTGCTGTGACTGGCACATGAGGTACAGTTGTAAGTCCTCTTGGTCCTTCTGTGCTCCCACAGTTTACTTTCATATGCATATGCAAGTTCTGACACAGGAACTAGCAAGATGTTCTTACAGTGCAGGGATTAGTAAAGATATGAAGGTAATAACTGGATTTATTAAGTTCACATCTACTTTGGGTAAACATTGACTCCTAGGATGTTTAGCCATGACTATGCTCTTTCCTAATGCTCAGAAGAAATGGTTACTTGATTTCATATTTAGTCACGATAATATACTTAATTCAATTTTAGGTTGGATTTTCGACTCTGGGTCTTAATTTATAATGTGTGATGTAAAATCTTCAGAGAGAGCTAAAGCAAAACTAATCAAGAAGAGGAAATGCTATCCATTGAAAAGAGCCCATGGTGGTGCCTGCAATCAGCAGGTCTCAAACACAGGCTATTGAGGCAGTGTTGATGCTTGGAGCTGTTGGTTTAGTAAGCAGGGAAAAAGGCTGATGTTTACCTCTTGCTGCCCCCAAACACTGCTCCACGTAACCTGCTGTGTCTACTGTTTCCCCACCAACCTGAAAAAGCCAGTGTGCAGAATTACCCATCTGCTGGTCTGCAGGCATGTAGTACAGCCCAGTATGTGAGATTAGGAGATCAAGGGAGTGTATGTCTTTCCTCACCCTGCCTGCAAGCTTGGGTTGTGTGTGTGTGTATTCTGAGTGTGAGCTAGGTCAATGTGAAAATATCTGGTAATTTGCCATGAGGTCCATGAGAGTAAACGTGCAACATAATGAGAAAAATACAACTGAGGAATGAATTAAAATGGAGCACATTCATTTAAGAGTTATGCCACAATTTGTGTTGTAATGATCCCCCTTTTACCAGGTTATTTCAGGGTAAACATCATGTAAATAGCAGACCATGAAATTAATCTTTTAACATTACTGTACATACCCTGAAGGGATAAGCAATGGGGGTAAAGTAATATGATGTACCACATTTCCATACAGGAGAGGTAGGAGGCAAGTAGGAATTTAGTTGGAGGGAAAAATGAAGATATGTCCAAAGCCATGTGGAATGTGCATAGCAACGCATTACACTGTCATGGTGGGGGGAGAGATTGCAGGCCCATTTTCACCAGGGGAATGTGCCAATTATTAGATAGTGTTCAGAACAAGCCGTCATGGATTAAAGCTTTGCAAGAGTCAGGATGCTCTTTAAATGAAGATAGTTTGATTAGCTTGTAGTCAGCTTTTCACCACTACCACATGAAGTTTGAGGCTGAACGGAGAGTTTTAGCGCTCTCCTACTGTATGTGAGCTCTGTTGGCAGGTCCTGTGCAAGGAACACATCCCTCTGGAGTGTGTTGAAGTTCATGCATTTGGACAAAATCACGTATGATATACAGCAGAGAAACAGCACTTTGTAGTTGACCACTGACAAGATCATTTTTGAATAATCAATCTTGGGGTTTTGGACAAAAACGATTTGCCTTGGACTGTGGGGTCTTCAGGTGTCTTGTTATGTTTGACCAACAGTCCAAAACCCAAATTTATTTAGTTTAGTTTACTGATAAATTAAACAGAATAAAAGAAAGAGACTGTTAGACTATCAAAGGACACAGTCATTCAAATATTGAGTCAGTTTTATTTCACAAAACAGATAAATCAACAAATTGATGTCCAGTCATTGATGAAGTATTGTGGCAGTGTTTAGTCTGTTGCTTGGAGGGTTTTACAGCATAGAGGGATATCCATGTATCAAAGGTATTGCTAGAAAAACCTCACACTAGTGGTAATAATAGAACAATAAATTGGATTTTTAGGTTTCAGTACTACGACTTCCTATGAACGATGAACATCATGTAGCATCTGTGCATGTGTAAGAGTGAGGAGTGACCCAACACTGAGCTGGCATTGTCTGTGTGTGCTATGTTTGTCATATTAGTTATATTTAATGTGAGGTTACTGTGAGGTTTTTCTGTCTGTCTAACTTCATGTGATTGTTTCACCATCACACGATATTTTCAATTAACTTTGTTCTTAATCACATTGCAGCCACTGGGTAGCAACTATAACATGTGTCATGAGGACAGTAAGTAATGTAATAAGAGCAAGACTATAAATCTGGCACATAGCACTTGCCCATGTAAATAAACTGCGGCCGTTAACTGTACCCATTAGCTTTTAGTGATTTCTTTTTCAAGACAAACATATTATTGACTAATGCATTTGTTTTGTATTATCTATTATTCATTGATTTGTTGTTTAGTCCACAGAATATTTTAATGTGGTTTACATTAAAAAGATTCATATCAAGCACCTTTTTATTTTTTGTTCACCAATAAAACAGCATCCTTGTGATTGGCAGTGATGTGAAGCGGCTTCTGTCTCGTCTTAGCTTCCAGGGAAAAGAGCATAAAAGCAAAAGAGAAAAACCGCTGGTATTACTGTGCTTTAAATGTCTTTTCCTCCAAAGTTAAAGGCCTCTGTTTTTCATCATCGCCTCCAAAAAGCAGACCAATCTTCTGACACCTGCATCAACCCTCTGATGTCGTCACCTCAAATTCACCCTGTTTTTATCTTTTGGTTTTGTTTTTTGGTTTGTTTTTTTGCTACTGTTATGGCAAAGATTAAAAGAACCATTTTTAGTGAATTCTGATTTGGCTCTTGAAGGAAACTGAGGTAAACAAGCACCCAAGCTATTGCTGCTGTGGTTTATCTGTCTTCTGATCCTCTGGTCCACCCACAGCGATTGTTGATCCGATTGCTACAGGGGCTGTCCTTTCACCATAATATTGTCAGGCGCCCATAAAAATGCCATTCTGCTAAATGAGATGCATTAGCCTTGTGGGAAACATACTCTTCATCAGCTCCCTTTTAAATGAGAGTGATTAACACATCTTCTTTAATAGTGCTTAAAGGAGAGGCTGCTTTCATTTTGGCCTGCAGTCAATTAGTCTCTTGGGAGATAATTCATCATTATCTTTAAGCAGTAAACTGTGGCCATAATGACAATGATATTTCACAATTCTTAAAGAAAACGCTTTAGACTTTTGATGAGGTCTTTGTGTTAATGCATCAAACAGAATGTTAGATTGCACGCTTTCTAAAATGCTGTCATCACAGCCTTTTCACCATCAGACAAGAAAGTCATTAGGATTCATCCTCTGAGAACCTGTAACATCTGCATCAAGTGTCATGTGACCATGTCAATAACTAAAAGTTTCACTAAAGAAATGTCGACCTCAAGGTGGTTTAAAAACAAAAAAAAAAAAAAAACAAAGTAAGGGGACCATGAGTTTCTGAGGCACATCATGTTTGAAATAGGGGGGGGAAATGGGAAAGTTTTACTTAAGTGCTTTAAAAAACAACAACAACTGGGTCACTGGATCATTTATAGTAGTATAAGCAGTTGTAGAGTCTGGCAGAAGAAACAGTTCTTGAGGATGCCTTCCAAATAAATTAAGAAAGCATGAAATACATTCTGTGAGCACAGGAAAAAATCTTCAGAACAATGAGAAGTCATCTCTGTTCGAGTCCCAAATAAGCATCAAACCAGATACAGTAGGAAATCCCCTGACAATGGAGTAAACCACAGGCCGGTAGTGTACATGTACAGGCTTATGTGAGGACATAAACATCGTGTCTGAATTGTTCGCTCAGTCAACATGGCACATTTTTAAATGAACATTTTAACATCTTTGTACCAGTATGCCCAGGCATTATGCTGTCAGAGTAAATGCACAGAGACACTGAAGTAAAAAAGAGTGTAGCAATTACTTCCAATTTGATGTCTGAAGGAACCAGATGTGTGGATGTGAACAGCTGGAAAAACAATGAGGGCTCATAACAATGGAAGAATCACTGGACAAAAGCTGCCAGTACATTTCAAGGAAATCTACCTCCTTCATGTCAACGCCAGAACCTTTTTTTTATGATATTTCAAATAATCCTTTTGCAGTGTAACTCTCTTGAAGGTCTGAATGCCAGCAAATACCAGCAATCAGAAAACTACAATCAACTCCACACACATTGTCTGCAACGTCATAAAACATAGGGCTGGATAAATAATTTTAAATTTGATAACACCACCTTTGATCAGATTCATGCCATGGTTACAGCCCACTGCTCCTCTACATAGAAAGTAATGGAAATTATATATTTTAGCACTTTGTCTTGTTTTTTTTGTTTTTTTTTATAAAATAATGCTCTTGTAATGGAATTATGAATGTGATGACAGTGATGATTGATAATGATGTGGTACTGCACAGAACAAGATGGCTGAAATTAAAATGTCAAGTTTTTATCTCATTTAGTTGTTACTAAATCAAATATTTTTGGTGGCACAAAAAGAGACATTTTCTGTCCTCATTCAAAACAATTTACCAATGATGAGCATTTATATAAAATAACTTATGTTGTGTACTCTGTGTGAACATTTTAAAGGAGAGCTACTGTATGTAAGTCCGGTCACTTTTCCTCTGTTTTTCTAACCCTCCTCTGGGCCATGTGCATTTGTTTTTAACAAAGCCGGAGAAAAAGCAATCCATGGAGCGCCGGATAACATTACAATGATTGGACATTTATATTTGTATAGTCTAAACCGTCACAAACAAAAGATTACGGATTACAGACTGTGTTTGTGGTGCGGTGCGCCGAGACGAGAGCTGGGACACCGAGGCAGTGGCCAAGTGCTGCACTGATGTTACAAGGCTGGTTTTCAGCCCAGAGACTCCAGGTAGAAGGCAGAGAGCCTCTATTCTCCCTTGTAACTTGTTACAAGTCATGTATCTGACCATCACAATTTGAAGGTAAAAATGTAGCATAGCCACGTGAAAATCCTGCATAGATTCTCTTTAAAATAACTAGAGAGCTAATGCTTCAGCGAACAAACCCTAACCATTGCTGTCAAACTGTTGGCATTTTGTTGGATGCATGATGTCAAACAAATTACCTAGTGCATGACACACAGCCATGACACATATACATGTGGCTGAGCTTGTGCAGTCACATTTGTTTGCTTTGTCTCATTCAGTTCAGTTGTCAACATCATGCCATTGCCAACCACAATAGGAAAACGTGTGTTGAGAAACAAGCAACACCCAGGTAATTTTGCTATAGTGGGCTAGATGTAAAATTTCCTGAGGCAGATGATGGATGATGTGCCTAATATGAACATGGTCAGTGCAGCAAAAACACAGTGGTACAAAACAACAGACTTCTTACCGTTACAGATTCATTGCTTGACTTATTAAAACTGGAGAGAGAAAGAGACAGAAGGAAAAACAAACAAACCAAAAAGTACAGTTGGCTGCTGGATAGAGATGGCTTTAAAGGCCTCGACAGAAAGCAGGCAGCATTCACAGGTGGGAGAAGTGCGCAGTAACAAGCAGATGGAAGTTGTTGTGTTTATTTCTTTAGTTGTAGTCCAGTGTGTGTGTGTGTGTGTGTGTGTGTGTGTGTGTGTGTGTGTGTGGGGGGGTTTTGTATTGTTATCAGTGACACAGGGTTGCTCCTTACAGTGGCCCACACCCCTGGGAGGAGGCCGGGTGGCATTTTCCCTTCTTTCTCTCATTTTCAGGTATTTCTTCCTTATCCAGACTTTGGACTTTGATATTTTTTCTACCAGTAGTGGTTGTTATTGTTTTTGCTGTTGGCAGTTATTAAGGCAGCAACAATGGTGGAAATCTAGTAACTTTGAGAAATTTTCAGAAGGACCGGTCCAAAAGTCAGTAAATGAGAAAATTCGACCGGGTTACGGTGGAAAGGCAGTGGGGTCAACAAAATAAATACCCCCTTGGTTTCCATGACCATTCAAAGTATGTTTAAGAGCAGTCTGGTCATGATGACTTTGCTACAGTGATAATATACACTTTTATATCATCTAAATTTCCAAATAGTTGTGAGTTTGCTGCCAGTGGAAATAGCCTAATTGGTACTAGCACACTCTCAGCAGGACTTTTAACCTTTTTCTTTTTTTTTACCACTAAAAAATCCTGAAGCATATTGTAGTAGCACAGAAATAATGAAAGAACCTCATACTGCAGAGAAGGGAAAGAGAAGGAGCAGTGCAGGGTCTCTGATATGGAAGACAGCTCATAGAGAAAAGCTGACATGTTGCTGTCTTCTCTCAAGACTTAAAACTCAGCACGGCAGCAGGGGTCTGCCACTGGCTACTCTTCAACAGAACCGTGTCAGTACAATACAGACAATATTCTCGGCTTCTGCAAGACTCTCTTGTGATTTGACTTTGATTGCAGTGATTTATAAGGGAGCTCCCAGACCAAGTCACCTCAACTTCAACTTACATGGGAATGATGTTTCCGTCTCTAGATCCAGTGATATTATAAAGCCAGGAGAGATCATTTTACTCATTAGTCAGGTGAATTTTGTTATTCAATGCTCTTTTCTCTGACAGTGCAGTACCCATTTTTTGCTGTTATTGAAATAATGAAGTGTTATGTCTCAACAGTCAGCAGGACTAAAGGGTAATGCAGTACCCTTTGGTCCTGCTGACTGAGTCATAACATTTTTCTACGTCTCCTGCTCTTTACAGATGCCAATAGTGATTCTGAATGTTTGTTTGAAATTATAAATAATATTCAACCAATACAAAGCAGTAGCTCCTGTTATAGAAGCTGTATTTTGTGTTAAACTTTTAGTGTGTGTGTGTGTGTGTGTGTGTGTGTGTGTGTACTGTTGAGTACATGCACAGGTACTGTATAGGTAAAATAATCATCATCACACATTTGAGCCACACATGTTGATCATAAGAGCATTTTTCAGTAGGTTGTTGCTGTACACTGACCAAATGTTATATTTTAGATAGATTTTGTGTAAATGGTTTAATTTGAAATGCTATTCAAATCCCTGGTTGTAAAATCTAAATATTGTGGGAAAATGTAATATACCGACATACTGTTTTTAACTACATTGCTACCTTGAACCCTGAAGCTCTGCCATTTAACTGCATTGTGCTGGAAATTAGCCCTGGGTAGCCCTTTTTTGACCGGTCAGTTGCTTTTTGTATAATTTTCTATAGCAGCCATATTCAAGTGTGTGCTCACATGCAATGAAGTCCACTCCACACTTATCTCTTTGTATGTTCAACTTGATGTTTCGAAGTATTTGTGAAACGTGACTGTTGATGCCACTGCCTTGCTTCTTCGGTTCTACAGCTTCCTCGTACATTTTTGTAAGGCTTGTGCCCTGAAGCTGGATATAAGCCTCTGCAGAGAATGACTTGGAGCTTTGAGGGCTTATAATGGACGAGTAACACATCTAATGTCTGTGTTTTGATGGCACCACATGTGTGAAGTTAGTCTTATATCAAATGATTCTATTAAGTGTCTACTACTTCACTTGTCCCTTATGATTTGTGGAGATTTTACAGATAATCTTGGAACATACGGAGGATTCTTGTTTCATATTGCACAGCACATTTAAAAAATTGTATAACTGGCATCTAGCATAATATGATTTTGTGTGTGTGTGCTTTAGGAGGTCGTGGTTTAATCAGGTGGAGAGCAAAAATAAATGAGAGCAGAACAAAAGGGTGAACTCTACAACATCAGGTCAAAGCCTAGTATATAGTAGCTGGACTGTGTTGTAGACTATTTGCATTAGGTCAAGTGTCAACCGGATTCAACCTTTTATCTCTTTTCTTTGCTACTCTCTTTGATCACACACACAATACTTTCATAGAGCTATATTCATTTTTTTTTTTTTGGGTGGGGCCATCAGAACATGGAAGAAATGTCAGCATAGAGAGGAAAGTCAGATGTCATGCAGGGTGAAAATATGCCCTTATTACTCAGTCAAATGGCCTTTGGTGACTAATGATGTAACTTGATCAGTCAGTCAGTTTCTTACTGTAACAAGAGTAACTGCGTAAAGTTGGCGACTAAAGTCTGGTAGCTGACTGAGGGTAGTGTGAAATGGGGATGAAGCAGTGGGGGCTGTGGAGACTGGCTGGAGGCTGCTGCTGTGAATGTACACACAGAGGGAGAGATCTTAGCAATAACTCAGAGACAAGTTATTAGAAAGAAGAGATGTTCGTCTTTAGGGAAGACCATAGAGGTGACTGAGCAGTCGGGCAATGAATGTAGAGTCGGCCTTGGTATTTCGACAGGGGTGTTGATGAGGTGATGAGCAGCAGGGGTGGAGAGGTCCCTGGAGTAGGGAAACACAGGGAAATAGACTTAAGCTGCAACAGACCAACCCATTTATCGTGCTGGCCCCTCCATTGTGTTCCAGCAAAAAAGCTATGGAATTACAAAACACATTTGCTTATTCTGAAAACCAATTTTCAACTTGCACTGAAGCCTGCTGCCTGTGCTCAGAGCCATATACTTGCATGATAGTATCCCAAGGGAGACCTGGCTTGATATGGGTGCTTGAAGTGAGGCCATTAGCTATGGTGCATAGAAGTTGCCACCCACACATCATCACTTTAGGGCTGACAGTAGATTTTCTGGGGAAAAAATTACTCAAGAGAAATTTAACATCAGTGTCTTAAGCTCCATAATGTCTGATGTAGCCCCATATCATATGTGCACTACAGTAGGTCTGTGTCAAGACATTAAATGTGGCAGTGTGGCAGTAAAGCAGATTTAAAATGAACAGCATGAGTGGGTGAAATGCTTTGACTGTCTCCAGTTTAGCTGAGATAGTAGCTTTGGATAAAAACTGTGTGCTTTTTTCTTTTTTTTTAAATCCCAATATCAATCCATTTCTTTGTTTGAATAAAAATGTGCATCTCCAGTCAACATCGTATGTACAGTGGCCACATGATTTGTAAAATGTAACCTCTGTGGAATTTGAGTTTGAGCTCAGGACAGTTAGCTGACTGTTAACTTTTTAGTGCATCTAAAGATGGCAGAAATAAACTGATCTTAGCTCCGGTGTTTGCTGGAGATATATGATCTCTGCTCTGAGATGTGAAGCTGTGGATGTTGACGGAACAGTTTGTGTCCCTGCTGGGGAGCTAACGGTAACTAGCAGCTGTCTGCAGATATTAGGCTCATGTCTTGTGAGTACAAATGGTGCAGATGAATCAGGGAGCAGACCAGTTTCTGTCCTGTCTGTGCTCAAAGTGCTCAGTAAAGTGGAAGTTTTTAGTGGTGCAGGTTTTTATTGGGCATGCAGGCCTAAATATATATTGATGTAATGTTCTAGTTGTTAAGCATCTGCTATTGATCAGAAGTTCTAAATTGAAAATGTGTTAACAATTTGGTTCATAATGTGCACTTTACACAGTTTTATATTGTAGGAAGTTACTGAATCTAGAATCGATTTAAGTTGTCAGAAATGTAATCTGGTGTGAGAAATGTTTTCCAAACAACAGCTGAATGCCACAAAGCTGAGCTAAACTCCCTGTAAAATCAGAACAAAGAGGCAGGATCACACATCAAGCTGGGCTCTTTCTTCTTTTGCTTTGGTTTCTGTTTTTATTTCTTTACCCTTTCCATTTCCTCTCTTATTCTCATGAGCTGACATGTGAGTTAGACAGCAGTGTGAGTCACCCAGTGTCATGTCCTTAGCTCTCTGGTTCACTCTTTTTCTTCATGTCACTCTCAGCAGCTCACTCTTTTCTTTCTGTGATGTCTGGGGCACGTAACTCCTACGCAGACCTTCCTACCTGTCTTCACAGGCAGACATTTGAAACATATGGTTTTTACAGAGTGGCTCTGTTTGACTTTCCCAACAACAATTAGTTAAGTTTAGCACTTGATATCTCTTGACGCCTCCCCCCCTGTCTCCCTGTGACCACAGTGAACCATTCATGGAGCCTTTTGTCGTCCCAGTATTGAGTCTCTCTCTATCCCACAGCAGCCTCAGGCACATACGTCGCAGACCTGTTTCCAGAGGAATGTGAGATAGTTTGTCGCAGTTGATTACCGCATCCCCAACCCTGTCTTCACCTCAGTGCATGGCACCCAATGGGCTTTCACCCTCCTTTTCAACTCACTGGGTGGTCTGCAGCACTGACATGTCTAACTTGGTGGAAATGACTCTTCAAGGGCTGAGAAAGCCCTTAGAGATGATGCCTTTTTTCTTTCATGAGAATTCCTCCTGTCAGTGTCACAGTTAGTCAGAGAGCAGAGAAGAGCTAAGGTCTGAAACACACAGAGCTGTCACCTTCAAAGGCAAAGTGTTCTTGAGGGTTCATCCAAAGCTGTACTGACCACCCTGACTTGAGATCGGAAGGACCAAGATGAACCAGTGTGAGATTATTTGTCCTGTTTGTCATTAAAATGTAAATCTATTCAAGTACAAAATCACAGTATTTGTTACATTTGTTTTCATCACCAATTTTGATCTTTGTAGCTGTTAGGGAATTAAAAAGACAAAGAAACCTCTAGGTGCTCTGTTCTTGTTATTTTTAAATATTTGGGTTGAAAAGAAGACTCCAGTCTTTTTGTACAGCTCTTCCTGCCTCAACATGTATTCTCTCTGTGCCTTTTGAACTTTTTCATCTTAATCTATTACAAAAAAAAGTGTATGTACTGTACTTCAGTGCTGTACTTCAGAGTACTGGGGAAATTTTACTTTTGAGAATCAGCTCAATACATTTTTTTGGGGGGGGGGGGGGGTTGGTGGGGAATAAGTTTCTTTAGTCTTTAGTTTTAGTCTTTTAGCTCAATTAAACAATTCATTCTAGGTTTACAACATGTGAAGAGCTGATACGTTGTTAAAACCTTTTCTCAAATTAATTTCTATAAGGATTAATTTCACAAATGGACAAAAGACATCCCTCTTCAAAATATATAGAATGTGTATTGATGTGAAAGCCTCAGCCCTCTGTTTTTCTAAGTAAGATGAGAGACCTTCATGTTAACAGGTTACCTATGAAAATGTTGTATTCCTGTTTAATGGAGTGAATTTTAACCGCGCACTCACACTCAAAGCTTCATGATCGCCTGCAGGCGCTCTGGTCACTGGCGTCATGCTGCTTGCCACCTCTAGCAGTGGGCGGGACTTTCAAGCTATCTTTTTCTTGATGTCTCGTTAAATAAACAGGGACACATCATATTGCTCTGGAGACAGCAATAATTAGTTTTCCCTCCATCTTCGTCTTCTCTGTCAATTTCTCCTGCTGTGAGAATCCTGGTCTGCAACTGGCTGCTGTTTCAGCAGCATTGCTTTCGTCGTAAGCATTCATTGAAAATGAACGACTCCCAGCTGCTGGTGACGCTCATGAAAGTTTTTGTGAGTGCCCAGTAACTCTTGCAATGATTTCTTCATTTGGCCACCTCAACATGGCTCATAAAAGTTGGCTGGGAGGCATTGGTAATGTTTGCCAAAAGATCATTGGCATCAACTTGAATCTTCTAAACCATGTCTATCAATTTAGAGCCACCCAGAGGGTAAAGGTCATTCTGGTAGACCCTCATCACCTGCTCCATGCAGGAAATGGATACATTTTGCGTTGGAAGGCCAAATCAAAGAGATATTTGAGATCATTTGTTCCCTCAGCTGCTGTATTCAAAACAAGCTTTGCCCCCCCCCCCCAACCATCCATCCTCATTCATTTTTCGTTATTCAACTGATAAGCATTAATCGATCACCATCCAACGTTTGCACCTTCAAGCACTTCGCACAACCTTTGCACTTTGAAGGTAGCCAAGTTGAACCACCTGTAATATTGTAATAATTATATAGGGTTAAGGTGCTGTTAGGTCCAGCATAAAAGAGAGCAGTGTTAGCCTTGCTAGTAACAGGAATCACTGTTGACATTAAGTAGTTTTTATGTACTTTTTTTGTTTGGTGGGTATAAATGATCACAAATGGAGGATGTTGGCCTAATAAGCTCTGCTAATTTGCATGTTTTTATTGTTAATATTTAGCCACACAAACCTCATTGTTTTTGTTCGTTGGTCCACACATTTCTAAGAGTTCCCCAACCACACATAAACAGAAACACACGAGACAAATTTACACTGTACGCAGCACAAGAGCCAGTATAAGGTCGTAGACTGCTACGGAGAATAACGTGGAACAGACTAAAGACGTCTGTATATATTTCTTTGTTTCAGCATTGAATTTAGAAGAAAGAGGTCTCCAGTGGGATGCTAATGTTCCTAGGTCTGCTGGATTTAAAAGGGAGGAAGTTGTTTACCAACACATTAGCCATACACTGTTAGTGTAAATTTCTCTTTCTATCCCCTGGTGGCTTCAAAGCAACCAATGCAGCTTTAGTGTTTTACAATGGTGATTTGGTGATTTATTTGCTGAGAGGATACTGTAAAACCGCCTCTCAACCTTTGTCGTACACAACGTTTGACAAATGATAGATGAGCTGAAATGCATTTACACAAATTTCAGTGGTGCTAAGTACTGTATACCATGAGGACTCATACAGTAATAAATTTAGTCTTTCTCTGGAACTTGATTTTTAACTTCTCTGTCATTTTCAAAAGAAATGTCTCATAACCATAACTGTAGCATTCAGAACTTCAGAAGTGGGGATAATAATGTTCTCTCTGCTGTAATCACACCCTTTGGACCTTTATAGAAAATGTTATACTTACATTCATGGTCAAAAACTACTATAATAGCCTCCCCTATTAAAGGCCGTTATTTTAATGCCTCTGCATAAACCACAGCTAGGACCACAGGGATTATGTTCTCATGTTGTCGTGCTGTCTGCCCCATTCCTGTTGACATGATATCTCAGGAAACCCTTGAGGGAATTTCTTCAAATTTCTTCAAAACATCACTGTAACCTTACAAACACATTTCTTTTCTCAAAATGCAAGAATTTTTTAAACTAATTATGACAAAATACACCTAATACAGTTTTTCTAAGTTCTTCAAAGTCTTATTAGGAGTCTGGAAGTAAACTTCGACTTAACAAGAACTGAAGTGGTAATCCTAGTTACTATATCACTCAATTAATGTCAGTTACGGGAAAGAATAAAGAGTCGTTAGATATTGAATTACAGTCTTCTGATATTCAGTTAATCATCATTCACAGAAAATTTGCAGAAGCTATCGAGCAGCTGGTTTAACAGCGGGCTCTCCTTTTGAAAAATCTACCTTTTGGAAGTTTAACCAACATCGAACCTCAGTATGTACAGTGGTAAAATGTTTGGCATAAATCCTGATAATATTCTGTCTCTTGAATTTCCACTTGAAGTGCCACCACTGCAGTCTGCCAGCCCCATCTAAGTGAAGCAGCTGGTGCCTTGCAAACAATCAATGAAAAGATGTGGCCAGCAGACTGCCACAAGGACCTAGCTAGCCATTTCATTAAGTTAAAAATCAGTGAACCTGGAAACTCTATCATCCGCTATTTGAAAAGCCAATTATTCTTAGTACACAGTACAATAATTCTTTATTACCACGCAACAGTCATATCTTCCTCAAGTGCTCTCACAATAATAGTTTTGCAAATGTTGCCAATCTGTTTTCCATCTGCTATCGATTGAAGTGTCATTTAGGCAGAGAGTGTATTTGTGCGCAATGGATAAATATTGGTATAGTATTTATCATGCCGTGCCCATTTTATATGGTGTTGAAAGAATGTGTGGGCCAATTCCTGGTCATGTCTGCCGTCTTTGTAATTATCAATTAGACTTTATTTCCCAGTAGAACAATAACCAGCTCCCACATTGTGTGGTGAAAGACCCTGAACCAGCTACTGTGTAAGAACAAAGGATAATCTGAGTACTAAAGCTGCTGTGACACTCACACTGTGAGGGACAAATGATCAGCACATGTATTATATGATTTTTATATGCAAATATATGCATAATGCAGTATATATGGGAATTGATTGAGGGTTACCTGTATTTTTTTTTTTTTTTTTTTTGCTGTTACACCTGATCAAAGTCCTTTCTGTAAAAAGCCTGTATCTGTGTATGGTACATTCTGCTTGTACAACTACAATCAGACAGCTAAGGTTAATTAGATGACACATGATATATGGTCTGGTCTCAGACCTCACTATGGTTCCTCATCTTTTGCCCCATCATTCATGCTTTGCACAGACCTTAGCACCATTAAGCTGACTGAGACTCTCTGCTCTACTTTGAAGGGGTCCCTGAGGCACTCTGAATGAAGCACAAACTCATCACTTTCTTTTCAATAAAAAGAGTCCTGATATATAATGTCTGTCAACTATCTGTGCTGCTTGTTTCTGTTTAGTAGCACAGTGGATGGGTGTTTTTTTTTTTTTTTTTTTAAATAATCAATGCTTAAACAATTGAAATACAACGATGTTCAGGTACACCAGGGGAACTAGTCTGATTGAATCTATTTTGAAACAAGTGTTTCAACAGTATTTTCTCTCTGAGCCTCCCATGTGATCAAATTTGTATAGTTTTCAGGGTAACATGACAAACAACTAAATAAAAACACAGAACAGTGGGCTAGTGGTACTGCTTTTATGTCAGTTGCCAATATCTGAGTCACCACAGGCATGTCCCAGATACAGCAGGGAAAATGAGTATTGAACGTGTCAATGTTTTTCTCAGTAAATGTATTTCTAATTGGGCTGTTGACATGAAATTTTTAGATGTCAGTAACTAACCAAGTAATCCACACATACAAAGAAATTAAAACGTATGTCCATAAATCATGTGTACTAAAGTGAAATCACACAGTGAACAGGTATTGAACACATGAAGAAAGGTGGTGCAGAAAGGAATGGAAAGCCAAGAAAGCAGCTGAAATCTGTCAGTATTTAGACAGTAATCCTGTCCCCTATGAGTGCAAATTAATATGAGCTGGTTTTGTCCTGATTGATGGCCTATAAAAAGGTTTCTCATTACCAAGGTGTCACACAAGAAGCATCTTATGATGGGTAAAAACAAAGAGCTCTCTCAAGACCTTCACAACCTTATGTTGAAAAACATACTGACACCACTAGTTACAGATTTGTTTCTAAACTTCTGAGTGCACCGTTGGGGCTGTTATCCAACAGTGAAAAGAATATCATTTCACCATAAACCGACCATGACCAGGTGCTCTTTGCCAGATTTCTGAGTCAAAAGAATGAAAGAAAGAGAGTTTTAGAAAGACCTGGAATTAGCAGGTACAGTTGTTTTTTTCGCCGCATGCTCACCATGCAAGACATGTTGACATGTTCAATACTTATTTTGTCCACTGCTTGTGTATAAAGAAACATAAATGAAAAGAAGAGAAATTTTCATCTTCAGTGTGGGGGGCAAAGAAACCCGCCATAGTCTGCAGATTTTACCTTATAGCACACTTCAAATGAAAACATCCTAAATTTACATTGACAGAATGGTACTTAACAAATTTGTCTCATACAATCTGCCATAAATTTGTAATTTTAATCAATCAGTATGTTTCCAAATGCCAATTCATTTAATATAGTTGTGTACATTTTCCAGTTTATCATTTTAAGAGGATGACAGGAAAGTTTTGCTATTAATTATGCAGCGTTTACACTAGTGGCTGTCTACTTAAATGGGCCTAAATAAAGATGTGTTTACCAACTTGACAAATATTTACACAGATCTGTCCATACCAATACAAATCATATATGGCCTTTTTATTGGCTGTAATGATTTCAGTTATTTCAAAAGTCATTATGGGTACATTTATGGTCATGTATTAATTTTGATTACAGTATAATCCATTGTCAGTTGCGTGTGTGCATCATTGTTTACTGATTGTTTAATTCAATTTGTACCATTTCATAGCTGCGACCCTCAGGAGAAGTTTATTGTGTTGAGAATCCGACAACACTTTCTATTGTCTACTACTGTTATCACTGCTAACCTTCAGTGGCTCAATACTCTGCTGTCTCAGCTGGCAATCGCTGTGGTCCAGTGAAAGCAGTAGCAGACTCAGCCACTGGTTCATTTTGTTTCTTTTCCTCAGTGGTGGCTCACATAAGCACACATTGACTTGACAATGTAATTCTCCAATGACACACTGAGAAGTCATTTTGTGGTCGATTAAAATGCAGTTCTGTGCACAAGAGCCGCCATAGATGTCACTGGTTTCCTTGAGGTGGCGAGAGGGAAATTAAACCTATTTCAGTTGAGCTCCTGTTGGAGTTCTCCCACTGTGTACTGATGTCGGAGGAAAGGCAGAGGTATCTTCAAACTGGGAACACAAGCGCACAAAAATATTACATTTTACAGAGACACCAGCTTTCCTGCCTGATACATAAAAGTATGGTTAAAAATTTAAGAAGTTTTCCTCTAACAAAGAAGTACAGTCTTTACAGGTACTTTTGTAAGACAGAAAAAATTAGACCACTCTAGTTTTGCACTAACAATCCTCAGTTGTGAATGAAGCTGTTCTGCTTCAGCTGTGTGTTACTCACTGAGGTGAATAAATCAAAGTTTGCTGACAGGAGCCAGGCAGAGAGGGGGAGGGAGGACACCTCACCCTGATCAGAGGCAGTGTATCTGCAGACTTCTGCAGGGCAGGAGGTACAACCTGTGTTACACCTCCTGTTCTGTAATAGTGTGTGTCTGTATGTTGGGTACCATTTGTTGAATGAAGTGCGAACAACACTTGCTTGTTATAAAATAGGGCTGAAACAGGAGCCCTCTCAGTCACAGTAAAATGTTACAAAGTTGGACCAAATGAGACACAGTGGTGCAACATCATTGTCGCCTTGATGTGTTTTAAGGTTTCCCTATAGACAACCAAGCAGAGGGATGGATTTAATATGAGCCTGATGAGACTTATGGCAGCTGGGAGGATCAGGAGTGTTGCCATACATAAACTCCTCTTCGCTAATGTTTACAATTACAGTGGTAGCAAATTGGAGATTGGTGGCCAGTTTGCATATCAAATGATGCTGAGGAGGAACTCTGGCTTTGGTGCACTGGGATGTGTTTACTTACCAAACAACAGTTTAATTGGGAAAATAATTTTCCAGCTGCTGTGGATTTGAGGCTGAGGGTGTGTGTGTGTGTGTGTGTGTGTGTATATGTATATGTGCCTTTACAGTAATCAGTACCAAGCTCCTAAATAATTAAAACCAGCCAAGGGGAAATTAATGGACCTAGCTTGTTACTGGGCTCCATCACGATAAGACCACCAACCACACGGCCTCTTCAACAGAGGTATCAGGATTCACTGTTTGTGACAGTTACCATTCTGTGTTCTGATGCCTAATTGATCCTCATGGAGACTACCTGCAGAGAGAGCTTCTCACAAAGTGCAGGAACTGTAGAAGTATTGACAAAATGTTGGGGAGATTCAGATGGAAGTACACATACTATTGAGTAGGACAGGCTTCCTTCGGGCAATGCTGATACTCGATCAATGTCATGGTATGGGTTGGAATGAATCGGATGCAGCCTCACACTTCCCAAATGCCTGTATTCATTAGAAAATGTAGCTTTGACATTATCTGCCCCAAATGTAGATCGACACTGAGGAGTAGACTGTGTAGGTAAAAGCACTAATGAATGTATGCTATTGAATAGTGCTCTTTCATCCTTTTATTTTGTGTGTGTGAGAGAGAAGGGAGAGTTACTAACTAAAAAACAAATTGGATAAGACATCCAGTACAAGAAGGATTGAAAGGGCAGAAAAAGCTACAGTATCCTCAAATTCAATATGTAGATGCCCCCAAAGGACCTGAACCATTTCCTTTTTAAATACTTACCCGGCCCACTCATGCTTACTAGGATATAAAAAAACTGTTTATTCTTTACCAAATCCACTGTCCTAACAGGTGCTTCCTCTCCACTTCCTCTTCCCCTCTGATCTTTCCTCCCCTGAGTCTCCCTGTGGCGGAGGAGCCATTAGAAAGTGGGCAGATGCACTTTGTCAAGGTGGCCATGCAGTCCTCTACCCTTCAGGCTGAGTCTGGCTGAGCTGGACCTGCACAGGAAAGCAAGGACAGATGGAGAAGTGGAGGGAGTAGAAAAGATCGAACAGAATAGATATCAGAGGAAGGAAACATTTGGTAATGAGAACAAAAATGAAAAGGACATAGATGGATAGGTGCGCTCAGCCCAAACTATTACTCTTGTGTGGCACATCTGTAATTTTCCTCGTCTATAAATTGAAAGCCGCTTGTGTTTGCATCAATTATGAAACGTAGTTACAGATAACCTTTGCCTTTATTTAAAAACAATTATCCTTCTGTTATCTCAGATGTTGTTATCCTTTAGAGAAATTAAATTAAAACAAATGTCCTTTACCTTTCTGCTGAATTCTCAAAGATTAATTATGTCCCCGTGTTGTCAGTTGACCTCTTGTGTTTATTAATTAGAGCACAAAAACATTTTGTTACAAAGTGTCACATTTTTATATTTAATCTGAGTTCTAACACATTCATCAATATCAAATGTGCTTCGTCTATAACATACAAAATACAGGTGCTGGATATTTTTTCAATAATTGCATTGTGAATATCATCCTTTTGAATATCAGTACTCTGGAGGAAGCTCTGTGATAGAAGCTGCATGAGGCAGTGTTGAAACATGGTCTCCAGCCCCAAAGGAAAAGTTTCAATGACATATACAGCAGAATGACTAGCTGCCTCTCTGTCAGTGCCAGTTGTCAGAGCAATCAAGCACCCAGCTGGACTATCATTTGGTGCCACTGAGGTGGTTTCAAAAGTAATAGGATTTCTTGCCCTGCAGAAACACACCAGTCCTCCTGTGTGTGTTTGACCAAGAGGTATGGAGAGGCATGAGGAAAGGAAGTCCAGCACAATGTGAGACTTTCACACTTTTACTTCCAAATCATATTTTATGGCTTTTTTCCTCTTTTCTTTCAATCACCCCTCCCCCCCACTGACATTCTTTGTTATGTGGATTACAAATACAGGCTCGAGTGTGTAACAGGTGCTGGTGTGACCGTGTCTTGCTTGTTGTTCTCTTAATCTATTTCATTTGTGCATGAGCACACCACTGAAGGACTTCTTAACATTGTTAAGGTGCCCATTGTAAAACACGAATGCACAAACACACACGGATACACATGCTCATGGCATACAAAACACAAATAAATTGCACAGTCATGCTTAAGGGAAATGCAATTTATTAACACTGTATTACTGTACATAATAAAAGCCAGCCCGACTGACATCTATTGAAAAATTACAGCTTGGAGGCATGCTCTGCCACACAGCATCTGTTGGGCAAATAATAGAAACAAGTTTGGACACTCAGTGGGTGATATAGTGGTGAATGTGACCTGCATGCCAAGAGCAAAACTGTACCTTTTTTAAGCATAATCTTTGCCACTATGGCTGAGTCCTTTAGACATAAACCCCTGTGCAGTGTAGTATAACATTCTGCAAATGTATTGCTGAAAGAACTGTACCATGACAGAGAGGATGGGGATGGCAGCGAAAGGGTTTGTTAAAAAAGCAATAAACAAATCAAATACAGTACATTAGTGCTGAAAACAGTAGACTGCATTGCTATTTTGTATTTAGTGATGGTGGGAAACTTATATTCATTCGTATTAATATACGATTTGGACAAGTTTAAGTACAGGATTTTTTTTTCTTTTCATCATAGTACTCTCTTGATTACCTTGTAGTGTATATTTGATGCAATGATGCAATTTTAAGGTTTGTTATAAAAAATACTGTGACAGCAACGTACCTGCAGGTAATTGTTAGGTGGATGTGGTAAGCTCCTTTTACATGGCCTGCTCTGGATAATTGCAGTCAATCATTGTTGCCCTTTTGAGCTGAATTAGACAGATCTTTATGTGCCTCATCACACAATCAACCAAATTAGTTTAGGCATTGGTGTCAACAATTGCCTGATGAATTAAAAACATTACCTATTTTGATGTTAGGGTATCTGCACTTTTCTGCAACTAATACCAGATAACAGGAAAGTGTTAAAAATGTTATCTGATATTAAAGGAGGGCGACCTCAAAGATGTAGGGTGTATCTGCTTTAATGCTGTGGGAATCCCTGGGTGATGTTGTGCCACTTGGAAAATGAAGACTTGGTGAACTAAGCATTGCCTCCAGAAAGGGTCACGGATTGGTCATGTGTGTCGCTGTTTCTTTGAAGAGGGGTGATTGACTGCTGGTGAAATGTAGCGGTATGTGTAAGCATCACATCACAGTCTCCCCAGGGTGGTGGAGCTCACTCACTGTGAAGCATCTCATTGATGCTAAACTTAGATCTAAAACTCTGTCGATCTGCTTCTCCTGTGTATCGCCAGTTGAAGTGGGAAGGTGCCAAGTGGGGACACCCATTGGGAGGTGTACTGGGTGGTACACTGTTGACCTGCCTGAGGGGTCTTTATTGAGCTGGCTGCAGAGCCTCTGGGATTATGGCTATGGGGAGAAACAAGAGTAAGCAGAGCGGACCGCATGTGTTATGTCTCTTGCTACATGGATTGGAAACTTGTCTATCACAAGCAAAAATGCTGTGAGTGATCTTATTGGAGGAGCCGCCACTTTACACGTCTCAGTTACCATGAAAGGCTCAGTCTATTCTCAGACTCTGTTCCCCCCCGTTGAACTGTGAATTCCACAGACTCCCATCTGTCCTTCAATTCAAAGTACTAGAACCGAAAAATTCAAACCTACTTTTGTATCTGCAGTGTTCACCATCCTCAGTAACACTCTGACATGCACTTCACCCGAGTTGTCCTTACCGCAGTGGAAAGAAGTGTGTATTGTCTTTCATGACTCTGCACAGGTGACAGCTGTTGCAGGAGACATTATGTTTTCAGGTTGTGATTAGTCTTTGGTGGTCAAAAAAAAAAAGAGCAGGTCAAGATCAGTGTGACTTCATGTCTGTTTCATACATTTGTACATGATATATCAAGAATGCTTGAAAGGAATTCCAGCGCATTCGGCACAAGCATGTACTTGGGATGAAGTGATGACAATTTTGTGGTCAAAGTTAAGGTCGGTGTGACCTCACAAAAACATTTAAATCATGAGAAACTCATAAGAGAAATGAGAGTATGAGATATTTAAGTACAATTTCATTTATTGTGGACAGAAGGATCAGACTCTTGCACATAGACCCCAACAGGAAGTGGATCACCATGGATACAGTCCACAGGTTTAAGGTCCTTCCAATTAGAACAATCTTCCCCCGGAGCCGAGACACTGGTGGTGGTGGTGGTGGTGAGGAGGAACGGAGCATCTTCATGTAAGGGAAACTGTTGATAGCATGGGTTAGTTGGTGATGGTTACATGGCTTATATAGGTGAAGTGGTGGTGAAGGGATGGAAGTGATCACAAATCCTTTATGCTGCTCTCAAAAGAATAATTTTAACATTTGAGAGCTTACAGGTGATTGGCTGAAGGCCACGAGGTAGGGTTGTGATTGGATGAAGACATGAATGCGAGGGTGCAACTTTGATAGTGGGAAAATCTTCAGTAAAGCTTCATTTGTGGCCTTAATGTAAGAATTTATCCTGTAATTATGGTCAAGACACACTTAACAGCTTCTTATTAAGTTCCTTCAAAGTCTTCACTACATGTGTTGTGAGTCAGACGTGGATGGAAAGTGCAATGTGATTGGTTGGCAGAGGCATATTGCAGAGCACTAAGTCAATGTTGAAAGAAAAAAGTATACTAATGCAATAGTCAGTCAACTGAAAAGTAATCTGTAAATGGTAATGCAAATTTTTTAAAAATATTTATTGTTACAAATTATTAGTTCATGAACTGAAAAAATACCTGACAGATTGATTGATAATGAAAAAAATCATTAGTTGTAGCCCTGTAGTTTTTACTGTCGGGTATAATAAATTTTACCTTGTCCTCTGTCCAATTCTCTACTGACAAAAGATTAATGGATAGATGGATGGTACAATAGTGGAAAAGTCTTGCACCTAATTATAGACTTGCCATTATCTGCAGCAGTACGAATGGTGAACTAAACAGTGCTGACCATTGCTGAACAGAGTTCTTCTTCATTTTCTGCTTGGATGCACAACACGTATAACAGAGGAGGCTTGAGGAGATGAGGGGGTGAACGAGGACAAGATGCTGACAAACCATTGCTGCTTTTCGCTCACATTCACATTTCAATTCATTCATTTAATTAAGCAGTGCTCTTGGTCTTATTTGTAAATTCATCCAGGTGACACTCCACTCCTTGCAATCCCTTTGATCAGGATGGAGGGATAAAAAATTGTCACTCGACCCTTTTATCTCTACCATGACATGTGAAATGCTGCAACATTTTAAATGTGATCATGCTCTGTTGAGATCCCCAAGGCTACACACCAATGCTGAATGGTCTCCATGGTGCTGCCATCACATTAGCTCCTACAAACTCACTCATGCCTCAGCAGATTTTTGCTTTATTAGTAAAGCCGGACCTGCAGGAAACAAGCACCGTTGTGTCCCAACCTTATTTTCCTGAGTGTTCTTTGCCTCTGACTTGGATTCATAGCCCACCTGCCCTTTGAAAAGCAGTAATGAATAAGTGGATTGTGACTGTGGTGCATGTAATCCCACATGTCCTATACAGAAATAAGCCCTTTTTTACACCACATGTTTCCACTGTCGTATCAATTTACAATATTGATGGAACAATGCCATCATTTTAATTAGGGCCTGTAGTAGAGAGAAAATGTGCGTTGCTATCAGGGATTCAGTATCTATGTTTTGTATGTTGCAAGTTGACAGCGTTGAGCTTTTGAGTTGGATATTGTGTGCACTAGGAAAAAGATGAACAAAATTTGACAAGTATACAGTACACACAGTATACACAACAGTATATGGGGAAATGGGCGTTGTGTCTTGCTGTAATATAATAGACAGTAATTTCTCAGTCATTTACAGTTACTGTACTGGATCTTGCTCTGCTGTTGGACAGATTAAATGCATTGGCACACATTAGAATCCCTGCTACATCAGGTCAGCCAGCCCTGGTTGGATTTATAAACCCAATGTAAAACACTGAATTTGGTTTATTGCAGATCTTTACATCCTCCTAGTCATAGCTACACCAAGGGAATGCAAGACATTTACACTTGATAAAGCCAGTGAGAAACCTTTTCTTCAGCTTCCGCTGTATTGGCACTGTGTTTGAACTTTGTTAACTCAGTTTTAACTGCCGTCAATTGATCCGCTCTTTGAGGATTTCCTCCAGCAGGAGATGGAGCTCTGTTCTCACAGTTCCTGTCTTCAGTAGCCAGTGGCCCTTGGCTTGGAAAGCTTCAGTGAGTGGCTATAGCCTTTCTTCCTCTTTGTCTTCTTTTATGGTGGCAGCAAAGGAGCCATCCGACTCTCAAACTTTTCTCTCCTGCTCCCATTCATGCAACCTGCTGCTTGCTTGCTTGCTGTGTGGCACCAGGAAGTGCACCTCACCCACCAACTCTGTCATGGGTGTGCCATCCGCCTCGGCCAGATGCCCAGGGGCCAGTCATCCCTATTTGTCACAGCTGGTAGCTGACAACCTGTTCCACTCAGCTATATCAGCTCCATTGACTTCTTTGCCACGACCACCTGTGCCTCCCTCCCACACAAACATCAACTCAGGTGGTGAATTACTCTGCTCAGCTGGATTCAACTAGTCTGTTAATGCTGACACTTTCCATGTACAGTGGAAACTCTGAGACTGAACACACTTACATTTTAATTGTAGGAGACTATCTGATTTTTTTAATCACCACACTGTTGGATCATTACTGATTATTGTACCTCATTGAGCCATCCCTCAGACTTTTTAATTTCCACCAGCCATTACTTACCAGACATAACTCAACAACATTTTTCTTGTTGTCCAGTCTCACTTGTTTTTTCCACCTTTGAAAGTCTTGATTTTATTTAAATTTAATTTAAAAATGTATCACAGGTCCTGCTGTATCTGCTTTTATCAATTGTGCTCTGAAACGACAGAGTCCTTGTTGACTTTTGTCTATAGAGTCTTTCATACAAAAAAAAGACAAAATTGTCTTTTCCACCAGGGTTAACAGATGACAGACAACAGTGTGGAAATGTAAGGTGGATAAACATTCTGATTCCCGTGCTCCTCCTCCTCAACATCAGATGCCCACTTATCAAGAGACTGTGATTTCTCTCAGCATAATCCAGGAATCCTCTGTATAACCATTAACCCTTTGATTGGTCGCCCCCTCTGCCAGCCAGCTGAATCCTTAGAGATGTGATGAATATTGACATTATTTCTATGACAATATGTGTAGATTGGGCAGCACATTAACACAGGATTCATCAGAGTCTGAAGTTGATTCCCACCCATTTTCAACCACTAAGGGGAAATTTCTCTGACAGCCCTGGGACTCACAGTTGCTCTTTCAAAATCATCCACCTGCCCTTCAGGCTGCATTTGCTAAAAGCGGCGTTTCAGATGATTGGTCAAAAGATTCTACCTGTTGTCATTGTCATTGTCTTTGATTTTAGCCAGATTGTGCTCTGTTAAAGAAAGGTCTCTCTGGCTCTGTATGTTTTTAAGGTGCTTTAGATTTTTAAGTTTTTTTCATCATCAGTGATCTGGCCCTGTAGTTGCTTGTGTCATCAGTCTAACAAATTCCTCTGTGGGAGGAATAACAAGAATAAACACAGATCATATTTCCAGGTAAAACATGGTATCAACCATGTGTCATCTATTATATTTCCTGCAATTAAATGAATCGGAAATAACTGTAATTGCAGCACCTAGTCCCAGCAGTAATGGCAGCAGCAACAAATTATTGTCTACTGTAGGTAGTAATAGGTTGTAATAATGCCATGCAAGAGGCCTGAAATCTGCGAGTTATTTCTGACTCCGGAGTTGTGAAAGACATTTGACTAAACTTGAACAATGCTGCTTTGTACAGCTGAGTTTTACCATGATTACGCCATGTTTTTGTCTCTTCCAGACTGGACTGTTGCTAAGAGCAGGGTGAACTATTCAAAAACTATGTTTTAAGAGAAGTGACCAAATTGCAACAAAACTTGGCTGCCCTCATAGCAGTGGTGTAATCTTATTTGTTATAGTGGGTATACCGAAATCTTAATGCTCTTCAAGTGAGTACACTGTTCATACTTTTGCATCACATAGACTACACCACTGCCTCATGGGTTACCTGTGAAATTTATGATTTCAATGCCTGGTCAATGGTCAGGCTCCTCACTGTGTCTGCATGGCCTTGTTCAGACTGCAGCACAAATCCAATTTTTTTTTGGCAAATCTGATCATCCACATTGGTTTCTATGGTAACAAGCTATGCCCACAAACAAACAATCAAACTAAATGGATGACAGGGAACTGTGTTTGTTCATCTCCCAAGCCGAGGCATTAATAAACTGCTAATTGTGTGATAGCGACAGAAACGGAGGTGACTGCTGAGCTGTGCCACCTTCCAGGCTGCAGTCACCGCTGGAATGACGGTGGTACGGGCAGATCAGCGATGCCTGTGTCATGCTGCAAGTGACACAAAAGACGCTTCCAAATCCTATTTGAGCAATGACACTGTTCGCATTGAATTGGATCTCTACCAATCCGATCAGAATTTGTATCTCATGTGGTTTTTGGCTGTTCAGACTGTCAAAAAAATCAAACTAGATACAATCTGGATATGACAAAAATTGGATTTGGAGTTGTGAACAAGGCTTATGTGATCTGCTAGTCTTGACCAGCCTGATTCCTTCAGAATGTCTTACAAGATCCCACAAATGTATTCAAAATCATGTGTATGCATTCTTTGGTGTATTTTCAAGACCTTCTGAGGGTCACTTATATGTAAACCAAAAGGAGCATTATTTCATGCTCCACAGAATGATATGTTGTAGTGTCTGTAGTGAAAGGAAACAATAAGTTATAAATATAACTGTGG
Source organism: Caranx ignobilis (assembly GCA_021432705.1). Classification (NCBI taxonomy): domain Eukaryota; kingdom Metazoa; phylum Chordata; class Actinopteri; order Carangiformes; family Carangidae; genus Caranx; species Caranx ignobilis. The sequence continues at coordinate 7,661,247 of MU269982.1, forward strand.
TTTCCTAAAAGGAGGTGAGGCGAACAACAATAGCTGGCCTAGTTCATGGCTCTTAAGAGATTTTGGTAAAATAGAGAGCAGAAATAAGGGGAATACTGTGTAGTTGACATAAATATGTCCACAGGGGAAGGCAAGGCCTCCCATAACATACGAAGCACTTACTGATCCAGCAGGCACGAGTGGAGTAGCAGGGCCTGCAAAGTGCTTCATGTCCCACAGGTGCATACAGTGTGCTGACCCCTCTTCATCATGCCAGGCTTACATTCACAACCTATTGATCACTTAAATCCTGGAGATATTTGGTCTTGAAATTTTCATTTGTTTGTGAGAAGAGAGGGAGAAAACAGGATCTGCCTGTGACTCACAGTGAAAACAGACACAGGTAAATAAACAAACAGACAATGCAACTCATGCTGGGGCTTTTTAAGTGCATTGTGTATCCCTGAAGTGGTGTTTCTCTTCTTCAAATGGAAAGACAGAATGACAGCGCAGGAGGGATGACTTGGAAAATTTCACAGTTTAAGTATTCATGAATGTAAAAACAGGACTGATATTAAATAAAACTATATTCAAAGCAACATTTAGATTAACAGTAGAAATATGAAGGTCATCACATGATTTTAGTATTCATTCATTTCATAAACATATTTTATTTTACCTAACGCATGCAGCCATGATGTAAAAGATATTGCAGAGTGCAGTGTTTTTAACAAGAATCTCCTAATTGCTTCTAAAATTTGATTTGTAAGCAAAAACATTTTTCTTGCAGTGAAAATTCAGTTGGGTGCCCTGTGTTAATAAAAAAAAAAATATAGGCATATAAAGTAAAATCTGTGTATTTATTACGCAAAAAGTCATAATAAACTGACAGCTGTTTCATTGCCAATAAATAAATAAATAAATAAATAAACTCGGCATTTACGGAGGGATTTCTCCACTTCTGGATTACCATCTTCTCTCCCGCCTTCAATGCTTTTTAAAAATACAGACATTGCTTCTGACAATCTCTGACGAGCTACGTCTTTGTAGCTTTAAGAAATGCACACATGAACATAATATGTTTAAAATGTCATCACTTTTGTGAATGCTTTCTGCTCATGTCAGTTTCATATAAATACTTCAAACAGGAAAAATAACTTGCTGTATTTTTTTATTGTAGCTATGTACACATGTGGTGGTAGTTGAGTATGAGTAATTACCAGCCAACATCGAGCCATCAGCATGCGCTGCAACGTGCAGAGCAAAAGCTGTGGAGGCAGGACACATCTTTTATAGATGTCAGGGACTGGCTGCCAAAGTGTCCCAGTGGTCCACTGTTCTGGCTGCGTTGGGCTCTTCACCTAATATCACTGAACCATTTCTTACATGACAATGGATCTCCCAGGACTGTAGCAACATTGTAAGTGTAGGTGTTCTGTCCCAAGCTAATTTAATTTGAGGTGCCATATATTCACTTGTGGTGATACTGCACTTCTGACAAAAGGACATTAGTGCCCTCAGGGGAGAGGCTTTTGTGGCGGATCAGCTCTGGACCCTCTCCATATCACAAACTTGTTGAAATGGGAGGACTGCCTCTAAACTCACTAATTCATTAAAGATACTGAGACCCGTCATATACTGCCTTGTTATTCTGTTCAGCCTAATTATCATTATTATTTTATATGCTTGAAACTCAGATTGTCTTTTCCATATTGTACCTGAAGATACAGGCCAAGCATGTCTCAGAAATCCATTGCTGCAGATTTGTTTTTGTTACAATCCAACTGTTTTTCTTGTTTGAATTCATGACAAAGATTGTGACAGTGTGTTACCTTGGGGAAATTTCAAGTGGGTGAAGAGCACACATGCCAGTGAACACCTGTAGGCTCAATTTGTAATCAGATGTGTCATTGTTACACAGCTGCTTCCTATGGTGTTGCTGTTACTGTTTTACTGTAGTGCTTAATTAAAGCAGCCTCACTGCTTGGTCGGCAAGGCAGCAGAACAAATAAGGTGCAGCTTGAGCACAGCAGCCACACTGTAATGGTCTCAGACTCCCCTTCACCTGGGCACACGAGTCATAACTAAACAAGCTTACATTCCTCTGCTGATTCTAGGTCACATCTGTCTCCGAAAAAATAGGGCTGCTGGTCTCATACATCCCAAAATGAGCCGAGTTGTTCCTCATGTGAAACCTGCTGTCCTACTGTTCAACTAACGCTGATTAGTAACAGCTTGAGTATGGTTAAGTTGGAAGTTTCTCCTCTCAGAGTTCAAATCTTTGAACTCTGCACAAAAGACTGAATTTGCTCTTTGCACTTTTTTAAAGCACTATAGACCTCACAGTTTCTCACTGAGGAGATCACTTGCTTCACAATAAAAGCCTTTCCAATGGTAACACCAAGCTGTGCAGCCCATGATATTTTGATACAATAGATGGAGTTGCCATTAGCGGAGTCAAACCATACCCTACATTCACAGATAACAGTAGAACACACACACAGATGTATGTGCACACTTGCACATGCTGTCCCTCCGGTCATACTCTCCATCAGTCAGAGTTATGGTGGCTACACTGCCTTCCGGAGCAGCCACAGACTCATCCCCATAGACCTGTCGTACATGGTTCGGTGCCTCATTTTCAATTGTTCTTTAGACCCTCATAAATCACCTCTGTGTGTGTGTGGTGTGTGTGTGTGTGTGTGTGTGTGTGTGTTATGATCTCTGCCAGCTTGTTCACACATTAGCAGTGTGGACTTGGATAACTTGACCTCCAAGCATGCACCTGCCATGTTCCTCTTCATTAACACCTTTCAGCCAACTGTGAAAGGCTGACTCATGTGAACCTGTTAAGCGATAGTTTTCTTTTTTCTTCTTTCACATTTCTACACAGTGTTATCTTCATTGATACATTTTTTCAGCGTCTGCCGTTCTGAATTCCCGCACTGGTTGCACGCCTAATTTTCATGTCACCATGTCTCACAGATCTGCATACATGATAATCCGAGCTCCTATTCCAGTCTTTTTTTTTCTCCATTTTTTTCTTCTTAGTTTACCCCCAATTTTAATTTTTTTCTGTTTTTTGGATGAGCAGCAGATGATGAACAGGGGTCCAGGGAACATTTTTGAGTGTCAAATAGATGCTCAAGGTAGCAGCAGCAGCATTACGAATATAAAGCCAGTTCATGGCCCACCTTAACTCCAAGATTCGCCTCATGGTCTGTTCCGTTACTGCTGGTTCTCTTCTTTTATTCCCCACAAAATTGCTTCTTAAATGTTATTTTTATCCTCAGCAGCACTCAGGTCACTTATTTAGAATAGGTGCTCTAGCTGCTGTTGCTATGCAGTAAATTACAAACTTGTCTCTCAAACACTAGGCCGCTGGTCAGCCTGTTTCTGCTCCCATTCTCTGTGCCAAAATCCCACTGTCTTCAGGGAGAAGTTTTGCATATAGCTGCTTGTAGATTTTTTTTTTTTCACTGGCCTTATTTTTTGTGCTATTCAACGGGATGAAATATCTCCTCTGGCCTGAGTGGGACCTTTAATCCCCAATGGAGGGTGAACTCTTTCTCCTTTGGCCTCTAACTCTTGTGTCTTTCTGAAATATAGGTCTACATCTGCTCTCCTCTTGAGGAGGAATGATAGTATCTCCTCACACTACATGTAACCACCTGTCAAGGTCCACAAGAACTGCAAGTGTTCGCTTTGAGGACTGTGTTTTCTCCTACATGTTGTGTTGAATTTGCTTCCCCCACAGAAAACGGCTATCAAATGCAACATCAGACTTAATATTGGAGTGGCAAAAAATTTGTATTTCATCTCAGTAACTCTGAGTAAGTTTTTACACACAAATATAGAGCCCCCCTGTTGTGCTAATAAGGGAGGGGTAAGCACAGCTCTGTCACTTTCCCCACTCAGACTTATCCTGGCAACCCTCTAGTCATCACGCGGCCTCTGCCCAACATTGTTGGAACATAAAGAGGCTCTTAGAGTGAAGAAAATCTTTTCAAACAGTGACTCTCTGAGTCTTCATCAAAGATTAATGTCTTTGTCTTATTTTGTTGATGTGATGTTACACAAGAAATTTATTTGGGAAAAGCACTTACAGTACAGTGATGTTACTTAAAGAGCTGGCACTATTAATGTGACCCTCAGGGATTTGTTTAATTACAAATGCATTGTTAACTTAAAAAGTGGAGCAACAATAGCTTAAATATCTCATAGGATGAACATAAATATTTGAAGAGTTTCCTGGAAGAAGTGTGACATCACGTTGTTGTAGCTATTCAACTTGTTTGTTTTGCCTCCAACAAAGAAGAGAATTAACATTGAACAGAATAGTTTACTGTAAGTATGTAGGGTTTGACCCCGTGCTGGAAAAAATATTCACCTGATGGATATTGTCATGATGGAAAGTACAGGAGGCAACTCCATGACGATGTACATTTTAAAACTTGACATGCATTATGGGTAAAGATACACATAAAATGAGATTATCCTATGGGTGGGTTTAAATGGGTTTAAATATTTGTTCCTGTTGTTCATCCTCGTCACTTTAAATGCCATATCCTTTGATCTTAAAGCTGCTTAAATGTAATGTAAAATCAAGGCCAATTCACATCTATCATTTGATGAAGTCATCACATTTTTCCATGATCAGAGCTGCACTGACACATCATAAAGTTTTGGCTGTCTAAATGTGTCTGGTTAATGAAAGATAATAAAAAAAAGCTCAAGAGATACAATAAAAATGAGATATTTACGTAATCAAAGACACAAATCATTCTCTATGTGAGTATGTCATACACTGTGTCAAACTGCAGGAAATATTTGCTGTTTTTATTGATGGACTTGGTGTAATTACGAAATGTCTCTTCCACTGCTTCCCTCCTAACTTCCACCAGCTACACATGTAAAAATGATTTATTATTTCAGGTCTCCTCTGTGCGTTGGTGGGTCTTCATCTATAAATTACTCTAATCTGATTACAATGTTCACAGCCCTATTGTCATTTGAGCAAACAAATTTAGGTTTTTCAGCCACATGAGGGAAAATGTGTCATCAAACTTGGTTTGAAAAGAGAGTAGAGAGGGTGGCAGACTACAGAGGTATACAGACTATAAGAGGATAATCCTTAGCCTGCCTTAATATGGAGATGCTTTGCGTATGCTCCTGGACCGCACAATTCCTTTCAGAGGAGGAAGAAAGGCAGTGAAAATGATGCATGGTCAGGTGACTTGGTTGCAGATGGTCCTGTCTATCTTCAGGTTGTACAGGGATAATAACAACTGAGAACGCTGCCAGCAGGCAAAGTTCCTCATGGAGAATGCTCACTTTGTGGGAGTGATGATACACTGTCAGACTCTATGTTGTCTTCCTGCTGTGGCATGATGAGGAATAATGCAAATGCCTTTGGCAACTGTTCTTTCAGGATGCTATGTTTTCAGTAATCCTAATTCAAATCACTAAGGATTCTCCTACCCATAGAGTGTGTATAGGTTTTCATGTGGAGCACAGAAGAGCACGGTGGGGCAACATCAAGCAGGTTGTATTGACCAGATTTGCAGGGGAGGTTTCCGACAGTAAGCTTAGTCAGTAGTGCACCTATAGACCCAGCTTTCCCATGCCTTTGGCAGCAAACCCTAAATATGGTGACATTGTGTGGTTTGAGCTAAGTGATTGATTGTCAGGTTGAAATCACATTTTTTAACAGTCAAAGTTAGCCATCAATCACTGTCTGTCCTGCAGGGACGGCATGAAGACAATCTTTTCCTCACACTCTCTCAAACTGGCATGTGGATACACATAATTTCTCCCTCTTACTCTTTCCTGTGGTGTCATGTCCACTGTTAATCATTGAAATGTTTGCCACATTATCTACAAATTCACCCTCAAATGTGCATTTGTGTATGTGGATGCATTGGTTGTAGAAGGAAATGACTTATGAGAAATTATACTATGTTCTATGCTCTTCCATGCTTGTCTGTCTGTGTAAAAAACAGTAGTAAAAAAAAAAAAAAAAAAATCAAAACCCAACATCACCAGGAGGATAATAAATCTGAACTCATAGATCATGATGAGGCATTGGCAGACAATGTAGATCTGGTCACGCTCACACACTCTGATATCTTTAGTTGGCAGGTAGCAGATGGAGTATGTTATCACCCTTAATACCTACTCATCATGCATTCATAATTCATACTACTGTGTATTAGGCCTGCATGATATCAGCATAATGTGTGATGATGATATGACTGTTGATAAATAAGCATATTCAGGTGTGCATAATAACCATACAGATACTGTGTACTGTATACTATATATGCTGATCGATGCTGCGTGGTATCCGAAGGAACCGACGGAAGTCAAACGTTGTTAGCGGTGTAGCTCAGGTTACAGGTATGAGTGTGAAAGCATGGTGCCTATAAATAAAACTCACTCATTGCATTTCAACCTTGCAGCCTTTTGTGATGTGTTTATCGTGCATGTTGATATCATGATGGCGATGAAAACAAGATTAATCAGTCAGCCCTACTGTGTATATAAAAAGAAGAAAAATCACTTGTGTTTAGTGTATGTAAGTTCCAAATTGAAACTATGGGAATGTTGATGACTTTGCATGTGTGACATTAAGTTTTCATCTGTGGCAACAGCTGAGGCCTAACACCTGAGACACCATACGGTCGTAAGATCTTGATGAACAGTTTCTCAGAACAACAACTTTAACATGCTTAAAATCCTGCATTTCAATGGCTGAAAACACTGAACACAGCAAACAGAAAAAATGATATAGGGCCCTGTATATGTGTGGACCTCGAGATTTTTATTATGGCACTATACTTTCCTATTGATTAAATAACATTTATTTGAGCTACAGTGTAACTTGCACTAAATCCTTGAGTGAAATCACTCAGAGCAATGTGTCCACTGTGATATAAAATCAATGCTCAAAGGGGAGAAAGGAACTGCTGGAGTTAATGGTACCGTTTTTTAATTTAAATGATAAATGCAGCAAAGGCATTGTCTTCATTAAATTCATTTACAGCTTCTCATGACATTGACCTTTTTTGAGTTATGCCTTTGATTCCTGTTTGATGCAACAGACAAGCTTACCTAGTTGGGTCACAAAGATACCAGGCGTATTTCCATTCTAAATTGCTTTGCACTGGAAGCAACAGACATCTGTGTAAGGGGAATAAAAATGTCTGCTCCACATTGGAATCAATCTTCTTCAAAGGCAAGGAAGGATATTTCAGGAGCCCCCTGGCTGTCTGTGATAACCCATAAACAGACGATAGTACAGTGTGTGTGACCATGCATTTTTGTGCTCCTGCAAGTGTGTATTTACAATAAGTAACAAGGCTTTTAAATAATTAAAACCAGCAAATGGGAAACTAATGGTTCCTACAGTTTACTGGATTCCACCATGACAAGACAACAAACCCTGACAATATTCATTCTGCTGTTTTTATAGCTGTTTGTGTTCATGATGGGAAGTGCAGAAGCCTGGGCCACATGACATTTATTCAGAGGATTAGGTTTGTACATCTGTGCTGATATTGTCCAAATCGAAAGTGGCCTTTTGTATTTTTGATGAAAGTAGTTTTCTTATTAAACATCTTCCGTCTATAGCACTCGCTATCAGACTTTGAGATGCCCAGACTTTTGTTGTGCTCTTCAGTAACCTGAAACACCAGCCATATTCTAGTTTCTCCTTATCCAGTGGGGTACTTTATATGCGCTGTTCAAGCTGGGTTGCCACTTGGACCTCTGGCTATCCATTTATGGTCCCTATCAGCCTCACACATGTGCAAGTGCAATATTGACTTGCCCTGAGCACTGATAACATCTCCTTTTAATCCACAACCACCTTGTCTGAGAGAGGGGTTTAGTAAATGAGGGAGCGACAGACAGTAGATGCTGAGACATCTTTACCAAACATTTTATCTTCAGTTTCTCTGTGCTACATTAATACTCTCTACATATGGTTGGTTTGGCTTAAGTCAGGATCGGATGAGAGGAACTGGGAGCCCAGAAAAACAGTGGCTAAAATGCAGGAGCAGATGAGAAACACTGGATGTGGGACAGGTTTGGCAGGCGTAAGGAGCCTTGCAAAGACACTGAAAAACCAATTGGCTTACTTCAAAGAAAAGGGCATTGTAATGGTCATTTTCATTTTCAATTTCAATAATTGTTTTTGGTTGAGTTTGCTATTGTAGCACAGAATTATAACCTCTCTGCTGTTATTTGCAACCAGTGTTTGCCCTCTACACCTTACCACATTTGGCCTGCACTTCATAATATACCATAGTAAATGAGTGTGTGGGGAAGATGAATGTTATCTTTGGAGTCTCCAGACTGTGGCTTTGGTTTGTTTGATATACCAGCTTTGATCTTGAGACTCACCTGCCAGCGGATGTATGTGATGTGCTCTCTTGTGCCGCCGATTAGAACGTGGTGGCAGATTTAGGCAAAAAGCATTTTCACTGACACTGTAAACACAGATATTTGAGTTAATTAGGGCCAGCAATCGTCCCCTCCAAGAGATGAAAGTAGCCAGTGTAAATATAGATGTTTTTCAGTTTCAACATTTTGGGGAAAAACTGTGTAATACTAAAACTCAGCTGGCACCACTTGCTACTTTATTAGAAATCAACAACTTAGATTTTTTTCCGCTGTAATCAGATGAAATACGAGATTTAATAAAGATTTGAGCCAAATTATTTTAATTGCATGTTGATGGTTTTTGCAATGTGTAAAAGGGTCTTTAGACGCCCTGAACTTACTCCTTGATGTACTGCAGTGTCACTGCACGGGTTTAAAAGTGAGAAGCCCCCCTGCTGTGAAGGCAGCTTGTTTGCTTTCGCCTTCAGCCCAGATTTGTCTGTAAGACTTGGGTTCAACTTGTTAAGAATTCAGTACTACTTGTTATCAGTGGAAAGCACCAAACTGAATCATAGTTATGGCACAGTGAACTGACAACACCAACTTCTCTGTGAAAACAAATGCCATAATGAGCGCTGATGATTGCCACATTTATAAATTTAATGTATGCAGATTGTGGACAGGCTGTTTTGTGATATTTGTTACGACCTTGTGCCTCTACGCCATTTGAATGTAAATCCAAACAACTGGCATTTTTGCAATACAAGGATGAAAAACTCTGCTGCTGTTGGCTGCACAGCAAAACAGGAAAAGCTGAAGACCTGTTTCCCATGCAGTCGTCTATGGAAGTTATATGAATAATGCAGTAAGCATGAGGATTGGGAGGTGGAGAGAGGATGCCAGTTTGAGCTTTAAACATAGAGTATTTGACATCTGAGTGAACATGGACTGACTGTAGATCTCTGCTTTGACAAACACATCCTTCACTCGACTGGGCTTGTCGGCATGGCACAGAGCCAGCCATCTTAATTTCCTCTTGCCAGAGTGGATTGAAAAATTGTGTGATGTATATACAGGTGCTAAGTCTGTGCATAATCTCCAGTATTTACTGATTTTATTAATTTGAGTTTAAACACATTAGTGCTCACATTAGCCCCAGTGATGGGTGGCGATCACCTCTACTTTGTCATTCTCACACTTGGACAAAAGAAGATACGGACAATGTTTACTTTCACTTGTGATTACTTTTCACACCCAACACCTGCAGACCTACTTCACATGTATATTGTATGTGCACTCTTTAAAAGACATGTTTCAGTGAGTCATACTGTATATCTGGACTGCTGTGCAGCTGGGAGCCCTGCAGCATCACAGATTAAGAATTCGTCTCACTTGCCTGATAATTACATGCTGATTTTAACGATTGTTTTTGAAGAGCCAGCCATTCTTAATGAAGCCTAAGCCAATGCCTTAAAGCTTTCAATTGGAGTTCAATTCCTCCACACTTAAAACATTTGCTTCCCCACTTTAAATTCAGATCATTGATGCTGTGTATTGAACTTTTTAAATGTAGCCATAACATGTACAATTTAAAACTAAACATACAGCATGTCAGGTAGCTTTAGTTTCATCTCAGGAGAGATTAGATAGAGGATTTAATCAAACATACTGTATTAATTATAGAATTATATTGTATCTATTGATCAGATTTACATAAAATATGTTGATAATCTGATATTTGTATTCTTAAAGTAGACTAGACTCCACATTTATATATTTTGCAGATTATTCTGACAGGAGTCTGATAATGCTAGTAATTTATTAAATAGCAAGCACACAAAATAAATGAGGTAAACTCTCTTTGAAATTATTGTTTTCCTTCACACTTTGTTGCAAAGCTTTTTTATTTGTTCATATCTTCAGTGAATATTAGAGGTAGAAAGTGTTGAGTGCTCTGTGAATAAATAGACAAAGCTTGCACTGATAAGAGTTTGTCTTTGGACTGTTTATTTTCGTAAAACAAGTAAAGAACATTTTCATTTTATGTGATGAAGTGGTATATGTTACCACAGACATCAGACAAGCACTGTCTTCGCTGCAGTCACCACATCTGGAAGATGTGTGCGACACACAACCTTTATTGTAGAGCTATTGCATGACAAGACAGAAATCCAAACATAAAGGCAACATTGAATGAAACAAACACCTGTCTGGAAAATTTGTAAAGGGAACTAAAAATACAGGATGTATCACAGGACTGGCTGTGTCAAACCAAATCTTGGTAGAGTGGGTGACTGGTGCTGCAGATAGTGATCGAACGGACAGCAATCAACGTTAAGTGTCAGTGAGACGTAACTGGGTGAATTGTTTGTGCTTCATAAAATTAGCCCACAGTGTTAGACACACCTGTGTGTTTTGAAAGAACCATGGTAATGAATGTTGTAACAAAGAGATGAAGCCAGGTTTCTCTGAAGGAATGATTACAGCCTGTGCAGCAAATAACACGCTAATCTGACGAATACTGTAATCCACTCATACATGAGGGGTGTGAGATACATTTTGGTTTTATTGTAGTTTCTAAAAATAATCTACAAAGTGTTTTGTAGCCAGTAAGTACTTACTGTAACAGCAAAACAGAGCGACTGTAAAACTGCAGAAATGACTTAACTTGCCAACTCTGAAAACCATCTAAGAACAGAGAGCAATTAAACAGCTGCATATAATAAAGCCTAAAAGTTTGGAGGTGGCAACATAAAGCTTGTGCAAGAACTGTTAAATAGTATATGACTAAAATAGTTAAGTCAATTAAAGCTTATAATAAAAACAGGCTCTCGAGACTGAAGAGACTTAATGGTTGTTTTACAGCTGGGCTCAGACCACAAACGCCTTTTCTCCCTCTGATGTCAGTCTGGATATTGAAGGGGTGAAAGAGCCAATATGGAGGAGAGAAAATGGGATGAATATATGGCCTTGGTTCAAAACAATTAACAGCACTGTAGGAAATCCTTAAAATCATTTATAAATAAAGTTTTTAGTTTTTGGTAAGGTAGTGTTTAGCCTGTATACAGACTGAATACCAGCTTTAAAGTTTCGTGCAGTTTGATCCAATTCAGTCAATAGATGGTTGTTTACATTTGTGTGAAGCTAGCTGATTTTGTTTACAGCATATAAATTATCATTAACAATATCATTTTGTTAGATTTTTTTTTTTCTTCCTTTGCTTGAGTCCTTGAGGCAAACATTCAGGGGCTGTTGTACAAGTGTAATTAATTACATTACCAAAAACCAATTCGCATATATTACTCGGGGCTTTTGGAGCCCCTGGGAGGGCATTTAACTTCTTCTTCCAGTCAGATCAATCATGAATCTAAATGTTTTTAATGATGGGAGACTTGGGGGTAAAAAGCAAAGAGTGTGAGTAGGAATTCTTTGATCAAAAATTTAAGCCAGATAAATTTTGTGGTGCAATATATTGGAGGTAAAAAAAAAAAAAAAAAAAAAAAAACTTCTGTTTTCGTTGTAAATCATGATCTAATAAATAAGCTCATCTAAAAACTAAGGCTCATCTAAAAACTAAGGCTGACGTTTTTTATGTCTCCCACTGTGAGTATTATAACATTGACTCAAACTGTCCTGCTCATGTTCATCGTAATGAAGGATTAAGTCAAATGTGCTTTTAGTAGCTTCTAGACAGCAATGGAGGTCTATGACTCAGAGGAATAAACTGTTATGTCACGCTGCACAGTCAATACTTGTTAGTAGGTTTCTGGACTTGTTATGGGATTTGTTGACATCAAGGCAAGCATACAATATACTGCCAGCTTTATTATGTCCATATGTTGGTGTAAGAAACTGAGATTATGTGATACAAGTGTGAAATTATCTGTGATTACATTAGATGGATGGATAAGTGTGTGGATTGGCAGATTATCTGATGATTTCTTTCTTTCTTTTATTTCTCCTTGTGCTAAATTACCCATGGGTAGAAATTGCCGTAGACAGTGAGATGGACAACTGAGTTGTGAATGTTGCTTCGAAAGGTGCAGTCCGGGGGAAATGAGGTAGAGCGGGAACTCCTTTGCTGTAACTTACAAGGCCCTCATCATGTACTGTTGTGCCAGTGGCTGGTATAACAATGGAGTGGTTTCTTAGAAGAAGAACCTGGAGGTTCTGTTTGGAACATGAGTTGTTGCAGTTCATCCCACAGCTGAGTTACCCTTAACATTAACAGCGCTCTAAAGCCCAGTGTTTTAAGTATTGTGAGGCACTAAGACATGCCATCCACGTGTCCCAGTAGTTAAGATTGTTACGTCTTCCCCACTTGGACCTGAGGCTTCAAATGATTTGATGCCTTTTGGCAGCTATTCCCTCCCCCATCCTCTTTCATCTACTCTTCTGCTAGGTTGGCAAGTAGTAATAATAGGACAGCTCAAAACCCACTGCTGCTCACAGTATACATTGTGTAGGCTCAGTAGTCATGCTGATATCATCTATGTGAATTTGCAAACAGGCACACTATCATTGCCTCCAGATACTAAATCAGATGCAGTGTCAATTACAGCAGGATGGGTTGGTTGGAACACCAAGGAGGAAGCCAAGGCTGTTGAGATTTCACATTAAAGCCTCTGTGCACCTTTGCAACACAAGAGAAATGTCAACAGCCCTCTTGAGTAAATGTTATATCGGTTGGCCCATATTAACATTCATGTTCATGCGGAGAAGGACCTTAGCTCACGCAGTCATTACTCTTGAAGTTAATCCCGAAAGAACCTCATTGAAACAGTTGTTTTTGCTTCAGACAAGCAAACACGTTGCTGCCGCTGATCATCTGTATATTGATGTGGGAAGAAATGTTATTTGAAATAAAACTTTCAAATGAACTTTGAAATATCTTTGAGAGCCATGCGCTTCATCAATTATGGAGGTAGCTGGTGCAGTTTAGGCTACAGCATGCAGTGAAGCAGCAAGAGCTTCAGGAGACAGTTTTTCCACTGTCCTACAACCCACTGCTCCCATTATGCAAAGCCATGAAGGTTAACAACACCAAAACAACGGCACAAGCCAATTATTGTTCGATAAGTGCGCTCTACTGTGACACCACTGTTGGCTCTAGTGTTTGTTTAATGTTGTTAAAGGATATCGCTGAGAATCAATTACTTTTGGTGTTGAGAGCAGCAAGTGAGAAAGCAGGTGTCAATTTCCTAACCCTACATCATTGTCTCAGTATATGAGTAGTCAACATGGGTACTGTGTCTTATTTCATTTAAGAACATAACCCAGTGGTATAAACATGACTGAGGGTTCTAACTGATCTCAAAGTGTCATGTGCTAGCCAAGGCAATGGGATGTGGCCATGGGTTGTAATGAGGCACATTGTAAGTGTGTCAGATATCAAACTTAAATTCATAGAAGTGTAATGGTTGTAACTGGGTGTGATGTTACACATACAGTACATTTTCTTTAGACATGCAGTAACCAGTGCTTCTTTCTGGGAAAGCAGAAAGCAAAACCTTGACATACTGTAGCGTTGCCCATTAATTTAACCTATTACCCAAATTACAAATAGTTTGAATTCATGTTTCCTTTTTTTTTTTTTTTTTTTTTTTGTCTCTTTCTGACACCCGATGATACTTGCCAAATGGTCCCCTGTGTTTTCCAGCTAGTCGCCAATTTCTTGTCTGATGTATGGGGCTGGGCAGGTAGGGCTTTTTGAGCTCTTTTTTGCTGAAAACAGTTCCCTGCTGATGGTGGGAAACGGTGCTGTGGGGGCGTTGAAAGTGAACCAAATCAGAGAAGTTGCAGCAAAAAAGAAAGAAAGAAATCAAAGAAATGAGCCGAAAGATTATAAAAGTGTCCAGCCAAGGGAATATGCAAAATTTTTGTGATTACTTTCTTTGGCCTCATCAGTACAAGACACCCTGCTCACATGGGAATAGTGGTGTGATTCAGATAATGTAGTAATAATTAAAAAAAAAAAAAAAAAAATCCACATTAGTAATATAGTGATACAAGTCAGACTTCGTCTGTCAAAAATATCTTAAAAAGTGGCGGCACAAATATTCATGGGGAGTGAAAACACACGAGGTAATGCTGTTCTTCTTAAGTTGCAGAGATTTCTCGCCATGGAAATTCCCTGCATCAACCCCCACCCTCTGTGTGAGCACTGCAGCACTTCCCCTGTTAGGTGGTATAGCCTGTCGCCTGTGTGAACCTCCTGATCAAAGCTTCAGCAGGATAAAGCTCAACACAGCAGGGCCAGATCCTCTCTCCACAGCTATAACAAGACTGAGAATGTGGGGAAATACAGTAACTTTGCAGCCATGGTTACTCTCCAATAAGTAAACAGACTGTTAAATAAACCTGAAATAAATACCTGTAAAAATGAAAACATACTGTATGTGTGCACTCTGGTGCATATGTTTGGTGTCTGTTGTGCTGTGTTTGTGTACATGTGTTCATGTACATTTAATGATGATCCTCTTAAGGTAGCATAAAAACATATAGGTATCAATGAGTCGACTGAACTACGTCTCTAAACTTGCCTGATTCCATTGTAAATCTTTGATGATGGATCCTTTTGTTAGAGACTAATTATGTTTTGTGTATGTTGGCCGTGTAGAGGGAGTCCCAAAGCTCTATATTGAATTCACTTTGAGGCAACAGATTCAATTTAACACAAATAAAGACAATACGAAAGGAAAACTCATTAAAAAAGGCTCTAAATAGGGCTGATAAACGAGAGCTCTGTTGTATATCACGGAAGTGCGTCTGTTGTGGTGGAGTCTGACAGCTTCATAAATCAATGTAGCTAATTAAATCAGGGTTATACGAGGTATGTCATTAGATTGAAATGAGACAAATCCTTTGAGAAACTGCCATTATTTGAACTGCCTGAGTGTGTGTGTGTGTTTTTGGGGGGGGGGGGGGTACTGCTGCCTAGTTGCTGAGATGTTATGAAAGGCAGAAATGATTGCAGGGAGCATGCGTTTTTCATTTTCATCACCTCTTCTAGCAAAATAATTTCAACATTACCACCAGATTGGAATTGTTACCATTAAGCAGCACATCACCAGATATTTCTCTGCACAAGTTTGGACCATGAGAAAAATATAATCCACATCACAGTGTTCTGAAGAAGTCATAAAAGTGATTTGGCCTGTCTCATCCTTGTCTTTTCAGAAAGCTTTTAACCCCAGTGATTAGCCTCTGTCAGCTCCCTCAAGTCTTTCTGTGACACCTCTTTGGGCTTTTTATCGCCCATTTGTTGCTTTTCATTCTGGATGCTGGGAGAAAAATCATCATTAGCTCCCGCCTTATCTACTCTTTATTTTACCCCTGTGATGAGCCTTGTCGCTGGGATTTGGCTGATAATGATTGGTGCAGCAGTGTAAGCTTAATGGCTTCTCTTTATCTTCAAAGGCTTTGATTCCTCATTGTTGTTGCTTAGCAGACAATTAAGGGGTAAAGGCCTTATTGGTGATGGGTTTATGTGAGTGCTTTTTTAAGTAAACTGCTGAGCTGTAGCCCTGATTAAAAATATAGTGCAGTACAAAGTACTGTCTCTCTCTCAAATTGAATCGAAGGCAACTGGACTTGTATGTCCAGTTGCCTTATACAAGTCCAGTTGCCTTCGATTCAATTTGAGAGAGAGATAACAATGACCTGGATGAATGAGAAGATTCACAGACATGTATAACTGGAGGAACTGGAGAAACTATCATGGTGCATGTTTGCATGTTTGTTCCTAGTAAACACTGAATGGACACAAATGAGCATTAAAGCACTGCCACACCATGTCTCATCAAAAGACAGTTCTCCTTTACCTCCTGTGTAACTTAGAATTACAACTAAATCCAATGTTGGCTATCACATTAAATATGAAGGACAAGCCTGGATCATGACCCCCATCTTGCAAGTTCAGCAACTTATAGTTGTTAATTACCCAAAATTGGCAATGTGTGTGTCCAGTATTAAAAATAACTTTTGCACAAAAGTTTCTTAACTAATTATCGACTGTCTATGCACATGACTGGTGGTTGTTATGTCATAACGGATGCCTTTGACACCAGCTCATGCTCATATAATGTAACAGCATTGTGCTTTTAAGTAAGTTTATGAGCAGCAATGCAAGTTTTTCTGTCCAACACTCATTTCTTTTTGAGAAACATATTTATTCAGAGAGGTATTTCAAAGTTGTTGCACACCATTAACTATTGGTGACAACTGTGTAGAATCTCAAACAATATCTCACACAGCCCATCACAGTCATCACTATTTTATGATATTTTGAGATCAGACCAGAAAAAAATAAATCTTTTTTTTTTTTTTTTTTTTTTTTTTAACCATTTACCTACATTAACTCATTCAGGGTATTTTTTTCTTTTATTTCCAGGTACAAATAGGGGACTTTTATTTTCCCAGTTCGTGATTCCATAGCAAATGTAACCTGATATATGAATGCTGAGTCATGTCCTATGAAGCCATCGTGAATGCATCACAAACACCCTATGAAAAGTCTTATGAATGTGCTATGCATTTCACAAGAGGTCTCCAACTGAGGCTGTTGTTGAGGTTTGAGAACACTTAATGTTCACTTAACACTTAACCTCGGTCTCTGGTTAGATGGGGAAACCCTGCTGCTGTCCCTCATTTCAACAACCAGTCAACACACTGGCAGTAGAGTTAGCAGTTTGAAAAAGACTGTCAAATAGCTGCCCCACTGTTGCTCAATCATTAGAGGGGCAAAAAACAAACAAACAAACCCCCCATTCTAAAATGCTGGCCAATTCCATCGGCCTCTGCACTTATGTGTAGAAATGCATATGCCTGTGTAGTGTGAAGAGGGTTGTAGTAGCAAGAGAATAATTGTAATCTGTAAATACAATTATATAGATTTGTAAAAATGATTGAGAGCCATTTACTCTTCTTTTGTGTTCATAATTTAACAAGAAGCTCGTTCTGCTCAGTGGTTCATAGGCTTCATCAAACTCCAGCTGTGTGTGTGTGTGTGTGTGTGTGTGTGTGTGTGTGTGTGTGTGTGTGCGTAACAGGTCTTTCTATGAGCTTTGTGTTGTATCAGTCACATGGTTTAAAAGGGTTGTCCTTTGATTCCCTTTAAAGGCAGGTCGGCTTGTACTGTGGGGGCTTACTATTACAGTGTGAAACAGTGTTTCATGTAGAATCGGCTTTTATTCGTGGCAATGTGGTGACCGGCCAGTGAGCACAGTGCCGGCACACGAATGCAGTGTGCCCTGCATACCCAGAGGGCTGAGCAGATAAATGTGGCGCACGCACAGCTCTACAAAGAAGCAATGGCACAAATGAACACAAAGACTTTTATGTAATATTATGAGAAGTGTAAATACATGTTCAATTCATTATGAATGAGTGGCAGAACAAATTTCGTTGTCTATGTAATGAATGGTAAACACTGGCCGTGGTGGTGAGACAGAATGCTTCTCTGCAGAGACATCCATGATGCATGGCAGCGTTATGCAACAACACAACATGCCACAAAGCCTGCTCCGACCTTTTGAGGGCTGTATTATAATATTCCACTTGACTTATCTAAACATCTGAAGCACATTTTCAGCACTGTTTGCACAGGACAGTCGTAGCTTTGCCTCTTTTATCTCTGTTGCCTTTGATTGCTTTGTTCTGTTTTGAGTAAATGGTAAAATCCTGAAAATGTGTCAGGACTTGTTTTTTTAAAGTACCACGAGTCTTGTAGATGTCTAAGGTATTTTAGATGTAATTCTTCTGGGACTGATGAGAGCGGTATAATAACCTTATAAGTGTCCCATAAAACCTGAAGAGAAGAAGGCAGGCGCAGTAAACATTAACAACACATGGAATTGCCGCAGATACAAGTCCAACAAAAGGTCAAAAAAAAAAAAAAAAAATGTGTTTGATGTTCGTCACTGGGGAGTAGAAGTACAGTACCAAAATCTCAGTAGCATCTCGAGGGAGTGTCTTATTAGATTTGGCGACCAGCTTTGAGTTCAAGCACATGTGGAAAGTTGGCAGCACACCTGGACCATTTAACCTCCAGGAATCAATAAGATTTTTATTTTATTTTATTTTATTTACCATTATTGATTATCAGTCTGATTTTTTATCGATTCCTTAGTGATTTCCAATCTATTTTACATGTCTAGGAAAAAAGTAGGCCAACATAGGTTTTCTGAGTCAGTGCTGCAGTTTTGTTATCTCTCTCTAGCCTGTGAGCTAGTTGTACTCAACTCCCTTATCGTCTGAAATGGGATGAAATGAGAGAATATTTTAACAGCAGTCATTTTCATCTAAGTGTATAAGTCAAAGGGAAAAAAATATGCTAAGCTTCGACTGTGTGTTGGTAATGGTATTATAACACTGGATATTTTGCTTCTGTAACAGACATGCTGCTGAGGCAGGAAGCAGTGGCACTCATACGTGGTGTCAGATGCATGGCAGTGTTGGCACTTTTGTAATTTAAGCTGGTGTTCTGTATAAAAATGTTTTAACATATTGATGGTGTTTCGACTTTTACTTAAAATTAGCATTTTACAGACATTACAGTGTTTCCCACAGGTGGAGAATTTACTCACAGTGGTGTGGTGGGTGGGTGCAGAGTGTGACCAATGTGCATGCAGAGTTGTGCAGTTTTGAGTGGGAGAGTTGTAGCCCAGGTTATTTTCTGTAGCTGGAACATAGAGATGTGCCCTGAATGCCTCATATACAGGCTGTCAGAAGACATGAACAGTATGTCAGAAAAATATGCTGTCATCAATATAGAGGATTGATCTGATGGTTTGGACAATTTGGAATCGATTTTGAGTTGGAACCGGTTCCCATCCATAGTCCCTTGGTACACTGATGTGTCATTGTTGAAAACACTCACCAGCTCAGCCTGTGTAATTATGCCCACTCACCACAGATTCTAATGTGTTCCTGCATGCTATCAACTACATTAAAAGAAAATTTATTGGCTGCGATGGGAATGATGAGCCCTGCAGGTGAACCAGAGTGCTAGAGGATGCTTACAGTCACAATTTTCTGCAGCACTGTGTGTGTGCGGAAGCGATGTGGTCTGTGTTCTACATTAATGTGATGATTGCGATGACGGTGAAGCTGACAATGACATAAATTATTCGGCGCACACTCACACTTCTGAGTTTGTTGAAGCCTGTGTGTGTGCTTTTCTTTTTTCCTTTAGCTCCCTTCTTGCCCGACTGTCTTCTTTTTTGCACTAAGCTCTGCTGTGTTAAGCTGTATTGTACTGTTGGTGCATCCTGAGTGCTTGTGTCAAGGAGGCTTGCACGCATTGCTTCACTCCTCTGAGCCATGCAAATAATTGTGTTCCTGACTGATGTCCCATGCATTTTTCATACCGGAGTTTGACTGAGTGAGCAATGAGTAAAATATTTTTTTGTTGCCCACCATCTCCCTCCTGCTCACCATCATGCTGTATCTTTCACCTCCTCGCACCCTCTACCTTCACCCCATGCTCAACCTTCCACATGCACATTTCCAGCCTCTATCATTGAAATCAATGGAATCGATTCTCCTGGGGTTAATGGATTTTGCTGCCAAGGTGAGGAGGATGCACTTTAATCATGGCAGATCTTAAATATTTTATCATGGAGAGCCAAAGGTTCAGAGCTAGAGCTGACAATGTAGAGGAAGGAAAGAGGGGGGGGTACACTGTGCATCCCAGCAGACTGGTCCTACAAGGGGCCAAACATTGCTCACCTAAAATAAAAACAAGAAAATGATAACAGAGAGAGGATGACGTAATGTGCTCCTGTGTTTTGTAGACAAACCGGGTGATTCCACTGCTTGGTAAGAACAAGGTACAAATACTTAGGTGCAAGGACAATGGCTCAATACCCTGATCACAAATTCCTGTGGGAGATGATTTTAGAAACAATAAATAAGAGCTCCAAAATTTAAACAAGTCCGAGCAGTAACATTAGAGTTTATTTATTTATTCAGTTATTTGTTTATTTGCTGTTTTAATCATAGACAAAGTGTGCAGTGTTTCAGACAGCACCTCAGTGAGGTTCCCCAAGCAGTCAAAGCCAAAGAGCTGTGTCTTCATTGGATTTGAAATATGCACAACATATTTTATTCAACATGTTGTAGTGTTATAGTTGTTTAAGTGACATATTACCTTCTGTCTTTGTTATCTTACAGTTCTGGTGTGTATTACTGAAAAGACACGCACAAACACACACACGTACACTTTTCCATTGTGGAATATTCAAACAGCTCTACACTGAAGGTTATTGTTGTTTTTATTTCCATGTTTTGCTGCCAGTTGTTTCCTACTGTCCTGTTGTCCAGTTTCTTCGTAACGCAGGGTTTCACTAGCCATTTATCAGTCATGCCAGTCTTCTCAGTGCAACTTCCCTATGCATTATACTAACGTCTCAGGTTCCACAGATTACTGTGTGCGCACTCCTACCAGTCAGACCAGGTCGCTGGTGCAGTTACAAGAGACCATTGCTGAGCTTCAAACGAATGGAGGCTGGTTTGGCTTTACTTTCAACTCAGGGATTTACCATTGTAGAATTATGTAGGCCCACCAATTTACAATGGTGCTTGGGATTGCTATTGGTGGATTAGGGTATAATCATCTTTTGCATGCACATGCTCTATTATATTGTAGGTGTTCTGTATTTTTTTTTTTTTTTTACTCAATATGGAGCTCATGTAGTATGCTACACAGACCACACTTTTCCAAAGGTTTACTACTGCACTGCTACTACTACTGCTACTGCTACTACTACTACTGCTACTGCTACTACTACTACTGCTACTGCTACTACTACTGCTACTACTATTGCTCTATGGTCAGTGCTTGTGGTTTTATGTTAATACTTGTGCCACAATTAAGATGAAGAAGAGAATAATAAGGCATTTTTTGTCCAGAATTTTCTGAACCATAAAATAATAAATCAACAGTTGGAGGCTTGGTAGTTCATGAACCAACAACCACAAGCAAAACAAAAAAAGAAAACAAAAGCAGGACATTAGATAATAATAACTTTATATGGCACTTTTAAAAACAAAGTGCATAGAAAATAAATCAAAAGCAATAAGGCAAGAAGCTCATTGCCATAACAGAGTCTCGAACAGTAACACTGTAGCTTCTTCGGCCAGTTTGAATATATAGTACTTTACAGTATATTGAAACTGGCTGAAGATCTACATCTGTATTTAGTATAGTGTACATATACTAAATAGAGATGCAGATCAACTTGATCAGCACTGTCATTCACTCACACGACATATGTATAAGTTTTAAAGAGCAGCTCTTTTGATGAAGTCCCAATTAATGCTACTGCTAATAGTCCTGGTGATGGATGGATTTCACTTGATTATACTGGTCACAGCATCAACGGCAGACATTTTTAAGTAGTTATAGGCACTAATTGCTTTTCCCTTTATCTGGCTACACTTTGAGATGTTGGTTCCCTCACTACCTACGGCCATTTGTGTTTGCACTGCGCCTTTTATTCTGTTTGCGTTGATAATCTGTGTGTAATTAGCATCTGATATACCAAGGCTGCAGCTAATTATGCTACAAGTGGCTATGACAACCTTGTGGGAATTGTCTAAAATTAAAAAGATCAGAAAAAGACTTTTAAAATCAAACACAATTATGCAGAAAGACACGTTATTAAATTAAATAACACAATTTTTTAACATTTGTCCAACAGTAAGTCAGAAAATAATTTATTAATGTCTACTAATGAATTTAAAATGACTTTTTATACATTTTTCTGAGTAAAGGAGAGCCATTCATCAAATTTCTAAAAGATATGGGGTGAAAAAATACTGCACACACCAGAAAAATACGACGACTACTGTACTTGTCTGTCTGTTCTGGTCTGCTGGTAAGTACACAGAACTTTCTTTTACTTCCTGAGACAAACGGTTAATGGGGAGAGACTTTGATAGAAGTGTCGCAAAGCCTCAGTTGATCGACCATCTCACACACACACACACACACACACACAGTGGTTATTTTATTACAGGTGTTATATATACATCACACCCTAGATTCAGAGACCTGGACAACTTTGCTGATTCTGTGGCATGTAAATGTGCGTCCTCAGCCAGAATGGCATTATGGTTAATTAATATGATTATAACATCTATAATAATGCAATAATAACCAGCACACTGAATGGACAGTCATAATTGCCACAGTCAACAACTATACTGAGATCCTTTACTGCTGAGGTGACTCAATAGATGGGGTGTTACAGATTTGCTGGATAGTCAGAATTGTGTTGAATAGGAACTGAATCGCCAGCTTTATCTTAGATATATATATATGTATATATATATGTATGATATATATATATATATATATATATATATATATATATATATATATATACCTATATGGACCTTTTTTTAAATCCTGAATAAGATCAAAGCTACAGTAAGACTCCAAACCAAATGCATGAGTGGGTGTGAATTTATGAAGACCTTTAACCACTTAACCTGCAATCTAACAAAATGCAGTGGACCTCTTCTGCCTCGATGTAAAATCTGTCTCTCCCATCATGCATGGTTGTCCCACTTTTCCAGCAGCAAGGAGAGATGAAAAGATTACAAGAGGTCTGATCTGCTGTGTCTCTATTGGAGACCTGTGCTAAAGCTTAAATATTCAAGCTACTACTTAGCCATTACTACTCACGCTTAGGCGTCAAAGTAAGTGAAAACTTTGAAAACTAATATAAATCTTTACCCTCTCCGCTTTAAAGAGGGTTCCCCACCGCCTTGCACGGGCCAGTTCTCCTCCACCTGGCTCTGCTGTCTAATTGGGACAAAAAACAAGTCTTCTTCTTCCTAAGTCAGCATTTTGTGGGTCAGCAGAGAATAAAATGTTAGAGGGAATTTTCTTTACATAAGATTCCTGGCTGAGCAGGAAATTAGTTTGGTTGCCACCCTATGATTTGTAGAATACCATGAATAGCTTTAATGACCATTAAGCTTGCCATGCCATTTACCTCAGGCTAATGCGGACTCACAGTAGTTAATCACCATCTCTTTACATCAACCTCAGTTAGTAGGCAATGGGTGCAACACAAACCTGGTCATTCTTTTCTTACACTGAGGGTTGATGGTGCACCCTTGTTGTCGGCTTAATCTTTGTGGGGCAACATGTGCAACACAACATCCATCTTTCTACGTTGCAAAGCATCAGTTCTGCTTCTCATTACTATTAATCAAGTTTGAGGGTAGCACAGGGCTTCTGATGCATGTGCTTAGTAAATGAGGCACTGAGGGTATACAGTATGTCCATGATGGGATAGTCATTTTTTCCCCTGTGTTTAACCCAGGTACCAGCAGCATTCTTTGTTTTTCAGCACAAGGGAACCCATATTCAATTCTGCTTGGCAAAAAAACTAATAAATCATCTACATCTATGTTACAAGTGTGTAGGGTCTTGGCCGCATGTTGGTAATGAACAAAAGATGCTGCTACTTAGAGAATAAGATGTGTGCAGTTTATTTTTTAAATATATTATAATGACTGGAGCTTATATGAACCTCTCTTAGACTTATCGCATACGCATTAGCTGATAAGAACCGATGTGAACACTGTCTTTGTGCCTTCAAACTTTGCAGGCAAATGCCTGGATATAGAAATTATGTCACTGGATTAGTTGTTTACTAGAGACAAATAATGTCTGTGTTACGTGCGTATCTCATTTGCCCCACACAGTCTTGTTTCACACCTTTTGTTGTGAGAAGTTGTATTCATGATAGGTTTGTCCTTTTTGTAGTTGTTTTTATTTATTTTATTTACATTCTAAATTGTACATTTACATTTAGAGTTCACCACAGTGCATGTATACATTTTGTCATATTTAGGTATTTGAAGCATATTTGAGGTAGCCTGAAAAAAAAAATAAAGAGTGTTTATATATTAATGAGGATTAGTCAGCTGACTAATCAGTCATGGCGATGTTTTTGCTCCCTAATATTTGATATTGGCATCAGCCAATATACAGTCTAGTACAGTTTGGGGAGTTATTTCCTTTATATCAAGTGCAGACATAACAAGCATATATTTATGAAACTACAACATGTTTTTAAATATTTGAGGTTTGGAGAGAACACAACCCCAAGTCCTTTCCAGTACTCAAGAACTTTATACTGCAGTTATGCAGTCTTCAGCAGGTCTGGATTTCTGCTTCGGTCAAAAAAAAATGTTCATAAATATCACTCAGAATGCAACAGTGTAAAGTTTCTATTTGCTAAATTGTATGAACTGTTCTTATGCTTGGAAAAAGGGATATTTCTGAGACTACAGGCGATGAGTGTCTGATTTTTTAGCTTGAGTGAAGTCCTTGAAAACTACCCAAAGAAGAGATGCACTCTTTCCCAACTCACTTTTTCCGAACACTGCATGCCATGATGTGTGAATTTGACACACCATAATGAAAGCAGTTTCATGTTCTGGCTTAATTGACAGTGGTAAAGTAGCTTAGTCATAATTACTACACTTCCTCCTCAGCAGACGGATTGAAGAATGAGACATCTGCACCCTGACACAACACTCAGGCAGCAACATCAGAACAGAAACAGTAAATTAAATATAATCTTATTCAGCAAGGGGATGTTACACCACAGGACATGTTCATAATTAATTATTATTCCCATTTTCTCATACTCAAATTTATTCATTACTGCTTGAAATCTTTTTGCAATTTGAAAAATAGAGTCTTGTTATAGCACGTTTGAAGACTAAACAAAAGACAGAAAGAAATGCACTTAATTTTACTGTCTAAAAAATGTACTGGAACTGTTCTTACAGTGGCTTTTTAAGAGCACACTTTGCATGTTGAGGTGTATTGTTTCATTCTTTACTTTTGTTATTGTTCTTATCAATCTATTTTCCAAAGTTTTCACTCACTTTGAGTAGTAATGGTTGAGAAAGCTTGTATATTCCAGCAATAGCACAGCAGACCAGACCTCTTGTAATCTTTTCACCCACACTGCTACCCCCCTCACCCCACCTGCTGGAAACATGAGACTGTGCTTCCTAGGAGGAACAGATTTCATTGGAAAAGGCAGGAGAAGACTGTATATTGTTGGGTTACAGGGTAACTGGTGAAAGGTGTCAGAAGTGAGCGTAGGTGTAGATTTAAAATGAGAACATCTCCAGGCACCCCTGTATTTGATGTGGAGTCATATTGTGGCTTTGATCTTTAGTCAGGATAAAATGTCCACTTGGATATGAATATAGATATCACCTGAGGAGTAATTTCCTTTTCTGTATAATTCTGACTATCCAGCAAATCTGTAATTTCTCCATCAACTGACTCACCTCAGCCGCAAAAGGGTGAACTTGATTTAGTTTTTGACTGTAGTAGTTAAAAAAAAAAAGTCTTGTGGATTACCTGTGTCAGATTGTCACTCTCCTCTCAGTATGTCCGGCCAACTTTAAACAACATTATCATAGATTTTTTTGCCTTTCTAATTAAACTTGTCTGTCTGAGGGCACAGTTAAATGAAATGTAATCCTAATTCCTCTCCAGCACTCCAGCAAACTCGCTCAGGTCTCTGTAAGCAGTATACGATGTTTGCATGGGCAACTGATAAAAAGTGATTAATATAAGTCTCACAAAGCCTCAGATGTCCAACCATCACACACACATAGACAAGATCTCTCTCCCCTTTGATAACACAAGCCTTAAGGCAATCAAACATTTCATAAACCAAGCAAACCATGAAGACAAAATCAAGAATCATTCAAAAACAAAGTGGCACCTGTTAAAAATCTCTCACTAATTTAACACTTTATATCATATTGTTGATATCCACAGGTCACCACCAGTCCACAGTCAAATTTGCACAGATATGATAAACAACATTAACCTGTGTTCTGGAAACATTAGACAGTAGGTAAAAACTATTGTAAAATGAGACAAGAGCTGATTTAAACTGTTTTAACACACAAAACAGTCAAAACACAATGAGAGCTCAGTTTAAACTACTATAGGCTCAGATTGTTACTGAATTTATTTTCTGAATTACAGTAACATTAGAGCCTTGGCAAATACTCTAAAACCTCACTACAATTTAATGATTATATGTCTTTCTGCATAAATGTGTTCAGTTTAAAAATCTTTTTTCTGATCTTGTTAATTTCAGATGATTCTCAAAAGGCTGCCAGAGCCACAATTAGCTGCAAATGTAATGCTAATTACAGGAAGATTCAGAGCGCAAATTGAATGAAAGGCACAAAAACATATCTGCCCAGTGGTAGCAAGGACGTCAAAGGCCAAGTAAACA
Source organism: Caranx ignobilis (assembly GCA_021432705.1). Taxonomy (NCBI): domain Eukaryota; kingdom Metazoa; phylum Chordata; class Actinopteri; order Carangiformes; family Carangidae; genus Caranx; species Caranx ignobilis. The sequence goes on from MU269982.1 coordinate 7,687,910, forward strand.
TTGCAGTTTTATTTTGAATACCAGCTTGTTGAGCAAAATGGGCCACATGAGTGAATAAGATGTGTTTGCAGGGACACTGATTATGGACAGAATTGCAGTGAGATACTTGTGGGTTTGTTTGTCTTCAGGTTTGTTCTATTAGCAGCATTTCCAATTCACTTTGTTTGTACAGTATGAGGGACTGCAGTCTTGTCCTCATGTAGCCTAGCAGGGACAAACCTGTTGCCAGTCTTTTAATTACCCATCAGTGGCCTATCTGTGTAATGCCTCTGTGAGCTAGCTGCAGTGAGAGACATGCCCCTACTCCAAGAATGGGCCAGGCAAACAACAGGAACACATGGAGCTGTGTGTGCCTGCTGTCAGAGAACGACAGCAGGCACACACAGCTGACAGGGTGCAGGATCAGGAGGCTACTCCTCTCAGCTGTGTCTCCCGCCCTACCCCCAGCACCAGCCAGGCATGAGATCAGAGTTGGCTGATCCCACCTGAATTGGCGCCATACATTTAAATAGAAATCATTGTGGAAAAAACACTGTAAAATAATGTAGTGAAAAAAAAGCCTTGACTGCTACATGCTTTTTCTCGTGTGCGGGTGTGTGTATGTGTGTGTGAACCTAACACATATTTGAGTATGTTTGGAAGCTATCTCAGTGGCTTGGCATGAGACTCTCGCATTGCAGCATCACACTGTGTCTCAGATGCTGAATGACGGCTATGAATTCAGAAAAAAAATCTACCTAAGGTATCTTTACTCCTCCTCATTCACTCCCTCCTCCCTCCTGCAGGAATCCTGACCTTTCCAAATAAAATTCACTGCACTTTTCATCCCTTATCACAAAGCTCTTTCATGTAGCAGTGTTGCTTGTTGCTTTGAAACACGATGATAAAAGACTGTTTTTTTTTTTTTCCTTTTTTAATTAGACATATATTACGTGTAGGAATTAGTCTACATCAAAATGTTTTGTTGATGGCTTAATCTGCTAATCAGCTTTAGCCCTGAACTGTTACTGAGGCAAGAGGCTGTTTGAAAGACGCCTAAAAACTGAGGTTTGTCTATTGAAGCATGGAGGCAGCAGCTCCTCTGAGCCTGTTGGCACATGAGCCAGTGTGTAGAGTGAGAGGAGGGAGCAGGTGTGAGATTTATGGCGTGTGGCTGACTTAACAGTGAGCACATCAGCAGGTGACAGTATATATGTTGTATAACATATAAATTATCTTGCAGTGGTCTGGGGGAAGATCTCATTGTTCAGATTTAATCCTCTTGTTTCGTAATCCTGAATCCTTTCCTTATCCAGTTGAACTGAGTGTGAACAGAAACCTATTTAAGAGTTTCTTATTTGGTTCATTTATAATATACTATAATAATATACAGTATGGCATATCTAAGTGGCTTTTTGTGAACTTGGTTTTTGTATCAGAACAGCTTCGCTGTCATGATAAGTATGATATGATAAATATTAGTACATCTAATCAGTGAATGGCTGTAACTTACAGTAGGCTATTATGTTAATATTATGTTCTTCTTTTTCTGTACTGAAGTTGCCATAACTAGTGAGCCGAGACCTGGTGTACTCCTGTCTTGCAAAAGTAAATTTGGCTCTTGTCAAGACTTGCAAGTAAACAGCTGTTAATCCTAACACTGGCCATGTAGTTATAGCAAAACATAAAAATAGCTCCTTAAAGACTTGTGCAGTACTGTAACTGATAAAGAATGCAGGGTAACATGTTAGCACACCCTGCAGTGACCTGCTGATAGCACAGCTCAGTACAGCTGATCTGGACAAACTACAATGTAGGTGGATGAAAGCAGAGCCACGTCTGATAAGAGCTGATCTTGACATGCTATGATGTTCAGAAATTGCCACTGTACACAAGATAACTCTGTTTGGATAAAAGGGAAAGTTCGATTATCAGCAAGGTTTCTTCTTGATCTCTCTCTCTTTCATATCTATTCATCAATTTTTATGATGCATATGCGAGTATTAGAGCATCGTTGGTGTGCTAGGACGGCTTTAAAGACGCTGTTTAGTTTTTAAGGGGTTAGATTTAAAAGCAGGGGTTAGATTTAAAAAGCATAAATTATGTAGAGCAACCTCCTCATTTATGAGTTATGGAATGCAGATTTTGGATTTGGGACTGTGTAAAAGTGATCTGTACATCGGTGGTCTGCAGAGAATGTTTACTGTTGATTCCTCTTGTTAGTTCAGACTTGAACATGGTAAACTAAAAGCTAAAATTGAGTGTGGTGCTTGTTATTCTCAACCTGTCCTTTCATATCAAGTAATACGCTTGCCTCATCAATAAGCAAGGTATTAAAGTTCAAATTACTGCAAACACTAACACTTATGAAGTTCATTCTAATTTATGTGTCTGCAGCCGCACGAGTAAAGGGTAATGTTGCTTGCCAACTGTCCTCAGCGTTGTCACCTTCATTGACAGCCCTGTGAAGTGAGAAACACAAGGGAAACACAAGGGAAAAGTACATCATTTTGCATCTGACCAGAGTTGTATTTAAGGATTTAGTGATAGCCAACACTTATTGGCCAACAGGATAAACATATGCACATGTTTATCCTGTTGGCCAATAAGTGTTGGCTATCACTAAATCGCTGTGTAGCTGCACAAACAATATTTTCTAATGATCAAAAACAGATTAACAAAGACAAAGCACATTTTTGTCGCCAAGTATACTGCATAACCAGCAGAGTGTAATAGCCTCTCCTGAGTTGGAAAATATAAACAAATTTATTAAAGGTAATAGCAAATAATACCCAGACTTCACAGTGAGTGAACAGTTTGACAAAATGAAAATAGAACAAATCAGAAACTTGCAGTCAAAGTGTTCATACCTCAAAATACAATCAGCTGACCTGTTGAGTCCTCAGTGTATTAGACATCTTGTCTCCTGCTGTTCATTCAGAAATAGCAACATGTCCACATGCTGCGGAGTTAGTCTGGTGCACAGTCTGTGAGACTCGTGGTGGAGAGCACCCACTCTGATGAAAATCATGTCCCAGGAATGTTACAGCGTCCAGCCGAAGTGTCTGATCAGCCTACCAACTGTCAAGAGGATTAGTATCAAGTAAAGGAGGATTGTATTGCATTGACTCTTCCTTGTGTGTATAATGTTACTTTTAGAGGAACAACCTGATAAAGAAATATCCAGAGAATCAACATCGGGAAATGAAAATGCTCCTGCTGCTTCAGAGCAAATGATACCTACAGACGTTGGCTCAGTGGTGTGTGTCAGTGTCTGGCGGCCAAGTAATTCAGAAACTTAGTAGAAACAGCAAATCCATATCTATCCTGTATTTTCAACATTGCTGGCCCTCATGGTGAGATTGAGTGCCCTAATCTATTTTGTTTCTACTGTGTCAGAGTGACTGCTAGCAGAGCTGGAGTCCTTGTCTTACTTCTTTGACACAGAGACTATAGTTACTAAAGAAAAGTTATTGCTTTGCAGCCTTTCCTGCAGAACATTTGCCACAAAGGCTAATTTAGGGAAGTTTGTTTACCAACAAATCACAACTGTCAATTAGTAATTAGCCAAACTGCCCAGGCTAAAAGCCTGAGTAAGCAGGTGCTCCAGTAATGGTTTGGAGTCCAGAGCGTTTGGTGCACATAGCACAGATCTTATTGGGCAATGGTGAATAAATCATAAGATCATTTTTGTGAGGGTAATGAATACATTTCACTCTTCTCTGGAACAGAAAAAAACCAAGAGAGGAACAGTTATTATTGAAAGGCATTGAAAAGTTTGACGAGATTTGCAGCACTAACTAAAAATTATATATTTTATGACCCAGTGGTTTCAAAAAAAAAAAAAAAAATGAAGCCAGTGCAGGATGGACAGTCGTATAGTTAAGGAGATTTTCTTTTCTGTGTAAAATAGCCTTGGTAGAAAATGTGGTTTCACTCAAGGTAAACAATGAATTTAATGTCTGTCATTTTGTGACAAGGTAAAGTTGAGTGTCTTTAAACCAAATACCTGCCTCTTTTCTTTGTTGCTGCTGTAAATGTACTGTATGACACGTTCTAAATTGTGCCAGATCATAAGCCTCTGTAACTTTTTCTTTTTAAGGCTTACATACCTGCGTCTGCAGTGCCCTGATATTGAGCGAGTTGCTGGTTGCTACTATCAATCCTCCTGTCAATATCGACCTTGAAGTGATCTTTTCATAGTGCAAATTCAATACAAAGGATGAACGACAACAGTCTTGTCTTGATCTTAGGAAACTCAAAGAGGGAACTTTGTTGCCACCTGCTCTGTTTAACTCAGGCTTTTAAAATCTCATGTTAGTTTCAGCTGAAATTCAGTAAACATCACAGAACAAGGACTGGATTTTGACCCTGACTTTTACAGCGGAGCTGCGCTCAGTAGCTATTTTAATGCATATGTTGTTCTTTTGTGTACTGTATTAGATTAAGACAAACCTGGAAACAGTATGTATAACTGTCATTTGATCATGGTCATTGAGCTGGTGTGATGGTGCCAAGATGTGTCATGTCTGCCTCCTTCAAATACAAAGAGAGTGCACAAGCAGCCATGTGGATTTCCTTCAAAAATACACTGGCAGTCAACAACTGCGATGTTAGTAGTGGTGCAGTAAAAGAGGATGTTGTAACCTGACGTGACAACACATGATGAGAAATCAATAGCTTCATCTTTCCACATTCTCTGAAAGGAGGAACAGTAAAAAGGAAAGGGTGGGGGATGTGTGTCAGTTCATTTTTAATGTGAAGAGGATTCATGTGGGCCTTGACAGACATTGATTGTGGGTCCCATTAGAGCAGATGATGCAGTTGAATACAGATAACGTACAGAAAGAAACAGTGCTTCAATTATTTAAATACATTTATATACAGTATTTATATACATACAGTACTTCATGTAGTTGTGTTTATTTTATGTACTATACAAGTAGATAGCGAAATTTTACACAGATAATGTATACTTCACTTGGTAGTTGTATTTTTTTGTGCTTTTAGTACAACCACAATCTCCATGGATAGTAGGGTCATTTGTCACTCCTGCCCATAGTGGCCACAAAAGCAATTTCACTGTATGCGATGAGCGACAAAGCCTGAGGTCCTTGCTTTGTGTGAAAACTAGTTCTAAAGTTAAGCTTAAGCTGTATGGGTCATAAGCAGTCTGTATAATCAAGTTAAAGGGAAACTATGAAAGTCAGGTAGCTTTTTCACTGTTTTGTAGACTTTTTTTCTCTGCAGAGCTCCCCCTGCAGTTTTGGAGACCGTATTTTCACTGTCGTAAAAGCTCTCCACTTGTCCAGTATGTGCACTAGGACATGGACAACTGGATCCACTATAAACCCATTCAATAAACATATAGGCATGCCAATTCTGTTTAAAGATAGACTTGGAAAATATGTGAACATATCGTTTTCATTTAACTGAATCCATCTGAAAGTGATAATTATCAAAGGGATGCTTAGTTTTTCATTAGTGGTAATTGTTGCAGTATGATACGATTCAAGTTCACTTTGATAGTGAAACTTTTTACCAAGCAGACTGTAAGATATTGGATGTGTGCATGATCTGCTGCATGCAAGAGGATTATTTCATTATTCAACAAACATTAACCACTCAGAACAACCACTCAGTATACAGTGTTGGTTTGTTTTTCAACAGTGTCAGTTTTAGTCATTGATTTAAACCCTAAATCTGCTAAATACTGTCATCTTTTTCAGCACTGTTTGTTCATCAAATTCCCAGTGTGTTTGCTTGTGCTGTCACCCTACACTTAGAGTGACTTCTGTTTTTGCTCTTACATAAATTTATGGTACAAACATGTAAAAAAAAAAAGAAAAAAAGGGGGGCACCCAGCAGAGGTAGCTCTCTGAAAGACAAAAACTTTGATGTTGTCGTTATTGTTCTTGTGTTTGCCACATGCAGCATGCGACTGTCAAACTCAACCTTGAGTGAAACATTAATGCCCCAAAAGATGTTAAAATCCGATAAAACAAGCTGTGAATCTACATGATAGTGTAAATCAATAGATGTGTAATTTCACTTGCCGGACGGAAGACATTGGTTTAAGTGAGATCAGGCCATGCTTACACAGCAGTTATCTACCCCACTCATTTTGACATTAGTGTGTATTTACACCATGAGACTGCAGTGTCTCCTGCTGTGGCCTTTTCTGCACTACAGCTGTGAAACCCTGGTGGAGGCAATATGCACCTCAGATACTCTTCTGAATCAAGCTATTGGCTTTCCTCGGGTTAATACTGTGAAGGAGTGTATCACAAATTCTAATGGGCCTCAAGTGCTATTGGAATGGGTAAATGTGAGGATCTGTTATCCTGGCTTTGGGGCCGAATAGCTAAAAAGGGCATGTTTATTTTCTTCTCCCCTCCTCAGTGTACTTGTACTATTCTCCATCTCTAGTGCATTGTCTATTGATTTTCTCCGGCCTCCTCTATCAGTCAGGCTTTAATAAGACAACACATGTCGCCTTTAAAAGAAACGTATTAGAATGTTAATGGATCACACCACAGACCTGTTTGCCCCTCTGCAGCTTTGTGTGTGAGTGTTTGTGCGCACACATCCACGCACAATTTATGTGTGTGTTTGTGTGTCCCACCACAATTTCATTAAAACAGAGGAAGACAACATTCATCTTGATGGTTGTAGGGAGTAAAAGGGGGTGGAAAACAAGGAGAATATGGCAATAGAGGGATGAAGGGATAAAGATGGAGGGAGTAGTAGAAAGTGAAGAAGAAACCTCCTCGTGCAGAGTGGCTTCATCTTCTGTCTTATTGCTCCTGCAGGGACCAATTTATCTTCATTTAGGTTTTTGGCACCAACCCCAACCCAGACCAGTCGCCTCAAGAAAGCACATGAACTCAACATGGCTGATGGGGCCATGGGGCCTGTACTGTATCTAGGGTTTGACCAGTATTTTTTTGAGTTGATAATATTATTTGAGTTGAGATATTTCTAAGTATCAGATAACAGAGACAGAAATACTTGTCCTGCATTTATAACCTACAGAAGAGCATTAGGGCCACTCATAAAAAAAAAAGAGAGAGCAGGGAGATTTATTTTCATTATGCACTTAGAGAATAAAGTCGAAATGTCAAGGATAAAAGTCAAAATGTAGAGAATAAATTCGAAATACAATGATGGGAGTGAAGTCAATATTTTCTCAATTGCACACATCCTTGGAGTGTAATGGCAAAAATAGGTTTCTGAAGTTATCCAACTTAATTAATTGATATCATATCACGTGTTTTCACATTTTCATATTTCAACTCTTTCCACAACATTTCAACTTTACTTTTGAAGTTCGTAATAAAAAAAAATTCCTAATTTTTTTTCATGATTGACCCTCATATTCTCCTGTAGAACCAGAGAAAAGAAGGACCTCTTATTTAACCTACACTTTTAAATGACACACAGTTACTTGATTTATTCACATTAATATTAGCTTGTCATGCTGCTACTATGCAAACCACAAAGGATTAAAGAGCACTTGGATACAACGCATCGGACCAAAGCCGATGTTTGTCGTCACGCTAACAAGAATACAACTCATAGATGGCAGCAGGTGTACCTGGACCTTCATTGTCATGGTAATAATTGAGTTTGTTCAGGTTTTGGCACAGAAATCACTCAGGTTAAGGTTTAACAACAACAGGACCTGTTGGTCATGATGGTCATGGTCAGTGTACATGTCTTGCGTTGCGTTGATTCATCAATCCACCCCAGACCTCCTCTCAACATGAACTTTATGGCTCTCAGGCTCAGGGAGAACATGCCGACCACCCAGAAAGGCCCTGGGCCTGTCTGCTTTGGGTAGTTGTTGAAAATTTGTTGTCATTGATATAAAAAATGCAAAAAGTGTTTTAGTATCATATCAGGTAAAAAACAGTGTTTTTTCCTCACTCTTTTAAATATCTTAAAGTATTTTAAGCAAGTAATGCTTTTTTTTTTTTTTAAGATCCTTGGTGGTTCTTGATGATAATGATGATGATGATGATGATAATGACCATTCAACGTGTACAACATTGTATTTACAGTATAGCCCATATAGCATCAGGATTCTTATACAAATGGTAAGCAGCATGAACAATAGTTGTAGCTACTTGTTTTTAACCCTTATTATTAGATTAAAACCTCTTTCAACTTGATTCATATGTTCATCGTCTGATATTTCACTCTCCGTTTCAGTGTGATGCTGCATCTTAATATACCATCATTTATTTTGTAGGTGTCAATCTCCTCGAGGAGTTTAAGGCTTCTGCCTCCTCTGTGTCTTTATTGAGTGTTGAGCTCAGACCACAACTCCCTCTCCATTCAGCAGGGTATAAATTAACATTGATTTTAGATATGGTCTTACTGTAGAATCGTGGCCTTGGTGGCCAAATAACTAACAATAACCTTCACAGTATGAGGGGGTGGAGAGGCGGTGAGGGCAACGAATAAAGACACAGGGGAAGGGAGAAGAAGAGAGCTGCATTATTCTGCCAGTTCACCTCTTCATTACATATAATTGCTGATGAACAAAATCTTTTGCTGCTTCTGTGAAGCCCAGTTACTTCCAATAGAAATACATTTTGTCCAAACCACACATAACAATTATCACTAACTATTACTACTGTCAGTTTGCCTGTTTAACCTGTTGATTTAAAACTGTTACATTACACTGTAAAAATAGTCACTGCACTGTGTCGTCTCTTGCTCTCGCTCTCTCTCTCAATCTCTCTCTCTGCCCACTCCACCTCCCTTTTTGCCATATGTAACTTCCAAAATCACATGCTGCATGATGCTGGCTTCACCGTATGGAGCTCAGCAGTCAGATGCTTGTTAATTGTTTTGCTGCTGGAAAAGGAAATGGGAAGTGGTGAGGGGAGACTGGAGAAATCAGAGGGACCCCTGCTGCCATGTCTGGATGCAGCAGTGGCTGCGCAGTGAGAGGAGAAAAGGAGGGAGAGGTGGAGAGTGGGCAGAGTTGTGTCTTTCTGGCTGTATTGCGCTGTGTCTGGTCTAGGTGCCCCACTGACAGCCAAAGATTGATGGATAGAGCTGTGTATCGCACATAACATCAATTCTGTCCTGCTTTCTCTTTCATTCTGAGTCTCACTCCCTCATCAGTCCTCCCTTCCCCTCTTTCTGCTGCTCTCCCTCTCCCTCCTTCTCCCCCCTCCCTCTCTCCTTCCCCTCCCTCCCCGCCACTGCTCCAGGTCCCTCGTGGTCCCTCTCTTCCGTATTAGTTTCCAAAAGGCATCTTTAATGCTGCCAGAGAGCGCGCTGTGAGGCAGCAAGAAAGCGAGGCAAGCGGATTGCTATCTTTGTGACAGCTTTTCCGCTTGGCAGACTGTGTGTGAGCCGGGGAACTGGACTGGACTGTGGTGTTTCGTGGAGGAGGTGGGAGAGGAGGTGGAGGAGCAAGGAGGAGAGCTGAGGGGCAAGCCGGACAGATGGAGGACGGCACCCAACACCTGGGACACTGCATGGTTGACATGAAGGAGCTGAGTGCTAACCCTGAAGGACTCACTGCTGCCGGTGAGCTGACTGCACTGTGTTGTCTGTCTCTTAATCTGTCCCCTCTACCTCTCTCCCCCGTCCTTCTTCCTACAGTTTAACTCTGAGACACCTGGTTGCTGCTACAATTGATAACTGCTTCTATAAATGTTTGTCCCATCAATGTCTGGTTGTTCTTTTGCATATTTTCCCTCAGTTTGTGTTTGCAGTGGTTCTGTCTGAAGAGAGTGTGTGTGTTGGAGAGGGAGAGAGGGACGATGGGGGGAGGGTGTGTGTGTGTAGGTAACAGTGTGAGTGAGAGAGGGAAACAATTTTAAACGCACGATGATCAATAAGCAAGTGAATGAATTCTGTGCAATTTATTTTCTCCCTGGATAATGTTGTGATAATCATACTCGTCATGAGCCCACAGTGTGTACAGGTGATATTTAAAAATGATTTTACTTACCTAACCTCTTTTAAAGTAAAATGAACATACTGTGTCTTTCAGCCAGTTTATATTGTGGGCTAATGCTTTTGGCCAATTTTAGAGCACCACCACGCTGCTACCTTAATAGTACACAAATTATGCTTGAGAAATGATTTTAAAACTTACTTGCTGCCTTTCTACAGGTTTCTAATTATGTATTTGGTTCTTGTAGCAAGAAAATTGTTTGTCTCAGAATGAGGGAAATCGTGTCAGAAAAATCTGCCTTTCCTGGTCTGCAGAATTTGATTCAGCAGCTCAGCAGAGAGCTGTTTGAAAAACATATGCAATGTCTACAGATTCTCACATCTGTTTGTGCCTGTGTATGTTTGCTCTGTTTTCTTTTTTTTTTTTTTTTTTTTTACTGCAGTCATATTCCACATACCCTGAAAGTATTGTCACTAATGAGCACTGGCAGAGGCAAACTAGATGTCTCAATGCCCATCACAACAGGAGAATGCTAAAGAGATTAGCCATATCAGTGATGCCACAAAGCCTGCTCTCCAAGTTTAATACCTTTGCTTACCAAAAGGACACACACTGCATGCAGCGCCACTAAGCATTGGCATTGGCATGCAAGCTCAACACCATCTTCCCCGTGGGGATAAGTAAATGGAGCTGTACAAGAAGGAATGAAAGCGCAATTCATGATGCCTTGTCTCTTTTGCCTCAAACCACACAGATACACACTGAACCAGTTTACATGCACAATTAAACACACACACTTGCCCACACCCACATGCACACAGGGGAATAATAAAACATCTACACACCAGTACGTCCACATATACATACACACATGCACAGATCAATGCGCGCATGTGCACGCACAAACAGCTCAGACTATAACAGTTAGTGACCTGATCACGAACTCTAGATGTGCTCTCCTATAAAATCACACAGTCACACACTTTAGCAAAGACATCTGACAGGTGTGGGAGTTATAACAGTAATGACAAAGACCTCACTCTATCTCTGTTTTGTTTTCCCTAAGCATCCTGGGAGACGAAAGGGAAGAGCAAAGCACATAATTACCATGTTTGGCACGGAAGACAGGTTGACAACCCTACATTATCAGTCGCAAGGTGAAATAGTTTATCTCCTCCTTCATGACAGGAATGAAACGTGGGACCAAACTGGGTGCTGTTCAGTACTTGTTAAGGTGGGACTGAATTGGCATTTTACAAACACAAGGGGTAAAATTATCTTATTTTGACTATTAACAATTCTAATCATGATTTGCATACCGCCAAGTGAGTGAAAGCTGCGACACGATTGACTTTCGTTGCACGCTGTTTGACATCACAACTATTATGAGGCAAAATGTCTCACTCCGTGCCCTTGTTAGCCCTCCACCTCCATCCTACACTGACGCCACAGTCAAGACCTCTTCAGCACACCCAACTGATTCACAACACTTCATTAAACGCTGGCAACAAAACCATCTGTCCCCCCTCAATCTCCCAGGGCAGTAATGTGACGATAACTCACTCTCCCATTCAGCACCACTCGTCCTAATGGGATGCCTGTTTTTGCAAACATCAATTGAATTAGAGGCATGTTAGGCAGGATGATGACTGAATCCTCAGAAAGGAAGTGCAGGTGTTGTTTAGGCAATTTAAACTACAGGAAAAAGAGGAAGCGAGGAGAGTGAGATTGGACAAAATGAGTCAGAGAAAAGAAAGACTGCAATTAGTGTGCATGTGTCCATGTGTATGAGTAGCGGCTGCTGGTGTTTGCACTCCGGTGGGAATGGTTTTATCGAGAGACGGCCGGTTGAAATCCTGAAATATCAAATCCCATGGTGAGCCAGTCATATAAGTGAGTCATTAATATCATCTCAGTAAATAATATTCAACAATATAAACATGATTTATTTTTAGGCACGGGCTCTTACATGTAATATCTATTCATGAAGAGGATAAGCAGGAGTGATTAGGAATGTGTGCTGCACGCCCTGCGCAACAATCTTTTTCATTTTCTTAGTTGATCTCATAAGAAGGGGACCAGAGCAGCGACAGGCTAGATTTTGGAGCTTTTCCACATTTGCTTTTTGTTTTTTTCAGAGTCAGAAATAAGCAGCAATCCCATGTGAAATCTGTGCATGCCCTCCCCCACATTTTTTATTTTTTTTTTACTTTCATTCCTTCTTTCACAGTATCTGCCATACGCAAGTGAGATGTACAGTGGGTGAGGGAGCAGGGCAATGAGAAGGGAAGAGGGTTAAATGATCATCTACAAGACGGACAATTTAAGTCCCTGTACATTAATTAACTTTGTCATTCCAGAGAAATCACCCAGTCTGCACACATCCTAATAAATTACCCTCTCCTCTCCCTTCAGCGTGGCTTTTTCTCCACTGATACCACCCGCAGACAGGGGGGTGATAGATTGGAGGTACAGTGGGGCTGTGCTGTTATTTCTAGAGCCAGATGAAACTGCAGTATAGCGGGCGGGCACACCTCATTTGCTTTGGGCCCCTCTGGGAGTTACATCTGCATGTGCCGCCCGCCTGCCTGCTTGCTGCCTGCCGCCTTGCTGAGCTTATTACCATATTCATAATGCCAGTGGATATCGATTATAAATACCACACCTGTGCCACTTTTCTCCACATACTTAGCCACTGCACTGAAGCTGGATCACTGGTGAGCGTCAAATGCTAAAGGTGATGTGGTTTCAGATGGACAGTACAGGTGGTTGACCTCTCCTCATGTAATGGATAATTATTGTAATTAGACTTTCTGTGTTTGTCTTGGTCAGCCTGCTTCTCACCAAGGGGTTAATGACATGCATGTGTTCAGTGCTCAAAGACAAGAATGGTGTCACAGTGTACATAACAGGTGTTGTGTCCTCAGGTTACGTATGCATAATTTGTCCATGATTTTAATAACTCTGGATCCTGACTCACTGTGAGCAAGTGAATAACAGTTTCCAAACCTGTAGTTGAACACTATTGAAACGTCATGTAGTCAGTATTCGTTCTCAAAGACGCAACATAACCTGTGTTGCCTGTCTTATAATCAAAGCATCTGGTATGATCCTTCTATAAATACTTGACACTCCACCTACAAGCTGTGCTCTAAAATTCACACATCTTTTAACTTCAATCCTCCTCCTCCCTTGCTATCAAGCACATCCCGTTGCCATGTGTGTGCGTCTCATGATCTGTATCCTGAACTCATATCAGATGTAGACTAAGCTTTACCTGTTATCTTTATTAACTTATTCCTGCAATGATAGGCACTTTCCACTGCTTCCCTCCACTTTAGATAAGTTTGTGTGTTGCACAGATGGAGTCCTCCAAAGTAACTGGACTGTTCAAATGACAGCCCCTCATGATTATGTGGCACCAGAGACGGGACACAACAGCTGGCACTGTCTCAGCCCACCTACCTAAAGGGCTCTCTGTTGCCACCACACAACATGTCATCCAGGCTTATTAAAGTTTCATCAGCACTCACAAGGAAGCCTTCGTGGTGACAACATTAGGAGACATGACCCCTGAGGAATGGGATGATGATGAGAGTAATGTGAAAACCAGATAGTGACACAGAAAGTTTATTTGCATACATAATTGGCCTATTTGCTCAACCGTGCATGTGTGTGTGTGTGTGTGTTTACTGGCCCACGTACTTCAGCTATTTGTGCACCTGATTAATTAGACGTTTACTGTACTTGTATACATAACACACATTGCACGAAGTTTGCATAAGCCTGTTTATTCAAATGTAGCCCATCCTGACAAGTACAGTGCAGTGGCTGACAGAGCCCAGTCCGCTCAGACTTGAGAAGACACCAGTAAATTGAGATTTTATTCACAACTTTTCAGTTTATTTGCTGAAAATTTGGAAACATCTGTAAATCTGCTGGAGTTACTGTGGATTGGGTGGATTTTTTTTTTTTTTTGGCCCTAGTAAACAAGCTACAGCACAAGTCAATGTTAATGATTTCTATAAATAACATTTCTGTTATTTGTTATCAATCTGTGTAACCTTGTTCCTTTTGCATGAGTTAAGATGAACATTTCAGACAATGCATTGAAAATAATAGAAGAAAAATGCCATCATCAAACAGCTAATCCCCCCCCCAAACGTAATTCTTGACATGCGTGGGACATTGTACAGTTCTGTGGTTCCATATCTAGATCCATAAAGGTCTAAAAAAGCTAGAAAAAATAAATCTGGGACATTGTAAAGAATTTGCATTGTGAACAATTTGCAGAGAACTTTCACTGTCAGTCGACACTCAAACACCCATGGGGATTTATCAGGGATAAGGGATACTTTCTGCATCTTGACTATCAGCATACCCACTCTGGGAAGCTACTATGGAGTAAAGTCCTCTTTCCTTAGAGTCTGTATTTTCTCAATGAAACATTGCAGCATATCACTGTTATCTGTTACTGTAATTACACGGTTAAATAGAGTGGTGGATTTTTCCCATCTACAGTAGTCCTCCATATTTTCTTGGCAGGTGTTTCTTGTCTTGTGACAGAGTCAGTTGTTCAAGGATAGGCAGGATATGTTGCTTTATAACGTCTTTCCAACCTTTCTCCAGTTTTGTCATGCACTTTTCCTTTGAAGCCACCCTTTGTGATGAAAGGATTTACAAGTAAACTAACCACCTGCCAACAAACAGACTGAAGTAATTATGAATCACAAGTAAATCATTTTAGTCTGTGTGCAGTATCCTCAATATGTAAGACGGCTGTTACCTAAAGCCATGTGCTACCCATACATCAGTAAGCATCGAGTACCCATGGCCCATTAGTAAAGCTGATGAGCCTTAGAGAGGCCAATTGTGTCCAAGCACCCCAGCAAGAGGAAAATGTCATTTAATGGTTTAGGGCCCTACGTGTTGGACGATCATGCAGGTGTTTCATCCTTTTGGTGTTTGAATGGTCGTGTGTTGGACTGGGAGAATGATGAATGAGAGTCAGTGTTGGTGACAGATGATACAAGCAGTCAGTCCTCTACTCATCATTATTGCGTAACCCCTCAAGGGCAATGGATGCCCAGAAACTCGTGTTCACAAAGATTGCACTCACAAGGTTTGCAGTGTGTTTGCATAATGTAAAATGAACAGTTACATTAATCGCTGTGGCGTTTTTGGGAGCCTGCCATGTTCCCGGCTTGTTAGAATTCTCTCGACATACTTCTTCAACATGCTAGGAGCATAACAGACTGCTTTTTTCTGATTGGAATAGTCTCTGTCCTCACACTGTTGCTACTTTAGTGATAATCAATCAGATTTCAAACCCTTATCTACTTAACAATATGTGTCTAGGGGCTCTGCAGTTGCCCCTTTTCATTTTAAATAGACGAACACATCCTGAGGGCTGGGATTAATCAGTCAATTGTATGGAGTTTAGAGCTTTGATTTAAATGATCATTTAAGAGCAACTTCATACTTGTAAAATATGAGGAATTCTGCTTAATTCATTTCATCTTACTCTAAACTAAATGTTATTGGATTTTGACCATTTACACTACAACCATAAAAAAAAACTTGTGGATGTCAAACTGAGCTCCGGGAAATTGTGGTAGAGTGCTACAGTTCAGGTTTTGGATCGTGGTTAATGTGTGTTATTTTCTCTGTCTCTTCTGTTGTTCTGATGTTTTCCTCTTCCTCTCATTTATCTCTCTCCCTGTCTGCCTTTATCTCAACTCCCCTCTATTTTTCTTTCTCTGTCTCTCAGGTGTTATTCTAACACCCAAGCTGCCTCAGGTGGAGTTCAGCCTTGGTAAGTCCTGTGTTTACTCTGTGATTCAAGAGTAATTTTAGTTTATAGGGAGGTAGTAGAAGGGAAGCTATCCCACGCTTCGTTGATATCTTTGCAAGCACATTAGATAGAAGACATATGGGCTCGCTTGCACAGTTGCACTCTTTCAGTAATGTCAAATCTCTCTTCCCTTGGCCGAGAAACACAACAAAAGTTTATGGCCTAACATTAATTCAGATATAACACTTGCCAAACACACATCAACAAATAGTCACACATGCTGACAGCTTCACAAATGCAGAAGTCAGTCAGAATTAGAAAAATATCTGCAAAGACTCTTATTTTCTCTTTTTTTTCCAATTCTGACACACACTCACATCCCAAGCATAGTTAGCAGGGACAACAGAAACAAAGCACAAAGAAAACACTAGACAGAATGGTGAGAGGGCCTATTTGAACTTCAGTCGAGATGGCCTCATTCATTTTTTATGCAACTAAGATGTTGGAATTCTATTTCTAGACAATTCATTGTAGCTCAGGTCAAGTCTCACCAAAGCTGAAATATTGTTCCTGTGGTCTTTGACAGCCAAGGCTGACAACATCAAAAACTGGCATCATGGCTTACTTGTTTCTGAACTGTGACAAAGGCTTCCCGCTGCTCGTCTCACAGTAAATTGGAGACTGAATGCACATGTGGATGTTTCAGGGCTGTGGCTACAGTTTAATTCAGAAATGTCAATATTGTGAGAAGGGGCAATCATTCCACAAAATGTCTTCCATGGTGTCACTTGATGACCTCCCATAGCAGAGGTATATTATGTCCAGTATACATCACGTGACGAGTAAAACGGTTTTCTGTGTGTTGAAACCGCAAGTACATGTTGATACCTCATGATTCCTAACACTCCTGATGGTCCCAGTGCTATTACATAAAGATTAAGATTACAGTTGGTTAAAAAGACACATGATCACATAAATTTAGATTGCTTTGGACTTATTAGGAGGGTCATTTATGTGAAAACATGCACATACTCCCAAGTGCACACAGCTGTGTGTAAATGTTCTGTGCGTAGATAAAGGGCATCCAGAGATATTCAGCAAAATCTCAAATAAAGCTTTTGTAATGCTTGCTTTAGTTTCTAAATGTCCATCCTATCTGAATATATATCAACTGACACTGTAGGTAGAGGGTTTGCACTTGGCTAGAAAAACTGAATGTGAATGTAAATTCTCTGTCATGGTAGAAAGTACAGCTGACAGCCAGCACAGAAAATATCATGTTCCTATTTAATTGGACTGTTTGAAATGTGTGCTCAATGTACAGCACATCTATCCAACTGTTGTCAGATCACATTGCCAATGTTTAAATTATGTGGGGTTTTTTTTTGTTTTGTTTTTTGTTTTTAAGATAGGCACATATCTTATTTACATTTATTGGTATGGATAAAATTAATAGAAAAGAAAGCAGAATGTCTTTAAAGCCAAAAGGATTAAAAGTTTCAAAGAAGACTGAAATGGTTTTAAACTCATTGATAACAATAGTAGCCAAGCATTTATCCTACATGCTCCCAAACTCTTTAGGGCTGAGCAGTTTTTGCAAACGTTTTAGCTCCTGAGAGCAGTAGATCTAGATGAGCTACACTCAAATCATGCAGCATATTTCATACCCAATGGGAAATATTTTAAAAGGAAATTAATTTTAAGTAGAAAGAAAAATAAGAACCATTCATAAGCTGCTGTGGCACAACAAATGTACAAGAAAGACTCTGAACTTGAATCTGAAAGCCCACACAAAGTACTCAGAGGCAAAGATACAATACTTATTATTAAAAGACAATAGAAAAAATAAATGTTTTCGTGCTGCTTTTGAAAGAACTGACAATAGGAGATTTCAGTTAATTCAGAAAGTTCTTCCAGGAACTCGCAGCACAAACATTATAGGCAGCTTCACTGGACTGTCAGTGGGCCCTCAGTGCTGGATCAGGAGGGGCTTGTAGCTTCTCTGCATAATGCACTCTGTAAAGGCTGTGCTTTTTGGATAAGCAGGAGAGCTTTCTAGTAAATTCTAGTGCATACTGGAAGTTATTTACTTCCTCTTTTATTCCCTGCAGTTTTGTGAATTAGCTGCATCATGGCCCACGTTTTCCACAGAGGTAAAAACATGTATATTGACTGTAATGAACAATTGTATATTTGTAATTGTGTGCACATGTCCATGTGTGAATTTGTATGTGTACGTATTTGTGTGTGGTGTGTGTATGGGCGGGGTGCCCAACCTTTGCAATTAAAGTTGCAGCTAATTAGCATTTAATTATATCACTGTAGACAAACATGGTATTTAGTGGATTAGGGCTGCCCTCAGATGGTGATGATTAAAGGGGCACTCCTATTTATTTTTTTTATTTTTTTAAAGAAAGTTCACTTTGCTCATCATGAGGAGCACCACTCAGCCTGTGAATACGACTGTTTACACAGACGATGTCGTGAGGGTTATGCTTCAGATTTAGACTTAAAATCTTTAAGAAAAAAGCCTTGAGGTGGAGAGTTTGAGAAAGGAGATCATTAGGAAAGAGAGGGTGTGCTTAAAGATGCTCTGCAGTTGCATTATGATGTTTAGGCGTGAACATTTCGGAGCTTGAATGAAATTGAAGACTAAAAGTTAGGATCACTTGAGATTCTCTCTTTGGCCTGCCACATTTCTCTCTCTCTCTCTCTCTCTCTCTCTCTCTCACTCACTCACTCACTCACTCACTCACACACTCACACACACACACCTGGTAAACACACAACCTTTGTGCTGAACTATTTCTAAAAGGAGCTATCCTATTTGTATAACAATATTCTGCTCAAACCTCCCAAACTTACTGCAGCTCTTACACAGAGATGATAGATCACAGCATAATTTACTCATTTACTTGCTGCTGCTGCTGCTGCTGCTGCTGCTGCTGCTGCTGCTGTTGCTGCTGCCTTTCTCAATGCTGAGGATGAAATCGAAGTAATTTTCTAATGTGAAAGTTTAGATTCAACACACATCTCTGCATGCACATACAGTAATATGTGCCATAGCATAACTGTCCTCGGAGTGGTGGAAACTGCATCAAGGACAACTTTCACGATTAATCTGACTAACCTTGTCAAGGATCCCAGGATTATCCATTGCTCACCTCTCTGGTTGATAAGCTCCAGCCTTTGTCATTGGGACATGGCAATAACCCAAAAATGACAGAAACGTAAGGTAAAGAGGCGGGTAAGCTGCAGCTAGCTTCCATGAACACCCTGCTGCCTCCACAAACAGACAATTGCCTTAAGTACCTTACGAATGAACAGAACTAGTATCAAATTGTTTTTGGACAGAACGCTGATCTGAACTTCACTGATAGTATTTGGCAACACTGTTTCTGTGATGTCACTGCACATTGTTCAGGGAATGACCCTGGAGCAACTTCTGACATGCTGTTGCAAATCGTCCACTGGTTGTTGATGCACCACTTTGAGACATTGCTGTGGAATAAGGTCTGTCAGCCTTTGGCTGCCCTAACAACCTGTGGGGCCCAGGCAGTTGTCTGCCTTTCCAGTTCACAAGCTGCCTCTGATTTCTCTCTGACTGCCTCTGTGAGTTTGTCTCTTACTTGTCCTGTTATTACGTTATAGGTACAATGGTTAATGGCTGAAACACTGTGTCGTTTTTTTTTTTTTTTTTTTTTTTTTACAAAACATGCACTTATTCTGACTGTCACAACTTGCTGTTGTCATTTAAAGTTTGACAGGGTTAAACAGCAGACTGTATAAATTCTCTCAAGTAACATGGAGTGTAAACACAGACTGAGAGGACATTTTCTCCTTGCTGCAGAGTGCAGTGCTCAACTGTTTATCAGGCTCATCACATGGTGAATTTGACTACTGCGGCTTTGGATTTATTTTTCAAACCCAAAATAATGAGGATATTCGTTTGTGTTGGTGTTTGCTTCTTGTTTTGACGCTGTCATAAAATCTGATCTGAGGAATCTTCTCCACTCAAAATGTTGGAAATATTCAGGTTCACTGGAGAAATGTAAATGATGAGCAGCACATACCAACCAATTTTTAACTGTAACTCTTTTGCCTGTGCCTTTGAGAAGGCAGGTGGTGAATAGGGGATATATCAACCAGTGGATGAGATCAAATATTGATAGTGATCATTAATTACGTTTCTTGTTGTGACCACCGACGACCATACCCCACAGCAATAAAAAGCTTTGACAGCTAACAGGGGAGCACAGGTTTGTTTTGGAGGAAATAAGTTCCCCTGGTTCCCCTCACAATTTTGAACGGTGAATTAGATGCAGCTGCTCTTTGAAGCTAATGAAATATTTCATCCATTGTCTCTGCAGCCTGTACTGTATGCTGCCTCGAAAACACAAATAAGTAAATAACATTATATTGTATACACTACTGCACATCTGTGTGAGGACATGTTAGAAAACTGAATGTTCATACATTAATGGCTGAAAAGACAAGAACTTTCAAACAACCTATTATAATTTTGAATATCTGAGACGCTTGTCTCTGCTTTTTAAGTTTTTTTCTCTCTCTCATCATGTGTAATTAATGGCTGTGACATACTGAATATGAGGTCAATTGCATGCCATAATTAAGTGCAGTAAAATCAAAAGCTGACTTTTTATTTCGACAAAGACTTGCTGACATGTTTTGTACTTCTCCAAGCTCCGTGCTCTTTGTACTTTCCAGTAATCATAGTAGAGCTTTAAAATTATGTTTTGTTTTTTCAAAGTGAATTTATAATGCCATTCAACAGTGTTGAGCTTGTCCTGTTACAAGACAGGTGACTTAAAAATACATTGTTACAAGTCATTGTTCAAACAAACAAATAAAGCTCAGTAGAATTACAGTTTTGTATACATATCCAGACAAATATGCTGTGAATGGCAGCTTGACAAATGTTCTTTGAATTACACATAATTCATATCAAACTGGAGACTCCATATGAAACACCAAATAACAGACAATTATATAAAGAGCTTGTCAATAGCTTTTAAATTTACATGAGTGATAAGCTGCAGTGGGTTGGACATATTTATTTCAACAAAATAGATATTTTCCCTCTGTTTCCCCCAGACCCACTGGCAAACAGGTGTGCAAAATGGCACCACATGCAAATAATGTTGTCAAATTAATTGAAGCGTTGAAATAATTATCATGATGAATAGCGTCTTCTGGAGATGAGCATATATTTGTCTCCTGTGGCAACTCCCAGGGCTCCCCTCTCGATTAAATGGAATTTAGATTCATCGTGGGGGTCACAGAGGCCCACTGCATTAAAACTCATTTCCAGCAAATTCATCTTGAAAGAGCTCAGCTTATTCCAATCACACAAAATAAATACAGCGTAGTAATTGAAGCCTCCAAGGATGGCCATTATGACTCCATCTGCTCAAACGTTAAGGTAATTTAGGAATCGGCCTTAGAGTACTTTGGTAGTTGAGTCCCTTGACTAAAACTGCAACCTAAGCTGGAAATCTGCCCGACCAGTGGTCAGTCTTCACCTCCATGTGTCTCCTTCCCTGTTGACTTGTGAGGCTGCCAATTTGCAGTTCAGAAAGCTGATTTACTCCTTACCTAGAATAACCAGCTATCCCTGGAGTCAAACCAGGCAACACTGATACTGGTCGCAGTCTCATTCTCTATGCACAGCGATGGGTATTGTCTGGACTTTATCAATACCAGTATTGATACTGATACTGCTTATTGATACTGATACTTTTTGATACTCTTACTGATACTACTCATTGCATTTTCATTAGGGGTGCTCCGATCAGGATTTTTGGGGCCAATCCCCGATCGCTGAAATCAGTATCGCCGATACCGATAACGATCACACAGCTTCTATTTGAATTTGAAGCTTGCTTTTTAAGCATTAATTATTCATTGAAGTTATTCTTGACACTGTATATTAAGCATTATTAAATTAAAGAGATTAGAGAGTATCATGAATTGACAACTCTTTTATTTGCGGAACATATAATACGGAACATTCCACATGGTTGAGGCTCAGCTCAGGACTCAGCTATAAATGTTATCTTCCTGTGGGAAAACAGATAACATTTTATACAAAATAAATGAAACAGCTCTATGTGAACCACCATGTGCAACATTATGCTCTCTCTAGAGCCTGTTGTAATTAGGGATGGGCATTTCAAGCAAAAGCACTATTTGATAATCGTCGGTAACTAACGATTATATTTCCAATATTCGCCCCAATGCTACGGTCAGAGGCATGCGCCCGCTTTTCATACAGATCCAAACCATGTTAAAATGCCAGCTATATTAGAAATATTTGACATTATGTAAATTCGGATAGCAGCACCGTTTGTTTAGGAGCTCATCAATATTTTGGTTCCGACCAGTCAGTGACTGGTACCGGTTCTCGATACCCATCCCTGTCTACACATTCTTTCATACTTCCTGTCTGACCAGATGAAGTGGGACTAGCTTCATCATTTCTAAAAAATTCACTGAACGTCTGCCTCCAAATAACCACGTTATGTCTCTTTCAGGTACATTGCTCCTATGCTGACTGCTCTGGCAAAAGTCTCTGTAGTTGTCATGTACTCTTGCCTCTGTGCCTCGCCAAACATTATTTCATTAACTTCACTATATATAATCTGTAACAGCCCTGTGTCCCACCATCCCTAGATTATCTGGCTCCATTGCAACCATGATGCCACAGAGTCTCCCCTCTGTGCTATCCTCCAAACCTGCTCACTCTAACCACCATCACCCATGGCTGACTGCTGTCACCTGACTAGATGGATACTAATCTCAGAGCTGCGAAGAGAAAATATTGTAAACTCAGTGATGCCTGCAAATCTCAAGGCTTGTTATTCGCTCTGATTTTCCTTCTCATTCAGCATCCAGTGCTGCCAAAACTGCTTTTTACGATCTATCTCCTCCAGTGAAGGGAGAGACCACTTCCCCCACCCAGCCCTGTTGATGAGGATAAGGCACCAAAAATCCTTAAATATAGAGGACCCACTACATGTCCCTCTCTGTCTCCCCTGGTCAATGGCCTGACCGTTCTTTCATTCACTCCTTTTATTGTGCGTGAAATATCAAAACAACTGACTTGTAGCCATCCATATGAATGTTAGCTAAACTGTCAATAACCACCTCCCAACCAGCCAAGGTAACACCCCTGGTCAAAAAGCCCTCACTTGACCCTGCTCACATTGAACAGTGTTGTTACCACCACTCTATCTAAGGCTATCAAAAGGATGGTTTTCCACCAGGTCTTGGAGTTTCTCTCATGGGATGACCTATTTGATCCAAATCAGTCTGGCTTAAACTCCACTCTGAAAGGGTTCTGCTGGTTGTGAAAGAAGCCCTAAGGGCTGCCAGACCTGCTGCCCAGTCCTTGGTTCTTATCTTACTGAATCTATGGACAGCTTTTGACACAGCTTCCTGCTACCCGTACTCTTTGATATAGGCATCTTGCAAAGCACATTCTACCTACCTCTACCTGGGTGCTCTTTCAGTGTGTCATGGCAAGGACATATGCCCATATCTTAAAGCCACCCAACCCTCAGTGTCTGGGTCCTTCTTTGCAATATACACCACAGGCGCAGTGCCAGGACTTCAATTTTGGATGGGCCAGAATAATTTTGGATGAGCCACTTAATACAGAAATTAATACTAACATGCACAGAGTTGGAAAAGACTCCTGCCCGACTTGTTTGTCTCTGTATTGTCTTGAAAGCAGACACCTTTTATGTTGAGATGAGCTTTGACAGTGCGGTGCGCCGCTCTCTCTCCTGTCAAAAGTTAATCTAGCTCACCCAGCGGACCCCCCCCCCCCCCCCCCTCTCTCTCTCAATCTCGCTCTCACTCTCACTCTCTCACTCTCTCTCTCACTCTCTCTCACTCTCCTACATGGGTTTAACCTCCACTGTATGCTGGGCAAAAGCCTGAATAAAATGCTGGAAAAGCCACATCAAATCATCTGCCAGTAAGATCTTATTGCTCCCATATCCACATAGATGAAGGAATACCACCTCATCTCAATCTCTGTAAGACTGAAGTCTTGATCATTCTGAGTCAATGTTTCCTCTTCATCTCTCACGTTAGCCAAGTTATCGTAACGTTATCCATGTTATGTCTGTCAGTTTTACAGCTTTGCACTGAGAAGCATGACCTCACCTGCCTCATTATGCTGCCCAACTGTTGGTACAGGTCATGTTTATCTCTTAACTTAACTACCTCAGCTCCTAGTAGATCTCAAGACACGTGCAGTGAATTTCTTACAGGTAGTCCAGAATGCATGGGCACGTCTGATTTTCTTAAAAGGCCACATGTCACTCTGCTGCTCATTGGCCTCCCATAACCTACCAATGGCCCCTCAAATCAAATTCAAGTCACTAATGCTTGCCCACAGAGTAACTTCTGTGTCTGCATCCATCAAATGAACTCAGTCATACAGGCTTGGGCTCCTTCTCGGTCACCGTGTTCCTGCAACTCTTATTTGATCTAGAATTTGATCTAGAATGCAAAGAGTCCGTATATATAGACTGTTCTCATCTGTTGTTCCCCAGAGGTGGAGGGAGTTACCAAATGCTATTAGAGCATGGGTGTCTCTCTCTGG
This sequence comes from Caranx ignobilis, assembly GCA_021432705.1. Taxonomy (NCBI): domain Eukaryota; kingdom Metazoa; phylum Chordata; class Actinopteri; order Carangiformes; family Carangidae; genus Caranx; species Caranx ignobilis. Next base: position 7,712,240 of record MU269982.1, read on the forward strand.
CTTAAAGAGTCTCTTGAAGTCTTCTGTTCTCTTAACAACTCTAAAACCCTAACATGCCTGACTGTGCACTTCTTTACTTCATCTTTTTGCACTTTGTCTTATTGAACAGTGCTCGATTACACCAAGATCTCCATCAGTGTTGTTCCTCAGTAAATTAGTGTATGCACCTAGCTAATAAATTACCAAAAACAATACAAATTTAATATCCTGCAAGCACACTGCACTCTAAATTTGATCAGTGTTTTGTTTTTCTGCTCTTAAATCCATTATTTGTTCAATCCATCATTATTTCTCTCTAACTTCAATAGGTCATGGTTGTCGTAGCCTTCTTCCATGTTACTTCCTCATTATCTCTCCTCTCACTCAGGCTTCCTTCCTCAAACTCTCAGTGTCTCTCTAAGGGACCCCGTTGTCCTTTCCCTCTGACCCTTTCTCTTTCCCTTTCCTGCCACCCCCTCCCAGCATCATAATAGCTCTGACCTTAAAGGGTCAGTCAAAGTGTCATATTCCTGTAAGAGAGCCAGTGTGGTGATGCATGGTTGAGCACCCAGTCCCATTTCAATCACCAGACTGACTGTGGTTAACTGTGCAGAGGGGTAGGGAAGATCCCTCTGGCCAGTCAAATATAGGTCCCCTGAGGTGAATGATGGAGGTAGTCAGCAACTTATCTGCACTGTTCCATCACAAGGCTTTTGTGAATTTAAGTGCTGCAGAGCAAAAAATGAAAACTGTTTGAATCATGTCAAGACCAGACAGCCAGTGTAGTTTAGACAAAGGGAGAGCAACAAATTGCTAAAGTTTGATGAAGACGATATGATGAAATAGACTGAAAGTAAAAAGTCTCTGTGGCAACCATTATGGCCTTTAGCAGTTTTGTGTGTTTAGTTGCATGCAGCAGAAACTTGTGATTGGATGTGCTCCATCTGTCCGGGCATTTGTCTAAGTGCTTAAACTCATTTTTTCAATAGTTCCCTAATAACAGCAACATAGATACTGTTTGTAGCGTGTGAACACACCCACACACATGTGCAAAAATTGAAGAAATCTGATCATGTTGACTTGGTCCATGTGTCATGTATTCTCTTTCATTACCTCCTTTTGTGTAGAGAGAAAACATCAATGGCTCTTAATCCCAGTTCTGAGGACCCAGAGCGGTTTCATTTCTTACAAGCTGCAGACATACTGCATGATGCATAGGCCATCAATGTAAATACTTACAGATTAGATAGCTGTTATTGAAATGATCCAAGGTTTTTCAGTCCAAAACTGTAGTGTAGGTCACAAAAGAGGTTTTTTAAGGTTTATTTTGTTTTTATGTCTTTGAACATAATTAGGTGTCAGAAAAACATCTGCATTACATGTTTCAAGGTTAAGCACCGAGGTCCATTAAGACCAAGTTATTCCCTTAGGTTGTGTTCACACCTGACCAAGAGGTTTGACTGGGGAGCTGAAAGTTGTAACACTGTTGCATTTCTCACTGGATTTGGTTCTGCCTTCATGCTGCCATTTCTGAAGCATACCAAACTTTCTGAATAATGTCATGCAGTTGAAAAGGGCACTCATCGATTGGACAAATTTGGAGGGGAAATCCCTCCCTCCTGACCTGCAAAAACAAACAGCAAACATGGAGCAGCATGTTAAGTTCGCTGGCTTGTTTTATGTATGCCACACACCACCGTATCTGGCATGTTGACTGTCATTCGTAGAACCACAGTTACCGCCGTAATTATCCACTTTGGGGATTTTGTTTGTTCTTTTTTTTTTTTTTTTACTTACCAAATGCACATGGCTCAGCAAGCCACTTAATATGACCATCAGGTTGGGCAGCAAGGCAAAGAGAAAGAAAAACGACACTGGAGGAAAATATGATCAGTGACGGACTACAAGGTGTTTGTGTTGCTAACATTACACAGACACACTGTGTACTGCGACACTTCCTACTTTTGGTCCTGTGTTTGGTCCAGTGAGCGTTCACACTGCATACGAACCACGCCAGGGATCACTTACAAGCGAACTGAGACCCACATTTTCAGGCAGACCAGGGTTCGCTCGTTTGGTCTGCTCCAGAGTTCGGGTGAGCTTTCACACCTGCCCCTGGTCCGTTTAAAGCGGACCAAACAGCTCTGGTGTGAAAGCGACCTTAATGATTCACTTAATGCTCCCCTGCTGTGGGAATGCCCTACTCCCACACTCTTTCACCAATCCTCAGACCTAACTCAGTGCCTTGGCTCAAGAATTCAGAGACAGTTGTTAATGTCTTCATTGAAGCACTTTTAAATTTAATGTCACAAAATGAGAGACTGTACTTTAAATATTCTTAAATTAAGTCTCACAATGGTGAGACATGCTCTGGGTAAATGGAGGAATAAGTCATTGTGATTTAGTCCAATGCAATCACAGGTGTGTCATGTTTGATGTCACACTGTTTTAATGTAATAGACTTGAGATGTCAACACGCTATCCACCAATCAGTCTTTTATACTCTATATAGACACTTAGTTTAGATCTTGACTCATGTACATCTGAGAACAGACATGTAAGTGTTGGAAGGAGATTCACGCAGTAACCACTTAAAGCAACAAATTGATTAGGGATAACTCAACCCCAACAGTTGTTTTCTGTGCAGCATGGCAAAAATTCACTCTGCTGTGCAACTATACAAACACTCCCTCAGATTGAATCCCCTGATGGATTGACGAGTGTGTATGTGGCAAAAGTTTATTAAATCAGCTTTACTTCTGTTGCTCTTTATTTGTGTTACTCTTAACTCATTGAGTGCCGCGCTGTTTTCCGAAGCTTTATCCCTGAGTGCCAGCAATCTAGACCATTGTTGACAATTTTTGTAGAGCCACAGCGTATTCTGTATTATAGCTATGGACACATACTATGGCTCATTTGAAAGGTGAAACTTTATGTTTCAGTGGGGATAAGCCGTTTATTTCGGTTGTCCCAAAATGTGCGCGGCTAGTGTTGCCGTGTAATGCATGCGCCACTGATTCGACCCAATGCGGCAACCATCAAAAGAAAGCCGAGTTATGATAAAATGTTCAGATCGTGAGTTTTCCATCGTCATCTATTTCAGTTGATTCATCATAGAGTTCCCAAATTCACACATAAGGTGTGTTAAGAGTGTCTAATTTCGTAATTTAAAAAAAAAACAAAAAACGTAAAATTACGTTTTTGGGACTCAATGAGTTAAAAAACCAAGGACAGTCATCACCCCAACAGTACTTTTATTCTAGTGCTGTGGAAAATGTTTGTTTCACGCTAGCTGCCTTTGAGTGAAAGTTGCTGTTGCTGTGAACATTTATATATCAGTAACACTGCCTTCCATATCATGTGTTATAAATGATAAAATTCTATAGCTACTGATTGGAAAAGACTTTACAGAGGAACTTATCTCTTTACCCAGCACATCAGAGTGTGTAAACCTGAGAAAAGAATATGTAAGAGTGTTTGATGCCCTGCCGCTGAACTCTTCATTTAGTTTTTCCAACGTCATTCTTGCTCTTCACTCTTTAAAAAGCTGCCTGCAGCAACGTCTTTCATCTGCACTTGCTGTTCAGTTGCTTAAACATTGAAATCAAACCCATAAAGTTGGACCAACAGTCTTCAGCCCTGCTGCTTTTTTTTCAGTGGAATTTTACCTACTGTTTGATGTTATCCTGACCATTTTTTAGAAGTGATGCGTGAAACTGCCCAGGCTTTGCAAGCAGATCAATTGCTGTTTTCATGCCAGAATTGTGTATGATAGATAATATTCAGATCTTGGACATGATCCAATGAGGCTGCTGAACACAACTATGAGCGTATACAAATTTTAATTAATCCATAAGATGAAGGCAATGTGGTGTAATTTAGTGGTTATCAGGCTGGATGTTTTTATAGGCCCTCCATGTGAAGCAGATGTGAACTGAACTTTGTTTCAAATTCAGTCTTTTCCAAGAGTAATTCACATGTTTTTCCTGCCAAAGGTTGTACAACACAAAAAAATCTATCTGTTTTGTTGTTTTATTTTGTTTTCTCGACTTCTCTGGTCAAATGTGCAACTTTGCTACTGTATGTCTGACATCCACAGAGATAACAAGGATGTCTCACACTACAGTTGTGTTTGTTCAGGATAGTTACTTCAGCTGAGCTGTGACGGGATCAGTGAGTATTACTATACCTTGTTAGGCTATGTTTCTTTGTCACCAAGAAGCAGCAGGTTTCTTTGACAGGAATTGAAGGATCCATGCTTCTGTCTTTGGAGGCCAGCGAGACTGAGTGACAAGCTGCTTTTGTTGTCGGAAATGAAAGCCCTAATAAAACTGGTATCTCCCTGCCAGAGGGAGTCCTACTTCTATTTGCCTTGCTGCCGGTCTAATCAACTCCTGAGTCCACAATTTTATATCTCAATGTATATATATATTATTTATTTCCTTCCTTCTCTTTTCCTCAAAGATTTATTGTGTTTTGAGGTTGAGGCCTTAGAGAGTGAGGGAGTAAATTTAGCTCTTTAATGCTTGAACATGTAACTTCAAATCTTTCTGGACATATTTAATAACTCCTCTACCTTTGCTTCCTTTTCAGTGTTTATTTACAGTACTTCTCCTTTCACATTCATCACTTCTGACAGTGTTGTATGATTTGTCACTTGTGTATTGTAAAGTGTTTGCTCCTCTCTAATCTTCACCATTGTTCTCTTCTTTTCCCTGCTCTCCTCTCTCATCCCGTTTTCCTATCCATCTTCTCCTCCTCACGTCGGCTGTCGTTCCCTCCCTGTCTCTCTCGCTCTCTGAAGCCTGTAATGATCTGGTGGCTTCAGGAAGAGACAGGAAGCCCAATGCTTTGGTCCAGGTGGCTGTCATAGATCCCCACAAGCAGCACCTCGTCACTCAGGCCTGCACGGAGATAGTGGAGGTAAGGCAGCTCACATACACATGCACACACTCAGCACTCTCTGATCAGCTCTCTCTGACCTTTGGTGTTTGTTGTTTTGCTGTGTCTCTGGGTCACTGGGTCTCGGTGTTCCCTCCATCTCTCTCTGCTCCTCTTTTCCCCTCAACCTTTTTTTCCTCACTCAACTGGAACAATGAGTGTTAACTCTCTATTTCCTGTGACAGTTGAGTCGAGACATCTATGATGGTTTGTATGTGGCTCTCAGCCAGTATCATCTCTTAGTATGTACAATATGTGTTTTGTGTGTTTAATTGTTTATGGGTTCCTTAAAGTGAGAGTATTTCTGTTCCTTTATTGCCCTCTGTAAGACAGCACTGTTGTTAAGGCAACAGACACACAAGTGTTTTTTTGGGCGGCAACAACTGCTCCCTGACCCACTATGGAACACCCACTTGCACACACCCACACATGCACACACCCTCTTGTGCTTCCCTCAAATGGGGGCAAAATTTCTTGCACGTAAAGAAGAGACACTTTTATTTTCCTTCGAATCCAGTAAAGCTGAATTAGCATAACCGTTCCTTTCAAAGACTGCATTTCAACTTCTTTTCCGTTTAGTCCTGTCAGGGGAACAGCACTGCATGTGTGTGTGTGGAAACACAGGATGTGGTAGGATACTGTATGCTGGCTCAGCCAGCTCTGTAGACACAGTGAGTGCCGCTGGAGTTTTGATTTCATGCCTGTAATGTTCAGGATATGAAGCAGGATCTCAGGATATGGACTGCTTTCGACTTCACAAAAACAGGGTATGTGCACATTCTGTGTGATTTTACTAGTGTTTTAAAGAGAGGTTTGCAACCTTATAAGATGTGCTTAAGACAGTCTGGAGTTTTTTCTGCCATATATTCATTTTATTAGTCTGCCTAGTGTTGTACCAGTGAACATCACTACTCTTGTGTGTCCCAGATTTTTAAGCAGTGAACACTGACTTAAATACTAATGGTCATTATTATTTGTTATTTTGACTCAGAAAGCATTTTACAAAGCAAAGCATTGTAAAAATTCACTTAGAAATCCAGTTTGAATGAAAACGTTTGTGTATTGTAAAGACAGTGGTAAAGAGCGGTTACCAGCAGGGTTTCCCTCTAATACACTGTCATTCAACATGAACAGCAGAGGTTCATTACCCTTAATGGCTAAGGGAGGACCTGTGTTTGTGTATTTGTGTGTGCTGGACAGTGAGTGTAGTACGAACTTGAAGAAAGCTCAACTGCCACTTGTGTTTCTCCTGTTTGTCACATTCCCGGGATGCCTGCTTATAACAGCTGCCGCCAGATTTACTGGACCCTGATTGGAGTGTTGGCTGCATGAACACTAGAGTATTAGTCCTACTCATGTGATAGGTGTCTTATCAGGAATCCGTGGTACACGATATAAAGGTTTAATTTAGAAGATAAATGATGGAACATGCCAGCTGCTACATAGCCCTCACTAGTCTTACCCATGAATCATCAGACATGAGGAAGGTAGAAAGAAGTGGATGGCATTTAATCATGTCGGATCTGGATGTTGCAGTTCTGAAGCTGAAACCGATGACCTATACTGGCTAATGGTTTCAGTGTTTCTTAAACACAAATTGTCTAAATAGATTACGACATGTTTCATACTCAGTGGTATTTAATACTCTGTACTGTGGAACGGGGACACAGTGCCATATTTCCAGATTAGGCGGACCCTTTTATCTCCACAGAGAAAGTGTACGTCTCATTGTAGGTACTGTGTCTTTATTTATGGTGGGTAAAACTGAAAGAACCGGTGACAACTTAAGTAGAAAATCTAAAGCCCTCTAAATCTCTTAAAAGCGCAATAGGAAACGACTTTGACAAGTTATATTTTAATCTCCTGACAAAAAAAAAAGTTGTTTAGTAGCTACTTCAAAAAAAAATGAAAAGGACGTGCTTTGTTCTGCACATGTGCATGCTTTCTCAGTGTGTGTAGCATGACACAAGAGACAAGAAACTGGGATGGAAAGAGTGGCATTTTTATTTATTTTTTTGCCAAACCCTAATATGTCTGTGTGGGGAAAAATCCCATTCCTAAAACATGGGCAATGGTTCCAGGAGTGGTGGTACTCAAGGGGATTTGACGTCACACAAAGCCAGGGGATAAAACAGCCTTTGATGTCATGCTAGTCAAGCGTAGAACCCCCTGCCTGGAGCAAGTCCAAAACGTCTAGTCTGTGTGTGTCTGTGTGTTTAATTATGAGTGGTCAAGGGAGGGAGAAAAACCCCTGGTGCAGGGAAACTGAAGCCATAACACCACCCCTAACCCCCCAGCCCCCCCTCCCAACTGAATCACACTCAAACACACTCAAACACACGCACACCCTCAAATGGCCTAAATTGGCCGTTCCATGGAGGTTTGCAACCCAAACAGACAAAAAGACAAGAGAGGGGAGGGCCAGCTGTCTCCCCTAGCATACGCTGACCACTTGTATGACAGACTGGCTTGCTTCTCTGTGTAAATGGAGACAGGCTTACCACTTCAGCTCATCTCAGCCCATCAGTAGCACTAAGACGATTCAGCCACAGCTGAGGCTGCCAAGCATGCTGGTAAGTCTGAATGAGGCCTATTCAGTGTGCCAGTGAGGGAGGTGTAAGGGGGTTGTGTGTGTGCGTGTGTGTACCTGCACATTCTTGAGTATAATGCTTTTGCCTGTCTTTTTTGTCAGTGTACACCACTGATGTATACCCAGATATACACTGAGCTCAAAGCAGTGCATTTGTCCCACTGTGTGTGAATAGGTCTGTGTGTTTAATATATTAGTGTACACAGACCACAAAGCTTCATGGCTGGGTGGAAGAATGGCTCTGGGCATCAAGAGACAGGGTATTAGCATGTCTTGAAGGGCTGAAACAAGAAGCAATAGACTTGTTTTATTTCCCCTCTGTCAGCGCATGGAAGATTTCTGTGGTGCGGTGAGGAGGTGGGACTGTGTGTGTGTGTGTGCAGTTAAACACATATTTCTGTCTTTTTTGTGTGTGTATAAGTGCACTGCTGTTTAGCTTCATGCTTGGTCTCTCACTGCTGAAACATCCCTGATTGTAGCCAAGTGCCTGGACTTATTTGTTTCTCCGTGTCACCTGAGCTGCAGGTAAGCTGATAAGGCATTTGTTTGGCACTTGTGCCTGTAAATGTAACACAGGGTTCAGACTTTTGAGGCAATTATCAAACATTGTTGCAGGCTGCTTAGCTTGAGGGTTTGTAATCAAAATTGGAACCATGATTTTATTTAAAGGAATAATAGGGGGTAACATTCATTTTTAACCAGTTTTACCTCATCAAGATCTCACCAGAGGCCAAAACGCCCTTTCAAATGATGTGTTGTTTGGAGCGTGAACTCTTTTCATCAGCCTGGCAGCAACACGTGATGTGCATATAGCTATACTCTTTTTAATGTTTAAAGGCTGTGCAGTTAGTGAGACCCAGTGTTTAGAGAATTCATATTTTAATGAAATGACCCTGTGATTATAAAAAAAAAGATATTACTTTATTGCCCAATAAAGAAAATTATACTATCAAACGATTGATTGATGTTACGATTGATGTTAAGAAACACAGTACTTCACACAGCATGTTGAGTGTTTTGCTTGTGATTTCACCCGCATTTACCATATAGATGTACAGGGAAAATAATGCTGGTTTAAATGCTTAATTTAATTATTTTAAACTCAAGGGTGTGAACATACTCTACATTCATAAATGTCTGCCAGTCTGTCTGTGCCAGTCTCATTACCACTCCCCAGTCTGTACCCACACAGTCCCAGAGGGGCTGTGTTCTAGAGACGCCCATCAGAGTGGTGCAGAGGAAAAGGAAGCCCCCAGTGTAAACACAAAGTGCTTTGAATTGGTTTGAAATAGACAGCAACAAATGGCTAAACAATTCTTGAGTGTTCCCAGGAAAACCCTCTCCACTGCTGTAACAATAAAAGTCATATTTCTTCATATTACAGTTTGTTATAGAATGGTGAGTGTTTAATTGTTGTTGGACATGTCCAACTCCAATTAAAATAGCTGCAAATCTTGACAAAACTCCAAGTGATGTGACAAATATGACAAGAAATTAGTGAACAATTGAAGCAAAGGGAATTAGATACTGAATTAGAAACCTGCCTTATTCCCCAATGCCCTCTCTCTCCTCCTCATTTGAAGACAATTTATCCAGCCAGGTAAAACTGAACAAATGACAAAGACTCCCTCATTTTGCAGGCACTGCAGAGGTCTTAGAACGGGTTTTAAATTTAAAGTAAATATGCCGTTGTTAGGATGAACATTTTACAGTGTTATGAAACAAAAATCTCTGCAGCTCCCCATGGCAAATCTAACCCACAAGCTCAAAAGGCATGTAACTTAAAAGTGATGACTGGGTATTGTGATTACAGGGAATTGAGTTTGAGTGAATATTAGTTAATGCTATGCAGCCCTTTGGTGTGTTTAAAAACCCATCACTTGCTACTATAGCTGGTTTAATCCCATTGCCTCATTGCTGCTGTGCCAGTTTACCTGTCAACATTTGTTGCACCTGGCCTACAGTCTCAGCTGGGAGACTGTAGTTATGCCGGAGCTCCAGGAAGACCCACCAGGGAAAGCTCTATCTTCTCCTTTTCTGTGCCCAGGAGAGGCGAGAGTAGCAGGGAGAAATGCCGGGAGGAGGAGAAAGACAGACTGAGCCCAGCTGTTGGCTCCTTTACCCACCTAAGCCCCTTCCCTTCCTTTTCTCCCTTTGGCTTCCTGCTTTTTTTTTTTTCTTTAACATGTGTGTTTCAGTATCAGTGTGTATGCCCCTCACGCACGCATGCGCACACACACACACACACACACACACACACACACGCAATATCTTAACCTTTTTCTGTGTTCTCCCTCTTTCTGACAGGCGAATAAAGACCCACTATTTCTGACGGGGGTGACCTTCCCTTCAGAGCATCCTGCTAGCCCAGAGACACTAGTCAAGCTAACTGTGTATGATGCAAAGGACAAGAGCCAGGAATCAGTGAGTAAATAGTTACTGTGTGTATGCTTGCATGTTAAAAATCCAGCGAGTGCGACAACGGTAATGATGAGAATGTGTTCAAAGTCAGCTGGGGGAAACAGTCATCTTTCAAGTGTTGGTTGTGCAGCACTGCGCTTTAAACTTTATGGGGAATGAACATGAAAAGCTGTGAGAAATCTGCCACAGAATCTCATTATATTTAAATTTATCCTACAGATTCAGAGGTGCAAAGAGTTGTGTGCTGAATTATAGCAGGTGGTGAATTATGGCACTGTGGCAGTAATTATTCATTTGAGTCGGTCTCAGACCAAGACCTTTGCCTTGAGTTTTGAAGCAAAAGGGTGTGTAGCCTTCGATGAGCATCTGAGCATGGCAGCCCGTCCTTTGGCATTGATCCCCTGGGAAAACCAGCCGGTACATCAGTAAGAATAGGAAAAGAGAGTCAGACATTGAATCCTGAATGGGCCAGGCCTTCTCTGATTCAGACTTTTAAGAAGACTTTGTAGGAAACTCTTCTATGTGGATCTATATGTGATCCTAGTCAAGCACCCCAATCAACTCTGCGGGTGGCAAGATGTTAATTTGTCATAACTTATTATGAAGCATTCATGAGCCTTATGATCAGCAAGGACTCCATCACAGGGCTCTACAGTGTTAACATTTTGCCTCTATATGTGAGTGAAAATTAGAGCAACCATCATGTCAGAAAGGAGCAAGATATGACAGTGAGAACTGTTTTTTCCCTCTGGATATTTGAATTTTTGTCTTTAATTCCAGCATAAAGCTGCAACATAACAAAATGTGTGAAAGTGTGTGTTTATATATAACAAGCTAAAACTAAAGCTGACTGTGTCTAGGCTGTTTAGCATATCTTAAAGTTGAAAAAAGGTCTCATGCACTTTGTTTCTGAGAGAAGCAGGCAGATATTCACAATATTATGATAGCAGCATCTTAGTTTAGCCAGCACTTATCATCGTCATTTTCACCGGTTCAAATGAAAATCACAGGTCATTTCATTGTTGAAAATGTTCAGTTGTTGAAAATGTTAATTCCATGACTAACGTGATTCTGGACACGGATTAGATAAAATGCTCAAAACCCTCAAATCTATTTCCAAACGCCATGAATTACTGGACTCAATGCTGTTAGCAAAGGGAAACATCCATGAAGAACAATGTGTTGTTTTCCTTTGTTAGGTGCATCAAGTGCATCTTAATGTTTTATATTTATCTCTCCCATTTAAGTCAGTTAGCATTTGCAATACACTCATGCATATTATATGTTTAATGTTCAAAAGAGAGATGGGTTGATGTTATTTCTGTAAGAAATATCTGTACCCTAAAAAAAAGTGAGTGCAGAGCCGTGTATTATAGCCATAGTTAGTATTTGCCAGTGTATTTCTATAATATCTCTAATTTTGTGCTTGTATAAAGCCAATAGTGGTGTGGATGTAGTTTCATCTCATTTTTGCTTGGCATATGTTTTTTCTTTTTTGCACTTTCAGTATGACTTTTAAGCAGTTTTTTTTTTTTTTAGCTTGAATCGAACAAACAAATGTTGTTGCAGTGGTTGGGTTGTGCAATTTGTTACTAATTTTAGCCTAAAACTCTGGTATTTTTCAACCTGCAGAGACACAAATACAAACACGAACAGTCATACCACACTCTCCAAAAACTCTTAAAAATGTTTTTTGCAGTTTCAGATCAGTGCACTTGACATTTTGATTTCCATTTGTATACATATTTGGACGTGTGCATATCAAAGTGCAAATTAAATGTAGTTTTAAGGACATTATTTAGATTACTTGATGGTTGCTTTATTGGACAGATCAAATGCATTGGCTATCTGCATTTGGTACTGTAATCTGCAGATCTCTCACAAAGCTTTACTGATGTAGGTGGATTGGGTTCTATGTTGTTTTTAAACACCACACTGGTCTGCCACTCTGCACATATTCCTTGTTCATACAGACAAAGCAGTTGGACAAGAAGAAGCATCCTCACACTGTGTCTTCTGGCTCCATCGAACATCTTGGGACATTTTTCTTGAAGCACCTCCAAATACCAGTTCCTCTGGATAATGACAATAGTATTTTCATGTCTGTCAGTCTGATTATTATGGGGAGCTGTCAGGTCCTAACAATTACTTTTCCTACAGGATGTGCAATATGAGCTGCACAGTATGATTTATTCAGTACAGGCTTTACTTGATTAAAAAAACAAAAAACAAATAAGTAACATACATTGTGTGCACAGGACTTCATCTGTATTGTTTTTATCAAATTTGTCATATTTTCAGAACTGGGACTGTGTATGCTTGCGTCATGGTGCTCTCCTTGCTAAGGAAACAATTATTCCCTTGAAGAAGTTGGTCTCATGGTTTAAAAAAAGAAAAAAAAGAAAAAAAAGGGGAAAGCAAAGAGGGTGAGCTGATTTGGAGCTAATACAAACTCCACCTGCTGATAATTTGTCCAGCTAGTAATGTATTCATCCTGCTCCAGCTTCCTCACAGATTGTGTGATGTTGTGCCAGGATACCTTTGTTCTCTAAATCTGCAAAATTGGTTCTGAGTATGTTCCCCAAGTTTGTTGTTGTGCCTGTGCCCAGTTTCATCAAATGAAAAATCCAAATGTTAAGATTGTTTATTAATTCTTTGAAATTGGTGAGATGCTTATAGTTCTGGTTTGAGAAACTTGAAAATGAGCACTGTAAAAATACTCATAGATACTATTACACTACAAACATATAGCAGCACTTTCCATTAACTTTTAGATTGATCTTATCACATAGAATACCATTAATTTGTATGTTTATTGATGACATTAACATTAGCACTGTCGCCTCACAGTAAGAAGGTTTGGGGTTTGAACCCTGTATCAAAAAAAAAAATCAATAATCCTTTCATAGGTGAAAGTAAAAACTGAACAGAGGAGGGTTTCTTTTGCAAATGATTAATAAATGAAAAACTGAATTACCACACTGGCATAAAAATCCAAATCTTTTCTTTGATACCTTGAAATTTACCTTCAATCAGCTGATTAAACATTTGATTTGTATTGACACACACTTGTCTATATAAGGTCTCACAGCTGACGATGCATATCAGAGCATACTAAGACTAAGCCATAAGGAGGAAGGAACTGCCTGCAGAGCTCACAGACAGGATTTTGTCGAAGCACAGATCGGGGGAAGAAAAAAAATGCTGCATTGAAGTTTGAGCAGGAACTTGGTGTACGACCTTAGGATCCCACTGTTTATATATCGTCCTCCTGTTGAAATTGGCTTGGAATGGAATTACCAATTACCATTACCGTTTTTTTCCAAGGTGTTGACCAAAGCTTATATTGTAACTTCTGTTCAGTCCTCGCCTCCTTCCTGGGACTATTTTTTGTGTACTGCTCTATGCCATTAAAGCTTTTTACTAGGGATGCCCAATAATATTGGCCCTATATATACCTGGACATAGCGAATTAAGTAGTGGTGGACCGTCACTACTTAATTATTGCCGCTGCTGCTTCAGAAACACAATAATGGTCCAGTATGTCTGTGAATGTTCTCATTCATCCAGGTCATTGTTCTCTCTCTCTCAAATTGAATCGAAGGCAACTGGACTTGTATTTGTCTGGGAAGACGTTTCACCTCTTATCCAAGCGGCTTCATCAGTTCCTATCAGTTCCTAGTCTGACCGGGTCAGACTAGTGCGGACTAGAAAGACCGATGCATAGGAACTGATGAAGCCGCTTGGATAAGAGGCGAAACATCTTCCCAGACAAATACAAGTCCAGTTGCCTTCGATTCAATTTGAGAGAGAGAGAATAATGGTCCAGGTGTTCTCACTACAGGTTGTTCTGTTGTAAACAAACACACATGGCAGTGGTGATGCAACCCAACTACACTGCTGTTAAATGATTGGTTGTTTGCCTGTCACTCGTAGCGTAGTGATGATAGGCTGTTTCAACGAGCCAGGCAGAGAGCACACATGGGACCAGGCATCCAGTGGGGCATCACAATAAAAGTAGGCATAATGTGTTAATTCCTGACAGGAGATATGTTATTAATTAGTTTTGGGGAAAAAAAGGCCTCAGAATTGGAAATTAAGTGTTGGACAGCTTCGGCTTATCGGATATTGGCCAAAATTTCAATATCAGACATCCCTAGTTTTACAAAAGTTAACACATGACCAGGCAAGCTAGATGGCTGGATATGAAATATTTTAGAGATGCCTGGTTGTCGTACGTGCTGTCCTTCACACTGTGCCTCTCTGAGTGAGATTTGTCAGTGGCCTCTGTCAATCTGTTGAGAATATCGCTGCTATACAATGCAATATTTCTCTCAAACTTAAGAGCTTAAGGCCAAACCACCAGCCTTACAGGACAGGTCCTGCTGAGCCATTCAAAGTCTTAATTCATCTTCAATCACTGCATTTCCTTCAAAAGAAAAAAGAAAGTTTTTTGACTGATGAGATGCTTCACAACTTTGTGACCATTTCAAAACAAAATAGGTTGTATGAGGATTTTTTTTTTTTGCAGTCATGTCTAAAATTTGTACAAATCCTCCTGTTCCTTTGTCATAGCAGACCTCATGTAGCAGCCAGGCAGTTCTTGAAGATTGTTGTTTCCTCTTCTTTTTTTTTTTTTTTTTTTTGAGCTGGAACCAGCGCTCTCATGCTGTGGTTGGCTTTAAGATTTTTCGGCTCTGCTCCGCTAGGCACAGTGTGCTTGTCTGGGTCTCATTAGAGAGTCTTTAAGTGACACAGGCATGACCCTGAACATGAGCTGGCACAAAGCGTCAGCCCCCAGCCGCTTAAGTGGCAGATCGGAAATCACTCAGCCAAGGCTCAGTCATTTAATTTTACTTTTTTGTGATAGAGGGCAAGCATGAACAGTTTGATGTGTTTGTGTGTCTGCATGCATTTTACAAATCAGCTGTCAAAAGTTTTACCGATCCCTTTCAGGGATATGTAGCAGATGCTCTTCTACCAGCCTACTAGCTGATTCTCTGCACTGGAAAGCAGACAGCACGCATGATAACCAACCACTAAACATCAATATATATAAAAACTTTGCAAATTTGCCATTTTATCTGATATGCCATGCTGTATATTGCCCTAAGAGTTCTGGAGTGGAAATAAGAGGGGATGAAATTGAAACACAGAGGGGGAGGAGGCTGATGGAGCAAGGTTTATAGACGACTGCTTTAACATTTGTAGAGGACCGGGGAATTTCATGGTAGGATGATTTCCCTCTGCCTTGGGCTTCCCATTTAGATATTCTAAGATGACACTGGCTGCATGGTCATGAATATTTGAGTACATACACAGGGCACAGAGAACGATAAGTGAGGCAGTGGAGGTGTGAGAAGGGGTACGACGGGGTAAGATATCTCTCAGGTGTTACTGACCCCCCACACCCCCCCTCCTCCCTCCTCCCTCAAGCTCTAGTTGTCAAAGGATGACAGGCTAGCCTTTTTTTGTCACTGATGTCTTACCTTCAGCTGAACTTTGAATGGCTCCCATGGGCAATAAATTCCCTTTCAGCTCACATTCTGATCACTGAATCAAGAAATATTCGCTGTAGCTGAAAGGCACTATACCTCACTTTTAGAGCAATTTTATCATAAGCCCAGACAACTCTTTGAGTATGATGACGTCAACAAAGAGGGCTCTTTGCGAAAAATTAAACATGCATTCTAAGTTTTTTAATGCTAATGGGTGATGAAGCATTCAAAACCAAAAAGAATGAGCCCACCCACATATCTCTTCATTGCCTTGAACAGGCTATGTGCTGCATAATGCACTGCAATTCGGAGTCCGAATTTCCCGCACAGTTCTGCGGACGTGACGTCAGATGACGCTGGAATTAAAGTTTTATCAGCAGCATCTCATCAATCAAAACGCAATTACCCGCAACAGCCGTTGTGTCAGTATTGAGTCTTATTTGTTGATCCTGCCCCAAGTCCCTTTAAATAAGCGATGAGAGAAAAGCTGACTGTCATGGTACATGAGGAGGAAAATGTGATAATTATATTTATGGACGAGATTTAAGAGCACAATTTCTCAGTGATTTAGGAAATCTAATTCTGAAATCTTTGATTTACAAGTGTTCACAACAATAAGTCAATACTTGGGAGTAGTTACAGCTTCAAGTTTCTTTGGAAAGACCTGACAAGCTTTTACTTGTATTGGGGAGGGGAATTTGTGGTCAGATGAAACATTTAAGCCTTATTTGCGTGTTGAGCGTATCACATTTGGGCACTGGAAGACACACAGCTAATGTGGTTTGTTGCTGGTGCAAACCTGTCACTGAGTGTTCCCCTGGTGTAAAGGAATAGGACAGCTGCCTCTGTAAGACGTCTTCTCACTAATCACCACCTCATTTATCCTGCCTTTGCTCTCTGCAGTCTGGAATGAACATGTAATGCAGTTTTCAGTTTGCATTCCCATTATTGACCATGGTGAGGAATTTTGATTGGTTTCTGTAATGTGCAGTGTGGTGTGACAAACAGAAGACCCCATCTGAGTAAAACAGGAAAATGGAGCATGTCCGGCCATTTCCATAAAGCCGCCATAAAATATATTCAATCAAATAAAACACAAGCAAAAGGGTTTTTTACTGGGCAACTATATTGGCCATTTCTTCCTCTGGTTGACACAAGCAGCTTGATGAGCATACATGCATGCATGCACACACACACGCACCATCTGCACAGAAGGGATAGAGCAAGATATCTTTGATTCGGAGGACGATGGATAAAGCACTGATCTAAGTTCCATCTCAAACTGCTTGCCTGTTTGCCCCACACACACACACACACACACACAGAAAATTGGATCGAGGTTGTATGAGAGGAGTCCCACAGCATGGGAAGGATGAGGTATTGTTGGATTTTTTTTTTTTTTCTGTGGGCCTCCTGCTTGACTTTTCATACCAGTTCAAACGTAATATTCACAATTTGCCAGGAGGAAAGGGCACTGTTCACAATGTTAAAAGTACATGCTGTTTTGTTTTAATCAAATTAGACCAGTTCCAGTTCACGATTTGTAGAAATTAGGGGTAAAATTGGGCAGGAATCTGACACTTTTCCTTTGAAATGCACCATTTTACATAGTAATGTGAAGAGTTTTTTAAAGTTTTAAAGCCCTGTTTATGAAATTTGGATCCTATCATTTCATCAGCCATTTAGTCTGATGTCATTCATTTACATGCACAGGAGCCTCAGAAAGTTTTTAGGCCCCTTCACTTTTTGCACACCTTCTTTGATAGTAGTTTTTGTTTTTCCTCAACAATCTCACTAAATAATCCCAAGTAACAAAATGAAAATTACATGTAGGAATTTTAATTTTCATCATTGAGAAAAGTTTTCAGACCCTTAATTCAGTTTGTAGAAGCCCTCTGCAACAGCTACAGCTTAAAGTCCTGTTGAGTAAGTCTCTACAAGCTTTGTAGATTTGTAGATGCAGGTTTTTCCCATTCTCACAGGTAGATCTTCCCAAGCTCCATCAAACAGGATGTGTAGTGCTTGAACTGCCATCTTCAAGTTTCTCCTCAGATGTTCTAGGGTTTAAATTTGGCTTTTTGCCTGGGTCGCAGTGTTGTCTTGGCTGTTTACTCTCTGTCACTGTTGTGCTTAATGGTCCAGCCTCCTTGTCCCTGCTGCTGGGAAGCCCCGCCTACAACATGATGCTGCCACCACTATGATTCACTTCAACGACAGTATTAGCACAGTCACCATTGGGACACAGACATTCTTCTAATCACAGGTCATGAAAATCCCGATTTTACCTATAGGTGACTGGCTTATCTGTGTACCATGCAGCCCAATTGACAGCTCTCAACTCTGTCTCAACTCACAGAGAAACTGTCACAACCATCACCAGTTGCTGTTCAGTGATCATTTTGGACTTCCTACAGTCCCCTCCAGATGAGGGCCACATAATGTTTGTTTTTCATGTTGACATGCTTAAGTCAACAATAACACAGTGGGTTTGTGTAAGAGGAGTGTGGAGGCTGTGTACCCCAAGTGCCCCACAGTCTCCAGTCTGGGACCTACCTCGAGTTTTGGATGCTCTCTGCTCACTTTCTTTAAAATTCCTGGCACAGGTGGAGCTGAGATGGGCACCCATTAAGGCGGCGTTCACCCTTGACATTACATCAGCCAAGTGCAAGTGTATACTGCATCCTCTGTCACTGTGACTCATGTCTGCAGTGAAATCCAGATGATTTGGGTGTCACTTTGGGACCAAATCCAATGTTTCTCCCTAAGGTGTTGTCACGCTTACACCTCAGCCAGGCTTTTCAGTTGGCATGGTTTAATCCCCCATCAGGAAAAGGGGAGAGGTCAAGGTTGCTATGCTCAGTAAGACTCTACAGTGACGCTACTGTGAGTGTCCAGCAATCCGAACAGCTCTTTGTTTGTTATGATGGCCGCAAGCGGGGTCATGCGCTTTCCAAGCAGTGACTGTCCCGCTGGATTATGGATGTTATTGCTCATGCATATGACATTCTACCAGGTTCTACAATGTTCTATAGGGTTCTACAAGTTTCTTCAAGGTGAATGCTACACTACCACCTGACGTGGTATATCTGCACAGTTCCTCTGCATGTGCTCGGGATTCCCTCTGATGTTTTTAGTATGAGTCATCCAGAGCTTAAAGCACCGCCTCTGGCAGTCAGGAAGGAAGTGTTCATTCCCCCGCTATCCTCACAAGAAAGTTTCTAAAAAGAATAGATCCCCTGATGACACAGGAAGATGATACCCTCTCTTGGGGCATCGTATTGTTTGTGGTAAATACTCTGTACATATGCTAGACTGAAGATCCAGTGCTTAAAGCCCCATTTCTGGCTGTCATCCAGGATTCACAGAACCATAGTTACATCTGTAACTTTAAATTTATTACTGTCCATCACTTGTATATCTCTTACCTTTGAAATGAGAGAGTCTGTTTGATAAACTTACTTTTATTGAGGTGTAATGAATTACCATTACAATCACTCATCATATCGTAAATATTTTCCATTGCGTGGAAGCTAATTGCTAGATTTCTCCAGATTGTAAGGACTTGGTGAAGAAAGAGTTTACATATGATTAGACAGAACTTCAGATGTTCAGAATCAAAAATGACTTTTGTACAGAAATCAATTTGACATTTCTTGGTACACAGTTTGTGCTAGCTTTCAGTCACTCAATCCTGTACATAATGTTGCATTGTTGTGATTGTTGCAGATTCTCTGATTCTGCTGTCTACCTGATTTGAGAACTGTTTGACTGGCAGATATTAGCCACATCTCAGGAGGCAGATTGAGCAGCTGCTGTTCCATGGTGAATTGTTGCTCCAATTATGAACTGCTGAAGTATGGAGAATCCCAGCCTCAGTTAATCCTCCCCTGTCAATAATCATGATGTGTAAAAAGAGGTGACTTGACATATTTTTGGCATAGCCAGTTGCTTTTAGTTGGATGAGTGTCAGTGTGGTGGGAATTTTCTGTAAGTGCACAGAAATAGAGAGGGGGAGAGAAATGGAAGCAGACAGGGAGAAAGAGCAGACAGGGAGAGAGAGCTAGAGGGGACACACACACACACACACACACACACACACACACACACACACACACACGTACACATACACACACACGTACACATACACATACACATACACATAACACACACACAAACACACTTTTACAAGAACCAATCTCAGAGATATCCAAGAAAGGTCTTGGTAGTGATTGGGTGGACAGCTGAGCAGTGATAACCTATGAGAGTAACAGTCCTCAGATAAGGACTGTCTCTTGTCTGATGGCCACTTTGCTTCCCTCACCATCATTGTGCCAATGTCAGCCAATGTCACAAGTGCTGAAAAGTACTGCTGTTCAAGTCAGCAATACTAAAATTACTCAAAATAGCGACCCCTCTCTCTCGCTCCCTCCCTTTGCTGGTAGTCTTGCCAAGCAGAAAATTGAAGATACTTTAATAGTAGTGATACTTTGGCCATGGGCAGTATAAAGCCATTTTGCTCTATTTAAGTGTTAGGTCTGCTGCTTTAATGAATATATGCTATGCTGCCAATGGATGCATAGTTTCTTGTCCAATTAGTGTTGTGTCAACACAACACATTAAAGTGTCAAAAAGATAACAGCATGCCCTTCCTTATTAAATTAAGTCTGCCCCCCCCCCCCCCCCCCCGTCATAGTGTATGGATTAGCTCACTGTTTATGTCCTATTTCTATTGATACTTGACACATCTCTTTCATCATAATGTTGGCTCATAAAAGGTATAATAAAACATGCATTGTTTGTTTTAACTGTTACTCATTCATTTGGGTCAATGAAAGCAGGTTTTTTTTCAGTAAGGCCCTGTTCATAGTCAAAACAGTCGCACACCTCCACACAGATAAGCTGCCCAGTAAAACCATAATAAATGGTAATGGGTTGCACTTACAAAAGCTAAACTATTACACTGCCTCAGCCAAGGGAGGACTCAGAGAGTCAGAGTCAGCTATAGCAACATCTTTACAGCAACTTGAAGCCTCAGTGCAAAGAGATGTAGAGGACCTGAAACATGTTCACATATTGACTGACAGCTCTGAGCTGCCACCCTTGACTTCTGCCCTCTCTGACTGGTTTGAAGGGCAAGGCTCTTTGACACTTTAGAGCTGCAAGGCTGATCAATAAGTCTGGGATGCAGACAGCACTGGCAGCCTTTGGCAGGACCTTTAAGATATGTTTGTAGCATATTAAAACAGAAACCTATGAGGAAAAAAAAGTTACATGTAACTTTGATAGAGAAATCACTCTCAATTCACCTCACATTCACCCTACACAATGATGGTCAGGACCAGCTTTCTTTCTGTTTACTGTTCTGATCAAGGGGATTGAGCCGCCAATTAATGGATGACTTGCTGTAACCCCTGGGCCACTGCTGCTCACACAAGTCTGATAGTCTGAGCTTCATTGGTGTAACTGAGGGACAAGGGTCTTGCCAAAGGTTACCACAGTCGTGAGACTGGGAGAGGGGAGAAGCAATGATCTTTTTAATTTTACCAGCTTTAACCTCCCAGTGACTCATGATGTGAGAAAAACATTAAAAGACATGTCAGGCTGAGAGGTGTAGCGGCCACACAGTTATTAAGAAATAAAGTGAATCAATTTCTATATAAGGAGTTCATCAAAGTGAACATAATAGTCAATTCTACCTGAGCTTTGTGTAGCGAGATCCCTGTCCTAAAAGTGAATTAGAAACATGTGAAAGCAACTGTGAAAGGTTAGCAGCAATGTGACTTCTGCCCGTCACAACACAGTTGTCAATCACAGCAGTAGCAAGTGAGCCACACGACTGGGAACTTGAGGGGTGGCTACAGGCATTACTTATGGGTGTGCATGAGAAATTCTTGGCTTTCAGCGCGCAGCTATGATGTGTACTAATGTCCTCACATTGGCCCAGGGAAAAGTGCTGTAGTTTCACTAATTATAATATGATATACAGTACACAGAAGTTCTCACTTTCGCCACTCTCACATTCTGCCCATTCCAACTGGCCCGTAAATTATGGTCATTTATGTGAATTTAATTTCACATCCCACCCAGGCAGGCAACAAAAAAATGCATTTGATGGATTGCACAATTACGCCTCTGTGAACTTCCACTTGCCAAACCCAGGAAGTGCCTCTCTTTTATTGCCCCAATACCCATCAGGCATCAGTGTCTTCAGAATTCCTCTTTAATAAATAAATTTACCTTTTTTTTTTTCATGTTCAAATTTCAGTGCTCTGGCAGCCTTGCTAATTATTCACTTGATTATTGGGCCTCTGATTTAGGTTTTATCTCTGCTCCCGTTACTGTTGCCAGTGGCCCCAGTGTTTATGTGCCCCATTACAACCAAAGTGAGAGAATGAAACATCACACAAGAAAAGAGAGGGCATCCCTGTTTTGCCCTGTATTATAATTGATGAAACTTTAATTTTGGCAGAAATAAAAAATAAAAAATAAAAAAAAAATTGAGAATTTCGGTTTCAGTTCTTGAGCTACATCAGATGAATTGGAAAGTGCTTATTAGTAGAGGGAAAATGTATCGGGGTAAAGTCTGTCTTCTTTGTGGACACAGCCTGCAAATCAAGCTCATCATTAAAGAATCTGTGGCAGCTTTTAATATTATGGATGCAGAATATACGTATATGGCAAGCCTCCAAAACCTGAATGGGATTTGCCTTTCATGAGACAGATACATTTGACATAGTAATGAATTAAAGTGCTTCTTCACCATGTACTGTACAGATAGTGTGAGATTGTCTGCAAAGCTTTGAGAGTGCTGCTCTGTCTGCCTTTTCCTATTAAAAAGAAAATCCTGTTAACTTTAGCACACTTGTAAAAGTGCTGGAGCCAGACGGATGACAATTGAGGGGGGAATAAATGGTCCCTGACCCTAGAGAATAGAAAGTTTAAACACTTTAAAGCATTTTTATTGACAAGTAAGCACTCACTCTGCCATGTCAGGTTAACACTACATATGTCTCACATGACATGTAAAAAGCCCCATGGACAGGCTGTTAGTAGTGCAACTTGTCACACAAGAGTGATGTGTTACATTTCAGACTCTTCCCAAAGCCCAGGCCTCTGAAGTGCTCGCTCCCTCTAATGATATCATTTGCATTGGCTGACAATACTTCAAACTCCTGTTTACTGTTCTTAGAAAGCTAGTAGATAATTGCTTAGTTTCCCACATTGTTCACTCTTCTGTGTTGACATGCGCCTCAATAATGTGAATCATGGTGCCAATGAATATTTACAATTGTTGGAAATTAAGTGCATTCTTGGTTTAGTTGTGAGGGTTTATGCAGTCAGTCGTGAAAATAGTTGTTGGAATAGTGCATGCTCATTAAGAGCATCCATCCAAGTCTAAGCAGAGAGGCTAATTACTTATAAAACCTCCTGAGCAGATGTCTGGTGCTGCTGCCATGAGGAGACGCCCTTTCTTCCCAGGGAAAAACCACAAGTTAACACAAGTGATGGTTTATTTATATACATGTACTACAAGGAAGCCTGACTGGAGACAGAGAGTTTAGCTCCAGTGAATTATATTCTGAAGTACAGTATTATGAAGTGTACTCTCATTAGTGTTTAGACTGGTGCATTTTGTAATACTGGAGAAAAGACACCACATTTACAGATAGTTAGTTGGTTGGTTGGTTGGTTGGTTAGTATGTGCACATATGTGTAAGGTGACATTGCAGTGCTTTGGAAATAAACAGTTTGACCTTTGAAAAATATGCTTGACCACTTTATTGTCAAGAGTGAGATGAGATGATTGATAGCATTGAAGAAAAAAAAAAAGAAAATCTGTTAGCAGAACTAGCAGAACCTCTGAAATACATAAACATGTTGAACCAGTCTTGTTTGTTTACCCGGTCATAAAACAAAAAGTATCAGAATCACATGATACAGCTTTACATTCGGGTGTTTTCTTAACAGTCTGTCTGCTGGCTTCAGCTTCGTAACTATACATGTATGTATATATTTCACAGACATGTGAGGGGAACATTTATCTCACTTTGGGAAAAAATGGCATTGATGTAAATTATCAGGCACAACAAGACAGAGCAAACAATGGGCGGCTTTGGCTCAGGAGGTAGAGCAGGTCATCGTGCCTACACCTGCCTCCCCCCGATGTGTGCATTGGGTGTGTGAATGTTTGTGTGTGAATGATTAGCTTTCAAGTGCTGTAGCCAGAAATGGAAAAAAGCGCTGTATGAATGTGTGTGTGAAAGGGGGGATGTAACAAACAGTGTAAAGTGCCTTGAGTGGTCCTAGAGACTATAGACAAGCGCTATACAAGTGCAAGTCCATTTACCATTTAAAGGTGGCATATTATGGAAATATCGCTTTTTGAAGGCTCTTTAACATATATTTGGGTGTTTGGCTTAGCGGTGGAAGGGGTGGGGCGTGGTGAGCAGTGGTTCATTTGCATTTAAAGGGACAGACACTGAAACCAGCCATTCTGAACAGGGCTGTTTTGAGCGGATGGAAAGAGCTGTGATGTTTGATCCTTGGGGTATTTTGACCGAAGCATGTCACAGGCATGTCTTTAAGACACCTGGGAACTATTTTAATTTGTGGAAAAGTGGCATGTAAAGATCAGGTTCAATACAGTGATGGATTGTTTTGGGGTTTTTAGTAGATACTCATGTGAACACCTGTCCAGGTTCTTTGTTCTCATTAGATATCGTCACTGGCGTAAGAACAAAACTAGAAATGCTGGGGTGAATATTTGGGGGTTACCTGGACTGCATCACACCTCAGCTGTGTTTATGTTGCACTCTGCTCAGAGACATAAGAGCAGTTTCTGGCAACATACTTTCGTATTTCTTTGTGTAAAATCATTTGGATAAAACTGACATTCCCTTTTTGAAATAAACAACTTAAAGTATAGTTAACGGACTTGGCTTTTCCAAGGTCATCAGTCAGAAAAGGTGGTGGGCATGTGAAACAAACCATCTGGGCTGTCTCTCACTTAATCTGTTCCTGTGCATGTAACTCACAGCATGTTCATGTATCAGCATGCACCTGACATACCCATCAAAACCGAGTGTGACAAATTGCCTTATCGGGCACCAGGTGACCACTTGATGCTGAAGTGAACCTTTCCAGAAAACCTCCTCCTTGTCGTAACCTCTCCCAAACCTTTCCTTGTATCATCCTACTCCAATCTCCTCAAGGTGGGATTTGTCTGGATCAATTTCATAATGCATTATTCATTTGAGAATTTAATCAAATATCTCCTCCACCAATCAGCCCAACCCACACCTCCCCTAACCCCCCTGTACCGCTCTACCCATCATATTGGTGATTGTTAGTGTCACCTGCAATAGCAGATTATCAGACAAATGAATTACTGGGTCACAGGTGAATTAGACGCTTGGCTGACTCTAATCTTTTTTTCTCTGGGAAAAGTAGCTTAGTGTAAGTTAGTTTTTTTCTACTTCTTTTTTTTTTAGAGTGCGAGAAGAGGGGAAGAGAGAAAAAGTGCTTGAGAAAATCCCCTTTATGCCTGGCTTCCCGGGGGTTTCTGCAGTGTAATGGTTTCCTTTGAGAGAGACACTGGTGGAAAGTGCTGATGCTTGTTGGCTCTGTGAGTGTGTGTGTGTGTGTGTGTGTGTGTGTGTGTGTGAGAGTGTGTGTGTGAGTGTGTGAGTGCATGTAGACAGCTATTTTCCATGGCTAACTGAGCCACTGATGAGCTTGCCAGCCAGACCAGGGTCTTGTACAGTGTGACTTTTTTTGTGTGTCTGCACATGCACATGCACATGCACATGCACATGCACATGCACATGCACATGCAGGCCTTCCAGGCAAGCATTTGTAATCATGTTGTCAGCATACTGTACGATCACGCAGAGTGGTTGGTCAGTAGAGCTAGATGTAATACAGCTTTTTTATGACAGTAATTCATAGCTTCGCTGTCCGAGCGTCACTATGTGCAAACATTAAAAGGTACTGCCACTTGTACAGCAGTCTGCCTTCAAAGTTGGTTAGAGACGCATTGCTTTTCTTCCCTCCCCTCACCCTGGAGGTCTGAAAAGCAAATGAGTGAGGGGCAGAGGGGTTCTTGTTGCTGCTTTGTTGTTCTGTTCTGTTTGCGCAGATGGAATTATATGATAATCAGAAATCAGCCAACATTGTTTCCCCTCTGCACACCCAAAGAGGGTGGGAAGCCATTAACCATCTCAAAGAGGCATTTCTTTTCCCTCCCCAGGAAATACAAATTTATTTGTTTTGATCTTATCTTTTTTTTCTTTAAGAATCTTATGTGCTATTCATGAGTGTATATACACACACACACAAAGAAGAAAACACAGGCTCAAAATCTATTCATCTGCTATCTCGTTCACCAAGGACAAATCCTGTGTTCACATGAGCATTATATTTAGTTCAAAGGGCTCTTTTGCTGGTGTTGTTCCACATCATCTGGCAAATATGTCATTTAGGCAACTAATTTGACTGTGATGGTGATGCTAAGGAACAAAAATAGCTGGCAGCTGTTGCTCTTCTCCCACTCTTTTCTGCGTGTTGTTTAATAAGTCAAGGTGGCGCAAAGTGTTTGAAACTGCAGTTTCTATACAGACTGAGCTTTATGTGGTTCCATGGGTGCAGGAGAGCTTGCTCTGAAACTCCTACACAGTTAGAATGAGTGCACTGCCAGACTTCTTAAGCTATAGTTTGCAACTCACCTCTTGCAACATGAGTGTCACACACACACACACACACACACACACACACACACAAAAATAACATGGAGCTTTTATACATGCTAAAACAAAACAAAATGTGCACATACAAATCTCATTTTCTTCTTGTTCTTCAGACTTCTTCCTTCCTTCCTTCTTCAGACTATATAGTACTATTTATGTAGAGAGACGATGGAAAATAATATGAAAGCACTCAGAGTCTACTTGACAGATATTGCCAGAAGAACTGTCCACCCACACAAAACTTTGACCCCCATCTGCTCTGACTCGAAATGCATTGCAGTGAAATCTACACAATGATCTCTGAAGCTGGCACACTGACAAATGCTCCCAGGTACAGTGTGTGCACCTTTGCCTCGGGGCAGAGCTCATTGTGTTCGTACATGTATGTTCAGCAAGGATGCACCACACCGTGGATTCAACTGTACAGTGAAGTCGTTGAGGAGCAGCCTCTCTACATCTTACGGGGCATCAATCCCTGTCTGTCTGCCTGTCTAGGCTGTTAACCACCTCTGGGCTGCACCATTGATCTCCGTAATTGTCTCCAACTCTTCAAAGGGAGCTGAGAGTTGGTTTGATCCAAGCTGTTTACTTTCACAGCCCCTATAGCCCTGCTCTCTGAAGAAGAGAGCTATCAACCACTTCAGGCATGAGCTAGCATATTATAGCACTATTACTGTGTGTGTATGTGTGTTTGTGTGTGTGCGTGTGCGTGTGCGTGTGTGTGCGTATACGTAACAGAAAAGGAAGTAGAGAGAGCACCCCAGCATAGCCTGTAGCCTTAAAGGCCTGGGGGTGAGCTGGCAGCTTCTTGCTGTGACATAAAGGCGGGGAATTGTAACCTGCACATTGCCTTAATATCTCTGCGTGATTCTGTGAGGAAATTACTGCACAAAAGCCCCTGTGCAGTGACTCTGCACACAAGATTGCAGGCTACGTTCAGCTATTGTTTGTCAGAAAAATATTTTTTCTTGATGCCAGACACCAAAAAAATTTGATAGTAATGCCACAGCCAAGATAAAAGAGATGATATGTCAAACAGGATGTAGAGCAAAGCAATGTGTTTTGTGGCTGATAAAATGTTAAACGCACATCCTTCTCTGTGTGCAACTTTATTCAGCTGCTGCATCTGTGGACCTCGACCACAGAGTCAGAAAAGGGGAAGTTGGTAACCATGACCTCTGTCCGGATGAGCTGATAACAGCTCTCAGTAAGTAGCTGATAGCAAACACTCTCATGTTCTAAGTGTATAGATCGGTGTCATGTGTTTACAACAGAGACAAAAAGAAGGGTCTATGAAACTGCTACTCCATCAAAACAGCGTGAAGTTTGCCATGCTGTAATTTAAATATAGTTCTTGGGCCAGTAGAAGGGATTTGAATGGGGGCTTTGGACCTGCTACCAAGTCATGTTTACAGACTGTGAGTGAAGGGAGCCTTGATTTTTATCACCTTGTCTGCAGTGGGGTTAGCTATTAAAGTTTATGGAGCAAAGCTGAGCGTGTGGGGGGAAGACGCTGGTAGTGTGCTTCCAGTGTACCAAGGGCAAGCTGCATTTGTCATAACTTGAGTTTCTTTTTCTCCTGCTCGAAGACATCCTACCTCTGAGATAGATGGGCATGGGCAATGAAAATCTGATTTTCTATTTAATAATATTCAAATACATCCTCATGATTCTTGGAGCCCTGTGCAGGCTTCTGTCAGAAAACCAAGGTTGTCTGATAGTTGGCTGGGCACCAAAAACACATAGGCAGCATGATTAAGTAAGCATGAGCACAAACAGAGGGAGGTAGATGTGAAATACAGTGGTAGGTCGGGCTTGTTGTCTGAGGGCAAGCATTGACAAGCTGAGGAATGTGTGTCAGTAGGTATGCGTGCTTGCTATTTTTTTTTCTTGCCTTGTCTGTGACAGAGAATTACAGATCCTCAGGAGCCTTTAACTGTGAGAACGAAGGATATTAACTTGTCTGGTGTGCCGCAGCGTTTATCATACACGGCTCTATAGATTTCTCTGTACTTAGAGTAACCACAGGAGAAGAAATCATAAAAAGGAGTTTCCCCTTGGAGAAAACCACAGTCAACTTGCAGTGAGTATCCACCTCTCAGGTTGATAAAGTCCAGCCTCCTGTGAGTGCTCATGAGGTCTGAGTCAGATGGGTCCTTTGGTTTTAGCACAGAAAAGTACTTTAAAGTACTTGTTTGCGAGAAGCAGGAGGTATTGCATCACAGGACTACAGAAGGGAGCCAGGGAATTGATATTCAGTGCAACATTATCAAAAATGGCATAGTAGGCTGGGATAATGATTTCTAGTTTGAGTTTGTTTGTCATTGTATTTCTGCTCAGAGAGCTGTGGTATTCCTCCAACAGCTGGCTAATTAAACCACCAAATGCCTTTAGTATTGAAACAACTGCATGGCTGTAGCTCTGATATTAACATCACTCAAATGTGTCAATAATTTATTGTAATACACATTAGACCTAATAGTAATAATAATATACAGAAAAGCATCTCTTGTTGTTGCTAATGGTCCACTGCATAATTTAGTTTAGATATGGATTATTCTTAAACCCTGCATGTGTTCTCATAATTTGCACTTGTTTAACTCCACTGTGAGATAAGAATTATCACTGAATTATGTGAGCACAGAAGTTAACTCATGGAAAGCTATGCCAATTATGTACCCACTTCCATGATTTTACAGTCAGTAATCTAACTCGAGTTAAAAGATAAAAGTTTTGCTTTCTTTTCATCAAAACCAAACCCAGAAGGCATTCATCTCTCCTGTTTCTGTTTCATGTTTGCACGAGACGGAGATTTTGTTTTACAGTAGATGCATTTGGTGTCTTTGATACATTTGAAAAGTTATTCATAAAGTAGACAAAAATAGTACAAACGATTAATAAGCCATGTAATGGCAAAAAAACAGAAAAAAAAACACTAGAAGAACACATCAAAGTATTTTGTATCTAAATACAAATCGGTATTATTTCGCTGCCTCACGTTGCTTGGAGCACACATGCTGCCTTAGGACCAGGGCGAGTGCTATAACAAGAAGTACATGACATCTAAATTGCACTGTTTTCCCTACACAGGTGCGACAGAGCAAATCAAAAATCCCTGAACAAACATTATATCCAGTAGACCAGGACTTCAGATTTAAAAAGCAGAACATGCTGTATGGCCAGAATATAAGAGCACCCTTATTTTAAAATGACCCCCTTTTCCAATACTTCTTTGAAATAGATTTTTTTAAACATATGAAACACTTTCAGACCAGTCCACCATTCCCTGTCTCTCTTAACTATCCTGTCAAAAAATATACTTAAAAAAATAATATAATATAATATAATATAATATAATATAATATAATATAATATAATATAATATAATATAATATAATATAATATAATATTCATTGTCTTTGCAAAAGTACCAAATTACAATATTATTGTGGTTGGTAAAGCAATGCAAAGAAATGGAGAAGAGTAAAGGAGGGTGAGCTCAGGTCTGTCTGCTTCTCTTTCTGTCTGTCGATGTTTCCTTTTTTCTTTTTTAACAGATCAAAAGCGGGGGAATGAGGTCAAGGTAGAGAACCATGAAAAGAATAAGTCAGGGAGAATGTGAGGACAATGTCGAGGGTAGACAGCTAAGAATGAGAACATCAGCTCACCCGGGGAAAACACAACCTCCTGCTTTTGTCTGTGCTTGTCTGGGTTTGAGGGTGACTGGTTGTCTGAGATCCCCCCTGTTTTCATCTGTGAGAAAACTCTGGCAGCCAGGGGCATTTCTCCTGTGATCTTTACATGAACTAACACACTGCCTATACGCATTCATGTAAGGCCCTTGAAGAGTATGCACACGCACAGCTGTGATAGTGTTCAGCCAGCTGTGAGCACTGGTTAAAAATGCTAAAAAGTAGGAATTAAGGAGGACTTAGGCTTTTCCCTTTACAGCCAGGAGCCTCACAAATTTTCATTGCGGTAGGTGGCTTGTGCTCTCCATGCTGAATGCAAGACCAATCCCTGCCAGTCTCAGTGTGCTTCTCAAGAACTCACAGTGTGAATGCTCTAAAATATGTCAAACATTTTCAACTTCAAAGTAGGGCATTAAAAAATGCCTGTTTTCAATGTGCTTGATTCATATTTTGAACAAGCTTTGATGTAGGATTCTCAATGCGAGTCGTTATTCAACATACATTTCTGCTCCTGTAGAGTGGGAGTGCACACAAAAAGGCCACAAAACACATCAGTAATCACTGACAAAAAAAAGGGCAGAAAAAAATAACAACAACAACCTAAAAATGTATTTGGGTTTGGCAGCAGCACAGATGGCCATAAATACTGTTGCGTACTTAGAGGAAGCAGTTTGTTAGCAAACTGGGAAGCATCTTGGGTAATTTGTTGGCAGGTATGAGTTCATGCAGTCTCAGTCTCCGGCTTCCACTTGGCACCCAGGTCAGTAATCCACATGGTAATGAAGGCAGAAAGAGCACTTTAAAATCCAGTGTTCCTGCCTACGCCCCCTAATCCCACACCCCACTTCCCATATTAAGAAAGGTTGACTCCACATCACCATGACCTCCAGTGCTCAGTGTGTTTGCACCAAATTGTTTGTGCGTGCTTACAAATGTTAGGTATTTGGGTGGGTGTGCGTGCATTTGTGCTTAAGTGTTTGTGCGCGCGCCTCATTGTGCTTGTTTGTGTACCTGCTCAGGGCGATAAGGGCCAGTGTGGAGCGTGTCCTTTGTTCTGCCAGAATTGCTCATTCCCCTGTGTCAGCATGGGTAAATTAAACCCTGCTTAATCCAAGGCTCGAGCCCAGATAGTTAAAACCTAAGCTTAGTGTCACTGGTGATGATGTGCCGGCTTGTTCCTTATTGTCTTGGTGACTCTCTCTCTCTCTCTCTCGCTCTCTCTCTCTCTCTCTCGCTCTCTCGCTCTCTCGCTCTCTCTCTCTCTGGCTCTGTCTCTGTCTCTCTGGCTCTGTCTCTCTCTCTCTCTCTCTCTCTCTCTCTCTCTGTGAGTCAGCTGCATGAGTTGATAACTATCTGAGTTAGTTATAATGTATGAAGAGTGTGTGTTTCAGCAAGCCTCTTATGTGGTCATCAAGTATGCCAGTGTGTGTTTTCTGTTCATCTATGTTGCATGAAAACACACTCTCCTGCACATACGTCGCACTGTCGTTGGGATTTTGTGTTAATTCAAGTAGCCATAACAAGTGTTTCTTTTCCTGTTGGCCATCTGAGTCACAGGCTACAACGGAGGTGTGACACACAACTCTGTCTCTCTCTCTTTCTCTGCCCCCCCCGTCTTTCTTCCTCTATATTCTTCCATATCTCTCTCCCCCTTTACTGTGTTTCTATCTTCGTTCGCTACACATTAATTGTCTGTCTTCCTTCCTTTCTGTCCCTTCCTCTTCTGTGTTGTTCTGCCCTCCTCCTCCTTCTTCCCCCTCTCTGGCTCGACTGCTTGTATTTGTCGACACCCTCCCTCCTCTCTTGTGGCTCCCACCTCTCTCTCTTCCTCTCTCTCTCTCTCGTGCTGGTCTCGCTTACTGTCAAGCCAGCCACAGCAGCAACAGCGGTAGCGCCAATTGCTCACTGTAGCCAGTTCTCAGTCACGGCGTAGGCTGCAGTGTGTGTGTGTGTGTGTGTGTGTGTGTATTTGTGTGTGCATGTGTGCTTCATGTGGCTGTGTGTTTACAATGTGTGTCTCAGCCAGTGTTGCCTGCAGCACTCTAAAGAGCGAATATACATGGACTTACTCTAACTGAGGACTGGAGGAAGATATGTAGGAAGACCGTCCTGGATCTAATTAAGAGGAAGAAGGAAGACATTACATCTCTTTTCTCTCGCTCTCTCTCTACTTTAGTCCTCAGTTTGTCTCTCCATGTCTCTATAGCGCTTTTCTCTACTGGCTTTCTCATTTGCTGCCGCTTGGACTGTATGCAACATAACTGTAAGTGGACTTCCGTGTGTGTGTGTGTTGAACTGAATGTGTGTTTTGCATAGGATCTCACTTTGTCAGTTTTAACTTAGTGTGGCCACAATTTGTCTGCCCAAGTGCACACATTTGCATGTTCGTATAAATGGCATGTCATGACATCTCTAATGACTTAATTAGGCCAATTTGTAGAGCCCTGTTTGCAGTGGAGGAGCAGCAGCATATTCTTGTAGACACTGCTGACCTCCTTGGTATCAGTCTGTTCATATTCATAAATGTTTGCCAGATGTGTACTATTCAAAGAGTGCCAAAACTGTCACTGCTGCCATTTATATGAAATGTCATTTGTTGGCGTAGCATCTGAATGAATGTCCTCTCCTCCAGGTATTCTCTGCAGTCTGTGTGTGTGTGTGTGTGTGAGAGAGAGAGAGAGAGAGAGAGAGTGTGTGAAAGACAGATGGGGAGAAAGGGAATGATTGAGAGAGTTGGTGTGCGTCCGTGTGTGTGTGTCACTCTGTCACCCAGGGCATGAAGAAAATCAATAGATCTACAGCTGGAGTTGGACCGTTTACCTCTGCCAAGTGATGGGCAGACACTGTGGCCTTCAAAAGTCCACAGACAAGTTGCCTGCAGATGTACAGTATGTCAGCCCTGCGTGCTCCTGCACAAGTGTCTTTCATTTTTGGACCATGATTGATTGGATGTGCAGTTCTGCGTGTAGCTGTGTGAGTGCCTGTGTTTGGATTAGGCATGTGTATTTGTCTGAGTTAATGTAAAATGGTCTCGCCAGCAAGAAACTGTCATTCTTTCTTTTCTTTTTTTTTACAAAAATTAGTGAAGAAGATCATAGATCAAAAGTTTCTCTTGTAGCTCACGACGGGCATGGCCAATAGAACCAGTCAAGGGAATGAGGAAGAGCAGGCGGAAAGATAGATAGAAAAAAGAGAGAGCCTGAGCATGTGAGAAGGGAACAGAGCAAGACCATCATAATCAATCCTCCATGATCCTGGAAGAGCATCATTTATCTTCTTTTCTCACTCCACTCCTCCTCTTGCCCCCATCCTTCTCTCATTTTCTGTGGTATAGCCACTTTGATCTTGCGCAAGAAGACAGTCTCCAGAGCTTCATTACTTTTAAAGCCTTCATCGTGAGGGGCCATAAAAAGATGCTAAGGAATGGATTTTTAAGACCATTTACTAGACGTTCTGTACCGGCTTGCGAGTAATGGCTACATAGGGATATAATGTTCCTCCACGGTGTGTAATGGCCTTCTGTGCCTTGTGCTCTGGGTTATCAGGGCAAACTGGGATTGGCCATGATACGTCAGTGCCCAAGAATATGACGTTGCGCATATTAAGTGGTGCCTACTGGGGATCCTGGCTCTGTTTAATTCATAAGGACATGCTTGTGTGCTGCATAAACCCTCTAACTGAATATGATTCTTGTGGGTGTGTGTCTTTCCCAGTAAATTTGAACAGTGTTTAAATCTTTCACCATGTTTAAATATAGGATATTGTTGCACTGACCTTGCATTTTGGGTTTCTTCCTCTTTTTCTCTTTTTTTTAATTCTTTTTTCCTGTGTGCTTACCCATGCGTCCGTTTCTCAATGTTTGCCTACTTGGGAGTGGGCTGGTTTCAAGGGAATGTGTTTTGGGCAGCGTTTTTGCCGTAAGCATGTGGGGATTTGTGTGGGGCAGCAGGAAAATGCTTAGGGAGAAAATGATTGAGAGAAAAGGTCAGTAGACAGGATGCCCTTTTTTTTATCTACAAGAGACTGCAGAGACCAAAAACAGGACAAAAAAGCAGTGCAGTGGAAGGAAGAGGGAGAAAGCATGATTACAGGCAAAGGTGAAACCACATTGCCAAACATTTAAAGAAAGTAGAGAAGAGAGGTGAAGTAAGAGCATGTTAGTGTTCCCAACTGAAAACAGCAATATAAAAAGATATTTTTAGCCTGAGATGAAAGCCAATCTCATGTAGCTAAAAATCCAAGTTATGTCTCCTATGACTTTGTAATAAGGAATGCAACAATCATGAGACCTGTGTTTGAGGGTGCTTGTTCTTGTCAGTCATGGTCTCTTAACCAGAGCTGCCATGTGACCCCAGCTCTATCACACTCTTACTGTACATGTCCTCATGCTCTTAACACTGTCTAACAGCAGGGATGCAACAACTTATTCGGCCCTGATATTTTAACAGTGATCCTAATTTTCCCACTTTTCCCATGTAGACCCTGAATGTCTCACTGTGTGGGACTCATTATAACATGAGGTCAGTGGCAGCAGTTAGATGAAAGTATTGCCCAGGGGCTCTGTGATTTAACTCTTGAACTGGTGAATTGGATAATGATACAGAGAAGAAACTGTATGTGGGTTTCTCATGCCATCAGATTTGTTATGGTCCACAAACCATAAAACATTCAGTATGCATTTGTGAAGCAAATGTGTCAAAAATGATGTAGAAAAAGCTGAGTATATTTTGTATTTGCCATTTTATAGACATTTTTTTTATAGATTCATTACTGATTAATTGAAGTTATCAACCTGAAATGTATAGTTCTTGACTACAGCTATAGTTTTGATACTTGGGTCTATACTGATCTGGTGTCTCATTTTCACAGGCTTTATTTGTGCTCTCTCTCTGTAAGGTGGAGGGTAACAATGTATGTAGTATGTGGATCCTTACTGGTGTTTGCTTACAATACCTGAAACTCATTTGCATTGCTTAAAACAGATAGTCCTGTTTTCATCTCTATAGGCAACGCCTTTCACAGCTGTCCAGAGGAACAGAGTGGGGCAAGACCACAATTTACCTTGTTTTGCACTGCCACTTGAGCAGCACTGTTGAAAACAAGAAAAAAAAATACAACAAAAACTATTTAACTATATAACGTTTGGTAGATGAAAGGACAGGAAATAAAACTTAAACATCTCAAAATCTCAAAGTAGATTGTGGAAACTGGCGGCAGATACTTCAATTAAGATGGAAGATTCTCCAGTAAGATGACAGATGTGGAATCACCTCTGTACTTGTTAATTACCTACATTTTGTTTTAGCTTTGTTTGGTGCAGCCTCTGTCCTTGGCATGGTCTTATCCCTCCCCTCCTACAGCACAAGCCCACAAGCACGTTGATGCTGTTACTCCCAGGTGCAGGACATAATATATATGTGTGCGTATATGTGCCTGTATCACCGTCTGTGAGGGAATGTGTGTGTGTGTATTTTTTCTATGATCGTGGATCATCTCTCTTCTTTAGTGATGGGCCCGTCCCCTACCTCTCTCTCCATGACCCACTTCTGGTGTGCTGACACCCCCTGTTCACATCATGCCTGCAGCAAACACATGTTGTCAGAGCAGTGAGACAGGGCAGGGAGAAGGTGAAAAGGAGACAGAAAGGGGGAGTGGATGCACGTCCCCATGCCTCATGTCAACAAAATTACACATATTTGCTTAGATTACAGGGCTTAAAGTGATTTCTGACGCAATATGTCTCACATGCAACTCTTTCTAACACCTCCATGCTATGATCAAAAGAAGAAAAGACTTGCTCAGTGGTCTATTCATATTATTTCTTTTAAAAAACAAACAAACAAAAAACTACTAACTAAACTACTAATTAATTTGATTGTGAAATACTTGTATTGTGTTAACCTGCTTTTGTCCTCTCTTTCTTGCTCTACAGAGCAGTTTCCTGGGCAGTGCCACATTTTCAGTCGGTGATCTGCTGAGGGCTAAAGATGAACGACTGACCTTGAGTCTCAGGTAAGTGTGTAGTTTCTGTCATACTCTATTCATTGCTCAGTGCGTTGCTGCGGGCTAAATAAAATTCTGACTTCAGAGTCCAAAGATAACATCTCTTCACACAAGAACTGACAGACCAACTTAAACATCAAGCTGAGATGAGTTGGGAAGAGAAACCAATCCACAGATGTTGCAACAGCAGTTTCAGGATCGAAGCAGTAGCTGCCAGCGTTGTTTGAATCAGGGATGTTGTGTTAGCATGTGAGAATACAGTTCTCTGATGGGCTTTTTTTTTGTTATGGTAGACAGAGCTGGGATTACATGTCTTTTCTGGGAGCTGATGAGATGAATGGAATAAAAAAGAACACCTGTGTCTTGTATAAATAAGGGGGTGTGTCATTTGGTTATTTTTAAGGACCATTTCAATACACTTTGGACACTTGGAGACAAAATTGGGCCATTGTGGTGCAATAAAGAGAATAAAGAAACATTTTGAAGGTTTGGGCTGTGTACTGTAGAGCAGGATGTGCTCTCTTCTTTTAGTCATTAATTGCTTGATGAAAATGGATCGGCTCACAGAGAAAAGGGAAAAGTTTGACCTCCAGATGTGCAACTTATTTCACGGACTTGCTTAAAGACAGGACTGTAAGGATATAATCAGAGCCCAGTGGTTTTTGTCTTTTGAGTAAAAGATAATAAGTTCCTGAACATTATTAATGGTGTGTACGTCTTATGACGTGCCAAGTGACATGGTTGCTAAGATGTAAAATGCAGGTCTATAAAACAAACGGCAACAGGTTTGACAGGCGTGAAATAGTATTTAACTGGTAGGTTTAGTAATTTAACACACAGCAATAATGAGGTGTTTAAACATTCACAGGGTGTCTGCTATTTTTTTTTCTCAAAATGTTGCATTACTTTAAGTGACTGTCTTTTCTGCATTTATTTCACTCTAACTCTAAGCTAATAGCACAGATGTTGGCAGAAATTAATGAGTTAGTTATTAGTGACATCCACCTTAGGCGATCACCTCCTACACACTGGAAGTACACAGATCGCTCACATACTGTAAGAGTTACTCATTTAAACCATACTGGCGATGACTACAGATGGAGGCTGTCTGTCGGTACGGACCTCTTTCAATAATGACCTTGAACATCATTAAATGTTGTAACAATAAAACATTTTCTCCCTAATTTCTCTTGGTCAGCGACAGCCAGTCCGTCCATCTGTCCACTCCATTTTCCTGAATGCAATATCTCTCTAATGCCCTGAGAGAATGTTTTCAAGTTCAGCACAGTTATTCATTTGGATTTAAGGATTAGATTTTTGTGGTCAAAGGTCAAGGTTATCATAGTGACCTCAGGAAGCAAGGTGCAACCATACTTCGTAGAAATTGGCTGGTTGGCAAACAACCACAAGGCTTTAATTCTTGTTTTTATACATATATATAATTCAAACCAATAACTCCTATTCATTGTGAAAACAGCTCACCAGCCAACTCCACTTTCATCAATATGTCACATAGTTTAAAAAAATAATTGAACACACAGAGAAAATGTTGTTTCTGTCAACCTGCAGCTGTATAACTTCATCTGTGCAGACCTTGCTTTGGTGATGCACAGGTGTACTCCACAACCTTGTGATATCATTGGTGGGTGTGATTACAGGTGCACCCATCACTGATCAGATGTGTTAAGAGGTGAGACTGTCAATCAGTCAGTCAGACAATGCTATTTGCATTGTTGTTACAAATCACTGTTACTACTGCTAACTAAATCAGTCCTATGTTGTGTCATAGCACTCGAATCTTTTTCTCTGCTGTGCCCAGTATGAGATGACTTCTGTTTGGACACTAAAACCTGCCCTGAACAAAAGACATTATAGTCAGGTCAATTGTATTAGTCATTATAGTGATGAGAATGTTTCTGACTGAATCAGAGAGTATCATGCAGCTATTCAGGACAGAGGGCAACATATTCTTCTGTACCTGTAGCCCAAAGGGATAGTTTTGTCACAGTAATCCCACATGGCGGTCTCAACTGAAGAGGTGTGTTGCAGAGGCTATGTAGAGAGGGGTGAAGGTTTACCATGGGGACCAGTGACTACATTATATTTACAGGATCATAGGCTATCCTGTAAATGTGGATGCTAGTGAGCATTTGCATGTGTTTGATCTTGCTGTGGTCTATAGCACCAAACCTCTTCCTCATGTCCGTGTGGTTAAAGCTTTTGAATTTGCCTTTGTCAGTCAGAATAACATTAAATATGCAAAATGCCCTATGGCTTTTTAAGCAAGTGCTCTGATTCAGTGGTCAGAATATTCTTCCTCCACCTGTAAACTGTTAAGATGAAATTTTCTCTGCCTCTGTCCCGTTTGTATGTCTACCTGAATTTCCTTTTTCCATCGCACTCATAGTTGTGTGTGAAAATATG
Source organism: Caranx ignobilis (assembly GCA_021432705.1). Lineage (NCBI taxonomy): Eukaryota > Metazoa > Chordata > Actinopteri > Carangiformes > Carangidae > Caranx > Caranx ignobilis. The sequence goes on from MU269982.1 coordinate 7,750,533, forward strand.
CCCCTTTGGCAGTCCTGTCTCTTTTCTCCTTTGTTTTTGCTCTCTTTTGTGATGCTTTTCATTTCCTGTAGGTGATCCCAGGTCACTGGGTATAATTGTATCTATATGAGCTGCCGTAACAATAGAGATTAAAGCCCCTGCATTGCGTGTTTGCACATGTGTATGTGCATGTAAAAGATTTTCACAGGTGTGGCTGTGTACACAATTGTCATTTTACTCCCCTGTAGTCACAGTGCACTGTTACTGGTTCATTTTTTCATTGTTTGTATTTGTTATTCCTGAAGATAACATGAAGTCCTGCCATGATACTTAAAGTGGTGTCACAATGCTTCTTAATATATAAAAAAAAAAGTGAAGTTTCCCTTAATATCTGGACATTGCTGTTGCTATACTATTTTGATCACTATTACTTTATTCCACCTACATAGATACAAGATGACTTATAGGATAAAGAAGCATAAAAAGACACAAATAAAAATGATTATTCCCAGACTTTGTGCTAATACATGTTTGCCCATGAAGTTGGAATAATTGTGTTTTCAGACACATTCCTCTTTTTTGTCACAATCATTTAATGAGAAGAGGTATTTACCCCAATAGATATTTACCCCAGCTTTATGGGCAACCATGTATTTGCTTTTTTCTTGATGTACGGCTTAATCCAACCTCTTCAGGCCCACAAAGATAAGATATAAACTAATACAACCAATGACTAGAAGTTGTAAGTAGATAGATGGTGCTTTGTTTCAAGGGGTCAGAAGGCTGTAAATCCCATAAATCCCTGCTTTAGAAGTTATTATTATTTAAAAAATGAAGGAATAGAAAAGCTAACTGTGTAGAAACAGTCTTGGATTCACCGACAGAAGCATATCACATTACTCTGTAATACAATAATATGGAGCTGTTTTACAATGAAAGATTATCCAAACATAATTTTAGTTTAAAGGATCATGGGGAACCACCTGTACTGTGCTCCATAATGACCAGTAACGTATTTAAAATCTTTATATTGTATAAACTCACACACACTCTGTTATTATAGCCCAAGGAGCTGTTTCAAGTGCCATGTTGTAGCTTGAACGTGTTGCACTGGCAGTCAGCGAAGCATGTGTAACACATACGGACACACAGAGGAGACTGTCTTGATTCGATTTGTTGTTTGCTTGTTGGTTCATCCAGTGAGAAAACATTTCAAAGATGAGCAGCTTTTTTTCATGAGCTTGTATGATTCATTCTGGGCTGTTTGACCTGTGCCTGAGCCTATGATTCACAGTTCATGTTAGTTCTGCTGGCCAAGCAGCTCCAAAGCAGCAGCACTGACATGGACAGGGGTGCAACTCATTCTGCCCTCCAAGGAACAGATGCTTCATTTTAATACAATGTTCTAATCCCCACTCTGTCAGTTAATTTGAGTTGACTTCGCTCAGCAGAGGGAAAGTGGGACTACTTTATCTCCACGAGGCAATGATTGATTCCCTTCAGTGAATCTCAAAACCAATATGACTTTGACCAACTTCTCTTCATAAGCTCTAGATTTACATTGGTGCTGAGCATATGTAGAGAGGAAATTGGTATTTGACCAGCACCGGCGTGTGTATGTGATTTTTGCTTTCATTTTGGCCCCTCAGTAAAGTTCGCTCTGCTACAGGGCTGAACACCTCAAAGCTCATTTCTTATTCCCTGAATTCACTCTGCATTTCAGTTCCTCTCTCAGGTCTCACACCCACTTTCATGTGTGGCTGGTTTGGATGTTTGTCACGGATTGTTTTTGTTTCCTGTAAGGCACGACTGGTTTGATTTGGGTCACTTTTTTGAAGGTTCCTGACAGTGTCGTGTTGAATGAGTGGGAGTGGTGGGTACATGGACTCAGTTCTTGTGAAGATCTGTTTCTTTTATGGGCACCAGAAGCCATTGAAATGATGATGAGAAAATCTTGCCTTCCTGCAGCTCTCACACAACCAAAAAGCACACTGAGGTGCACCAGACGCTCACCAGCATATAAACAGACACAGCACCGACACCAGGGCCTTTATAAAACACAGACACAAACTTACAACAGCAAAAAAAAAAAAAAAGGTAGAGGGAGGACTGGGCTGCCTCTTTGAAGTCTGAACCTTTTTTTAATCAAAGAGCAAACATTTGATTTAAAGGGAATTATTGATATGTTTGGTCTGCGCACAAATCCAGTTTGCCTGATGGTAAACCACCTGCAAAATATATCCAAAAAAAAATCACAAAAACTACATGTCTTTGTCTTGAGTGTCTTTAAGGTCGGCCCTCTCTATGCATTTGTTAGCAAATATGGGAATAAATTCAATCAAGATTGGAAGCCGGCGGCTGAAGCTCAATATTATCACTATTGATGTGAAAGGATCTGCACTCTGAGCAGAGGATAACCAAGGTCATGGTGTCATGCGAGGGCATGTTAAAGATAGCTGCCATGATGACAGTGAGGGCAGTGTACTTCTTTGTACAGGTGTGTGTATACGCCTGAATGGCTGCATATGTGTGCTCCGATGTATTGAAGATACAGTTGTGTCAGAGCAGTATATCCAGTCGTCTCTTGCTTTGGGTTATACAAACAAATACTGCACCCTGCAGAAAAGATTATATATAATACATGGATTTTCCAAGGTCATGTCATAATTGCACAACAAACTTACACAATATTTTCATATCACCATATACAATCATGCAGCTTCCTTCTTGCACATTTAGAAGATATGATATGGAGCAACATTAGCGTTTGCTTAGAATTTGCCTCTGTCCACCTGATATGAATACAAGTCCAATATTTACACCTTTAGCTCTGCTTTGGTCTCCACCATGCAGGGTATCTGGCTCTAGCTGTTAAGTACTCAGCCACATTCACTAGCTTGTCACTGGTCTGACTCACTGGATGTAGTCTCTGGGTATAAGCTCTATAGGCAATGGGCACCTACTGTATGTCAGCCAGCATACTCTCCTTTACCCTTCCCCATCCTGTTGCAGTAGTTGCTGTTGCTGTTAGAGGTTGCCCCCATGCTAAAATGTCCAAATGTCTTTTTTTTTTTTTTTTTTTTTTAAGATGGTGCAATCACAGAGTTGAGATATTCTATGCTGTATTCTAAGGTAGTTTCTTGCCTGGTGATCTTTACAAGTGCAACCACCAAAACAAATTCTCCTCCAACACAATTGCAGGGGCTGAATCCTTGTGCTGAGTATTACCCAGGATGTTTGTGGTTTAAAAAAAATGCAGACGAGCCAGAGCATTTTGCCTCCGTAGCAGAATGGTAATGGTTGCAGCCAGACCTGTTTGGTGATGGGAGTGGGTAGTGTGCACTTGGTTTGTGAGAGTCTTCTTTCCAAAAAAAGACTGCTTGCTATTGCTGGAAACAAGATTGTTGAGAGCAGTGAGACTGAACCGACACAATAAAGTATTAAAGCCAGAAAAGTAGCTGAAAAATCCTAAAGTGCTTGATAGAGCTGAAAGGAAGTGAAATAATCTGTGTGTCACTACATTACATATAATAACTAGTGCACCGTCCACCGTATATTATTGTTTGATAATGAAACATACAGTTTTAATATAGACAATATTTAGTAACCTTCCCCCACACTAAGTATGCTGTCACAATATTGGCCTGTAAACAGGCTGACCTCCATGCAGCTTTGCCAAGGCACCTGCACGGAGCCTGTAGTAAATCTCTCTCTGGTTGTGTGTTATATGGAGTTGGACTCCTTGCCTGATTCCCTTGTGGCCATCAGTCACACAGAATGAAGGAGCTACAGCACCTCAGAAACGCTGCCCTCAGTGGAGTAATGCATCACATCGCCACACTGAGTCTGAAGATTTTGTTTGTGATGCTAGAACTGATCACTATCATAACTGAGCTCTGAATTGTCTGCCGATTACAGATATAATGCAGACACAGTATATGACCTGAGTTATTCACAAGGACTCATGCTGACTAATGGTCCTTAGGTTTATATTTAAGTATTATAGTCAGTGAAAGCAGTGCTACAAGTGATTTAAACAGTGAACTGTTTACCTTTGGTTTATTCATGAAATGTCATTTGTTCTGGATTTTGTTGCATTTTATTTCAAACTCATGTGAGAAATCCATTTGCATACATTTGCAAGTTTTTATCCTGCCTCTCCACAAGCTCTGTGGACATTTTTTTTTTTTTTGAACTGAATAACTTGCAAGTACCTGTTTGTCCCTCCAGCGTAGGGCTTGGCTCGCTTTGCAGACATGCACATTCTAAATCTAGCATGGTTTAAATGGAGACCTGAGAATAGGAACATAACCCGTGTGCTACAGGAGCTGCAAAGATGTCGGTGCTACAGAGGTCTCTCAATAATGCATGTTATGTATACATGTGGGAGGAAAGATTATTATCTCCAAAAAGGGAAGTCAGCCTCCCTCACCCCACCTCAGCAGCAGCGAATAGTGTTGTATAAATGGGACATAAATGGGTGATGTGAAAATGTGCACACACCATATAAAGAGGAGTGCACAGGTGCCAATAAAGAGTATACGATTTAAGTTTGTGTTTGTCAAATTAATGGCACACTCTCCACTCTTCATATTGCTATTTCAGCCCTGCCGTTCCCCCTGCACTCATTCCTTTGCCCTCTCAGTCTCTCACACTGTAGTTCCCTTTTTCTCCTCTTGTTATCTCTAAAACTTTATACACTCAGTAGGAGAGGCAGTCTATGACCCAGTTCTACAGCACAGTTTGAGATTTGATTTTGATATAAATTTGTATGCTGTGTGTGTGTGTGCGCGTGTGTGTCTGCGTGTGCGTGTGTCTGCGCGTGTGTGTGTGTCTGCGTGCACACGTGTGTGCATCAGATTTACCATGGCAAGGCTACATTATCACAGACCAGTGCCTCCGCTGCCTGGTTTCATGGCTTATTCATCCATTCCCATTGGATGGAGCATCTCATTACTGTCCTACCAGTAAAAGTTTAGCCTGCTATCAAAATAATACCACTTTACCACCCTAGAGCCTGCACTATCGCCCTGTCCCACTTCTCACAGTTGTCCACAGACAGCCATTCTCCCTTACACTGGGTCCCCTCTGAGTGATTTAATTTGAGTCTGACCTAAAAGCCTAAAGATCAACTATCTGATCCAGTTATGCTGAAGAAAAGTGTGTGTGTGTGTGTGTGTGTGTGCGTGCGTGCATCTGTGTGTGTTATTTTTGGGCACAAATTTCAGACAGTTAATTGAGGACAAAAGCCATGTCCACCATCTTCAGGAAATGAACGCAAGTCTGTGGAATGTCCCTAAAAGTGACCCATGGCAACATGTGTGTGTGTGTTTGTCTTTGTGGCTGTATGGTTTTGTGTGTGTCTTTATTATACTGTTATCATGTTACTTTTATCACAATTTATCACATTGACCAACTTCACCAAATCAAGCGTAGCGTTAGTTCTGGCAGGCCACGATGTCAAGCTCTAAATTAGCATAGTTGTCAACAGTGTAGCTGTCAACAGTGAGCAGATCAGCTGATGGCTCAGCTGACTTCCCCGTGCATGCTTCCTACTGGGAAACTGCATTCAGAGCGCGCTGTTTAAACTGTTCCAGCCCAGCCTCCTTTGCTGCTTCCTCTGCTGGTCTCTTTGCAACCCACCTCCACCCCAGCTCCTCCGGTCATGCTGTTATGAACCTTATCATTGTATCATGTTGGTTGCTCTGCTCTGTGTGGGTTTTCTTTTGCTGCTGCCCTCCCTGCTAATGCCGTTCATGATGGCTCATGACGGACAGGAAGGTGTGCTCTTCCTGCCTCAGGCTTTCCACGCAAGTGCATGGAAGAGCAGGGGGTCCACGAGCAGTACCATACCGCCAAATGAAACTTGTGCAAAGTAAATAAAGATTATTTTGACAAAGTGGCCCTGACTGAACCAGCCCTGGTTGGTGAGGTGTGGTTAGGGTTAGACTGAGGTGATTGTCAGGCTTGTGGTCACTTATGTGTGGTAAACTGTACAGTGTTCCCTCTAAGTCACAAAAACAGGATCATGCGTGTATTTGATAATTATTCATCTCTCAGGGAAATTCCAAAGTAATGATCTCTTTATTGCAAACGACACGTCACAAAAATTCCCAGCAGTATTTAAAGACAAACTCTGGATTGTTTTTGTCTGCATGGTACCAAACGTAAAGCTGCATCTCTAATTACACCACTCAGAGGAACGATCCCTCTTCCCTCCCTTGTGGCAGTCACACACGCTCTGACGTATGTCGACATTTTTCACTGTGTAGTCATTAGCTGCTCAATTTGATCCAGAGGATCATTTGAAATGAAATAAAATAAGGAGGTTAATTATTAAACATTTAAATGTCTTTATTTATGGTGCCTTCGTGTTATCAGTGCTGCAGTGAATAGAGGAACATATGTACAAAGGCACTTAGGGGAGACTAAAGGACACTTAAGGCCACCGCATTTGAGTGTTTGGCTGGTGGAAAACATTTTATCTGCAGTTTGCACATGGTGGGGAATATTGGAAACGAGTTTGTGTGTGTTGAGAGAGAGAGAGAGAAAGAACGAGAGAGAAATCATCAAATAAACTGCATGTGATGTTGGTGGAATGAGTTTAAACTCACATCATCTTGTAGGCATGCAAGTGTGCACACATGTACAGTACACATGACATAAGTACATGCATGTGCAGATTTGCAGCACATGTATACAATATTCTGAACACACAGACACTACATATGTATGTAAAAGATGGAGAAAATGCACTCAGTTGGGCTCAAATAAATGCACATATGGCCTCTTCACCCCCCCCCCCATACTAAAAATGCTTCTTTTCCACACAGTTCCTCTGCATAATCTGTGAGATCCCCCGGCATTAGGGCTCATGGGCAGAATATGAAAATAACTAATTCGGCCAATGCTGCACCATGGCATCAAAATGCAACTTGGAGAGAAAAATGTGGAAAAAAGGAACATATTTCATTGACAAGCTGCCTTAATTACCTGCCATGAGTAATTACTATTCCAATAAACTGAGCAACAACATCAGGGATAACCCCAAGTGTAGTATAGAGCAGTTAACTCAACATCCATATTAAACAATAAAGCTCCAGTAAGATCTAGTCCAGGCCAATCATTCATTGGGCTCTTCTTATAGCTCATCTCTTTGCTACAAAACACATATAGGTCGAAGAGATGAGAAAATGAGATGTGGTGTGAGGAGCCAAAGATGGAGGAGGGAGATTTAATAAATCTGGCCCGACATGGTGCTGAGGCATGCTAGGGGCACAGCTCATGCCAAGTCCTTGTCTAAGTGATGAGAGGATGATAATGAGGACAAAATGGAGAGAGAAAGAGGGAGGGAGAGAGTAGGTGTATAAAACCAGGTCCCACAGGTTTGTGTGTTTTTTTTTCGTTTGTTTTTGTTTTTGTATGCCATCCTCCATTTTTGCAGTGAGATTAAATTCATCCATCGTTCAAACTCTCTGCCAGAGCTATGTAACAGAGAGCTGTTCAATCTTTCCTTTTGCTCCTACTCCAATATGTGCACCAGAAAAGGTGAGGGTCATGCATAATATCCTGTCTGACTCCCTGTTTAATATCAACCTCAGTAATACAATGTAGTATCCATTTGTAGGCATATAATAGCTTTAAATATTCAAATAATTGTATTTTTCTTGCACAGTGCATTGTATTGGTAATGTTGTTTTGCTGCTTTATTTCCTTCACCTGTTTAATTGGAAGCTATAGATATTGTATAAATTACAGAAAATCAAATCAGATTAGATATACCAACAAAAAATACACAAACACTGAGCTAGAGTCTGATATTAAATCAATAAGTTGCATTCAGAAAGTATTTAAACCCCTTCACTTTTTTCACATACACGTTGCTCATCATTTGCCCAATAGCCAATACTCAATGGTGAAGCATGGTGGTTGCAGGATGCAGTGGGGTGTTTTTCAGCATCATAGGGAGGAAGTGGGCAGGATTTAGGGAAAGCTGAACAGATTACAGTGAAGAAATATCCTTGATGAAAATCTGTGTACTCAGGACTTCACACTGGACTGTAGGTTCACCTTCCGATAGAACAGTGACCCTGAGCACACAGTCAAGACAATACAAGAGCGGCTTAGGCGGAATCATGTGAATGTCCTTAAGGGCAGGAGCCCTGACTTGAACCTCACCAGACATCTCTGGAGAGACTGTCCCATCCAGAAGAATGACAGAAAATCCCCAAATCCAGGTGTATAGAGCTTCTTGCGTCACACTTAGGAAGACTGGAGGCTGTAATCGCTGCCAAAGGTGCTTCAACTAAGTACTGAGGAAAGGCCTTGAATATATATGTCAGTGGGATATTTCAGTTTTCCTTGCAAGAAAAAAAGAAAAAAAAAAAAACATTTTGTTTGACATGGTCATTATGGGGCATTGGGTGTAGACTGATTAGGAAAGAAAATAATTGAAAAAAATTTAGCATAAAGCTGTACCATAGCCATATGTAAATAAAGGGTTAGAGTGAGGTTAGGATTAGCAAGTGAAGGGGTCTGAATACTTTCTGAAAACACTACATGTGCATAAGACCAATGTGTTTTCTGTTTTTTAATGTTAAATTATGATTAACCTGTACTCGTAACCTTTCCAACTCGGCTTTGTGGCCATTGTGACTTTAAGGTTCAGATTTTTCACCAAGACATTTTTTGTGTGTGTTTTCTGGGGAGGACAAGGTTTGTTGTCAAGACTCCGACCCAGGTGTTTTCACTTATTCTGGCTGATTGCACTGCTGCTAAAGCTGAAGGTATCCAGGTGATTAATGATGTCACCAGACTCCATGTACTATAATAAGGATAATAATAGTTTCATTTTCTTCAACCTGAACAACAGGTGCAATAAAGTTTACATGAGAGCAGGAGAAATATTGGCTAAGTGCCGTATGTAGACCTCCATACAACCCTGAGAAGAGGTTTAATTAGCCAAAATTACTTTAAGAACAGTGGGGGGTCTACATTTAGTCCAACGGGACCACAAATTTTCATGGCTTCAAAATACTGTTATTTGCCTCAGCTTACAAATAGTTGTTTTTATGTTAGATTCTTCTTATTTTCCTATTGAACTTGATTTTTTTTTAAATCCTCCGAACACTTATAGTTCACCCACACGGGTGACTGACCTCCTCTCACCACTGTGTGGGCATGCACAAACAGAGCTTGACTGACATCTCCGTGATTCTACAAAGTCAAAATTATAGCACAGCCTTTATTAGTGCAGTAACAGCACATTAATAATTTACTCCATCAAGGTTAGAAAAGGTTGAGGGTTTAGTGTAGCCACTGAGAAAAGCTGCATTTGCTGTACAGTATGTGTTTTCTCACCAGCTTATTGCCGTTTAGATCATCTCAACAAACATGCAGAACTCTATTCTACTTGTGTTTGTCCAATCATGCATGTGGCATATCCACTATGACATGTATCTTCCATTAGCATAACAAGAAGCTCATGTTGACTCGTAATGTTGACACTGTTTGCAGTAAACTGTGAGTTTGGCTGCATTGCAGAGATGTGCTGCACGGGCACATTCCCATTATTTTGTTCACCAGCATTTACATAAACGGTCAGTCGGGTCTGGTCATACCGTTTATTAGAGCAAAAGAAGTTGGGTTGTCTGAATTTATATGGTATGTTTGGACATGCACACCCACACATACAGAAGCACACAACACACACCACAGGGGCTTCTGCAAGTCTGGTCAAATCCTCCATTATATAGTCCTTTTTTCTTATGAGGGCTGACTGTGTCTGTGCAAAGTCCACACTAAAACTACATTAATTTTAGGTCAAGGTCAAATATTTATCTTGTTGCCTTAGGCCACTGTTAGTATACTGCACCATAACGACATGGGCGATTCTTTTTACATGAGAAAGCAAGGGTGAGAGGGAGAGAGATGACTACTTCTAACTACAGTTTTGGCCTCTTTACACTTGTGTTTTTGTCTCCCAGAAAAGAAGAAGCACAGGGGTTATTTTATTGTTACAGCATACATGCACTCTTCTGTTGCTTAAAGGTCACAGTCCCACACTGTTCCATGTTACATTTTTCAGGGAGACGTAACTTTGCAGAGCCCAATCCCTATTCGAGTTGATGCGTCGAGTCTATGCAGAATGAATGCAGAATACCTGCCTTGTCTATAGCAATGGCCTGCATCAGCACAGCTCTTAAATCCCTTTCATCCATTGGGAAGGAGGCGAGAGCTCTGAGCTGCCTTCCATAACCTGATTTCAAAGGCAAGTTTTGATGGAGGAGTTACTACTGACCTTTCTCACTGGTTTTAACCTGAGACTCACCTGTTGTTTTGATCTCAATCAGCTTACTACACACATTTAGCTTCAAGCATTTCCACTTTTTTAACTCACCTTTCATGAGCTTTGAACTGGAAAATATTCCTTAAAAATGAACAGAAAACCTTTGAACTGTATCTGTAACTTGGCCATTTAGCTGTTTATCTAAATTAAAACAGAAAAAAATAACACTGCTAATAACAGAAGCTAAAAGGGAAGTTTTTGTTGTCTTGAGACATGGCTCATATTTCAACATTGATTATTATGAAATTTCTGAATTTCTGTCCATGTTGAGCTCCTTACTTCTCCTCTAGCACCACCAACACTAGCATGTTTGCATTAAAATAGTTATGTATCTATTGTAGCTAAGTAAACTGATAAACAGAGGCCGGAGCCTGACAAGCTGAATGTGCAGACATGGACCTTTATCAGAGGATAATGTATGTTGTTTACAATCTGTTCATGGTCAGTGTTGTAAATAGCTAAACTGTTAAGAGATGGTGGTATTTTTTTTATTTTGACCATTTTAAAAATTGAATATAGGTGTGAGCCTTTCAGCAAAATTTTACACCCAGTTGTATTAACTCAGCTGCACACACTTTTTTTTTTTTTTTAAGTAGCAGGTATCCACCTGTCCTTGAAGCATCAACTGATGTCTTTCTGATTATATGTTCCTGGTACGCTAGTACAGGTTTATCATAATTAAACATTAAAAAGCAGAAAACACATTAGTCTTATACACGTAGTGTTTTCAGAAAGTATTCAGACCCCTTCACTTGCTAATCCTAACTTAACCTTGGGCTGCAGTATAGCTTCAAAACATGCTCTGAGGTGAAAAACTTGACACATTGTTGAACCTTTTTCACTTTAAAAGTCTCTCCTTTTCAATGAAGGAGTAGTTACTGATGAAAATCACTGTTAATCTTTTACTTGCAAGTATGTCATTAAAGGTAGGAACAGGCCTTAAGACCAGAGAAAGAGAAAAATATTAAACAGGCCAATATGTAGTCTCATTCCCACCAACATACAGTTTCCATCATTGACAGTCAGATAGTAGCAAAAGCAAAACAGCTGAGTAGACATAATGGACAATACACTGAATAGGTGCCACTAAGCAACTCTCCAAATCCCATAGGAATATGAATTAACGTACGGCCCTCTACCAAAACAGAAAGGGACATCAATTTATACCAGCTATGTTGTTCTTAGCACTGCAGGGGCAAACAGAATCACATGGTCATCCACAAACAAAAACCGTAAACTCTGCAGAGAGGTAAATGAATGATGGAGAACAGGGACAGCATCAGCCGAGCATTTTCTGTGCACTGAAACCTGGACAGAATTACCCCCCCAGTCATAGCACACCATTATAAGGCTAAGTGAAGTAGCTCCACCTCGGTCTGACCAACCAAATCCAAATCAATCAACTATAATTGGCCCATTGTGTGTCTGGCCCTAATGTAAACTTTACTCCTGTAGCCCATAAGAATCTAAAAGGAAGAGAAAATATGAAAAGTCTGATCTTGGTCTTGGGAAATTATATTTAATACTTTATGATGCATTATCTTTGCTCATTTTTCATTACAGCAAGCTCAATAGCCGTTTTTACACCTTTTCCTCAATGACCATGAAAGTTCAATCTTGATCCGTTTAACAAAACAATCTCAACTCAAGGTCAACTCACTGCCTTTTCTAGGCTACCTTTATTGATCAAGAAGGATGATGAAAGGAGCTTCAAGTCCCAAAAATCCAATAAATAAATTAATGATTTTTTTCTCTTTAAAGTAAGTGCATGAAACATTGTGATTGTTGTTATCATGTCTTTTTAATTTCAGGAAATTGCCAAAGTTAATTACTCCACTTCAACATACTTTGTGAATATTGTATTGCATTCTCTGCGGTTTTTTTTTTCTTTTTCACCAAAGATGTCAAACCAAGACTTAAACTGCATATCATCATGGACCTGTATACAGCTCTATGCCATCATCATGTTCCAGGCTTGAGGCACCATTACATTCATAGGGACCTTATTGTGCAATGTCTTGTTAGTCAAAAATAACATTTTTTAAATCAATCCTAAGGGTAAATGGGAGGCAATGAAGAGAGCATAAAATCTGCAGCATGTTGGCGTTGATCATTATATTAGTGCTACCGTATGACAGCAAAGACGCAGCATTGCTGAAGATTGGGGAAGAGGCAAATGCCAAGACAAGGCTTCACTTTGCTTCCTTCTCATTATCATTCTTCAGAAACACAGTCTCTACCCCTCTGCTGTCTCCATTCTGTCTTTGTTTCTTTACCTTCATCCCTTGAGAGTCCCTATGGATTATGGGCCCTGCTGAGTGTGTTAACCTACATCCCTGACTGCGTCTCTGCAGACATTCACTCACCCATTCCCATCTGTCTTACTCTGTGTGCATGCATGTGTGTTTCTGTGAGGGAACGTGTGGATGTGAGTGGGGTATTTGTATTGTATTGCCACCTAAAACTCCCTGCAGATCCATGGCCTTTCTGCCACATCCCCATTCAATTCCTTCACCAGTAAGAGTCAATGAAGCAAAGAACACCTATCATTTACTGCCTACCTATGTCAACGAGCCAATAGAATCACCACTAGCAACTGAAGCTCTTACACTCCGTCTGCTTTTGCGTAGCCATCACACACAGTCACTCATTCTTCTTTCTTCCTCTACACACACACACACACACACACACACACACACACACACACATACTTTCACATAGTGCTGTTTGCATGCAGTATCCCCTTCAGTCCCTAATCACAGCTATAGAGGGACACAGATAAAGGTTTGTTAGTGCTTCCTCCCCTGGGGTTGTTAATGAAACCTGCTCTTCCTTACGGCTTAGTCCCATTAGGTCCCCAGGACCCTGACATAGATCACCCTGTCACGCACCCGCTGCAGCTTTCCAGGTAACAGTTTAGTAACGATGTACCAAGAAACAATCACATGCCACATAGAGCAGGGAATTGCTCCCCTGCTTGTTTTCCTTCTCTGTCCCATCTTTTTCTTCGATCTTGTTTTGCATGTGTGCCATTTGTATGTATATGTTGCAGTTGTATCGCTCTCTAATGTAGATGTCCCTAAATGTGTCATCTAGGTCACAAGTGGTGGACATATTGATCAAACAGCCTACATAAGCAATTAATCAACGCACAAAGTGCTGTTTTGCAAGTGCTGTTTGGCTCTTTAAGGTCATATGTCTTTGCAGCCGGTTGCCTAATCAGTTAGAGGTGGACAGCAACAACCTAAAGACAAGGGAGATTAGATTTTAGACAAGAGATAAGATGCATGATGTCAGGATGTGCTCTAAATTTCATCATAGGAAAATTCAATTAATGAAGACAGTGAAGCACTGTGCACTGTTCATTAGTATTATGGGGCAGGTAAACAGTGAAAAATCAGGCAGCAGGCTTTATTGAGTGGGTAAGCGGATGAGTGAATGAGAGAGTATGCTCAAGTTTCTGGGTTGTTTCCTACACATTTTATACGGTGTAGTCTGAGGGCACTTTCTGCAAAAAAAAATGCAAGCAGACTGGTGCGTTTGGAAAAGAAGGACTGGAAAAATGTAAGTTTTAGTCAGGTCTTTGTTTCTTTCTTCCACCTGATGTTACTTTTTTTGATAAACACAATCTTGTGACCAGCAAATGACCACCACAACCTTTCCATGATGGATACAGTGGAGACACTGTTCTTGATAAACCAGTCCATTGTGTGGTCCAAACTATATGATGTTCAAAAATAGATTGGTATTTTGGGAAATCCGCTCATTTCCATTGGTTAATTAGATGAGAAGATAAATACCACTGTCATCTTCCACTAAGACCTGGCATCCTGTGACTCCAACAACTCTGTGTGCAGAAACAGTCCACCACAGTACACAACCTGTTTTAAAACCACAATCTGTTTTTATTTTATTTTTTGTTTTACACGGGTGTTTTACATTAGTTTGTGACATTTAGAGATCCTGTTACACATATTTAATTCTCATCAAACTCTCAGTAAGAGTATTTTCCACAACTATTCCTGTAAGAATTAGCATTTAATTTCTGCATCATTGCTTCATCATGCCAATCTTCGCTACCTTTAAGTAAGAAAAGGAAAAAAAAAAAAGAAACCGTCCTCCAGTAATTGTAAGCTTGTCAGAATCATTGGCAGTCTAGATACTTTTGGTTGGCTTCTTTTTCAAGAGCAATTACAGGACAAAAACCATCTGCTTGACACAGATGAAAGGAGACTCTGTTTTGTCAGCTTTTATACAGTTTGTTGAGAAATAATTATGAAGCCTTGGTGGCTCTCTGTGGGGGCATACTCTCTCCCTTCTGAGTCATTACACTTGAAAAGCCTCAGCGTTTTTCTCTGCACTATTTCAGAATCCGATGCGTGCGTGAGCATGATTTTTGAGAGGATTTTATGTTTTGCAGCGCAGCGTGCTAGCACGGTGTGACCCCCCCCACCATCTAAGTGTTGATAATGTAGTATTCATAGAGTAAGTGGTGACGAAGGTCGGCATCTGGGCGCAGAGTACGCTTTGTATCTTTGCACTGTCTGCCCTCTCGCACTCAACTGTCGCCTCCACACACCCTCATTCAATTGTCATTGATCTGCATTTAGCTTTTCAAGGGCCTCACGCTGAATGTATGCCAGCCATCTTCATTGTCAGAAATGTATACACACGACTGAATGCTCATGGTTGAGAGTAAGAATCAATCTTACATACATGATCACTCACATCTTGACTGTGATACTATATATATATACTACATATATTGTATCTATAGGTACATATATGTATATCTACAGTAT
Organism: Caranx ignobilis; assembly: GCA_021432705.1. NCBI lineage: Eukaryota > Metazoa > Chordata > Actinopteri > Carangiformes > Carangidae > Caranx > Caranx ignobilis. Next base: position 7,765,662 of record MU269982.1, read on the forward strand.
GCAGTCATAGTAGCAGACGAAGGATGGAGAAAATATGTGTGAATGTACGATTCTTAGTGTTAGTTTCTATTTTTGACTCGCTACTTGTGTTTTTTAATAATTTGGCACATAATAACCAACATGCACAGATCGGTTCACATTTTTCCCAGTCTTTCTCAAAACAGTACTGACTCGACTTCCAGAGATTCAGTCCCAGAGCAACTTAAGTCAGGCAGGACAAAATCCACAGTTCTTGTTCTGTGACAAAATGCATAAGAAAGCAAAAATAAAGCTAATATGAGACTTAAGCAATCCAAGTTCAATAAACCAGATTTTATCCCAAGTTTTTATAAGTGTAAATTCAGTGTCCAGAGAAGCTCCAAGAGGCAATTTCATATTTAAAAAGAACTGTAACTTTGCTTTCCCTTGATTTATTTCTCTAAGTTACACTGCTGAAGGTCTATGTCAGCTACAGATCTACTTCAATGTTATACTGGTAACCTGGTAAATATCTGTAAAAAGTCTGTGTTGAGGAGTTGTGACAGAATGTTTTTGTGTGATCGATTAAAACTACAAGTGGATAAATTGCAATTATAAGCCATCACTTGAAGTGCTGAACCCTATGAGATTTGGTTGGATGTGTGAGATTTTTACAGGAAAAGGATTTGAATGGTGAACATGAAAACTTATAAATAAAGTTCAGCCAAACTCTGAGATTCAAGATTTGTCTAGCTGAAAGCAGGCTGACAGAGGGGCAATTATTTTTGAATTCAAACCAACCTACCAGTTTGAGTACCACTGGCTTCACACTTACTAGTTTCTCAGTCAGTCCAGACCCCCATGAGCACTATGACCTGTTGTTATGTTGTGTGGCCCTTCTCCTCAGTGTGAAATAAAGTTAATCCTCTCACGGTCTCATATAGGTTTCTATAGGTCTGTGGTTACGTCGGCAGGCAGAGTGAGAGCAGTTTCCTGACCTAGTCTCACCTAAACCACATCTTGTGTTCTGCAGATATAAGTCTATTGCAACTGACAGGTGACATTTTATTCCACAGTAAACAGTACAGCCTCAATATATAGTACTATTTTTATTTTATTTAGAAATTTAAGAATTAAACCAAACATTTAACATACCTTGGCAAGTCTAAATGCTTTCCACTCTTCAGCTTGACACACACTAGCTGCTGCAAACAGTCTGCAAAGTTCTTGACTCTTCCCCATAGTAGCTTGTACTGTATATCAATGTAGAACAAGAACACTTTCCCATTGAGCTGTCTGAGTAATTTTGTTGAGTCTGCTGCTTCTTCATCCCATCATTTCTCTCCCATTGGGCTTTGCTGAAATTCAGTGAAATGCACACAACAGTCGGCTGCCTACTCTTGAGTCCCATGCAGTCATGATGTCACTGGTTAGAGGAATCGTATCCCTTCTGGATATTTCTTTCCACCTTGCTTCCTCTGTGAAAACAGCTTATATCAGACTGTTTCTGGCACTGGTTAAGCACTGACATAAAGGTAAATGTGGTGTGATGACAGTTCTCGTCATGCAAGAACACAGCAGTGTGTGTGATGGAAGTGGAACAAATAGGATGTGTTGAAACTCACAAATCTTGTGCAAGTATGCATCTTGCCCTGACATAGCTACTATTCTGCGTATTACAGATGTATTGCAGCAGACAAACAGATTTTTTTTACACTGCATAAATTTGCATGTTGTAGAGACTGATCACACTGGTTTATTCCAGATAAATCAGCTTGTTTTGATTGAAAGTCTGATGCTTGTTCGGCCTTTCAAGCGGAAAAAAGTTATGAACATGCCACTGCCACGAAGAAAAATATTTAATCTAAGTAGCAGCCAGATATTATTTTTTATATAAAACTTGAATACAAGATACACAGGCTGTTTTGCATTAATTTTAGATTGAGACTGAATATATATTTTTCGTTGAAGACTCTTTCATCAAGAGGAAACCAGGGCATCTTTTTCTTTGGGAATATACTTCAAGCGGTCCAGACAAGTGTGTGCTCAGTACAGAGTCCCCTGGTGATTGCCAGTTCTATGAACAATGCCTGCAGTGTAGTCTTATTGATTGAGTCAGTCCTTCAGTTGCAAAATGTACAATTACTGCTGAGTCACATGATAATGTCATTCATCTGCAATGAAAACCTGGACCAGCAGTGTCAATTTGAGAGCTGGCATTCCACATTATTACAGTCCCATGTCCTAACATCTGTCCTCGGTGAAAACTAGCCAGCGCTATATTTAGTGCACCCGTCCAGCTTTATATAGGTCAAGAATCCCATCTACACTTTCACTGCTACCCTCCACAGCTGTAGCATTGTCTGTGCCTGTGTACGGTCCTGGCAATTAGTTTTTACCGACCACTCCCATTCCACAGGTAATGTAGAGCTTAAAGGCGTCCTGGAGGGCTCCTGAGCCAATTCTTGGCAGAGCAAAAAACCAAAATAGTTTTTCCAGGTCCTGCTGTGTGTTTTTTAGTTTCCTAGAGCTTAAGCTAAAGTCATTGTGAGGGGAAAAGCCAGTGGTGATTTGCTTCTTTTCTCTGTCTGTCAGGTGTTTTTCGTCTGAAGTTTCCCACAGGGAGAAGCGCCTGACGACCACAGGAGCATTGCTGCTTTGAAGTTTTCTTTTTTTGATGAACTTTCCTCACCCAGAGGCTGTTAAATTCACACCTTTTGAAAAGGTCTGAATTGTCCTTTGCCTGGCATCACTGTAAATCACTTCCACTCTGTACACTGAAATATTTTTAACTCATCCCCTTCCTGCTCTGAACAAAGACAAAGAAATTAAAAAAATTACTGATTGTGTTTACAAATTTCTCAGAGGCTGATGTAACTGCTGATTTTAGTCAACAAAAAAAACATTATTAGCAGCTTCAGCCCACCATCTGTACCTGTCATTAAACCACCAAAGAACCAAATAACATCAGTACATTTAGTAATGGGAGGGGGAAAAAAACAAGTTTATTGTGGTGTTAATTGTGTTGTACTGTAATGTAATACATAATTAAAAAATGCAGTCATAATGATGTGGAGGTCACAGAGCAACACACATATATCCAGCTCAGCTTCTCTTTATTGCTTTTTTTAAGTATACAAACACACATTTAACTCACAGTGGGATCCAGACATGCAGACTAATATAATAAAAAGCGGAGAGAAGAACCTACTCAATGCTCCAAGATATGGAGCCCATATATCAGTAAAATCATTTACCCTGTTATTAACTGTGTGGTGGGCTGAATAAGTTTACTCAAACTTTTCAAACTGAGAGAATGTCTCTGATTTTTGTGGTGGACACATTTGTCTCAAAGATGCTAACCCCGTAATAATCTCTAGTAGCCTAACTCTCTTTGCCACTTATGAAAACATTTTTGTGAAGGAGGGTTGAAGGGTTGATAAGGTTCCCATTTTGCAGTACAAACTGCAATGTGACAGACTGTTAAAATTCACTGCAGAGTCAAACTCTCACAGGGTGCCGAGTGTCACTGCCCTTAGTGTTTCGAACAGCTACAGTAGTGCAGTCAATGTTTATTGGGCAAATTAAGTCTCCTCAAATGTGTATTTTTGTCTGCAGAACAAAATTGGTTACACGTAGCTTCATGACTAAGTAAACATAATATAGCACTTTCTGCAGTGAAGACTACATTAGTTCACTGAACCTTGGTAGGAAGTTGGATGCCTTCCAACTTAATTATAAAATGTTGTTTTGTGGATCATTAATTGTCACACCTGTACAGTTTCCATAAATACGTGGAGAGAATTATGTTGTTCTTATAGTCAGTGGAAGTGTGTCGGATGTAACAAACCAGGAGACTTTTATTTAATGTACAAATAATTTACAGTATAGGGATTTGAGCACTTGCTATATAGTGTTGTGTATACATACTGTACTGGCTTGTACATTACAAGCCTCTTGCACCAGCAGGGTACAGATTGGATATTTGAAACTAACTGCACTGTACATTTCCATGTTGGAAGATGTGTTTGTAAATTGCAAGAGAGGCTTTCAAAAAAAAAAAACAGTTAAGTCACTTTCCTAATAAATAAATTTTTTTGAATTGTGCCAAATTCAACGCAGACATTTTAAGCACATTATTTTTGTCACTTTAACAAAGCCGTCTGATTAAGTGTTGTCATAAAAGAGATCCTGGGCCAATTAGATTTAAAAAAAGATTGGCTCGCAGGCAAAGAACAGTCTGCGGATTTGTTTCCATGCCAGCTCTAACAGACGGAAAGCGAGAGATGGAGGAGGATGAGATCTGGGAGGGGAGTGGAAGACAGGCTTCCTTTTTATCTACTGCTCTCACCAAACCTTCAAAGTTAATTTGAGGTCAATTTGTGTGCATACTAAAAGACTGTAGTTTGCCAAAAAAAAAAAAAAAAAAAAAGGTGTGTCACTGCATACCAGATATTCTGTCAGGACACAGACTTTGTACAGTAAAGCAGCAGCATGGTGACAGAGCTTAACTGAATCGTCTCTTATAGTCTTTTCCTAACAGATGACAATATGTAAAGATTGTATTTGAAGAGGTCCTGAGTTTATTATTGGCCACAAATTAAAAATAATAACATTATATCTCTCAAAGGCATAAACCAATTATCCCAATGCAATTTTTAAAAAGGAGTTTCCTCTGTCTTTACATGGAGTGTTTCATTAGTGGATTGAGGCAGAGCAATCTGAAGAGTAGTGGGACACTCTAACCCCTGAGCTTCGTCTTGAGAGGGCTAACACTGAATGTGATGCATGTTAATCTCCATATCCTCCATTATTTGTGGGCCACTGTCAGTACACACTGTTTCTTCAAAGTCAGGGTGACTTTCTTTCACCGTGCTTTGGTACTCTGTTGCAACGAGAAACAGAGGTGGGGAGAGATGGTAGTGGCGAGGAATGGGGGGTGGGGTGTGGTGGGGGAGACAGGAAGATGAGCAGAGGAGTAAACATGGAGACAGGTGTCTGGCAAGGGACAGTGATTAGATTTATAAACCAACCAATGTTATTTTCTCTGCTTGGGGGCGGCTGTAAGACATTAAGTGTTAACTGACGTTCCCGGTGTCCCACCACAGAGACACTTCTCCCTCTGTCTTCCTCTTTATGCTCCCAGTCCTCCTCTCTCTCTATCCCCTCATATTCTTCTCTACCTCTGTTTAGCGTCATCCTCTTCCCTTTCCTCTGTTCCCTTGGGCGCGATTAGATTTTCTTTTTCTCATTTTCTTGTATCCGACCAAGATGGATTGGCCTTGAAAGCATCCTTTCTGTTTCCATCACCATGCTTGCATTTTCTCCTCCCCAGGCAGGGGTGTGTCATCCTTTCCCCCTCCTCTGTCTCTATAGACCACTGGCTGGCACACAACATCCAATATTTTCTCCAGCTGGAGTGGAACTGAGCACATTAGGGATGGGTCTGTTAAGGTGATCAGACTTGCTCACAGAATGCCCAGGGACCATTATTCTTCATTTGACAGTGTCTGTCTTGCTGCCAAAACTATAGATTTTCTATCAGCTCCTTAATCATGGCTTCATGATTGGGAAAGTGATTGGTCGGGGTACCTCATATGAAAACTCTAGTATCAATTTCATGTCTGTGAGAGCACATAGTCTGGCTTATTAGGCCGCAGTTTGAACAGTTTTACGAAATGTTCCTTTCTTCACCTTCATCAGCTTCCCACTGGAGCAGCCTTTTCTTTAATCTGTACATGCAAGCTCTTCTGCAAAACCTGTCAGGAAAAGAAAATGTCCTGATTTCACTTTTCAGTCAAGCAGCTTTATAATTTCACAACCTGTTCAAGTCTGGAAATAAGCTTATGAGGTTTGGATAGTTGGGAGGAGGGGAGGGGGCAACATGAATATTTCTGCGGCCCAGAGAGGAGAAGCAGCCGCAGGAAAGGATCATTTAAGCCAACAGGCTTTTTATTTAACAGATTAAATGAAGAGGCTAATACTAAATGTTTCTCTCCCTCTCTCCCTGTCTCCCTTCAGGTCATCTGATGGTGTGTGCACAGCAGGAACAGTGGTGGTGAGTCGTCTGAAGATGGGGGAGATGGAGGAAGTTGATGTTGACCACATCACCACTGACATACCATCCCAGAAGGTAAAGTAACAGGGAGACTGGACGAAGCAAGAGACTCCATGCTCCACTTGCCTTGTGCTAATGCTAGGATTAGACTGGCACTGCTGAAGTCCTCCAATGAGATTAAATAAACTTCAGTAAACCCTATTAGGGATTTACAGGATGTGTGCATATGTCACGTCTGTGTCTGTGAGTACACTTGTCTGTCTGTAATGTAGAGAAATGATCAAAGTGAAGGCTGTCCATATGATCGTTCCGAGACACTTCACTTTGTTGTCGGTCCTGACAGCCTTTATCCGTTTGACCAGTGCGGTTCCTGTATGTGGCTTTCCCCCAGCCGCCACTGTCACGCCCCCTTCTCCTCTCTAATCTCCCACAATACATACCGCTTAACTTGGCTCCAGAGTAGCTCATATGATCAGGGAAGCAGAAAAGAGAGAGTGCTCTCCTTTAGACTTTGACCATAAACTGAAGATTGTGTCATCCCCATGGGGTGCCACCACGCCAGAACTGAAGTTGTATGTACTTTGATTCCACTTCATTTTCTGTACATTCCTAATGGAGACAGATTTCTTGAACATTTGTCGAGCAGACGTGTTATTCAGAGCCAGGGGTTCAGCATTACAAAGTAAAGAAGGAGCTTTAATGAATTTTTTGATCTGTAAAGGGGGATCAGATTTTCTCTCCACAGCAGAGCTCTGCAAGGTAACAGAGACTCGCAGCCCTTGTCTACTGTTAATACGCTGTGCGTGTGTGTATTTGCGTGCATTTTCTGTGTGTGTGTGTGTGTGTATGAATCACTGTCTTATATAATTGACCAAGGGCTTCTACATGGCTGACTGGCTTTCGGTTGTGCCCACCCCTGTTGCTGGTGCAGGGAGGTTCCCTGCTAGGCTCCAGAGTGTCACTGACAATCTGCCCATGTCGACTTGATGAATGTGTTGCCCTGTGTGTGAGTGTGTGTGCATCTGAGTGTGTGTGTGTGTGTGAGTGCGTCACAGCATATTTCCCCTTGTGCATGTTGTTTCTGTTGCAGAAGACAAGGGGAGGAAAGAGTGAAGAAATATGACAAATATTAGGGAGGGCTCACTTGAGAGACGAGACTCACAAGTTTACCTTTGTTGTGTGCACGAATATCCCACTGACCCTGCACAAACCGTCTGCTGAACAAGAAAGAGACTCCATTCACCTTTGATCTGATCTCTTTACATATTTTAGTCATCAAAGAGCTATCAAACACATGCTGTCCGCTGTCTATAATTAAAATAGGACTCCTTTCACAGCTGTGGCCCTTGGCTCATTTGTAAGATGCTTCATTATCAGAAACCTTACTGACTGCACAGTGAATTTTCCCAGATGCTAGCTCTTCAGTTGAATGGACAGCATTTTACTTTAGGTTGCTGCATGCGAGCACGGCTGCTGCTTGGGAGCCCACTTTATTCTGGATCAGTTTCAGAGATAGGAGAGGTGATGGATTGTTCCTAGCAGTCATTTAAAGCCTTTTTCTGGGGACAGGTTTGGCTGTCTAGCACTGTTAAATGGTTCATCAGACATGGCAAAGCTGACATACAGTGAGCAAGAAAGATTGTTAGTTGTCAGTATTGCTTTGATGAGGAGTCCCAGACTTAATGCATCAAGAGGCAATAAAGGTTTTCACCATCAGAGACAATTTAGCACAGATAAATCTGACATATTTTGATCCAGGGTTTGCAGAGTATACAGGACAGAAGAGTAAAGTTTTGTACCAAGTTATCTGATGTTTATCTGATGTCAAAGTAGCACCAACAATGCGCTACTTTGAAAACTGATAAGATCCAATTAACACCAAAAACCCCAAACATCCTGAAGACTCATATTAACTCTTTACAAAATCAAAATTATGAGATTTAAAAGTGTTAAAATGAGTGTTTGTCTCCCTGAATGTAGTTGCAATAGTTAGCGTGCCCCACTTTATTTCCACAGTCAGGCAGCACGTGATTATCACAAAGTTATGGAGCTCTTAGTTAAGTGAGAAAACAACCCAGTTCACAACAAGTTAACATATTTACTGTGCAATACTTGTGCAAAGTGTGAAAGCCAGTTCTGAATGCTGTCACAGTCTGGTGTGATGTTAGCAGCTCTGTTTTTGTCTTGCCTGTTGGTTAGCCCTCAACCTAAATGTCTTTGCTCTTCAATTTTAAAGTGAGAACATGCTGTTTTCACATGGCTATCTGTGCACAAGCTTTTCTTTCTCTATCATGTATTGACCATCAGTTTTTTAACAATACAGTGTAAAAGTAATTTCCACAGGCACAATCATTGGTTACTGGTTGAAAATGAGTGGTTTGCTTTTGTTGTCTTCTGCCTGAAACAAGCCTCACTTTCTGAAAGTACTAAAAGTTTGGACCAGTTAATTTCCCAGCATTACTGTACTCTATGCATGTGCTGTGCTATATTAGATTGAGAGTGAACAGTCACATGTATAGTCATTTGAAACCATTGGAGGGAATCTACAGTATGGGAAGTTGATGGAGACTGACACAGCAGTTTATGTAATAGATTACCAATCCATCAGCCAATCAGTCACAGCAGTTGTTTTCCTCCAGTTGTAACCTGCTGTGACATCACTGATTGCAGTGAAGGCAGACTGCAACATGCTTGAACATTCGAACTAAGAAGAACTTTGCAAGAGCAGATGTTTGCCCTGTGTTGGCGCCTTATTGGTCAAGTATTTACAGTAGCATGTGCAAAATACGCACAGCACATACTGTACAGCTGAACAGCTTGTGTTGTTTAAATGGAATTACATTAGTGTAATGCAAACTCAAATAAAACCAAGCCAACAAAATATTGATTCATGTATTAAACCATTTGTGCTGTATATCTGTAGGAATTTTCAAAAAATCACTTGTATTGCAATAATGGCAGCACATCTTAATATTGCATGTTTCGTTTCAGTTTAAAAAATAAATCGAGTGGTTCATAATGTGAACCATTGTATTTCACAGCCAACTTGGATCAACCCAGCTGAATTTAACACAACACTTACAGGAGTTGCTGACTTCAGCTCTGACACTGATATTATATTATTTCTGACTGACGAAGCTAACATGGTATTTTCAAACGCAGCCAAACTGTAGTGTCTGTCAAATGAAATTCGCTCTCAGGCTGCACTTGTACGGTCATTCCATTGTACCTCATACATAATAGTCATCATCAAAGCCTGGCAGCTCCTTAGAAAAAATACTTCACCATCACTACTGTTGTTTCAAAAAGAAAATTCTTGTGTCAAGTAATAGTTACTGTGCGTGTCTCTCTCTGTTCTTTTTCTTTCCAGTGTCCCTTGGTTTGTGAGTCTGCCTCCCATGCCTGCGTCGACAGAGAAAACAACCCATTGACAGGGCCAGGTATGATTCACATCCTGTAATGTTGCCATTCACTCCTGAACAGCCCAGTAATCAAAGAAAGCACAAACATTCTTCTCCAATTTACCCACCTTCCTACTTCTTTTCTGTTTTGTTTCTTTGTCTCTGTGCAATATACAAAGTATTTTTGCAGGAGAAAATGGCAAGAGCTCACCTTGTGATGGTTGCAAAGGCTAGACACTCTTGCAAAGCAGCATTAACATGTACAGTATATAATGTCTTCTTTTATCCAAAAGTCTCTTAACCCTTTGATGCCTGCCTCATCAAATCATATTCATATATTTTTAATTTCCATTTGTATCATACTTGATATATCCAGCATTTTTAAAATGTATGTATGTATTTATTGTGTAATGTCACAATTTATGTGTTAAAATTTTATGTTTTATACATAACACACAGATTTTTTAAAAGAAAAAGTACACTATTGATATAGGAGCCTCAAAAACTGTATGTATCACATAGGATACTCCAGGCGGGTTAAAAAACATTGAACTACCTAAATGACCCTTCCACTCAGAAGATTTTAGGTATCGCTGAGGAATCTCATTTGAATAAAGAATTAATGGTTTTCCTGATTTGATTATTATTAGTCTCTTTTAAACAGTGAGAAAGAATAGTGGGATGCATCTTACTATAAGGTAAATCTACAGAGTCTTTGTGGACGAACTGAAGGCAAGCAAAAGATGCTCTTCTAGCTGCATGACACTAATTTAGTGGCAGTACAGAAATCTCTCTCTCACTGGTACAGAACGACAGAATTGTCAAGAGAAAATGAAAGACATGTAGACAGAAAAGGGATCAACTTTAAAAGGTCACAACTCCTGCTGTGCTGAAACTTCACACCCCACATTAAAGAGACTTGGGAAACTAGTTTCCTATTTCCCATCCCTAGAATTCATTTGTTCCACATATCTATTTTCTCTTTTATCCAGGTTCCCACCACCTCCCTAACCCCCCACCCCCCACCCCCCACCAGTAGCCCCACGCCTGTTGTCATGGTGTCATTGTCACTTACTGTTTCTGCTGTGATTAGCTAGTGAACTGCAGCCATGTTTGCAGGTGCACATCTGCAGCCCGTCAAAACAATACCCTCCCTGCAGACCCTGCCAGATTGAGTAATGCAATTTAGTCTTCCACTTTTATTACCTTTCAAAAATGAGCATACAGAGAGCAGGGAGATAGGGGGGAGCCCACGCACAGCACGTCTCGGGAAGTCATTTTCTTAAGAGGTGTCGGGAAGGGAAAGAGAAGCGTCTGATTGGTGGTCAAATTAGTGTGGTGGCAGGGGGGAGTTCAGGGGTTAATCCGCTTCTCTGACGGAGGTGGAAGGCAGCAACTGTCGCTCTTCCGATTAAGGTTGTGCCTTCCCTCCCTTCTCTCCATGTGTCACTTGCTCCCCATTTATGTTTGTCTTCCATTTCACTTCACTTCAGTTTAATCCCGATGCCAGGAATTTCATTTAGATGCAATTTAAATCTTATTTGTGGTCATTCTAGGGACAGTCTTAACCTTAATCACCATTAATTTTTGCATCAGCTTCAGCATCGTTAGGATAATAAGCTTATTTGGCTCAAAGTCCTTCAGAGAATCTCTATTGTCTGTGTTAATAGGAGCTTTTATCCACAGAAATTATGACATGCTGTTTTGATGCTGTTGTGAGTAAATAAAATTATGTGATTAACATTGGTAGAAAAATACAGTCTTCATTGAACATGTAGTTTCATTTCTGAGGTGCTCATTGTGGTAACTCTGTCACTACTCGTTTGTCCTTTTCATCTTGCCAAGTGTACAGTTTTCGCCTCTGCACTGTATGGATGGTATTGTTCCATGTTTTTGGTTTTGCAGCAAAAATCCCATAAAATGACCCAACAACCATCAGTCCATTCATCCATTTCTGAATATGTCCCCATTTCCTGTCTGTGGCACTTAGCTCTAAACCCATTTGTTCTTACTGAGAATGGAAATCCCTCATATGGATCACAGTTTAATTTTTAAAATGGCTAAGTAGTTCCCAAAACAGCTGAGCTCTGTGCTTTAGCAAACATCACTCAAACAGGAGTAAACAGTGTATTTGTTAGAGACCATTTTTAGCCACGGATGAATATACATACCCTACTGCACCAAAACAGTCGACTCAAATAAACTGTGCAAGCTGTAATATTCATGCTTATAAAGGATGTTTGCATCCTTCCAACCCATGGCAATGATGTGCTCCACGTCTTTTATTCATTTTTGAACGACAATGAAGGTTCATGTTAACCTTGTTGTACAGATCCAGACCCCTTTCCTATGTGTCACAATATATGTGCTGTGTTGAGGGAGTGGGTGAATGTTTTCAGTGTCTGATGGTGTTTGTACATTGTGCGTTTATATGTATGTAAAATTTCCCCATTGGACCATAAAGGCTATATGTCCATCTATGGCACTAAGGATAAGCTCTGTTAGGCTTTACATACACATACATCTCTTCTTAGTAGAATCAGTTTGTTGTTAGATTTTTCTCAGATTTGTTGAAAATAACAAAAATATACAACACTGCCATGAAAATGTGCAGTAGTTTTAGCAGATGTTAGCAGAAGAATGACTTGCACATTGCAAATCAATAAAAGACACTTCACGTTGTCATTGAAATGGTCTTGGACTTTATTTTTACTTTAAGTTATCATTTTGATTTCAAGTATCTGCCCAGAGTTTAGTATAAAACAAACTTTTATTGAAACACATTTGGAACACTTGTGCCCTTCATGATATTGCATCCTAGATTAATGTCCTCTTACCACAAAAAAACTTCCACTGTAGTGCTCCTTCTTGAACCGATCTGCACTGAAGGACATTATTGAACTTTAACACACAAGGACAAGTGACGTAGCACCGCCAGGATTAATGACTTGGATGCTTAGACAGATGACTTTGAAAAAAAGGACAATCTGGGGCCACAGCAGGGTGCGGTACAGTATAAAGTGTTTGGTAGTGGCAGCATTCACTGTACTGTCAGCAGGAGCAGAAGTGTGGCTCCCACTTTTGAATTAAAGCAAAAAAAAAAAAAAAAAACAAAAAAAAAAAAAATTTTACTGTTGCCATATGTGTTTGACTGCCTCGAGCGAGATTGTCAGCGTTTCACCTGGGGTACTTCAGCTCCGACTTATTGAGTGACTTCCTTTCTGACTGCAGCCCTGGAAACGAAAAAGAGTAATAAACACTGTTCAAGGCACACAGCTTTCTTGCCCTCTGCTGCCAGCATGCAGATAAGAGCATTAGAGCTGTTTTTTCGTTTCCAGCCTTCGATTGCTGCTATTAGCCACTCTCTGCAAAAATGAAGAAGATGGGGCTGAATTTGAATCGGTTCTAATGGAAGAGTTTGGTGGTGGGGTTAGCAAACAAAGTTTCTGAATGATTCAGCTGTCTGTGCCCCACTGGTGCACAATAAACAAGCAATTAAAAATGCAAATGGTGGAAATAATATGGCAAAGATGAACAGGTCTACGTTTCTGTATTTCATTCTGTATTCTAGTGTAGTTACACTGAAGTTGAAAGAGAGGGAGAGGGCCTTCAAAGTTGAGAAGCACCTTATCTTTGGTAGACACAGTTATTGATTATAGAATTGAATTTGTGCCTCATACCTCATGTGACTTTTTTTTTGAAGAGTTTCTGTCTGTGGTGTCCTTGAGGTTGCCAGCTGTCAAGGCTGCTTTAGATCCTCGGTTTTCCCTTTGTGGAAGAAGAACTTAGAGATACATGATGCGTTTTCTGCTGCGTCAGGTTGTTCACTTTACCTTTCTTCCCTGCCTTTGTCTCCCTCTCTCAGTGTTCAAGAATCCAGTATGCAAGGTGTACAGATTTCAAACGGTGGACAGCAAGTGGATGCTTGTGCGAGAACAAATGGAGGAGTGCACATTGTCCTTTAGCATCCCCAAACAGCTGCTCTCACTGTACATTCAAGAGGACATGAGTAGGTAAGTCTCAACCTAACACGTCTCTGCTGGTTACCTCACTCCATCACATACTGTAGATTGTTTCATATCTGTGCAGGCACAAATTGATTAACCGATGGCGACCATTCAACAGTTAAAAGTGAAACTCCAACCTGGTGTTACCTCATTATGTGAGCAGTAACTTCTAGACAGCCTTTACCAACCCAGTTCACCGATGTAAAGGATGATTTAAGTGTTCTGCCTGTATTTGGAGAGCAGTTAATTATTCTCATCTTCAACACTTCAACACTTCAAAAGAGGCCTCTATGCCCATGCATCCAGAAAACGACAAACACTGTCTCTTTCAAACACTCATGCTCACCATCTCCCAGTCCTCTCATGAATCGATGAACATCATGCTGCCAGTGTTAACCAGTAATAAATGTAGAGTGTGGGTTAATACTGCAGGTGTCTAAATTCAGGGGGCAGTTAATGCTCTGCCTGCCTGGAAGGAGCAGCAAAATGCAACAGAGGATCAGCTGGGTGCTCTGCTTATGGTGCATCCACACAGACTCACTTTGTTTTTAATAAAGAAGTTGCTCTTGTAATTATCCTTCATATCATGAGCGACCACTATCCGGCTTCAAGCTGTGCATAGCGTGAGCAAATTTACACAGAAGGTAAGGTCATAGTAAAGCTAGTTACCTTACTGGGGAGTTGGGGGGCGTTCAGCCTGTCGCCTGCAGCTCTTCATTTAACAGCTCACTGTGGCATCTCCTGGTTTCATTGCTCCCTCCACTGTTAGCAGCTGCTTCACTGTCAAGAAAAAGTGTTAAGTTTCCTGTTTTGGATTATAACTCATTAGAAATTCTGTTTTGAGTAAACGTGGAACTTTATGGAAATCAGGAATATAACTGCAATTAAAGTCCAGTCCAGTGTGAGAATGAGGACACGTTAAGACAAGGACAGAGGGTGGTGGTGTTTCACCATTCTCTGAGTGTGCGCCCATAAGTAGATCAAAGAGTCCTTTCCCTCAGGCTCGACTAATGTTTGTCAAGACAGATCATTTCTCAACTGGCCTGTTGTCCCTGGCAACCCCCTCTCATGCATCACACACTAATGCACACACAGACACAGGCTCCGTTGATTTCTTTATTCTCACTTTAATACAAGGAACAGGCACAAAAAATAAAGGTGCAATCAGAGGTTTTGATGAGCTTGGTTAGGGGGAGGAGACTTTGATTTGTAATCACCGTGTGTGTGTGCGTGTGTGTGTGTGTGCACCTAAAATATCACACAGAGTTCAAGGACACATTCACACAAGCCTACCACACAACTGCACTCACACTCATATACACATAGAAACATTCACAGTGCCAGTATTGACTGATTGACTAGACAAGCTCTGTTATCAGTTTACCAGTCAAACAGATGTACTGGAATCTGTTCACGTGCTCAGTCACATGTCCTCTCTCAGTATCTCCAACCCTTCGTTCTGTTTAAATAGATGATCAGCTCTGCAAACTGATGATTTAAATCACAGCTAAATTTGGAAGACAATTATAGAATATTTATTAAATGTCTTATCTGTATAATGCAGCTCATGAGCTCTCAGCAGGCTCCAACCCATGACTACCTTATACAATGTTTGTTTATTAACAGGCATGTGTACCGTATCTCCAGCTCGGTCGCTTAAGCACCTCTCCTATAATCCTCTTTAAATGTTGTCTTTCTCCACGGTGCCTCTCCATTTAGCCGATTCTGTCAGCCAGATTCACACTGGTGCTAGCTCAGTGTTTTTAATGATTCAGTTACTGCTGCAAAGTTGTGAGTGTAGCAGCGGATCGTGGGTGGCTTAGTTCGCTGTACCACTCGATGATAATCTTGCAAGTTTCTTCCTTTTGTTTGTTCACTTTGATGTCTGCAGTCACGTTCTTAATCTAACTTCACGGACACAGAGGTGGCTGATTCGGGTTTTTTTTTGTTTTGTTTTTTTCTATCTATCCTCCAGTCAGGTTGATACAGCTCATCGTGTGTGTGTCTGTGTCTGTGTGTCTGTGTCTGTAAAGATAATGAATGCATGTGTAGCAAAGTCTCACTGTGTGGGTGTCGATTAAACCCCATTCATTAACAGCTGTCTGGTTTCTCATTAATGGAGAAAAAAAATCATGGCCCCTTTTTTTCTTCCTCTTAATAAACAACTGCTGTGATTGTGTATCCAGATCTTATAGGTGACATATGAACATCAGGCTTCATTCCTTCTAATTGCTGCGTACATTCAGGATCATATTAATCACTTTGCTTGTTGAAAGGAGCTGCTTATGTTGAAAAAGAAAGGTTTGCTTTTCAGTCCTCTCACGCAGTTTTTATTGACCCCATACAAAGCCCTCTGTGATTAAAGTGAAGAGAGACTATAACACACCATGAAATAAAGGTGCTCACATGACAGGTCTTTGCTCTTTGGGAAACATATTATGTTATCTCTGTGATCTGCTAAAGTAAGTTTTAGCGCACTATTCTACTGATACACACCATTCATGTGTATCAGTGTACCAGTCACACCAACTGCATTGGGTTTTAGTAAAAATAAATGACCTGAGTGCCTGAGCCCCTGCATGTCTCTGGAGCAAATCCCAATTCAGTATTGTTTTATAGATTTTCCTCTCTCCTTATCTCCCTGGCCTTCTTCCTCCACTTGGACTGTAGGATACAGTTTTCTGTCCATCCATTCTTTTGTTTTCCGTTAAATTTGTATCTACGTGTTTCCTTTCTCTTTGTCTGCTTAAGCAGGACAAGCGAAGAGCAACTCATTTGTCACATTAGACATACTTTATTCCAGATGCTTCAATACTTTATGGTGAACTGTTCTTTAGCCTGAAGAACATATGCCAAAACTTCCACAGTGTTGACACTATGATTGGTTTAGCAACCATCATTAGGAAATAGGAAATAGGATAGGAAAGACTATTGATCCCCAAAGGGAAATTCATTATGTATATGATAAAAAATATAAATTTTATTATCTTTATGACATGATTATTGTTACTGATGACCAATAACAACCTAAACAACAGAAGACACTAGGATAAACAGATACGTAAATTGTACACAAAGAGATCATGGTCAATCTTTTAAAATGAACCATACTTGCAAAGTCAAAGAGTTGGGATTTTTTAGGAGGGAGATGAAGTAGATGTTATTCCAAAAAGTTTAACTGGGTAAATAAACATATTTATATTCATTTTTCTCAAAACATGCCTGGAGGGGGATATTTCAGAATATGAAATTATGAAAACCACGTATATTTCCCACTTATAATTTACAGTTGATTTATAACAATTGCAGCATCCTCGCATATGAAACAGCTTAGGTCGTTTAGGTCTTCTAAAAATAATATGATCCAGCTTTATAATATTGCATTCCCAGTGCCTTTCCCACTTCAAACACCTTTAAATCTCTGGGATACAATTCATGCATATACTGTTTATTGGAGCACTTTTTTCAAATGCCTGTTGTTAGATGCAATACCAATAGACCTGGTTGACATTGTGACCCTTCTTTACATGTGTATACTTAATCAGCCTAACCTTATTCTTATCACACTTTTCTGCACACCTTCAGTCTTTTCAGACAATAGCACTCTGATTATGGAGGTGATACTATATCTCTCTATCCGCCATCCCACTGCTTTATCATCCTCATTTAGAGAGCAGATATGTTTATCTATTCTTTTATCCACTCTCTATTATTGACAGCAGGATCACCAACCCTGACCTCCACTCCAGCCTTCCCATCACACAATAACAGATCAGAGACACATATTGCAATTCGATGCTGCGATGAACAAATAGCAGTGGCTGAGAGGCATAGATTGTTGTGAATGGCTGCAATCTGTTAAAGAGCATTGTGCCAGTCTAGTGCCATGTAACATTTGCTATATGAACCTGAAAATCAGAGAACATTACCTCTCTGATTGGTTAAAATGGCCCATTGATGGTATTAGGGTCCACTTCAACCAAAGTGGATATGCTGGAAACAATATATTTGATTGATACCAGGGAGAACTGTGGAGTAGCCCTACTCAGACCTCACTAGCTGAGAACTCTACCTTAATGTTGTTGCCTTGACACCACAAGAATCCCATTATCATTATCTTGTGCACCCCCAGGTTTCTATTAGCATGTGTCGGTGGAAAAGAGACTTTAACACACTAAAACATTTTTTTCCCATTTTGAAAAACAAGGGTTTTGAGATCTTGTCAAACAACACAAAAATGTTCATTTCATCTGAGGGACTATTGCACACAACACCCTCTGAGTAAACATGTATATTCATCACTGGTCTCTGTTTAAATCCCTTTATAATTAAGAATGGTTTCAAGCACTAATTATGTGCCAAAAATAAAAGTAATGACAATCGAAGACTCGCATGCATGCCAGCGCTGCTGCCCACAGTGCTGTGAGCTTACTTGGTTCATGGTAAACTAGAATCTATTTTGTGTGCAAGGCTCCCGTCTGTCTTCTTATGCCATAAGCATAACTTACTTACAACCACCTGCAGAGCATGTTGGCAGAGTCGCCCAGCATGTGGCACCTCAATGCCTAGAGGTTCTTTCCAGATGCAGGTTTGTTCAGAAATAGAAAGAGACAAGAAAGGAGTAAAAATTTCTCATGTGTGATCAACCATTTATTCTACAGCCAATTCAGATATTTTCGCCAAGTGTTTGCTGGATGTATACTGTATGGCTCTGCTCAGGGGTTTGTCGTTAAACAGTCAGTTCAGCTGTATTCTGAAGAATAATTCAATCAATCAGTATATCCATGTAGACTGGATTTTGAAACTCTTGAGATTTCTACTGCAACCACAATAAAATTGAGGTGTATAAAATGACTGCAGACCAACCAACCTTGGATATTTAAGTCCAATTCTGACACTGATAGACAAAAACAACAATATAGTGGCAGATAGTATTTGTATATTTATATTAACACAGCATAACCTCTTGATTCAGATCCTTTAGAGTTACATGCCAAGCATAATATTTTAAGTGGTAAAAAAAAAATTTAAAAAATCAGCTTATCAATTATGATTTGAACCTTTCTATGCTGCGATTCTTGCTTGTCATCAGCCCACATACACATATTCATCTGTAATAAGCTAATAACAGTTGACACGTCTGTTTGGCTCTGGTGCTCAAAGTGTTAAAAAAAAAAGATTATTTTACAAAAAAATTTAACCACATGGTGTTTTTTTTCTAGAAAAAAGGTCCCTCTTACTCTGGATGTGTCACCTCATTAACAGTTTCTAACAAATTAATAGTTCCCATTAAAACTGTTGTGGCTCAATACCAGCTGAGATGTATGATTCATTGTTTGTTTTCTACTTTGTCTTTTGTAATTTGTGTGACACTAAACATTGTAGGTTTCTCTCTCTCTCTCTCTGGCATCACTTCCATCGCCTTCTGCTGTGTATTGAAATACTTCAAAGTAATCTAAAAATAACTTTCTTACCTGGAGGAAGCCAGGAAATAGTCTGGAGAGGCTATCAGCACCTAATGCGTTGTTTTAGTTGTTCAACTACAACAAAGAAGTAACTGCTACATTATGCATTCACACAATTATGCCCAGTCTTAACAATAAGTCAAACCAATGAGCATTTATACATGCAGCCTTTCATTTAAAAACATACAGTATACAAAATGCATGAGGTGTAATCATTGAAAATTGGTCTTGTTATCATGAAAGTACTGCATATGATCATGTATTTGTTATCCTGAATTCTATATTGGACCCTCTTCAACCTCAAATGTCTATAATACCACTGCAATTTACTTTTCAATGGCTGCTGGAGGGCTGGGTTCTGAATGATATCTGTCTATCTGATGTCACCTTTCAGATGCAAATGATGAGCCAATGAATACGGCTCTAGACTTTCTAGTAGCAAACACAGACACACATGCACACCCTCATGCTTGGACACTCTCCTAGAGAACTGACGTTTTTTGGCCTTGGGTGGCAGGCACAGCTACGACAGACAACTGACCACTCCAGTGACACCACTGAAGACTAGATGGGGCTGTTTATATAAGTAATGGTAAAAGAATCGTAGGAAATGAGGAGGAATTTGATGGGGCAGAGTGCATAAGTGGGCAGCAGCTACTAGCCCACGGTTCAAAAATGTGTTTATCTGGCTCAGCACCGGGTGCTTCAGGATGTTACTCTGTGTGTGTGTGTGTGTGTGTGTGTGTGTGTGTGTGTGTGGTGCAGTTTTGTGCAAGCCTGTTTCTGCGTTTTGCCAGGATTGTTAATCATTTTTGTACACTAACTAAAAAATGTTGACATTTTGAAAGGATTTTGGGAAGCAGCAGAGATGTCAATAGAGCTTAACAATATTACCCATGCTTTTTTATTTATTTATTTATTTTTCTCTCTTTTAAATCACGATATTTCACATCTTATGTATAACATGAGTTTTTCTACAAACCACAGAGGTCCTTATGAGTCTGTGTTTATCTGTAGGGTGCAGGATCTGAGGGAGCTGGGGGAGCTTTCACCTCATTGGGACAACTTGAGGAAGGAAGTGATGACACGATATGGAGGAATCATCAGTTCCTACCAGGAGACCTTGGCTGAGCTAGACAAGATTACAGGTATGACAGCACCTATGCGCACACACACACATAAGGGACATACAAACACACTTGGTTATGAAAAGGTTCTAAGATGTCCTTGGTTCAATCACTTTCTTGAATGTCTTTTGATCACTGATGTCATGCAATGTCATGTCATGAGCCATGTAACTGTCTGTAAATCATTTTCATTTTTCTCTCCTCTTATCACATTGGCCCTCATTTATCAAACTTGCACAGGATCTGGTGTAGATTCTGGTGTAAATATCAGCGTAAGCCGGGTGTCACCTGTGATTTACAAAAAGTGGGTACGTTGCCGGTTTTGGTGTAAAACTGGAGTGTGTTGATAAATCTGTTCGTGATTTAAATGTCACGCCCCTATCTATTCCTGTTCTAAATATCTGGACATTAATAGAGTGATAGTTTTTGTGATTGATAAAAACGTAATCACTGGTGGATGGAGGGTGCAGACACACATATGTGAACAATCATTTGCACCGATCACATGAGGGAACCCAGCGACCTCATAAAATGACCTGTTAATCACAGTTTCCTGAGCATCACTGTTTGGGAAATAAAAATTTTCAACACAGACTTGATGAACTTGTGGCTATTTAACTAATAAAAACAGCATCAACATGAAGTCCGCATCACTGCATTAGTATGGTTTGTTAATCTTTCTGACACGGCTGTACCCGTTCCTGTATGTTCTACACTGGTTCATAAGTGCGTACGCCTGGTCTGACCTGGTGTGAGATTTCTGTGTACTCTTCACTCACGTTCAGATTGATAAATACCGATCCTTACGGGAGATTTCGCATAAACTCCCATTTTTTTGGTGCATGCACATTCAATAAATGAGGGCCATTGTCCTTGAATGTACAGAAAGACTTTTTTTAAATCAGTTTTCCACTATTGATGTAAATGCAACATTGTGCATACAGCTGCACGTTGAAACAGTTGAGGGAGTGTGTTTGGCCATGATTTGCAGATGGCACTGCATAAATTATCAAGCGATCAATCATTGTCTTTTCAAAAGTAAATTAAAAGTTTTGATAAAAAGCAGTGTTGTAGTCGGTCAGAGTAGTCTCCTATGGTAGTGTGTGGTTGCTGATACTGAGTGAGTGACTTGTATGATGTCTGTAATGTTGCCTGACAAGTGCCATGTTGACACTGTCATAACCCGGTCACAGCAGAAAACACAGCAGAAGACCCAAACCTGTCAGGTAAAGTCCAGACAGAGAGGACAATTTTGACTTGAGGGATGGATTCTGGGTGATTTATGTCGATGGAGAACTTAGTGAGCTGTTGTTCATGTATCTACTTGCTGTCAAAGAGTTTCCATAGCAACACAGGTTTCATCAGGGGTAAGTGAAATGTATGTGCCTGAGTGTTTGCCATGCACATAGAAAAAAATCTCTACCATGTGCACACACAAACAAATCTTGCATCTCATTTGCAAATTCTCAGTGTTCTACTTAGTATGCAAATATTTTTGCACACTTTCTGCAAATGTTTTACATAATAAAATGAATCCACATATTAGCTTAAATGTGAACAGGGAAAGTAATTACGTTGTTTCTCATTTGACATTCAACAAGGAAACACTGAACATGTGACAATGCCATAGAAAACCAGTGACGAAGAGCTGCCTTAATACAGTTGAAAATACGCAGGTGATGCACTTGTATTTTGTTTAAATACTTGAAAGCAGGATGAAAAAGCAGAGCACTAGGTGTTGACATAGACTCAATTTATTGTCCAAAGCAGCAACTGTTTGGTGTCTGGAATACATTACGTCAGCTCATTAAATGATTTCCAATGAAAAATGTGATGTTAAAAGCAGAAAGACATTAAAAAGTTCATAGACTGATCAATCTCTCTGGGTTTGTCCCTCTTAATTTCTTTCCCTTTTCTTCATAATCTTTTCCTCTGTATGGCCTCGCTAGCTGTGGACAAAGAAACATTATGGCTCGTGATTTACTCTCACCACCATAATGAGATATTTGTCTCTGTTGCTTTTTTGCTCTGCCCAGCTGATAAGAGATGAGGGTTGCTAAGCCTGTGCACTGTCTGTCTGGGCTCTGAGGGAGGGGGTTGAGGGCAAGGGGAATGGATAATTTGGCATTGGTTGTTATGGTTTTTGACAAGTCCCTTGTGTGGCCCAGATGTTGCAATACACGGAGGAGCCCTCGCCCAAATCACCACTCTAATCCAGGCCTGCATTGACTTACCAGGATGACAGAAATTAACACACAAGCAGGGTGGGTGAACCGCCACAGATGAATTATTGATAACGAATGTGAGGTGGCAAGACGAGACAAGACGAGACAAGACGAGACAAGAAGAGACAAGAAGAGACAAAAAGAGACGCTGTGTGGCAGAGGCCGAGCATGAAGACCAGTGGATGAGCAGAGATAATTACTAAATAATAACTGGTGGCAAAAATGGTGGCAGATGTGAAGTTTGGCCTCATTGTTCTATTAATTGTCTGTTCATGCAAATTAAGAAATTTGAGGGGGGTGCTACAGTTGGTTGTTGGTTTCAGTGTGCCATATTTAGAGCTAAATGTCAAGGTGTCTTGTAAGATGATTGAACCCTTGTTACATCTTATGGTAATGTCTAGCTACTTAAACAACAAAACAAAATGAATGGGGAGATTCAGAGTATAAAGTTGAGTTAGTATTTTCTACATTTTTAATGAGGTTTTAAAAATAGTTGGGTCCTGCAGGTTTTTCCATGACTCTGAGGGTTGCTTCCCTTATTATTTGTGCGTTTATATTAATTAGAGGCTGACTCTAATGCACATTTAAATTAAGGTCAGTCCTGAGTCAGGAGGCTTTTAATACACAAATAAGAATAGGTGTACACATTATATTTCATTCAACTGTTACTTGTAAGAAAGAAAACAACAACAGAAAGCGCGAGAAACAGCAGGTGGTAGAAGAAGGAGAGGAAGAGGAGAAGCACTCCTGGGAGGCTGAGGCAGAGTCCCCATGTTCAGGTTCAGCATATCCATTTTTAATGATGAGCTGACCTCAGCGAATACTTCAGATGCTCTAATAACTGTGCTCCATTCATAAATTAGTCATGCCTACATCCATTGTTTACCAGCCGGCAAATTAAAGGCATATGCATAATCCCATCAGCAGGGCGACTGTTGGACCTCCAGAACTGCAAGCACTTCTCTGCACAAATCTGCCAGTTACTCTTATGCTCCACACATGGGATAACTACAGCCTAAGGCCCAGAGCAATGTCTTGTAGATTAAGGTAGTGTCATATATCCGTGGGGCTGACAGTAAAACTAGTTATTGCACAGATGGACACGATAGCTCATATCTTACTTTTTCTCTGTAATATCTGTATTAGAACAATAGTCTCTGCAGTTGTGTGCCTCTAGGTGAAGACGTTTTACTCTGAAGTTCAGACATTTCCTATTTTTCAAGTTACTACAGTTAGCATTAAAAAAAAAGCAATAAAAAAAGAAGAGGCCCTAAAAAATAAAACACCAAACTGTTGAAAAGACATGAGTTGGGAAAAAAGACCGAAAAGACGAATTGTATTGTCAGACATGACTGAATTCATGTCTTACTTTCACACTTCTCTGACTGACTCCACCATTCACATAGCATGTGCCCACTGCTCAGACTTTGATCTGAGACACCTGACATCTTTAGCTTGGGTTTTCTAGTTGCGGTATTGGTATTGGTATGATATCAGTTGTACATAAAACTGGCTTAGAGCAAAGAAATGACAGAAAAGATGAAGAGAAGAGATACTGACCAGATGTTGGTCAGAACGGCTGGCATGAAGCCCTTCTGTCACAAAGCCAGCCCACCTGGGCAGACAGATGGGGATCTGATATGGCTAATTCATCTAACCTACAATGGTCACTAGCTCGATTAGCCAGGTCCCCAGAGCTCTGCAGCCGACTGTGGGAACCCATCGAGCAGGGATGAGAGCTTATGCACTGACTGGAATATTACCACCAACATTACTGGAATATTATGACCAGTTTACTTCTTACTCTGTGACGAAAATTTGCACAAATAGTAAAGAGGCCAATGTTTTGTTTTGTTTTTAATTTCCCTTGCCTCCTTTGCTAAACATCAGTATGTTGGCACTGTCACTGATGAAATTAGCATTTAACTCTCATAATCTCCATGTCTTGGCCTTAGCAGTAAACCTATCAACATCAGACATGCTAGTAGCCAAATGTATAGGTCACACATGGATTTTTGAATATTCTAATGTTTTTCTGTGCCTGTCACCATCACCTTTCATCTGCAGTTCATTGACATGTCACAATTTAGACGCATGCACAGTGACAGAACAACACCAAACAAACTAAATAACACATAGACTCAATATATAAACACACAGTCATGTATCCAGAGGTAGACAAACTACACAGCTGCAATACTTGAGTCTAAGTACTTGATCTTCAAGATACTTAAGTATTCAAAAGTACTTTTTCCCTCTCAACATATTATTATTAGTTCCACTTTCACACTCTGAATGAACTCTCTGTCTTTATAGGGCCTTTAAAGCCAATGATTTAGATGTACAGTGCAATACTACATTATTTGTTGGTCTTTACATTCGCACTTTGATCAATTGCAGTAAATCTGTTACCACCACAGTAGTAGACGTAATTGATTTTCAGTATTGGAAAATAATGGGACATATCACTGTCAGCTCCAGCTGAGTCATAAGTGTTTTTCATTTCTGTGGTAACACATTGCAGCTGGTGAGCGTCGGCAATTTCAGCATTTTATCCAGCAATAGATGTACAGTGGATTTCATGTTTGGCCAACCAGCTAAAATGTTGTTGTTACCTCTGGCAGGGAACAGGTTTTAATGTAGACCTTTTGAAAAACTTGGGCTCTAATTGGTCTATACTGGGTTGCTTTAGGGGCAGACAGTGTGTATAGTTCAGTTAGGTTCAGCACGTGTCAGACAGACGAGCGAGAAAGCGGGAAAGGGTTAGCTTTGCATTTTTGTTTTTGCACTGCAGTGAACAGACGGTAGGAGCTATAAGAAACACACTTTGATCCTTCCCGCTGTACTGCACTGCCACACAGACACACAAATCAAATATGTCCAGTAACTGTCAATTATCTGTGACATATGAGCTGTTAATAAAAATATTGCCAGTCATAATATTCACAAACCGTAGCAGCTAAGATGGGACTACAGCTTGGTGGTGCCATCACATTTGTTACTTAAAGAGGAACTATGCAGGATTTTTACCTTAATTAAACAGCTTCGGAGTAATTGTGATGGTTACATACATGACTTGTAACTTATTACGAGGGAGAATGGAGGCTCTCTGCCTTCTACATAGTGGTTCTTGGCTGTAAACCAACCTTGCAAGATCAGTGCCTCTGCCCTTGTGCTTTCGTCTCAGCAGCACCATGACACAGCACGCCCCGTTACCTGTAATCTCTTGTTTATGATGGATAAGACCACACAAGTATACACATCATAACGCATGTATGATAAATAATGTTATCAGCCACTCTATTGATTGCTTTCTTGCTGGCTTCGTTGAAAACGATTGCACATGGCTGGGAGGAGGGTTAGCAAGACAGCAGAAAAGCGACCAGACTTACATAGTCCCCCTTTAACGTTCATGTCTTTAGCATATGCTTTTTTGCCCATGTGACGTGCACAAGCTATTTCTTAATTACTGAATTTTACAAACAAGTATAAGATAAGGTAAATAAAAAAAAATAAAAAAAAATCCTACATTGCTGATTGTTGAGAATCTATGGTAACTCTCCTCATAAAAGCTTTTGGTCTTGATAGACCACAGCCCTTCAAGGCAAAACGATGTAAGACAGGTAGGAAAAAGAAAACTTTATCAACAGACAGTCGGAGGGAAGATGTCAAATTAGTGAAGGCAGAGGTGTGTGTCAAATTAAATCTACGATCCCAGCACTGCAAATTAGTACATACTGGTTTTTATGTGACAGTTGGGATTCATGAATTAATGAAATTTCTCTACACCCACATATGTTCATACAAGCTGCAAAGCATGAAACTAGTGTTTTCCTCATTGTTTTTTTTAAACTTGTTTGTAACTTGGTGTGAATAGTGAAGAGAGGAAACTCAAAGTCATTTGTCTTAAAGGAGAATTTAATTAAAAGTTTCAGCACCAAACCAGAAGACACTTTGTAATATGGCATGTTTTTTGGTCTTCTTCACCTGCTCTGAAGACTTTCTGAAGATTTTAAGTGAATTACATCTCCCACACTATTGAAATTTCCATTGCTGCTCAATTGTTCTTAGCAGCTAAGCCTCATCTCAATAAGTCTCATCAACCCTATTTACATATTTGAGATTTGAGCAGTCAACACGAAGAGTCAGATTGTGATTTTGAGCTCAACTATAAGCCACAAACAAAGACTCATCATTTGGCAGAAAATTTTAATTGGACATTCTGAGTAAAGCAGTGGCTGCAAAGGGCATAAAATCCTGTGCTTAAAGGATTACACTGCACATTAGTGGATGTCATAAGCAGCTGATTGAAAATGAGCTACTTTTGAGATGCGTGCTCATCTCTAATTGATACATTTTTCCGTCTGATATATGTATGTAGACGTGCGTTAAATGATCCTGCCTCATTTAACTCATCAAAACTCATTAAAAGTGGAAAGACTTGGATATTTAATAGGTTTAATTGTAATCTAATGCAGTATTGTTTTAAAAGAGTGTTTGTGTATTTTGTTGCATTTTGCCTTCTTTAGGGAAATGTCTGAGTAGATTTGGTTTCACGACTCTGAAACTTTGATTGTCTGATTGTTAGACAGTACTCTGAGAGCATGTGCTCATTAAGCAACCACTCACTGAAGACAAATGAAAATCATCGTTGGCTTTTATACGTTCTTTACAACCATTTTGCTTTGAATACTGTGCCATTATGTTCTGAAAAACTACACACCCCAAACATTTTGTAATTGTACTACAGCTGCTCCTACAACCTTTAACTTCAATGGATCTTAATTTGGTGCAGTGTATTCCCTTTTGTCATTCAGTTCTTCATTGAACAGATCTGAAGTCATTCAGTTACACACAACTTTTCCTTTAATGAGAATCAAAGAGAACATTTGAACATCATTCCAATTTTTTATAAGTTTGTTAATCTTTTTCTGTGCCTTTGTTGCTCTCTTCAAAAGCACATTAACAAGGCAATAAACAGAAAATATATACAATGCGGTCATGTTGGAAAGATCATAGTATAACTGTAGCAGATGGTAAGGGCTTTCTACAAAACAGGAGGCTATATTTGGGATGTTTTTACTGCTTTGCCAACACAATTATGTTTCATGACAAAATGACATACTCGTGTCTCTGGTTTTTCAGGTCGGTCATTCAAGCCAAGCTGCTGCAAAGCCCAGAAATCTCTGGAGTTCATCCCAATAAACCTGCACACCCAGAGGATGAGGGTGACGTGCCCCAGAAAAACAGGTATCACATGACTGCCTTAGCCTTATCCCAGACTTAATGTGACACATACCAACTTCATGCTTTTTCTAGACCAGCTTGAAAAGCACCTAAGTTCAGTAGACTGGAGCTTTTGGGCTGAATCAGTTGTGACCTAAAATACAGCTTCCACAACATATGACACGCATTTTTATGAACTGAAGCTGCTCTGGCTGTCACTTATTGTTGTCTTTCTGCGCCTGACATCTCCATCTGTCAGGGACACCCTGTGGACTGTGACAGGGTGCTTCTAGGTCCTCACCCAGGCTGAAAGGTGAGAATTAACTTGGCCTGGAAAAGATAGGCAAAACACTAATTAAGCCCTTTGTGCTTTTCCAGAGAGCAAGACCAGGCTGTCTTGCTCCAGCTCTGCTCTCTGGCTGGCAGAGTCTGTGACTGCCCTGGAACTGTCTCAGCACAGTTACTGTGTATTACCACAACTAGCTGCTGCCTCACTATCTGTGTGTGAGCTCCATTTCAACTATGCACTTGGTGATAGATGAAAAGTTATAGATGGGTTATATCTTGATATAAACTGTGGCTCTTTCAGTGAAGACATCAGGAGTGGCAGATAGAATATATAAAATAAAGACATCATACAGTCCTGCCACTGTCGTGCACTGTCAAGGCAGAAAAAGATGGGAAGTCAAGATGAAACAAGCTTTAGGAGAATTTGTCAATGGATTGATTGACGCATTGATGGTAGCCCTCTGTTGGGCCAATGCCACATCATGTCTCAGTTCCAGGCAGCAGTGTTTTAACTGATGTGATCTGTGATTATACTCCACCATAGTACAGCAGTACCTGGAGTAACACTCCTGACGGATAGGGATAGACACAGCTCCCATAAGCTTCATGATATTAATTAAGAAATCTGGGTGATATTAAAAAGAAGCGATACCAAAGGGCTTAGAAATAGCTGAGTCACAATGTTTCAAACAAATGGAGGAAAATATATATATATATATAGTCAATCTCAGTAAATGTTTTATTCAATGCACTTTTGTGCACAAGCTTTCTATTTCCCCCTGGTCTGACTGACACTTAGACTGCACATATTCTCATCAAACATGTCAATGTAATGTCTGTGGGATCATGAATAGAGACATTGCTAGACACATGCAGAATGCAGAAATTCATTCAGCTGTGAGCTCTAACATGTAGAGTACCCTTACACAACCATCTTGGTATAACTTCTTTTTGTAGATATGTATAGTTTAATTTTGATGCACAATTTTTCAGATTTTAGAGATTTTCTACAGAACACCTTTAATCCACTTAGATTTAGTATATTATCTTTCTCCACTGTCTACCATAATTTAAAACACCCTTAAATTGTATGGTCTTTAAAAGCAGAGCTCTGCAGAGAGACGTAAAGAACTGAATGTTCTTATTTTTATACATAATCCTAAACCTTTTACAATATTCATTCATGAAACATGAGCAGCACAAATTTGTGTGTAAACTGTGTGCAGCGGGAAATTTACGTGGATTTCAGCATTCATCAATCTTTTAGTGGTGCTGATCTTTTCGTAACTACTCACAAAATCTACACCTGCTCCAGACTGTGTGTAGTTCTTTGGTAATGTAGGAATGCACATAAATAATGCTTGTCACTGTTGAAAATTACATTTTTAATTCATATTGCTCTCTGTCATGTTTCATAGTAAACTATTTTCGCTTTCCTTCTTCCCCATTTCCTTGTTTGCGTCATGATCGCAGGTGGACAGGATGCACCTACCTCCTTATATGGTGGTCATGGTCTCCTTATATGGCTATTCATGGGCGGAGATCTATGCTAACTGCTGATCAGCGGGGGCCTGCTGCCTCAGTGCTTACGATGGGTTGGTCTTCATGATCT
Organism: Caranx ignobilis; assembly: GCA_021432705.1. Classification (NCBI taxonomy): domain Eukaryota; kingdom Metazoa; phylum Chordata; class Actinopteri; order Carangiformes; family Carangidae; genus Caranx; species Caranx ignobilis. Next base: position 7,795,029 of record MU269982.1, read on the forward strand.
TACACGTGCTTACGATCAAATCTGAGATTCCCACAGTGTTCAGGAGTCCGGAATACGGTTTTAGTAGCGTGACCTTTTATGTGCAAATCTAAACACAGATTTACTAACGTTTCATGAACGAGACCCAGTGTATCCTCGTGGCCCAAAGGTTGAGATGCATAGCATAAGAGTGAAACATCCCCCATTTGAATCTGCAGGGACTTTTCTTACATGCCATTTAGCCCTCTTTTTCTGCATATAACTATGCTCTATACTGTATAATTAACAAAAATAAATATAGACACAAAAATGAAATGTATTTTGAAAGTAACCCAAATTTTACCCACTTAATAAAAGCAGTAACTGCCAGCTGTTTTTGTCATATGACATCTTGATGAAATGGTGCAACATGAAGTGAAGCTCAGACCATTTCCTCAGATCCCATCTCCTCCTTGCAGAAACCATAACCAACCAAGATGCAGTCCCACACCAGCCTCCCACTTGCAAACACTGCCAAGCGTGTTCTTCTGGAGTCCCTGACAAATGTTTTTCCACTGCACCAGCTGTACACTCCAATATTATTGCTTATTTACTGGTAAAATTATGTTTTCAAACAGCATGCACTCAGCTGGCAGTTTATTAGGAACAACTAGCTAATACTAATGCAGTGTAATACATTCCTGAATTAAACCTAAGTTTTAGAGAGATCTATATTCATCTGAAACCTTCACTTGATGGTGTTAAACTGTATGACATTATACTGCATGGCGCTTCTGTTACTTTTTGTCTGCCTTATTATTATTTTGGAGTGTAGGCCAAAGAACAGGAACACCTATGTGAATAGTAAAACAGCTCAGAAAGAAATTTTGTGTAAATGGCCATTCAGTCTGAATACCTACCTTGTAGTTTTAATTCACAGTAATAACCTTGTCTGATAACCAATTGCTATTAGATTGCACATTTAGTTTGAACTGAAAAGGAGAAACATGTGGAGTGAATGATTGCAATCATTCAGTCACAGGAAACATGAAACCACTCCTTAATGGAGCAGAGTCTCGGTTCCCAGCCATTGTCAATCGCTCTATTGTTCCATTTGATTTTCTGAAGTGATGCATTTCCTTGAGCTTGGCTATGCAATCCACTCAACGACACTGAACCATTCGTTTTAATTTTTACTATTGATCATCTGGCAAAAAAATTAAATCAGAGGGGAAAAAAACACTTTGAGCTCAGAACAATATTCATTTGTTTTTTTCTGGGAGTGGTTGTCTTCTGTCTCTAAAAGGACAACTGAAAATATATTCCAGCATAAAAAGCTCAGCTTGGCAAAGCTGAACTGAAAGCATTGCTCAGCCCTCATTTAGGTCAAGTAAAAGGATGTTTTGTCATTGTTAAACAGGATTGTGGAATGGGTTAAGTATGAATAATAACTACTCATCCTGACTGCCACAATCAATTTCCTCTTTTGGAAAGAGATTGTCCTCGCCGCACTTAAACAGCTTGTTCTTTTGCTGCTGTATTGAGAAAAGGATAGTGTGAGTGGAAGAACAGGCAAATCAGGCACAAATTGGTCATTGTGCTTGATGTTCTGAAGCCCGCCATTGTATTCAAAGTGTACTTCTGCTGTGGGAGAACCAATTAAAGGGAACTTGGACATCTGAAAACTCGAGGGGCCAAACATGTGGCAGATAGGGAGCCTCGTGGCAAAGCACAGGGATAATTAATGGAAGAAGCAGTGGGTAGTAGCAAAGCCCTGACATCAAACCACTATTGGTCTATTGTGGTGTTGTTAAGGGATGGGAGGCTGCTGGTCATATCATTCACATCTCTGTGGCAACACTTGGGGCTGTGTCGTGTCATTAATTTCTATTTTCAACAATTTTTCAAGCAGTGTTTTCCTACAGTCAGAGCTGTACACTCTTCCCAGGGGTGTTCATTAACTGACCTGGTGCTGTAACCACTCCAAAATATTCTCCCCCATAAGCCCCTGTCCACCCCCTTTACCCCCTCCCCTGTTTTTCGTTTTTAATTGTCAGCCCCATCCATTACTCATTCAAAACAAGGCCTGTTGTAAGCACCTCTGTGCCCGCCTAGCCGTCTGTGAAGTGTTTATTTACTTCTGACGGCGATGTGCAAATTGGAATGAAGCGCTGTGACATTGGCCGTCCTTCTGGTTCAGCATGGGACCAGCTCTCCATTAGGACCAAAAAGGTGGCTGGTGAGGGAGGACACAGCAATAAAGACACAATATAGATCAACAACAAATATGTTTGGCTAACAGCGGAGAATAATGTCATAGCCACATTTTTCCTCATTCAGATGCAACATTTATTTGTGCATTAAGCCTTTTTGTGTGTTTACTGTATGTTTTATGGATGGGAGCACAACCTCATATTTTGATGTGAATCAAAGCCTTGAAACAAATCCATGGTATATTCATAAAAACTGGATCAATGCTCGTGTCAGGTTTAGCGCTCAGCATCACACACCACAAAATACTTCAGCAGTAGAATACAATAATAACTAGTGAAAGATAAAACCAACACAAAAAGGTCATAAAGGTCATAAGAATTATAAAAGTTGTGAGCTCTAGTAAAGGAAAAATAGTCTCCATACCTACACAGAAAAACAGCATAACTCATACAGTAAAGCGTAACACTATATGGTACACTTTCATAACACTGTCAGACTTATACACAATACAAGGTTGTGTTTAAGGCTGTCATCTAAGAATCTTTTCACATGTTGACATTTCATTAGCTGTTGATATAACACATACAGTATTAGAGCAAATTATTAGAGAAATGCAAAATTACATCTAGTTTTTAAATTGAAAAACAGACGCTGACAGGGATATTGTATTTGCTTGAAAGATATTTTTCTCACCCCAAGGTCCTCCAGTGCCTCCAGTGATCCAGAGCTTTTTTATTATACATCCCAGTGATTCAAATGCTGTTACCTCTCCTTTCTCTCTTTGCAGATGCATTCTATGACATTGTCACTGTTGGTGCTCCTGCAGCCCACTTCCAGGGCTTTAAGTGTGGTGGTCTGCAGCGTCTCCTAAGCAGATATGAAGCAGAGAAAAAGAGGTAAGGAAGTAAAAAATACATTAACAGCACCCAGGCGCAGTGTGTAAAAGGTATAAGAGAGTATGCTGAGACAAAAAAAAAAAGAGTCTTGTATTGACGAAAGACATTTAACTTGGACATGATTAATAGTGATGGACGAATTTGTCCCTGGCCTTTGAACTTGATTTTTGGAGCATCTTACAGTCACTTAGAGCCGAGCCCTGTTGAACTTTGAATGAAATTCCACTGCCTCTGACAGCTCAATTTGACTGGAGGCAACCGGCATGATGGAAAAGGTTTGTTGAGTTACTCTGCATTGGTTCCTTCCCCTGACAAGCTTTTCCTTTTCGCTCTTGACGTTTAACGTTAACGTCTCACAGAAGAGCCGTTTTTCTGCAACTTCCCACCTGCCAGGTGGAGCTCTCTTTTAAAATGCAATTCAATTCAAAAGAAAATGGTCAGGCTAAGGTTTGAAGAGAGAAGGGAGACATTGTTACTACTACAATTACACAATGTGAGTGCACCTGCACAATCCATACCAAGTGATGACAAATGAATCTACAATTCACACAGCAATAATCAGTCATGGTTAAGTCCTTAACCTTAGCAGAGAAACTGAACACAGTACAAGAGCTCTGAGCTATGGCACTGGCTTTGGTTAAGACTAAACTTGAGATTCTTACAATGATAGATCTACATGCATGTGCCACAACCAACCGTCACATCTTCAAACCTGAGATCAGCAGTATCCTGTCAAATTCTGCTGTTTTTCCCCTTTGTTTGTGGGATGGAAGTACATATATGTCTCTGGAGTTCAGTATGTGGTCACTTGAGTGATGCCAGAAGAAATGAAGGGTGATTTTTCCCAAAGCTCCCCATAGAGTGCAAAGTCATTACAGACCATGCAAGATCCAATTAGTTACAGAGTTTGCAGCTCAAGAAAGAGGGGAAGAGAGGCAAGATGGAGAGGGCTGAGGTATGGGTATAAAATGGATAAGTTGATGGGAAAATAGTCGGGGGCATATGCTGATAGTAAAAGAAAAAGAAGGAAAATAGAAAGGACTTTTTTACGCTAAAGTGCACAAGTAAATTTGCTGAAGATGGTCAGTTTTATCTGCTAGAATGAACTACGATAAGGTTAGCATATTTTGGAGAATCCACTGAAGTGAAATCATTTTCTTTGAATGAGAGATTAGACTTCAGAAAGAATTCACCGGGGAGACAGAGCTTTTTGTTTCATATTTGACTTAGCTAATGACTCACTGTAGCTTAAATTTTCCAATTTTCCGCCTGGCTAACTGACTGCGGCCCGCGCTGAGCCTTATCCATGTTTGACCTGGAATGCAGTCGTTTGTCAGTCATAGTCAGGAATAGGAATAAACTCAGTTTCTCTGTGAATTCTTGGTGGCCATTGTAATGAAGGTGTGTGTTTACTTTAAATTACACACACACTCACCATTTCAAGGTTTAATTCTCTTTTATTATACATGCACTAAATGCCAAATATTTAACCTATTTTGTTGTGTGTGTATGTGAACTACTGTAGTCGTGTGTGCAGGTCCAATTGAGTCACTTAATTGCACTGCAAGTCAGCCTGTTTCAGCAGAGCAAAGATTCATGTGCACGCACATTGGCGCGCACACTCATACTTCTCCCACTATGCCTCCTCCCCTTTCAGAAGCAGCCTTTTGTAATCACATTTGATTAAAAGGGGAACAATCGGCAAGATGTGAGACTTGGCTATTCAATGTGATATTAATTCATCAAAGAGAAGATGGAAAAGGATTGAGGAAGGGAGAAAAAAAGAAAACCTGAGCACAGAGGTGTTACCAGGAGGGCAATAAAAGAGCTATTCGTCTTTGTTCCCTGGACACTAGGAGAGAAGGAGGGGTGTTCTTTCCAGATCCATTAAAAACCTGCATTGGCCAAACTTGGCAATGACCAGAGTATGCAATGTAGTTTGTCTCTCAGGATGGGCCAGGAAAGAGTTTAATCAATAGCTACACTTAGTATTCCTCCAGATACTCTGCACATGTACACACAGGGCAAGAGCATTTATCTTTCATTAATGCGTACAGTCCCACTTAAATGGCTGTTTTAAAAGTCACTGGATTTTTATCCTTTTTTAATTGAACCCTATAGACATAGCTGTGGATTTGCTGATGTGGTCTAATCTTTCATTAACAGCCTCTGTTGAATTATTCAGCTAATCTGCATAACGATGCAACACACTTTTTTGGAGACAGATTTTATGGAACTTTTTTTTAACTGCACTGACAGCGTGTATGTGTCTGGGAGTAGAAGATATAGAACATGTTTTTGACTTGTGCACAGCCGAATGTGGGGAAAGACATCGCTTTGTAAGGTCAACTGTGTGTAGTTGGACTAGCCGCTGTGCAGCCGAGTCCCTGTCTCTCTACATGTGTCTCTGAATTCTGTAGGGGGAGGAAGGAGGCCCTGTCATTGTGCCAGGCGTGGTGGTCAAGCAGAGCTGTCGAATGACACGTTTCTGGGACACAGAGAGTGGTTGAAACATTGCACACGTTTAATAGAGTCTCTTGGGGCCGATGTTCAGATTTAATGTGACTAGCAGCGTGTTGTCCAACAAAATAACTTCCTCCCAGTTCCTCTGCGTGAGCGACAAGGCGTTGGCAGTGGCTGGGACTCCATGCTGATGGACAGCAGCTTGGTCGTGTTTTTTTTTTTTTTTTTTGCCTGAACTGGAATCAGCCTGCTTCAGGTTCTGTGGGGACGTTGGCACTATCCTTGAGACTTATCTGGTCTCAGATCAGGGTTTCTAGTTCCTGTCTGAATCACTGAGGAAGGTTTTGGCTGTTTTTCTGAGAACTGATGCAAGATCTGTGCCCAGTGGAGGATTCAATAACAGATGGGAATTTGCAGTTAAAAGAATCTGGTTTGAAAACATTTCCTCCAAAATGTAAGAAATAGCAAACTTTTTTTTTTTTTACTGTGGCCATGTGGCAGTGGCTTGGTGTGAAATCTCTGATGTCTCTGAGTGTGCTGTCTAAATGACAAAGGAGGCTTTGGCAGTCACCTGGAGTGCTACAGGGCACTCTGCTGACGTAGCTGCATTTTACTCCTGCTGGCTGTCAGCAGCAGGCCACAAGCTCTTCATTAATTTTCTCTCCACTATTAATTAGCCATGCACTGGAGATGTTGGCTTAATTAGGCCGCTGGGCCCAACAGTTTTCTCTATCTCATTACTGCTATAACCAATTTCTATTGATCATTTAGGAAAACCAAGGAGCAAGTTCATCCCAGCCACACTGCTATTTTCAGTGATGCGTTTGCAAACCAAAGCCATGTTCTAGATTCAAGTTAACCTATGAAGCACTGCCCCACTAATGTCTGAGCACCTTTTTTCCAGGAGATCCAGTACTACTTGTCTGTGTGAAATATGAACTATGTGAAGATTGAAGGGTGATCACTTAATGAATCAAAGTGCAGCTGCAAAGCACAGCCAGGTACACCGTGCATATTAGGAAGAAGGAGTGGCAGCACACCTTCTGTGTTTTTATGGCTGGAGGCGCGTGGTGCACTCAGGGCAAGCACAAATGAGGTGGGATTAAGACGAATCCATTATCATACATTATCAGTGAGTGTGTCTGTGTCTGGCAGCATTTCTTTTTAAAAGCATTGCTCTCACAAAAACAATGTACTGATGTCATGTAATGGAGTCAGGAGGATGCTCAGCTAAGAGGGAACTAATGTTGTCTCAGGATGTGGAGAGTTGCAAGTTAAAATACAGGGCTAGCCCAGATATGCCTCTGAGGCCAAATGAACTGAATTATTGTCGGGGAACATATGGACTATCCAACAGTCTGCATTGTTTTCTGAGATGCTTTGTTTTATTTGAAATCCCGGTGGCAGCATTCAATTAGCTTACATGCACCAATAATGTTACAGCTGCAAAACAAGAAATAAAACAGATTCCTGTGTTGGTCTTTACGTGTCTGTGTAAAATGATACTTATAGTAATGAAACTCGATGTGAGCCACAAATATAGTAACTGTGGAGCCTTTATAGGAGCCTCTTTTCTCCAATCACAACACTTTTAAATTTAACCAGCACAGTTACATGACCAGACATGATTCTGCTCTACAGCACTATATCAAGCTGTTCTTCACAGCCACAAGTCAATCTTTTCTGCATGTGTCTTGAAGATGGCACAGTCTCCACTGTGCACTGCACTGCATATACTGGGTGTTTCACACACATTAATGACTTCAGATGGAAAACAAACCTGACAACTTCAAATGGCTTTATAGGGAGTTAATCAGCTAAAAGCGGAGGTCTTTGAACATGCAAGCTGTTATGGTTGAGAGATGCTGATAAAAATCAAATATTAAACTTTACTCTGCATCCTGGCATTAGAGCTGTAATTGGAGTGTAACTCTGCGCAATTAGATGTTTCTGCAGGTTCAATTTTTTTAATGACACAAAAGCAGACAACATGAAATAAACGGGCTTGTGTGGATTTTAGAGGGGACAGTAAGGGCCCGTGGTCACTAACAGCGAGTCCAACAATGAGTCCTAATATCATTTATGTGCACTGTATAATGGAGTCTGTACAAATAACTCCCACTCATCTACTGTAACTCCAATTAGGGAGAGTCAACTGAAATACAATTTGCAAGCGCATTAGGAAAGCTCTGCTCATGAGGCGGTAAGTCTGCAAACATGTAGTGGTTTTTCTTCAAGAAATCAGACTATCATTGATCTTTATCTGATTGTGGCACAAGGAGACTGAGCCTGTGCATCCCTTGTATACCTTGTAGTCTGGGTTATTCCTTTAGGGTTAAAAAAATAATAATTCATAGGGCATTATATAGCTCACTGGGTGAACAGGCACCACATATGTTGAGGCTACAGCCCTCGCTGCAGCCAGCCCTGGTTCTATTCCCCCAGTGGCCCTTTGCTGCATGTCATTCCCTCTCTCTCCCAGCCTCCTCATTTCCTATCTCTCTCGACCGTCCTATTGATTAAAGGAAAAATAGCTCAAAAAAATACTTTAAAAAAAGATAATAATTGTAATAATTTATTTGAAATGCTGCTGTATGCACGGAAACAGTGCGGATTCATAAATAACATGCATGACTTAAAGGTTTACATAGCTGCTGGACAAGTGCTTTACATTCATATTATGAATATCAAATATTAGAAGCAATGAAAAACCAAGGTAAATATATTATTCCTAGCAGCAATACATGTACAAAGAGCCATTTCACTTTTCTTTTCAAATGATTTTTTCCGCTTTTTCTGTGCCTATTGTAGATAATCTAGCAGCACAATGCAAACTGAAACAATCAATCACACACCTGAATAAGAACAAAGTAATATGTCCAGATTGCAACATTCAAACAACCCTGCTCTTCACCTAGAAGCACTAAGTAACAAGTTCTTCAGGGAGCTCATTTAAATAAAAGTAAAGGATTTGAGCAGGCTTTTACAGGTTAAGGTGTGCTGTGAGTCAGTTTGAGGCTAAGTCTTGCCAACCTTAGACCTAGACAGATGAAAGGATGTTTCTGTTCTTGTTCTTTTTTATAATATATTGCACAATTCAGACGCAGACTTCAATCACCTCCTATCTGTCATATCCAAAGCAAAAGATAAATATTCTTAGCTCCACAAAGGTAGTATTTATTCCAGCACTGTTGGTATTGGATTATATGATGCATTTTTGTGTCCACCCCCTGATTTATTGGCATCGTAATTTAAAAACTTGGCACACAGCACTGCCAAATTACATCAGGTATGGGAAACATACCCAAGGTTTGAAATGACAAGCAGACCCTTGTGTGCAGCATCCCCTTTGGTTTTTCATCAGGTTTGTATTCACAGATTTATGCTGTTTTACCTTTACATGGTTCGCCGTGTTGCTTGACCCTGTCTGGACTGACAGCAATGCTGATGAGGCAATTAAAGTTCCTTGCCTTAGCCAGCCTTAGAGGGGATCAATTCTGTCCTCTAGCATCAGGTGGCAGGTCCCTACATTCATTATTGCCTGCATAGTCTCCCTAATGGGATTGGATTTGTACTTATGAGTCAACAGGGCTGTTATTGAATCTCAGTTGCTGAAGCCATTGTCCTCTTCCAACAACTTTCTCCTCTGCCTCTTTTCTGGAGTATCTCCATTGTTGCAATCCTGTAGGATTTTTTCTCTTTAGTTCTGCATAATGTAGTTAGACGAATGTAAGCTCACATGGGATGAAAGGCTTTTACAGACTTTACTTTGTTGCAGTAGATTATTTAATTTTGGACTTCTGTGCAGCTGAAATCTTAGTATTTGAAGGTATGCTTGTGGAAACGAGGATAACAGAAGTTTGCAAGTCGAAATTGTGACGCTCTGTGCGGCTGAGTATTTCACACTGTTTGCCCTATGTCTCCCTCTCACTTAGTGATTCCTTTGATTAGCTTTGAGCTTGTGGGTGGTAGTCCTCCAGGGGGCTCATTAGCTGTAATGACAAGGCCAAGATTTTAAAGTTAGCCAGTCAAAGACATAGTTAGTGGCTAGTACCTACTACGCCTAATTTCTTAAGGCCTTGAGATTGTCACACTCATTGATACATCAGGTAGTGCTGTTCTACACAGGGTGACTTCTAAGATGCACGTTCACCTTCATTCCCTCAATGCAAAATTTTTCCAGCATGCTGCAGAGTATACTGTTTTATGCCAGCCCTTTGTGTGTGCCCCTCCTAGCCCCCTTCTCTCTCTTGCTCCATCTCTCTCTCTCTTATGTCAATTATGCCTTAGGATCTGGCTCTGGGGTCTGGCCTACATAGCGGCTTGCAGAGCTGACTCTAAACTAGCTGAGAGGGTTGCAAATGACAGCCTCTCTCCCCACTACATCTGATGGCAGGAAGTCAGCGGAAACTCATTGAAAGTCACTGGAACTTTACCCGAGGAGAATGTTTGATTGGAGTGATTTGCCCTGAATCTCGAAACTGACAAAAGGTGTTTTTGTCTGAGATTAAATAGCTCCCTAGAAATGAAGAAGGGATTAATTATTCATAAAGGGAAAATGGGTTGACATTGGACTGCAGGTCCAATTTAACAGTTCAGACTGAATACCTGGAAAGCATCGCTGCTGAACATTTTCAAGGCAGCTGAAGAATAAAATGAGCATAGAAGATTAGTGCACTATAATGTAATGTTTACAATCACTAGATTCCCATGATTGATGCATTTGTCAATACTCCATCTCAACACAATGAATATCCCCTTAGATACCCCTATATACAGCTTTTTTGATTGGAATAGAAAAGAACTTGATGTAAAGCTTTTCTACTCTTGTTAGATGACATATTCTCTCTGGTGCCCTCTTTAAAGGAGACATATTATGGTCTTCCATATTTTAGAACATTGTTACAATGTTATAATGCCATATGTCCATGCTGAACCTCCGTAGAGTTGCACAACATGAGCTATAGTGGTCCTGTTGTTGTCCACCAATGAGATTTCACATGGTTTCCAGTTTCTCTGAATGCTCGGTAACAAGATCCTCACCAGATTCACAACTGTTTTCTTTCCCCAAAGAAGATGAAAACCTATGGCAGCAGCCAAAACGAAGCGTTTCACGAAGTGGCTACATAGCAGTTGAAATCAGGATTTTTAAGAAAATAGGGAGTTTTAGGAGCTGAAAATCATGCAGAGCTACTCTGTAGGTGTTCAAAACTGACACAATGGAAAGCAAAAAGCACTAAAATATGCATAATATGTCCCCTTTAAGATCCACTTAAGATCCTTTAAGATTTTTTTTCCTTGCATGCTCTTCATCTGATTTATGCCTATATATTATAAATAAATAAATATAAATACAAATAGCCGCTATTTCTAGCTGTTAGGAAAGGTTATGCTTGTCAATTCCAGCAAGGCAGATAAAGTAGATGTTTTACCTGGAGTTTAGAGCTGCTACAGTTAAGCAGTAACTCAGAGTGGTGCAGCACTTTCTCCACGTGTTCCTTTATTGGTCTTCTCACAGAATATTGTTACAAGAATAGGAAAGCAATTGGGTTGAGCTTCTGTCCAGAATCACCACAAATCTCATTACAATAAAGTGTGGCCCAGTTTTCAAATCAGATTTGGGCCACTTTCTTTTCTATTCTTAAAATTGATATGCAGTGTTGAATTCAGCCCATGGTCATGCAACTCCAGTAAAATCTGTCAGATCTGTATGGATACATTTTTTTTCTCTCCCCCACAGCTTCAGCACTGCCTACCAGTGTATCTACTACTCTCCAGAGCACACAGCCAAAGCTCAGGAGGTACTCAGCACCATGAGCCTCCTCCAGCCCCTCATCACAAGCTTGGCGGACCAGCTCCTCCAGGCTGCCCAGGAGCACTCTTCAGCTGGGATAAAAGATTCACTCAAGAACCTTTCTGACAAGGTGAGCCAGCTTCCAAGCCTTTCGCCCACCTTCTCCTTCCACCTCCACTATCCCCTTATTGCTCTTCCGCAGAAAGTGCCACTTTTCCTCTTGGACACATCACCAAACATTGACAGGTAATACCTCAACCTGAAAAACCTTAATTTAATCTTTAACTGTGGCAGTAAGTTCATATAAACCCATATTTATCCAGAAACTACTCAATTATGTGCTCAGGGACTCTGCTTCTGAGCCTATAAGGAGTAGTTTTCCTTGTGGAGCTGGAATCTGAGGACTGTTCACGTGGATATATTGGCTTACACTGACTGCAATGCCAAATGTTCACCCCCTCAGAGGAGTTACCCCATAAGAGTGATTTGATACCAACACTGGTAATATCCCTCTGCCAGTTTCATTGCAGATAAAAGCTGCAAATGTAACAAATTCTTAGAATAACTGAAAAACTTTAAACCCAATAGTTGATCTGATACATGTGCACGCAGATGCATATGCAGACGCTAAACAGACAACCTCAGGAAAAATCCATAACTCATCATAAAAACGCCAAACTAACAAAAGTGAATAGCAGCATGGACGTTTATGGAGTTGAGGCGTTTTTATCAGTATAATTAATGAATTACATCTGGTGCTGTCAGATTGCAATCTGTTGTGGGAGAGATTGTTTTTGCCACAGTGGAATAGAGCCCAATCAGCCTGCTTAATTGGTACATTCGCTCTGTCACCGCTTCCTCTCATCCTTGATTAGACATGCACACGTTGGCCAAGTAAACCCCTGGCCTGGTCAGCACAAGCAGGGCTGCTCTCTGATTAAAATCTCAAGCTGTGTTTGTGTGTGAAGGTGTGTGTGTGGCTGTGTGGCTGTGAAAAGTGCAAAATGGTGTGTGTTCAAGAGCTGGTGATCACTCTTTCAAGCCCCAAAGCCTCCAATCATGAAGACAACATCACATGATTTATATCAATATTTCATCCTGCACATCTGGTCATCTATCTCAAAAATGATCCTTCTTTTTTCTTCACCTTCAGGCACATGTACTCGCTGCTGGCTGTCTGCATACAAACAGAGACATGTGGTCACTCGTTGACCTGTGGAATCAGTCAAGTTGACTTATATTTATACCAGATACCAGAATAGTTTGACAATTTGGGAAAAGAAGCATTGCGTTTCTTTTCTGAGAATCAAATAAAAGGATTCGCCCCATACATTAGTCCACTGAATTTGAAGCTACAGCTAGAGCAGCCAGTTAGCTTAGCACAAAGACTGGAAATTCCCATAGGTATATAAAAAAAAAAAAATCCACTAGTAGCAGTAGCACTGAAGCTCATTTATTTATCATGGACTAAACAAACAAGCGATCATAGATATTTATAGTAAACTTCAGTGGCTCTGGTATAGGATTCTGTTTCCTGTGAAAAAGCCAGGATGTTCCCTCCTCTTTCCAGTCCTTATGCTAGGCTAAGCATTTCTAAGCAAGAAATGTGTTTCAGCCAACCACACATTTACAATGAGACCAACATAAGTCTTGTGATCTAATTCTCAACAGGGAAGCAAATAAATAAGCATACTTACCAGAAATGTTAATATTCCTTGAATAATCTGCACAAAATACACATCTCCTATCTTTACATGCTCAATTTACTGTACATGAAGAAGAACCCCCCCCCCAAAAAAAAAATTCTAAATGTGAAAAAAAGGGAGATATCCAGACACCAATGAAAAAATAGCCCAACCTCACACGTCTGGTCAGACAGCATTATTTATCCATCCTACATACACATCAAAAAAGGTGAATGTATTAGTAAGTGGATGTCTGCAGTGAGTGTGAAGCTTCTTCAAGTGAAGACACTGAGTTGCACCTTCAGAGAAAAGATGAAACACATCCAAAGAAAATAAGGATGCAAGAAGGTTTGTTTTTTTTTTTTTTAATCAAGTACTTGCTGTCTGTTGACATTTTACTTCTTGGTTCAGACCACCAATCCAAATCTAATTCAATATTTCACCCCAGAATACTTCTGGCCACACTCGGATTAGTGTTGGGCACTGCAGATGCGCTGTTGCTTCTCCATATATGATGATGATGCTTTTGATGATGATAATAATAATTTCACTCTGAAGATAATCACATTGAAAAGGCAATTGCCACACATTTCCGCTCCCTCCAGCTGTGTCCTAGGACAAGTTCTGTGTCTTCAATGTGACGGTTACCTGGCGGGTTTGATTGTCTATGCATGATTATATTAAATTATATGGTGTATAGAGGTCATAGACGCAATAGTGAGTGAGCGTTGTCCCAGCCAAGTGCTGTTGGAACCTGACCAGCTCTATTCATTCAGCCTCCGTTCACCTCTCTTGTGATGTTCCACTGAGTGAAAAAGCTCTATTTTTAACTCAGCCAAAATTTGCTCATCCTTCAGGGTAAAACCATTGAGAACTGTTTGGGTGAATAGATTCCTACAGTTTTTCTTCTTCTTCATTTTTTTTCCCTTTAAGATCAAACGTAACTTATTTTCTTGCAGTCTGAGTCCACAGAGGCGTTTTCTGACTTGCACTTCTGCTCAGTCGAGATCACATCAGCAGAAATATTGAAGAACGACTAGAAACAGAATTTTTCCCATGGGGTTTTTAAAGTGTTTCAGATATCTAAAACACAGGTAGGTGTTGAAGAGCTACACTGAGGAGTAGTCTCTGCACGTGGAGGAGCAAAGTTGCTTCGGTTAGGCATTGATAAGAAAATGAAGCTGCAGTGGGGTTTTTTTGCCCAGAGGAGTGATATTGCACTTTGAACAAAATATCTATATGGATCCTTCTGTACAGTATATCATTAAAATGTTTTGTTTTTTTTCAAATCCCTGTAGATCCGAATATTAAAGGATACAAATCTGGCACTGGCTGAATATTTAGGAATGGAGCCGAACAAAATGGGCCTTGATTCGTACACTTGACTTCTAATGTAATTTATCCACAACAAAAAAACACATCATCCATAAATAGTATTTAGCCAATGATCAGTTCACCAGCACCAAAAATTATTGTACAAGTGCTGGCACAGTCAGACACATGAGTTCTGTGACCCTGCAGTTAAGAAGTGCAAATATGACCCAGATTGTTTTAAACACAGTGTGTGCCTTTGTTCGTTCATCTCAGGAAAGATAATGAATAATACATGGTCTCATAGATTGCAAATTAACATTGAGGTCAGATAAGCAGAGTTCAATTTGAATATGAATCCACATTTTTCCCAGTTCCCATTAAGTGCTCTGTTAAGTCATTTTTTAGTCATTTGGACATTTTCATCTTTGAAATGATGTTTACTTCTTTGTGTACGGATGTGTGGATCACAGAGCGATATTCCAGCAGGACGGCCTGTTCTCAGGCGATTACACATTTCTTCTTATCCATAGATTTTAGCTCTCACATCATTGACTTACAGTAATGAAACTCATTTGGATCCATGCGAGGCAATTAAAATGGGTATGAATTAAATACAATGGTGTTTTAAGTGTAGTCATCGTTTGCTTTCTCTGCTGGAGCATTCATCAAATGGCCCATTCAGTGTGGGTAACAGTCTTTATAGCTTTTGAATCAAGAACAGAGGAGTTAAACCAGGCTCAGATGGACCAATAATTGTGTTGTTTTTTCATGACTTAAACAGACTGTAGATCACAAGAGGAGCAATGTGGAAGATCTGGAAGAGTGTGTGGAAGAGTCAGGTCTCTATACTCAGTAAAAACTATAATGAGTCACATCTGTGAAAAGTTGTAGAATCTCAAAGGTGAGATCTGTTTCATGTGTATAACAACAGACTTCAATGGTGATGATGCTGAGGATGATGGAAGGTGAGTCATGAATTCCTCAGAGTGTAGATGAAGTTGAGTGAATTGATTGAGGTTTTCAGAAGATTTCTCTGGCACACAATCTTCAAAGTGAACTGACAATGCTGACTCAGCATTGTTTGACCGGTTCAGTAGCTTTAAGCAGTGGATCGCTCCTCACTGATGACTCCTCGTTACTGTAAGAGCTTAATGAACATATGTGAAAGCCACAGAAATTATCTTGATACAGTAACTTTGTTTGCTGCTGTCAAGCTATTAAGCTTATAAACAGTGCTCGTTTATGCCAAGCTGTGTTACTGAATGTGACAGTTTGAATCAGCAACAGATTGAGCATGCTATACACTGAATCAGCACTGAACAATGATGTGATCACTTAGCTTAGAGAGAAGCAAAAGAACTGCATACTCATAGAAATCCCTTTTTGTTTTTGTTTTTTTGAAGCTGTGTTAATGAGTGTACAAAAATACATACAAAACACACATACAAACACACACACTGCCACCCACATACAAATTAAGTAGCAATTCAGATGAAATATAAATAAAACTGTGAATAAGTACAATACATTTTACATGAGAAATAAATTATAAACACTTAAAAGAAAAAAGAAATATTTAGATGTACCATTATCCTCTGATCATATTTCCACCAGTGGTGGCTGCTGGTCTTTCAAACAGGGGAAGCTCATTTTTGGCCCACATCATAAAGTGTGTCCATTTATTTATACACCCCCAGGCCAGCCCACTGCTCCATTCACTTCCAGAGACTCTGAGCATCCATGGGAGGGACAAAATTACAGTATTTATCCAATGATCGTCTAGTTTTGCTGCAGTGAAAAAAACAAATGTATGCTGCCCCATTGAAGTCCATGGACACTGAGCTTCAACAGGGTTAATGCACTGAGATGCCATGGGAATGTACGACCTGCGATAAGTAGCTGATTCTAAATAAGTTCATCTTAGAGTTGAACATGTTCACATTTTTAGTCAGTGAAATGTAAACGCAACAGGACATATCTGACCATTTATTTCTTGACATTTTAGAGGAAGCTTCCTCAAAAATGCAGCCTTAGAGCAATCGCCTTTCCACTAAGGGTTCTCATGGACCTCTGGCTTCTCACGCTTCCCTGCTGTTAGAAAAGGTCTCCAGATTTTACAGAATTAACCAGATGAGCCTCGGAGGGTTTGTATCATTAATTGTGTATGATTTAGAGGAATTGCGTCCTTCCACTTCAGTAGAAGTTAATGATGGGCAAGAAACAGCAGCAGAGTGCCAAGAAGTCACAGTGTCTCGTTCAAAGGAGATACATCAGAGGGTATTCCACAGAGGGCTATAATAGGACAGGGCTCTATAGTGACTTCAAGAACCTCTGAAAATGTCTTAAACACAGAAGTCCAGTAAATTGGCTGGTTGGGGCAGCTCTACAAAATATGAAGCAACGAAGATGATTTCACAATTGCATACTGGATCTGGGAATCTCCCTGACATTAAATCCGGTATGCTTGATGCAGTCATTGATCAGATGTGGTGATATATTCACAGTAAATGTGAATATAAAAGATGGGGAATTTAAGAGCAGTAAGTGGCCTT
Organism: Caranx ignobilis; assembly: GCA_021432705.1. Taxonomy (NCBI): domain Eukaryota; kingdom Metazoa; phylum Chordata; class Actinopteri; order Carangiformes; family Carangidae; genus Caranx; species Caranx ignobilis. Next base: position 7,811,905 of record MU269982.1, read on the forward strand.
AAACCTTTTTAGGGTGATTTTCAACATGAAGTTCGCAGCTCACTGAAGATAAACTGTGAAAAGGAAGAAAAAATGAGGCAAGAGGAAAAAATATTTCCTGCTACAAAATATTTTTTATATCAATTTGTAAAATCATTTATGCTTTTTTCATGTTACTGGATATTTGGGGCTCAATAATAGATTAGAGGGTATATGAGAAATGGAAATGATCCTCTTTTTTAAAGTGGGGCTGGTCATGTCGACATGCAGCCTGTTAAAAGGAATCACAAGTCGACACTGCCTCATTTTATTGGGCCACAGGCCAAAAAAGTTCAGAATCAGTTCCTCATGATATTCACACAAGGTGTCTCTGTGGAGCCAGGGCAGGACTTGTCTGAGGTTCTCTTCAACTCTTATCTACATCTTTGCTTCAGACTGTCTCAACAAACTCATTCACTTTTCTGTCCACATCAGGGAGGTAGGCCTAGTGTGGCGAATATTTGTATATACTGACCTTGCAGGTTTCTTTTCATGGGGGGGCTTGGCTCATGTGTTTTGTTAGACTGCATCTTGCTGTTGTAATAGAATTGCTTATTGCAGTGCTAACTCAATTACTCTTGAGAGCCCTTATCATTTTTTATACACAGTGGCGGCGGCGGGCGAGAGGCTCCAAGGTACCGGGATCATCATCAACTTACAGTTGCTGGTGAATTTGAGATCAAAAGACGTGTGCTCTTGGAGAATCAGGCTGGAGGAGGAGTAATTGAATTGTTTGTTGTTTGTTGCTGTTTTTGCTCCTCACTGGTTGTGTGGCGGTAATGGAGAGCAGCTACTTTATGGTGAGGGAGAGTGTTCATTTTCCTTGTTTCTTTTCACTCGCTCTGTAAATAGTTACCCGCTTCCCAGTTCACTTCCACCTGTGTTTTCTTCCACCCACTCTCCAGCAATGTGACAGTCTGCTCTCTCACTATGTCTCTTGCTTTTTCACCACTTAAATTTATTTTCAGCCCTCTATCCCACAGTAACTTTCGGTATCTCTCTTTCTCTTTTCTTCTTTGCTACAGACAGAACAATTTGTTCACACACTTAAAGATGAACTGGTCAAGAGTGCACTACTAGCACTGCATACAGCGCAGCCCGGCTACGTTTCCAGGAACCAGAAGCAGACCCCGGTGCAGGCGGGCCAACAACAAGGCCACATCCACCAGCGCAGTGACCAGAATCAGAGTCCAGTCCAGGGACTCCCAGGTCACAGTCCAGCCACGTCAGTCACTGAGAGTACGGTGGTGTGTAACAATGTGGAGGGATCACAAACCACAACTAAAGGTGAAGGTGGGCCTTTGCCTCTGAAGCACCAAGACTCCATACCACACCATAAAGAGTATGATGAGGAGGAGTGGGTGAGTCAAACTTCTACATTTTGAAGAAAACTTTGAAAGCTAAGTCTTCTTATGTTGTTGGGGTTTTTTTTTTTTGAAAGTATCTTTTTATCTGGAAAGGCACATTTCCATCACATACAATAATTACAGCTTTAGTCATTCAAGGACATAGGGAAGGATGGATGCAGAAAGTCTGAGTGATTTTGTCCATCTGGGAAAGACTTCTTATGTTTTTAGCTATTTGAGTACAATAATAATTTTACAGTTGGTCCTCACTGTTGAGTCCACATAGGGCACTAAAATGTATTTGATGTGAGAAAAACCTTTTATATGTCAAATAATTTTGTAATTTACTTGCAAAATTAGATTTCATACCAAACAATATTTTTTGATTTTACTGATGGTACTTTCTCAGAGGACTTTATACATTTCATTATGACAAACCGACAGCAGAATATTATTGTGGTATCTTTATCACTGAATCTGCTTCTTTTCATTAAAGTGTGTGTGACTGTTGGTTTGTTTGCTTGAGGACAGTGTGTGACACACTGACAGCAGCAGTTTATCATGATTTCTGCACACCACTGCCTAATTATCTCCCCAAATATTCCTCACCACGATAACACGCTATGTTCACACCATATTTTTTGAAGAAACAGAGACCAAAATACACACCGCACATGCTCAAATTGTCATCTTCGTATTCTCACACAGACACACACACACACACAAGTGAAAGTGCCTCTTCGTCAGTGAACAGCAGGAGCACAGGAAAAGTCTCAGAATATCCAGACAGCCATTTCCTTTTGACCTTTTGAGTTCAAAGGCAGTTTAAAGGGAAACACCTTTTGTTTTGTTTTTGACCATAAGAGAATACATTTCTTTATAGTTATATTTCCAGTTCTTGTTACATATTTTAATTTCAATCAGTGAGAGAGTGTGCTCTAACCAGTGAAGCTGATCTGACTGCTGATTGTGTATTTGACTTTTAGGACAGGGTGTGGGCCAACGTTGCCAAATGTCTCAATTGTGTCATCGCCATGGTGGATAAACTCCAGGAGGAAGACAGCACCAGACAGGGGACAGTCCCTGAGCAGCAGCTAGCTGATGTCATCACCTCACACAACCCTGGTAAATAATCGCTTTTGGTGAAACACAATCATCACATTTCTGTGAGAAACGTCCATAAAATGCAATTAGGAATCTTATTTTGTGATTTTGTACATTTCCACTTTGGCAGGTAACTAATCTTATCTGATGTTTGCCGGTCAGTACTCTGATTTGTAGCCTGCTCCAGCCACAAGATAAAAACCTTAGAGAGGCACCTGTCAACTGATAGTAGACTTTATTTTACTGACATCCATCCATTCTCTACTTTCTAAACCACTCTTCCTCGATTGAATGAAGAAATTATTAATTTTTCAGTATTAGATTGATATTAGATTCATTAATTCTTAATATAAACCAGATTTCCAGTCCGCTTTGCTTGTCTTGATGTTGTCATTGTTTTTCGTCAGTCACCTATTCTTGAAAAACCTTGCTCCCTTTCTACCTGCAGAGTGTATTCTAAATATGTCTGGAGTTCAGTCTTAAATGTGCATCCTGAGATATCCTTCAGTGGCACAAATAGGTGGAAAACAAGGTGATTGTTCCTTTTTTCTACATGATTGGTCCCAAAATTGGAATTAAATGTCCTCATGTAAATTACAGCCATTGACTGAAACTCGTTATTAACTGCTGTGCGTACATTGGGACTTGGTGGTTAGACATCAAATGTTTCACCTCATGTTTCTATAAAAGTCTTCAAAACTGGAAGCACTACAGAACACTACAGTACATGTTGTTACTGATTGCTGCTCACTGAAAATGTGTCTTTCTGAATGCAGACATTGTTTTTTCTCCCCAGCAGATTGTGATGCATCATTCGGTATACTCTCTATCATCATCATTATTATTGACAACATATCTGTTCTGATCAAAAAACGGCAGCCAAATTTAGCTCAAGAGGAGCTCTTGGGCTAACAAGATACATTAGTAAACAAAATCAAATGCCCACTCTCAGTGTTGGAGAAATGAGATTGAACAGCCAATATTTTTCAGTGGATCTGCAGTCGCAGTTGAAAGTGACACAAGATGCGAGAATCTCTGTTGTTTAAGCATTAGCAAAAATTCAAGTTGTTGCCAGAGAAGTGGATGAAAGTAATATTTGATATGCAGAGCCATTCACTGTTAACCACAAGCTGCCCACTCTCCCCTTACGTCCAGTGAAATCCTGCCTCAAGCTTGTGTCCAGACAAGTGCCCAGCCTGTTACAGCTGCCAACTGGCACACGCAGCAGCGGCATTAGTCCAACCAGGCGACAAGGAGAGGCTCTGCGTGTGTCTGTGTTTGATTTGCTATACTTGTGGGGTCTGTGGTGCTATGTACTGGACCATGCAAGTTTAAAGGCTGATATAGAGGATGGACTTGAAGGGTTAAAAATTAGGTGTAGGTTGGGTAAGGGTGGAACGAAGGTGTTGTGTTGTGATCTTAAGGATTGGGTAAGTGCCTAGAGAACATTGAGGCATCTCTGCAAGTGTTGGTGCATTGGTATCATTTTGTGCCTATGTGTGCATTTGTGTCTGTATGCGTCTGTCCAAGTGAACTGGCAGGTAGGAGCAAGGCTATCTGCCTGTGTTCAGTCTGACAGATAAGCTCAACCCCCCTGAGCACCTTTATTAAGACGCTGAACAGGCTAAGAGCAAGTGGTCATCTGCTTGTCTAAATACAAACATGGGTGGAATAATGAGAGATGCTTTATCTCTGAGCGGAGAACGGTGAAGCCCAGGCTTTTGATGACAAGGCGATGTGGGGGTTTAGATGTTTGGACAGGTGGGTTGGCAAAGAGACGACAGCTGGAGTTCTGTTTCCTCCCTCTCTGTGCAGAGGCGGTATTTGCAGAATGAGATAAGACATGATTTCTCTGACAAGACAAGGGCAAGCCTGATGCGCCATACATTCTTGGTTGTATCCAACTGTTTAGTTTGTGTGTGTGTTTGTGTGTCTGTCCAAGTGTCCACACTGACTCCTCCTTTCCCCCCAAGAACTTTTCAATATATTAAAGCTGAACCAACTGAATATGTGGTGGGAAAACTCAACTTCAGAATTGTTTATCCAACACTGCCCCCTGTTGGCAGGTGCAGGGATTATAAGAAACTTCTAGGTAGAGCAACCGCATAAAAGACCCCATATACACACTATAGCTGTGTCCCATGTCCTACACATTATTTGTAAGCTGATTTTGGGTGTTGCCAAAAATTAATCATACTCAATGAGGTCAGTATCCTCACCAAACTCATTTGATCTTTGAGTGTGTCTCACAGTGGAGATCATCACAGCTGCAGCAGATAATAGATGTTAGATAAATATTAAATCAGCATATTATGACAATTAATGTCAAGTAAATAGTGCTTGTGTTTCCCAACCAGGGGCAGTTGTGCTCCGAGGGGTACTTCTGCTGCCAGGGGGTACATGGAACACTTAATTAATCAGCTCATCTCATTAAATTTACTTCTCCCAACTACCTCAACCACCTAAAAAATATATGTCCACATTTGTGTGTGTTAAATGTGAAAATACACCAACAGGAGTAATTTGAGTGATGCTGATTTTTTAATAATTTACGATAAACAGTAAGTGACCAATCAATCAGAGTCAGCTGTAACACACCAAGCCTACATGTGTAATTGATTGTGTGAAAACAGAGGACAGGGTGCGCACAAGGGACAAACCAGTTAGCATGAGCTGGTCATTGGTGTTTCTTGTCCTGGCAGTGGACATCTGAGAAGTGTGTCTTTTTCTGCGCAAAGTCCCTCTGCTGCCACTACAGGGACAAAATAAAATGAAAAATAAAATATTTAACATGGATTTAGCAGCAGTCTGCACATATGTGTAAGTGGTTCTGACTGTACATGTTAATCACAGCTACAAATATACACTATATACAAAGTTGAGAGGACTTACACTAGCACTGTGTCATTACGCACATTCCGACTGTGATGACATTAGTTTTTTTCTCAAGTATTTATATTTATTTTTTATTTGTTTGTTAAGTACTTTCTTCTTTACTAATCATACCAACACACACATACTCATACAGATTTTTTCCTTGGCTGTAGCTTTGTGGTGATTTGGGTGTGTGTCATAACATTTAGCACCATCAGTGTGATTTCCTGCAGGAGCATAGAACTATTGTTATCATACTGCACTCACTGGCTCAGCTGTCTCACAGTTATAACAGCAGTGGTGTGTCTGTATGAGTCTATTTCTTCTATTTATTCTTTACCACCACACCTTCCTAGTAAGTGTTTTTTGAGTCACCCCCACCTGAGGTCCACCTCTTTGTTGCAATCCAAGTATTTATGCAAACATTAATACTGTAAATTCAGAAAATTCATTAAATATGTTGTCATGGATTGAACTAGTTTGCTATTATTTGCTGTGCTTACTAACACAAGAAATACTGAGGACTGTGTTTGTAATTCACTGACCGTACTTTAGCTCAGTTTTGTAATTCCAACTGTCAGGGAAACATGAATCACTGGACTGATTTTGGTTTCTGGTGTGTTAATCGGACCACAACCGCATCATGACTGTCATTCCATCTCTGTCTGTACCTTCTCTCCTATCCCCATCCCATCTCTCTTCACAGGCGACTGGAGGGAGCAGCTGTGTCCTCTGGTGACCAGGTTAAAGGAGTGTGTGATGGAGGTGGTGGAGAGGGCTAAGAAAGCCATGACTTTTGTGCTTCTGCAGGAGGCAGCCTGCAGCATACCCCAGGGTTTCCTCCTCCAACAGAGGCGAGACGTGGTCTTCAGTCAGGCAGTAGGTGGAAACAGTGTCATAATAGCAGCTCCTCAGAAGTTCTTTAGAGGATGTCAAAGTCATGTATTTGTCTTCTTTTATCCTCGCTCCTGTTTATACTATGATAGTCATAAAGCAGTTTATTAGCAAATTGTCATTTGTGGTCCAAAGTGCAATACACTCAGCACTATTCTTCTACTGTTACACACTGCCCACACTTGTGCCTAGCAAGTCCAAACAACAACGCTTCCCAAAACATTATTAAGATAAAATACCTCTTGAAACATATGTATCATTTATCAAGTTATTTAGAGGTGTACTCTGCAGGTTTCTTTATACCAAAACATAATAAGTAGATCCAGAGAGTAGGGAGTTCTCCACAGTTTACTTCAACAAACTTAAATGAATCAAAGAGCTACTGCAGGAACAGTCTTCATGTTTAAAATATAGCAACTCAAACCATGTAAGCATGATTACACCTGTGAGGCTGTTTGACCTGCTTATCCTTGTACTGCAGTTAAATCATCTTAGACTGTGTTTGTTTGTTTGTCTGTTTGTGCCAGGAATAACTTGCAGGTCATATGGCTGTGTGTGTGTTTGTGTGCGTGTGTGTGTTTTATTAGCTGGCAGCCTTAGCCTGTGGTTTCGTCATGAGGCTGTATGCAGGAATGCAGGACAAAGGATTCATGAGGCAGCTCCACCTGGTTGGCTTGGTAGCCCAGTTTGAGAGCCTGCTTAGCACCTACAGTGAGTACATTTGTAAGAGTTAACTGGCAGCCTCAAGAGGCGTAGCTTTTCACTTTCTAGAAAATAATTACCATAATAGCACACCACACCAACAAAATGATTAGTTATTGTAGACTTTCATTGGCATTGCACAGTATCTTGTGGATTAATTGGTTTTATACAGAGACAGGACTAAATCGAATGGTGGCCCTTGTAGGCCCTTGTAAGACATGAGTACACACATTGCTGTTACCTGCACCAGCATGATCAAAGTCCTCATTCATGTTTGTTTTGTAAAGCTCATGGTGCAGCTCACAGAAACGTGAAATGGATTGGTCAGTGAACGTAGTAGCTGAAAGTAGGGCAAGGAGCTTTCTGGCACTTAAGAGATAAGGGGAACCTTTAAAACCTTTACCCTTTTTTTTTAGGATCCATGTCTCCGCCAAGTAATAACTCTGCAAGTATTCAATCTGGACAGTTTCTGAGTTATGTTTAGCCCTATGCTACTTTTGAATTCAAGTTGATCTCACCTCATTTTGACAGTGATGGACAACTAAGGATCAAATCCACACTAATCATATGTTGCCAAATTGTTTTAAGGTGAAGAGATTGGGATGCTGGAGGACATGGAGGTTGGAATCTCAGACCTGCAAAGAGTCCTTTTCAAGATCACAGAGGCCAAGACAGATGACCTCAGCGACCTCCAGCCTTTAGTGTGTGGCCGACGGTGAGATGTTATGCCCTCTGTTTGTTTATGTGCTTTAATCTACACGCTTAATCTAACGTTCACTTTCTGTGATGAAGGTAAACCTGTTGTAGTACCATACCAGTAACTGAAACAGATAACTGTCTGATGCCATCCAGTAACATTACAAGCTGTAATCTTATCATTGTAAGGTTTGAAACACTTTATTTTAGTGGTTATTTTTGATTCTTTGTCATTTGCATAGAAATAGTTAGAAAGTTTCTGAGCTCACCAGGAGCACCAGCAGACAAGTTTAAGGTTAATACGTTCTTCATGAAAGTTGGAGCTTGGCCATTTAATGATTTAAAAGTGTTAAGTAGCAGGCAGCCAATGTGCAAGTACTGGAGTAATGCATTCATATTGCTAGGTGATGGTTAGCATTTGTGCTAGAGTGCTCTGTACCAAGAGTCAGTGAAAGGAACTTTGACTGATGTCAGCATTAAATTCATTCAAGTGCTTGAGATGAGAGAAAATAAAAACATGTATGACTTTATGTCAGTCAGCTGTAATTATCAAGTAACAGGGGATCCAAAGTAGATATTTTTTGGTAAAGGTTGAGTTATTGCAGGATTAAAGCATAATTTCCACAGGTAGGAGGACAGCATATGATTAAAAGAATAACATGACCAACACAGGGGAGTACCGTATTTTCCGCACTATAAGGCGCACCGGATTATAAGGCGCACCTTCAATGAATGGCCTGTTTTAGAACTTTTTTCATATATAGGGCACATCGGATTATAAGGCGCATAGAATAGAAGATACTGCAGTCAAACGTTTGACTGGGGTTGCGCTATGCATCCACTAGGACTGTGAGTAAGCACAGAACCGGTGTTTACTGACTACGGTAGCCGTAATGCTGCAAGCGGTGCGGCCTTGTAGTTTACCAGTCGTACTTGTTGGTGAGATTAGAGATTCACCAAGTGTGAATGATAAGACTTTGTGTCTTAAACAGGAATATGAGGATCGTTAGCCTTTTATAGCTAATCCGGCGGATAGTCTAGCAAAAGGCTTAGAAAAATAAAGGGATCGGTGTTTTGGATTATTAAATTGTTTTTATTGGTTTTTCATACTGAAACATTTTGACAGAGCGCCTTGAGCGCCGTGTACAACCAGTATGGATCAACCAATTAACCAATTGATCCATATATAAAGCGCTCCGGATTATAAGGCGCACTGTCGTTTTTTGAGAAAATTAAAGGCTTTTAAGTGCGCCTTATAGTGCAGAAAATACGGTATCTCTGTTGGAGGATTTCATTTGAGAAATTATTTTATCTTGTACTCAGATGTTAGTGTTTTGAATCTAGCAAAGTGAAGGTTAGAGGATTAATGATGGAGGTTTGAAGAATTCAGAGATTCAAATCAGCACTGAATTTGCAATTGAATGCTCTCTATCTTCCCAGTGAAACAAGCAGCAGATATTTCTGTTGAGTTCATTCATTTTCAGGTACAAGGTCTGTACCAGATTTGCTGTTAAGGAGAGAATCAATTACATTAAATAGGGCGCTGGGGCTGTGATTGTTATGTCAGAAAATATGCTGCTCTCTTGCTTTAGTCTACTGAATTTTAGTAGTCTGTCATACACTCTCTGTATTTATTGAGTGTTATGAGTAACAGTGGATGTAGTTAGTTTCGTTTTTGTTTCCATTTTCTGCATAGTTGTTTCAATGATCAAGGGTTATCATTTCACCAAAGTGTTTGAGTTTAGCCCTCTTATTTTCAGTGGATCAATTCATTCAACAGTAGAAAGGTGTTAATTGTCAAAAGCCATGAATAGTTCATTAGGTTCTGAGGCGAAGTTCAAATGGGAAAATTTAAATAGACACCAATGAATTTGGCTGCAGAGTCAGCAGGAAGAATGTAAGACCATGTTATGTAGTTGGAGTTTAAAAATAGGACAGGGTAGAGGTACTTAAAATATCAAAATACCAAAGATGTCTAACAACTGTAGGTCCTCTGAGCAGAAAACCAGAAGAAAGCACCAAGTTAAGGGTATGACTTTTAGAGTGTGTAGCACTTTAACTGACTGAACAAGGCTGACTCATTCCACAATATCTAAAAACACATTTCTCAAGGGTTGTTCAGGGTAAGAATCGTTGAAATCACCTAAAATAAGCACTCATCAGCACACATACTTTGATAAAGCAGTTGACAAGAGATCAAAAAATTCTGTGATGAAAGTAGTATAGACAAAAACATATAAGTGAACAAAACCAGAAATGAGAAAACAGGCCAGAGCTGTAGGTTATAGCCAGTTATGAGGAAGTAGCTCTGTTTTTCAAATCCTAGTTTATTGTCTGTCCACACGTGAATAAAATAAAGTGTTTAGAGCTTCTCTTAGTAACACAAGTCCAGTCATACCACAGCACTTTGTCATGGTACGTAACTGCTGAGTCACGTGGATCATGACTGGCACTTCAGTAACATAATGCTTCACCTGAAAGATATTTGCCACGAGGTGAGAACAAGTTTTATTCGAGCTGGTTACTGTGTTCTTTATGCTAGGGGTGATAAGATGATGCACTCCTCCTGCCCCACCCACTCCCACTGCCAATCAGCCAGGCAGTCTGTCTCACACACTTGTACTTTCACTCTCATATGCAGGCAAATCACCTTTCTCTCTTTTTACAGCTTGCTCTGGCCTGTCTTTGGTGTCAAATTGTACAACTTCCAAAGCTTACCAAATTCTGCAGTATTTGCAAAGCTGAATGAATTACTGATTAATCCCGCTATTCCTTTACCTTGCTTTTTGTTCTCTCTCTCTCTCTCTGCATTCAGAGACCACTTCACTGTAGAAGTGCCATTACCAAGACTGGTTTTCCAGACCTTGCCAGAAGAGATCAAGGAGGGCAAGCCTCTACGAGTATTCCCGGTGCTGTTCAACGTGGGCATCAATGAACAACAAACTATAGCAGAGAGGTACAGCAGACACCTCTTTGTTCATGCTGGAATACTCAAGGAATAACACTCCATAAGAGCATGTTACCCGGGGGCCATTGTGGTCGTAAACTCATCAACCTCAGATAAAGACATAATGTTGTCCAGAGCTTATTCTTTATTCTTTACTCTCGAGAGGAATGTATTTTTTTTTAAATCCAGAACTGTATTTTATTTTCAGATATATTCAAAACCAAAATATTTACATGTTCATCCTTTTGTTTTCTCTAAATGCAGCAGTTACTGTTCTACTATAATTGTCTTTATTCCCCCTGTCATCCTCCCAGGTTTGGAGATATTTCCCTACAAGAAAGAATAAACCAGAAGAACTTTGAGATGTTAGAAGCCTATTACAAATCATTAAGTGAAACGGTGCCACTAGAATGTGAGTGACTCTTATATGCAGTAATCACACATAGATGTGTTGAGGAGAGGAGTATCTGCAAATTGTTTTGTTTTTAATATGTATTCAGTTTGACATCAGAGCTGCAGGGAGCGTGTCTCAACAGAGTTGTGTTTCTAACCAAACAAAAAAATCCAGTCACTTGCATCGTGTTTCATGTGTTCTTTGGACAGGTCTACCTTGTTTTCAAACACAGACTGACATAAAGGAATTACTTGAAACCCTGGGCCAGAATGTAGTCACAAAGAAGAGAAAGAATGTGGAGATACTATGGATTGCTGGAGCGGTGAGCAGTGTTTTGTTGTGATTTTCTGTTCCTGTCAGGGAAGTGTTTTCTCTGAATCATATGCAAATCTTTCTGTCTCGCACAACCAAGCTAAGTGTAATCTATCAATGCTTCCGACATATTTACATATCATGAGAACTTGAGCAGAAGGGTGCCAGAGAGTGACACCATACAGAGTATGACCTCTTATATATATGCATGTTTTTAAGGTACAGTGAGCAGGGTAGCCATGCCACTGCTGTTCATAAACAGACCTTGTTAACTCATACCAAGGCCAATATCAACAATGTCTGTCAACTGTATGATAATCATGCAGATAAGATATTCAGATTAATAGATTGTTTTTATCTATTTATTTAAAAAATTATTTTATCAACCAGAAATTTTGCAGCCCCCCAGCAGTACCTCCACGAAAGGACCCTGTTGAAGACTTCTGGTATAATTGGCATGCAAATATTCTCACACTGGGGAGAGTAAGAGCCAGCTCACCATGATCTGCAATGAAGTCGAACATATCAGTCTATCAAACAACAGGAAACATCTGGAAATATTGGAATAGGCCCAAGTCCATCTAAAACACACACACACACACACTGTCTATGATATGTAAAGGCATGTCAAGTTGTGTAATGCTTTGGGCTGCTGTGAACAAAGGAGTCTCCCCATTGGACAGCTGTGTCTCAGCTAACTGATTCCCCTCTTAATCCACCTCTTTCTGTCAAAATGGTGCCTTTTCACCAAGTTATTTTTTCATGTTACTATGCTAATATCTACAAAGTAACACTAAACACAAAGTCGCCTTGAGACTGGTGGAAGTGTCCTTCTTTTTGCATGTATTGGTCTTTAATCAAACACATTAAATTCTTACCTGTGGGTGGCACTAGAGACATTAGTCTTCATCCTTGACCAAAGTGGTGCACATTGTATTTTCTAAATAAACATATCTACATGTGAACACAGCTAAATGTAATTTTCTGAGGAAAAATTAATCTTTGGAGTTGCATAATACTCAAAATTGTTATTTCATAGGATAATGACTAACTGTATAATTCTGTATCTGAGATGTGTAACTGCATTTTGTGATTAAAAAAAAAAATATATATATATATATATATATATATATATATATATATATATATATATATATATATATATATATATATTTTTATTTTTTTTTTTATTTTTTTTTTTTTTTTTTTTTTTTTACTTGAAACTATTTTCAGTTTGTGTTAGATCAATATGTGTAAGTATAACAAGTCAAAGTTGAATCATTTTTACTTACAAAAAGAAGGAACAGTTTGCATTAATGATAAACATAAACACTGCATGCATATTTTTCTTCTCTTTGCTCCAGATCTGCCGAAGATTAAATGGCATCAGGTTCACCAGCTGTAAAAGTGCCAAAGACCGGACATCCATGTCTGTCACATTAGAGCAGTGTGCCCTCCTACGTGATGAACACCAGCTCAGCAAGGATTTCTTCATCCGTGCTCTGGACTGTATGCGGAGGTAAGTGAGTAATAAAAGCAGTTGGTGCTACAAAAATGTTATGGGTGCAAGTTATTGTTTGAGCCACTCCCAGTTATTCTGAGTCATTTGATGAGTCAGTTAAAATAAAATTAAAAAAAAAAAAAAGAAAAATATTTTTGGCAAGACTGTAGCAGTAGGACTAGCCCTAAAATCTGTCATGTCTCTCACTGACTGACTGGCTGACTGACTGATCATATTTCCACCACTGGTCAGCCAAATGCAGCATCACTGAGGTGGAGTTTCTTGGGCAAATAGGTTCTATTAGATTATTGGTATTTACACCCTGCAGTGTCGACAATTCAGCACATTGGTGCTTGATTTAGAGACCATTTTCAAACTGGTAATGCCAACCTGGAACTCAGGGCAGTAATCCTTGTTACACGCAGTCTAACGAGCCAGCCTCAAGCCAGAGTGTGTGTTTGGGGGAGAGTCACAAAGAATCTAACTGCATGTTAACAAGAGAAACGTCAGCAATTTGAAATGAGACAACACACACACTGAAGCACAAAAATAAAAGCCCTATTAAGAAATCAGTGATTATAAAATAAGTGGCTCTTCCACATCTGTTGAGTGGGTGAAGTAGCCAGGACATAATTTTTTTGCAAACATCTTCTCTTGGATAAAAAGTTGTCTAGAAAATCTCAGAACATGAATCCGAAAGTATCTGCATGAGAGCATGTAGAAATGTTTTTTTGTAATTTCAGTGAACTGACTCTTAAAGTAATGATGCCATATATTTAGTAGTGGCTGAGTTCTGGACTTCTGTAATTATAGACGTTGGGTTGAAGCCATAACCTGCACCCACAACCTGCATCTATGAGCAAAAGCTGACTCCATCCATCACACACATGAAAGGCATTGTGATTGCTCCCATCCTGTAAACCTTGTCACGTGTTTCCTCCACCATCGCCTCCTTCCCTTGCACATTCAAAGGCAGCCATGCTTGTTTCTTTCAGTGCTGCAGGGACACTGCTGCCTTTGTGTTTACCAGCAGAGTAAACATCTCCATCTGTCTCAATCTGATAAGGTCTGACCGTAAATTGCACATCTGAAATACCTGTGGTAGTGACCTGTTCGTGCCAGCTGATGGCAACCGTGTTAGAAGCCAAAGATGCAAATACAGTGCACAAGAACTAACCACATCTCAACTAGTTAAAATGATCAGCAGCTAGACAGATTAAGAATTGGTTATAGCTACACAATAACCAATTTCATAAGGTAAGGTCATTGCTGTTTATGAGTTACCTGTCACACTTTCTACAAGGATCAGTGTTGGACCCCAAAGCAGACACAACTCAAGACGCCAACAGCCAGGGTTTAGGGTGTGTTTTATGAGGAAGGATCTTTGAGGGAAGGAGGCTGAAGGAGTGGTGAGGGCAACAGAGAACTGCAGAGATGTGGAGTTAGTATTAGGAGATCTTCAGCAGGGTTTCCCACAAAGTGGAGAGCTGTGGCAGAGGCACAGGAAGCCACTGACGAGGAAGACAGGCGCGAGAGAGGGAAATGAGCTCACTAGAAATAAAAGCAAGAAACTCACTGTCACACGTGAGTGGGCCTTGTGGTACCACAGACAGCGTGGAACAACCTGGCCCTCAAATTGTTGTGACAGATTCAATGTTTACTGCATATACAACTGTGACCAGAACTCTGTTATTTGCTAATAACATCAACAGTGAACAAATGTGTAGTAAGTAGCCCTGGGCACTTGTACAAAAGTTTCTGAATTTACTCTATGTGGCAAACAGCAGGGGCACAGTGTGCTGCAATCACTCTGCATTGTTTGAATTCAGTGTACGTCTGTGACTGCATTTGCATCCACAGTTTTTACTTGTAAAAACGTGTGCTTAAGGTTTTGTTTAATCACAGTTGAGTGCACTCTAATAATCTACAGTGATTTCTTCCTGGCAAAATGAAGTGATCCTTTTTGACCATCTGAGTTTCCATCCTCTGTGACACCAGTACACTTTAGGTAGATAAGAGTTGTCAAAAAATGATTAAACATGTGATAGCTGTCCAAGAAGTAGTTGTAACATCTCAATACTAAGATAATACTGTCTTTTTGCTGAGAAATGGGCGACAGGCTTTTACCAGAATTTGTTTGGATTTATTATATAGGCACTAAATTGAGGCTTAATGTTTTTTAAATGACTTCAGTGTTTACAGGTAGAAAGTCACACTCTGCATTTACACCGTGTAGAACAGCCTCAGCTTTGATTTAAGTAAACTCTTTGTTGTGGTAAAAGGAGGCGCTGCCCATTCATATCATCTTCACAAATTAATTGTTTTTTACCAGAACTGGTTGTTTGTCTTGAACAAAGAAAGGAAATTTCATGTTGGTAATTAAACAGGCTGGACCAGTTTACTCTATTGTTACTCCGTGGCGTGTTCAGCTGCATGTGATGCAGCCACTGGTTGTGCACAACTTCGGCAGCATTTTAACACCTCTTTTATTGTTGAGTTCTATTTTAATTAGCGTGCCGTTTTCATTGGCACGGATAATATGCCAATCGGAACATGCAAATACAATTACAGTTTATACATAGTGTCTTTTAATCAGGTCTATTCTTCTCGTCAGTTGAACAATCAGGTATTTCATGCATGTTGTTTCTTTGACTCACATGAAACCTACAGACACCTGCTCTTATGTCTTGTTAAGAGCCTTCATGTGATTCTTACATAGACCTCTGGCCTTTAAGATTGGATTGTCATTCGTAACTAGTGCATCTAAAGTTAGAAAATGTTTGTGATACTCAGCATGCTGCTACTACTGTGGTGAGCGAGAGTATCAAGTGCTGCACCGTGTCTAACACTGAACCCCTATATTCGTCAAAGGGTGCTGATTATTTCGAGGAAACCCAGGAAATCTGATAACGATATTTTTAGTCTTGCCAACAGCGACGATCTTTCATCAACAACATGTCAATTAGGTGAAATTCTATCCAAAGGGTAAAACTGGAGAGCAAACACATTCCACAACAAACCTGTTCAACCACACCATAAGCTTGCATCATGTGTCACTGTAGTGAACTGAAATGAGTGCTTGGTAGCTTAATTAGATGTGATCAAAGTGTGTCCTACTGTATATGAGCCTTTGTCTGTTGCAATTTTCATTACGTTTGCATGGCTCCTTCCTCCATCTTGAATAAGTCAAGTCATCTCAAAGCATGGCTTACAGTGCAGCTTTTCATGCACTTGTTTCTCACATTTCTGCTCCATCCATCACTGCTTGCTTATCTGTGGCTCTTTAAGGCATTAGTCTGTGCTAATGGTTCTGTCTAAGTGGGCCTTCTGGCACCAGCCTGATTGGGCTCTCAAGTGATCAACGTGTGGTAGAAGACCCACTCAGACAGCATCTAGACTGTACTAACACCACAGTGTTTTGATCTATCTCTGGTCGTTCTGTTTTGCTCTGATGGGCGCCCCTGCAGTCGGCTGACCCAGGGGGACATTGGGCAGTGGGAGGACCCTGAGGCCGGTGCAGTGACAGAGAACAAACCGGCGTCACGACACTTTTACCCCATTGCCCTGCTGCTTGTTAGTTCCCACTTACTGGTTGTGTGGCTCATTTTAAGTCTTGTTTTTCTGCTTGCAAAATATCAATAAATTGCTGACAATGCCATCTCTACTCACTTCCCCTTTCTGTGTTTGCTATTTATTCTTTAATGAGTGGTATTAATGTGGTCTAACTGACTTCCTTGTATTAGGGAAACTATAGTTGTTGCAGAGAGTCAATCCCTGGGCAGCTGCTGAGGACTTTGTTTTGGAAGTCTAACAAATTTGGAAATTTATTTATTTATTATCATCAAGTTCATACTAACTGAATACTCAACACATACACAGTTTACAGTGGATAGGTTTTCTCAAAATCAAATTGTACCTTTTAATCTTGACCACCAGATATCCTCATCACAAGATAAGCATCAGAAACATCTTTTGAAATGAACCAGTGACAGATAAATCTAGTTTTACATTGCTGCTTGAAAGTTTGTGAACCCTCCAAACCTGTGATTGTTGCCAGATAACTCAATTTTGGACTCATCTGACCAGAGAATTGGACTCCCAGAAGGCCAGAAGAAAGTGATCTGTGGCAAAGTTTAAACAGACAACTTTGTTTTTTTTTTTAGGGCAGAGACTTACTTCTAACAACTCTCCCAGGAATGACACGTCTATTTATAGTTTTTGCTTGATTGTTGACACATGTACATTTATCCCAGATGCTGCCAGAGAGGTCTGCAGCTCTCTGGCAGATGATGTGTGGGTTGGCCTCAACCTGATTTATTCTTCTTCTGGTGCTTCTTGGTGAAAATTTTGATGGCAATCCACTTCTGGGCAGAGTTGCTGTGATGCTGAGTGTCCTCCGTTTGTAAATGATTTGTCTTGCAGATCTTACAAAACCTTTCCTAAGTATGTCTCATTTGATTGGTCTGATTGATTACTTGGGCACTCACATGTGTTTCACCTGAGTCTATTACCTACTTGACTTGACCAATGCAGCTGGTGGGGTTCACTGACTTTTACACATACTTTGATTCCATGTTTCATGCACAGTACTCTGCTGGCTACGCACACACTAACTTCAAAACAAGTACATGGAACTGGTCACTTCATATATAAAAATTGGTGATGATAAACTAAGAAAATAAAGGTTAAAACAACAACAGAGAGTTCTAAACTACTCAAGGGGCTCACAAACTTTCAAGCAGCACTGTAAGTAAATGTCCTTCAAACAGTATTAAACAGTGCATTTGGACGGTGTTAAATTCACCTGTGGATTAACACACATTTTCTATACCAGTGAGCTTTTACAGTGTATACTGGAATATTGAATGTCCATCCAGTCCATTATAATGAAAGAATATGTAACTTGATGCAATGGGCTGGCTCACTGATATGTTCTGAATATTTTTGGACCGCAGTAGGAGCTTTATGGTAAAGACAAATGAGCAACACACAATTTGGACACACAGACAATACTGAATGAGCAATAGGTCATTATTGGTTTTGGTCTATTAATTTGCTGATTATCCTTTAACTTGAAAGCAGCTAATGTAGGACATGAACATTTGTGGCGACCAACAGAACAGACTGAACAGCTTTTTAGACCATTGTATTGCTCAAAACAGATGTGCTCACTCTGAGGATCTCTACACCTTTGGTGCTTTTCAGTCTTTCAGATGGCAGATGATCTTTCCTCGCCTCTCTGAAATATTCTTCTCTGTCTCCTGTCTCTTGATTGCTTGGTCACAACACTGTGTTGTTTTCTCTGTAGTTACATGAACGTAGCTCACTCTGGAGTCAAAAAAAACAAACAAAAAAAAAAACTATCAAATGAAATACATCGACCAAACTTTCACAATTTCTTTAAGCCTCTCCTGTGTTTTCCAGTACCTGATGCAGAAAAACATCCCCATGGCGCAATGTTGTCCCCACCACATGCGATTGTCGAGTATGTAAGCTTTGTGCTTGGCTTCCTCTGTACAAGTCACTGCAAACTGTGACCAAATCATTTAAACACCCTGTCATCACACCAGAGGGTCTTGCTTCTTGTACTCTCGAGAGTTGTCCTGGTGCCTTTCTAGGAAATTCCCTGAGGGAGGTCACGGACCTCTTATGGCGTCTAGCTTGATGCAGTGTGCTAAAGATTGTCCTTTTCATGCATGTTCATTCACAGTGACTTTTAGGTTGTTTTTTTTTACTTTTTTTTTTTTTTAACTTCCATTTCTGAATGTTTGAGGCTAGAGGGCTCTTGGACACTTTCTATGCCGCAACCTTCTTCCTAGGATTTTATTCTGACACACATCATCAACTATTAGACCTTGCAGTATATAAACAGGTGTGATCTGAATACTTTTATTAGTTTATTTAGTATTGTGGTTCAGTTTTTCATTTTATTTTATTCCATTTACAAAACAATCCAAAAACAGTTTTTGAATTGTAAATGTGGTTTATCAAACGAATTCAATGTATTTTAAGATGGATCTGAAACACTGCAAACTTTAAAGACTCTAAAAAACCTTGCATGTACATGCAAGGGGAATAACATGAAATCATGCCAACATGCAGTAGTTAGAGATACGTACATAAAAATCATGTAATGTGGCAGTTAAAACGAGGATAACCTTTATCTCATTTTGTACCTTCATCGATGAGGGATCAGATTCCACATATTGGATGCCTGCCGACATCTGTTATGTATAACAGTATAATAGTGTTATGTATAAATAGTAGTGTGTCAGTAGTTCATTGTTCATTGTCCAGTTCATTCATGTATGTTGTGTTTAAGCTGTTAATTTGGTGAAGGAGGACTTTTTCATACATCCTGAATCAAAAACACATCTGTGAAGCTTTTAATATATTTTTTTACTGTTGAGAATGAATCACACATGAGCCGATTCATATCTAAGATATTTTTTCCTCATCATCGAGGTTGAGGTTTTACACTACATGTTTTCAATGAACAGTCTTTATTGTCTTCGCTACAGTCTACTGGATTTCCAGCACTGTTCGTCTCATGTGGATGAGAGCTATTACTAAGCGAAAACTAAACTGTCATCACTTTCATGCAGTGTGAAGGAGCTGCTGCACCTTGCATGAAACTATGCTCTTGTACTTGGAGTCAGTTTCAACAGAAGTTCACTTCCATTTTCAAGGGCATATCGGTTGCAGTAGTGTTGTCCTGTCATATATCTGGAAATCTAACCCTCTGGCTCTTGTCCCACACCACATTACACTTTCAAGTAGAGACATAACATTTGATATATGGCTTGAGCATTAGCAGACATGAGTTAATACAGACTGAGGGTACTAAATCCTAAATAAATCAGCCAAGTCTTGGCTGAAAGGCAGTTTGGGGGGATTGACATTGAATGCTGGTCATTTGATTGTAATATCAAAGTGCTCTAATTTTAAATCTTAAAGAGTATTTTTTATGCCTCTGCACCAGTGACAGCCAGAGCCGGAGGCATACTATTTCTGGGTTGTCCCTCCATCCACGTTTGTCCCATTTTAACTCATGCAGTACCTTAGTCTTAGCCTTGACAGGAACCTCTTTAAATTTGGCACACACATTCACTACGACTGAAGAAAGAGGGGTGAGGGGATCAAAGGTTAAGATCATGGTGACATGGTTTTGACTCTCTTCAGTTTTGGAAGAAATGTTCAACATCTGGCACAATGTGATCTCACGTTTTTTGCCACTCACAGATCAATACACCAATTATGAATAAAATAACCTTGAATGTTTATCAGGATAAAAATAAGTCATAACATTTTATATTTTACATATTGTTCTTCAAAAACTCCTCTGGTCATCATTCATTACTACAGCTGCATGGAGGGGAAATTGTGACCATGTTTTCTGCAAAATATGTTGTTGTATTTTGTTTTTGTTTTTTTGACGTACACCACAAGGCAGTAATTCTTGTTTACAGGATTGTGTCTGTCATTACAAACATCATTCAAAAAACCCACTCATGTCTCCTTTTTTGTTTTTGTTTTTTTTTCTTTTCTGTTCCTCCCTCATTCCTCTTCACCCTCTATATTTGGCCATCAGAGAAGGATGTCGGATTGAGAACGTTCAAAAGAATATTAGATGCAGGAAATATGCCTTCAACATGTTGCAGCTGATGGCCTTTCCCAAGTGCTACCGACCACCAGAGGGGACTTACGGCAAAGCTGACTCTTGAGAACATAACTCACAGGACCAGTCATTCTATTCTATTAGCCAAGTACTAAATAGGAAAGATTGTAAATCAGTGTAAATTGTTTATAATTGGTAGCCTAACAACTTGCTGGATGTTATAATTTTTGTTTTTGTTGTACACTTCCTTCATCTCAGTTCGTCACACACGTTACTTGCAGAATGAATGCACTTTTCTCTCTCTCTCTTTCTTTCCCTGTCTTTTTTTTTTTTTTTTGCTCTGCTTATTTTTCCATGACCTAAGCAGTGATAAACACTGCGACTCTGTGGACAAACATACAAAGTACACACTTGTACTAATCTGTGTGTGTCTGCACAGGATATGGATGATTTGTGTATGTAAATCACCTCAGAGTGAATTCTGCGGGGGTTTTTTTTGTGGTATAGATATTCCTCTCCGCAATGTATTGGAAATGAACGTTTCATGGCCACATTCTTTGTTTCTACCCACTGACCTTTACATTTTGAAGGTGCACCTTTTACAACTAAAGAGCGACTTTGTGCACAGGAGTTCTGCCTTTCTGCAGTTTCTCAGCAATGGACCTATACCTGTCTATACAGGTCCAAACCCCCCTGTATTGTGTTCAACTGAAGATGTATTTTGTTTAAGTTGGACCTAACTGTCCTCGGTGACACATGTAATACACAAGAATTTCAGAGCAAATAGTGAATACTCATGTCATTCTCTTACTGTTGTGCTTTTGCCACAATATTTTTATATCTCAAGGTACTGTCCAGTGGAACCACATGAAGTACAGCTAGAATAGAATACGATCAGGATAATAAATCATCATTTCTGTATGCCATAAATCAAAGTCCATTATTTATTTTTGTATTTCCAAATGATTTTATATTCTAAGGGTTGATACCTTGGGCTGTAGTGCATGTTTGATATGTATTTGTTTTGTTACACAAATCTATAGTTGCCTATTTAACATGAAATAAAAGAATGTTTTGATGTGGATATTTGTGATTGTATCATGATGTATTACAGTTCGTGTAATACTTGGCATAGTGTTGGTCAGTTTCACCTGTGTGCATTCAGTTGAACAGGTAAATATGTGATCATTTTAAAGCCTTATTCAGACTTCAGAACAAGTGCTCTTGTAAGATAAATTCGAGTAAAGATGCTTTTGTCTGAATAAAATGAAAACATGAACCTTTGTTTTGGAAAATGAAATAAACCCCCTTTAAACCCCTAACATTATATTTAAATGAATATTCTCAATAAACCCGTGTTTTAAGTATAAATACTTCTTGACCAAAATATCCCAATGTATTAAATCATCCCAACAAACAATGTTGTAACATCATCTGGATTTGATACTTGAATGTTCACAGATTACAATTAGCATACTCTCTGTGTTATCACCAATGTAGTTGTATGTTCTGTATTTTACATCTGTGGTGCTTGTTTTTTTCAGCTGATTTGCAGGATCACAGTTTTTCTGCTGACTTCAGGAATCACTCCTTTGCCAAATTCCTCCTCCTCAGATACTGGTATGGGTTGACTTATCATTAAAAGCACATTATTAATGGTATGGTAAAAAGCACAAACTCCCCTCCGTAAACTGCAGCAGAGGTCAACAGCAGTATTTAGCTCTTAAACATGTTGAGGCACCATTCAGGGTAACTTTATCCAAAAATGCAGCCCCTTCATGTGTTTGAATGAAAAAGTGAAAGTTGGCCCAACTTTGAACGCAAACAGCCCTCTGAAAATGTCTTAACAGGAAAGCTGTACTTCTATTTCTGTTTCTATTGTATTATGACCCAATAACTCCAACTGGACTTCCTGGATTGTGTTTCATGTCTCCCCGGTGTTTGAAGTGACATTAACTCATTGAAGCAGCTTCAGTTCAGAGAATGGGATATGATGAGAAAAAAACAAACATTTAAGACACAAAATGAAAGACAGTTAAGGTAAATTGTTATTTACTGTGTAAGTGAGCAGATAGAGGCAATAGTTGTGATATTGTAGTTCATTTGGACACATACTGGGTGTTAGGCATTACATTCGGTAGTGTTTAGTAAGGAGCTTCATAACATTATACATTCAGTAAATACAGTGCATGCTGCTACTGCCTTATACATTTTTCAGAACTGTACAACTGGAAGGCGAATTGTGACACTGGCTGAGAGACTTCATCAGCACAGTTAAAACAAACAATGGCCTGTGATGTAGTACTGTCCTAATATACATTTAAACTGGTTTTACAAGTCGATGCCACACAGAGATGTCATACTGACTCAAGGACGGGTTGGCTTGTCACAGGATGACATGATGTGATATTTATACAATATTTACAACATTTACAGTATTTACATCATATTACATGTTATCCTGGGAAGTCATTTTTTTCAAAAGGGTATTTAGGCTGTCCAGGAATATTGTAATATTTTTAAGTGAGTATGCTTCACATGGCAGACAGCCCTCCTAAAATGAAGAGACAATTGAACATAATTAGTCTTAGTACAAATAAAAGCTAACATGATACTGACGCTTTGTTTGACCTAGTATGTCATACTGATGATAAACAAATTAATGTAGTAGTATGCTTGTAAAACAACATGCACAGACATGCTGAAGTTTTGGTTTAACTTCAACATGCTTATTCAAGAATGATAGGTAGTTAAAGATGCATCTTTCTTACATGTACAGACACATCAAGGAGGATTTCATAAATGGGACTTACAAAGCTGAAATCTCGATCTTTTGTGAAATTATGGATGCATTGCACTTTTCCGTCCATAACTTCTTCTTCATCGAGGACCATTAACAACTCTTCTATGTAACATTTGAGCGACGCACTTTCACAGTTCGCCTAGAAGAGAGAGAAGTTCTTCAGTAAAGACACATTCAGTGACAGATGACTTGGTTGGCATGTTTGCTTGCAAATGTTTGTTCAGGCGAGTGAGCGAAGGTTAAGACTCAAAATATATTGTCAGTTTATCAATCAACTGTATTTCTATAGCACTTTCCATACAGTTAAAATGCAACACAACGTGCTTTCCATAGTATAAACACCCTATCCCTCCCAACCCCCATACCCCCCCACACCCACACAGCAGGAATGTAAACATGGAACATTAAAAAGCAGGGTCTGTACTGAACTCAGGAAACACTATCTTAAAGGTTTATACAAATGATGCCTGTTGGTGCAAGGACCCAAAATCATACAGTCAATCAATCAATCAATCAATCAGACATAGAGGTGGGGGGGCCACGGGGGTTGTTGTGATGCCTTGCATTTAGGTCTGTAGACAGGGGTCACACAGTCGTCTATAGATAACTGTTATAGACCACTGTGGCCAGCTGTGGTCACGAGTTTCTCACAAGTTATTGTTTTCAACATTCATTTTTATATGTGGCTGGGGGGCGAGCGCGCTCGCACCAGATCAGGCACCGGCAAAAACTAAAACAAGCCGGTCTTATTAGCTGCCCCACATTGTACCAAAGGCCGTCTTAGTACTGATAATGACTCCAAGACACAAGATTGATTATGCTCATTTATCAAGACATAATGTGAATTGGTTCTGAAGGGTGCTCTCCCCCCTGCTAAACAACATGCTCTATAATTATTAAGTGAGAATGTATTTGCAGGCTTATGTCCATGTCAGTTTAATAATGGTGATCCCATGGTTTTACTGTTGCAGTAATGAATACTTTTATATCAACAGTGACTCCAATCACTCATTATCCTGACAAAGCTGTGTCTCTCAGGCTTCAGTTTAGTTATTTTTGGTTCACTGTTCGTACAGTGTCATCTGCAGTTGCAGGCCCAGCACCAAACAGCTGCAGGATGTTTGTCAGCGCGACCACAAAAAAGTTTACACATTACAAATGAACACTGCATGGAGCTAAGTGTGTAGATGTGTTCAACTGGAAGTTCCCGCATTCAAGGACTTTTCAATCATATCACACAGCCTTAAATGTCAACAGACAAATGAGTCAATTATCCTGAAGTCCCGTACAAGTGAAGCTGGAGACGAGATGGTTGTGTCCAACTAACTAACCTAAGCCAAAACTGACTAACTAACTGAAGTCAAAACTGACATTTTAATGTGTTTTTACACCTTACTTTAATTTCATCAACTGATGGAGCATACAGCATGGCATCTGATTTCTGAAAAAGAGCAAGAAGAATAAAAAAAAGAAAAAAATTAGACAAATTATGGTTTTGAAAAAAGAACTATCCACTGCATAAACAAATTCTTATGATGTAAATATATTAAATATATATTCTAAAAAAAAAAAAAAAAAACATAACAAAAATATTATTTAATTTGATACCTTCTCTCACCTCAACAGTGTGTTTTATCTTACTCAGGCAAATCTGTAACTTTTCTGTATCACCTTTTGAAGCAGCACAGGTCGACATACTCAGGAAGCTTTAAGAGAACGAGGACACAGTGATTACAATGCATCTTCATTATCACAGTGTGAAGCATTTTTGATCCATTGAGCGTAAGTGCTTCATTAAAGTGAAACACATATGTTAATGTCAGTGTTTGAAAATGAACTTTTTTTTATCAACCCTACACTACAAGGTGTAACTCACAGATAGATATGTGCTATATGTTGTTGTTCTGATGTTACTGTGTAAAAATGCGTTTGGATTCAATGAAGAACGTAGGAAAACATAATGTTTTTAGATTAAAGTTAATGTCTTTGTTAACTGTTGCTATGAACTATACATGACAAAGTCTCTGTTTTCAATAAGTAGAAACTAATTTTTTTGTAGTTAATGTCCCAAGGTTTTATAGACACATTTCCTGACCAATATTTAAAAAACAAACAAACCAAAAAAAAAAAAACAGTCACACACCGTATGCCTACCTCAGAACTAAGAAACAAAGCCACACCTGAGTTTTGTGGCTCTCTCGGCACAGGCTACAGGTCGACTGGAACTGGATGCCTTTCTGGAAATAATGAGAGGAAATGTTAGTGTCAACCTGACTGAGATTCAGTAAAGGTTAACAGGGTTAATTTGACACGAATGCATCACATGCATCATGTGTGTTTTCAGTGAATTGACGTTGCATTACATTGCTCTATTTGTATAATTCATTTTAATGCTACTGACCTCACTGCCTCCCTACATCTTCAGGTCAGGTTGCGTTCTTTGCTGTTGTCTGGTAGGTCACATTATTTTGATTAAAATCAAATCTCACTTCCTATTAGGGTATCTCTCTTCTCTTTGCTCTCTCTCTCTCCCTCCCTCCTGAAAGTGGCTGTACAGCGTTGTTCTCCAAGGACTTGGATCAGTCTGATCCAGATACAAACTTTTCAAGTTTACCAAATCCAGATAATGAATGTTCTAAATGTGACTGTGTATCACACTGAAGGCTACTAGGTATGTCAAAAACAGAATACAATAACCAGACCAGCATGAGGTCACTTTATTTGAAAATGGGTTGTATGTATTGTTTTCAGTGCTGTTTTTTGTTTCTGCAGTGTCTTTTAAACAGCCAGACCTTATCTGGTCTAAAAAAAAGCAAATATACAGCACAGTAGTCAAATACATTGTGAATATTTTTCCATGTGTTTCAACTTCAAACTTCAAAGCTGAAATTTCAAAATTCATATATTATCCAGTAGTTGGGAAAAAGTTCCTAATTTGTGGAAAAATCAAAAGTTGACTATGGTCGATGTTGAGAAAGACGATGAGAAAGATTTGAAAAAAGCACCCGAGGGGACGAGGACCAGCGGAGTGTCAAAATTGAGCGAGGGGATTGGATGAAGGGTACGAGAGAGAGAGTGCAAATTTGAGCAAGGAGAAGGTCCAGTCACAGCCATGCAGGCCGGATGGCTGTGACTGCTCAATTTCTTTGCAGGCTAGCAGCCGCTAGAGACATGGTGAAGCTTTCTGCAACCAGTGGGGAAATGCCTACTGAATGTGAGCACACTCCCAACTGAAGCAGCTTCGCAAATTTTTGTCTTTTGTGAAGGAGATTTTTCTCTCAATTGTTCTTCGGTATCTCTTGAAGAATTCAGGTCGTAACAAGCCCCACATGTAGACTGTTTATGCCTAGAGCCACTTTAACTGTCATGTAGCTGGTCTTACAAATAACGAGATCTGAGGAAAGCAGAGATTTCAAAAATATATACATATAGTGTGGTTAGCATGATCGCCTAACAGCGAAAGGGTCCTAGGTTCGATTCCTGGGCCTGGGGCCTTTCTGTGTGTGTGGAGTTTGTGTTCTCTCCAGGTCCCTAGAATTTCCCCCACAGTGTATAAACACACACACACACACACCTTAGGTTCACGGGTGACTCAAAACTGAGTGAGAGGTTGTCTATATAACCCTGTACAGAAAAGCAGTATAGCTCATGGATGGATGGATGGACCAGCAGTCTAAGTGACATGCATATACCCACTTGAAGTGCATTAATATTTCAGTAGCTATATCCACTACAACAAACATAGCCACTATATTATATATTAGACGACACCACTGGGATGGATGGACGGATGGATGGACTGTTGTTGTGAAGGGTGAGCTTTTAAGCGACTAGACATAATGTTCACATCATTGTTTAAAGTTTACTTTTTAAATTCTGGTAAACCCACAGTCAGACCGCACACTGTGATCGATGAGGCATTGCTCTGATTGATACGCTGATTCACAGTCTGTGTGACTGTACACTGACAGCTCATCCGTTTTCTCTTCGCCACCACGTTTAGAAATCCTTCTGCATGACACATCTGGACTCGGCGATTTTCCGCTGCACACACAAGAATTGTTTTTATCACATTCACCGCCTCGACACAGAGGGGAGGGGGCCTTCCTTCAACTAAGTCTTCCTGCATTGCGAAGTGAAAGTGAAACTATGCCAGAGGCAGCGCAGAACGGCGGTGCTGTTTGGATTTCACCAAATTACTATAATGGTTCACGTTTCACCACCTGTTGCTTGAAACATCTGTCTGGGACCCACGTGGATCACGGAGATGACACACCTCCACTAATACGCGCCATAATTTCCTGCAGGTGTGAACTTTGACACATTAAATCATGACTGGCAAAGCGCTACTTGTTGACTCTATGTCCAAACCGGAGGTAGGATAGACTCTATAGGCTTGTCACCATCGCTACCAGTTCCTCGCGCACGCACGCACGCACTCACGCGCGCAGTCAGCTTACCGCTCCTTGGTCTCTGGGAAGTGTGAGCTGGACGAAGATCACCGGGAACGACGTCATGAAGTCTGTCATCTGCGCAGCGGCAGTGGTTGCTCTCCTGTCCGGCGGAGAAACAGTCCCAGGTCACATTTTTGCATTTCCTTTATGTTATCACAGCTGCTCTGTCGCATTGGCCTGTGTCTACTGTTACTAATACATGAGTCGAGTGTGTGAGTGGTCCAGATTTCGCCCCACACAGATCGACTATCACACACGCCCTGCCCTCGACTCTTTGAGCTGAAGTTCACTCCTCCTCTGACTCGTCACATTAGAGCGGCTCCCCTGACGCATGCTGGTGTGGAAGACTTTTTTTTAATTGCAGACCGTAAGCCCTCGAGTTATGAGAACCGAACCGGATGCCTCCAGTCACTTGAAAATGTTCAGTGAAAGGATATTTATTCTGATCTACCTGTTTAACAAAAGCGTGTCTCAACAAATGCAGTTGGTTACAAAGACCTGGAGGAAACTGTGGAGTTGTTTCTGCAGTCTTTGTGTTGCACTGAAGCACACTGTTACACTTCATGATCATCATTTTTAATTTCATAATGTGAATGGGGCCAAAATAACAGATCATACAGTGCTGCCAATGGCCCCAAAGGGGCATGTTAGGGGAAGTTAGTGTTGTAGAAGTTAGAGGTTGTAGTGTTGGTATATAGTGATTCCAACAACAGTTGTTTTTGTTGGGTAAATACGCAACTAACACACAATATGAGCTCTGATAACAGCTCCAAAAAGGGTTTTACGTTAAGTTGGCAGCACTGGACACTATGCAATTCTTAGTAGCACTTGCAATGATGCAATTCATTTTACCGTAACAAGTTGTGTAAAGACAAAGAAATCTAGCACTTACAGTGACTAATCACAGCAACACTGTCACTTTCACATTTTGTTGGTTTGTTTGCTGTCATATTGAGCGTTAAGATGTCAGGTTTGGTCTGTCCTTTAAGCTCTCACACAGACACAATTAGAGTTGATGGTTAAAACATTAACTGGTATGTTACAGTTACATTTGATGTTTTATGTTGAACAACACTCAAGAGATCATTAAAGAAAAAAATAGTAAACAGAAACTTAAAAGGCCCTGTGAGCAGGATTTAGTGGCACCTAGCGGTGGGGGAGCAGATTGCGACCGATATTCCTGACACTTCAGTCCCTGAAATCCTACACACCAGCCCATTAACAGAACATGGTTAACCAGAAATTGGGGGAAAAAGCTAACATTGAAGCAGCTGTGTCTGTGAATACAAAAGAAAAAACAGTTGTCTCCTAGAACCCGGTATAGAAGCATCAATATTTGTTGGTACCAACTGGATGTACCTTTGTTGGTACCAACTGGATGTACCTATGGCATTTAGTATCAAGAGCAGTGCAGTACAAACAGTTCAAAGTAGAACAGGACTCAAGACTCGCATATCATTACAGCCTGTCATTTTATTCTTCGACTTCCCGCACAATGGTTTGTGTGGGTTTTTATTGAAGAACATTTCCATACCACAAGGTAAGGTATTGGAAGAAGTATAGAAATTTCAATATTGTATCAACACTGATATCAACACACAGCTAAATTATCAAACTCTGGAGGACTTGTCATTTCATGTGGAGTTCCATCCACTGAGGACCGTGTGGGTCTGTGCTGGCCTGGCAGGCTCTCCAGTCTGTGACTCAGTTCAGGCAGCAGTCCCTTCTAATTTAAGACCAGCCAGAGAATCAGCAGCTGTTCCCTCTTCGCCCTCTTCCTCCTCCTCATCCTCATCGTCTTCCTCCTCCTCCTCCTCTTCATCTTCCTCCTCATACTCATCTTCCTCGTAGTCGTCATCCTCTCCATAGTCGTCCTGTTGATCTCTGCCCCCAGATGCCAGATTCTTCCAGTACGAGTCGTACCCCGACGCCCCATCGTAATAATCGTCATCATCATCACCGCCAGCCTGGCGGCCAAACTTCAATGTACGAGCTGCAGAAGACACAACAAAACGGAAAATTTATTTACTGGTGTAATGATACCAAAGTCAAGGGGCATACATTTTGGTAAATCGTGCTCATGTATTAGATCATTTGTAGTTTCAGTGTATTTCATTTTTAATAAAAGCACATTTTAGGATAGTCCCAGTGTTCCTGTGTATTACCACAGCACTGAGGTCACAAAGTCCCTGAAAAATAAATCCCCATGACTAAAAAAACAAAAAACAAAAAAAGAAAAGGACAGAAGGTTATTTATCCGCATTTACAACCTTTCTAGAATCCTGAAAAAGTTTTCTGACTATATAGATGAAAAAATACACATTGAACCCATTTCAGTGAGTCCCTCCTCCTTGTCCAGGTAGCTGGAAATAACATTTCTCATTGCTGATGCTGATAGTCTTAACTTATGAATGTAACGTAATGGTAAAACACTGCAAAAGATACAAACTGGCAGTAATTTATTGAGTGTTATAATGTGACTTAAACAGAATAATAGAAATAAATACGATTGCAACAAATCACTGATTTAGATGATGTAATTTTACAGAGATCATGTGAAGCTGCCAAGTGGCAACTCACTGTGGAAAACATTTCACCTCTATCAGTTACTTTAACTCTCCTATAGTCTGTACTATATCAGATAACATAAATGTAAAATCCTTTGTGAGGAACTAGAGCATCAGATTCATTATAAGATTTCAACCAAGCTCTTTGAGACAGCACAGGGCTTTTGTCTGACTTAATATCTCCAAATTTGTCTCTAACAGTCGTGTGGCAGCGGATATCTGTGTTATCATGAGGCCAACAGGGTAAATGTATTTTGGCATGTTGTTTAGTTCAGTCTAAAACAAATGTTTACAAAGTCAGCAATGGACCTCAATAAAGCTCAATCAATCGCATAACACTTGACTTTGATTGTAAAGCAAAATGAGGAAAAACAAGACCTATTGTGTTGGATCTTGTTTTTCCTAAAGTATTATTTAAAAACATGAAAACATTTTTAGGAAACTCTTAGGGGGGAAAAAACATTTCTCAACAATGTTCCAGTCTTCACTCTCTGTTTTGTTTTTAATATCATGCTTCATCAGGGAGGTTAAGGAAACTACGACTTCCTGCAAATGTCAGCTTTTTATGCAACAACGCATAAACTTTCATTTTGTCCAAGCATCATGGGAAACTCACTGGACATGCTGAGGTCTTTGGTCTCCTGTGTCTCATGGCCACACTTGGGACATGGTGGAGCTTTGCCCTTCTCCTGTTTGAAGACCTTACTCTTGGCATGGTCGTCACAGTAACAGGCCTGTGAGGATAGAAGTGAACTGAGGTTAAAACTTAAGATTTAAAGCCCATTCATTTGTGTTACGACTTCTGCTTTTCTCTAGTTAATGGGTCCGAACATGGATCCATGGAGCTACCCAACTCATCTGCCAAAGGCAGAAGCGACACCCATGTTGGCTGTTAGTTCTCACCCATCAACACCAGATTTGACTCATTTAATCAACTGGTCTCAGTCTTCACACAGTCAGCTGGTCACAGCTAACTGTGTGAAGACTGTTGAGCAATGATGGCAAGCTTTTCTTAAGCTTCTGTTTGTCTTAAGTTAAAATATAGGAAAGGATTTTTGTACCTGCTCAGGCTTGTTTGCTCAAAGTGAATCATTCATGCATCCATCTAAACAAACATTAAGGTTTTCCTTTCTCCCGCATTGTGTGCTGAGCTCCCTGCCTGTCCCTAATGTTCTATTCAAAACATCCAATGTACTTTCCCAGACATTTTCCACACTGAGCAGTGGCAGGAATCAAATGCAGAGCTTTTTTGTTTTCCACTTTCCATTTTGACTCACTACTTTTATCTTTTGAATTCATCTCTTTTTACTTGTTGCATTGCAAGTTTTGATGTAGAGAATACTGCACTGATTTGTAATTAAATGTGCCATCTTGGAAACGTTAGAGGCTGACTTGTCATTACAGCAGCCCTTATTACACTTTCAGGTCAAGCTGCACTGTGATAGCTTTAACACTTACACCAATAATCTTTAAATGCCAGATGTGGCCGGCTTATTTACAGTTCAGAGACCAGGTAGCAAGTGTCAAGCTTAACACTCCTCTAACCCTGTAAAAGAAAAAAAATATTATCTGGCGGCTATTCCAGCCTCATCTGGGGAGTCCAGTTTTATATATATCACCGTCTCAACATGTTTCCTGTGTACATACCAGAGATACTTCCCCTTACGGTGTAAAACGAAAGCAAATTTAAATGAAGAGGAACCCTCTTTGCACAATTGGTTGGCACATTTGTGTTGAGATGAGCTGATAAACATAAAAAAATACTTCATGCAGCTTGATAAAATGAAAGTTGTAAGTAAAAACTTTTGGTACAGTCAGCTTCCTCCCTTGGGTTTTCCGAAGTAAGGTCTTACACTCAGTGGGCAATTTATTAGGAACCCTTAGATGAGACTAATAGCAGCCCCAAAACAAATCCTCCTTTGATGAAGCTTATTTTCGTTGAAACTGTTTTATACAGGTAGTGAATCATTTTTATGATCTTATTGGAGGCTGTAATTTCCGTATCTATTTTTTTTTCCATTCCATTTTTATAAATGAGGATAGGTCAAATGAACACATTCTTTATAACAAAAGCAACAATAGTCATCATCTGTTTAAAAACTGAACATTGTAACCTTCATGAATGACAATTTATTGCGGACTTGTTTTATCAGGCTTCATTACACTTAAAGCCCTTTAAGGAACTTTCATTTTGTGTTGATTTTGGTGACCCCTGTGGCCAAACCGGTAGGTTTCTCTTTGCAGATCCTGTCCCAGTATCAGCCATGACGAAAATATAGCGATGAAATTGATTTCAGTTTTTACTCACTAGTGTAGCAACAACTCAATGCTAGTTTATAGCCTCTTCAAATATGCCGTCTACTCCGGTCTGAGTGCCTTACATCGTTTCATCATCTGGTGGACTGACCCGTCCACTGCCTCCCAAAGGTAAAGACAACACTATTTAGAAATAGCTTATCTTACCACAGATGGCCTCATTTGCTGTTGTAGGTCACACAGAGACATCAGCAGAAATGAGAGACTTTGGCATATCTAGTTAAAAGTTCCTTGTAGGGGCTTTAAGTGTGCTAAATAAACTGTCAGTTGAGTAGATGTTCTCCTCACCTTACAGCGCAGACATGAGTGTTGTCCAAGTCTATTACAGGAAACACCTAAGATGGAATGAGGCAAAAGGCAAAACAAATAGTAAACAGTTAAGGTTTCTTTCCTGCACCTGTGCCCTCCAGGTATTATCCACTGCAGTATATACACTTTACTTTCTCGTCAGCTGCAAAATGGCAATGCATGTTGATGTGAAAGGGAAATTCAATCACTCACACTTGAATGTTTCTGCCTGAAGCACTTGGCAGCTTGCCTGATGTTCAAACTGATCATCCTCACACAAGAAGTTTTGACAAAAGGAACAACGGAAAATCCTTCCTCCTATTCAGACAGTTAAAAAGAACCAATGTAGACATTTAGTGTGACACTGATACCAGAGGATGAATTTCAGTCGGGTCAGAGGTCCTACCATGATCCCAGACACCACGCTCACACTCGATGCAGTCTGCATCAGTCAGGGGACACACACAGGCGTGAGTGCTCAGACATTTCCGACCGTGACACACCCAAGCTTCACAGAAGTCACATACTGCCCCCTTATGAAGAAATTTAAAAGGTGAAACATTAAGAGTTTGAAACATTGTATTTTCAAAAGCCTCTAAACATTATTGAAATATTAATTAATTGAGCTTGGTTTGTGGGTAAATTTAAATGTTGCACATCATGCTAAATTATAAAAGCAAATGCAGAAGAAAGACATACACTGATTATTGAGTATTGTGCTGCCATTCATAACTGTGTTGTTTTGTATCAGTGTTCTGGTACTACTTGGTCAATGTGTTGCTTCTACATCACTCACAATGTTTGTAATTGCTGCTTTTATTAGACCCTGGAACTTGGTCAGTGCGTGACTTCCACATCATTCACAGTTATTTATATCGCCGCTATTATTAAACCCCTGTATCTACTGTGCTCCAATTGCGCGACACTGCAATACTGTATAAATTACATGCCAAGCATGACAAAAGGTGATTAGAGGTTATTCCTCTCTGAATAAACAACTAATATCACCTTTATGATCAGCACTATGGTGAATATAATTGGTATACATTTTAAAAACTCAAGTGCTGGACTTAAATATTACTTGCACAGTGTCATTCATGTAGTGTTTGCTCATCTGTACAACACTGTAGAACATGTACAAGTATTCAAGATATAAAAATAACCTGCAGCATGAAACACAAACATGACACAATTAAAACTTGATGGATCATATTACAAAAAATAATCAATGAAAGAGTCTTACATTGCTGTAAAAACCCACATGTCCCCATGAGCACTGGGAAATGATAAAGTTGCAAACTTACCACCATGGCCATCCCAGTGCTGTGGACCCCAGGATGTTTGATGACACAGTCTGATGACTTCATGCACTTGGTCTTGCCTGACAACATAAACATTTGAGAGTCATAGTTCTGACAATGATTGAGAGTTATAGAAGAGTGGAAACACACTGAGTCTTGATGGAGACATGAAAGCAAGGCTCCATCCTGCCTTGCATCACAGTGGCTCAAGTTGGTGCTGGTGTTGTGGGGGATATTTTCTTAGCACACACTGGTGCATTATCAATGCTAAAATCATCTCTAACTGGTTTCTTGAACATGACTATGGGTTTACTGGACTCAAACAGCCTCCACAGGTCTCGGTTCAATAGAGCATCTTGGGGATGTGGTGGGACGAGAGTTTTGCGTCATGAATATGCAGCAACCTTGTGATGCTATCATGTCAATGTGGTCTAAAACTTCTGGGGAACGTTCCCAGCACCAAGGCAGCGTCTTAGGGAAAAGGGTCCAGTGAGTGTATGACTACATGAATACAACCTGTTTGTAAGAGTTTTCAGGAGGAAATGAATGAATATGGGGCTGAGTGCCACTCATGTCAGAAAGGATCAGACTGATTACTGGATCACTGTTAAGGATTCAGAATAATAGTGAGAGAAAACATCTGTTAACACACATAGATAAATCAGCCTACTCACCACACTGAGCGCAGACAGGCAGCTTCTGCACTGAGTTACAGAAGTAGCAGAAGGCTCTGTTCTTCTGTTTTCTACCATGAGGCATCACAAAGAAAACATATGTGTTAACTGTGTTATCAGTGACACTGAATCTACTTGAAACTGTATCTGAAAAGGTGTTGCATAGTGATACAGTTACTAACCTCTGGCATTTGTCACACTCCTGCAAAACAGATACAGTGTAGTTAAAATAGGAAGCAACAAACGACTTTGGCACTGACGGGTACTGTGTGTTATCGTCTCACCATGTTGGAGTTGCAGGGATGTTTGGCCACATCCACATGTTCCCGGTTGGCTCGGATCTGTTTCTCTCGCTCTTTACGACTCTCGGCCTTTTTCCGTGCACCGGTTTTCTTCTTTGGCATCTCTGGACAGGTGTTTACCGATGATCTGACCGCAGGTTTCACGTCACGCTACCTGCAAAGACAAGTATAGACCTGATGGTGGAGAGTCAACAAGCTAATCTGCGAGCTAGTCGGCTAACAGGATAGCTCCGATTACTGTCAGCAAAGGGTCAACACAGAGGGCAGCTGGGGGAGTAGGTGGCAAACAAGTGTGGTGCGTTTTAGGGTTTTCATGACGAAGTTTTGTAACATTTAGAGTCATGACAGTTAGCTGTGTAGCTATTAAACACGCAGTCGCATGGCGATTAAATGAAACCGGAACTGTCTCTATGTAACATTCAGGCTGTTCAGCGAATACACTAGTGCTCTTGAATGTTACACCACAACTGTCACGACAAAATGTACGAGTCTTATATGAGATTTTTTTTTTTTTTTACCGAAAGGATCAGCTCAGCTGAGCAACGATGTAGCGGTCCGGTCCTGAAATCTGACCGACTAGAAACACAGACGGCTCAATGGTTCTGTGCCCACCCAGGAAACTCAACCTTACTTCAACCGGACTATATCGGAAGATAAAGAGAAAACGGCTGTGGATATAGCACAGACTTGTGTTCAGTCAAGCTCATGTAGGGTTTACAATTCTGTTTTATATTCTTCTTGTAAAAAAAATGTCTTCCATTGTTTTGTATGTCAATTCGGTTTTTCTTTACATATAAAACCAGTAGATGACACTTGCTCTATATTGTGATGGTGTCTTGTAATCCCATTTGGGATGGGCCAGATGACATGACACTTGACAACTAACTATATGGCCAGCTACATTCACTGGGCACACCTGTCAAACCAAACATATTCTTTAGATAACACTTCTCTGCTGATGATTTTTTTTTCCCCCACTATAAGACATTGTGGAAATTCTCTAACTCTATAATCCATGCTTTATAAAGATAAACCTGAGAATTGTTTCTATTTTAGTTTTTAGTTAAGTGTTTTAAGCGCAGATTGAGTTCTGCAGCTGTTTGACTGATTGGTTTTTATTACATTTCATGAAATGTTGTAATGATATACAGTTTGTCAAAGCTGATACAAAGCAAACAGCTATAGCACAGACAGTGAGAATGAGGACATGCAGGAAATGCAGACACAGATGGAATCACAAAACAATGTATTTATTCTTAATGCAAAGACATTAAGACAATAAAGGCACTGATGAATTGGCAAATGTAATCACGTTTTGTTATTGTTGTTATTTATGCATTTATTACGAATGAGTTATTTATTATTCATTCATTCATCCATCAATTTATTTACTTATCCATTTTTAATGTACCAATAATTATAGCAACTTAAACATTAATGAAACTTCAGGCTATTTTAGAAAATGAAATAACAAATAGTTAATCAGTTCCCTCTTTGCTCTTTAGGCTTATAACATTTATCCCGGGCTATAACTCATTTTAATAGTGTTTGCATATCTGTGCCAGTGGTTTTCCTGCTGACAGTTTTAGTTTGTCCACATGCCACAGGGCGACGGTGGCACCTAGTCCACGCCTAGGTCACGTGCTAAGGAGCGGGGAGCCAATCCTAATGGAGGACGGGAAACAGCTGACTGTGAACAACAACACACGGCGTCGTCTTTTCCTGCAGGTGGTGGTGTGTAGCGGTTCTCTCGTGCACGTAGTTCACGAGCTCTTTGGGGCTCCTCGTCCATGAGCGCTGGTGTTTGGCCCTGGCTTTTCCTCCCAAAAGATTAATGCATTTGAAACTTGTGGCTCCTTTTAAAAGAGGTGCTGCGAG
Organism: Caranx ignobilis; assembly: GCA_021432705.1. Classification (NCBI taxonomy): domain Eukaryota; kingdom Metazoa; phylum Chordata; class Actinopteri; order Carangiformes; family Carangidae; genus Caranx; species Caranx ignobilis. The sequence goes on from MU269982.1 coordinate 7,848,894, forward strand.
CTTCCCCAGTGAGGAGGAGGACGCCCGGAGCTCATCATCTATCCCCAGCCCGCCGCGCAATGGCACCGTCCCTCATCCGAGCTTGCCGCAGTCTGGCTCTCTCGACGTGGCTGCTGTCGTTCTGCTTCGTCCACCTGCTGTGCCTGGACTTCACGGTTGCAGAGAAGGAGGAGTGGTACACCGCCTTTGTCAACATCACCTACCTGGACCCCGTCACTTCGGAGGTCAAGACTGAGAAAACCGAGTGCGGTCGGTACGGGGAGCACTCACCCAAGAAGGAAGCCAGAGGTCTGGTGTTGGTGCCGACCCTCCTGCAGGACAGACAGGCGTGCGACCCTCACGTCAAGTTCCCCCCTGTCTCCCACAACATCGCCTGGGTGGCGTTGGTGGCTGCGGGAAACTGTACATACAGAGAGAAAATCCGTAACGTTGCAAACCTCAACGCCTCTGCAGTTGTCATATACAACGTGGGCTCCAGCAGTGCCAACGACACCATAACAATGCCCCATCCAGGTAAGACGCGACCTGTCAACCTTCAGGTGACGCCTTATCCCTATTATTACAGTTAGGTATTCTTGTCTATTGTCGATCTCAAGATCGTTCACCTGCTGAGTTCATTCCTGCAAATAGAGCTTTCACCCCACTACAGATGAGCAGCCATGTGTCACAGAGGCCTGAGAGCACTGATGTTATCAGTCAGTGGCTTCTTGAGTGTTAACCACCTTTCACTCTTCCTACTGCACCTGTGTAATCAGTTCAACAGTTTATTGTCAGTTTGTTGTCAAAGTAGAGAACAAAGTCTCTCCCCAAGCAGACATAAACTGCTGACTTCCACAGGATAGACTCACATATAGTAAAGTTGCTTGTCTGGTTGCAGGTCTTGTTGCAGCTGTGTTATAATGTACTATGTCAAGGCCTGGGTAAAGCTTTTTAAAGTCCTTGTACACATTAAAAGTCAGTGACATGAAATGTCAAATGTTGTGCCAACACAAGGAGCCCTGTGAGCATAGCATAGTTTGACTTGGCGAAAGATCAGATCAGGTTCAGATCAGATTAAAAAATGGAAAACAAGATTACAAATCTGTAGTGACAATCTCTAGCACATGCACATACACATCCAACAGCTATTGGCACAAAGTCAATGGTTGGCAAGACGGTCAATGGTTGGTGCCGCAAACACAATGAAGCTCATCATCCAGCCCTATAGTAGCTATATACATACATGGATCCATTAGAAAATGGATCATTGTGTATACACCATGTATATGTATTTTCTAATTTTTGTTTAAAACTAAACATCATCACTCAACAAACATCTTCCCTGTGAAATAAGCAGTATGCACACATAAAGCCCTCACAAAAATGCCGGCAGCTATGCATGCACACTGTCAGTCTTCCCAGTCATTGGAATATGCCACATGTTCTGCGACTCTTAATGCCTGTCCTGATTTATTACGTTGATTAAGTAATAAATTATTTTGAGGTGTTTACAGTCACCGAAGAAGGTGAGGACAGATAACTTTAATGATTAAAGAGCATGAGCATCATAATTTGATATTAAAAGCTAATGTCTATTTGAGTATAATGATGACAGATGCTGTCTGTAATCATAATAGGCAGGGAAATGTTTGACACCATGCGCCAAGAAGCCCAGACAGCATAGTCTGAGTGAAACTGAAAGTGTGCACACAAGTTTTCATCAACAAAAACAACTCTGATGTCAGAGCTGAAATGAGCAGATAACTACTGTTTAAACAACACACACCACGAACCTTTGGACGTAATCCATGCAAAATGCCCTGTCAACACAGTCGTGGCGACTGTGTTCAACTTCAGGTTCTTCCAAGGAAAGTCACTTGGCTTGTTTGCAGGAGGCAGAGCAGGCTGATGCATGGATAATCAGACAAACACCTGACTGTTGACTGACAACAGGCAGAGTAATTTGCTTGGTACCTGTTTGTGTCTCTAGGCAATTGAATCAAGTCAACTGAACTTAGTTTTTGTCTCGAGGACGTTTCGCCCCTTATCCAAGTGGCTTTGTCGGTGTGTGTAGACTAGACTGGCTAGTCTGAAAAAGACTAGCATTCAGAGCCATAGTCTGAAAAGATCATGTTTTGATGTGCTTTATAAATTGTACATAGTATTAATCAGAGGCAATGACAGAAATTGCATAAGCCACAGTGGAGATTCCTCATTAAAATGAATTGCCGTGGAGGGATGTTCAGTGTACACATCTGTGGCTCCGCAGCAAGATGCTGAGGATGTTTATGTGATCATGTGGCGCCTTATAGATCTTTATGGGGATTTTTTTTTCTATTTGATTATTGAGCCCGGAGCTCAGATAGGCTAATCTTTATTTGTTGTTGCTGTTCACATGCTCTTCATCAACACAGGTGCTCAGTCACACAGCGGTCTGAATGCCTGTTCTGCTGTGTAAGGTGTTCTGCCTTTTCTTATTACTAACACCTTGCATGGCAGCTCTGCCACAGTCACTTTGTGTGTGCGTGCATGTGTGTAGATGAAAGGGAAATTGTAAAGTGCTTTATCTGTTAAAGTAGAAAATTGCTATGTACGTGCAGTTGATTTACCATTTAATATGTGCTTTTTCTCTCATAACATACAGTTCCTTTGTTTCCTACTGCAGCAGCTCTCAGCTGGGCCCTCTTTTCCACTTGACTTGGTATTTCCATTGGAAATGTGCTCTCAGTCTGTTGCTAGTTTTCATAAAGGTGTGGCTGACCTCACCAACACACCTGTGCCAGACAACAGCACAATGCACAAAGTCTATTTGACAAAAGGACCTGATGTTCACACAAACAGTGTGTAACACCTGGAGGCATAATAGTGGAGTGAGTGCAAGTCGGTTTTAACCAGAGTTCTTTTGTACATATGTACAAAATGAAAAGGACACTTTTTTTTACGGAGAGCCTCTAAACTGACAAAGTATAAACTAATATTTCTGAAATATAGTCTTTTCATAGCTCTAATGTGAAATAATAACCTGGTAATGTAGAAAAGTTGTTGGACTAAAGTCAAGAACACATTGACGGGCTGGAGGCCACATGTCCTGGTAGCATCACGTGGTGGCATCTAGTCGACCAAGTGAAACATTTAGCAGCATAAGAGATATTTTATCAGCAGTGGGTGAAGATGGAGATAAAAACTGATCCTGAATCAGAGTGAGCATTGGACTTACATACATCAGGTTGTCTCAAACCTGACTTCAGGCCAATGCTAATGTGGCTCTGTGTCAGCTGGATGTTTAAATCAGTAACTGCTTGCTAACTTTTTGGCACAACTAAGTCAAGTGGTAGGACAGTGTGTCACTGTTGTGTTCACTGCAGGCGTCTTCAATGTGGCTAAAAAAAACGACTTCATGCATGAGTTGATGCAAGTGTAGGTGCAGCCTGCCATTACTACTACTTTTATATTTTCTTAAGCAACAATAATCCTCCTCCATTCTTCTGCTCCCTAGGTAGCAAACAAAGGCCTGAGAGCATGTTTACCTGCAGCTAATGATCAAAGACTCCAAACTTTCCCAGATTCAAGCCATGACATAAATATAAACTGACACACCTAAAGAAACAAAGAAGGCGGACATAAGAGGTGTGATGACAAATCTGACAAACAGGAGGCAGCTAACAGACAGTGCAGTGACAAAGGGAACAGGTCTTCATTGATTGAATGTGAGGCTGCCAAAAAATGAGAGGAGTCCAGACAGAGGCAACACAGCTGGGCTCTAAAACCTAAAGTTGCCACAGCCAGAAACCTCTCATGGCCTGTCTTAATTTAATCCTTCCTTCCCCAGGTTTATATTTTCATAAATCCAGCTCAGATGATTTGAGGTTTCAGTTTTGAACGTGTGGGTTTATACCGAATCACCCTGTTGGTCTTAATGAAACTTTAAACAGCAAAACCTTCGTCCTGTCAAAACTCCAGTGACCCTGATTAAACTTAAATGTTGGATTAGATTCAGTCGCCTAGACAGAGTCAAAAGAATAGCTCAACATAAGCTATTTATAGATTCCACTCTCATGTCAGTTCAGCAGCCTGGTAGCTTAGCTTAGCATAAGGTAACTGCAACTACAAGTATATTTACTTCCTGACATAAGAGTGGTATCAACCTTCTTATCTAAGTCTGAACAGGAAAGCGAATGAACATGTTTCTCAGGCTCTTTATCCTTAGCACCTGCATGGTTAAACCACAGTGCAGCCTGTTTTGTGTTACTGTCATGTACAGTTGTTAATAATGTGGTTACCAGTTAATTTGGTGATAAGCTGTGCCACTGAGACTGAGCGTGCTGGTGTCTCACATTTTGGCCTGGTGGGTCTTAGACCATGGATATCTTCACAAGATCAGCCTCAGTCACAGACACTGCCCTCCTGTTTTAGAAGCAGCTATTTTTGTCCACTGTGACGCGTCACAGTGAGCAGAGGGAGATAAGGAGTCGAGGCTTAGGGAAATCTTACATACCTCATAGTGCCTTTCCTTATTTCTGTTGGCTGTGGACACACATGGGCAAGTCTACCGAGTCTGGATGCAACAGTCTTACTCTTGAACTTGTTTGCCTTTTAGTGGGGTTTTGTCTTGTGTTTGCAAAGGCAGTTGTTGTATCACAGCGCTGTGGCCTTCACACCATATGGTCTCACTTAATGAAACCATAAATTGTGCAGGTCACAGGGCCTGTTACAAACATGGAAACATAGGTTTACATTGTTTGTGTTTGTGTTGGCAGGAACTCCTGGCAATTAACTTGTTTTTCCGAATCAGATGGCTCATACATTTCTGTATCCACATGCCATTTAATGTGTGTATATTTATTTATTTATGTATTTATTTTTATTTTTTGCACTCCTGCCAAAACTGGAATGAAGATATGTGACAGCCCGTGGCCAGAGGGTCTAAATAGATGTTGTGTTCAGCGGTGGACTATCATCTGTTTGCTGTCCAAACACAAGCTTTTGTTTTCTCTCTGTTTGTAGCAGTGTTTGTCTTTAGGCTTTTACATATATATACTCATTTTGAAGGAGATGTACTACATGAATAAATGATTGTGTTTGCAGAGGAGATACTGCCAACTGGATTACTGTTTGTGTGTGTGTTTGCATAGGGATTCGGTTGTTTTTGCAGAGGAGAGTACACTTGGGCTGCTCTTGCTTGCTCTTGCCGCAAAAATATTTTTGTTTTAAAGAAATCAACATTTTGATCTTGGATTCCCTTTCAGATGTTAAATTCTTGAATTTTTTTTTTAGCCCAAAAACCTTGCTGTGTGTGCATATTCATGAAAAGGAAACCATTTAGGTGATACCATTTTGGTCTTACTGGACTTCGGTCGCATAAAATATAGCAGCTGAGCAGATTTTACAACATGCCAGTTACATAAAGGGATTTATGAGCTTGACAGCAATAGTGCATTGTAAGTACGCTCTGAAAATGTACGATATATGTTAGAATCGAAGCCTCTATCCCCTCTGGAAAACACCATCTTTTTCAGGGGCCAACTCTGACAGAAACACCCAAGTCTTTGGTGTTAAAATAGCTCTGTGCAGTGCAGGAGGACTCGTCACAGCACTGTGTGTCTGACAGGCTGCACAGGAGCTTCTGCTGGTGATGGCAGGTTCAATAAAGCCACCTTTTATTTACCCTGACTCCAAGCAGCCGCAACCATAAACAGGCGGCAGATATGATGTAACAGTTCTCTGGCTGTTGTTGATGCACTTCTGGGAATAATCAGCTATCACTTGTACAGATGCGAAAGTACAGCCCCTTATTTCCTTGTTGCATCTGTTGACATGTTTAGGTGTCATTCTCTTATCACAGGCAAGGTGAAATAAACATCATAAAGTAGAATCTGGCTGACACTGGATTTAAAACACTGATACCAGTGTCAGTATTTGACAGGTTTAACTTTCTTAAGTGAACTGTGGTGAATGTATCTTGTGTTACTGATAGTGTTTGTATTAAAGGCTGGATGTGTGTTTTAGCCCTTAGACTCAGAGCTTATCTGTCATATTTGGACACTAGCCTGAAGAGAGGCCGTAGCTGAGAGGCTGAAAATAAGCATTGCCTCAGCTAATGCTAACACTAGGAGCTCCTGATGTTGGTTTCATGCCTTCATGATGATGATGTTTTTTAAGTGTCCGTCCTGAAGTACTCATGGACATGAAATAGAATCAGACTACCCCTAAATGCAATTCTATACAAATTTTGTACAAATGTCCACTTGGACTCAAAGAGGAACCAATTAGACCCTGGTGGCCAAGGGTCAAAGGTCAAGGTCAAGGTGACCTCACAAAAGGAGATTTTGGCCTTGTGATTGTGATATCTCTATGACATCTTGAGGAAATTTCTTCAGATTTGGTGAAAAATTCCATTTGAACTCAACGATGAATTTATTAGATGTTGTTGGCCAAATGTCACAGTGTGACCTCACAAAACAGCCATTACATAAGACTTCACAAGGCCATAAAACAGTTATTATTTCATGAGGCTTGATTAACCGGAATGCAAGGCCATAACTCATTTCCACTATGCAATCACATACTACAAATCACAAACATCTCTCAGCTGTAGAGGTTTGGTGACATGCAAGCATGTGCTTATCGTGTTCATCAAGCAAAGCAACAGATGGTTGCTGGCAATGGCACTGAGAGTGAGGCTTTAGTTGTGTCTTACCTAATCTCCCAGCAACCTGTCCAGGTTTCCCCCACTGTCTGAACTCACACCTGAGATTTCACACCCACTGTGCTTTAATTGCAGTTATTTATATACCAGGATATTTAACCTCATAAATGTTCCAGAGTTTAAAAACCTCATTTGCATATTCCTGTAAGTATAAAGCAGGGCTGTATTAAATTATGCTATTTTTGGCAGTAGTAAAGACATGAATGAGAAAAGATAATTGGCTTTTGGTTCCTTTTGGTGCCAGTTTGTAAGAAGACATATTATAATTGCAATATATCATATGATATATTCTAAGATTATTTTCAGGTGGATTAGAGAAACAAAGTTATTTATTAAAAGTTGTCATAAAATAAGAAAATGTGTTGTATCAAGTCCATGGTGATGTTTTTCAATGTCTTGTTTTAATTTTCAACTAAAAATCCCAAATCCAAAGATATTGAATTTAATCAAAATCCTCATAACGACAATAGGACTAAGACAGTTTATCATTAAGACAGCTGCAGATAAGTAGAATACAATACAAACTTGCATTCATTTATCTTTTTCTAAATTACTCACTCAGCTCTTAATGCTTCATGTGTGTGTGTGTGCAGGCACAGGTGATGTTGTGGCCATCATGATCCCAGAGCCTAAAGGTCGTGAGATTGTGGCCTTGCTGGAGCAGCACATTGTGGTGATGTTACACATCACTATAGGAACCCGCAACCTGCAGAAGTATGTGAGCAGAACATCGGTCGTGTTTGTCTCCATCTCCTTCATCGTGCTCATGATCATCTCCCTCGCTTGGCTCGTCTTCTACTACATCCAGAGGTTCCGCTACGCAAATGCACGAGATCGTAACCAGGTACCAGACTGTGTCCTTTGTTAAATCAAAGTACAACTCTATGAGGTGGCGTATACCATTCAAAAATGGGCACTCATAGTGCAGTGGTGCTTTGGTCTCATCCTTAGCATCACTGGTCTGCACTTTACCATCTGGTGTGGGACCTGCAAGGCTTTAAGGAAAAGCCAGAATTAGCCCGACAGCTGGCCGAACACAGACGTGACAAACCAGTGAACCATCACCCAGATCAGCTCTCTGGCCTTTTGAGCTGACAGCGCAAATACTTGCTTTTACCACCTCTTTATTATGAATTGCCACCTCTGACGTTCTTGTGACGCCTGTAATGACAGTACATCACCATGGCTGTTGTGATAGGTGCCGAGGCCATGGCAACCAATGTTTGCTTTTTCACTTTAAATTATATTGATTTATGTTGTACAAAGAATTCAGCCATACTGAACAAATCTGTTTTCAATTTATTTCCAAAGCAGCCTCGTAAGGCAAAACAAACTTTGATCATTCAAGTCACGTCACGATATCTAACGACTATAAGATTCCACTCGCCTGTCAGTTCTGTGAATCTCTCGCCATCTGCCAACCGTTCTGTTCCATTAATATTTCCATATTTTCCCCTCAGTTTTTATTACCCTTACTTAGTTTTATGCAAATGACCTGGAAAATATGGTGAAATGATCACATCCATGTCAAAGTGCTGAAAATACTCCTGAAACACATTGCACAAATGCCCCCTGGATTCCCCAAATGAATTCGGCTGGTTGCTCTTTCCTCTGGAAACTTACAGGCACAGGGGTTGCACCACCGTAGATCCTCTGTTAGGTTCAAGGAAACCTTTTGTGTTTCTCCACAAAACATTTTAAGGCACATTTTGTCTGGTAAATTGTGCGTGGTTTCATTCAGAAAATACAATAATAATGCAGGTATCAACAATACTATTATTATTCTAATATTTTCATTTCACTCAAGTCCCATCTTATTTGGAACAAGTCAGTGCACAGCTGCTGTCTTGAGATCAGTTTGACTGATTTCTATTATTGTGGTTCCCAGAATTTTGTAACTTTGTTCAAGCTGGTGTTAACAACACTGTAAATCTCAGCCCTTTAATTAACGTAAACTTTAGAAGCTTCTCAGCTGACCTAGACGTTAATCAGCAGACTTTATTTCATATCAAGGGACTAATAAAATACCCTTACATATCTGAGCCACTATTAAAAACTTGATTTTGTCAGTAACAAAGTGATATTTTTTTTATGTCTTATAGAGACGTCTTGGAGATGCTGCCAAAAAAGCCATCAGCAAGCTTCAAGTGCGCACCATAAAGAAAGGGGACAAGGTAAGTGACATTGCTCAGCATGTTTTAAAAGTGTTTATCCACATGGAGAGCTGTGGTTATAAGTGACATATTCGACACTTCATTGTTCTGTCATTGGTATGTGTTTTAGGAGACCGAGTCTGATTTTGACAACTGTGCAGTCTGTATTGAAGGTTATAAGCCCAATGATGTCGTAAGGATATTACCATGCAGGTAAGGTTTGTTAAGGTTTGAGTTAAATATGAGCCATCTCCATCTGTCTGTTTTATTTTCATTACTTTAGGCCATTAAAGAAGATCTTGCACCATAACTGCTGGTATCTATTCTCTATATCCTGTATGAGACACATTTTACTGTGGAATGTATTTTAATTAATCATTTGTGGACTGCCATTTTATTTTGTTAGGCATGTCTTCCATAAACACTGTGTAGACCCATGGCTACAAGACCACCGCACATGCCCCATGTGTAAAATGAACATCCTCAAAGCCTTAGGAGTTCCAGTAAGTTCCTTTAAACTTGTTTGGGTCTCTCACTGCTCTCATTTCTGATATTAAAACTAATCTAAGTGCAAAACATGAAAGTGATGAAAACATATCATTATGCATGAGAGCATCGCTAAAGATATCTCTCTGGCCTGTTCCAGCTCAACCCCGACTGCTCAGATGAGATTCAGCCTGACTATGAGATGTCTGTCAGTGGTCCGCCCACCAACCCCATCAGTGGGGCAAGTGAAATCACGGTTAACGAGAGCTCGGTGGTGCTGGATCCAGCAGGGAGAGTGGTGGGTCTGCAACTCCATCCTGATGCAGAGATGGTGCAGCAAGCAGGAGAGAGTCACATCATAGCCAGCAGTAAGTACAATGGAAGAGCAGTTTAGAAGAAGTTTAAGGCACATTACATGACTGCTTACAAATAAGTAGTTGGAGCTCCTGGTCATGTTCGAGGTGTCTGGGCTGTTGGCACTTCCACCAAAAACAGATGGTTTCAAGGCTCAAAGAGGAAAAATTATCCAACATTTCACCAAAAAATACAGAAATATTTACTCATAATACTTGATCGTCATTGTGATGTTGGTACTTTTACTTAAGTGAAGGATCTGAATACTTCCACCACTGAGGAGGGATCATAAACCGGACACTGGATGTTAATTTACACAAACATCATCATCATCATCAGTCAGGAATCAGGAAGAGCATGCCAGTGCTGTTATTTACTGCTTTCTCCTCTGAGGCCTGAACCAGGCCAGCAGCCACCTGGTCAGTGTTCCCCATTTCAGATCCTCTTGGGTGATCCAAGAGGAACAGAACAGAGCTCCCTTTCCAGAAAGGCACAACCTAACCCACATACACTCAAATACACTGTGTGCTGTAGTTATACATTCTAGCACCTTGTGTAAATGCCTAACGGCTATTCTGCTAACTGATGATTGTTCAAACATCTGCTAGCAATCACCACTTATTAGCGTGTGTTCATGTGGGTCAGTGCATGTATATGGGTGTGTCTGTGTGTGCTTGACTACATTTCCCCAGAGTGCTTAGTTTCTGTGTTTCTGATTACTACATGATTGTTTAAACTATATCTGTACGGTTTAATGTTCAGTGTTGATAGAGGTGTTGATACAAGCAGTGTGGATCTGTAGATTGTTGTTGTTGAACTCTGTGGCATAATACAAATCGGTCTTTACATTACATTATTTTTCTAAGCTTGGTGATAAAAATGGAGTGGATATAAAGACATAGAGCCTTCTGGGAATATTAGGTTTTAGCTATAACATCATGTGAACATTATGCTGCGTTTTGTAAGTTGGCTTTAGTCAGAGGAAAAATATAAATCTACTTTTTTATATATTAATATTGAAAATGGAAAAGAATAAACACATGTACTTTCCAATTTCCCTTAAATGGACTTGCACCCAAGGCCTTTAGAAGCTGTTAGAGCAGAGAGCTGTGTTTACGTTTATGGGCGTGACGAGCAGTAGATGAGCTCACCACATGTTGGTGTTCTCCTCAAGACTAATAAGAGTGTAAATTAGATGTGATTCGTGGTTTTGTTGTACACTAATGAGCTGACAGAGACAATGTCACTGATGGACAGTAAGCATGAGCTGATCTGTCAGGCAGCGGTGGAGAGCAGACTGTGACTGAACGACTTTCCCCTGAATAATGAGAGCTGCAGTTAATGACACTGCATCCATCTATCTATCTATCTATGTATCTATCTATCTATAAAGTAGTTCTACAGTTGAAAAACTGTAGTTAAAAAAGAAAAGGCTGTTTGATGGCAAGAGCTTATCCAAATCTTTTGCTGTCATTCCACTGACTTATAGATAACCACTTCATACAACATCATGGAAAATAAGCAAAACTACCACTTCAAGTCAGTTTGTTCTTTTGGCTTTCCCAGACTGAGCTGAGCTGCAACAGAGGGGTAGTAACACAGTGTGACAGTGTGTGCTGCAGTCACAGACAGGAGGAGGGATTGCAACTACTGTCAACTTTTTTTAATGTGCAAATAGGCATGTGAGTATTAAATCAACACAATTAAATCAACATGCGAACCTATCCTTTCAGTGACCATGGCACTGAGAGATAACTTTCTTCACCAGACTTCACTGTCCCTGTCTGGAGGTATTGCTGTGACTGTGTCCCAAACTGACCTGTCCGATAATGAACTGCCCCCCCCCCCTCTTCCCCCAGGTGAGCACCAGCCTCCTCTCAGCAGTGACTCAGACACCTCTATCATCACAGGCATGGAGGTAGGAATGTCTGAAATAAACCTGTCCACAGAGCAGGAAGGTGACGGTGCCAAATCCTGAGCCAACCAGAGCTGAGGACGGAAATATGGAAAGGAGGATGAGAGCAGGACAGAGTGTTTGGAGATTCCCAGAGATTCACCCCGCCTTTGTCTCCCGGAGGAAGTGACCTCACAGAAGATGGGCAAATGAGCAATACGGCCCATAGCAGCACAAAACACCATGTTCTGTCCAGACTACCTGAAAAAACAGACCTGTCCCCATGTCTGTTGACATGTCACTTGCTCATTTTCTTGCAGTCACTCTTCACCATTTTGTTGGTGGATACAGCTCTCGTATTATGGTCGCCGGGTCCCTTTCACATTCTTGGCATCTGAAACACACGTACAGTACCTGAGATGTTGGTGGCCTTCACAGCACTGAGAAGAATGAATAATGTCTCTCCTCATTCTGGCCACCTAAACCTGCCGCTGGACACAATATGAGCACAGGAGCATTGGGGCACCTTCAACACCCGATTTCAGCTTTAATTGTATAGAAATATGTGTAGTTTGTTGGATTTCTTGGTATGAGATCACTGCCAATGTATGACAGATGTGACAGTATAGAGCTTATGTCAGCAAATTCTTAGAAGTCCCCAACAGTTGGTGTGAAATCCCACCAGCAATTTTTCAGCTTTAGGGTATGGTAACATATTATTATTCCCTGAACACTTCAAGTATAGGTCATTAAGTTCATGTAGCCCCTTGGCACTAAAGAGTCGTAGCATGTATGTACACATTATGCTGTAATTTCTAAATCTAACTGTTACAATTGTGTGGAGATCTTAATTTTTTTGAATGACTATTTTACCAATTGAATATTCCTGTTGTTGAGAGGAAATAACCAAACACTCAGCAGATACTTCTCTCCTCACACTTGACAATCATAGCTTGCCACAAGCAGTTTGAAGTGATGTCACCCACTGCCCGACTGAGACTGCTGCTGATCTACAATCTCTGACACCACACATGACGTTGGCCTCTGCTGTCTGTCAGGAAGGGAGTGTAGGTGTTCACACAGCTGGCTATAGCTTCTGTCACTACCAAATCCAGGCATTGTGTACATACTGTAAACAGACATCCTCCTCTTGTCAAGCCAGCCAATATAAATGTGTGAGCAAGTCTCTGTGTGCCAAGTTTATCAGTAATATTTTAAACATTGTTCACATATCCTTGTTCCCACAGCCACCGCCGGTCAACAGATGCCACTAAATCAGTCTGTGACATGAAACTGAGGAAATGACATTAGGATACATAATTAGATAGGAGAAAAAGGGTGGGGGGGTGTTTCTATTTGAAATGGTCAGGGTTTTCATCTGAGGGATTTGGTGCTTCAAGAATGGGATATTTTTTTAATCTCACAAAAAGCTCACAGCATGAGAAGAGTTTGACAGTTTTCTATGTCTATAACAAACTGGCAAAGTTTGTAAAAATGACAACACAACATCCACACACTCGTGTTTTCAGGATCTTGACAAAGATCCACATCCACACTGAAATGTGAACTAGAGCGGGACAGACCGTCTGGTTCTTCTGTGGGGCCTCAGCTGGAAAAACATCTGTTCTCTGTTAACAAGATATAAAGTCAAGGCTAAAGATGACACTTTGTTTGATTGGCTCTTATAACATTTAAAATGCTGAGAAAATTAAAAACAGCAGAAGTTTTGCCTCTTGAACTAACCTCTTCATTGCCTCTGACTCCCCACAGATTCCTTTTAGGTCACACAAAGCTCAATTTTGTGTGAGAAAACTGTGTGTGGATGGAGAGACCGAGGAGCATTTTTGAAATTTAGCTCTCTCTGTATAAAAGATCTCTGTTACTGTAGTTCAGCTCAAGTCAGTTCAACAGCTTTTAGTGTGTACTGTGTTCACACTACTGGACCTGGTGTCTATGTTGAAATACAGACCAAAAACACTTTTTGGTTTTGGGTGTGGTGATGAACCATGTTATCATCGATTGCGCAGAAGAACTGGAGGGCCTTCTCACAGCTAGAAAAAACATCAATGGGGGGGAAACAAGTTCAGAAAGCTTTAGGGAAACCAAAAAATTAGGACTAGATCTGTGGAGACATGTTACCCTCTCTTTGTTGAGTTGGGGTTTATTTTGTAGTCATTGTATGATGGCTGTCAGAATAAGAATTGCACCAGTTCCTGTTGTTATAAAAAAATGATCAAGTATGTTCATATATTTTTGTTTACTCCAAACTGTATATTACATTGATAACATGGAGAGCATATGGTGTACAGTTAGTGTGTAATATGGAAATGGGACACAGCTACAGACTCCCAAGAGATAACTCTTTTTTTCTCGTAGTTTTGTCCTGTAACACAATCAGCAGGATCTAACTACTGATGTGGACCCATTTCAATTTCTTGTAGACTTGCACATTACGAAACACAGACCCACTGACTGGATGTTGTTAGAGCCTGTGGAATGTAACTGGTGGTTTTCTCCTCCAGTCAATCTTTCCATTATGTCCTGGAGGGGACTGTGTTGTGTAACACACACACCACACAGTCCCTCTGTTTGAGTCAATCATTGAAGGATCGTTGGATTTTATGATCAAATGTTTCTGTTTTTAACAAAAGCTTCGGGAACATTGTGATTCTGTTTTCTGACTGACTGTATGTTCCCAGATACACACAGACACTACACTCTTTATGTTGTTAGTCTCAAGGTAAAGCTTAGAATATTTTTTTTTTTTGTTCTGACAACAGTGTCATTTTCTGGGGGGGGGGGGGGCTTTAGATTACCTCACTTGATATTCAGTCACTTAGCACATACTGACCAGTTCAACATGTAACATGTGTGGTAGCATTATGGAAGAATTGATGAATGTACATTTTTGTATAATTACTAAACAATGCAGTGGTCCTGTAATCATTTGTTTGTGAAAAAGCCTGGTTTATGTCAAGCCGTACATCTTTTTTTAATGGATATGAAGGGTCATCATACAGGAAAAAGTGAGATTCTTACCAGCTCAGTGCAGATGTAGATGCTTAAGTCTCAGCCAGCACAATCTGGACCTTTTTAAGCCTCTGCATGTTACATCAGCTCACATGATAATGACATAACACAATACATAACATAACCTACAAGCACCCAGCTACATCAGTACCTACAGCTGTCCTCGTTGTTTCTCTTTTGCTTATTCTCCTCCTCTCCAGCTTCAGATTCATCTGTCTTTCTTCTGTTACCTTGACTTCCCCTCACATTTTCATACACATTACAAACACTTTCTCCATCTGACCGTTTGGTTGGTTGGCCAAGCAACAAGGTAAAGCAAAGCACACTTGTTTTCAGTGCCAGATTGCTCAGTTCTGGCTGTACTGCCTAATTAAACCAGTTTGTCTGAAGGTGGATTTTTTTTTTTGTACAGACCAACCTCAAAAACAATGTGATTGAGCTACATAGCCTTCTCTTTCAGATTTGAAGGTTTACAGTGTTTCAGTAACAACTGTTTTAAGACACAATATAATGACATTCAATGCACTTATGAAGAAACCAAGATTGCTCTCCCTTATTGTGCAACATTTCATAACATTTTATTTTATGCCTCCTCATCATTTTCCTGGAAAGACCTTTATGGGATTTGTTTTACTAATTTGGAAGAAAATAGAAATATTGTTAAAACACAAGCTCATTTTACATTTATACATCATTCATAGAGATATCAGTTACTCTTCATCTGTAAATTGTATCTTCAATTTATGCAATGTGTGTAAGGTATTATGTCATCAGAAGTAGCCTAAAAGCCTAGTTTGCATCACTTATCCCAGTTTAGATATTAATGTTGGAGTAGCATCACATATACAGTTTAACGCATGGTACTTAGTAACAGAAAAAAAAGTTCAACCAACAGTTGAATTGTAGGTTTGTTTGTTGATAGATTTTACAATTAATTGAAATTAATTAGTTAAATGTTGCATTTTTTCCTATAATTAGTAATAAATCACAAGTTCCTTCCAGGAAATGTCTTAGAAAATATTAGAAAAATATTCAGACATTGTGGACCTGTAATGTGCTCTTGACTGCTCAAGGCAGATATGAATTTCTTTTTTCTTTTCTTTTTTCTCCCTTGACACATTTCTGTTCTTCTCCTTGTGTCGGCCTCCATATATTGCACTTTATACCTCCAGTCAATGGGGAGCGGCTTTTTTATGCACAGCTTTTAAGAAGAGGGCTACAGTATTGAACATGGCACATGAGTCAGCTGTTGCTTTATGTATAATCTTGTGATCTTTTATCTGTACTATTGTGTGTGTGTGTGTGTGTGTGTGTGTGTGTGTGTGCCTGTGCGTGCACGTGCGCGTGTGCTTGTGTGTGTGCTTGTGTTGGGTATGGGGTTGCCAATATGTTGTACACTATACCCAGTACCCAGCAGAAACAACTGCAATGCTATTTTGAAATATAAAAGCAACTGTACGTATAGGACCAGTGATGTCTCTGTCCTTTTCCTGTACTATGATGCACGTGTAGGAATGTCTGTGATTTTGACTTATAATAAATTTGAATCAGGTTTTTCCAACCTTGGTAAACCTGTTTGTTTTATATCAACTCTATGAAAAATAGTATGTTTTTTCCACATACACTCATGATGAACATTATCAGAGCTTATGATGTTCTTTATGCATTTTTACTGAGTACATCTCTGAAATACCAGAATAATGTCATCAGTGTAGTCTGGATAAAATGAGTACTATGCTATAGAGCTATCGTAAATGTGTGTGACATACACTGATATACTGGCCTAATCTTATTTTATGGGTGAATTTTTTTCATTTAATACACTTTAAATTCAATTCAATTAAAATTCTGCTTGGTTTGAAGACCACACAGACTTTAAGAGACTTACAGATAAGCAGTATTTATAAATTGACATGTATATGGTGGTGAGATTTACATTATTTAGTGGCCTCATCCCTGGTTAGACTTAAACCAAGATTAAAACTGCCTAACAAATAAGTGCATGTATTGTTAGCAAGGAGAAAATTACAGTCACACCCAATCAAAAGTAACAAATTACAGATTTGTTGTTGTTAAAGCCACTGCCCCACATGTGTAGTGAATGCTTTTGCTGGTGACTGAGATTGTTATGTGCCTTATCTTTCTGAAAGAAGTTTTTGTTTCATTAAACCACAGCAGAGAAACACAAAATGTGGGCCAGCATGCCCTTATCCAACCTTTATTTTGCACGGACCCACATCTTAGTGGTGTTATGCAGGTGTGTTTTTAGTCTGTACTGGTCTCAGTCTAATCTCTTAGAAAGCTCTAAATCACCTAGTTCTGTCTTTGCAACACAACTTGGATCCTCATGTCACAGCTGCTGACAGAATCTGTTCGGACTTGTGCCTCCAAAGTGTTTTCGACATGAAAGGTGCTACTACAGGCTTTCTGTTCCCTTTCCTCATTCACTTTGGTACTTAAGAATTTTTTTCAATTGTAAAAAGTTTCCTGCCTGTGAGATGGACAAAAGACACTAAAGACAGGTTTGAGAGTATGAATCAGTGACTTAGGCTAATTAATGTTAGTTGTAAATAAATTTTGGTTTTATTTTTCTTTAAAACCTGTGCGGTCTCCCTCGTCTTGCTCACTGAACCTGGGCTTTGACACTTAGATGAGATCCTGTGTTACACATACACATAATGTATAGGCTGTGGATATTGATGTTAGGTTTATGTGTTAAAGTTGAATGTCTGGTCAAGTAGATGAATGTGGCACATTAAGTTATTGTTTTGCAATGTTTTGTCACACCAACTTTTATCTCACTGATCTTTCCTCAAAAGGGTTCTTATTATTATATAGTTGTACATATTATTGCTGTAGTAGTTGTTGTTGTTAACAGCTGAGTGTAGTTATACAATGAATTATTATTGTTGTAATGTGTTTTTCCTGTGGAGGGCAGTAATATGCCTGGTAGCATTTAAACGGCCAAAAACCAAAGAAGAAAAGAGGGGGAAAGAGAAGGACAGTAATCAATGCAGTATGCAATCTGCAAACACTGCTGAGAGAATGGGCCGCAGTGAGGAGCTCAGCGACTTTCAGCGGGGCACGGTTGTTGGATGCCACCTGTGTAAAAAGTCCGTGCGTGAGATTTCCGCGCTGCTCAACCTGCCTCGCTCCACCGTGAGCTCCGTGATCCTCAAGTGGAAACGCGGAGGAATAACGACGGCTCTGCCCCGGAGCGGCCGACCGCACAAGCTCAAGGAGCAGGACCGCCAAGTGCTGGAGAGAGTGGCGCTGGAGAAGTGTCTGCCCTCGGTGGAAGCCCTCACCTCCGAGTTTCAAACCGCCTCTGGGGCCACTGTGAGCTCCAGGACGATCCGCCGGGAGCTCCACGAGATGGGTTTCCGCGGCCGAGTGTCCACATACAACAAGCCCAAAGGTGCGTCAGGGGGTGTGGGAAGGTGAGGTTCAGCTGTCGCGTACTTCTGGCCATGCACCAACAAAACCTTGCAGCCTATATGTGAGTGTTGACCGCTGACACCACCCCCACCCCCCCCCCCGTCCCCTAGTGTGAAGTCTTTCTCCTTGATTTTGGGACCTGGCTGAAAGAATTGACTCCCATTCAGCTTTAGGAGGCTCGGTTAGGTGTAGAGCTGCAGTTCTTCTCAGCAGAAACTCAGAATTATGCATTAAGAGAGATTATCAAACCAGGCTTTTATTTCAGAGTCAGTTTGTTTTAAAGGTTGTTGATGCATGGTCAGGATTATTTCCTGAGGATCTCTGGATCAAAAGAGTAGGATCCCCACAAACACCCCAAACCAGTCCTGTCTGGCTCACATACTGCATTCCAGTTCATTGCTAATGTCTAGGATGAGGTCTTGGCTTTCTGTAGAGCAGTCAAGCTTTTCCACTTCACACTAAGCTGACTCTTTGTTTATGCACTTCACTTTGTGCACGGAGGCTCTGTGGAGCTGAAACAGAGAAGTGCCATCCTCAAAATATTTACATGAGGTTTAGAGTGCACTATTAAAAAGTATGGCATTGTGCTGTGTACTGCAGACTGTGTCTGACTGAGATATCTCCAAAACAAGTTGAAGCACTAGCATAAAATCTTATACAGGTAATATTTATGGTGCTCAGAGGATTAATCATATAACTGTGGTGATCCCATTGTGATTTTAAGTGAAGTAAAAATTTCCCTCAGGATTGGTTGTAATAACTTGTGATATTTTAATTTCTACTCTCCTCTCATATTAGTGTTTACATCTTATTAGCTAATCTTTGCATGATATCATAGCATGTTGATCTGAGAGGGTGAGCATGGTAAACGTGCAAAACATCAAAATGTTGGCATCATGACTGAGAGTATGTTTGTATGCCAATGTTGGCAAGTAACAAGTACAGCTGGAGGTGCTAGTGAACCTGAAGACTCGTATTGTTTTTACTGTTCCCCTGGAAGATATGAATTGGTTGAAATATTCCCTAGTTCTTTTAACAGAACCATTTCCTGCAACACCATGCACATTTTTCAGGAACATGAAACCTGACAGATTCCTGCTGTCAGCAAAACAGTCTGACTTTCTGTGCTGAGAAATCAACTTGCACATTCTTACATCAGACTCACATTACATGGAGAAAAGTAGTTGCAAACATTACATTACACAAAATATGTGATTTTGGTTTGATCCATAGTGTTGATTTGACATTTGTCTTATGTCTATGCCAGGAGGGGAAAAGGTGGAAAAGAAGCAGACACCATCCAGCCAAGAGGATGCTAAAGTAGACGTGTCTTGTCTTGACTTGCGTGTTGGACGTATCATCACAGTCATGCAATCTCCAGAGACTGATGGTCTTTATGTGGAGCAGGTGGATGTGGGAGAGGGCTCTCCCAGGACCGTGGTCAGTGATCTGGCTAAGCACATACCATTGGACCAGGTACATTATGATACTGCTGTGTAATTTGTGAAGTGGCATCAAAGAATTTCTGAAATATGAGAGCTTCCACTAACCATTATTTTAACCTATGGAGTCCAAATATTTGTTTGACGGTGTCCAAGCATTACACCCAGTGTATTTGTGAGCTGTGAACATCGACACCCCCGTCCTCCATCTGCTCTTACTCCACAGCTGGCTGCAGGGATTTGCTCCCATCCAGCCACAAGAGCTTCGGTGAAGTCAGATGCCAATTTTAGGTGAAGAGGCCTGGCTTGCAGTCATTGTTTCAGTCCACCCCAAATGTGCTGCAGAGGATTGGGGTCAGGGTTGTGTGCAGGCAGACCCTTAGTGCACAGGGACTTGTCATGTTAAAACAGGAAAGGGCCTTCCCTAAACTGTTGCCTCAAAGTTGGAAGTACACTATTGTCCAGTGTCATTGTGTAGTGTAGCAGTAATATTTCCGTCCTTGTTTGGGCTGAGCCCAAACAATGAAAAAAATGTGGACACATACTTTTGGCCATATAGTGTATCATTTAAATGGAAACATATGTCTGTCTGGGCAAGTATGCAAAACATTGTCCAACTTTGCCAAAAAGCTTTAAAACCTAAGACAAAATATTCAAATGGAAAACTGTGCACACACAAAGACAGATATTAGACAGCAGCTTCTCCGAAGCGTTGCTTGTGTTGCTGTGATGGAGTTTTATAGCACAACTTTATGAAGTGCTGCAGCTTTCCGGTTTATTAGTCCACATACCTTTGGCACTTTTGGTCTGTGATTGTCTTAACATGCTTTGGCTGCTTAACATCTTTTGGACTGTACATTGTACATTGTTACCTGATTTTTTTCTTGCCTAATTTTTTTGCACAATAGTGTATTTCCAGCTTCTCAGTGACAGTCTTGGATCAGCCCTTTCCTGTTTCAACATGATCAGAGCAAGGTCCATAAATTAAAGATTAAATTAAATAAAAGATTTATGTTTCTGTCGCCAAATGTAGGTGAAATATTTGAGGAAATGCACCATGGGTTTGCAAGAAATGCCCTTTGTCCATTATATGAAAGTAAATACTCTTCATTAAGACGTATCACATAAAATAGTTTCACTACTGATGAGACTTGCAGTGCCATAACGCCTAAGCAAAGCAGTCTGTTGTGTAAACACTGAGAAAATCCTGTCAAAATAGTCAGCTGTGAAATGAGTGGTTTTAGATTTATGCAGCAACTGCATATAATAACAGAAGTATGTGAAGGGATTTTCTTGGATCTGCCTCACATCATCTGCAAATGCTGCATATCTCCTTAAGACTTTTTGGTAGAAACAGAGGCCCCACACTAATCCTGACCTGCATTAAGACATTAGAATTACAGCTAATGTTTATATTGGATCTGTCCTGAAACCAAACAGACTACATCAGCTGAAGGTGTCTTTTTTATGTCAATTGGGTATAATTTTGTCATCTTGACATACAGACTGTATAAATGTACATGATCCTTTGTCCCCCATGCAGCTGCAGAACCGCATGGCGGTCGTGCTGTGTAACCTGAAGCCAGCCAAGGTGAGAGGAGTGGTCTCCCAAGCTACGGTCATGTGTGCCAGCTCACCAGACAAGCTTGAAATCCTTGATCCTCCAAGTGGAGCTGTACCAGGAGATAGAGTTACTTTCCAGGGCTTTCCAGGTACCGTGGTTTGAGTACTGCACCCTCAATAACACATAAATCATCATATTAAATAAAATACAGTGGCACTGTGTGACTTGTACTCACTGGTAGTCTATTGGTTGAGCAAACAAAACAAACTGCTGACTTAGGGAAATGAAGAACCTAAAGTGGTGTTAGGCATTGACTCCTCTGAAGGCACAACATGATACTTTCTCTGAGTTTATGAGATCAGGCAGACACTTTCTGGGTCAGAAATTGTCTGTCAGAATCACACAGACTGTCTGATGATACAACCAACAAACCAATCAGATTAACCTAATACCACTGCTAAAAACATATTAACATCAACTTCGCTTTTTTAAGTGACTCTCTTTCCATCCAGGATGGATAGAGGTGTAAGCTTGTTTATGACTTTGCTCAATTTTTGTGATGTGTATGGATGCTTCTGCTCACAGAGGCATGCCTCTGCCCTCTTCTTCTAATCCATCAAAAATGACTTCTCAATTGCAGGTGAACCAGATAAAGAGTTGAACCCCAAAATGAAGGTTTGGGAGCAGATTCAGTCAGAGCTTCGCACCGACAGCCAGTGTGTTGCAACCTACAAGGGGGCTGCCCTTGAGGTTGTCGGGAAGGGAGTTTGTAAATCCCAAACCTTAAGCAACAGTGAAATCAAATAAACTAACAGCTTTGAATAGCTTGGCGTAAACCTCTGCATCTGAAATGGTGTGGAAAACCTTCCCAGAAGCAGTGGAGGCTGTTGGCAGCATGCCAGTGGTTGTGGAATGACATTCCCGAAAATCACATGGGTGTTACAATCAAGTGTCCACTGTGATACTTTTAAGTAAAAGCCAAGGAAAACCAGAGTGAAGAGTATGTTTCCCTCTACTGGACAGATTTGAGCATTACTGTTACATTTTTTACATTACGAGAATCTGTAGTTTTGAACAATGCCATTGGGGGGCACTACAGGACCCATGATGATGTACAGTATGTGTGTGGGGATTTGTTGAAGTGAGACATGCAAACATGCAGGATAAAGTCATATCAAGCATGATAAGAAGAAGAGGGAAATTCTACAGAAGAATCTCATTTAGTTGGGAAATATCTGCTAAAGTATTGAAGTTTTCCCCTGAGATCATAATGGCTGGTTCCACTGAACTGCACAAAACTCCCAGTGAAAAGGGGACAGTTTTAGTTAGTTTAGAAAGGAATCAACTCAGAGTGGCTTGATTCACTCTTTGTATAAGGTCAGTCCTGCTGGAAATGAGTCAGCGTGTCCTGTAGTATCACTACGTAGACACATGGGAGGTTCATTTGGTGGATGTGTCCTGTTAAATACAGTGTAGGATGTGAGATCTATATTCTTCACTGTTCCTGCTTTTGTTTCCCAGGAAACTTAAAACTGACACTTCTAAATCTGAAATTTGGATGTAAAATGAATATTTATTATTTACTGTGTCTTCACCCAGTAACTTTTGAATCCATCCTGCTGTTTTGTATTGTTACTCTGACCTTTACTGTTCTGTAGATGTTGTAACAGGTTCGTGAAACATTTACTTTTATATCCTACTTCATGGAATATGGCTGTGTTTCTTTAGCTTACAGAGTGTCTTCTAGTGACCCTGTTTATCCACCAAGAGAAGCTTTTTTTAAGAGCAAAAAAATAAAAATAAACCAGCATATTTTAGTTTTAAAAGAAGCTCTCTGTTTTTCTGCCCTTGGGAGGAGAGGGAAACCCAACTCCATGAAATGCCCAAAGAAAAACAAGAACAACTCAAATGCACAAGGTTTTTCTTCCCTTATTTTCAGGAAGAACTGAGAAAATGTACGTTACGAATGGGGATGTGATTCAGGAACTAAAAAATGGAACAGACTGTACAGACATGATGGTACTGGTAATTGTTTGAAAGGACTGAAGAGCTGCTGGAGATTTGTTTCACCCTTTCATACACAAGAAACACCATTCATTGTCATTCATCGAGGAAGCTGTAAATTTTCTCTCCTTGTAGTCAGAGGAGACAGAGTAATGACCGTGTTGCTTTTTAATCATTATGTTTTCCATGTTTTCCACTTTCCATTAATTCGAATGTTGTTGAAAATGTTTTTGCAACAAAACAGTGGAAAGCTGTGGTGTGTGTACTATCTAATGCTTCATGCTGACATCAATGTCATGTCACATGCCCACCCATTCACTTTCAGTACAGTTCACTCATGTACAAACCTGTAGAGGAAACTATACTGTAAAGGGTAAACGCTCATTTCTCCCCCTGTGTCTTCAATAAACAACTGATGTGTAGGAGCCAGTCCTGTAAGTGTGTCGCCCGAGTCAACTCGGTGCGGTTTCCCAGGAGGGGAAAGTTGGTAAACAACCACATGAAGCTTCGTTTCAGCTCAGCTGAGTCAAACTATGAATAAAGAGCTGCTCCCCCTCCTCGTTCTGCATCCTGTTTTTGAAAGATCACAGAGCAGGAAACCCAGCAAAACTTACATATGTGAGTGTGTTTACATTCATGTGTGATACTGAATGTATGTTTATCACCTCATATGATAAAATGTTAGTTTTCATCATAGATTGGTGTTTGCCAAGGAAGGATTACACACAGGTACATGGACTGATAAGCAAGTTATTAACAATGAAAAACTGAAATGTAAAGGGCCCAAAGATGGCTCCCACACTTATTTGAGTTGTGTCAGGAAAAGAATGTGGTATTATTAATATCATCAATAGTGGATCTGTTCCCTTCAAGTGTGCCAATGAGCATTCATGCCTTACATACTGGATTTCATAACTGTGGAGTAGGAGTGAGAGAAATGGATTAAGTACAATTGATGTAAAGAATCATGTAAAAATGTTGTAACAAAGCAGATAGACTACATTCAGTCATGAGCAACATCTCCCACTGTGGCCCATCACTACAACAGAAGCTCAAGGATTTCCACTTGAATTTGGACGGTATATGGCTCCACAGCGTGAAGAAGCATTGACTGTTGACAGATTTGTGTTAAATTGGCTGATAATCTAAATCAAACACTCTTATTACAGCAGAGGAACGAGTAAAAAGGGTTGAAAAAAATGTGTATACATTGGGGTGGGGGTCAGTGGTGGCCCTCAAATTTCTGTCCCATGGCCCCCTGTACAGTAGCAGCTTCATCTGGCTCTGGTTAAATTTGAATTTACTCATCTATCTATATCTCCTTAATGTGAGAGGCAGTTCAGCCATGATCGTGAACAAGAAGAATCTGACTATAAAAGACCAGATTACTGTTAGAATTAAGAAAAAGTTAACTAATTCATTCATTATTTCCTCGCGAGTCTCCGCCTCCTGCGCGTTGACGTCTCGCGATGGCCAGCCAGTGACGCGCGGCAGCGGAGGAGGAGGAGGAGTAGACGAGCGCAGCGTTATTTGGCTCAACATCAAAGGTGTCGTCTCTTGCGCTTCACTACGCGGACAGACACCGCAGGTGGGAGACGCTACAGACTCTTTAGTGTTTGATTTATTTCTTTTTTGGGAGGAGGGGTAGTAACACGATTCGCTTGTTCGCGAAGTAAAAACACGAGCGCGGACGCTGGCTGGATCGCACCTGCAGCTGAGCATGGACAACAAAGGCTGATCCCAGCACTGCGCTGCGCTGCGCCGCGCCGTGCCGTGCGGCAGCAAAGCCCCGAGCCAGGCTGCTCACGGAACCTCAGATAAATAGATCTGTATGCAACAAAAAACAAAGCACACAAGGAGTGCTGGTGCTGCAAGAGGTGTGCGTGCAGGAGATCACGCTTGGTTTGGACCTCTGGACCGATCCGCTGTCCGCAGGTTTAATTATAGCAACACTTGCATGCGCGTCTTACTTGTGGTAGACGATCTTTTTTTGAAGGGTCGAGAAAACGCTCAGGAGAATATCGGGCCCTCGTCGGTGTATTAATAATTTAATAATCCTCGTTGAACACAAGCACACCAGTTTGATGGTCGCCCGCCACAGCCCAGTGTGTTCAATGTGTCCTTAAAGAAGAAGAAAACAGGAGAATTATGTGGGTCATTCCCGAAGATGTGTTACTGGCAGGCGCATTATGGATCACCGAGAGAGCCAATCCATATTTCATCCTCCAGAAACGGAAGGGCCACGGCGATGGAGGCGGAGGGCTGGCCGGTGAGTACTGCCCAACAACAACAAAAACCAATACACATCTGATGACAAAGTGGTGATGAGCTGCTTTTCGACATTTGATGGATTATTCGGTATCAGCGCAAGATGTCAGGTGAAGTGTGTACTGATAATGTGAGGGAGGGTCACATGGTCAATCAGCTGTCATGGGTGGTCTTTCACCTGTATGCCTGCCTGTCCATAGAGAGGGGTTTGTGTTACCAATTGATTCACAGCCTGCTCAACCTTTGACCAAGTGTTTTGACATTAAACTAAAACCTCTTTGGCAGGCAAAGTGCAGCACAATTCTTCCTTAAATGAGGTCATATATGGTGGGAACAACATGGCTGAGGCTGTCCCAGCCTGCAAGGGAAATTAGATTTCAGCCGCACAACAACAATACAAACAATAGAAACTGTGCTTTCAGTGGTGGTGCAGCTGTTGTTGAGGCCGTGGAGCCTCAACAACAGTGGATCTGTTTGACCACCAAGCAGAGACATGGTCTGTTTGCTGGTTCATGCTGAATCATTCTCCTTCTTCCTTCTCTCACTCCTCCTCCCTCTTGCTTATTCCATCCAAAATGGGTCAAACAGCAGCAGGAAGAGGAGGAAGAGAAGGAGGTGGTGGAGGAGGAGAGGCAGGTTTTGGACAGGATTAGCCTGGCTTCACAGTTTAACAACATGTTGTCCTGTTTTTGTTTTTGTTTTTTTATTTCTGAGAAATGTGAAATTTGGTTCATGTCATGAGCTGTCAGTCCATCACAAAGTCTGGCACAGTGTCAGGTTTAACAGATGAGATACTGGTGAGCGCCTTTCGAACACATACAGAAGTGAGTCATGTATATTTTAATAATGTAATTTGATGAGATTGTGGAATGGAAGAGCCACGGTCTGATGCAAAAATAAGCTGATATAGGCTCCCACATACCCTCCATCACTCCCCCCACAGTCTCTACATACTGTGCAGTAAACCTATGGTGAAACATTAGATGGCCCCACATTCACAGGGGGGTCATTTGTGACACAAATTGATCCTGAAGATTTCCTCATATCAGATCAGGATCAGTTTAAATAATAATGGCTTTAATGCTAAATTTAGACACAGGGCCTCAGCATCAAGTCACAAAGCAGGACCACTGTCAAGGCTCTTATGTTGGACAAGATTTCATATTTCAAAACAACTGTCACTGATTGGTTGCAACACAGTTACCCTCAGGCTTGTAAGGGGCCCTGTTTGTCTTGGGAAGTTGCCCCCTTTGCCCACATGGTAATCCAGCCTTAATGCTGTACTTTAGGATACAAATTCAGAAATTACAGCAGTGAAACGTTTCATTTCAGTATGAGCGCAACATCATTTTTTTTGCTCTTCATTCCAATGTGGAAATAATGTCATGATTGATCAGTGTTGATCAGCTCAGTTTCTGTTCCCCACTGACTGTTTGTCACTATCTTATCAGTCTGTGTCACTGCTCATTTAGTGTGAACACCAGTAGCTTTAATGAGAGTAAAATCTCTGACTCAGGGGAGACATACAGTTTCATGCCACAGTATGACATACATACATCATGACATTGTACCGTGGTTCCTGTACTGGAGACTTTACACCCCATAATACAAAGCAACACTAAATTGTAAACCCTGATAAGCTGCATATGTGTGTCAACTACTCTCCTTAGTGTGACAACCAATTTTCTGTCCTTTTTTAGCCCTGAGAGGATAAAATTTTGAAGTAATTGACAAAACCAGCCAAAAAAAGACAAATGAAGAGTAAAACAAACATTACTCTCTCCATTTCAAGCTTATACCAATGCTTAACAATTAGACCAGCGGACGCCTGTGTCTCAGTCTCTGGTGTCTTCTTACTATGGCAACACAAAGCGTGCTAAGTGGTGCTAGGGGATGATGTCATTGTTATGTAAATGCTGAGCTTGCTGACTTGTACCGTGTGCCAGTTGGCACTCAGCACCCATTGTCACTGGCACTGTCCTCAAGCAGTTCATCCATGGAGTCAGGGAAGCCATCAGCAGCACCAGGACGGGGCCCTTAACATAGATACAGACACATAGCTGCATGTCCCTCTTAACAAGTCTGGAGCTCCAGTGACGGAGCTGGTTGGCAGAGGACCGGCGTGGTTCAGTGGGAAATGGCAAGTGTGTGTGTGTGTTTGCTTTGATGATGCATGGCTTCACCCATAAGCTGCAGCATCTGGTCGAGCTACTGGTGGCAGCCATCATGAAAACGTGCAGTACAGAGGCTGCATGAGCAGAGATGGACAGAATAGAATTGGAGGAATGCATCAGGCATCCGATGTGCTGCTCTTTGTTTCTCAACACATAAAAAGTGAAGACCAGTTGGCCATCCATCCATCCATCCATCCATCCATCCATCCATAATCTGTGGAGTTACATAACTTTATTGGTTTTATAAACTTTATAAAGGACTTAATACTTTATCTTGCATCTATCTTGGGTTGTTTAGGTCATCTCAGTTAAGACTTTAACTTGCTTATCTTATCTTACCTTGGAATGTGCTGTAGTTTTCTTTAAACTCTCAAAAGCCTAATATAATAGATAATAGATGACTGAATGTTAATGAATGATGTTCACATCAGTTAAAAAGTAGTTGAAATTGGCAAGGGAGGGAAAGTGAAGGATCAGGATCCTCTGAGGAGCTGCAAGAGGTGACTGGTCACAAGATTATTGATAAGATACAGTAAGGATTAATAGATCTGGTTCTAATTATGTTCATTTTAGCTCTGCAGGCCTCCAATGCCCATAAGAGGATAAACACGTGGTTGATAAAATTGTTAAAATGTTTAAATGTTAAATTGTTAGACCTGATGGGAAACCAGCTTCTAACAGTCACTTACAGTTTCATCCTATGTCCGAGTTTCAGGTTCAAACACATGACAGGAGGGACATGCCTGTGTGTCATGACATCACTTCAGAAAGGAAGCAAAATGGAGAAAAGCGCAACAAAACCTGTTTTCATCAGACATCAGATATAAATAAACTTGGAATCAGGCCGTCGTGTCACGCAGCCTTACACAATGAGGTCTGTAGCATAAAATTACACAATGATTTGAGTCAGAGAACAACATGCAATTTCACAATCTATATGGTAATTACTCTTTGTTCGTCTGAAAGGGCGATATGGCAGACACTCAGCGACACTGTTCTTTGTAGGCCAGACAGTTATCTTGAACTTTATGACCACTGATCTGTGTCACCTAGATGTACACCAAGTAATGGAAGGGAAGAGTGGTGAACTCTATTGTGAAACACGTGATGATGACGATGTTGATCTAGGCTTGTCTCAGGTTTTCTGTTATCTGAGACATTATTGATTTAAAATCTGGGGGAGACAGCTTTCCTTCGCGAGCTGAATGCAAACATCACACACCAGCAACCCTCCCCCGAAGCTGTTTGTTTTTTTTCCCTTCTTTTTTGGCACAGAGAGGATATAAACAATAGAGAACAAGTAGCTTTTTTTTTCCCTCAAGCCGTTGGTTTGGCTTCCTATTCCTCCACTGAGTGAAAAACACCAACGTTTCAGGGGAGGTGATTTGTTCTGCTTTAACAAAAGGGAGCTCTGCTTGGGTCCTTGTTTCTGAGCAGAGAGGCATCACATGATTTTATAGCTCTGGCTCTGGTTAGATGAGGATTGCTCAGTTTGAGCAGTTTTTCCAGCCACCCAGAAATCCTAATAATAATCATAATAAACAGAACATCTACAGTTGGAGCAGTGTGTTGTCTCTCTTTTGCAGACTGTGCACCCACACATTGGGCGTGTGGAAGGAAATTATCAGCCTGAAAGCTGAGGTGTGAGTTGGAAGAAGCAGTCACATGAACTTTGTTTCTTTGGTTTGATGAGTTGATGCTGCACAGACATGTGATGTTCGGGTTGTCTGTTGCGAAATATGAAGAACAAGCTTCACATGTGTTAAATATAATGTCATCACAACATTATACAAACACCTGAACATACAAAATCATGAGCTGACACTATCTGTTGTTCTCAGATTTAGCTCATATCAGTCTAATAAGAGGAGGGAGAGGGTGGGATGTTAAGTGGTCTTGCACCTTCACTGCTCTCCTTTCTTGTGCATAATCCCCCAGCTTCCTGCGTTAAACCTCAGATCACACATTGAAGGCTGAACCATTCATGTCTTGTAGTTCAACTCAGTTCAAAACTTGCTGATTTTCATGAATTTGCTGTATCACCTATAACCTATCCCCTCAGCTACCATTTGAGGGCAGAGAGCTGAGGTTAATGTGTGAGCATCATTTGCGCTTTGGTTAGGACTGTTTTC
This sequence comes from Caranx ignobilis, assembly GCA_021432705.1. Lineage (NCBI taxonomy): Eukaryota > Metazoa > Chordata > Actinopteri > Carangiformes > Carangidae > Caranx > Caranx ignobilis. The sequence continues at coordinate 7,878,518 of MU269982.1, forward strand.
AACCATGTGATTTTCTCTTTTGTTTTTTAGAGGAAGTTGTCCTCACACCCTCCACAGTTGTTTGGTTCTCACAAATGGACTAAACCGAGCTGTCATGCTGCATTACCTAATTAGCTTCAGTGTGATTGAGCCTCTGGTTATAGGTTACACCTGATTGCCTTCTTTTGACTTCTTCAGCCCAGCTGAAAAAATTGAAGTGTTTTGTTTATATAGATGTTTTATGTTTTATATGTGTTTACAGAGTAGCCCTCATGACGCTCAGTCAGTAACATCTGATACAGAAACCAACCAAATCTCTAACTCTGTGTCAGGTTAGTGACATTTAAAGCGCTGAGATACTGATAAGGAGAGAAATAGAGAAATAAGAAGGAAATTGTAGATACGTCAGGGTTGAAAGAGAGGTGTTGACATGAGGAATCAGAGGTGAAGGCAGCTAAGGACTCTACATCTAAAGTCTAAAGTATGGTAGGTCAGTTGAGTCCAAGTAATACATTTGTAGGCTACTCACTGTATCATTTTTTTCTTAGCTCAGACTAAGAAAAAAGAAAACTTTTTTTTCAATTTCCCTTCAATCGTCTTGACTTCTCTCTTTCTCCTCCTCCCCCACCCCCTCATCCTCTCTCTGTGTGACTCATGCTGTGTTTGCCTTGATGAGCTGCTGAACAAAAATAACTCGTCTCTCGTGGCAGTTTTAACGTATACCTCCTCTGAACCGGTGGAGAACACACACAGCTACCAACAGTCACACAGTTGTTCAGGAGAATGGCATCAAATTTGTTACATTGTCAATGGCAGATACATTAATAAAGAGAGACACTGACACACACACACGTTGGTAAGATAATGTGATAACAATTAGGACATTAAGTTGTTAGATGTTTGAGACGTAGGCCTACAGCTTGACTGAATCTCACTCAGTAAAACTAGGCGGGTAAAATCGCCATAGCAACTTCTTGAGGGTTGGCTGACACACAGGTGTTTTTGGACAGACAGATGTAACGTTACGTGGTGTCAATGTCAGCTTTTGGCAGTATTTTCAGTTTTTGTTGTAAAAACTTTGTAGGTTTGTTTAAGAAGTAAAGTTATCATTATTTATTGTAATTATGTTCCAATGGAAAGTCCCACCAGCAAAAAGGCGGCATGCAGCCTACAGGATGCTCTGCTGCATCATCATGGGTAGCACTAGTGTAGGAAATGTTGCCGATTTATCATTTTATAATTATAAGTTTAACACTGAAACACACCTTGTGACATTCAGCCATTATATCCTCCACTTGTTATCAGCTGACAGGATCAGATGATGTGAGGGAGGACATCTATACTGTCCCCTACCTGACTGTTGATGTGTATGGTACGTGACCTATGAAGAAGTGGAACTTAACAGAGCTGCTTCTCCACCCTGAGCATGTGGAAACAAACATGTGCCCTGCATCTCTGATGCACTGACATCACTCTCCATGTGTCATCAGTCAGTCAATGATTGACTGATAGATCCGGTAAATAGAAATTTTGTTAAACTCTGCCCATATGGTTTGTTAGGTAGAACAACATTATTATTTCTGAGTCCATGCTGAGATACCTCCAATTACATCACCTGGATAAACACAACTCCTTCGCATCCATAGATGACATTATATGAGTGTTTTCTCATGCTGAGTGGCACACTGCCCCCTCTCTTTGAAAGGGACTTCCCCTTTAAAGAGCATTAGAAGTTCAAAAGACAAAGCCGGAGGAGGATAAATACCAAACAAAGACATTTTGTACAACTTTCCAAAGCAAATAGGTTCATGCTAAAGGGTTAGCGCTGATCTGTAGGGTATTAAGTGATTCACTCACAGTGAACAAGAATTAGTTACAACTCAAATGCTTTATGGAGGGTGACTTATTTAAAGCATTGTTACTGCTCTGAAACATAAAGCTGTAGTGTATGGTGTGTCAATGTGTGACAAACAAGTATTTCTATTGCATTTAGTGTAGCTGATGCCAACAACCATAATTTTCTGTGCTTTCTGAGAAGTGCGGGTGTCTCATATAACCGTTAAATGCACCATTATATTAGCCTGTTGTCTGTCATCTATCACCTACTCAGCCGCGTGTACTGCATGCATATCATGTCTATCAGGTCTAACCAATAAACACATGCACACATATACACCACTGGCATTCACCCCCAGGATGTCTTTCAGATAGTCAAATCTTAAACCACAAGACCTCATGTGCTTTCCCTTTGCTCATGCAAAACAAAATGATCTGAAAGCTAATGGCTTTCATTTGTCACACATCTCACATGGTCCTCTATAAGAGCTGTTTTTGACAACTGAACAGAAATATAAGTTATATGAAATGATTAAGACTATCAAGTCTGATGATTACTTGTGTGTTTCCTGCTGTTTGCTTCTCAGTATTAAATAATAGTTTTCTTTGTTCTTCCAGGTTTGCTGGTCGGGACCTTGGATGTCGTCCTGGATTCAAGCGCTCGAATGGCTCCATATAGGATCCTCTACCAGACGCCTGACTCTTTGGTTTACTGGATAATTGCTCATGGTATGTGCATTTTAACCCCTGGCAGGTATTTGGATAAAAACAACCCACTGACCTCAGGCCTAATTGAATTTAATCAATCAATTGATCAATTTAATCAGTCAATTTATACCAATTCATGTGGTTTTTATCAGCTGATTTTGGTGACACAGGTGTGGGTTGTTCCAGTGTGGACCCCTCCGTAATTGTACCTCCCCCCTGCACATCTGTACCCCACACTCCACACAACACATGATGTTATCACATCCTGCCTTTTCCCATGTTAGCTGCTGAATGCCAAGCATTACATCATGCCCCGGTGGTTTTAAAGAGTAGGATTACGGGAATGGGTGCTGAAAGCGCTGCTCAAACATGAGTGGATGTGATGTTTCAGCTAATCACTTGATGGCGTTTCATTACGATTTCTTGTCATCTGCTGGTGTTTACCTCCACTTGGTGCCTCCAGTTTTTATATGTAGGAGTGCTTTGCATAGTCTGTGGGAGTAAATCATGCAACTAAGCAGGTACACTAAAGACTGATTGGAAGCCGTGCTCTGTGCCATTCAAAATGAAATTATCACATCTATTTATCTCGAAAAACTGTGACACAGCCGATGATTGAACCAACATTCAATCCAAAACCTTCAGTGTATTCAATTTACTATGATAGAAAACCAAGAAATCCAGTATATTAGTGGCTATAGAGCCATTCAATGTGTGGCTTTTCTGCTCACAGAAAAAAAATAGAATTCACATTAACTGGCTATCCGAATTGCTGATGATTAATTTCTGATTGACCTCTCAGCAAATTGACTCATTTCAGCTTTATACAAAACATTTAAGTGAAATATTACTGAGCAATCACTCTGCATTGGGTCAGCCTGAAAATAGAATAACAGTAATAGAATAACAGATCTGCTTCAACTGCAGACTAAAGAGAGGAGAATCAGAGGCACATTTGAAGACATAAATAAGTTACAAAGCCATTATTGGAGGTCTGTTTTTATTATTATTATTGTTCTCTGCCTTTTGTTGTGCTTCAATCATTTCTCTGTTACAACTTTGATATGTACTACTCCTACACATCTACAGTAATCCTTGAGTATGTTTTTCACAGAAATCAATGAGGCTAGAAAGGATCTGATATTAGAAAGTGAAAGTTCAAACCACTTTGATTTAATTGGATTAAGACAGGATGTGATTGAAACATGAAAATATGAATTTGTGCATTTAATGTACAGTCTTCTACTAAACACTTCATTAAAAAAAAAAGAGTAATAATTGTGTTCCCTATCTGACATGGAGCCCTGCTGAAGAATAGCCTGCCCCCCCACCCCCACCCCCCCCACCCACACACACACACACACACACACACACACACACACTTCTTAATTCTGCAACCCAGAGATAGCAGGGGAGTGGAGCAGTCTGGTAGATGCAGCTAATGCAGTGTATGTGCACTCACTGAAGGGCTGTTTGTAGCAGTGTTGAGGGATAATGGTCCACAATGGCAGCCATTATGGCAATGAACATCTCCTATGACCGCAAAAATCTGTTTTGTTTTGGCCTTACTGACTATTGACAGTAACAAGATGCGCAAAGGAGCATTTGAGTTTACTCTTTGCTCTTCACATGTGACTTGAGATACTGCTTTTGCCATCAGTGGATCAAAGAGGAACCCCCAGCTCATGCATTATTGGTGATTCTCTTTATTAATTATTTGTCTGCTCTTTAAATGTCAGAAAATGAGTGAAAACTGCCTGTCCTCATATTACTTACTTACTTATTACTAATTCCAATGATATATTGTATCGTAGAAGAAAACATACCAAAGTATTCACCTCTGATATGCTGCAGCGAGTGACTTTCATCCATATATTTGCTTAAAAAATTGACCTAAATGATAAATAAATATAATGATAATTGTTGCTTGTCAGTTTACAAATTGACTAATTGAATAATTACTCCAGGTTTGATTTGTTTCTCACTGGGATTTGAAATAAATATTTGAGTATTCCCTTTAAGAAGAGAAAAAAAACGTGTTTCATTAAATGTCTTATGTTGTTGTGGCACAGTAATCATCGTTTCTGAAACATTACACCTCCGTGCTTCTTCTGTGAGCTCACTGACTGAGTGCTCTGTCTTCCCCTCCTCCCTCCTCTGCAGGAACCTCCCGGAAAGAAATCACAGAGCACTGGGAGTGGCTGGAACATAACCTGCTGCAGACACTCTCAATCTTTGAGAACGAGAATGATATTACCACCTTCGTCAAAGGGAAGGTCCAGGTAACTAAAACTGTAGTTTAATGTTTGCTTTTGCATTTTTCTGAGCGAAATTTAAAAAAAAAAGGATTGTTCATTTTGGACCAGAAATAAACAAACAGAATAAGGGTCTTCTCACTGTACTCAGAGCTTCCACCAAATTTAATTTTTAACAGAGCATCATATCAATCAAACAGACATGTATGTCTGACATTATATACTAAGTGGAATAATTATTATACAGTAAGTGCATGTAAACCCATCATTCATCACTTTGGTGGCTGATTAATGACAGTCAGCCTGCAGACTGGACCAATAAAACAGTGATGGTAAATGTTGTCCAGTCGTCTTAACTCTCCCTGGTTTCATTGTTGTGCTTTAGTTGTTTTTTAAGCTGAGTTTCATAACATCTGCCAGGAAGCATTAATGAGAGGGTGGTGCAGTCTTGGTGCAGTAGGCTACAGCTGTAGCTTGGATTTTTAAATTCTCAGTCACACTGAAATGGCCTTGAGAAGGTCAGGTTTAAGATCTGTCCAACATACATTAAAAATCTGCATCAAACAATCCTCCAACAATCCTAAAGACCTGTGTCTTTAAGTAAACAGACAAAATCCACACCTATTTTTCCAAATTGCTGCTGCTTTTATTAACAGTCACTATTTTTCATTTCATTCTTTCACTTCACATCTCGCTGCAGGGCATCATTGCAGAGTACAACAAGAACCATGACGTCAAAGAGGATGATGACACAGACAAGTTCAAAGAAGCCAGTTCCAAGTTTCGCAAACTGTTTGGGATGCCCGAGGAGGAGAAGCTGGTCAATTATTACTCTTGCAGCTACTGGAAGGGCAAGGTGCCTCGGCAGGGATGGCTCTACCTCAGCATCAACCACCTCTGCTTCTACTCCTACTTACTGGGAAAAGAAGGTTGGATGGAGACATTTCTTTTGTACCTTTTACTTTATCTTCATATATTACCTATGCTGACTTGTCTTGCAGCCACATGAAACTCTTCATCTTAAAACATAACAAAATATATAAATACATGTTACAGAAATATGTAAAATAAATCCTAAATCTCATTACTTAATGTCACATAAGCCACTGTACAGACAACCATGACGACAAACCTGCTGCCAACATTTTGATTAGCCCTTTTGCGATCCTGCCAGCTGGATAAGATTAAAGGCAAAATATGGAGATTATCAGACACAGAGCTGCACAGCCTCCACCAACCTGCACTGGGTTTGTACCTGAGAACTATTTTAATTATAAAATCCAGTGTAATCCATTCATCTAATTATAAATTCAGCTTTGAAGTCACAAAACATAAGATTACGCCTCTCCAGCAGAAGTTCTTTTTAGTCCGTCTTTCCCAAATATTGTCACCTACACGTCTGATTGGCTCCCTTTTCTTTTAGATGTTGATGACCTCAAAAAACATTACATTTATTCCTGGATTTTGAGTTTCAGTTTTATATTGTCACATTAGTTTGTACTTTTGCCGTGGATGACTCCATTAATGGTTATTTCAAATGAATTGAAAAGTGATGTATGTCGAGGAAAATCTGTAGAAATCTCTATTTTTCAAGCCCATGTGTACTCTCTACTATACATGCACATTAAAGTCTCTCTGCTACTCTATGTCTGAAGTTAGTATCAGAGCCAAAGAGCCTAAACCGCATTTTACACCATTTGCATATCCTGAGGGCTATCTTAGTACATTGATCTTCTCTTGTTAATGTGTACAGATACATCAGTCTTAATGTCTCTCTTTCTTTCTCTCTCCTTGCATCAGCTAAACTGGTGGTGCGTTGGGCAGATATGACCCAGCTGGAGAAGAGCGCCACCCTCCTGCTGCCTGATGTGATCAAGGTGAGCACCCGCACCAACGAGCACGTCTTCTCCGTCTTCCTCAACATCAATGAGACATTCAAGCTGGCGGAGCAGCTGGCCAATATCGCCATGCGTCAGCTCCTGGACAACAAAGGCTTTGAACAGGACCGCTCGCTGCCCAAGCTCAAGAAGAAGTCGCCTAAAAAGGTGTCGGCGCTCAAGAGGTAAAGAAGGACTGATGCGGAGTTGGAACAGTAATGCTCATCAATAATAAATGCTGTTTATACATGTTTACATTTATTGATCACACAATAATGTGTTACAGTTGTTATGTAGTAGTAGTTGGTAATCCAGATTCTCCAGGGCAGAGGGTGCAACTCTAAAACTGCTGAACAAGTTACACAACACCCATGTGTTAGGAAATAAAGGGGTGTTGTATTTTGTGAACTCTAGTAGATGTCTGTGTGATCTTAATGACCTCAAGCATGAAAGTATGATTTTCTTTCACTGCAGAGTTTTATTTTACCTCTTTCAATCATTCACTGCTGTAGGGTGGTTGTTCTTATGTAAGACTTCATTATACCTACCCAGACAATTAAACGTCTGTTCCAATAGGACTCACATCTAATAGGACTCTGCATCCTTTAGGGACCTGGATGCGAGAGCAAAAAGTGAACGTTACCGGGCACTCTTCCGTCTGCCCAAAGATGAAAAACTGGACGGACACACCGACTGTACCCTGTGGACCCCCTTTAACAAGATGCACATCCTGGGACAGATGTTTGTCTCCACCAACTACATCTGCTTCACCAGCAAGGAAGAGACACTGTGTAGCCTCATCATCCCTCTGCGTGAGGTGAGTCAGTCTGTTTTTTAAATTTGTCTCTTTTGTTTATTAGTCATTTTAGAAAATTAGACTTGTGGAATAAGTATTTTACTCATAGCACTGTCACCAAAACAGCAGTCACTCAGTAGTAGCTTGAAGTAAATCAGGAAGACATGTGAATGTGTTTGATGGCGCTGTCTGGTAGGGGGTTGTCACTGTCTATCTGCTCTAAAAAAGAGAGATACACACATAAAGACAAACTGGCTGTCATGCTGACTCACACTCATCTACTTCTGGTTGCACTGGGTTGCACCAGCCATTTGAAAACTCACTGCAAAGTTTGTGCTCTTCCTCAATTCTCTTTGTTGAATAGTTTCGCAGATTTTCTAACTTCATTAAAACTTAAATACGAGGTCTTATAAGCTGTAATTAATGACTTTATTATCGTTAAATCAATTATTCAGATATTAGCAACAGATTCTGGGTTGGCATGTGGTGGGAAGTGCTTCTAAAACTTAAACTCATCCAGACACCTCCATACCTGCAGTTAAAAAGATTATGAAGTCATTAAAAGGGTAATGTATTCTAAATTTGTAATCTATCAGTTACATACATGTTATTCAGTAGGTTATTTTTGTTATTAAATTGGTAGAAGTGGGTTCTAGAGTGCATTTGAAAATGTTTATAGTTTATGTATAAATGGTCTTTGGATAAATGGATTTAGAAAAAACAAAAAAGAAGAAAGAAAGAAAGAAAAGACCACACTGGAGGAGGATGTTTGACAACCTGCACAGCAAAAAGTTCTTAAAATGGCTTCAACTTATTTATTATAAAGCATTAGTAAATGAGTAAAAAAAAGCTATTTCTTAATGTATTATTGGTTGTCACTGTATTTTTATAGTGACTGAAATTGTGAATGTTCCTCAATTTCTTTCAGGTGACCATTGTGGAGAAAGCAGACAGCTCCAACGTGCTACCCAGCCCACTGTCCATCAGCACCAAGAACCGCATGACCTTTCTGTTTGCGAATCTGAAGGACCGAGACTTCCTTGTGCAGAGGATCTCTGACTTTTTGCAGCAGACCACCTCTAAGATCTGCCTGGAGAGGGAACTTACTGGCAGCCTTAACAGCTCGGATGATGAGGTAGGAAAGGAACCCTAAATTTGACAGTTTATTAATATGCATGGTTTTTATTTGACTGTAAAGTCTTGAGGAACACTTTTCATGGCATGTTTCCTCTCCAGGTGTACTCCCAGCAAGGATCCCTGCTTTCCAGCAGCCCACAGCACAGTCTGGGCTCAGAAGGTGAGCGGACATTTAACCTCAATGACAGCAGTGTGCCCACAGCTACACAAGCCCTCATGACCATGTACCGCCGCCGTTCGCCTGAGGAGTTCAACCCCAAGCTGGTGAGTTCAGTTACACTTTGTCAGATACAATCAAAAGCAAGTAATGCCTTATCTAACACTACTCTGATCTAATAATATATTCTGTTTTGAATATATAAAGGCCATTTGTAGTCTTTGATTCAGAGTTATTGTAGTGGACATTTTTTGGTTGGCTTTCTATAATTGGGATTTTCACAGTGTTTCAATGTATATAAACTATGTAGCATGGAGCATCACTGTTAGCAGAAATCTGTTTTCTCTATAAGACTTAAAGACTTAAACCTGTACCTGTGTCTGTAATCCTTAATTCAATGGGACTTTGACTCTGTATTATAGAATAAGACAGTATTCATGCTTTGTGGAGTGTGGAAAAAATAAAATATTAAAACTGCCTGTCAGTGATTTAAGTCCAAACTACTGGCAAAAAAACAGGAAAGAAGCTCACTGTAATTGTATCTGACTTGCAGCCTCTCATGAGATTGTTTCTCCCTTTGCTCAGGCTAAGGAGTTCATGAAGGAGCAGGCATGGAAGAACCACTTTACCGAGTATGGACAGGGAGTGTGTATGTACCGCACAGAGAAGACGAAGGAGCTGGTCCTCAAGGGGATTCCTGAGAGCATGAGAGGGGAGCTCTGGCTGCTTTTCTCTGGTGAGGAAATGATCAGGAAGGGGAGGCCTGAAATAAACACGAGCACTGCACTGCACTGAATGAGACCACACCCTGCATAATGTGTGCTTACCCTCAATCGCATGTTACATATTTTCTGCAGGTATAATTTACCTGCTGGCTTCCTGATGACAAATGCATAAGACAAGAACAGCCAGTGTGAAACAGGAATACTGTAAAAAATATAGCTCTGAAATGTATAGCTACATGTATTATCATTCTCGTTCTCATCATAACAATATATTTACCAGTGGTACAGTGTTGCCAGTGTTGACTACTCAAGAATGGGAAAAAGTTTTTTTAAATAGTCAATTTTTCAATTGGTGACTTGGCCTCAGGTAAGATCTGAAAATGTCTCCTGTCAGATTTCATGTATTTTTAGACTTCTGAGGCCCCACAGCCTGCAGTGTCTCACAAGAAGAAGTGAAAAACTAGAGGACTCAGAAAAAAAAAAACATTCTTAGACCTTCAATAATCCGTGGACCACTGGAACGACAGGGTTAGGGGCCAAAGAAGAGTTCAATGCTGTACCCCAGAGATCTTTATATGTAGCATTATAGATACGCAATGATCATAGACCAAGTACTGATATATACAGAGTGTCTATGCACAAAATTACTGTTAAAAGTAAATCCAGATTGACCATAAAGAAAAAAAGGACATTTGGAGATTTTCATGAGGGAAAAACAAATGAACTCTGTCTATCAGCTAAAACACACATGCACTGTAACTCGTGTCACAACATGTTACATATTCAGGTATGCACATATTTCAGACTTCCCTGTTTACAAGCACAGTCATGTGACGCGAAACAGCTTGTACTCATCGTCACCTGGGGAGAGCTGTGTCACAAACAGCTCATCCTGCTCTCGAGTGACCGTCATCTGGCTCACACTGCTTGTTGTCATGGCTGCATTGTTTTGACTTTAGTCATGCTCACCTGCTGTCTTTTGATTTCATTTATAATAAGGAAGTATTTATAAAGTATTTGCAAAGCAATTTGCAGCATTCACTTGTTGTCTAATAGGCATCTCTTCACAGAATGAAGGGTGTAAAACTAGTTTGGTGAAACTCGGGCATGTTTCAATAAGCACGTGTGCTATACTGTAAGTGGATAACTTTGCTCAGTTAAACAAAGACTTATGCAAAAAGATGGACTCAGCAGAGCTGTGCAAAGCTTCTGAAAACCTGTTGAACCTGCACACAGAGCCCTTAAGCATTTGAAATCCAAATACCAGTGTAATTGAAGTTACAGGCAATTTACTATGGTCTAAAGTCTGTTTATTGTACAGTCATTTTGCATTTACGGAGGTTGCTGCGGGCTGACATGTGTGCACTCTGACACATCTATTTTGAAATATTTGATAACAATAAGACTGAAAGTTAGATGAATATCAGTTTAAGGTGGTTTCATATTTTATTGTCCTGTGAAATCAGCATTGATTCGAGTTAGAAAACAAACCACAAAGAGATCTGCAGCTACACTGAGGGAGGATACTGAAACTACTTTACCACATCCCCAGTTTAGATGATATGACAGTTATGTAACCTTTGGGATACTGCCTTTTTATTTGTCCTTGTGCGGCTGTCATACATGGATTGTTTTTGCCTGGAAGCAGTAAAATGTATCTTAACCTTAAAGGTTTCATGAACTCCATAACAAACACTGGTCCTATAGATTTTGTTGTTCTTTACATAGAAGCTGCTCCTTTAATTCTCATGTTTTTTTTTCCCCACAGGGGCGATTAACGAGATGGCCACTCACCCTGGATACTACGAAGACCTGGTGGAGAAGTCGATGGGCAAGTACAACCTGGCAACAGAGGAGATTGAGAGGGACCTGCACCGCTCTCTGCCTGAGCACCCGGCCTTTCAGAACGAGATGGGCATCGCTGCCCTCCGCAGGGTCCTCACTGCCTACGCATTCAGAAATCCCAACATTGGATACTGTCAGGTACGCACTCCGTTGTTTCTGGTTCCACATGAGCTGGCAGAAACAGGGCAGTGCTTGAATACTTGATGTTTTTGTTCTTCTCTTCTCTACGTCGACTCCACAGGCCATGAATATAGTGACGTCTGTACTGCTGCTCTACGCCAAAGAAGAGGAGGCTTTTTGGCTGCTGGTGGCGCTCTGTGAGAGGATGCTGCCTGACTACTACAACACTAGAGTTGTTGGTCAGTATGAGCATGTTCTTGTGTAAACGTGTTTATGTTCGATTCACATCCAGTTGTGTTTCATGGTCTTCAAATACATGTATGTGTGGCATTTATTTTTGTAATGCATTCTTTATGCTACTTTTTTTTTTAACCAAGTTGGTGTTGGAAAAAAATATTTTAATCACTTGGTTGAACAAAAAACAAAACAAAACAAAAAAACGATATGTTTCTTGTTTAACATTCTCCTCCTCTCCTCCTCAGGAGCCCTAGTTGACCAGGGTGTGTTTGAAGAACTCGCCCGCGAGTATGTTCCACAGCTGTACGACTGCATGCAGGACCTCGGGGTCATCTCCACCATCTCTCTCTCCTGGTTCCTCACCCTCTTCCTATCTGTCATGCCGTTCGAGAGTGCAGTGGTGGTGGTGGACTGCTTCTTTTACGATGGCATCAAGGTCATCTTTCAGTTGGCGCTCTCTGTGCTGCACGCCAACATCCACCAGCTCCTGGGCTGCAAGGATGACGGTGAAGCGATGACTGTACTGGGCAGGTAAAGGAGAGTCAGAAGGTGTCAAGTCTAGGATGTTCCACTTTTAAATTATAACACTAAGATATTTCACAATTTATGAGATAACTTCTTCCCTACATCTTCTCTGACTGATTGTTTGTGTGTTGTAGGTACTTGGACAGTGTGACCAATAAAGACAGTACTTTACCTCCCATCCCCCACCTGCACTCCTTACTAACAGACAATGGAGAGCCACATCCAGAGGTTGACATCTTCAAACTGGTCCGCAGCTCCTACGAGGTATTTAACACCATCACTGATCAAGGGGGATTTCCTACATTTGTGGAGGAAAAAACACAAATCTAATATTTATAATGTTCGTCCTGAGTTAGCTGGATGTGAGACTCTTTGTTTGTCTCCACATTCTCCCTTTGAAAACTTGGATGAAGTGCAGTGTGTTTTCACTTAATATAATTTTGAATGTATCTAATTGAGAAGCCCAGCTGTCTCAGAGCCTCACAATCCTCCTGTTGTCTCCAGCCATCTCCATTATTCTCCCCATGTTTAACGTGCTGTCAGTTACAGCAGCATCAGACTGACTCTGTGTCTCGCTCTCCCTTTGTACCAGAAATTCGACTCTATCCGTGCTGATGTGATTGAACAGATGCGCTTCAAACAGAGACTGAGGGTCATCCAAACCATCGAGGATACAACTAAACGCAACGTGGTAAGGACGTGTTGCTGTGTAATTCCTGCAGTTGTGCTGCAAAAATAGCAGTAGACAGGGAACAGGCAACAGGCCAACTCTTTAGGTTTCTTCATTCTGCAGGTCAAATTAGATTTGAATTTTGAAGCAGAAAGAGTCACATTCAGACCATTATTAGATACTCTGCTCTTCCTTTACACTTAATGTAATTTTCTGTCTTCTATTTTTACTTAATGTAATTATATTTTGCAACAGGTCAGAACTATTGTGACAGAGACTGCCTTCAGTATTGATGAGCTGGAGGAGCTCTACGTGCTCTTCAAGGTGAGTTACACTTCACACATGTATGTGGTGGGACTAACAGAGCCTTCTCTCCTTTTTTTGCAGCCATATCTTATCTTAATGAGTGTTTTGCGGGTGAGTGAGTGAGTGAACGTGTGTGTGGGAGGGTTTGGGTCTTTTGAACTTGTAAAGCACTTTGTGTTGCATTTTATATGTATGAAAGGTGCTATATAAATAAATAAAGTTTAAAATTTGAATTTTTTTTCCATTGCTCCACCTCCCACTTCAAGTCATGCTACTGTGCTAAAGCTGAAATATAGACAGGAAATCAACACAGTCGTGTGGTCTCTGAGGACACTATTAATAACAGCATAGATATATCTATTTTAGTGTTCTACCACTTTACCTCTAGCATAAGCTGTTTTTGTGCCACAGGCCTTTATGTAAATGCACAGTGAAGATGCATTTGTCAGGTTATTAATGGCAACGTGTTCATGATGATTCAGATTATTCAAGAATTAAATTTTTTTCCAAATTCAAACTCAGCAAAAAGCAGCAGAGTCCACATGTCCTTCTGTAGTACTTTTTCCTTTTTTATATGGTGTCATTCAGTGTCAACCCTCTCCTCCTCTTCTCTGCAGGCAGAGCACCTGACCAGCTGTTACTGGGGGGGCAGCAGCAACCCCACAGAGCGCCATGACCCCAGCCTGCCCTACCTGGAGCAGTACCGCATTGACGTGGAGCAGTTTAAGGGCCTGTTCAACCTACTCTTCCCCTGGGCCAACGGAGCCCACTCTGACCCCCTGGCTATACGCTTCTTCCGTCTTCTTGACCAAAATGGAGATACCCTCATCAACTTCAGAGAGTTCATCAGCGGCCTGGGTAAGTCCAGAAATATTGTCTGTCCTTGAGAGTATTCATTGGAAGTAATGGCTTATAACATGTGCCACTGACTTCTCAGTTGACAAATGGGTGATTTTAATTTAATTTAAGATGATTTATCACATTTGGGGGCAGATCAGATATGTTCAGTCTCTAAAGCTTGTTGTTCTGTCGTAGGCGTTTTGTGCCATGGGGACCTCACAGAGAAACTGAAACTACTCTACAAGATGCACGTTTTACCTGGTGAGTGACCTTGGGGGAAAAAACCTCTTCAATTTTCCTTTTTAGCAGGCCAGGGTTGTTAGCTGAACAGAAAAGAAGTGGCTTTATGTAAAGTGTCCGTGAGAGAGAAAATGTTACCCTTTGTGCTCTTTGTCTCGCCTCACTGGGTAAATAACCTCCTCAGGTCTGCCTTTGTCAGCATGTTCTTATGAGATAACTGACATACATTAAAACCTATTCACTGTGTCAGGTCTGAACCTTATAGCTTTTAGGTGATTGGCTGAGACATTACGTTTTTATAATATGAGCTGAATATTCTTTTCTCCTAGAAATCACTCATGAACAGGAGGAGCCTGACTCCGCTTTCGAAGCCACTCAGTATTTCTTTGAGGAAATTATTTCAGAATCGTCAGTCGGTAAGCACCAAGAGAGAAACCTCTTTTTGTCCTTTTCTTTTGTTGGGGTCAAATTCCTTTCCATATATACACATGCATGTGAAGCAACATTAAGTAATACAACCATATGTCAAGATTAGTATTTGATATCTAGACCATAAAGTGAACTGTACTTCTTTAACTCTTCTTAATGAGAAACATTTAGTTTATAGATAAATAAATATTCATGGGAAGAAAATATTCAAAATGCAAGTAGTAAATTAAAGAAAAACAAAAAAAGGGGGGAATGGGGGGAGGGTGTTAATTTCAGTTCTTCAATCCATATAAATTTGACATAAACAACTGTATTTTTATTATAGGTTATATTCAGCAAACTATCCTATCAGATGTCACATTTTACAGCTTCAATATGTTTAAGTGTGTAAGTGCAAGTGTAATTTCATTTCCACATTTTAGTTCACCACTGCCAGATGTCCAGTCATT
The DNA here is from genome assembly GCA_021432705.1 of Caranx ignobilis. NCBI lineage: Eukaryota > Metazoa > Chordata > Actinopteri > Carangiformes > Carangidae > Caranx > Caranx ignobilis. Next base: position 7,893,649 of record MU269982.1, read on the forward strand.
TGTCTGGTGGTCTGTCGAGGACTCGAGATTGTCATCATGTGATTTTCATGAGTGAAATCTCAGCTGTTGCAGTTGTGAGCCTAAGATGTGACTTCTCAGTTGGAATAAAGTGTGGTTGTATTAACCTTGAAACCACAGACACTGCATGCAGCCTACATTGTGCGCACTGACAGTGATAAAAACACGAGCACAATAACAATCGTGCACACAAGTTCAATTATGCATGTGAAGCAGGAGCCTGCAGGAGGATCCTGTGTTGAATATGCAGAGGAGAAAGAAACAGCTTCAAACGCCCTTGTTGATCTGACAGCTGCTGTTTGGATAATTAAACCTGTGCATCTGATCAAATGTGATACCAGAGACATCAGAGTGGCACTTTTCATATGCATATGTTTCATTAACATCAGGAGAGACTGGTGAGGTTGTGTTGTATTGCATTAGGCTTTAAACTGCAGAAATACAGCAGAAGCCTGTGATCAAGTATGTATGAAGTACATACTTTGTATATATACTGTATCATTTGCCTGTCGTCATGATACAGTTTTATCATCTAACAATCTTTCTCCAGAAAATATGCATATTAATTGTTGACCTCGGTCTGCCTCCATCTTCCCTAAGGTCATGACTCAAAGTGCAGAAGTGAGAAGGATGATGGTTTTGTCAGAGTTACATTCAAGACTGAAAAAGGTAAGAAATAGAAAGAATGAATAGTTCTTATGCAACAGACAATATAGACCTGCTCACTTGAAATGAGCAACCAGATGCTTGAGCTAATTTTTTTTTTGCCAAACCATTCATATGTGAAATTGCCTTGACAAGTGCTGACTGAACACTATTGAGTATAACTTTATACATCATACTGATCATCCCTCTAAAAAAGGAGGAAGTAATATTTTTCATTTAATATGCATGCAACAACAACAGTTTATACATTATGTTCCAATAATGATAATAAATTTTTAATAATGAATGAAGACTAAAATACTTAACACATTCTTCTCATATATTACAGTCAAGAAACTGAACACTCCTGATTATCGCCATTACCTGAAACTGTGGAACCAGGAGACCAAACCTAAGCTAGAAAACACAAAGGACCTCCCCAGGCTGAACCAGGTGAGATTTTTATCCTCTCGACTGAGTCGTTTGAACAGTGTGTTTCAAAAAAAAAAAGTGCAGAGTATAATGCTGTGCTCTCTTCTTCAGAGCCAGTTCATCGAGCTTTGCAAGACTCTCTACAGTATGTTCAGTGAGGATGTGGCAGAACAGGAGCTCTATCACGCCACCGCCACAGTCACCAGTTTGCTGCTGGAAATGGGCGAGGTGGGAAAGCTCTTCTCATCCTCCTCTAGTAGAAAGGAACCCAACATGGAGGGTAAATCGGAGCCAAGCATTTGTATGAGAGACACCACAGAGCCTAAAAGCACCCAGGAGGCCGGGACTGACGACGTGTTCCAGCAGCGGGACCAGGAAGACGCTTTTGTCCATGCAGATCTGGAGAACAAGACGAGCCCGTGTGAGGAGAGGAAAGGGGACGAAGAGAGCGAGCAGCTGCCACCTATGCAAGACATAAAGCTGGAGGACTCATCTCCCAAAGACACTGGCACGTCCTCTGCCATGCTCATCTCAGATGATGAAACGAAAGATGACACGTCAATGTCATCTTACTCAGTGCTCAGCGCGGGCTCCCATGAGCTGGATGAAAAGCTGCAGTGTGAGGACATTGCAGACGACACAGTGTTGGTGCGCAGCGAGAATGGTGCCAATGGGGAAAGAAGTAACCAGCCTCGTGGCAGTGGGCCGCTTGACAGAGGGCTGCCTCACAGCACTAGCATTGACAAAGACTGGGCCATCACGTTCGAGCAGTTCCTGGCCTCAGTGCTCACCGAACAGGCCCTGGTGCACTATTTTGAGAAGCCGGTGGAGGTGGCTGCTCGTATAACTAATGCCAAGAATGTGCGTAAAGTTGGGCGTCCTCTGCTGTCGACAAGTGACTATGAGATCTCCTTATCTGGCTGAAGTCTCGCAGGAGATTTCACACAAAGACTTTTGCTGTTTTAAAAGGGAAACATGATGACATGAGTCAGTGGTGTAAAAATGTCTCAGCGGGTTTTAGAGGAGAATGAAGGTAAATGTAAAATGTAAGTGTATGATAGTTGAATGAATGTGACCAAAAACTGCTCTTAGCAATGTATTTTACCAGATGTGAAAGACTTTTATTATTATAACAATCACTAGATTCTGTCCAGCTAAGAGGGTCAGGACAATGATATTAAGATTTGCTCAGATGAAATCAATGTGTACATGTAGTAGCTGTACTTTATAAGACATTATGCATAGGTGTTATCTATGTAATCTCTAGTACTCTTAGGCTATGTAGCTGTAAATGTCCACAGATACAGTCCAGGTCTAAACTGGAATATAGATAGTCTACAGTACGTACCATCACCTAACATTATATCTGGTCAAACTGTTGCTCCCTTACTTTATGATTCCATGTGCTGCTAATCAAGACTCTTTTTTTTTCTCATTTCGACGACATTTCAAGCACAAAAAAAATACAAAACAAAGCTGTGAAAATTCAATGGTAGAGTGAATTTTCATGTGATATCGTGAAAACTCTCTTCAGCTCCACATCACTTTAATGCAGTGTGTCACTTTTTCATACACATACCTACGACTTACTGGATATTCACTCCCCAGAGTAATGTTCCCTAAAGTTTCTCCATGTTATTTTCTATCAATAATAATATTAACAACAACAATGTTGGAAACAGCACAAAAAATGTTCAAATCACAATTTTGTCAAAACCTCATAGAAAGGTATGTGTTCTAAGAAAAGGTCATTACACTAAAAAAAAAAATGCTGTCGAATGAAGAGTCTGCACTTTCTTTATGTTTACAACAATGTGATCCACTAACATGTGTTCGCTTGCCTTTTGCCTAACTATTGTTGTCTGCACTTCAAACTAAAATGTCGTCCATTTTTCCTCTTTTTAAACACATTTTTACCTCTTTGCTCTGTAAGTTTGTTTTTTGTTTTTTTTGTTTTTTTTTTTAACTTTGCTGTTTACAAATTTATGTGAACATGTTTCATTTTAAATGTCCAGATGTTGTCATTCTGGACTCTGGATGCATTGTGTATCACTCCATCTTATTAAATTTACAGTTTGATTGATTCAGTGCTGCACAGTCCATTGCCTTGAGCCTTATTTATTGACCTTATCAGATTCAGTGTTGCTGCAAGGGCAACGTCGTAGACTGCCATCTGGTGGATGATCATCGAACCTACCAATTTTCATTTCCCTGAAGAACTCACCTCTAGCCACAATAATAAAATCAGATTTTACAGAAACTAGCATATTAGCACTTGTTCTTTTTCAACTAGTTTTTAAAATGTCATTTAATTAAACTAAATCAAATTGGTGCTGAAATGAATCAAACATACCTGGATTTTTGCTTTTCATTCAGCCACTGGTCAGTACCAGTGATTTTCTAGTGTGAATCTAGCATTAGTTTACTCATATGGTTTTATTATAATTACAACCCACTGCATTTCAGAGGGAAATATTGTGAGATTATGTATCTTAACTCTTGACTCTCAAAGTACATTTTGCTGATAATACCTCAGCTTTTTTAGTGACTTCAGTGTGATTTTTTTTTTTTTTTGTAAGTCTTTGACAATTTTTTTCTTCTAAATATTGCACTTCTTACAGTAATAATGAGTCACTTTCAACAGGAGAGTGTTTGAGCTCTATGACAGAGAGCATCAGCGTGTGTCCCGGAGACAACTGTATTTATCCTCAGCTGCTTTGTCTCTGCATGAACCAAACACACTGGGGTTGTGGCTCAGGTCGACCAATCACAGCTCAGTGAGCTCATTCACAACAGGAGTATCAGCAGATTAAACAGAGGCATCCCCTCTCAGACGCCTGGAAAACTAGCAATGATTAATCAGTCAGGAACAATTTGTATGTTGAACAAGGATTCATGAATGAATACTCTCATCTTTCATCTTCATCTGACTTATACCAGCTGGACAACATTAAGAAAATGGCACTGTCAGCTGAGCTGTGTAGCTCCTGCCACTATGGTCAACTGTATGTGCCTCTTTGTAGACTACTACTAATAATAATAATAATAGAAAAAAACATCACTCCAACAATGAATAAGTTATATAGGGCAAATCTAAATTTGGGAGAATATTAATATATAACTAAATATACATTTTACAAATGATAGATAGATGTTGTGTTTTAGTTTTCCCTACCACAAATTCCTTTTTTAAATTTTCATTTTTCTCGTTTTTTTTTTTTTTTTTTTTTAAACAAACTCGCAATGAATCCTGTCTTTGTACAGGTTATACTGTGAAATGTTTCCATCATTTCCATCACTGTTTATACTGACATAGACAAGACAGTACTATCCAACAGCACCACAAACAGATGAGTCTGTTATGGTTCTCTAAAACATTTTTAAAACATTTCAGGGTGGTTGATTTGTTCTATATTTGTTTTAGCTATAGTTGTTCAGTTAATAAACTGGAAACGGATTGTATTTAGGAATGAGGACAAATTGCATATGATGTGCATTCATTTTTTCCTCCATTTAATCTAATTCTAATCTAATTCCATTTAATCTAATTTGCCCATAAAGTTTAATGTAAGATTTAGCGGGAGGTGTTATGAAATAGGCACTGGCACAGCCAAAACTGCTGAGAGGCTGAACATGCTATGATGTAAAGTTCTTATCTGCCCTGTATTGACCTTTGGTCACCGGCTCACGTCACAACTCCCCCCCCCAATTAAAGAAAAAAAAATCCACTTTCACAACATTGCAAAAAGTGTCTGAATGTGATTGCTCATTAGAAATCATAAATGAACATCAGATTAAACCAGTTTTCACACACCTTTTACCTGCATGATAAAACACCTGTTCTGCAAAACTGACAGGGCAACATTATGTGTGGCTGTAAAGTCTACAGAACAGACCGTCATATACCCAACAACCTCCAAACACTTCCCCCCGTCATTCGCACACCTGTCCTGTCATTGGCTCGGGGCAAAGACAAGCCTCCACTGACTGATAGTGTTTTACTGTTGTCGGTCCAGACATTTGCTCTAATCAAGTAAATAATTACTTAATATTAAATCTGTGGCAGACACAGGACAGCATGAAGATTGTGCTGACCTTTTCACTAGATTCCCTTCTACTGTGCTAAATGTGAATGTAAATATTGACATATTGTTGATTATAGTTGATTTGTATATTAATCACGGTTTATAGACACTTTTGGAGAAGTTCCTTCAGTTTAGATGGACACAGACTGATGTCCCAGTGCCAGAGAGAGGAGCAGTTGTTTTTCAGAAAGGTGCCTGCACTGTGGGGTAAATTGAACATTGACTTTCTGACAGTCAGTGGACTTTGGTTCGTCCCCGGCACACAGGAGTATATAGTAACGCCTCTCTGTGGATGTCATAAAAGAAAAAAAAAAAAGCCGGCCAGAAAATATATAAATGCAGAGCAAAGGATGCTTCTTTCCTTTTTCTGGAGGGGGGCCCTTTATGGATTATAATCTGGTCTATCAAACACTTCCCAGTAACAAACAACTGAGGATTTAAGGAACTTTAAATTTAAAAAAAAAGTGTAAGTATGTGTTACGTTTTTATGATTAATCTCCTCTTTCACTGTTGACTCATAAACTGTATCCTCATTCACTGACATTGCAGTTTAAAAGATGAAAGATTAGCAGCAATACAAGGTTAAAGTTTATAATGTGCTTTTCTCCAAGAGAGCCTAACGCTGACTTTGCACGTGTCTCTGTGTGTATCACCGGCAGTAGGAACCATGGTTGGACTTAAACCCTCAGATGTTCCCCCTCCACTTGGGGTGAAGATGGCAAGTGCCGGGGCAGCAGCCTGTATAGCTGACATTGTCACATTCCCACTGGACACAGCTAAAGTCAGACTACAGGTATCTGATTGGTTACACTGACACATGAACAAATCATTCATCTGTGGTTACACAGGATATACTTTCCTCACATTTACTGAAATGCATCAGATATTGTATTTCAAGAATCACTTTAGATACTCCAGTTTTGCTATAAACAACTCAGAAACACAGAGTGATGTTAGATATCATTGGCTGTCCAGCTTGACTTTCAGCTTTGTCCAGCTTTGTTCAGCTTTGATACCCTTAAATCAATTGTACTCATTGACATTTACAAAGCTGCACATTGCCCCATTTAGTCTAAAGGTTCCCTGCTTTTGTTCTAGAAATGATTATGCATGATGTGTGACCCCAGATTCAGGGAGAGCAGAAAGCAGTGGAGGGCATCCGGTACAGAGGGGTGTTTGGCACAATCAGCACCATGATCCGAACAGAAGGGCCCAAGTCTCTGTACAACGGGCTGGTGGCCGGTCTGCAGAGACAAGTGTGCTTCGCCTCCATCAGAATCGGCCTCTACGACAATGTCAAAAACTTCTACACAGGAGGAAAAGACAGTAAGTGATTACAGTACTTTTAGGATACGTGCAAGGTTTTCTTATTTGTATTGGAATATCATTACTGATCATTATCCTGTAATCAACAGCCAGTTTTGCTGTTGTAAAGTTAGTCTGAACAACTTGTTAAAAAAATTGACCAGTAGCTTAGTCTGTGAGATAAGTACATGAAAGCTGCACTTGTGTAAATACTTACAGTCTACTAATGGTTGGTCCTTTCTGTTTTCTTTCAGACCCCAATGTACTGATACGAATCCTGGCCGGCTGCACCACAGGTGCCATGGCAGTGTCCTTCGCGCAACCCACTGATGTGGTCAAGGTTCGATTCCAAGCGCAGATGAACCTGAGCGGTGTAGCTCGTCGCTACAATGGCACCATGCAGGCCTACAAACACATCTTCCAAAATGAGGGCATACGTGGACTCTGGAAAGGTGTCATTGAGAAAGCATGAAATATATGACACCTCATGAAATCAAGACCCAGGATTTGAAAGTTTGTAACAGACTAGTTAAGTATCAATGTTTGTTCTTTTCTGGCTTCTTAAGGCACGCTACCCAACATCACAAGAAATGCACTGGTCAACTGCACAGAGCTGGTGACATACGACCTGATCAAGGAGGCCATCCTTAAACATAACCTGATGTCAGGTCAGAGAGTACTCATACATGTGTCTGAGCCATATTAACACAAATTCACACACACACATAGGCAGGTGCTCAAGCACACAGACAGACAGACACACACAATGCCAGACAGCTGATTGGGCAGAAGTCCACACACCCTCTCAGCCCTCCAGCTCCTCCACAGCTGATAACAGCACACATGCTGGTACAGAACATGTTGTATTTTCCCTCCAGAGTGCTGTAAATACAGTAGTTAATAAGATATTTATCTCCATTTCTATGGCACCTTTCGCACCATTACATAATATGTTGACACCAATTTCTCTACTGAGCAGCTAAGAACTAAGACACATCTTTTGTTATCTTTTTTTTAAATTGTTATTTAGTTGTTTGGTTTCTCAATGTTTTCCAAACCTCTCCACAGACAACCTGCCGTGCCACTTTGTCTCTGCATTTGGCGCTGGCTTTGTCACCACAGTGATTGCTTCCCCAGTGGATGTGGTGAAAACCAGGTACATGAACTCACCACCAGGCCAGTACAAGAGTGCCATCAACTGTGCCTGGACCATGATGACAAAGGAGGGGCCAACAGCTTTCTACAAGGGGTAAGTTCTCACTATCTACCCCCTTCCCCCCTCCCCAGCACACTTGTTTGTTTAGGAAGTGTATGTAGTTGAGGTCAATCCATAAAGACAGATAAAGATATGTAGGCAATGCAGGTTTTACACTCCATCCTCCCCATAAGTGTCTCACCTCTTTTCTTTGCTTTTTGTAGATTTGTGCCCTCATTCCTGAGGCTGGGATCATGGAACGTTGTCATGTTTGTCTCATTTGAGCAAATCAAGAGAGCCATGATGGTCACAAAGAAGAGGATCGAGGCCCCAAACTGAGAGCAGCGTTTTGAAGTTTGACTCAAAAAAACATGGGATGAAGAAAACTAATGAATATCAGTTCTCCTTTTATCTTGAGTCCACAACCTTCTTGTCCTGCTGTGGGTCAAAGACGACCACCCTGTGCTGCAAAAAGGAGTACTGGACAATCTACTTTGTGTTTGACTTAATATTGAACTTGTTTATGACATAAAGTGCTCCTTTTATATTTATAATTTGCCATAATGAGCCCATTCCACATTGTGGGGATGAGGGATATGAAAATAAGATGGTACTAACTCTCCTTTGAGAAGTGGAGTTTGCACTTTAGGACTTGTCAATCTAAATCTACCAGTTCTATGTTTGAGGCAGCTTACACCGTTATTTTCAAAGTAACAGTGGCGCCACAATAAAATGTAAAACATGTTTATGTAAACTCTAAATATATTTGTCGTGTTTTACAGACACTGTGTTTGCATCTTTAACTTGCTCCTTCCACACATGGACATCAAACACATTTCAAAACATCAAAATGTGTATTTATTAACTGAGCAAGGTGTGTTAATCATTACATAACTTCCTCAAAAGCAAGCCACAGAATAGAAATACCAGGTAATGAAAATGCAACATCAGTCCTCAGACATACAAATTAATGGACAAGGGAGGCAAACAACCATATTGAGTTCCACATCATTATAATGTCATATTACAGACGGCATTAATGGAATCAGTGGGGACATGTTAAACCCATGCACAACTTTTAAGATGAGGCAGTTCATTCCATACACTGAGTTTCAGTCATGATCTCTGGACATAAATATCAAATTCCTGAGCAGGACAATTTTGAGAACAAACACACAAAAAAAGACAGCTTAAAAAGATGGTAGTTCATCACCATTTTTTAGTAACTGTCTGTAAACTGCGACAATTTGGCTGCTGGCTTACTGAAAGTGCATCAACGCTCACAAAAGACAGAGCTGTTATTATCACTACAGTCCTCCGCAGCAGCTCCCATTTCCCCTGTACGACGGACAATCAGCCACTGGAAATGGTCATTTCTGAGGTATAGGGTGGTAGATTTGTGCTCTACTTTAAAATAATTAAGTACGATTAAAACAAAAGCAGAACAGAAATATGGAATCACAAAACCAAACATAAGAGAATTCAGTTGAATGTTTGAAGAATATGAGGAGCGGACAAGCTTCAGTTTGCTTTTCTGTTTTGTTCCATGATCAGTTGTTAAACTGAACCTTCGTGTCTTCCAATACCTGATCAAATAATGTCAGGGGCTGTGGAGAATTCAGGGGGTCGTGTTACTCCTTTGTTTATGTTAGTTTTTAGAACGGACAGTCAATGAGAGAGACACATCAGGGTCCTGTAGATGTGTCTGGACTATGTCATGGAATTTTTCTCTGTACTGATTGAATTGCATGATGCTCTCTGGTTCCTCTGCCACCCAGAACTTATCAAATTCATAGGCCAGGTAACCTAGAAGAGAGGAAACATGATGGGTTTGTGTGTGTATACTAATAATGAATCAGAGGTAGGTATAATTAAGACTGGTGTTGGATCTACTCACAGTATAGCTGATGAAAGTGCTGGAGCCCAGGTGTGCTCTGGACTGTATTGTAGAAATGTGGCTTCAAAGCTCCACTCTTCAGGAGGCTGTAGGCCATCTCTGTCAAGTTGATCCCAACTATGGCATACGAATACCTAAAACAGGAAGTAGTGAGAATTAGCTTATAGTTTATTCGGAAAGTGAAAAACAAAGTAAAAGTACATTGTGTATACATTATAAAAGTCGGTTTTGGTGAAAGAAAGGCAGTAATAATAAGATTAAACTCGCACAATACCATTGGATAAAACTGAAGCTCTCTTACCCCAGCTTAGGATGGTTTGCATGAGACAACACCTGACGAGCCTCTTCTGTGTAGTTTTCACTGAAGAAGCTGCAGACAGCCAACAGTACAGTGTAATAATTGCTTAATGTCTGTGGATGTGATTACACTAACCAGTAAACATGCAGGTTTACAAGCTGTTTTAAAGGATTATAGTTGAAAAACTCCAAATGGCCAGAAAAACCCCAAATCCTCAAATGTACACATTTACAGAAAACTGTGGTACTTCCACTATTGGTTCGACTACCATAAGCTAATATTTGTGGGATTTACACCAGACGTCATGCATGTGTTACATTGCTTTGATGTTCATGAAATGTATTTCTATGAATATAGGTGATAGTTTTGCTCACATCTGACATTATTGTTGCAGAGTAAAAGCTTTTACTGTATATCTCATTGCAGTTCATTAGGTACTCACACAAGGTTGATAAGTCCCAGCATGCCCATTCCTCTGAAGTCAGTCTTTGGATCGTCTCCCTGAAATCCGATATCTCCCCACTGTTTGGTTATCCTTGATTCCAGTTTGACCGTTGGCATCAACAGGTCCCACAGCTGATGGTGCAAAAATTTCCATGGTTGCGTTACATCATTTCTGCAGATTCATTAGCTGCATATTCATGCTGCCAATCTCCCATTCTACCACATCCCAAAGGTGTTTGACTGGATTCAGGATTTAGAGACTGGGGAGGCCAATGACCTCTACTGAACCCCTTATGTTCATGAAAACGATGTGAGACAACTTTTGCTCTGTGGTATGGAGCATTATCATGCTGGAAGTATCCATTAGAAGAACACAAGCAGCAACTACTACAGTATTTTCTAATGTATGGATCTAAAATGAGGAACACATACCTTCAAAAGCATGGCCTCGTGTTCTGCGTTGTCCGAGCTGAAGACTTCTTTTCTCAAGTCTTCCACAGATACATACAGACTGCTATACCCTGTTATTTGTTGCAGACAGATGTGAAGGCTCCCCTTGAACCTTGAAAAGTAGGGAGACTTAACTGAATATGGTGACAATGAAAGAGCTACATGTGACAAAGTCAAAAGTGGCAAACTAAAAGCAGCCTTACAGGGGATCTTTCTGGGGCTTCACATTCTTCTCCTTCATTATTTGATCCACGCATTGTTCTAATTTATCCTCGTTGGCTTCCAAGGCTCCTCTTAAAACCTTCAGGGGAAGTAAACACAGCAGAGTAAGAAGGTAGCCACAGAGAAATAATGATACAGCAAGCCAACAGACAGAAAACTGGCACAGAGGCTGCTATATAATCTATACTGTCAACCACAGTGAAAAAATGTTTCTCAATGTCAACCACACTGACAATGAAAAAGATGACCAAGCACTTCAGTTTCCACACCGAACTGGACTGTTGATTAGAAAATGCTTAGCTAGCTGTAACCATAAATTACAAGTAGAGTCAATTCATCTAAGCTTGGCAAGTGCAGTGACAGATAAAGACTGATTAAGATCACAGGATATATCTTTACTGGGCTCCGTCACACATACGAAAGTAGCAAAGGGTGTTTCCTTTAAACTTCTCTGTGATGTTTGAAAGTCTGATATGGGAGCAGCGTTTCCAGACAAAGAATTTCTTGTAAATTGTTCCGAGCCTGGTGTGCACAACAAGAAATTCTTGCAATCCTTGCATTGTAAGACTAAAGCACATTTATACATATGCAACTGAAAATGAATATAAATATACAAAATGAATTTGAATGCTATTCTTAAAATACAACAATCTGTGACAGAAAACAAACCTATAAACCATAATCAACCAAAATCTAACAACTGACAAGGATAACATTTTCTTACCTTGTTCTTAGATGACCGCATGGAGTATTCTACAACAGGACACAGGAGAGGAGATCAATGGAGTGGGAAAAATGATTACTGAACAGCAAACTTCGACCAGATCAGACTCAGATTGATTCAGATCACCTGCTTTCATTGTCCTTGCCGCTCCTTGCTTGTATCCGGAGCATATTCTCTGTAGCTCACATTTCCCTGTTGCCTGTCTGATGAGCCACTTCAACCAGTACCTCAGAAATGATGTGTAGACGTACTGCCAGATATACCCAAACATTTTCTAAAGCACAAAAAGTAAAGAGAGATCAAAAACTATATATATATAAATCCAAGTAAAGATCTGATAGTCCAATAAGCAAGCAAATGCATATATTTAATATTTGTCAGACAGGCCCTTAAATAGGTGTGCAACTTAGACAGTGTCGCTGATAAATGGCCCTGTATTTGAGGTATGTGACACATGGAGACACCCAGTCAAGTTACTGATCATAAGATTACTCAGCAGTATAAAGCATGTTAACCAAAGCCGATGAATAGGATTCTGACTGATACAAATATTTATTTACAGTGATGGAACAAGCACTGGACAAAAGCGCAACTACGACCTTGTAAAAATACTCTGTACATGTAAAAGTCCTACAGTCAAGTTTTACACAAATAATCAAATTTTAAAATTCAAATCAATTTTATTAGCATAAACATGTCCAGACACAATAATGCCATTATCATCATCACAAAGGACTTAAATGTTCAAATTTCCAATATCAATATTATACTAAAATTGTATTATAAGGGCATAAACACACAGAACTGAATTTATACCTCAAAAGAACCTGAACATTGATGGCATAATACAAGTGCATTCGTGTTGACACAAATCCAAGGCAACTGTAAATGACTGTAGATAGATAGATAGATAGATAGATAGATAGCATTGAGGTACAGTGCCTAAGTGAATGCTTCCTTTCGAGAATCCTGTCCTTCCTCACTTTAATGAACATCACCAGTGCTGGTCTGTCTGTGTAATAATGATAATGGCCACGGTTTGGAGCAGTTGAGACTGTGGAAATACAACTAGTCGCCATTAAAATACAAACACAACGCCTGCATTAAACGGCACAGTTTCAATGCGAATACAGCGAAAGCTAGCAAACATTCAAACAGCCAAAACAATAGCATTGTTCCAGCTAGCATTACCGCTAAAGCTAACCTCAGACAAACGTGATCATGCAGTTCACAAAGATTTGGTGAGGTTTTTGGAGGGAATCTAACCATATTATTATAAACTACAAACTGGTCCCTCGTGGTTTTCATAAACTATCTAGAGTACGTAGCTTAAAAACTCCGAGGTGACAGCTGACCAAGGTTCAGACAACAGGTTGTCATTGTATTCGCCTAACTGTTAGCTAGCCACATCACGTTAACCTAGATTAGGTTACATCGCAAGATTTGGTGTAGTTTATGGAAATCGGGGAGAAGAATAGGTGAACCTTACCGTACTGTCGCTGAGACAATACTGCCAGACAGAGATATACTTAAACTTAGCTTCACTTTGAAGCTACCAGACGTGTAGAGAGATTAGCAACGTTTCTCTTGACAACAGTCTGGCTGTGGTGCGTTCACTTCCACACCGCACCGCAAATGGCAGTCCCAATCCTAGGCATTTAATACCTCGGAATAAGATAGGTCATTAGATTTCGACATAGAAAGTCGGTTCTTTGTTGTTGTTATTGTTTTTAAAGAAGAAATAATTTACAATTTCCTAAAAAATGCTGATTTGCTTTGAGAAACTTGAGTTGAATTTATTATGTGTTAAATGTCATGACGTCTTTGAACATAGCACGCGCCAACCATTTCAACAACAGTGCGCTTTGAATACGGAAGCGGCGCCATCTACTGTCCATTTAGGCCTATCTTATGGCAGTCTGTACACGTGGGAGGCAATTAGTGGTCTTTAACTGAAAAAACCTTCAGAAAAGATGGAAGCCTCCTGTTTTATAGATTGCATTAAAATGTTTTTTTTATGTAAACGGTTAAATCCCATTAAAGAATACCTCACCACCTTAACATCGAATAAGAATCACTGGGCTACAGGGGCAGATCAGTGTTTATGGTTGTGAATAACCTGTCGAATCAGGTCTTGTAATTTCACACAAACCGTACCACAAGAGCTTTTTGTGCCGAATTTTCTAAATATAAGAAATGTTGACTAAAGTGCATGAAATTCTGAGATTATTTTATTGATGATTATTTCAATCAATTACAAACACATATTTAGTTAAGAGGACGAGTGAATTAACAAAACGCAGATGGTTCAGTGGTAATCAGTAAGGTGAAGCCAGATACAGTCTTCGTTCTACCAGAGGAGTCCTGCTGCTGCAGTTTGAACCAGCTGCAAGTGAGATAGGTCTGGGTGACTAAAGATAGAACTGCTGAGGCCGGAAGAAATAAAAACATAACCTATCGTTACCAAAATCCCCAACAGACCTTCATCTGAGCACAGCTCCCATAATACTGGTGCCCCCCTTGAACAGTACCAAAAAAAAAAGGTGTCTTACAGTTTAGCCCTGCTGCACAGCTGTAGAGCACTACAGACAGGCTACTGGCCAAAATTGTGTAGGCTTATATTAAGCATTAGGTAAATTGTTGACACACTGACTCATCTTCACTTAAAGTCCTCACTGCAGTCCAAATTAAACTGACTCAAAATACTTACTGCAGATCAGGTTGGTGTCATCTGACTGAACTAAGAGCAGCAAAGGAGTTGTGTTTCTCAAAATAACCACAAGATGGTGCCAGATCTCCAATATGACTATGTCTTAGATTAAATTGATTTCGAAGTCTGTTTTTAAAACATGCAAATCTTATTATGTTTTATTGGCCTGTACTTGGCATTAGGTCTCCAATATAGGCTATAGATAGCATTAAATGAAGGTCTTCTTTCTGTGTCGCATTTAAAATGATGGCAATGCGGTGTACCACAGATCTTTATTGGTAAATGTTTACTCTCTCCCTCTGTGTCACTGAAGCTGAAGGCTGGTGTATCAGCATATCAGTAATACGCATGCAGCCTGTGTGGAGCTGCTCACCAGTGGTGCGCTCACTTGTAATTAAGTCTCAGTTTTCCCTCTCACCTAATCAGTCCCTCTGGGCTTTTTAAGGCCCATACAGTGACTGCATTCCAAGAGGAGATCCTGTCTGACAACCAGGACATATCTGAAAACAGAATTCCCAAAGTAACCAACCCACCAGGATCATCAGAACAATGAAGGGTTGTTCTAGGATGACCAAGGAAATATTACTGCGCGTCACTGTATAACTGCAAATAAGATGGAAAATAATCAAAAGTGTAATAGATGTAATTTGATTCGGACCCTGAATGTTTTTACCTGCAGTAGATAAGAGTACATGGGGTGCACAAAGCTGCTGGGGGTTGATAGGACCATCAAGACACCACATTTTCCTTAGAGAAATCCCAAACATGGGTTTTTAGTATGGTTAAGTGTAGTTCATCCAAATAAATGACAAAATAAAGTCACCAATAGAAGCTTCATTTCAGTCTGTCTTGAAACATAATATCTCCATTTGAACAGTGGAACACTGAACATCTGGTTTTACCCAGATGTTCAATATTGATGAAAATGATCATATTCCACTGGCTGTCATCACATCACGTCACAAATGCTGTTACAGGAAATGTCTGAGATTTGGTCTAGGCACAAATATACTCTGGTTAAGGTTCAAGAAAGATCACTGTCACGGATCACATGACCATCCACCATTACCTCCTCCTTCAGAGTCTATGTGGTGCTGACCACCACTTTTTCTCCCGACAGACAACTTAAGTTGTTTAGTCATTTGAATGAACCCATACTCTCAACATCCTGGTAAAACCAGTCTCTCCAACTGTCATGATAGGATAAAATGGTAGGTGCTGAAATGCCATTCCCAGAATTAGCCTCTTGAGTTTGTGCATCTTTGGCCGCTGTTTCCAGAATAGTTTGCATCAGTAACAATCAATCAAGACCTTTTGGGCTCTTAAGCAAACAAACTAGTTATCACAGTGTGCGCACATCTGTGAACTACTTCCCCTCACATTGTGTGCGTTGATTATTTCTGAGGCATACTGGTAGCTCACAAGTTAAAACAAACAACAACAAAAAAAAGATTAGAGAATAGTCTGCAATAAAATTACAACTCTTTGGAGCAGAGCCTGATTGTTTTCTGCATACTTTCCCCTCTTATCATCCTGTGACCATTCTGATTTACTGTATCTTGTTGCCTTTTGGGCATCTCTTCACCTCCAGTTTTGGATCATGCAGCCCATACAGAATCCTTAGACCTCCCTGCAAAGAGAATGGACATTGTCAGTGGTTGTAAAGCTGAAAATGTAACATTTCAGATTCATGTGATAAAAGTAACTGCAGGGTCAGTTTGGACACATGATGTACCTTAATGCAGCCCTCTAAAGAGACGCAGCAGCACACAGGACACACGCCTGGGTCTCATCATAAATCCACCCCTGAATGATAGAAAATGTCACTGAACAATAAACTATCCATCTTCTTGGAATATTGGTTTTCCTCTGGGAGGCAAAGACCAGCTCTGGGATTTACAAGTAATCAATTTCAAGTGCAAGTGACCCTCCTGTAGTTGCCTGCGGCTCATACAGCACCTCCTCCATTCTCACCCTCTCCCCCATTCATCCATTCATCTGGTTTACCCTGCTGCACCACGCTGCCTGCGCTGCCTGGACCGGGATGGCACGCACCATGAGTGGTCCATTTTGTGCAAAACGTTCACTTTTTTAAAGCGCGAGGCAGCGCTTATAAAGAGCCGGGAGGCAGCATCCATCGGTCGGACAGTGATGACTCATTGCGCACGATCAGTCACTCAGGGGGCTTGAATTTTTTGCGCTTTGCTGTGGAGGATCGATACCTCCAAGACCCATATTCTGGTGGAAGGCGTGGCTTGGTGTCACCGACACAGGGCTGATTTTCCATATTCATTCCCAGGATTTAGCCTCATCTCGCTGATACGGACGCGCCAACGGCACCCCACGGTACGGGACATAACGCGTCTCTCAAGGTAAGCCACCCTCCTCTTTTCAGCAGACGGTGCTTTCCCCTTTGCCTCAAATGGTGACTCCGTTCGCAAGGTCAAATCAAACCAGCAAACATCATTGTCCTCTAACGTGCTGGGGTGGGACAAGACTGCAAATGTAGGATATGACAAAAATCCTAATTAGCCTGAATAGGTCGTGTATAGGTGTGTGTGTGTGTGTGTGTGTGTGTGTGTACATCAGTTTAGTGCATGTTACGTTTTGCCCTTTTTTTTTTTTTTTTTTGCATGAATTCACATTCTGCATACACTCCTCTGGTTATTTTCTAAAACTGCTGCAGGGGTAAAAAGCCCCTGACACCTGGCCGTTTTAATTGTACAATATGTGAATATGGTCAGGGCATGCTTTCCATAAATATTTGCACTCTGATAACAGACAGGCAGATGCATAGAGGGAGAGCACACACAAATGGGCTACCCCCATGACTGAGAGCAGTAGCCTATACTATTCTTCAAGTGTCATCCAGTAACCATGCTTTTAGGTGACTAAATACAGTAGGAGACTGTTTTTGGTTTTTTTTGTGTGTGTGAGTGTGTGTGTAATGCAGACATCAATATGATCTGTTAAGTATTAAACCTTAATAGCTTGTTGTTTCCCTCTCAATGAGGAGCAATGTTGAGACTTGTGTGGAGAGAGGGAATGGACCCAACGGACAAGGCTGAGTTTAACATTAGTTTCACTGAGATGAACTGCACATTATGCAGAATGGATTACCATCAATACTGTCACTGAAATGGACATGGCCAACTCTCCAGGGACCACTAAACTACACATTGGTGTCCCCGCTTCCTCTTTGTGTAATGAGAAGTCTTGATCACAAAGCAATTCATTTTGTCTGACTCCAAAAGATCAGATATTTCGGACGTCTGTCTGCTGAGTGCTGGCACATTACTTGCCGAATTGGCCCAGATGCTTTAACACATTTAGGGAGACAGACTGAGATGGAGTCATTCATCAGGCCTGGGATAAAGAGATTTGTGAAACTGTAGGTCACTGCCTAGATTTTAGACGAGATTGATCGCAGGATGAAAGAGGATCTAAAGACGCAACTTCCAAAGCTACTCTGTTTATTTTTCACAGAAAAAGGCCTGAGACAAAGAAAAGATAACTTTAAATCAAAGATTGTGGTTGTTTTCAATGTGCACTTTCATTTCATCTGTCAGTTTTACAGGAGGAAATCAACATAATATTGGTTTATCTGCCATAAAAATATTGAGATCCTATATTTCATCTGTGTTAGACACGAGTCTAATAACAGTGTCTCAGGTGGTTTAGTTTGCCATTCATCAGAGAACAGTAGCTCAGCTGACACGGCACAAAAATCACATCATTAGAGCCTCTTGACGAGCAATGAGAGAGGAGAATTCATCAGGTATCTCTTTCTGTACTGTAGCACTCATTATACCTGGCATTTACAATGACTTCAGAAGACAGTAGGAGGATGAGGTGCTCTGTAAGCAGCTGAGACTGGTTGGTCAGATTAAATTCACTAAATGGGGGAACAAACCACAGTTTGTAAATTAAACAAAATATTCTTCATCCGTAAGCACTTTAAGCACCACATACATCAAAGTCTCAGCTCTGTATTGTGCTTTCTGTGCTTCATAAACTTTGCTTTGGTGTGATGCAGCATTTCTGCTTATTCTTTGGGGATTACCCACAGTCATTTATTTGTTATTCATACAGCTGCACCAAGTGGTTCAAAAATATACATCCAAATATCCTAATATAGGTTCACAAAATAAGAACATGCCATGTGTTCTGTATGGTCTGAATCCTGCTTTGATCGTCAGTTCATGTTTTTCCTGCAGCCTTTCATCAGAGGCAAGTTTCACTCACAAGCCAGTGAAACAGGCATCGTTCCATACCTTTAACATCAGCATGATGTAGTCAGCGTCGTTATTTATTTAATCACTTTGGAAATGAGACTTTGAATTAGATATATCAATTGTATTCAAAGCAGTGATTAAATTCGGCAAACACAGGTCATTGTTCTGGTGATTGGTCCTTTATTCCAGCAATGTTTATTTAAATCCATGTTCATAACTAATCAAAGAAACTATGTGGAACGCTCTGTGCAACTTACATAATGATCACCTCAGCTGGGAGTATAATGTGTCTGGTCTGATTATTTTGGTTTAAATTATGAAAAGTGGGGATCAATCTTTTAAAATAAGCTAAATGTATTTCTGTTTTCCTCTTTTAGGAATTTGCACAAATCAGCTGGTTGCATGTTCTGTTTTCATCTTGATCTGGATTACGACGATATTTAAAGACTGAAACTGTGAATCCGGCATGGGAACTAACCCAAAAAGGACGGTGACAGTCCAGATGGTGCCTCAGCTGGCTGTGGTGGACACGCTGGGCAATAAGGAGACTAATGCCAACTGGACTAAAGAACCCAACCTCAAACTCTCTCAGGTTTGTCCAAAGCCCACCCTCACATCTCCAGACCACAAACAGGATAACGTATCTGTGACTGGCGCTCCTGCTAACACCATCCCACATACCCAAAAAACACCCTCCAAGGGAGGTGAACCAGTTAGCAGCAATGTGTCAGACAAACCAGTCCCCGCCAATGGAAATGGGACAAAATCTGAGCTTGTGACAGGTGGAGACCAACAGATGCCAGACCTGTCTCTAACAGGCCAAGGTGTGGGTGAGGCTGGAGGCGACCAGAGGGATTCTAATGCTAATATGAAAATGTTAAGTCTGGCTGATGAAAAGGAAATCTGTATGGGCGGCTTGTCGTCTGCAGCTACAGCGTCAAAGGTTGACATGCAGACCAATGACTGCAGAATAAAAGGGCCAAGTGCAGCAGAGGAGGAGTGTGGAAAGCTGACATCCTCAGCCAAAGCCACTGCAGCAGAGGACAGTAATACACATGTATCTCCAAGTAATAAAAATCTAAACAGTGCTTGTGAATTAAGGCAAACAGCATCTGCACCCCAGCAAGAGAATAAAGGGATTATATCAGCTCCTCAAAACAAAGACACTGCCACAGCACAGAAATCTAAAGAACCCGATCATATACAAAGTTCCTCACAAAGCTCTGTGAGTCTGCAGGAGACTCCCAAACCTCTAAAAAGCATGGAAACTACAACCCCCCTTAGCTCTGCTACACCTCCATCTAACAGCAAAGAAGCAGAGACTCCGCTTCTGAATCAGAATATGAGTTCGGCTTTCCCAGAGAAGGATTTACAAACAGCAAAGAAACCACAAGTCTTCTTGGATAAACATCAGCCAGTGTCTTCACAGAGGGACTCCTCCACTCAGCCACAGGCCATACTAAACATGCCGGCATATGGACAGGTGGCTGAGGAAGCCAGCCAGACTGACACAGCTGTCACCGAAGGGCAGCAGCAGCAGCAGCAGCAGCACTGCAAGCTCTACAAAGAGGCTTCGACTATGACCTCATCCCTGTCATCCACCCCAGTAAAGCAGCACCATGATATGGAGGTTCAGGCGGTGGCTAACACATCCAGTAAGGCTGTGGCCACAAGTCCAAGCCTGCTGCCGTTCGCTGTGACTTGCAGGCCAAGCGGTGGTGCAATCCCCAGGGAGGAGGCGCATAGCCTGACTGTTGTCTGTCAGGTGGATGGGGGTGTGGGCATTCATCAGATGAGCATGACTTCTCTATCCACCTCTACTGATCCAAGGTCAGAGAGACTCACAGTTGAGGCAGAGATGTGTCACAACCAAACTGCAAACATGGTTTTTAACACTTCATCCCAGCAACAAGATGCTAGGCTAGGGGCAAAGCCCAAAGAACCAGGGCCAGCTTTATGCAACATCCAGCCAGTTTATCAAATCAATATTGAACACAGCAACCACAAAGAGCAAAAGGAGACAGGTAACTCCCAACATAAGACTGCAGTTCAGACATCTGCAGCGAAAACAACCTCTGCTGAAGCTCCCGCTCTCAAATCAGGAACCCCCCCAGAGACAGGCGGTGCTTCCAAGTCTGGATCTGCTGACAGTAACAATGCTGCACTGTGTCAGGCTGCCGCTACAACCAAGCCCGAAAAGGCCCTGCCAACAACAACAGCAGAAAACATCACATCCAAGTCAGGTCCAACTAAAAACAAAGCCGAGAGTTCAAAAGAAAAGAGCAAGGAAGCTCAAGGAAAAGCCAAGCCAAATTCGGGCAAACAGAAGATAGAGCCTGAGAGAAACGAAGACGAGGAGGACCAGTCAGGGAAGCAGAAAGGGAAGAGCGTCCATGATGTCGTTTGGGATGAACAAGGGATGACCTGGGAGGTTTACGGGGCATCGGTGGACCCAGAATCCCTTGGTTTTGCCATTCAGAGCCATTTGCAGTGCAAAATCAAGGAGCAGGAGAGGAAACTGATGGCCCAGACCTCTTTCCGAAAGTCAATCTCCGGTGTGGACTCGCCGGGACAGGGCAAGAAGAACAAAAGGAGGCAGCAGAACATTTTCAGGTCAATGCTGCAAAATGTCAGACGGCCCAACTGCTGCGTGCGTCCCCCTCCCTCCTCCGTCCTCGAGTAGCCCAGCACAGAGGTGGCTAATGTCGGACTCCTCCCTTTTTTTCCTCCAGAGGTCAAAATGTTTGTCCTCTTCCCACCATGACTGCAATGCCAAGTGAAACATTAGTGGGGTGACGATCCCTGTAAGTAAAGTAAGTACGTACGTATACTGGAATGTTGTAGCATAAAGAGTCGAACTATTGTGATGTTTGTGATCAAAGAAGGTAGGGAATAGAAATATAAAAATGAACAACTCAAGAGTTATTTTCTAGAAATAGATATTATAAAAAAAGAGAAGACTTCTAACTGTTTTTAAATAACAAAGGCAATAATAGTAAAATGCATGTATATTAGTTGAAATGGCAGTTGTATGACCTAAAATGAAGTCCAGACCTTCACAGTACATGGCACTGATCATGGACTAGACATATTACTTACTGTCAGAAAATTTGTGCAAATATATCCCACCAACATCTCATTACATTTTGGTGCATTTGGTATCTGTATTTGAGATGTTTTAGGGCCCTATATTTATAAGATTGCTGTATTTTTCTTTTCCTGCACATTTATTTTTAGTGAGTGATTGCGTTGTACAAAAAAAAAAAAAAAGAAAAGAAAAAGAAAATGGGGACCGTATGCATACATGCACTGTTTAATCTCTGTTCTTCTTTGGTTTTTATTAAAAATGACAAAAAAAATTAACAAAGCTGAGCTTAATATTCTTTATTTCTGGCCTAATGACAGATTTTAAGCATCACTTTTCTTTGGTCATTTTCACAACATTTCATGTGTTATTTCAAAGGTTATTTCTAGACAAGAAGGCTGATGGTGCTGGGGCTGTAGGGAAATTAAACACGAGGAAAATAAAACCAAAGCTGTGTGTTATAAAGACAGATCAAACACTTAAATAACTCAAGGAGAGATGGCGTCTAAGCCGAGAGTGCATGAGGATGTGAAAGCAGCAGGCCACAGGAGATGTGAGGGAGTGATAGAGTCTGCTGCTGAGAGAAAAGGTGCATTACGTGGTAGATGGATAAATTGGCATCAACCTTAATGAGGCAGTTTCTGCACTGAAAGTTTGTCCAGATGCAAAGCTCTTGCTCCCAACAAGTTCTTTTTGTTTGACAGATAGATGAACAACTATACACTCGATGTTTTCAGGTGGGGCCTCATCAGTACTTTTACTTGGCATTGCTTAGCTCTGCGTAAACCTAAGATCTACAATTACAGGACTGTGTCAGCCAGGGAGAGGGACAGAGAGAGAGCGAGAGCGAGAGAGAAAAAAATCAATGCATTTCCTGTGAAATGGTTTATAGGCCAGCAAAGGACAGGAGAGACTCAGTCTTGTGGATATTTCCAAGAGAAAGATATACAGGTTTTGGATGTTACTTTATTGTTGTGTAAGTCTGAGATAAGAATATGATTTTGAACACGTCATTTACAGTAAGTGTGGAGTCATAGGAGAGAAGGATGGACCTTACTTATTTGCCCTTTAGTCTAAAACAGGCAGTTTTAGTTTTATCAGCAATGAACATACAATTGTGTGTTATCTATTATATTGTCTGTGGGATTTTGGCTACACACAGTGCGAGTTATCATTGCTTGGATTTATTGTTGTATATAAAGGTGTGCACAGTGTGGATCAGAGAGCGCCAGAGCCACAGGCCTGAGGGAATCTAAACAGACCTTGTCATATTCACCCATGATAGCTGGGCTATATGAGAAATACTGGTATGCGTGTTAGATCATAGTTGGGGATACCATGACTTTCTGAAGCAGAACTACAAAGGTAGTAAGACGCTTGTCAACAATCATACAAGTGTTTTCAGTTGCTGCGGGTTTTTGAGCCACATTCACATGCTATAAAAGTTACTGTAATTATGAAATCAGAACATGTTGCTCACTTTCAAGCAAAAATGAATGAATGAATTCTACCTACAGCCTCTCATATAATGGTTCTTGTTGCATCATGGTTGAATAAAAGAAGCAATTTAAGCACACTTTTTGGACACAATATCATCAGCATTGTGGTTAGAAGTGGACAGAACTGTTGACTTTCAACAGACTCAATAGATAGTCAGGAAAACAATAGGCAAATTAATCAGTAATCTTTACTTGTATCCCCAGTTAAGACAAGAAACATCTGTATGTCTGACATGGCATTCAGTGATAGAGAAGGCCAATCAATCACATGAACCCATAAACCCAATTTTGATAGATTTCCTATATCACCAATTTCTTACATCACTAATGCACTGTATGTTATGGTATTTTCAGCCCTCTCATGACCAAACATTGTCTGGTATTATAAACACTTGCACATATTTTGAAAAAATAACCATTTAACAAAAAGTCAAGTGAGTGAAGGCCATACAGATTTAGACAATTAAATCTACCATGATGAACTGATCAATTTATTTAAGCAGATCAATGAATTGCTTGGGTCACTGTTGAGCCAAACATTTGATGGTTCCAGCTTCTCACATATGAAGATATGTCGCCTTTCTCGTCTTTCATGATATAACACAAAACAAGACTAACGACTTCAACGTGGGCTCCAGGAAATCCTAATGAGTCATTTTTTTTCTTTTACTGATACACCGACTGATTAAATGATTGAAAATAACCAATAGCTTCTGTGATCATGCATGTAACTGACAGAATCTCTACATAAGACTGTCTGCTCTTCAAATTTAATTAAAGTTTTAAGGTTAATTGTAGGGCTCCTCTTGCGTTTAATGTCCCTCTCATGTGTTCTCCAGGTGCCAACGTCCAATGTAATAACAAGATCAGAACTCATTTCCCACAAGACTAAGACACTCCTAAACACGGGAATATTCTCAGTATCCTCTATATGATGGTAAACACTTCCTTTCAGTGTGAATTTACTGTCCTGACGGGTGTAACACTGATTCTAGGCGACTGCTGTTATTGTCTTAACAAGCATGTCACTTTCTGTTAACGTCAGGACGTGATAACGGGGGGGGGGGGTCCTCTGTACTCGTCGTCTCTGTGCTGTGAAATGCCACAACCTGTAAGAAACAACACAGACTGAAACGGCTAATCCTTTTTTTACATTGGAATTCATTGGATTCATTGGAATCAGAGGACATAGTCGTACTTATATCTGTCTGTCTGTTTTTATAAGAACACGAGCCTGTGTGTGAATCTTCCTGGAGGTAGTGGCACCCCCCCCCCCCCCCCCCCCCCACACATATATATTCTGCCTCAGGTAAAATAATGCATCTCTCCGTCCTCTTCCTCTCTAGGTCAGTTTCTCCTTTACACAGCAGCAGCTCTGACTGACCATTTTTTCTGCAGGCCTGGTCACCAGCCTTGATTTTCATTCTTTCACCCCAATTTCGATTTTTAATAACCTCCCCCCCTTATTCACTGTGTCGTTATGACTGGTCCCCATTTGGAAGTGCAAATTAGACTGGACTGCGGTAGCTATAGCATTATGGGAGACTTATTCCAGTCCCTAGAAACTTGGAGATGGGTTCAAATGGCACATGGACAAATACTGCCCACTGCCATAGCAAACAAAGGACGGCATTCAGCTTTCCGTCTGTGTGCTCTATGCCCTCCATACCTAACCCTATACGTATTTCAATGTAGTGTTATATGGGGAAAATCCACTGTGTCTGGGATTGAGTTTGGTCTTGAGCCATTATGGGGCTTCCCTCTCACCCTCTCCTAATGTTTATGTGGCTGGTGAAAAGTTGGTGATGTTCTATGTTTTTCTTATTAGAAATAAGAAAAGCAAAGTATCAGTTTGCCTCTCATACTTCATCACCTTCCTGTCTGTGGTGCACCAGCTACAAGCCCCATCCCCTTTGCCTAAAATTATGCTTGGAGACAGTATGTAACTAACTTGCCACAGTAAATATGTTTTGATGATTGACAGGATTTCAACACAACAAGCAAACAAATATAATCCCCTGAGTGTGATGTCCCCATAATATCATCATAAGAATGTTTTTTTTCATGGCTCACACAGAATTTGAGTACGTTAAAGTAAAATATTGTTTTAAAACCAAAAGATAAAATAGCTGAAGCATGAGACACTTTTTGTTTTGATGTGTTTTCATTTAATTTACTAATTAACAACCATGTAACACAGTCTTTTCCCCCCAGTCTTAACCTTTGTCACTCTTGGTGCCTAAACCATAGATTAAAAAACAAACAAACAAAAAAACCCTTTTCTTTATCTCTAAAGTCAAAAATACCATTTAATAACCAATATATAATTTAGTTTGCATACAAACTGTTGTAGTGGTCTCATGATTTTCCTGTATCGCTCAACCTCACTATTTATGCTGTATTTCTTTTTTTTTTCTTGCTCTATTTTGCTCTGCACAAATTAGTGGTGCCCTAATGAAGAAATCTGTCACCAGAGCAAAACTCTTCACTTCTAACACTGGTGCTCACACCCTGGGTGAGCAGATGAGCTGCAAGGTAAACTATGGTACAAAGCATAGATCTATTTCTGTAAAAAAAAAACACAATAATAATAATATCATCATCGTCATCATCATCATCACCATCATCATCATCATCATCATCATCACTACTATCATGTCACCGCCATGTTTACCTCAGTTACAGCATCCTTGCTTTCGAATTCAGGGCAGCAACATTTTTGAGCTATAATTGAAGTGCCATGATAAGTTGCTCTCCTGGTGTTGGGATTTGAGATCTGCTTGCAGTGACCCAGTTAGCATCATAACCACATTTGTTTGTTCAGCTCATATAGAAACCTTTGTGGAAGGCCCTACAGATGCCACAGCATTTGGAGAGAAGCCATTACAATTATCCAGATCATCGTCAGGATAAAATTTATCCATTGCACAGTATATTAGATACACATTTATCATGGGAATGCATGTTAATTACTATTTACAGATCATATTTTGAGATTGTGGAGTGGGTAATTAGAGGTGGATGGTGATCATAGTGTTGCCATTTATTTCTACATAACCCGAGCAGTGAAACTGCTCTGGAGATTTGGCTTCTCACAGACAGAGTCTTTGAGTATCTCCATGTTCACCCATTTCTGTGCCGTTTTTCCACAATTGTTCTGTGTCTACCTCTAGTCTCTTTCTCTCACTATCAACCTCAACTCTCCATTGTCTCCCTAAGCCTCCATTTCTGTCTGTCCTAGACCCTCCTTTCTCTGCCCGATGATGATATCATAATGAAACATAAGCCAGTAACAGTGGGGTGATTAAAGCTTGTGCTGGCCTCCTCTCTTCTGAATATTTCCCATGAAAATGGTCTACTACTTCTTCTGTATCCTTGTATTGTGTTAGCCTGATAGCTGGAAGTGAAGCTCGTCCTCCTGATGGCCGCTCCGTTCCCAGTGGAATATGTGGCCTACATTTGTTTGTGGTGCAACGTTGGGCTATGTGAGTGTGCTCCCTTATCAAACACTTCCAGTTTTCTGTCACATACAACCTTTTGTCTCACCTAACACTCATTATTTTGTGGTTACACACTATGTTTTTATTTGTCTGTTCCTCTTTTGCTCTCTGTGTTCTCGCACAAATCCAACAATTTAGAGCTCATCATGGATTGCCCACCGTTCACCTCAGAAGCACATGCCCTTGTAACCTTTGTAACTGAGAATACATGTGGAAAAATGCACGCCTGGAAAAAAGAACACAGACAAACGTACACATATATACACACAAAGGTCACCTTCCCTTGCTTCATTAGCGACTGCTTTGTTATGGCTGACAGATGTGCCCATAAATCATAGGTCCCCTGGTGGACCAAGAAGATCCAAAACAAACTCAGCACCGATAAAGGTGAGGCACAGAGAGAGAGGGAGATAGAAAGAGAGAGAGAGAGGAATGCACAAAGACACAAACACAGCACACAGATATCAATATACTGTATTTACTGACAGTCCTGAAACAATAGGCCTGAACAATTATACTGCCTAAAGAGTCTTTTTTTTCTGCCACTGGCGCCCCTGCAGGGAGATAAGCAGCTTTTGTTGCATAACTGCCTTTTGTGACAGAGAAAAAATGGGAGGGAATCCCTTATCTTGAGAGAAATATGGAGGAAACAGGCAGAGAGATGCTGCTTCACACTCAAGCACATTCAGACTGAGTCCAGGAGTTGATTTTGATCGGTGGATGTAGCGCCATGTGTTTGAGTAATGGAGCACGCCTATGATGTGTCAGTGTCTAATTTTCAATGGTTATGTCACCACTGTTCCTGTGGCAGCAAGCGACATTTGTCAATTATGACTTAAAACACAATCAAATGCTACTCTGTCTCTTATGAATAATTCATAAAGTCACCATGTTGCAACTTACAAACAGAACACATTACAATATTACTCCCATAGATGATCATGTCCATATTGTTTCAATATATAAAATAATATAAATAGTATCTTCAAATGAGATTTAATTGATTTTTACTCGGGGTTAGTCTGCATTGTTATTGGTGGATGTATGACGTTTAACTGGGTTGCTTGGTGAATTGATTGAATTAGTGCAGAGCAGCAAAGTGACACATCTGAAAGCTTAAATGTTTATCAGTATTGGCATGCCATACCTCAACAGCTACAAGACAGCAAAGTAGTGTTGACACCCTCATTTTGAAGTTATTATGAGGTGTGATTGACTAGTCTATTCCTCCATTTTATTCCCAAAGGTAATTAAACAGTCAAAAAGGTTTTTCATAAAAATGATTCTGCATTGTGAATATTATCCACCGGAGACTGTTGAGATTTCATTAGCAGCACTTCATTTGGAGACCTTGTTCATGGAGTTTTCTTGATATTTCCCTCCTTTTAGCTGCCCGTGGCTCTCTGTCTGAAACTGACAGGGCAGAACCAACATCACTGTAATAAGAATATTATGAAACGTTTACCATTCGTAACTGTCTAATAGAAAAATGTATAAATTCTAGGTTGCTGATTAACTCTTGCCCTGATAATCTCTGGTCAAGGTCTTTGACATTAATTCTGTTATCGATAAATTTCATGCAGGTGCTGATTATGAAAAGAGCTATAACCAGTTCTTAAGATCATGAATTTGCTGCTTACAGCTGAGAAAAAAAAAACTGTTTCTCATTTGAGGAAATTTCCAGTTTGTCAAAAACAGCGTCATGTAATAAGAATGGTCACATGATTGATTGTCCATCTTGGTTAGCACATGAAGTCTTTGACAGTCTTGATTATACAAAGGTGTGATTTACAACACGGACATTATGATCATGTGTGCATCCAAAAATTTAAAATTTTACCATTTTTTATTTTCATCGTATTGTGTATTAAATCACTTAAAAAAGAGAGAGTCATTCAAGAAGTAAAAACAGGCAGCGCTGTTTATTTTTATTTCTGTAACCTCTCTATTTTATTTCCCATGCTGTGTACTGCAATATTGTCAACTCCTCTAACCCTGAAATCATATTACTCTTTATGCTCGTACCAACCTGTTATATGATAATAAATAAGAAGAAGAACTTACAACCACATTTGACATTTATAACAAGTTTCTCTGTGGGACAGGTCAGTTCTATATCACTCATTTGCCGATAAAGATATCCTAATGACCCCTTGTTTGGGATAAAAGCACTATCAATACTCATTAACTTGTGTTTATGATACTGTATGATTTATGGCTCAGTCACATCCATCTCACCCAGGCTGGCATAAAAGCAACGCCACATCTGACAGAGCTCAAGGTTCATCAGTGCTGTCACAGTTCTGGCGAACCCTGGCCCCGCTTGTGTCGGTGATAAACTGGTGAGTTGTTGGACGAGGCACATTCTGGTGCAGCTCCTCCACTAGGAAGGAAATGGACGTGGAGAAGGGTCGTCGCAAGTCCAAGGGCCTGAGCACCCTGGAGAAGGGTCTGATATTTCTCTTTGTGGCCATGACCGGAGCCTGCATCGCCCTCGTGGTCATCTACTTTGTGGACAAAGATGACACTTCCACTCATATAGAAGGTGATACTTAAAGAAAATGTATTGTATTGTATTTTAATCCGACACGTGACTCTGCTACAGAGATTACAACATGCTGAGATACTGTACTGATGCTGCTTTGATATCTCCTGGGTTAATTTCCCTGCTTTGAGTGCATAGTCTTTCTTAGATAAGATAAAAATCAAGCTCATCTGCAGCAATAATCCTCAATGTGACAGTAATACAGTGAAAAGACAATTCCTACACAACCACCTGTATCTGTTACAAAGCATTGTAAGGGTAAACATTTTAACATGACATAGTAGCTGTCTTTTTTTAATCATTATTAAGTATCCAACATCCTGCAACTTATAAATCATAATTTCCTCCAGTGTTCTCTGGATTTTGCAGCATTTGGACACTTTTTAAACCACAGTGAACACCCACCCATCTATTGCTTGTGCACATCTGTGTTGCTGGTTAATTTGTCTGTTAGCAGAATTACAGAGAAAGTACTGAACCTATTTCTCACCAAACTGGAGTGATGGAGCATGGGCCACGAAAGGAGACACAAGTCTTTTTTTTCCAGTCAGATCCAGGTCATTTACTATCAATATGATGCTTTTGGCAGGTGTCTGGACTCTTTTTGAGTGCTTTTAGTTAGAAAGTTTGTTCTTCATCTATAATGAATCTCATGCCTGCCTGTACAAATTTTACTTATCTGTTGTGCACTGATAAGAGGCTTTCCAGGTGACATACAGGACACCTATAAATACAGACGTGAAGCTTTTTTTGTTATTTCAAAAGATTTCTTTAAAACTTTTAAGGAAATGATTCAGGATCCATTACTATTGGTGAGTGTTAGTCAGTTATAAATTCTTAGTGTTTCAGAGCGTATGAAAACTAAGAACTGAGACTAGCCAATATGTACTGTTACAAACACTGACCAGGATTTGATAGTTGTAGTTTGTCAGCAAAGAAACAGTTGTGAAAATTATTTTTGCAAATACTTTATCAGAAGCGAAGGTCTGAATGTCGTACCTTTTGTCAAATTTAGGTTTTTCTTGACTGACTTTTTTTTTACACCAGGAATGTGAGCTGGAGTTTTGAAATAAAACCAGGATTGAAAACGTAGCTCCTCGACAAACACACACATTGTTAATAGAAGAAAATGAAAACATTTAAATGTTTTCAAAGAATGAAAACATCATTGACATTTTCTCAGAGAAAGCCAAACACAGCAGATAGGAGAAGATAAGAAGTACTTTGTTAATGAATTACACACCTGACTGCAGCAATTTCATAGCAATAATGTGTCATCAATCTCCATCAATAAATGTTATAACTACACAATAACTCGGCTACTCTCTCTTCCACTTCTCCTTCATCTCTTTCTAGTTTGTCATTGAGGAACCAGATGTTTATTCTGGTTTAATGAGGGACAATATTCAGCGTGAAATCTCAGAGACTGCTTGATTTGAATAGAGAAATTCCTGCTTCCCTTTTTGTCTTTGGAAAGTGAGGTGAAAGAATTCTTTGTGTTTGCCTGAGAGGAGTGAAACAGCTAAATTAGCATTAAAGCTCATCAGAGTCTCCTACACACCTGAATATTAGTCTTTGTGACAAGAGAGACGGCAGATAGGAGGAGTTAGCACTTACACACTGTTGCTACTTGTATAATTTAGTCATACACTATTTCAGAGTCTGGTCTTCATTACTTGATAAAAGCTGTCTGTGTTTTTGTGATGCACTAAAAGCATTGCCATCACAAAAACAACATGCTCTGTTTTTACATAACAGAACAACAATATGATTATGTCCACAGCAATGTTCTGCCTAAATGACAAAAAAACATGTTTCAGCCTTTTGTTGTTCAACACTGCAGCTGCGCTCCAGACTACCGAACAGAAGCTGCCCCAGCCACTGGGGAAAACACACTGCTACTGAGGATGATGACACTTTGTATAATCAATGCTGTTTCCAAGGCATCGCAATGGATTTTGATTTTCTCTTCAGACATAATAAGGTCTTTTTTTAATCACTTGAATTTCACGCTTGACACTTGTGTGTCAATTAAATACGATCATCCCTGGTGGCCAGAGGATAAACCCTGCTGACACTGATGTGATCCTGGTGTAAGGTTTTCACAAACCTCACCCACTATCTAGTTGAATTTTTGGGGGGGCTTTGAGTAAAACGTCTCAAAAACTTGAATGAATTTAGGTATGGACACTCGTGTTCCCCTCAGGATGAATTCATTTTTCCTCTGGCCCCATCATCAGGGCAAAATTTAAATCAATTTCTCAATAGATTTGTCTCATCACAATGGTCACAACAGTTCCATGGTACATCCAAACTGCATGTCTGCAAACGATAGTAATTTACCCAATGTGGGCCAGAGCTAGTGATAAAAACTGCAACCAGCCACAAAGCTAATGATATTTTGAGTTGATCTTGTTTAGTGCTAATGCTAAATACGCACCAATGCTGACATCAGCTTTTAGCTATAAATACCACTGTATCTCAACTTGGTTCTGATCACGTGATATTGAGTAAAAAGTCAGTTTTAATGTTGGATGTGGATATGCATGTTGCAACCATATTACTTGAGCAACTTTTTTTAACCATCAGCTGCTGTTGTGATTCCCCAAAAGATAACTAATTAACAAGTGTGTGCCTTTGTCATGCATTTCCAGGGCCAGCCTCAGGTTGTGGTGGGCCTCAGGAGCTGTCGGCGGAGTCAGGCACCTTCACCAGCTGGAACTACCCCAACAGCTATGACAATGGCAAGAGTTGCACCTGGGCAATCACTGTGGACCCAGACAAGGTGACATGGATCATCATCACTGCTCTCCCCCAAACCTCAACCAGTGAACTACTTACTGTCTGTGGAGTCACTGTCCCCACTTTAAACTGCCTTACAGCCTTCGTGTTAGATCAGAAAGAATATTTAATGAACTGACTAGATTTAAAAATCAGGCTGCTCAAGGAGAAGTAGTTCCACATAGCATTAAGTCATGTGGAGCCCTATATAATGTTTCAATATGGAGTAGGCTACTTGTTACTGTAATTTACATCTTCATCTTCAAAGCAGCTTCACTGCAGGTCTTAGTGTTTGATAAGGTGATCAACAGAGTGATTTTATTCAAAGATTTTTAAAAGATTCATTAAAAATTATTCTATAAATAGTCATGAACGGGTTCTCTCTTGGAAACCACTTTCAGCACACCATCATGAATCTTTTTTTGCAGGACTGTGCAGATCAAGATGGTTCAGTCATGTCTTTGTTTCAGACAGGGTCTTTCACAGTGTTTGTGCTCATTGTGTCTGATCAGTAGAGTTTGTTAACTCACTGTGAAACTGTCTCATGTGAGGCCAAGCAGTGGAGGACAGCTGGGGATGAACGCAGTGGCAGCATTGTGGACAGATGGCTGCCTTGTCTCCTTCACTTTCCTCAGCTCTCCTCCCCACATCCACAGGAGAAAACAAAAATCCTTGATGCTTTTGTTTTTTTCTTAACATGGCTGCCTTCCTCCCTGCCTGTCTGCCTGATGCAGTGACTGCATGTCTCAGTGTGTCTCTCCTCCATCTTCCTTTTGCTATCTTTAAGCATACATATGCATACACACAGGGGCACAAGCAAACATATATACACACTCACACACATCTGAACATAAGCGCTTGCTGAGCCTTCCTTGTCAGCGACCTGTCTGCCTTGTCGGCTTTGCAGATTTCAGAAAAAGAGATGAAACACCTCTGTTTGTTTCTGTTGCAGGTGATCCATCTGTGGTTTGAAGAGTTTGCTTTAGAGGACACCAAGCTCTGCACGGCTGATTTCATCACACTACGAGACTCTCTGGGAACCATTGGTAAAAAAAAAAAAAAAAATCAAATCAATTCAAGATAGATAGATAGATAGATGGATAGACAGATAGATAGATAGATAGATAGATAGATAGATAGATAGATAGATAGATAGATGGTATATAAGAACGAATGCACATAAACTCCCTCCGCCTGAAGAGCTATGCACTCGGTCCAAGACTAAGGGGATTGAGCTTTGATGTCATGCCCAAATCAGCCCATCCATCCATGGGCTCTCTCAGAGCCACACAGTCCTGCTGGTCCAGTGCACACTGCTCTAGTTAGTAACACACACACTTCAGCACTACTTCTCCAGCCAGCCTGCAGAGTTTAGGGCAGCACACTTTGTTCACAAACATGTCGGTCTCCATTTTGTTTTTTGTGTTTTTATCACCTAACCCCCATTTTCTGATAGTCATGTAGAGGAAATGAACCTGTGGTAGCAACAAACAATGTGGCCACATCATTTTTATATCTTTGTGGTTAGATTGCGCATCTTTGTAGCATTTTGTTTTTGTATCTTTGCATCTGGTTTGTGTCTGTTTAAGTTTTGTTTATCTCCTTGTGCTTGTTTTTTTCTGTCTTTGCAGTTGTTTTATGTTTCTTTGTAGTTATGTTTTGTCTTTCTTGTGCCTAATACCTGTGACACTTGTAGGTAAATACTGTGGCTACAGCAAACCCAAGCCAGTGGTGTCAATGACAAACCATCTGAGCATTTACTTTGACACTAATGAGAGAAAAACCGACCAGGGATTCAAGGCTCATTACAAAGCTGTGGCTCCACAACTTGCACCAGGTAAGATGACAACTTGTAAACCCATGTAAGCGAGGAAATTGCCAAGACCTGGACATAATTTTGGACGTCCATCTTACAATATACGATTGACCTACAAAGTGAATGTGCAGTCTGAAAAGACGGGCAGAGAAATCGGAATGAAAATGGGGTGGGTGGGAGTGGAACGAGAGGGGATACATACGTATATTGTGGGTATCCTTGAATTGTGGAACTGAAGTGCCCTCCATCCCTGCTGCCAGAAATAGCTGGAGCCGGTGGCTTTCTCCAAGGTGACCAGGGGGATTTGATGACCCCTGGCTTCCCTGAGCAGAACTACCCGAACGGAGCACTATACCAGGTACTGCCACACACATCAGTGCAACAGCTCATTTAAACATTTACTTACACTGAGGATTTTTTACATCTGGGGAAGCGAGTACATTACGCTGAAAGGAAATTATTATTTTATGCAGCATTTATCACCCATTGTGTCATGCCCCATCGATACTGTGGCCCGTTTGAGCATCTTACAGCTTTGGCTTTTACAGGCTCTCTCAGTCTCACTCTCTGCTCACAGTAGCATCATTCCCATCATTCCACAGCAGGCAGCTGTTTTCAGCACGACTCAGTTTTCAAATGAAAGATTTTTAACAGAAACATCCTATTTGGTGTGCATAGGATTATTTCACCCCACTTTTCAGCTCTTTACTTATTTCAGCAAGTCAGTTGTATTTTATTATGACATGAAAAAAGTGCATTGATTTAGCATATTTTTGTGTAACATCAGTTGCATTGTTGTCGTTTGCTGTTTGTTTACATTTGGATTGTATTTTGTATGATCTACATTGATGCGGATGCTCTCACTTATTATGTAAATCAATGCCAATTAAATCCACTGATCACAGAACAGAATATGCACAAAGAACTGTGTCGGGAATTGTGTAAATGAACTGCAACTCAATACCAGGAAGAATGTCTTGAACATTACACCACACCTTATTACAGTTTCCATAGTGTTTGCATTGATTAGCATGTGGCTCTAACCAAACCAAAAGATCAGCATCTCAAAGTAAATCCATCAGCTCTGGATTCCCACACAGTCATGGTTATGGTGTTTTTTTCTATTTTCTTGATCTGTGATTAATGCATCAAATTATAGAGAGACAGTTTTGATGTCAGGATTTTCATGCTGGGTTTGGACGAGGACTCGCATGGTATCATTTGGCTGTCATCGTGAGTTCACCTCGCTGTGACAAACAGTAGAAGAATCAGTAATAAGATTATTTATGAGTTACTGTAGTCTATATCTCAAACTGCAGCTCACTTTTCAACCATGGCTAGAAGTAGAAAAATAGCAACAGTGATGCATTTAGTGGTTTTCTGTATCATCTATCACAAACCCTCTGCTGATGTATTCATCTGCATTTTGATGTGTGCAGTGTAAAATGAAAATTGTTTGTGGAAATCTGTCTCTAACTGGTGCATGTGTGTCTCTACTGTGCTTGTGTGTTGGATCAGTGGAGAATCACGGTGCCTGAAGGTGAGAAAGTCCGACTGACATTTACCACCTTTGACCTGGTCCCTGAGGTCTGTGGAGACTTTGTTCAGGTCTACGATGGCCACAAGCCTGGCTCCTCTTTGTTGGGTAAGCATGTCACCCTAACCCTAGACATATAGAAGATGAACGATCGAAGAATCAAGTTGAAATCAAGTTCATCCACAGGGATTTTAAAATGTACCACAAAATTTTTGGTCATCAGTGCAGTTTATTCCTAAGCTGGGTGATTATACGCCAAAGGGATGCGTTGGAATTCAGAGTCGATTCTGAGCTTTGTTCAACATGTCAACTTTGTGGCTGCATGAATAAAAGATGAGCTCAATTAAAAGTTTGTGAAGTTGTACAATGGACAGAGCTTCTGGAGTCTATTTTAGACTTAATGAATTTAAATCTGTCTGCATAGACTTAATTGTTAAAGTAGCTTAGAGGATCTAACAATGTATTCCCGCCTGTCATTCATCCAAACAAGGGCACATGTTTTATAGACCCAATGGTTACAATCACTGTGGTATTATTAGACAATATTAATAAATTTCTTTTTTTGGTCTTTAGAGACCTCAATCTTTGAGATTAGTGTTTTGTAATATATAAAAATGTTTGTCTTCATTTGTTCAAATTAAGCTTTATTTAGGTTGCATCTTTTTTCATCTCAGTCAGTAAAATTCAAAACTCTATACATTCGTGAGAAACAGGTGATAAAACCGCAATGATGGCACCAATGATAACAGACCGGCTAAAAGTAGATTACCTAAAAGATGATAGCAACTGAAATGGATAAGAGGTTGTAAAACAGTAGGTTGGAGTATATACTTGTGCCTCGGTGAATGCATGTTACCTCTTAACACCAACACTGTTTCAATGACAGGTAAACTCTGTGGGGGGAAGATGCCAAAGCCAGTGGAGTCCAGTGGCAACACCATGGTGGTTCGCTTCAAATCTGACAGCACTTTGACTTCCAAAGGATTCAGTGCTACTTACACAAAGTCCAGCCTTCCACCTGTCGTTCCTCCCACCACAACAAAACCCACAACAAAACCCACACCACAACCCACCACACAAACCCGTCCACCTCTTACAACTTCTGGTAGGTATTCTCTCCAAACCCACTTTTGTTTAGACTACTTAGAATAAACCAGGAAGGTGCTATCCATACTTACTCATAATCCCATAACACAGTTTGGCTCAATTGACTTTTTGAGCCAGCCTACACTCCCCTCCATGTCTCTAGTTTGATTTCCATTAAAATATACCACATCAGATATATCTGACTGCCTCACTAACAATCACTATCATCAGTGCTGAAGCAGTTGAACCAGCTACACAAGAAAATTTGCCATTACCTCCTCAATGTTTTTATTTGACACTGGAGTGCCACAGTACAATCAGTGATCACTTATTGTACACATACAGACATTAAACTCTGCACAAATATAAGTAGCTCACTGGGGACATTCCCTATGAGATTGATCTGTTCATCAATCTGTAAAAGCTATTGACAGGCAAACTAGATCTCTCCAGTGGCTAACAAACATGCTAATGAACTGGTGCCAACAGAAAACAAAGCTTTTCATCCACTTCTCTTTCTTCCAAAAACAATTACTTACTTAAACAAGCACTTTCTCTGTCAATTGTTATTAAACAGGAAGTGATCGTCCAATAATCCTCAATGGACGTAAAGGAGTGCTCCAGTCCTTGGGTTTTCCAAATTCATATCCTGCTCATCAGAACATGTCTTGGCAAATAACTGTGCCAAAAGGATTCCTGGTTAAACTGCAAATCACTGACCTGGCCATCACAGGAGAGACTGGACAGTGCAAAGAGGACAAGCTGATCATCTCAGATAAATACAGTATACTAGGTGAGTCACTATCAAAGCTTTTATACTCTTATGCAATACCAAATGTTTGTTATCATATAAATGTCGGTCGGATTTGTTCAGTGAAGTTTTATGAGTCTGGCATTTTGCTCATTAGTGTGCTCAGCCATGTCTGTCTCTGGGCCACATAGACACCACTATGAAGAAGAGGTAACAACATCCTCTTCTTGTTGCTTTGAGAAATTCAGTGGTCAAGCTCCAAACCAGCCCTCATCAAATATAGTGACTCTGGCTTGTGTTTGTTGGCTCGTCTTAGACCACACAACTCTAGTTCTATATTATAGTTCAATATCCAAGCCCTGCTGTAAAACTGTAGATTAGGATCTTCTTTGCAAAGAGCCCAGCAAACTATAAATTACCTCTCTTATTATTCACTTCAGTGCCGACAGTGCAGCTGATACAGCTTTATCTACTGATGAGTTCTCAAGGACTAAAGCGCTGAGGTGCAAGCACACGCTGTGAGAGAAACATACTCAGATAGTTGATGAGCGCTGTGAGGGTGCATCCTGTTAGTCGATGGGGCATGAGTTTGTGTGCAAAATGTTGATTTGAAATAAGAAAAAAAATGATGCTGACCCATCTATCCATCCATCCCCTCTTCTCTCCCTTACATGGACTTTGTCTCTACATAACATCACCTGAAAATAGCCAGAGACATTATTGGATCGCTTCTTCTCTCCTAAACCGGGGAAAGCCTCACATTGTTTTCTGTTTAATTAACAGCGACATTAATGAACATAACTGTAAAATTTTCATTTAAAATACCTGGAGAAATGTCACTGTGAATAATTATTAAGTTTATCACAAGCATTCAGAGCAATAACAAGGAAAAGAGAATATTAATAGTTCACACAGGACATCATGATACTACATTGTCAGGTACAATTTGACAGGCACTTGAAACAAGACATGCAAAACAATGAATATTGATGTTACCAGAAATATGGACCAAATGTTTCTGATTCCTAAAATGCTATCCTCAGTACAGAAACACTGGCTCTTCCTCAGAGGATGATTTAGACCTGCTGCACTAATAAGCAGCATTTCAGGGACTGTCAGCGAACATTACCAGTCAGTGTTATCTGAAGCTCTCTGTAGGAACAGCATTGCACTTGGTTTTGTGTTTAGTTCATGATGAATCGATGATGCTCAGGAGTTGATGAAGCCACAGTCACAGTCAATGGTCACACTCATTTGCTGGTGTTTCACTATCCTCATCTATCAGTACACATGCTTATGTAAACCCAGTGGTGTACTGTATATTTACTATTTAGCTGCATCCCTTCATCCTTCACTCAGCTCTCTTCATCTCCTCTGCATTTCCAGGCACGCACTGTGGCTACATCCTTCCCCCTGTGGTGGTCAGTGCCACTGACACAATATCTGTCACCTTCCAGTCTGATAGTCGCCTCACAGACAGAGGATTCTCCGCCAAGTGGGAGGCTGTGTATCCTGAGGATCTCACAGGTACTGAGGAGTGACACGCACATCCGCACTCACTCGCATTGGGCGCCCACTGCACACACATCAACACGCTCACACCTGAGGCGCACGTTGCTGAAGCTGCTCAGCACCTCGTTAAGACGAACCATAAAACATCTGTCATATATTTATGAAAGCCAAAAGTAGTTGCATAAGCAGTCTGAACTCTATCAAACACAGGTCAGAGTGCAGCGTGAAGTATAAAAAGCAAGATAAAATTGCTTTATCTTTTTCTTTATCATGGCTTTAAAGCCAGAGAAAGATTCAAGACCCTACGAGTGGTGGTGGAAGACATTTACCGAAGTAAACCTAGCAATAGAACTGTTATATTAAATATAATATAGGAATTGAATGTAATACATGGGTTTTTGTGCATCAAAATTAAAAGTACTAATTATATGAAAGAAAGTATTTTAGGGGGCTTTAAACTGATAGACAGAGAGAGAGGGAATGACACGCAGCAAAGGGCTGCCAGTGGAATTGAACCAGGGCCACTGCAGCGAAGAATATATCCTCTACATATGGGGCACCGGCTCCACACACTGAGCTATGCTACACCCTGATATAAAAGCTTTTAATGTTTAAAGAACACTGTAGCTGGCCAAGATGCAACTATGTTTTAAGTTGAATCAATAGATATTTTAGTTATCAAACCAAATCACTAGAGTACAAACTTTTAATGTATTCCTCTTCAATCTAATAAAGAAAACAAACGCCCTTGATACATAAAATGCAACATGACATGCTGTATCTACAGTTCTTCAGTCAGTGCAATTAGTAACTTTCCACTTTTTATTAAAAGTGGCACCCAGCCATGTTTAGTGTTTTATTACTGGTCTTCTATCCCCAGCAAGTAATAGCATAAACACATAGTCACATTTTGATCTCCCTCTTATCACAGGCACATACTACAGCTTGTATTTGTCAATGACAATCACACATCTCACACAACGTCTTGATCACTCCCTCTTCCTCGTTCAGAAATCCTGGGCTGTGGCATGTCTTCCAAAGAGGTAACAGGCGTCATCAAGTCCCAGAACTGGCCCATGAACTACAAGGCTAACACTGAGTGCATGTGGAACATCGCTTCGCCTTTGGGGAAAAAAATCACACTGACATTCACCCACTTTGACCTGGAAGGCAAAGACATCTTAACGTCCAGATGCTATGATAATGTAATGGTGTATGACATCAACAGCCTGACTAATGCGCTGGTACAAAAACACGGTAGGTCAGTTTGTGGAATTAAAAACTGATCACAAAACCATTTGGATTATTCATAAACAAAATTAATCAAATTTAACCATAATAAGTGCTCATTCACAGTTTTTAAGGACAGTGTATCTATATACTATCATCAGAAGAAGCTCTGTATCATATCATTTATCATGGGTGAATTATTCTTTCAACCCACCACAGGTCCTTTCTGTGGGACTAAGCTTCCCCGGACCATTAAGTCAAAGGGCAACAGGCTGCTGGTTCGTTTCCATACAGACTTGTTTACTGAGGCCAAAGGCTTCAGGGCCTACTGGACTACCAACACCAGCCTGCCTGCTCCCACTGAGCCGCCTGCGCTGCCCAACCCTTGGGACGACATCCCCATAGGTGAGCCTGATACAATCTACCAATGTGTATTTTGCATGTTGATCAAATAATACTGTGCAATGTGGAAGTGGTTGCTCATAGTAATGAACCCATGGAGAATTATCACTACACACTTCTGTCAGTGTTTTGGTTTTCTGGCCAATAAGTTCAAACACAAAGAGCTGCCGTAAGCACAGATCTTAAAGAAGCCAGGATCACAGTGACACATGTACATAGGCATCTTAATATGGTAATGATATATCAGTTATGTTTTTAGCTTGATCTGAAAGAATAAGCACTAAGATTATCAGTAAATCTATCAATTAGTTGATTGAAAAAACAGTTATTTTAATTAATCAGCATCAGTATCGATTGATAGGATGTGTTTAAATTTACACATCTCCTCAGCTTAAACACCCTGTCATCAGGAAAAAAAGGGAAGTATTATCCCATCACCAACTGCATTGACAAACATTTAGTTTCAACAGCCCCTTGGTAGCTTCACAGAGGCCCCACCCATATTTATGTGATTCATGCTTCCCTCCACCCTCACCCCTTCTTCACACGCACCTCCCCCATGTCTTCCTCGCTGCACCCAGATGTGCAGTAAAACGAGGTGATTCGGTGTGATGAGAACACAATGTGAAATGGTCTTAGCGCTTCACTTTCCTTCCTTGCCGGCTGTCACCCAATTCCCATTCTTCACCCTGTGATGAGCCCCAGGTGGCCATGGCCCCTGCCAAGCCAATTGCTGAAATAGAGTTTTATAGATGGACTCTGCTGCCTCTGGGTTTTTTTTTTGTGACCAGAGGCAACACTATGTGTGAGTTGAAGGAAGGACAAATAGAGATGATGGAAGAAAATGAGATGTAAAAATGATGTCAACAGAAATATATATATATACATGTCCATGTGCTGTGGCGCCAATTCAGGAATTGCATGAAGACACACTAAACACACCAGCCAAAAACAACGGACACAGTTCACTGTAACCAGCAGTGTCAACCTGGTGTGATTTGGAGAATGATTTTAAAACGGGAGCGCCAGAGTCAATGATTAAAAGCCACTTTTCTTCAACGTGCTTCTCTTATCTATCAGCTGCAGATAGATACTGTATAATCAGGCTTTGTTTATGCACACACAAACCACAAACAAATTCATACATGATCAGACAACCAGATCCTGGATATTTCACAGAGGTTTCCTCTCATTTTGCTAGACTGGCCCAGCACATGTGGCAAACCAGCCAATGCTCCTGCTATTATGTCACGTATTGTGAATGGGGAGCCAGCCAAACCACACTCCTGGCCCTGGCAAGTGTCCATGCAGGTGAGAATCTCCGCTAATGAACGCTGACAGTTCACTCAAAGATAGAAGGGATTACATCATCATTTAGAGTATTAACTATCAATGATTTAAAAGAGGATACAGTTGAACCTACAGTTATTACAAATCATATAAATAGTAATTCATCAACTTTCTACACCTAACCCTGAGAAAGTGACATAGTGACCAGTGCTGACTTCTTCCTCTCTGCTTGTCGGTGTGTGTTTGTCTCAGGTTTGGCCTCCCAGTCGTCCACAACCAGTATACTCACACATCTGTGGTGGAACTCTTATCCATAAGAACTGGGTGCTTACAGCAGCCCACTGCTTCATAAAGTAAATATCCACTTTTATCATCCTCTCATAAGTGCATGGAAGATAAAGTTTTAAAAAAAGACAAGTTCCCCCCCCCCCCCCCCCCCCCCCCCCGAAGCCCATTTGTGGGATTTCAGGGGCAGTTATTTGTGTCTGTGCTTTCACCTCAGGCTTATTAC
Source organism: Caranx ignobilis (assembly GCA_021432705.1). Lineage (NCBI taxonomy): Eukaryota > Metazoa > Chordata > Actinopteri > Carangiformes > Carangidae > Caranx > Caranx ignobilis. Next base: position 7,935,854 of record MU269982.1, read on the forward strand.
AGTGCAAGTGCAACACTCAGTTCGAGATGTCTCTATGTCTTAACTAATGGTCTACAGTGCCATGGAGAGAGAGAGAGGGAGAGAGAGGCAGAGAGACAGAGGGAATGAGAAATGCTGATGCACCATGGAGCCTGTGTGTTTTATATAGTTTTGTAGCAGGATGCACACAACAACATTTGTGCTGTATCACAGGGGTGTGCACCAGTTCAGGTCAGAACACCTTGTGTGTTGTGCAGGTGGAAGTGTTTACATCTATAAAATGCCAGCTTACAGTAGGATGCATTGAGCCTGATAATCGGGTGAGGTAGCCTGTACATTGTGTGCCTACTGTGAGATTTTATTATTATTGAATCATCTGCTGATTCCCTATCCAGTTATGCTGATGAGCTGCAGCGCTGGCAGATGTGCCTTGGCAAACACAACCTGACCTACACAGAGCCAAGCCAAGCCTGCTTTAATGTGTCTGGTATCTATCGCCATGAGGGATTCAAGTATCCCACAGTGCCCACGGTGGAGTTTGACATTGCCCTTGTCAGACTGGATGGTGAGGTGATACCCACTGATGAGATATCCTATGCCTGCCTTCCCTCTGAGGACGAAATCCTACCAAAGGACAAGATGTGCTATGCCACCGGCTGGGGAGATGAGACCGGTGAGGTTTGAGCTTAATGTTCATTAACTGCAGGTCACATTTCTATGTTCATGCTCATATATTAACTCCAGTCTCATCTAATAAAACTAGTTTATGTTTTATTCAGTTGAATAATACAATAATGCACTACCTCAGGCATCGCTTGCATCTCCTCATGTTTTTTATGTAGTTACAGATTCATTGTGCACAGTGTTCATGCCCTCTACTGGACTTAATGTGTAAATTATCTCATGTGTTTTTGCTCCTCCGGCTATCAAATTTATTATTTTTTTAATCATCTGCCTGTGTGTGTATTAGGTGACTCACTTAATGCTAAGCCTTCAGAGGCCCTTAACCAGGTCGCCCTGCCTGTTGTGCCCTATGACACCTGCAAGAGGATGGATTACTGGTGGTTCCAGGTCAAGCCATCCATGATCTGCTGTGGTTATACGCTGCCTGATGAGCTCAAGTCTGTCTGTCAGGTAAATAAGACAAAAACAACATGATGAGTAGCATACGGTTTTTTGTGTGTTTGTTTTGTTTTTTAAATTTCTCATTGTAAAGGAGTTTTTTTTTCACAAGTTTAGATGCTTATGGTGTTGATGACTTGTATTTACAGGGAGACTCAGGTGGCCCTCTGGTGTGCCAGGATACTGCTGGCGGCCCTTGGGAAGTCCATGGTATAACCAGTTTTGGCCCCATCGGATGCATAATGAATAAGAAGCCCTCCGTGTTCACTCGCTTCTCTGCCTACCTCCCCTGGATCAAAAATGTCATCCGCAGAGACATCTACAATGAGCACAGTATGAATCCAGCTGCTCTAAAATGACCCACTTTCCTCCAAAAAAAAAAAAAGAGATTGGATTTTTTTTTTTTTGCTGCTTCTCACCCTCTGTCCTCCATGTGTAGCATCTGGCTGTGGAGGAGCAAAGGACTTGACTGGCACAAGTGGCGAAGTGTCCTCTATGGGACATCCTGGCAGCTACAGCAACAAAGCTCAATGCCAGTGGAACATCCAGGTGCCTGAAGGCAAAGTGGTCCACCTCCATTTCAGCAATTTCTCCCTGGAGGAGAGTCAGTTGTGCCTGAACGACAAAGTGAGCCTCTCAGACAGAGCAGGAAGTCTAGGTATGTGCATATGTGCTTTCTTTCCCTCTCCAGCAGATGATCATTCTCTGAACGGCCCATTGATATGATCTCACAATAACATTTCACTCTCAACTCCCAGTGGAAAGTATTTACAGTAATTGACTGACAGAAAGCCTATACCATTATACCATTTATACTAACTAGGACAAATCTGTACAGTCAAGGCAATCATCCACAGAGGCCAGACCAAAAACATGTCCACACATCAAGAAACCAACTTGCATAAAGTGCAAAAGAAGCAAAAACAATATCAAAATGACCTGATGTCAAATTCTGGGACAAGAGGAATACAAGTCACCCTTCTTAATCCTTATATGATACACTGCAGAAAAGAGAGATGAACTCCATTGTCTTTGAGAGTGTGTATCTCCCCTCAGTTTTTTTTTTTTACCATGCAACAAAGTGGCATGTAAAACAGATGACTTTACATTTCTCATCCTTAAATGCCAACTACACATATTCCATGCATGTATTATAGAGAAACAGTGCAGAGAGAAGTCACCAACAAGTAATAAAGATGTTGATAGACTAAAAGATCAATACACACGCTCAAGACAGAGGTTCTAGGAGAGGTCCGGCTCAACACATCTTGCCTTACCTCCCCTCAGGCACACACTGCAGCCATGTGCCCCCTAAAGACCTGGTGACTGACGGGAACACACTTCACATCACCTTCTCCTCTAACGACAAGGTGGTGGACACTGGCTTCTCTGCCACCTGGAAGGCAGTGGACCCCACTGAGGGTAAGGAGAAAGGTTTAACTAATAGGACACTGATGGAAGAATCTCCTGTATGGGTAACGCTAATGTCATTTTCTCTTTCCTTCCTCTTCAGCTCCTTGTGGAGGAAACGTCAAAGGTGATCAGGGGGAAATCATTTCTCCTAATTGGCCCAGTGACTACCATGGCCAGTCTGTGTGCACATGGCGAATCACTGTCCCCTCAGGAAACACAGTCCATGTAGCCTTCACTCACTTTGAGCTGCAAGCTGTAAACATGTTAGGAAAGTGTGTGGACTATGTGGAGATCTTCAACGGAGACAGCATGGCCTCACTAGGTTGGTTACTGTACTATAAAGTATTTCCTTTGTAGGTGTGTGTTGTCAGTCTCATTGTCTTAGATGCTGTTCTCAGTTTGCTGCTCAATGAAAAATACGCTCAAATTTCTCATCTGTCATGCAGGTCGATTCTGTGGCTTCGCCCCGCCACCCATCACCCACATTCCCAGCAACACGGTCGTCATTCGCTTCCTTAGTAACGGAGCCAATCAACAGCAAGGTTTCCGTGGTTACTGGACCACTAATCCCAGTGTCTTCCCAACTTTGCCTCCTCCGACACCTAAACCATGGGACAATATTACTATCAGTAAGTATGGGCCTAACTTAATTGATAACAGTGTTGTATCTCTGATGTGAGGTCATGTGTTGTGAACTCAGATGGTGTGTATGAGTGAAGCTAAGTGTGTGTTGGTCTACCATGGTCACGAGCACTGCAGTCCCGTCTCTGTACAGTGTGTATGAGTGAGGCTACGTCTGTGTTGGTCTAACAGTAACAGATGATAACTTTCTTATATACAACTGAACTGCATACATTTTGTCGTCCCAGGCTGGCCAAAAAGCTGTGGAAACCCAGCAGTGAAACCCAACACAGCAACCACAAGGGTGGTCAATGGAGTAGAGGCGATCCCCCACTCCTGGCCGTGGCAAGTCTCCATGCAGGTACTGTCCATGCCTTCATTTTTGTGTGCTTAACAAGAGTGATAGTAGAGTTAATTATTTCACAAAAATGTATTTCTCTCTCCCAGGCTTCACCGATGTTTCCCATACCATACATGCATGGCTGTGGAGGCTCATTGATTCATGAAGAGTGGATCCTGACAGCTGCTCATTGTTTCATGTTGTAAGACACCGAAAGATCTTTAAAAGCCTGTTGTTCTGTATCAGCATATCAGGATGTAAAATCACTGTGATAAAGGAAAAAGAATCTCTGACAGTGATGAATTAACAGAGAAACACCACCTGAATCTGAAGCTCAGCCTTACAAAGGTCACTCACTGCTGGCATGGTGATGCTATTGTATTGTAAACATAATCTTGGTAGGGACCAAAAACTGAGCAAAAAGTCATAAATATTGAATATATATTTGCCAGGTGGCCAGAGACATGACTCCATATACATTTTTATATGCATTGCAACTGCTGGATGTGTAAATAAGTGACGTTTCTGCTGCCCCCAAGTGGCAAAACTGGGCTTAAAGTTCAGCTCTTTCAAACACTTACTTGGATTCATTTGTCTTGGCTTGCAGCTCATACAATAACCACAGGGGGAAATAAAAACAAGCTCTGATTTTCAATTTCTCCTGCCTTCCAGCCCACTGAACAAGCCATCCTACTGGCGCATGTGTCTGGGGAAACACCACATGAACTCCTCTATGGACGTTCCCTCAGGAGAGAAGTGCTACAAGGTGGATGGTATCATCCGCCATGAGGGGTTCGTCTACGAGCAGGATCGCTCCGACATCAGCAACGACATAGCCTTAGTGCATTTGTCTGAGCCTGTCAATATGACCAGGGAGATTAGCCCCATTTGTCTGCCCAAACCCGGGGCTGTGATGCCTGCTGGGAAGGCCTGCTTTGTCACGGGATGGGGAGACGAGAAAGGTAGAGATGATCATAAAAGTTAGAGTTACCTGTAGTTGATGCAAAATTAAAACCTATTATGCAAGTACGGTGCTATCGATCAAAAAATTGTGATTCTATATTTTTTCTGTTTTTCCACACTCTGGTGTGTACGGACATACAGAAACAGATGTTTCTACAAATATTTTCCCTTTTCACTTATGTTTTAGGTAACCTGTTCCCCAAAGTGTCTGAGAAGCTAAACCAGGCAGCCCTTCCTGTTGTTGACTTTAAAACCTGCAGTAAACCCTCTTACTGGTGGGATGTCCTCAGGCCCTCCATGATCTGTGCTGGGTATGAGTCCCCAGATGAGCTTAAATCAGCCTGCCAGGTGAGAGGACACACTCATGAAAAAATGATCACTCTTTAAATTGACGCTTGGAGGATGCCACTTGTGTGTTGGAATTCCCTCCATGCTTTTAAGCATTATATAAATATGCCGACCTAACGATTAGGTTGTCAGTTATGCAACATCCTGTTTACTTTTTTGTTTGTGATCAGTCAGCCTTGATTGCAAATAGCTGCCCTGTTTTCACACATAATTGGACAAGAGAACATAGGGACATTATTTGTTTGCAATAATGAGCATTCATGCAAGCAAGGACATGGGAAGAGTAGGAATTTTAGGGAAGTACTAAAGAAAAATACTGACAGCTTTGGAGTTAAAGAAGGGTTTTAGAGAACACAACACTGACATTTGCTTCCAGAACCCTGCGTCAGGTTTTTGATAAATATCGACATTTACAAACTGTATATAGGCTGTCAACATCAAATACTTGTCAGAGAATCTTCTCACCTGCACATTAAGCTGTTGCTGATTTCCTCCTCCTGCTCTCCTGCAGGGTGACTCTGGGGGTCCCTTCGCCTGCACGGCCGCTGCACCAGAATCAACCTGGGAGGTCCACGGTGTCGTCAGCTTCGGACCTCAGGGCTGCATCAAGGACAAGAAACCGTCCGTGTTCACCCGTGTCTCAGCTTTCAGCGACTGGATCAACGACAACATCAAGAAGTTTATTTATGAAAGCAACAAAACCAACTAAGCCAGATTTCTCTCCTTCTCTATGCTTCAACAGAAAAGTCGTTATATATTTTTATTCAGGGTCTATCTTAACGTGTTGCTGTCCGGTGAACTCTGAGGAAGAGTGATGATGTCATAAACTAGAGAGCATCTTTTTCCGGTTTCCCAGTGAGGAAATGTTGGCAGAACAACATTTATTTAACACTATATAATGTAGTCATTATCAATAGAAAGATGCATTTGGCAATGACATTTTGTGTACAAGTGACTGAAATAATAAAATTACACATTTTTAATAGGAAAATGTGAGTTTAAATGTGTCATTGAATTATTATGTTAGTGTAAATTACAAATACATTTTGATGATGTTTAAATTAAATCATATACAACGTGAAACCTGTCCTGAGTGATGAATGTTGAGAGTATTGCAGACATGTTTGACTCTTTATAACAGCTGTATTTTCTTTCTCAATGTGTTTTTATAAAGCAGCGACAGTTTTAAGTAAACAAGAGTTTGTTTCTCTTCCTTCCAGTTCTTGGTGCTTAAAAAAAAGCTCCCTCCTCCTTTTTCCCCTCCTCTGCAGGCAGATGATTCCTGCAGGCACAGATTTAAAGTTTTGGGTTTTAACCCCTTAATCACATGACTAGCCGATTCGGCCAATGGGAGAGCTCGGCTCAGATTTCAGCCTAGGAGGAGAGAGAGGAATAAAGAGGGAGGAAGAGAAAGAGACAAGCACTAAGCTGTGCTCATGGGCCGGACAGCCTACACTCTGCCGGCAGTGACAGCACTTCTTTACACTCTCTCTTAGCCTGGATTATCTGTGTTGTGTTTTTGGATTATTTGGATGGAATATTTGAAGGTGAAAGGGATTCCCACCACTGGGGAAAATCCAAAAGTGTGTCCTGGCACAGAGTGAGGAGAAGAGAAGGAAGAGGAGGAGGAGGAGGAGGAGGAGGAGGGAGGACGGACAGCGGCAAATTTTCCCCTCATCTTTGCCTCTGCAGGCGTTTCTTCTGTGGGAGAATGGGGGCAGGAGCTCTAACCATCTGTGTGAGTAGAAGCTACAAAAGCTTGACTTGGCTCAAAGACTTTCCATTCAACCTGTGATTAAGGGCTAAAGAATGCATAACGGGTCTGTGTTGTTCAGAGCCGGTCTACACACTCTTTTGTGATGTTCTGGTAGACACTGGATGGCTTGCACAATGTCAAGGAGGGACAAATCTCTCCTCCCTGTAGTATAACTAACTTCCTCTCACAACATTAAAAAGAGCTTTTGTAATTCTTGACTCCTGACATCAGGATGAAGGCTTTTCCTTGCAGTGTTAACAGAAAGCAGCTGTAATGCTGGCAAGAATCCTCTGCTCTTTACTCCAACATCCTTGTACAAACTGTATAGGAGAAAAAGAAGAGAGTAGAACACCGAGCTTCACGTCTCCTGTTTGTATCTGTCATTTTTTCCAAGCAATGATCCAATGCGTCAGTGAGGTCACCTCAAACAGTCAGTGCTTTCATAAACATTTAAGACTCTTAAGAAATCAGAGTTTTATATGCATTAAAAACCCTCCATGTGTCTGGGAGGAGCGCTTTTGTTGAGTTTAGCAGCTGTTGCTTCTGGTGCCTGTGGTGCCTTTGCTACCAGTTGCTGTACTGGCCACCCACAGAGAGAGAGGCAGGGAAGGAGGGGTGGGGGTGGGGGGGTGAGGGCACATGTTTAGACTTGCTATCCCCCTTCATGAGGAAGTTGAAGACACAGATTAAAGAAGCAAAATGCACTTGTTTATCCACTTCAACTACGCAAAATGTTTAAGAAAAGCAATCCAGCTCGACACTCACTTTTAGTACTGAGAAACACTCAGGGGGAGAGAGGAGACTTTCAGCAGTCATTAGCTCACACAGTCTCTCGACAGTCCCTTGACAATAGGTTTCTTTCTCACTGTCAGAAGTTGTAGTGTGAAAGCATTTTAAGAATGGGGGAGGGGAGAGGGGATGAGGATTATTAGGCTAATCACAGCAGACTGTCCTGGTAAACAATAGCGGCAAAATGGATAGTGCCACTATGTGATTCCCTTTATTCTCAGCTGCTTTGGTTCACAGAGGAACAAAGTGTGGTGTAGCTGCTTGAATGTGAAAAGACAAAACTTCATGAAAACCTCAAAAATTGACAGTTAACACTTTTAATTTTACAGTATATTTGTTCAATGCTGCAGCTGCAGGTTTTGTTATAGAGATAAGGAGGCACAGGTCACATAAACTGTCTGCAAACTCTGACTCTTTCAACAATGTAAGCTGTCGCTCTAATATCTCAGGTGACCAAATAAAGAAAAAATGGCAGTCGAAGAAGCCCTGAATCACTCCATCTACCATGTTAAACCATCCTATCAGTCATCAAGGGATGACTCATATGTGTTATCTAGGTACCTCGTGGTCTGTTCTCTTACCCACAAGCACCGTCTAATTTTGTGACTTCTCAGATGTTTGGGGTTGGTTAACAACATCTATAATTCACTTCTACATTGTTCTGAGTTAATAGCATTCACTTGACAGACTCAAACAAAGGGGTCAAATGTGGCTTGAAACCATTTGTAATCATACACTGATTATACATGGTGTGTCTGTGAACAGGGAACATGTGGTATTGACCCCCAGTTCTCACTTTTGGATCCCTGTCACAACACTAAGGCTTGATTCGTTTTTGTCAATTGTGAATATGCTGTAAGCCTCCATATGCTTACAGTAACACCCACTGATGTCAGCTGTCTGATTGAGTGTTAGGCTCAATACCAAGGCTATGTGTGTGTGTGCCTGTGTGTGCATGATAGGAAAGACAGATCTGGGAGACATCTGTTCTGTCAGGCCCATCAAAGTCAACCCAAGCTCAGACCAGCTTAACTCTTTAAAACCTGCAGCAGTAGTAGTACTACTGGAGCCAGTTCAAAGACAAGAAAAGTCCATTACTGCCATCAATGGACTGTCCCCTCTGTACAAAAAAGTGTGTCATCAGGGAAACCTACAGAAGAATATTGACCAACAAAATCTCAAGTCACTTGTTTTTTCAGAGCCACGGGGCCGAATTATTAACCCTCTTTGCAAATTTTATCGTCCTCTACCAGTTAGCTTATTAGCTATTCCACACTTCTGTGTTAGTATAATCAAGGTTTTATAATCAAGGTCTTTTTTATGCTCATCCAAGCCTTTTGTTTATTCTGGCCAACATCTACTGACACCTGTGGACCATACCAGTCTAGCCCATTACATCGAAATTCGTCAGTGCTGTTTAGCCCCATTAAGTGTTGTCACTCCTCAGGCGTCCATCAAGCCATGAAGTAGTCAGAATCAAAATTCAAGTGTACTTCATTACATTTCACTCTCCCCAGGAGGATGCAAATGGCAGATTTTTATGCACCTGTCAGAGACTAAGCAGCACTGACACATATCTCCTTGCCTTGCAAAAGCCTCTCAGATGCTCATTTGAGTGTGGATGCATGTTGTATTGGAGCATCTGCCATGGTAAAGATTTTGTCTCCTTAGCCATCTTAGCGCCATCTGTGAGGTGGGTCTTTAATTAGCTGATCTGAATTGTGGCACACGTCTGTACCCATGATGTCTACCCAGTTGGCCTCATAGGGAATAAACACGAGTGATGCCTCTTCTTCACCACCCACTTCTACTTCTACAACACAACACTGCCTTACTGTGGACTTAATTGTGACCAGATCATAGTCTGGGCCTCTCATTTCACTGTGTGGGTCAGTTCACTCATTTGAAGTGGTGAACTCTGGCACGACAAGAAGTCACATGGTGCAGTCGTAGCTATGGCTACAAGAGTAAAAACTTGCTCTGTGTCTGTGGTGCACTAAAGTACAGGAAGTCTTTTCTTCCTGCACCCAGTTAACGAATGCTGCTTCAGAGTTGTGTGTCTCCTGCCTGGCTCCTGGCACTAACTAAACAGAAATGCGTCACACTGGAGGTAAATGTGCTACACAAATCAGTCATTTACAAAGTCCTCTCTGGTGCTGCCCTATTAAATAGGGATGATTTTTCTGTGCTCTCAGAGAGAGACAACAACAGAGTATGTCGTAAAGCCTATATGAGGAGGAAAGGATGACATGTGGCACTGTTTGCCTTCACAGTAGTTATCAGATAAAATGCACTTAACAGGTGAATTGCCACAATCAGTTTGTGTTTAGACTGGTCATGTCTGCTGAGAAGAGTGGGCTCGGCCTACACAGCACGCCAGCAGCAGAGGCACATGGACTTTAAATTCACTCCACTAGATTAAGTAATTGTGCTTTAACTCCAGTGCATGTAATGTGAACACTACAGTGATCTAGCTACTTCGCAAGGGAGCTGTATGTGATGATTAATGGTCTGCATATTACTGATATTACTTATTGATATTACTCTAATTATTATATTGATCAATTGATTTTATCAGTATTTTTTTTTTAAGAATTGGAAATGCAGATTACAGTTCCTGTTTTGACCATTTTGAACAGAGGTATCAAACCTTTATAGATTTCAGCATCTCTTTAATGGCAAAGACAAAAGCATATGTTTTAAAGGTGTCACTGAGCTGTGAGAAATCAAAACCTAAAGCATGGCTCTATATCAAATTACTTTGCAGCACATAAAGCAGTTAAATTAGTTTCACCAGCTGCAGCTCTTAAGTACTAAATAACCCTCTCATATGAGTACTTTTACTACAATATGCTGTTAAGCGTTAAGTCTTTCATGCTTAAAGTTGACAGAACATTTTTGAATTATAGTGTTGCTACTTAAAGTGAAGACGTAGGCACAGTATTTAATCAGAGAGACCTCTCCAGTAATTTTTTTTTCTATCTTCCAATTTTTCATGTTGTCAGTCAAGACTGATTATCTTCCCAGTTCTCAGCACACACTCCTCTCTGATACATTTTCCTTACTACACATTGAATTTGTTGGCTGGCTATCATCATCTCCCCTGAACATGCGTGTGTCTTCCTGTGCCTATGTATGTCTATTTGCGCAGGTGTCCATGTCACACTGACAATGCCTTGAACCAAAGGTGTTGCATGGTAACCTGATATTTGTTGTAGCAACACACGCACAGCCAGCCCTCCCCTTTTCTCTTCCTCTCATGTCTCCTCACACACTGTCCCCTAAGTGTGTGACAGTAGATGCTGTGCACGTATGGACTACATGTAGCGTATGGAGTGGAGTGAGCCTCCCTCCTCCAGGACAGGTGTGTCAGTGGTGTCTGACCTGATGCCGGCTCCAGCGCTGCCCTCTGTGCCCTTAGTGTCAGTGGCTGACTGCTGCTCTCTGCTCTTCATCCTGCAGCAAAACAAGGCAGCAGTGCAGGTTAAAGAAGACATGAAGAGGATTGTCCAGATACCCATACTGAGACCCAGGACAGTGGCTGCAAAGCACACCAAGCTGTTTGGAGTTTCCTTGTTGGAGCTGCGAGAGAAGGGCCTGGTGGAGGATGGTGTTCCTCTGGTGGTGCGGAGGATGGTGGAGCATCTCCGCAAGTATGGTGAGGATGTAAAACTCAGAACTTCTCTTTTTGAGTATAGGGCTTTGATTAAAAAATGAAACCAATTATGTCAGTTCAAGAAGTAGTGTTGACTAAAAATTCCAATGGTCTCTTCGCTGGCATTCATCAATAATTTCAGTGATGTAATACTGAAAGGCATCAACAGCATCACAAACATTCAGTATCTGGTGTACTTCATGAGAGATGGAATAACAAATACCCACAGATAGTTTAAATTGAAAGAACCATACTGGAGGGTTGGTTTTGCAAACACTGACCCTTCAACTGCATTACCAACCAACAATATTGTAGTTCAAATAAAAAGTGGACTTATTGTTAACAATAATAGATTACACAACTCCAGCATGTGCATTTTAGCTTGATTTACAAAAATGTAGGCAATATTTTTAATCAAATGAGGAAACCCACTAGTATGACCTACTTTATTGTTTTATGTAGTTCTTCTGTTTGACCACTAGATGTCAGTGCAAGAAAGTGGAACTCAGTCCTGCTGGTTATACTGAAACTGCGGGGCCTTTTCAGTGTGGCACTGCGTGTATGGTATTATTATCACCTTCAGCTGTAAGGCCTTAGTGATTAATGATTAAATTTTTATCAGAGTGACAGAACTATTACTTTACACTACATAAAACTATCCTCTATCTTTGAGGTTTCTGTCCTCACCACGTCCATGGAGGTGAATGTCATCCAGGGATGGATGAATGACTGGGCAAAATGTGCAGCTGCTCAGGAGCCCCAAAAGCCCCTGATTCACTCTCCCTTCTGCCTAAATAATTTAATTAATTGCAGAGAAATTTTAAATTTGCACCACCGAAGCAGAACATCAGCTATGACAGGTCCTCCATCCTCCATCTGGTGTCTCTGGTTAAAAGAGGGACTGTCTCAAAATTTAGTTTTAAGACCTAAACTCTTTTAGTTTACAATAAACAATATTTCTAAGGTTGCAGTTTATCAGACTGCTGTATTTTTCAGTGTGCCAGGTTACCATAGAAGATTAGTCAGTACTATTTCTCCATTAGGGGAAAAATTACCTTTTATCGTTTCAGTTAGCGTCTGGCTGCCTAAGAAAATAACGCATCTGGCCAGGGGCCCTGACAAGGTTGACCAGGCCACGAATTAAACAGATATTTAAACATTTTAAAGTAACACGTCTTTTCAGAAACGGTGATCAAAACGGTGATCCGCACGGAATACAACGATTCAACGTGACTATTTCCTTAGCGGAAAGTAGATCCAAAGAGGTGGGCGGACTTTTCAGCTGTTAGTCTTGGTTTGTTTGTTTTGAATAAACATCTTAAAATCTGAAAGCGAGGTGAAATTAAAAGAATAAAACGAAATTTTAGTTAGTTGTTCCTGCCCGCGATGTTTAACTGAGGGTTACCGGTATTTATCTTGTCATAATTTGGGCGAACCGACCATTTAAAAACGTCTCTGTGGCAGCACCTAGTGGTTACCGTAGAAACCTATAACATCAATAGTAGGAATCACAGTAGGAAAACTAGTCATTTTAACTGACCACTGTGTCACTAACACCAACATTACCAGCTCTGTACTAGAGGTAAGGGGAGCTCCTCACGCTGAGTTGGCCTGCATCTTCTCATATCTGACATTTCAAAAGTTTCCAACCATGTTTGAACTCCTGCACTAGCTTCAAGAAGTTGTAAATTAACATACCCTACTGATGCATGTAACGTCGTTAGAAAACGTTTCAGATGTCTGCATCGCTTCATTTCATATCGTAATTTGTTTAACGCTAAAACGCTGTTTAAAAGATATTTGCTAAATGTAACAATAAAACGGCGATGGTTAGCTACATTAGCTGGTTACATCATTTCACCACTTACCTCGGCGAGAAAAACACGGTTTCCATATCACTTAAAATGCAGGTACACAGTGGAGGTGGACATGTTTACATTATCCCGAAGACTAATAAAACAATCTGATTGTTAAAATATTACGTAATAGTCGATAACCAATTAGCTTAGTCGATTGACAGCCTTTTATTTTGACAGTCGACCATCACTTCCGCCCTTTTATAGGCAAAAGGCCACAAGAAAAATGTGGCATTTTTCTTGTGATGTGATTCAATTTTGGGGGCAATATTTGAACATTTTATAGATAAAGACCAAAAAAACAAAAAAACAAAAAACAAAAAAACATGGGATGCTTCAGAATAAAGGTCACAGGGTCTTTCATTGTTGGTGTTACATTCAACTTTTAGGGATCAGAGTAATCACTACAATTCATCACTGGACATTAAATAGAGGCAGTATAAGTTTGATGTTCGTTGAGGTGAAATTACTTTGCAGCTTCCACCAAAAAGCAGGATACCAGCAGGACTTTTGGGGGTACATCTTTCTTGCCTCCCAAATAAGATGTCTTACTGAATAATTGATGGTTAGTTTGGCTATTAATTCCACAAGCATTAACTAACTAAAAAGGGTTTCTCTGTCTTTCTGCCAGCCCTGCAACAAGAGGGTCTGTTCAGAGTGAATGGTAATGTCCGGGCCATGGAGACCCTGAAACAGCGGCTGGAGTGTGGTGAGGAAGTGGACCTTCTCTCTGAATCTGATACATGTACGGTAGCCAGTTTGCTGAAGCGCTACCTCAGGGACCTGCCAGAGGGTCTGGTAGACTCAACAGTCCAACAGGCACTGATAGAGCACTACCAAGGTAAGAGAAAATTCCTGTTTGTCTGCTTATTTGGCTTCTACCAGCTCAACTAGATTGGGTGTAGATTTTAAAACCATCTTGTGATATCTTTCCTGAATCATTCCTCAATTTCACCATGTGATATTTATACCCTCACGAGCATAGTGAATATCTGGGTCATGACTGAAAGGATGATAAGCAAAGCTATCTTTAGGTGATGAAATTTACCATTAGCACTGCAGTCATCTGCGCCAGGCAGTGCACATATAAAGGCACTGCTGGGTTAAGTGTGCATGTGTGGGAGAGAGAGAAAAAGAGTCTATGCGATTAAAGGAATGATGGACCTCATATTTCTGTCAATAATCTTGGAGGTCATAAAAGGTAAAGTGAGTCATTTGGCAGGTGAACTGCCTGTGCTCACTCTCCACTCCCCTCCATCACAGGGTTTAATCTGTTTAATGGGGGAGGAATGTACATTTTGGCAGCAATATTCATTTTGCCCTCAAAGACTAGTTTAGTATCAGGCCCATTTTTCAGGGCCTGTGGCCAAAAGCTGCATTAGGGACCCACTGCTTGGTGCAGGAGGCCTTGGCCATAGCTTCTGAAAAAAAATATTTTTGTAATCTGTGTAAATTGCTTCCTTGCCAGTATTACAGTTGAGGTATAAGATGGATGGATTGATTTTTAGCCTAATGTGTAAACTGGTTACCGGTGTACATATGGACAGACAGAAAACAGTCATAGATCAAGTATATTTGTATATGTCAAGGTCAAGATGTACTTTCTTTGTTCATTATGAATCAAGTTGTGGACCAGCCTCATATCAAGAGGGCTGAAACATTGGGATGTTAACACTAACACTGGCTGCTGAGGTCTATGCTGATGTCACTCTGTTGCGATTCATTTATTCGTTGGTGAACAGATATTATTCAGTCATGATTTTTGGGAATAGATTATTCATTTTCATTAATATGGCCAGTAAAAATCCTGAACCTCACCTCACAATCTCACCTTCAAATCTCAGAATCTGCTGGTTTTTGTCAATGTCCATGTAAAGCCATATGTCATTCACTGCAATGATTTGCTCCATTTATCATGTTTCATACACGAGAAATCCTAGCTATCTCAATTTGCAGGCACAGTGGACTCCCTTGGGCTGCTCCGATTATTGTCTGGCCTTGCACATTTACGCTCTGTGTATTCAGATGGACGCACAGACATACGTGCGTATGTGCTAACACTCGCGTATACGCATGCACTCAACGTTTGCGTCACTCAGTCACTCAGGATCAGTAGCCATATCCGTTTATCCAACGCTGACCCAATTATGTATCCCAAGTAATAGCATCAACATATTTTAGGCTCTTTGCTCTAATGCTCACGTATTACTAGTCACCACAACTCAAGATTAGATATCACAGAGAGCAGGTGGATGGAGTGATCACTGCCTGCTGGAGACTGGCTGTAAAACTAGTTACTAAAGTTAGGATGTAAACATCACTCACTAAAAGTCTCTTTTTTGTTTTGCATATTGTCAACTGCTCCAAAGGAAATCCAGATGGTCATGTCACCAATCACTGGCAGTATGAATAGTTTTGAATAGAGTGTCAGTGTTGAGAAGGGGTTGCTTCAAGCATTGTAGCGTGTACTCAGTTTTGTGAACCAACCTTTGACCTGTCCTGACGCTTGCTGTGTGTCTGTAGAGTGCGGTGATGATGGCTCTTGGACAGATGTGAGAGATCTGCTCCGACAACTTCCAGATGTCCATCACAGCCTCCTCCGCTACCTCTGCCACTTCCTCACCGTTGTGGAGCGAAACCACAAGGACAACCGCATGACTGCCCTCAACCTCGCCACTGTGTTTGGACCCAGTGTCTTTCAGTGAGTTTAAGCTTTTTTTGTTTTAAGGGTGGTCAGGCATTCAAAATAAATACTGGTGGACCAATGTCACTATCAGTGTAGTTTTTTCTTCTTGCTTTTTTATCATGTACAGTACTGTGCAAAAGGTGTAGATGTTTAAGATATTTCATTTCTAATCCATACACAATACCATCGAGGACGTGTTTGATTTGCCCCTAGTTAATTCTGCAGCATGACAATGACCCAAAGCATACAGCCAGGGTTATAAAGAACCTGATCTTGAAATATAAGAAGTGAGTCCAGAAGCAGATAGTCTGGCTTCCACAGTCCACTCATCTTAACATCACAGATTTATTCTGGGGTATATGAGGAGACAGAAAATACTGAGCATGAAGTACTGTGGCAAGTTCTCCAAAGTGATTGAAACAACCAACCTGCCAAGATGTGAAGCAAGGAGAGCCAGTACAGGTATAGAGGTGAAAAGTGGCCAAAAAGTGAACCAATATTTATGTGTTCTGGAGCTATTTTTGAAAACATCCTTACTTTTAATTTTAAAAGCGTTTGCATGGTACTGCATAACCAAACACTGAAACTTCAATGAGACTTAGAGGACTTACATGTATTTCCTTTCACCCTGGATTAATAAACCTTTTTGGCCTCCTGGGGTCCATTGCAACAAGTTGTACAATGCTGCCATCTTTTAACATGACCTGATGAACCCAGGTCCAACATTCACTCTCCTTATGTAGCTCTAATTTGGCCTACTAATTCTGGATCTTAAGCTGCTGAATGCTCCACTGTGTTCATTTACTGTAGCTAGTCGCAAATTTGTCTGTTCTCCGTTTGATGATGTGTAGGCAGTGTGCTTTTTCCACGGAAAACAGCTGCCTGCTCTGGCTGGAAATGAGGTTGATGGAAGCCAACCATAGCAGTAAAAGTTGCAGATGAAAAGACACCAGAAGGAATATTCAGTGGTGTTGCGTTAAGGATGGTCTGTGGGTATGAGATCTCAAAGCTGGAGAGTATAGAATGTGAAGATGCACCATTAATGGTTAAATACTGTATTGTCATTTTAAAATGGCAAAGGTGTAGCAATCTCAGTGTACCACTATCATTATCACATTCACATAACGCACACAACCAATATTTCATGTGGTCCAACAAATGGCTCAGTCTAGTAACTTTGTGAAGGAGAAAGAAATCTAAGGTTGAATTATTCTGCTCTGAATGTGCATTATGTAATGAGGAAGATAAAAAGTATTTATTAAAAACGCAATGTGAGAGTATAAAGATCACATGACTGCTGTGTTTGGCCAGCAGATGGTGCTGCAGCTTATTTAGAGAAGCTGAAATAATATGTTTTCTTTTTCAGCAAACAGGGTGGGCACCTGCTCTTCCTGAAATCCAGGGCGATCATAGATATCCCGCCAACAATTTTCTTTATATTTTGTCAGACAAGCCTCAGACTGCTGTGCCACTGTTTCAGAAAGAGCTGTCCAAACACCAGTTCCCTCTGTAGTTCAAACATGGATGAAAAAAATGTTGATGCATGTTATGATCTGCAAAAAGCTCTGACATAAGATGGTTTATTCTGACATTATGTTAAACAAAGGTCACACTCTACGAACACCAACTGAATCTTGTGAACAATCTCATATCATATAAAAAACAGTCTGGCCTTAATGTGTTTTCAGATATTACTCAGATGTCCATAAATAAATGATGTAGTCACTGGCTTCATCCTCCTCCCCACAGCTGCTCAGCTAAGCACCTCTGTTCTCACCAGTCTTTTTGGGGAGTGTGTTACAATTCACACCCCTACACTTCCTATCATACAGCTGCACTGTTCTCCCGACTGGTGACGGGTGGGTTTCCACTAATAACACATTATTACTGGAGATACCCACCATCTGAGACTCAGGAACCCTGCACAGAAAATAGATCAAGTCTCACTAGAGAAAATTGAGAAGAAGAAAGTGTCCTGGGTACAGTTTCATATGTACAAACTGTTCTCTTCGTCCCAGCCCGTACTTGTGTGTGTATGTGTACGTATGTGTGTATATGTTATATAATTAGGCCTACAGTTAGACCCACAGCCAAGTGTATACCTCACACAGCTGTTCAGCAGCAACTCTGTACCACCAGACTGTACTTACAGCACCAGCTGAATTTTGCTGCGTTAATCAGGTCAGCTAACTGATGACTAAGTTTCAATGCAGCATGTGTTTATTCAACACAGCAGATCAAAAGTATGTTCTTTTAAAGTAAAAATAAAGCCAGAAAGTCATTCATCAACAAATTCTTAACTTAATTTCTACTCTGATTAAATCCCATTTGCCTGCCTTTATTTTTTGTTTTGTCCCCTCCGTCTGTTTACCAGTGTGGCTCCTGGTTTTGAAGCAATGAAGGATCAAAATATCTGCAACAAGATCATGGTCAAGCTCATCCAGAATTACAGCAACGTATTTGAGACGGACAAAGAAAAGGAAGGCTGCACAGAAGAACTGTCAACCCTCATCGTTGTGAAGGTGTTGTATATCCACTGGGACAGCAGCTGTTGATGTTTATATGGAATGGATCTGTGCTAGTGGTCAGATCAAGACAAGTAATTGTGAGTCACATGTTTTGCCCATGCACTTTAAAAAAGTGTGAATCCCTCCTCTCTTTGCCCTGTGACCTCACCCTCTGTCCATCCACTTTGAAGAGGTTGGTGGTTTATAAATAAATACAGGATATGATGCCAAGCTGAACTTGATTCCAGTATTGATCTTATATCACAGCCTCCCAGGAAGGACTCCTCCACAGGTGGCTGTTTTGAGTCTCCGGTTGTTGATTTATATTTGCTGCTTTGATGGCTGATGTTTATTGATCAGCTGGTTTGTCTGGTCTGCTGGTTTTCCTGGCAGGGTCTTGTTACATAAAGAAAGAACAAACCAAGCACATCCACACCAGACCATCCTAAGTCATTGGAGGCATTTGATGTCAGATTCTAGTCACATTTCTTAAACACATGAAGAGTTGTGTTCAGTAATTTAATGTTATTTATTTTTAAATATAATGAGTATCTATAATTTCACTTGTTTTGTGTAGATATAACACACACAAATGAGCAGATCTAGAAATTCAGAAAGGTAGCCAGGATTTCAGAAATCTGGGGGTCAGGACTCCACATTCTTCTCCTGCCTCATGAAATGTTTGACAAGACAAAAAAACAAAACAAAAAACAAACAAAAAAACAATTACCGTATAGATTTTATTTCCTAAAACATAGGTCTCTGTCCATTTTCCACAACATCAATATTTCTAAAACAGCAAAAGCAGAAAATGATTATTTAAGAACGAAATTATTATATACAATCAACTATAGAGGTGAGATATAATGAACATTTTATCCTTTGAAAAGTAATTGTGGACATTGACAAGAAAACAACTTTAGGCCTATTTATTTTTTCTAAAACTAGTGAAAATAGATTTTAATTGAGTCTTTCATTGGGATTAAGGAATTAAATCTGTGAATCAAAGCTGTGTGCTTTATTCTGACAGTGCAAACTGAGACATGCTCACCATCTCAGTAAACATGACATATTCAGTGTCTTTAAAGACTTTGAACCTGTTTCTGCTGCAATAAACAACATAGATTTTTTTCATCACAAGCATCCCCTACCACAGACCAGAGACAAACACCATGATTGTTGATTGATGAGTGTGTAATTAGTCTGAAACGTGACATGGGTCATCTGATGCCCAGTGATGTGACCAGGCAATGATCAAGGTATTTAGCTTCCTTGAGTTTGACCTCTAACCTCTCATGGGCAAACATAGTTCCCATGTGACACCATGCTAACCATGCAAAAAAACACTGCCAAAGAAGTTAATTATTTTTGAAATTAAGTGATTACATGCAGCCTGAAATCCAAGAGTCCATACAGTAATATTAAGACATGGAAACACTTTGTAGCAGATGTAGATGTAGTATCATTTTTTTGTAATAACATTTCCAGTCACAAATATTGGGTCTGTGTTGTGAATGCCTGTAAGGGCACTGCCACATGAGATCCCGCTGACCCATGGGAAACCCCTCAGTCAGATAAGATCCTGTTACACACAAATATGCACACATACACAAAAACACTAACACATATGTGCACGCACACACAGCCTGTGAAGGCCCCTCGCCTCCTGACCTTCCTCTTAATACCTTTGAACGCAGCATATATGATCACTGGTGTTGCCTTTACCTTCAGCCGTAAAAAACAGATGAGCAGAGGGTGTATGTGAAAGTGTTTATGTGTTATGAGTGTTTGTGCGGTTGAGGATGCAGATTGTCAGCCTGTTTAAATCTATTCTGATCCCTGCTGTCAGGGCTCTCAGAAGAAAGAAAAAGTAGAACATACATACTCAGGAGTCCTTTAAACTCTCTCAAAGTCAAAAATATTTTATAGCCACTATGTGTTTTGGGGCCACAGTTACAACAACAATCAGCTAAACATGAGTTGTTGCTCCTGTTTCTTTACTGCATGTACAATATGTATTGAAAATACAAAGAATGACCGTCTTCTTTGTCCTGTGTCTGATCCCAGGAGGCACGTGTGACAGATGCAGACACAAAGACGTCACCCAGCCACCTCAATGCAAAGACACCGACACCAGTTCCCAGGACAAAAGTGCGTGCTCGGCTTTTCAGTAGCATGCCTGCATGTGTGTGTCTTTGTTTATGCGCTAATGCTCCACGGTGTACATTTTATGGAAGCTTTTGTCTGAGTCTGTCTGCTGTGAAATCCAGAGTTGTTGTTTATGCATGACATTCCCAGGTCAAACTTGCTTGAACCCTTCAAATTCCCTTACATAGTCCTTTTTAACACCAACCATGTGACCTGTGTGGCGTGATTAACATAACATGGGCATGTTTTGGAAAAGTTGTTTTCCAACACCAAAGCCATCTCTGTTTGTGTCTGTGTGGGAATTTTTTTTTTTTTTTGAGTTTTAAAGATGTTATGAATGTCACCTGACTCGTCTATACAACCTTGAATAGTATTTGAGGTCACTCAGTGTGAACAGATAGAAACCTTTTTAACAGGATATAACAGACATTACTGATAACTTATCACAGGTTTCAGGATAGAGATGTTTGAATACAGCATTGTTCAAATTAGCATTTTCTTGCACTAGTGTGGCTTAGAATTGATAAAGTGTGCAAGTATTTACATTTTCATTTTTATACTTAATTGGCAGAACAATTTAGAAATTATAAAACATCTGATGTTGTTTCCTGAGAGCAGAACAGGAGATAGTCAAAGTTTGTCATGCAGTAAATGAATCAATATTATCTTTTAGTCTGACTTTATGCTATTCAGTAAAATTACCTGGCTGTGTAAAATGCTCAAGGCTGTCTCACTGAATGAATGCTACCATAGTCATTTATATGTGTTGATTCCCTTTTTATAACTCTTGTTTTCTTTCTGTGAATTTCCCAAGGTGGGACAAAGCAACCTAACAGAAAATGCAGAACATCTGAGAAAATCCTCCACTAACACTCCCAAGGCAAGACCACGGAAGAAGAAGGTATAGAAAATAATAGTTTGTTGCTGTCAGTGTGATTAATTGTTGTCGTTAAAAGGGCTGGCCTAATGGTTTACTACAGTCTTTTCTCACCCTTTCCAATAAATACCCGCTTCTTTATCTGCCGTATTGCCTTGGTGCTGATTAGCCTGAGGTCATCTCTCAGACAGCCTCTCATGCCTGTGGCCTCATTGCTTGGTCACATGATTTGATTTGATAAAGGCAATCTGCTGCAGGAAACAACAACACGCTTATTTGCAGTGAGAGACAAAGATTGGCTATGTTGTGCTCCTCCAGCTCTGTTGTGGTATCATTACAGATGTGCCCTGCCACAAAAACAGCATTTGGCCATAGATTTGAGTGGAGTTAAAGCATGGAAATTTCCTGTTTGCGTGCAAGTTTTGAAGAGTGTACTCAGGATTCATTTACTTTAAATCAAACAGGTCAGTAAGAGGCCTACATTTTACAAACTGCATTTGTTAAGTTTAATAGACCACTGCTCTTTTGATCCCACAGACATTCAAAATGAGCTTGCCTTCATTTACGTATGTAATAAGATGATGAGTAATTCCTCTGAGGTTGGCTTCACTTTGCCAACAAAGAGAGACTGAAATGACCTTGCTGTGGTTGTTTTTGAATGTAGTTTTCAGCAAAGATTTGATGCCATGAATCTGGCGTAGCTATCAAGACCAGTGTCACCACAGAGATAAAATACATGCTGACTGACAGCAAGATATTCTCAGGGGAATAAAAGCATCTACTGATGAAGAATGTTTCCTTCCCTTCTCCCTTCCCCTTTAAATACCTGAGGTTGGTTACATTTTTGAACCAGGAAGCCCCTCTGCTCATGAATACGATATATTCAATGATAATGATCATACGATTACGTACGTATCGTACGATTGGTAAATGCACGAATAATTCAACAGTTAGCATTACTTAAAATGTTGCATCAGCAGTACATTCGCTGCTTGTGCTAGTGTACTGGCTATAAATGGTTAAAAAAATATAATCATAGAAAAGTGGGAATATGGAAATAACAGAAGAAAGGGCATTTGTTAATGCTTGATGTAAAAATAAGTGGTAAATGCCATAGACCTGTGCCAGTAGGGGTTGCTATAACAACACAGTGTTCGACTGAAATGTTTATTAGCAGCAGTGGCAGTAAATTAATATGAAAATATGAAGACTTTTCAGAGCCTCTGAAACACCAAGCACTGTAAGTGGAATATCCAGCTGATGATTCTACAGGTTTTTGAAAGCTCTGCTCCTTTTTTCCTTGTGAAAGCTCCGCTGAAAATATTACTCTTAATAGCTTGACCGTCTTAATGACTTATCAAAATGATTCACAGTGATTCATCACTATGAATATTAACTTTTACAGCTATAATTCCCAAACACTCCTACAGGACCTCTTCTCTAAAACCTCTCAAGGCCAGACCCGACACAAATTCAGTCTCAGTGGTTTGTACACTACTCACACATCACTGTTATAGATATGGTAGTACGCCTCATCATTTATACAGGATTTAGCTGCCATTTATTGGTAAGAGAAACAAACGCAAACAAAACAAACACACACACACACACACACACACACACTCACACACACACACTAGTTAGGAAGCACTAAAGATATCTCTTGTATCTGTGATTTATGATTCACCTGTCATTAAAATGGATGAATGCATGATCAAAGGGGAGTATGAGAAGTTTCAATACATGAGCTTTGGACTCAAATGCTTGTTGTTGAATCACTATGATAAATGATACTGTTTCGTTCCTATGGTCAGCCTCAGGAAAATGTGAGAACTGTTTCAAAACAGATAAATTTACACAGTAGAGCACTAATACAATCATAAAGTTCTGAATGTTTCGTTTTCAATTTGTCACAACCTTCAAATTATAAGTTAATCCATGATTTAGAAATCAGGTCATATCCTCCTTTTGGTCTGTCAGGCTCCTTGGCCATCTGGCCTATTTAGCTCCGACTTGTTGTTGCTCTGTTTGTGCTTTGGTTTTTTTGCATGGGCAGAAACTAAGAACTAGACCTGGAGGCAGCATAGTGGTGATGAAACTGTTGTTCTATCAGTTAACAGAGTAACCTCCGATAGCATCATGCCTTGCAAAGAGGTTTATAACCTGTAGGTATGTATACACACTATATAGAAGGAATGACATAAGGAGTCTCCTTATTTAGACTGTGTCATTTGACACACATTTTAATTCCCATTGATAAGAGAACAGGTGAACAATGTCAGTTTTCATTTTCGAAAGAAACAAAACACAAGTTTCTGTAGACTGTTCCTACACATTGAAAAAACAATAAACTTGTGATCAGACAAACCTAATAACACAAACATGCCAAGATTGTCCAAACATTCTCATTGTCAACACATGATGCCTGTATGACAAAGCAGGGTCTAACCCCTTGAAAAAACATGCATATGTGCACATTGTTTTATCCTTTTTCATCAATACTTTACCTCTCTGGTTTTCAGTGAATGCCAAATTTAGCTAAATCAATTACAAAACCCCCGAGGGGCAAAATCCATACCAGGTCTAGCTAAAGAAGCTTGTGGAGCTAATTATGTTCCCAAAGATTCACCCATTAAGTGCACCAAGGACTAAATGTCCAAATGGAGGCAGCATAGATAGATTTTAGAACAATCCATTAGGTTAAACACCAAATGGAGATGTTCGCCTGGTAATTGGTGTAAAGAAAAAAAAGCAAGCCTTTTTAAGTCAATCGACAGACATTTATCTAGAGCCAGGCCTCTTTCAGCATCGGGTGTTTTTGACAATTATCAATACTTCAGCTGCTGGCGTCAGACCCATTTCATACTCTGTTTACCACAGCCAGTCGGCTGTTTGGTCTCAGTGTAGATGGGCAACTGTACCAGTGCTTTCTATATATACTAGGAGAAAGCCTCTTTGCACATTCCTCAAAATTTCTCTCAGGTCTCCTAGGTTGAAAATGCAGAAGGGTTCTTCTCACAATGTGGCTGTAATTAGGTTAAGGTTCTTCTCCTACACTACAGTCGGCGGCTCACGCTATTTATACCCACTCAGGGTCAGCACGGTAAGGCAAACATCACTCAAACATTACAGTTTTATGAGTTAACCTTTATTTTTCCCCTCATTTGTGGCCTTTTATCACCCTCTGACTAACCTCAGATGATCTTTGAATGCATGTTTTATTCTACCTGAGCAAAGGTTGAAAGCTCTGCTGTGTGCTGTTGTGTTTTTATGGTTGTATAAGCTTGATTGAGCAGTAATATTAGCTGTGTTTAATTTCCCTCCTGCGGTATCTCATGTTTCCTCTCACGAGACTCACCTGTTGTTGGCATCTCTCCTCTCTCACTCTGTTTGCAGGTGAGGAAAGGGAAGAGTGACAGCACGCCCGAGGGTGTCCCTCAGCCCAGCCGTTCTTCTCATTTACCCCATGCAAGGCCTGTCTCTATACCAATAATTTTGCCCCTGACCTCTGAGATGAGAAGCCCAAGTCCAGAGGTGATGGAAACCACTCCCATTCCTCAGACTCGCCAAGACACACCAGACATTGCCTCCCACCACAGCCATCTCAGTGTCAGCCCCTCTGGCAGCATGGAGGCCCTCAGCAGGTCAGTGTGTGATGAAGCACATGCACTTGAGAAAATTTGAAATATTATCCTCTGCAAGTTTTAGCATTTGGATTTGAATTATTGTTATTTTATGACCAATCTGTAAAATAGTGATAGAGCAGATGATATACTGACATGAACATGTGGATGCATCAGAAACAGTGACAGAGCTGCATTCCTGAAAATCATTAGTGTGATCTGAGGTGATTGCTGCATTTTAGTGGATTACTTTATTTTATAGGCAAGATGCAGTTTATATTATTGTCATGCATTATGTGCAAAATATACTTTGGACTGTTATTATTCACCAATTTTCATTTTAGAATAAATGATTTAAGCCTTCTACTATGGAATTCACTTACGCCATGAAATGTAGTCAGCTGCTCCTGTAGTTTTATGATTTTATGACGATGATCTTTTATCTGTACGCAGGAGCCTTTATAGCTGCTATAAAATGAAAACCTAAGGTCATATAACACATATTAGGGCTGGGCGATAATGGCAAAAATCAAAATCATGATTAATTGAACTTTTTGCCTTGATTAGGATTAATGACCAATTACAGACTGTTGTCACTGTCGTCGACAGCGTGTTGTGAGAACATGAGCACGGAAGAAGAGGAAATTATAAACAAACAAGGACACGTTAGCTCGTGTGCATCTTGATAATAATAATTGACATGGACAGAATTATGTCGGTTTGAGGCTCTAGATCTCAGTTTCGATTATTTTCTCGATTAGTTGCACATATACAAAACTTCAATACCACATGCATAATGTTAAATGTTATACAGTTTCTACTTTCGTTATGATACTATCTCAAACTCTGCGTTTCCAGTTCCAGTCTGGATCACGAGGGGGGATTGTAGCAGTGGTAAATAGGTTATGACCACTGTTTGCATAGGTGATGTGCTAGCAGCCAAGGGTAAGGGTGAAGAATCTTGAGTGTCTGACAGCAAGCAGGGATCTAAGGCCAAAGCCCTGTGGCACTGTGCCTCTGGCATCCAAACAAGCCTATTATAAGAAGCTGAAACTGGAACCACTTGGTGTCGAGT
Source organism: Caranx ignobilis (assembly GCA_021432705.1). Lineage (NCBI taxonomy): Eukaryota > Metazoa > Chordata > Actinopteri > Carangiformes > Carangidae > Caranx > Caranx ignobilis. The sequence goes on from MU269982.1 coordinate 7,961,612, forward strand.
GTCCTCAGCTCTGGAATAGCCAGGCTACAGCTGTGTCCGTTGTTGGGTCTCTTGCTGTTTTAACTGGGAGAATTAGACCTTATGTGGAACCACAAATTACAAGATTAATGTATAGGTCAAACCTTTTCCTGATAATAGACTCATGCAGAATTGATCCTGGAAAAAAAAACCACAACGAAATAATCTGGAACAAAGCAAAAATGTTGTGTATGATGTTGAAACATCAAGATGAGAAATGTGGACGCTGTTTTGACTTCTACTACAGCTTGTAGACCACACCTTTGACCTTTAGTATGACATTAATCAGGGCTTAAAACTGTGTCAGCACCAGATCCATTAACACATTACATAAAAGTTTAGAGTGACACACAGTGGCTTGCTGTCAGACATACTTCAATACTGTATTACAAATCTCACTGCTCCAGCTTATACATATAAAAATATCATATAAATATTATGTATTTTTTATCACATAATATGTATATTACGTATCAAATACATTAAAAAAAAGGCAACCTCCTTATGTTTTTGCTCCTCATCCTCAAGATAATGAACAGTATTACTTGTGTGGCCTACACCATGTTAAATCAACAAGGCTAACCAGTGGCTGTTAATGGCGCAGATGTTCCTGCCTGCATGAAGTGACAAATATAATACTTTCAAGGTGGTGAGAGCTGTCCTCACTATGTCATGGTACCAGTAAATCTTCTGGTGGATTTCCTCCACACACACTTAAATTCGCCCTGCTAGGTCATATCAGGTGACTGATCTACAGACAGCATGACAGGGGACCCCACTTATGTGCGTCACCAGTCTGAACTTGTTGGTATTTACTAATAGACACCTGCAGCATTACTCAAAGGAGTATGCTATCTTTAATTTAAGAAACCGTTTGAGATCTGACGAATCAGACAGAAGCAGCTAACCCTATTTTTAAATTGTTAGTGAAAACAGGGAAATCTTATATATATATATATATATATATATATATATATATAAATGTAGTTGCTATTTTGACGCATAAACCAATAGCAAATATATGATAATTTTCTGTCAGTGAGAACTCTGTAGCTTCTCTCTTGCCTACTTGTCAGCTTGCTCTCACTTTCCATAGGTATGTGTCAGTCAAATCTGTGTCAGCACAGTACAGCGCACCCAGCAGCACTGTACCGCACAATGGGCTGCAAACAGGTTGAAGTCTGCTCATTTAGAGACGCATTTGTTCCATTTTCATTTTCTTCTCTTTTACATTTTGTTCACGATCATTGTTTTTATAGCGTGTGAACTATGTAGTTAAGAATTTATGAAGTATGTTTACACCTCGTTGGTGGTGTAGCATTTATTTTTATTTCTATGTTGACATGCGTGTTAGATTTGACACCAGCACCCTTCATTCCAGTGGAGTACTACACTGAGTCACTCTGTTCGCTCAATGAAAATCATTCTCAGTTTTTCCTTTCATGGCTTCTCTTTTAGATCTTGTTTTATCTGTACTGTATTGCACAAAGAGTCTTTCATCCTTAACATAACGCCATAACCAATAAATGAAAATGCTGTAATTTTGAGTGGCACATTGTTCTCACCTGTAGCTGAAATACGACACCAGCCTCATTTACCATATGCACCACATGAGCCAACATAGCAGCATCCTGTGAACGTACTTTCTTCATAGCATTGCGTAGCTGCGTGTAGGGTATGCATGCAGGCTTTTGTGTAGAGTTGCCATGGTTCACTGAATCTTGTGATGTAACTATTGGGTTTCTTAGAAGAGCATTGGAAATAGGTGGGAGTGAGGAACATTGCAGTGTGGTGTGAGTGCAGGTCCCCTGTGGGTTTAACAGTATTGTTGGCTGCCCGTCAGGAAATCTCATCCATCAGCCTGAAAGTCTGACAGCACATATTTACAGCAAAAACCTACTGGCTAGAACAGACTGCTTTTGCTGCTCCTTTGATGTTACTCAAGGGCCTTTTTTCCGCAATCACACACAGAGCAGTGGTCCTTAAATATACTAAGATTTATGTCAGTAAAGATTTTCAGTCATTCAAGTTATAGGATAGTTATAAGTAGGAAGTCAAAGCCAAGGGGATTTCTTAGGGGGCTTCTTCAGTTTTCTCAAGGAACCAAAAACCCAAGTCAAATGCAATTGATTTTGAACTAATAGATACAAAGTTTCATTTTCAAGTTCAGAGACATTTTTGGATATCTGACTTGATACTGAGGGGAATTAATGACTGCAGGTGCTCCCAAAACAGTTGTATAACCATTCATGTATTTCAGCCAGGACTGGAAAAACTGTTGATTAACTGATCATCAGAAACGTAACTATCATTGATACTGATAATTCATTTATTCATTTGTTGCTTTTGTCTGAGAACATGTGGATGTAAAATAGATTAACTGATGTAATCATTATGCAGCCCTAGTTTCGTCAAGTCTGCTAATGTCTCGGTGGAAGATGCTACCCTTTTCAGTCAGTACACTGCTTTGTTGCAGATTCAAATTAGGTGGTTAAACTCTTCTTACAGGGAGAGAAGAGTGAGTATTATTTTACTGTGTCATTTTGCTTTTACTGTCAAAAAGGTCTAGTCAATGTCATTGGCATCATAAACAGACTCGACTCAGAATAAGATGCATGTGATAAGAGAAGACAAAAGATTTTCTATTTGTAAATTGTCCTGTTCATCAGCAGGTCTCCTGTGCCTCAGTTTAAAACCTAAAGCGTGACAGTTTCTGTTTTGCTTTAACACCTTTTCCTGAAGAAATGAACATATACCAAGCATAGCTTAGCCAGGCTTATCCAATAAATACTTTGGATCTTTGACCACTACACACTTTGTGCTTGGAGGTATTCTAAGAATGTCCAGCACCGATCTAAGAGCTGATGTTCTGGGGGTCCTGAATGGACTGAAGACTGAAGGGACTCACACATGGGATACTTTACCTCTGTGTTAATCAACAAAATACAAAAAGAGCCTGGCCATAGGGTCGAGACATTTGAAAACTTCCATTGTTCTCCACATCAATGCTTCACTGCTACTAGCTGAATGAGTGTTTTTGTAACGTGTTGTCGAGAGATTTTGGAAAAGGTACAGCGGGGCAGGGTGGAAGGAAAAAGGCCCTGCCAAGAATCAAGTGACCAGCATCCGCTAAGCCAGACTACCTTTGTCTACTCATTTTTATAAATGTTGAAAAAGTGGAGCGTATCCAGATTGACCAACTTGTCATTGGTAGTTTTCCGTTTGCCCCGGAGGGATCAGGCTTCCACAGTATCCCTACAAAGCTTTTGTTATCCCCTCAGTAAGGTAGTGGGTAAGCAGGATTTCCGCTTTTGCAATTCACGGCGGCTGTGACGGCACACATTATTTTAATTCGCCTGCCAGACTGTGTAACACCAGTTAAGAACGTGGGTGTGGGAGAAAAAAAAAGCATTCACCACTGAAACTCCAAAAGAATTTGTGTTTTGTGGTAAAACACACCTGTAGCTCAAAAGCTGGACAGACACATGAACATTTCCTGTTGATTCCTGTTGATTCATGGTGACATTAGAGAAGACCTTTGAAGCTCAATGAACTATGACCCATTTTGATTCCTGCCTGACGTGAAACCTAAATCCTTTGTTTTGAATTTGTTGAGGTGCTGCCTGAATGGTGCAGGTGGTTTCCCCTCCTCTCAATGTGCCCTGCCCCTTACAGTAAGCCACAGGACAGCATGTCACGTCCCAAAACACACCAGAGTACCAAACAACCCACTCAATAACAATTCTTTCGTCTGTGCCTTAAGACATCTGAGACGTGTTTACAACCCACAGATCTGACTGATTGTTGGGAAGGATTATTTGATTAATTTGATGTCATCCACTCTCTGTTCCTTCCTTATAATATAAAACGAAACCTGTATGCCAGTATATTCAGACCATCTACTGGACAACAGTGAGATGATGTGTTTTCTCTTTGTGGCCTCTGGCTCTTCTAAACAGTACAAAGATGAGAAGGGGCTTTGACATAAATCAGTCAGAAGTTGAATAGCAGAAATTAATTAAATAGGGCTGCTAGTTGAGTTCATCTGTCAGTTATCTTCTTAATTATTCAGTTAATTAAGATGAATTAAGAAAGAAGAACTAGGAGATGTTTTTACTTTTCGGTGAAAGTTGTACTTAAACAATTAAGTATTATTCATTATCAATTAATTCAAATTTGTAACTATCTATAGAATATCATGTATTTGCAAAGAACCATTTAATGAATGGTACATTGTCAGATCAGCAGTCGAGAAAGGTATTTAAAAAATGTGTGGAAAGGACTTTGTGTACAAGTGCTGTACCTGGTTGGTCAACATTTGTTGAACCTGAACTTTTGTCCAAATATTTTTAGTTATCAATGTGTGAATTGAGAACACTGGTAGAGTTCATGTTGTCCCAACAAATGTTCCTCTCACAAGTAAACATCCAAATAAAACCTGTAAAAATTACTGAAGGGTCTTACTGTGTTGTCTTACAGTGAAAATATTCCTCTTCATCTTTTTCACATTCATTTAAAATGAAAGAAACTAATAGTTAATAAAGTTTAATCATAATCAGTCATTGAAGTAGCAATTAAATTTTAGTGTGCGAGAGCATATCATGTAAAATCAACTAACTCTATAATGCCAGCCATGTGGAGGTCCTTCAACACTTAATTTATTTGTTAAATAGTTAGTATATTACATCTCAGGTTTTAGTTGCAGTGTTTTTCTTCCTGCTTTGATTTTAGAGGAGATAATACAGTATTCAGCTGTGCTGAGGCAAACAAGACTTGGTGATTATGAAAGCCTGCAAGTGCCAGGATATGAAAATGTTAAGCAACCTCAACATTCGGGGCCAAACACTGAGTTCCTCTTATCGTTGCATAATTTTATCATGTGTCACTGGCATACATCCAGTGGCAGTAACCAGCCTATATTCTAGAGCAACAACCATTTCTCTGCTGGTTCATAATAATTACCCGAGACAAGTTGCACAAAGGCCCTGATCTGTAGCACTGCATGGCTATTATTCTGCAGACAAAAGCCAGCCTTATGCTCCTATTGTCAGGCCCTGTAACATGTAGTGATGGGTGGGTGAGGTTGGGGAACAGGGATGTGGGAGCTTAATGTTTTTATGCCTTAGTTAACAGACACATCGTTCAAGCTAATTAATTGTGTCTGTTTGTTTTCATATTTCAGTTCCCAAGAAGAAGAGCGACCAATATCTCCTTTCTACATGAGGTAGGCTTCCTGTCTTTGTTAGACCACTGGAAGAATTGGGTGAGAGTATGTTGTTTTGGACTGGAGGTGTGGGGGAAGTGGTTATGTGCTGCCTCAGTGCATTATCATCAGAAACAATGAAACCACCAGTTTGAGGGAAAGCAGGGCAGCGTGCACATACAACAGTTTGCTCACCACAGGAGGAGGAGGCAGCCATGGAGTACGTGGAGTACATCAGCCATGGAGTACGTCAGCCATGGAGTACGTTTCAAACACACCATCTAAACAAAAAGGTGTGTCTGGTCAAGATTATAACCATCAATGACAGTGACATTTGGAGATTATTATATTTCTGAAAATATATATATATATATATTTGGATTTACACTGTTGGTTGAACACATTTTAAGATTTCACCTTAGTCTAATGAAATAAATGACATAAATAGCATTTTTGAACATTTTATGGACTGGGAATCAATTAATTGATCAAAAAATTAGAAAAACCTAGTTAAAATCAATAAGTAATTGAGTGAAAGTGTGATGCAGTGGGTTAAGCAGGCGCCCCATATGCAGAGGCTACAGTCCTCACTGCAGTCGGCCCTGGTTCGAATCCCGCATCAGGCGGCCCTTTACTGCGTGTCATTCCCTCTCTGTCTGCCTCCCCATTTCCTGTCTCTCTCATACTGTACTATCAAATAAAGGCACCCCCCCCCCAAAAAAAAGATATACTTAGAAAAGAAAAAAAAGTGAAAATGAAAAATGAAAACAAAACAAGCAAAGGGAATGGCCATACAAGTGATAACATACAACACTACCTGACCACACCCAGTCACGTGTTAATCATCAGTGACCCAACTGTCATAATTTCCTATCTGGTGCCTAATAAGTTAGTAATTTAGAGTTGACACATTATGACTGAAGTGAGTGTTGTGAGTGTTGTGAGTGTTGTGACCTGATATGGCTCTGGGGCAACTCTGACTGTGATCAAAATGTTTTTATTGCTTTTTCTAGACAGTAGATACATTACAGATTAGTTGTCAGAGTAACCAGGTCACAAGTTTTCAGAAGTGACAAGAAAACCTTTAACATTAGGACTTTCTTTAGATTTTCATTTCTCAGTTGAATTTTACCTTTAAACAATAGCAAGCAACATTATCATTGGACATACATCACAGCAACCAAAACACTCTGATACAGATAAGAATTTGTTTTGCAGCACTGACGCTGGATAGGCTCCAAATGAAAGAGTTGATGATAATAATGTAATAAAACAGAAATTCTTTCTTATCCATGATAAAAGGTCAAAGGTCGCAAAGTGCTAATCCAAGGCCTGGCCATGTGGTCAGTCATACAATAAGCCATGTACAGTATGTGTTTTGTATTATACATAGTTATAACCTCTCTTAGAGAGAGTGGTGTATTTTATATGATATACACTGTCTGGTTTCTTTGGTTAAATATGTGTTGCCACATATCCCAGCTTTATATAGCTTTTAATGATCATAAATAGAATTAGTTCTTCCACAATTCTTCCACAGGTAGTGAGTTGGTTAATCAGTTTGACAGCAGACAGATGATCATTGTTCATGCTTTTGAAATAATTTTCCTCAGTTTATAGCAGTGTAAAGTAAAAACTGGTGAGAACGATTTCTTATATAAAATAAACAACATAATTCAAATTCTCTCCTTTGACTTTAGGAACATTTTCTGACAGTTTCTGACACTTTATACCCAACAATTAATACAAGGATTAAAAGTATCAAAAAATAACTGATAATGAAACCAAAATTTAGTTGCAGATTTAGTCAGATTCAATCTGTGACCTCACACAGACTGACTAAGACCAATAACCGTCAACACTTCCTCTCTTCCTTAACACTCCCTGTCATTCCCTTCCTCTGCTCACGTTCACCATTGATTTGCTCCATGGCCTACTTGCACTTTGTCACACACCCCCACACACACACACACACAGCTCCTGAGGTTGACTTGCATTCCTTCACATACAGAGAATCTGAGGCTGCCACAGACGAGCTTAACTTCAGTCCAGTCAAAATGGATTGTAGACCAACATAATTTTCTAGGGTGTGTGTTGACCAAAGACTCTACAGGTCCTGGCTGATATCTGACTGTGGTGTAATACACAGGGTACACAATGTGGATTTAACTGGTGTAAGCATCCACTGTGTAAGCTTTGCAGTTGTTTCCTCTGCACTTTCTATGTCTTAAAGACCACTTGACTTTACATAAATACATAGACACTAACTTCAGTAACATATCATTTTGTTCTTACTTTCATTTCCTAAACAGTAGTCTCAGTTAGTATGTCCTGAATAAAGCAATTATATAAAGCAAAGTTTAAGCTCCTGTAAAACAAGTCTTGCACTGCTGGCTTTTTAAAGTCACACTCAGCAGGACAAAAACAGGGCAATAACACAATTAAACTATCCATGACTTTCCAGACTAGTCATATCATTATAGACATGACCTAACAGTTCAGCAAATCCGACAGTCACCATCAGCAGGCAATGCTTAACTGCTGGGGTCATTCAGGTAAATTGGAAAAAAAAACAAACAAACAAAAAATGCAATCTCAGACATTTGTATTAGCTTCATTATATTTCTTAAAGAAATTGTTTGCTATTTTATGAAGTTGAGGAGTTGAGAACGAGACCACTCTTATATACATCCATTAAATATGAAGCTACAGCAAAGGTTGATGTGAAACAGCTAGACTGGCTTCGAAGGTCAAAACAAAACAAAAAACATCACCTTTAAAACTCACAAAATGAAATTAACATTTAAAAAAACTACATGACGTGGTTTTATGGGGAATTATATGCTGGACTTTTTCTTGAAGAGGTCACTTCTGGGAGTTTCCAATGGTTGGGAATCAAAAGCTAAACTGAGTTGGATTAAAATCTGGATTTCATTTGCTTTGAACACAGCCAGGCCAGCTGTATCTGCCTTTTTCCAGTCATAGCGTTAAGCTAAAATAAGATGACCTGTCGCTGACTGCAGTGTCATAGTCACTGAACTTATATGGATGTTCCTCCCTATGATCAAACAAGTCATGTTACAGTAGCACAATGACACGTGAGGTGTGAGGTGAGGCTTTCAGTTTCAAAGATTTTATTGCTCACATAAATTTTTTACAACTGAGGATTAAAAGACACAATCATCCTTTTGTTGCCAGCTGATTTTTTCCTGATCAAACACAGGACTTGGGTTGGTGGTGTAATCGTATATTTTTAGAATCTGTGCCTTTAGGAAAAGATCATAGGCTTGACTTCACCTATATTCAGATAGTGATGTTCCCGTTATGTTTCTGATGCAGTGACTCATCCCTCTTCCCCTTGGTCTCTTTTGTCAGTTAGTTCCTGACTCAGACACCACCACACACCAGGCAACAAGCCTGTTCATACCAGAGTGGTTTCACACTGTCACATCTTTAGTACAACTAAGCCAGCGACACAAAGATCCCTCAGTGATGTCATGTCCTTTTGGTGATTTACCAAACCGCCACACTTCTCCTACACTGCGCCAACTTCAGCACTATTTGGGATGACAGCGGCCAGAAGATATTTAATTACCAAATATTTTTACACTTGACACTTACAGGCATCAACACGCAGATGTTTATTTCATCAACAGCCTAAATATGACAAAAGCAGACTTGTTAGAAAACTGATTTTAACACTAAGGGCCGAAAAAGATTGTGTATTTAAAGATGTGATGAAATTGAACTCAATGGTACAGTAAACCATGTAAACAGTATTTGTAAAAAAGATTTTCTAATAATGTTAAAATGCAGTTTTTTTAGTGTAGAAGAATGGTTGACATGCACAAAAATGATCCAAAGGCTCCATTTGATTTTGACTTTTCTCATCAGAATCAAATTTATCAGCCAGTTAATGTGGACACGGCACATATGAAGAACCTGAATTTGACTCCAGCAGTGTGGTTCAGGTATATATGGTATCTGTGCTTGGGGAGCCAGAAAGTTTTAGAACGACTGTCTGAGACTGTCAAAGTGCTACAACTGACACTTTGACATGGAGCACACGATAAACCTCATTTGATCGGCATGGTGCTGTCAGTAAGCATCTCTCAAGGGTATGATAACTATCATCCTCTGGCACCTATTGTAGTTATATTGTGTAATTGACCCTGTCATCACCTTTATATCAAGAGTGGCGTCCAGCTAAGAGGACAGTCCCAGTGCTAAAGTCGTGGACAGATCTGGAAAGTTCTCTAGCCTTAATGTGTCAACTGCACTTGATGAATGAAGGCCTGTGACATTTACAGGCATTTCAGTATGAAGCTAAGTCAACACTGGTAAGCCATTAAACCAGTTTTTGTTGCTTTAACCTCTTACATTTAGCACCAGGTCTAATTTTAGGAAGCTGGCTAATATTTTTCCTGCTGTGCCCAGAGATAATTGATCAGTGTAGTCTGTGTAGAGCACCTCTGAGCCCCATCTGACTTAACTTTCACTCTTCTTTACTTTGTAAGTCACAACACTAAATCATTGGATATTTACAGCCCTGTGTTTATGATCACACAATATGGTGTGCTCCCTTCCTATCAGATTCTCTGTCTGTCAGCTTTGATAATGTCAACACAAGTCCCTGCCATCTCACACAGGTGCACCACAGTCACCTTCACAGTGTGCCATCGCTCCATTATCTCCCCCTGCATCGGTACTCTGTATGGTGCCTCTGCCAAGATCTGCTGTCACTGTCAACACCACTGTTTAGAAAGATTCTTCCAGGTCACCTCTATACATGTTGATGTAGCCATGCTCCAGGAGAAATCAAAAGACATGATGTTCACCAGGCAGTGAAAGCAAGAAAGGACTTTCTATGGAGGGTAAAGTAGATGCACCCTCTGTGTCAAATGTTGCACCTCATATTTTAAATCAGGTTGAACTGAATGAAGTATTAACATATAGCAATAATTATAAATTAGAGAGTAGTATAAAATGACCTTTACAATTTCCAATTTTTAGACAGTTGTTGTGTCAGTGTCACAGCTTAAAAATGTTTAATTTTCAACAATATAAATACAAACAATGCAGTAAATCCTCAAATTTTAAGATGAGACAACTACAGTATTGTATTGCTTGCAGAAATTGCTAGAATTAAATGATGAATTATCCAAATGTTTAATTCTCTGTCTGTAATTGATTCGTCATTGGAGAACTAAATTAATTAATTATGTTACCTGTAAAATGACAAAAAAATAAAAAATAGGAAGAAAAAACTACCTGTCACAATGTCCAAGAGTTCAAGAGTGGTTAATGAAATGCTCTGAAACATGATAAACTGACAGAAGCTAACCTGATAACTGGACTTTGTATTAAAGAAATGACTGGAGGAAAGTCTTCAAGCATCTGACAATAATAAACCAAACAGTGTAGTTAACATTTTACCTACTATAAGCTTTAGATAGTTTTCTCAGGAGACCAAAGCACATGCCTAAAACTGGTCACAACATGATCTGGCAATTTAATTATGATTTTGTGTGTGTGTGTGTGTTTGTGTGTGTGAATAAAACACTACTACTACTACTTCTTGCCAAACAAATAATAAAAACACAATTATCTATAACTCTACATAGATACAGATATAGATAAAGATATAGATATAGATATAGGTTTAGACACACTTGTGCACATAATGTAATCACCACCTTGAAGTTCATTTGTGTATTTGGACATGAAGAGAGAATGAGAAAGGCAAAGAGAAGAAGTAAATGTAGAAAGTATTAACCAAACACTGTGCTTTACCAGTGGTTTTCAGAGGATGTGCTTCTGCTCTGAACGCAGCCGAAGTTAACATTCACTCATGCACATTTAGATGCCTCGATCACCTAGGGCCAGAACCAGAGCCCGGGGGATTTTCAGCGTTGCTCAGTGACCTGTTGTGACCACCTGTTTCTGTAGCATTAACTCACCTTCCCCTCTTGTTTTTCTTTCAGTAACCACCTCTCCCCTGTCCACTGCAGACCAGATGTGGTGAAGTAAGTGGAGTTTCTTGTTGTCACATACTCATATTGAATTGCTATTGAAATTAATCAATTTACTTTACTTAAATCCTCCCTCAAGTGAAACTCTTTTTGTGACTCTGAAAGTGGCAAATATCTTAATCTTGTCTGCTTCTTGTTTTTATTTCCTCTACTGCAAGTATTCTGGACAGGACAATACGTTCAGCAGTGGAGCAGCACCTCTTTGATATAAACCCTGTAGAGGGTCAGAGTTCAGAGGACTGTGAGCTGACCTTACACCCACCATCTCCAAAGGTGACACCAACTGCGCGTCAGAGACGTCGACACCACAGAGAGCAGCAGGAGGAGGGCCTGAGGCACAGAGAAAGAAACAGGTACAATGGGTCTGCAGTTGTCATGAAGTTGGCAGTTAATGGTACCAGTATAAAATTAGAGGCTGTTCGTCTTTAGTAGCAACACTGAAGTGCAAAAAATAAACTAGAGTTAAGTTTAATTTCCCTTCATTGTTGTATAATTAATGTTGATTCAGTAACAATACACTACACATGCCGCAATGTGAACACACATGTTCTCTTCTTTCTTTTCTATTTCACCCACTTGCTCAAAAATACATTTTTACTATTTTATCCATCCACATTCACATCAATCCCTTCAAGCCCCCCTCACATGATTAACACAGGGTAGTCAACACATCTAAGTCTGTTTACAGTCTGTTTAGATCTCCATTGCTTGCTCCTAGCATTATGTGAGCAGTGATTAGCACTGAACTGCCAGGAACCTGTTGTGGGTAATTTTGGAACCAGGTCTTGGCAAGTAAGAATAATGTGTGGAATAAAATAAAATAAAAACAATAAAACAATACCCTCTCTTACCTCTTCGTTGCAAGTCTGCCAAATTGGTGTAGTATCCGTTAAAGACACCACAAGAACAAAAATAACATTAAACAGAATGATGTAACAAGTTCAGTGTTGCTCGGTTGTTATGCAATACTCCATGCAGTAGAGTTTCTGACAAATAAAAAAGGCTAGCTGAATTACCATGCACTAGATATAGCTCAGTGACAGAACATAAGAAATGATCAGAGGAACCATATGTGCTTTTTTTAAAGAGCCAGATGAAAACATAGTTTTATGGATTCAATAACTGACAGAAACACTTGATACAATGAATGATTTTGAGTTGGTAAAGCTTGATGAAATGTCTTTCATTAATAGATACTGACATCAGTGCAGTGCTCCTACCTCCAGTTGGTGTTTTGGGAACAGTAATCATCCGTGAGGTTTCATTCTGCATTGTAAACTCGTCCACTGAGACATTGCATAGTCATAACAACTGGAGTCATCACTGCAAGAAGCTAATCCTTGTTGATGGAGACCTGAGAGATCAGTGGCACATGGATTAGTGCATTAGTCTAAAGACAGCAGGAAATGTCAATAAGAGCGTGGACAGTAAATACACAGTAAATAGAATTAGCTGAAAAACTAAACAGTACATTAGTCGCCAGAGAAGGTGTAACAAATGAAGAGGTTAAAAGGACGACCTTGGCGTGTAGTTTGCGGAAACATTTCACCCAGTGTCAAACTGATAAAGACAGACCAAACTGTGCAGTACAGACAGCGAGGTGGAGGGCAGATGTCTCATTTCCTCACTTTTTTCTTTTCTGACTGACAACAGAGCTGCATCCATCAGGGCAGACACCAACAAGGAGAACATCCCATTGAGCAGTGGAAGCAGTGGAAGCAGTGGAAGCAGTGGAAGCAGGTCAGGCAGTGTTGGGGAGGATACAGGCAGCAGCAGTCTGGACTCACAGGGAGGCCAGAGTGGTCACACTGAGCAAACCCCCAAACCCAGAAAGTCCAAACACAGCCCTACGCTGGTGCAGCTCACCGACAACCAGGACGTACACACAGTGAGTCATTGCACCTTTTCATTTCAGCTCCTTTTATGTTTGTGCTGGCAAAGGCTCTCAGTTGCTCTTCTCTATTATTGCATTTTTTTTTACTGCTTTTCTCTGTTCTTTTTTGTTTTCATCTTGTGTCCATCTTGTGTGCACGTACTATGTTTTAGATGATAGTGAATTCAGAAATGCCAGTTTTATATACTGAGAAATAACTGTTTCCTGGGAATGTCACTGGAAACAGCATCATCACATTCACAGAGCTTCTCCTCTAATGCACCTGTGATGTAGATAGATTGGTAAATCACTCCACTCAACCCCCCGTTGTTCTTGTTTCTGCCTCACTGCAAATAATAGTCTGTTGCAACTAACAAGAATAACTAAATGGAGGCAAGTTGGGAAATGACAGGAAGCCTTGCAGCTGCCTAATGGCTCCCTGCTACTCTTGTTGTACAGTGGGTTGTAATATTGCAGCATGCCTCACTAATTGTTAACCACCAGAAGCAGTGTAGATGTAATGGCCAGCTATGAATGTACCAGTACTTTTATCCATTAAAGAAGAAGAACACATTTCGTCCTTTCAGATGTTTTGTCATGTGGGTAGCCACAATGTTCCAAGCACAGTTTTTTTTTTTATTTTACTGAGTGATTAACATTTTGTATTTGTAGATGAAAGAAAATTTGAAAGCATTAAAAGGTGGTATTTTATGTTTTGATTTATTTTCTGCTTCAGGTTTCACTCATCAAACTTCTAGTCAATTCGATGTTTTATTTAAGTTGCTGCATGGATTTTTTTTTTTTTTTTTTTTTGGAAAATATTGGACATTTCAGGAGTTTGATGTATTTGCTGAATGAATGGAAAATATTTCATAGAAAAAACATTTTTATTCTCAGTAAGGATTTGAAGAAATTCATATCCAGTAATTCTTAATGTGAAGGTAATTTGTAAATGTTTCACCCTGTGTTTTGCCTTGTTGTATCCGCGGATATTATTTTGAGATTTGTTTTCTCATTTTTCATTATTTACCAAACCAAACAAAAAATTCAAACCAATCAACCCAAAAGATATCATAAGATTTCATCCACACCCAAGGTGAACAAGTGCAGCCAGATAGTGGAATATTTTATCAGCTATGCTCAGCCTGCCAAGCACATTAAAGTGAGTCATACACAGAAGTGCTGTTGCACAGGGACAGCTGTATATGGGGAGTGTGTGAAAGCCGTCAAAGTCATGATGAGGACATGTTGTGAAGCATGTAGTGTAGTAACAAGATCCGGTCTCCACAGACTCTTCGTCCAGTGTAGCTGCATGTAAGCAAGTTATTATTCGCACTCGGTTCCCAAATGATGTGTGTTAACGTAGTGATCAGCCACACCATGCCGTCCCACCAACCAGCTGATGGAAATAGATGTGTTCAGTTTACACACTGACACCCAAGGAACTCAATCTCAGACTGCCATGCTGTTTATATTCTTTTGCCTCTCCATGCCAACCACTTATGTAACGGCACAGATTACACACACAAATCCATGACACACTTACAGTGTACTGTACTCTATGTAGTAGTTGCCACAGTGTTGATGATTGGCTGTCTGGGCAGGGCCAGTGCCAGTGGCTGATAGCAGAGGTTTGATGTTACTGCAGCAAAGGTCTGAGTCTGTGCTGGTCTGAACAGCCCTCTCCGTGAAAGTGAGCTTATTATGTCAAGAGCCACTTAGGGTAATCACTCAGGAGCTCTGAAAGCCTCTGGAGAGCTTTTCCTGAGGTTTGTTGTAAACAAGCACAGAATCATACAATATTTTTATAAACAGTGTTGTTTGTTTTGTTGTGATCTATTTGGCAATGTTCAACCATAAAATTACCTTTTTGTGTGATATTGCTTATAAATTATGTCAAAATGCATTTTTAATCAGCAAAACAAGCACAGGTAATGCAATTACTGCTTGATCTGCTTGAATTACAGCATTGCTCACTCATCTGCAGCCTCTGGATGTTGGCTTGATGTTTTTAGCCTCACTAGCAACAATGTCAATGTCTGACTGAAACGAAGAGACATGAAACCTGGTACAGAAATTAATCTCCCCCAGAAGATTAATTGTAATTTGTCCATTACTTTAATGCAATATGCGATACTATTGATATAACAATTAGCCAGCATCTTGTCTATGCAGGGCTTAAAGTTCTCAAGCATGGTGCCGGATTTCCGGCGTGGCGCTGTTTTATCGTCGCAGCTGTTTTATAAACAGTAATTATGTCTGATTTAGCCCCGTTCGGGGCCGGCGTGGTCAGATCTGGCCCGAGTGTACGGCCAGCCACCGCTGGCTGCGGTCCCAGCTCCCCCCGCCCCTCTGCTTCCTGGTCTGTATAGCGTGTGTGTATGTGTGTGGCTGTGGTAGCTGCCTCTCCCCCGTTCGGGGCCGGCGTGGTCAGATCTGGCCCGAGTGTACGGCCAGCCACCGCTGGCTGCGGTCCCAGCTCCCCCCGCCCCTCTGCTTCCTGGTCTGTATAGCGTGTGTGTATGTGTGTGGCTGTGGTAGCTGCCTCTCCCCCGTTCGGGGCCGGCGTGGTCAGATCTGGCCCGAGTGTACGGCCAGCCACCGCTGGCTGCGGTCCCAGCTCCCCCCGCCCCTCTGCTTCCTGGTCTGTATAGCGTGTGTGTATGTGTGTGGCTGTGGTAGCTGCCTCTCCCCCGTTCGGGGCCGGCGTGGTCAGATCTGGCCCGAGTGTACGGCCAGCCACCGCTGGCTGCGGTCCCAGCTCCCCCCGCCCCTCTGCTTCCTGGTCTGTATAGCGTGTGTGTATGTGTGTGGCTGTGGTAGCTGCCTCTCCCCCGTTCGGGGCCGGCGTGGTCAGATCTGGCCCGAGTGTACGGCCAGCCACCGCTGGCTGCGGTCCCAGCTCCCCCCGCCCCTCTGCTTCCTGGTCTGTATAGCGTGTGTGTATGTGTGTGGCTGTGGTAGCTGCCTCTCCCCCGTTCGGGGCCGGCGTGGTCAGATCTGGCCCGAGTGTACGGCCAGCCACCGCTGGCTGCGGTCCCAGCTCCCCCCGCCCCTCTGCTTCCTGGTCTGTATAGCGTGTGTGTATGTGTGTGGCTGTGGTAGCTGCCTCTCCCCCGTTCGGGGCCGGCGTGGTCAGATCTGGCCCGAGTGTACGGCCAGCCACCGCTGGCTGCGGTCCCAGCTCCCCCCGCCCCTCTGCTTCCTGGTCTGTATAGCGTGTGTGTATGTGTGTGGCTGTGGTAGCTGCCTCTCCCCCGTTCGGGGCCGGCGTGGTCAGATCTGGCCCGAGTGTACGGCCAGCCACCGCTGGCTGCGGTCCCAGCTCCCCCCGCCCCTCTGCTTCCTGGTCTGTATAGCGTGTGTGTATGTGTGTGGCTGTGGTAGCTGCCTCTCCCCCGTTCGGGGCCGGCGTGGTCAGATCTGGCCCGAGTGTACGGCCAGCCACCGCTGGCTGCGGTCCCAGCTCCCCCCGCCCCTCTGCTTCCTGGTCTGTATAGCGTGTGTGTATGTGTGTGGCTGTGGTAGCTGCCTCTCCCCCGTTCGGGGCCGGCGTGGTCAGATCTGGCCCGAGTGTACGGCCAGCCACCGCTGGCTGCGGTCCCAGCTCCCCCCGCCCCTCTGCTTCCTGGTCTGTATAGCGTGTGTGTATGTGTGTGGCTGTGGTAGCTGCCTCTCCCCCGTTCGGGGCCGGCGTGGTCAGATCTGGCCCGAGTGTACGGCCAGCCACCGCTGGCTGCGGTCCCAGCTCCCCCCGCCCCTCTGCTTCCTGGTCTGTATAGCGTGTGTGTATGTGTGTGGCTGTGGTAGCTGCCTCTCCCCCGTTCGGGGCCGGCGTGGTCAGATCTGGCCCGAGTGTACGGCCAGCCACCGCTGGCTGCGGTCCCAGCTCCCCCCGCCCCTCTGCTTCCTGGTCTGTATAGCGTGTGTGTATGTGTGTGGCTGTGGTAGCTGCCTCTCCCCCGTTCGGGGCCGGCGTGGTCAGATCTGGCCCGAGTGTACGGCCAGCCACCGCTGGCTGCGGTCCCAGCTCCCCCCGCCCCTCTGCTTCCTGGTCTGTATAGCGTGTGTGTATGTGTGTGGCTGTGGTAGCTGCCTCTCCCCCGTTCGGGGCCGGCGTGGTCAGATCTGGCCCGAGTGTACGGCCAGCCACCGCTGGCTGCGGTCCCAGCTCCCCCCGCCCCTCTGCTTCCTGGTCTGTATAGCGTGTGTGTATGTGTGTGGCTGTGGTAGCTGCCTCTCCCCCGTTCGGGGCCGGCGTGGTCAGATCTGGCCCGAGTGTACGGCCAGCCACCGCTGGCTGCGGTCCCAGCTCCCCCCGCCCCTCTGCTTCCTGGTCTGTATAGCGTGTGTGTATGTGTGTGGCTGTGGTAGCTGCCTCTCCCCCGTTCGGGGCCGGCGTGGTCAGATCTGGCCCGAGTGTACGGCCAGCCACCGCTGGCTGCGGTCCCAGCTCCCCCCGCCCCTCTGCTTCCTGGTCTGTATAGCGTGTGTGTATGTGTGTGGCTGTGGTAGCTGCCTCTCCCCCGTTCGGGGCCGGCGTGGTCAGATCTGGCCCGAGTGTACGGCCAGCCACCGCTGGCTGCGGTCCCAGCTCCCCCCGCCCCTCTGCTTCCTGGTCTGTATAGCGTGTGTGTATGTGTGTGGCTGTGGTAGCTGCCTCTCCCCCGTTCGGGGCCGGCGTGGTCAGATCTGGCCCGAGTGTACGGCCAGCCACCGCTGGCTGCGGTCCCAGCTCCCCCCGCCCCTCTGCTTCCTGGTCTGTATAGCGTGTGTGTATGTGTGTGGCTGTGGTAGCTGCCTCTCCCCCGTTCGGGGCCGGCGTGGTCAGATCTGGCCCGAGTGTACGGCCAGCCACCGCTGGCTGCGGTCCCAGCTCCCCCCGCCCCTCTGCTTCCTGGTCTGTATAGCGTGTGTGTATGTGTGTGGCTGTGGTAGCTGCCTCTCCCCCGTTCGGGGCCGGCGTGGTCAGATCTGGCCCGAGTGTACGGCCAGCCACCGCTGGCTGCGGTCCCAGCTCCCCCCGCCCCTCTGCTTCCTGGTCTGTATAGCGTGTGTGTATGTGTGTGGCTGTGGTAGCTGCCTCTCCCCCGTTCGGGGCCGGCGTGGTCAGATCTGGCCCGAGTGTACGGCCAGCCACCGCTGGCTGCGGTCCCAGCTCCCCCCGCCCCTCTGCTTCCTGGTCTGTATAGCGTGTGTGTATGTGTGTGGCTGTGGTAGCTGCCTCTCCCCCGTTCGGGGCCGGCGTGGTCAGATCTGGCCCGAGTGTACGGCCAGCCACCGCTGGCTGCGGTCCCAGCTCCCCCCGCCCCTCTGCTTCCTGGTCTGTATAGCGTGTGTGTATGTGTGTGGCTGTGGTAGCTGCCTCTCCCCCGTTCGGGGCCGGCGTGGTCAGATCTGGCCCGAGTGTACGGCCAGCCACCGCTGGCTGCGGTCCCAGCTCCCCCCGCCCCTCTGCTTCCTGGTCTGTATAGCGTGTGTGTATGTGTGTGGCTGTGGTAGCTGCCTCTCCCCCGTTCGGGGCCGGCGTGGTCAGATCTGGCCCGAGTGTACGGCCAGCCACCGCTGGCTGCGGTCCCAGCTCCCCCGCCCCTCTGCTTCCTGGTCTGTATAGCGTGTGTGTATGTGTGTGGCTGTGGTAGCTGCCTCTCCCCCGTTCGGGGCCGGCGTGGTCAGATCTGGCCCGAGTGTACGGCCAGCCACCGCTGGCTGCGGTCCCAGCTCCCCCCGCCCCTCTGCTTCCTGGTCTGTATAGCGTGTGTGTATGTGTGTGGCTGTGGTAGCTGCCTCTCCCCCGTTCGGGGCCGGCGTGGTCAGATCTGGCCCGAGTGTACGGCCAGCCACCGCTGGCTGCGGTCCCAGCTCCCCCCGCCCCTCTGCTTCCTGGTCTGTATAGCGTGTGTGTATGTGTGTGGCTGTGGTAGCTGCCTCTCCCCCGTTCGGGGCCGGCGTGGTCAGATCTGGCCCGAGTGTACGGCCAGCCACCGCTGGCTGCGGTCCCAGCTCCCCCCGCCCCTCTGCTTCCTGGTCTGTATAGCGTGTGTGTATGTGTGTGGCTGTGGTAGCTGCCTCTCCCCCGTTCGGGGCCGGCGTGGTCAGATCTGGCCCGAGTGTACGGCCAGCCACCGCTGGCTGCGGTCCCAGCTCCCCCCGCCCCTCTGCTTCCTGGTCTGTATAGCGTGTGTGTATGTGTGTGGCTGTGGTAGCTGCCTCTCCCCCGTTCGGGGCCGGCGTGGTCAGATCTGGCCCGAGTGTACGGCCAGCCACCGCTGGCTGCGGTCCCAGCTCCCCCCGCCCCTCTGCTTCCTGGTCTGTATAGCGTGTGTGTATGTGTGTGGCTGTGGTAGCTGCCTCTCCCCCGTTCGGGGCCGGCGTGGTCAGATCTGGCCCGAGTGTACGGCCAGCCACCGCTGGCTGCGGTCCCAGCTCCCCCCGCCCCTCTGCTTCCTGGTCTGTATAGCGTGTGTGTATGTGTGTGGCTGTGGTAGCTGCCTCTCCCCCGTTCGGGGCCGGCGTGGTCAGATCTGGCCCGAGTGTACGGCCAGCCACCGCTGGCTGCGGTCCCAGCTCCCCCCGCCCCTCTGCTTCCTGGTCTGTATAGCGTGTGTGTATGTGTGTGGCTGTGGTAGCTGCCTCTCCCCCGTTCGGGGCCGGCGTGGTCAGATCTGGCCCGAGTGTACGGCCAGCCACCGCTGGCTGCGGTCCCAGCTCCCCCCGCCCCTCTGCTTCCTGGTCTGTATAGCGTGTGTGTATGTGTGTGGCTGTGGTAGCTGCCTCTCCCCCGTTCGGGGCCGGCGTGGTCAGATCTGGCCCGAGTGTACGGCCAGCCACCGCTGGCTGCGGTCCCAGCTCCCCCCGCCCCTCTGCTTCCTGGTCTGTATAGCGTGTGTGTATGTGTGTGGCTGTGGTAGCTGCCTCTCCCCCGTTCGGGGCCGGCGTGGTCAGATCTGGCCCGAGTGTACGGCCAGCCACCGCTGGCTGCGGTCCCAGCTCCCCCCGCCCCTCTGCTTCCTGGTCTGTATAGCGTGTGTGTATGTGTGTGGCTGTGGTAGCTGCCTCTCCCCCGTTCGGGGCCGGCGTGGTCAGATCTGGCCCGAGTGTACGGCCAGCCACCGCTGGCTGCGGTCCCAGCTCCCCCCGCCCCTCTGCTTCCTGGTCTGTATAGCGTGTGTGTATGTGTGTGGCTGTGGTAGCTGCCTCTCCCCCGTTCGGGGCCGGCGTGGTCAGATCTGGCCCGAGTGTACGGCCAGCCACCGCTGGCTGCGGTCCCAGCTCCCCCCGCCCCTCTGCTTCCTGGTCTGTATAGCGTGTGTGTATGTGTGTGGCTGTGGTAGCTGCCTCTCCCCCGTTCGGGGCCGGCGTGGTCAGATCTGGCCCGAGTGTACGGCCAGCCACCGCTGGCTGCGGTCCCAGCTCCCCCCGCCCCTCTGCTTCCTGGTCTGTATAGCGTGTGTGTATGTGTGTGGCTGTGGTAGCTGCCTCTCCCCCGTTCGGGGCCGGCGTGGTCAGATCTGGCCCGAGTGTACGGCCAGCCACCGCTGGCTGCGGTCCCAGCTCCCCCCGCCCCTCTGCTTCCTGGTCTGTATAGCGTGTGTGTATGTGTGTGGCTGTGGTAGCTGCCTCTCCCCCGTTCGGGGCCGGCGTGGTCAGATCTGGCCCGAGTGTACGGCCAGCCACCGCTGGCTGCGGTCCCAGCTCCCCCCGCCCCTCTGCTTCCTGGTCTGTATAGCGTGTGTGTATGTGTGTGGCTGTGGTAGCTGCCTCTCCCCCGTTCGGGGCCGGCGTGGTCAGATCTGGCCCGAGTGTACGGCCAGCCACCGCTGGCTGCGGTCCCAGCTCCCCCCGCCCCTCTGCTTCCTGGTCTGTATAGCGTGTGTGTATGTGTGTGGCTGTGGTAGCTGCCTCTCCCCCGTTCGGGGCCGGCGTGGTCAGATCTGGCCCGAGTGTACGGCCAGCCACCGCTGGCTGCGGTCCCAGCTCCCCCCGCCCCTCTGCTTCCTGGTCTGTATAGCGTGTGTGTATGTGTGTGGCTGTGGTAGCTGCCTCTCCCCCGTTCGGGGCCGGCGTGGTCAGATCTGGCCCGAGTGTACGGCCAGCCACCGCTGGCTGCGGTCCCAGCTCCCCCCGCCCCTCTGCTTCCTGGTCTGTATAGCGTGTGTGTATGTGTGTGGCTGTGGTAGCTGCCTCTCCCCCGTTCGGGGCCGGCGTGGTCAGATCTGGCCCGAGTGTACGGCCAGCCACCGCTGGCTGCGGTCCCAGCTCCCCCCGCCCCTCTGCTTCCTGGTCTGTATAGCGTGTGTGTATGTGTGTGGCTGTGGTAGCTGCCTCTCCCCCGTTCGGGGCCGGCGTGGTCAGATCTGGCCCGAGTGTACGGCCAGCCACCGCTGGCTGCGGTCCCAGCTCCCCCCGCCCCTCTGCTTCCTGGTCTGTATAGCGTGTGTGTATGTGTGTGGCTGTGGTAGCTGCCTCTCCCCCGTTCGGGGCCGGCGTGGTCAGATCTGGCCCGAGTGTACGGCCAGCCACCGCTGGCTGCGGTCCCAGCTCCCCCCGCCCCTCTGCTTCCTGGTCTGTATAGCGTGTGTGTATGTGTGTGGCTGTGGTAGCTGCCTCTCCCCCGTTCGGGGCCGGCGTGGTCAGATCTGGCCCGAGTGTACGGCCAGCCACCGCTGGCTGCGGTCCCAGCTCCCCCCGCCCCTCTGCTTCCTGGTCTGTATAGCGTGTGTGTATGTGTGTGGCTGTGGTAGCTGCCTCTCCCCCGTTCGGGGCCGGCGTGGTCAGATCTGGCCCGAGTGTACGGCCAGCCACCGCTGGCTGCGGTCCCAGCTCCCCCCGCCCCTCTGCTTCCTGGTCTGTATAGCGTGTGTGTATGTGTGTGGCTGTGGTAGCTGCCTCTCCCCCGTTCGGGGCCGGCGTGGTCAGATCTGGCCCGAGTGTACGGCCAGCCACCGCTGGCTGCGGTCCCAGCTCCCCCCGCCCCTCTGCTTCCTGGTCTGTATAGCGTGTGTGTATGTGTGTGGCTGTGGTAGCTGCCTCTCCCCCGTTCGGGGCCGGCGTGGTCAGATCTGGCCCGAGTGTACGGCCAGCCACCGCTGGCTGCGGTCCCAGCTCCCCCCGCCCCTCTGCTTCCTGGTCTGTATAGCGTGTGTGTATGTGTGTGGCTGTGGTAGCTGCCTCTCCCCCGTTCGGGGCCGGCGTGGTCAGATCTGGCCCGAGTGTACGGCCAGCCACCGCTGGCTGCGGTCCCAGCTCCCCCCGCCCCTCTGCTTCCTGGTCTGTATAGCGTGTGTGTATGTGTGTGGCTGTGGTAGCTGCCTCTCCCCCGTTCGGGGCCGGCGTGGTCAGATCTGGCCCGAGTGTACGGCCAGCCACCGCTGGCTGCGGTCCCAGCTCCCCCCGCCCCTCTGCTTCCTGGTCTGTATAGCGTGTGTGTATGTGTGTGGCTGTGGTAGCTGCCTCTCCCCCGTTCGGGGCCGGCGTGGTCAGATCTGGCCCGAGTGTACGGCCAGCCACCGCTGGCTGCGGTCCCAGCTCCCCCCGCCCCTCTGCTTCCTGGTCTGTATAGCGTGTGTGTATGTGTGTGGCTGTGGTAGCTGCCTCTCCCCCGTTCGGGGCCGGCGTGGTCAGATCTGGCCCGAGTGTACGGCCAGCCACCGCTGGCTGCGGTCCCAGCTCCCCCCGCCCCTCTGCTTCCTGGTCTGTATAGCGTGTGTGTATGTGTGTGGCTGTGGTAGCTGCCTCTCCCCCGTTCGGGGCCGGCGTGGTCAGATCTGGCCCGAGTGTACGGCCAGCCACCGCTGGCTGCGGTCCCAGCTCCCCCCGCCCCTCTGCTTCCTGGTCTGTATAGCGTGTGTGTATGTGTGTGGCTGTGGTAGCTGCCTCTCCCCCGTTCGGGGCCGGCGTGGTCAGATCTGGCCCGAGTGTACGGCCAGCCACCGCTGGCTGCGGTCCCAGCTCCCCCCGCCCCTCTGCTTCCTGGTCTGTATAGCGTGTGTGTATGTGTGTGGCTGTGGTAGCTGCCTCTCCCCCGTTCGGGGCCGGCGTGGTCAGATCTGGCCCGAGTGTACGGCCAGCCACCGCTGGCTGCGGTCCCAGCTCCCCCCGCCCCTCTGCTTCCTGGTCTGTATAGCGTGTGTGTATGTGTGTGGCTGTGGTAGCTGCCTCTCCCCCGTTCGGGGCCGGCGTGGTCAGATCTGGCCCGAGTGTACGGCCAGCCACCGCTGGCTGCGGTCCCAGCTCCCCCCGCCCCTCTGCTTCCTGGTCTGTATAGCGTGTGTGTATGTGTGTGGCTGTGGTAGCTGCCTCTCCCCCGTTCGGGGCCGGCGTGGTCAGATCTGGCCCGAGTGTACGGCCAGCCACCGCTGGCTGCGGTCCCAGCTCCCCCCGCCCCTCTGCTTCCTGGTCTGTATAGCGTGTGTGTATGTGTGTGGCTGTGGTAGCTGCCTCTCCCCCGTTCGGGGCCGGCGTGGTCAGATCTGGCCCGAGTGTACGGCCAGCCACCGCTGGCTGCGGTCCCAGCTCCCCCCGCCCCTCTGCTTCCTGGTCTGTATAGCGTGTGTGTATGTGTGTGGCTGTGGTAGCTGCCTCTCCCCCGTTCGGGGCCGGCGTGGTCAGATCTGGCCCGAGTGTACGGCCAGCCACCGCTGGCTGCGGTCCCAGCTCCCCCCGCCCCTCTGCTTCCTGGTCTGTATAGCGTGTGTGTATGTGTGTGGCTGTGGTAGCTGCCTCTCCCCCGTTCGGGGCCGGCGTGGTCAGATCTGGCCCGAGTGTACGGCCAGCCACCGCTGGCTGCGGTCCCAGCTCCCCCCGCCCCTCTGCTTCCTGGTCTGTATAGCGTGTGTGTATGTGTGTGGCTGTGGTAGCTGCCTCTCCCCCGTTCGGGGCCGGCGTGGTCAGATCTGGCCCGAGTGTACGGCCAGCCACCGCTGGCTGCGGTCCCAGCTCCCCCCGCCCCTCTGCTTCCTGGTCTGTATAGCGTGTGTGTATGTGTGTGGCTGTGGTAGCTGCCTCTCCCCCGTTCGGGGCCGGCGTGGTCAGATCTGGCCCGAGTGTACGGCCAGCCACCGCTGGCTGCGGTCCCAGCTCCCCCCGCCCCTCTGCTTCCTGGTCTGTATAGCGTGTGTGTATGTGTGTGGCTGTGGTAGCTGCCTCTCCCCCGTTCGGGGCCGGCGTGGTCAGATCTGGCCCGAGTGTACGGCCAGCCACCGCTGGCTGCGGTCCCAGCTCCCCCCGCCCCTCTGCTTCCTGGTCTGTATAGCGTGTGTGTATGTGTGTGGCTGTGGTAGCTGCCTCTCCCCCGTTCGGGGCCGGCGTGGTCAGATCTGGCCCGAGTGTACGGCCAGCCACCGCTGGCTGCGGTCCCAGCTCCCCCCGCCCCTCTGCTTCCTGGTCTGTATAGCGTGTGTGTATGTGTGTGGCTGTGGTAGCTGCCTCTCCCCCGTTCGGGGCCGGCGTGGTCAGATCTGGCCCGAGTGTACGGCCAGCCACCGCTGGCTGCGGTCCCAGCTCCCCCCGCCCCTCTGCTTCCTGGTCTGTATAGCGTGTGTGTATGTGTGTGGCTGTGGTAGCTGCCTCTCCCCCGTTCGGGGCCGGCGTGGTCAGATCTGGCCCGAGTGTACGGCCAGCCACCGCTGGCTGCGGTCCCAGCTCCCCCCGCCCCTCTGCTTCCTGGTCTGTATAGCGTGTGTGTATGTGTGTGGCTGTGGTAGCTGCCTCTCCCCCGTTCGGGGCCGGCGTGGTCAGATCTGGCCCGAGTGTACGGCCAGCCACCGCTGGCTGCGGTCCCAGCTCCCCCCGCCCCTCTGCTTCCTGGTCTGTATAGCGTGTGTGTATGTGTGTGGCTGTGGTAGCTGCCTCTCCCCCGTTCGGGGCCGGCGTGGTCAGATCTGGCCCGAGTGTACGGCCAGCCACCGCTGGCTGCGGTCCCAGCTCCCCCCGCCCCTCTGCTTCCTGGTCTGTATAGCGTGTGTGTATGTGTGTGGCTGTGGTAGCTGCCTCTCCCCCGTTCGGGGCCGGCGTGGTCAGATCTGGCCCGAGTGTACGGCCAGCCACCGCTGGCTGCGGTCCCAGCTCCCCCCGCCCCTCTGCTTCCTGGTCTGTATAGCGTGTGTGTATGTGTGTGGCTGTGGTAGCTGCCTCTCCCCCGTTCGGGGCCGGCGTGGTCAGATCTGGCCCGAGTGTACGGCCAGCCACCGCTGGCTGCGGTCCCAGCTCCCCCCGCCCCTCTGCTTCCTGGTCTGTATAGCGTGTGTGTATGTGTGTGGCTGTGGTAGCTGCCTCTCCCCCGTTCGGGGCCGGCGTGGTCAGATCTGGCCCGAGTGTACGGCCAGCCACCGCTGGCTGCGGTCCCAGCTCCCCCCGCCCCTCTGCTTCCTGGTCTGTATAGCGTGTGTGTATGTGTGTGGCTGTGGTAGCTGCCTCTCCCCCGTTCGGGGCCGGCGTGGTCAGATCTGGCCCGAGTGTACGGCCAGCCACCGCTGGCTGCGGTCCCAGCTCCCCCCGCCCCTCTGCTTCCTGGTCTGTATAGCGTGTGTGTATGTGTGTGGCTGTGGTAGCTGCCTCTCCCCCGTTCGGGGCCGGCGTGGTCAGATCTGGCCCGAGTGTACGGCCAGCCACCGCTGGCTGCGGTCCCAGCTCCCCCCGCCCCTCTGCTTCCTGGTCTGTATAGCGTGTGTGTATGTGTGTGGCTGTGGTAGCTGCCTCTCCCCCGTTCGGGGCCGGCGTGGTCAGATCTGGCCCGAGTGTACGGCCAGCCACCGCTGGCTACGGAGCGCTCCAGCCCGGTCTATGTACAGAGCGTGTATGACTGAGGCCTGTCCATGCGTTGTTAGCATGCTAATATGGTATTTAAAAGGTTAAAGCCGTTTTATCTTGGTGTCGCTGACCCCCAATTTTTTTTTTCTGGGGGGAGAGGTGTTTCGATTTTTTTTTTTTAGGTATAATGCTGTATTTCAGTTACTTTGGTGAAACAAAAATCATTTTAAATGTACATGTTTTTCCCTCAGTTGAAGGAATGTGTTGCTGAAAGATCTGGAGAAAACCACATGGATACATTTCAGAAGGGGTAAGTTCCGCTAAATCATAACTTGATCTCTTACAGGAATTTAAAAAAAAATTTTGCATATACTTCTTGCATATACACAAGTTGTTAGGAGTTATTTGTTTGTACATTGATAAGATGCTAAATGCTTTGCATTGTTATCTGAGGGTATCTTTATAGTGAGATGTTTATAACATAACACTGATAAAGACATACAGAAGGAGATATACTGTATACCTATGTGTATAAGCTGTGTCAGGTTTCCTTCCGTAAGATAAGCCTCTGCCTTCTGTTTGGTTTGACAGAAGCTTGTGTGAATCAGTTCATGATTATTTACTGAAGTAACACAAGTGTGTAATTTTTCAGGAATGATATTTCAAGCAAAGATGACCTTCCTTCTCCTCCACAGGTAAGTTCAAGTTCACAGTTCTTGTCCCATGAGGCTCTAGGTCTCAAGTCTGCTAGGCTGCACTTTTTTGTTTTAATTCACTCCCTCCCTATTGATCTGATCTGTCATGCGTGTGTCAACACAGATAAATACTCTACTACATTACTACGTTGTAGGAAAGTAGATTTTTAGAGGAAAGCTAAATATTGACCCTCTTCACTGCAATGTGACAAAAACTGCCAAATACACAATTCATCAAATGCTTTTCGTTGCTTATTCTTACTCTGCCCTTTTAAAGTCAATGTAATGATGTGGCCTCTTGAGTTCACGTTCATTCATAAAGTATAGTGAGGCCCACTAAAAGGAGTAGTTAAGCGAGCCAAGTGTATTTGTGAGGTAACATTGAGCAGCGAGGTGGTGAAAAAGGCTCCAAATAAGGTACAACAAAGACATTTAGGCAAGATATAAAATAAAAAAGCAAGCATTCAAAATATACAATTCAATTTTAAATGTTTTTGTAAAATAGAGCAGATACAGTTTAGTAAGAGACAAGTAAGTGGCAAAAAGAGAGAGCAGGCTCTCACCACTGACATTTGTTTTGACCAGTGTGGCTGTTCGTCAGGGTTTTGTAGCTCTACCACATTACTGCTTTTGCTGAACAGAAACTCCTCTGTAGTTTCACAGAAACATAGAACTTCACTCTTGACAAAGGGAGAATTTAGCATTCTGGAGAAAAGGGATCTTCCCAGTAAAACACATACATACAGTTGTAGTGCAGTTATTGTGTAGTGCAAAAGTGCAGTGAAACCCCTGCACTTTTGATTTGGACTAATTGTGTGTATGTGAGCAGGAGGAAACAAGTTACATTCTCCATCTGCTCATCTCCACGTTTAATCTGGACCTGCTCCACTGAACAGAATCAAGCATCACTAAACCAATATGGTGAATCTTTGTTGAAGCAGTCCAGATGGATGTTAGCAGCTCAGGCCGCAGCTCCGCCACCAACACACTGTGCCACTGAGCCGCCATCTGGAGCCGGCGTGGCGCTGCTCTGAGAGGAGGCTGGTGCAGCAGGCTCTCAGCTGGTCATCAGTGCCCGGGGTACAACATGAGAATCACACAGACATGATTGTTACCATCAGGCCTCCTTTGTCTTCCTCTGAGCAGCAGTTAGTTGGATTAATTAATGATCTGATCTGTCTGTATGGTGACCTCATCCCCTGCAGATGATGTTTCAAATATTGATACATGCAGTATGACTCTGTGTACGCTGCTGTTAGTTTGGTTTATATGTGCAGTATTTTGATGATCTGAGAGAGATGTGCTGCATAATAAGCATAATGACAGAAAAATGTTACTGATAAATAATTCTTATTTATTTTGCCTACAAAAGAAGACATTACCTTGGACAAGCACACATTATTCACTGTGTTATCACATTTTATTGGCTAAATGATTAACCAGATATTTGCTAAGGAAAAAAACTGCAGGTTAAAAGATAATAATAAAAATAGGCCTGAGTTGTAGCTGAATCTCGTCTTGGTTCATAAACACGCAAACATTAATGTAATGGTTGTAGCTTTGGTAACTGTAAACTTATAACATACACATCTGCTCCCTCAGAACCTGTTGTACCTACAACTAAAGAAAACTGATTATGAAAAAGCTGCAGTGTTTTTGCCCAGCTAATGCATGCAAGTGAAGCTGACTGCAACACCGATATGTCACATGTAGCAGAAGTGTTTGCAGCATATCAAGTCTTCAGATGGTAAGTCACTCTGCTCTGTTTTCTCAGAGAGACACAGGACAGAGTAATATGGACTTTTGTGTGACTGGAGCAAACACAATGTTTGTCTCCATTTTCTGTAGAAACTGCCAGTGTATTGACATGTTCGTTTGTCTTCTGTGCACGCACACGCGTACTCTCTGTGCACGTGTGTGTGTGTTGAAATGAGGTGTGTAGAGCTCCAACACACAGAAATGGTGAGAGAGCGAAAGGAAAACAAAGCTATCAGACAGGAAGCTTATGTCAGGCCAAATCCTCCACATTGTGTGTGTGTGTGTGTCCAAGGTTTTGTGCTTGTCTGTGTGCCATCTCAGCAAAATGCCCTTAAATTCCACCATGTGTTTGTTTGTACACTGTCAATGTAATCCCCCCCAACTAAAAAAAACACAGCTTAATTATTGTCTAATGCATCCCCACATCCCCTCACTCAGACACACACACAGTAGCTCTATCTCACCCGTCCACCAGCTGGACCTCTCACGATGATGTAATCGTGGCTCAAGTGTGTTAGAGTGAACACAGTGGACGATGTTCAAGGGAACACTGTGCAGTGCATGGACCTACATTCGATCACAGCAGGACCACAGTGAGCTGTAACATCTGTGCTGCTCTTAATCCACTGTGCTTCTGTTCAGAGCATCTTGAACCAGCGTCACATTGTCCTCTCTATGCTGATGCCTGACACATGTCCCTCACGTCCTCTCAGGACATGTTTGTGCATGTGAGGTAAAAGTCGGGACACAGCCGAATGCGCTTGTAATGATTCATCTGCATATGAAAGACTTTGACAGCAAAAGTGCAGCTTGATGAAGAAAAGTTCCTATCCCTGATGGGTCTATTACCTGGTATAGATGTTGCTCAGTTGCTCCTCTTTCAGCATCTTTTACCCCTGAGGCTCTCAGCGTTACATAACATTCACCCAGTAGACTCATGTGTTAAGCCTAATGAGTCTGTGTTTTAATTGCATCATTACCATCACTGAATAAAATGGTGCAGGAAGCACAGTGATTAACAGCGAGTATAAACCAAATGAAAAAAATGAATGTTAATGGTTTAAATATCTGTGAATCTGAACACTCATCACTTTCAATAGGAATTACTCTTGATTTACTAATTGGACAAAACGAGTGATTGAATTCATTATTACTTCTTAACTGTATGTACCAGTTGTTATTGCTTTTCACTTACTGAGTCACACACTGGGGTTAGAGGCTGATGCAGCCACATGTCATTCCTGTAGTGTAACTGGTTGTGTGTGTGTGGATCTGTGTGAATGGGCTTTGAAAGAGCTGGAGCATTATGTACTTGTTCGCAACGAGGGTGGTGGTGGTGGTGGTGGTGGTGGGGGGGGGGGGGGGGGGGTCTTGACTTGAAAACAGTGACGGTAAGTGCTACTTAAGGGGAAATTTCTGCTATTAGTGGCTCACAGTCGGCATGTTCTCTCTGGGCCACTAATGCCACTTTGTAGCCTCCGTGATGGAGATCACATCAGAGTTATTTCCCGTGTAACAGCTGAGGAGGTTTGATAACTGTTTTTGGCCTCCACTGCAGAACAGGCACACAAACACCTGAGACTAATTTACATAAATCTGCCAACAACAACAAGTCAGTACCATGAGTAAAAACACAAATCAAGGGGGCTGCTGTAACCAGATTCAGCTGAACGCCTTCCTGTAAGCCATCTGTGGCATTTATGAGTTCTACTAGCAGTGTGTCTTGATCTGTATTTTCCTAAAAATAGCCTAGTCCCACGCCCAGACAGAGGAAATGGGACCCCACGGGCTTAGTGTTAAGTGATCCATGGACACGTTCTAAGTACATGATCAGTGGAGTATGTGGCCTCCCCAAACTATTTACATTATCCTAGAATTTGATTACACAGCTTTGATTGTGAATAAGCAGAGTGGGGGCGGTTAAAAACCAAGTTTAAGAGAAGGAGAGAGAGGAAAAGCTGGTGAATGATGGGTAAAAATGGAGGTAATGGTGAGGTGCTAGATGAGGAGGTTTCCATGTAGTATTTCAGCTGAGTGTCTGCAAATAGGGAGAGAAAAAAAATATCCCCCAGTCAGCCTACGTGTGCTGGCTCACAGTCTGGCTGTTTTTTTTTTTTGTCCTCACCTCCCTCCCCCTCTCTCTGCCCCCCTAACACCCCACCACCCCTCCCTTCTACTCTTTCTGCTATGGAACAAACAAGTCCAGAGCGGCACTCGGGTGGGGAATATATACATGTCAGGCAATAGAGAAAGCAACAAGGGCTACTGTAGGGAGAAGAGAAAGAAGAAAAAACGAGGGAGGGAGGGAGGGAGAGAGGGAGGGCTGAGGGATTCCAGTGGGTAAAAGAGGAGGCGGAGCCAATCCGCTCCTGCTCTCTTACACACAGCCACAGACAGATGGGCGGATGTTTTGGCCAGCTAAGGCAGCCAATGGTGAGCAGGGAGCAGCCCCCTCCATTAGGGCAGGGCCAGTCTGAGGGAGTGTGTGGCTCAACTTAAAGAGTGTGTTCACAGGCTGGTCATCGTTGTTGAGGGCTCTCTTCTTTTCTCTCATGGTTGTTCAGACGTTGAGGATGAAGATCCAGGAGTCGCCCGTCACTTGTGACATGGGGAGGGTCAGCAGCGGGGAAGTGCGAGGCTCAGATCCGGACTGTGAGAAGACGAGCTGCGAGGATGTTCCCCGCCTGGACCTGACAGCACTGACCGAGGACAACAACTGGGGAGGTGAGGCTGGAGGCCATCTTAATGTTGTTTTTTCATGCTTTGAGTTTCTTCTCACATGCAGCAATTCATCTCTAAAGAGGTCTGATCTATCTGGAGCACACACCTTTTTATACAAACACACACATGCTCAGACAATCCACTCACTGTCCTCCACCCAGCTCTGCACATGGGTGTTTGGGTAGCAGCTGCACACCTTCTGCTGCCCCTCTTCCTCCTCCTCCTCCTCCTCCTCCTCCTCCTTCTCCTGATGCGGCTGCTTCTGTCTCTCCTGCAGGATTTAATAGTAAAAGATCCTCTTAAGTTCTCTAGCCACCTATATCTGGAGGAGAAACACTCACTAGAGACATGCTTGTTTGCTCAGGTGGCAAGATAAGGCAGCGCTGCAGACAGTTTGTTTTGTTGCACACCACATGGGATCCTTGAGGCTTTTATTCCTCTCACAAGAGGAAATATGAAGGTGCAGCTAAGTTTAGAACTCCTCCTGCGGTTTTGTTTAAAGAGTAAACTGTGGGGTTTTGACCAGGATGTATCACTTACTTGGAGATTTATGTGAGCAAATTGCTTCCAGATTCAGCTGCTGCTGTAATTCCCAGTCAAAATCAATCATTAAAGGGGAGGTCGAATGGTGATAACAGTGTAGCAGCCAACTAGCTGTAGAACCTTGGCATGAGGTTACTGAGCCAGGTTGAAAATTTCAGACTTGTCGCTCCAGGAATCGTGACAGTGATATCTGTGCGTGTGCATTCAATAGCAGCTTTGCACAGGATCAAATTTAAATGCAGCTAATGAAAGTATGGCCATTTAATTTATTGATGCTGGCTCATCAAGTGTCATTGCTAATGCAGAGTTTGCAGAAATAGCCACGAGTGTTGCATTATTCATACGTCTGCTCCAACTCTGTTTTGCTATCAGACCCCTTTAGACTTTGTTATCAGTGTGTTTGTGTATGCACTGTTGGCTTTTGTGCAGAAAGGAAACCATGCACAGTTGCCATGCACCCAGACTGTGATTGTTGTGTTAGGATATTGCAACACAGTGGAGGCAGGTGGAGTTTTTTTTTTATTTTTTTTTTTTACTGAGCGATGGGAGCTATGCATTTTGCTGAACTGTACTGGAATGGTAACCAACAGGTTCACTGCTACAGTAAAAGACAGTTTCAGGGCATGTTGCAGCGTGCATTGACATCTTTGCACCGCAAACGCTGGTCTTCATTCTCTCCACCACCGCTGTTTCCTGTTTGATCTGGCAGCCCGAGCAAAATTGTTCCATGCAATAAATCTCTCAACTTCAACCAGCCTCATTATTTGGAGCATTCACGGGCAATTATGTGTTTTTTGGAGCTCTCTAGTGGCCGAATATGATACATAATAAAAACATGTCTATGAGAGGTTGTTGTTGCTGTGCAACATTAGCTGCATGCCAGAAGTCCTGCCTCCATGCTAACGAACTGTTACTTTAATCTGCATGAAGGTGTGGATTGTTTTATCTGTGTCAGTTCAGACAATCTCTGATTGTGTTTGCTTGTAATTAAAATGTAGTTTGCATTGAACAAGGTAAACTGTTTGCTCAGGGACTCTACAAACCAGGTGGCTGTTTCAAACTTGACACCAAGACATTTTATATTAGATCACTTTTTTTGTCCTCATGGCTTTTCAGCTTTTCCTCAACGTCCTCTCTGTACACTTTGTCCTGAATACATAACTAAGTCCACGGCAGCGAGAACACCACAGGGAGCCTGCATCATTGGCCATGACAGGCCATTCAGACATACACCATCTCCTCTCTCTGCGCCTTTCATGCATGAGGACGATCGAGGCCTGCCACAGCATGAACTTCGAATTGTCTAATGTATCAAGCGAAGTTGAACTTGTAAGGTTCCTTTCTTTAAAGTTGGCACGTTTATCCCTCAGTGAAGAGAGCCAAAGAGGGATTTATGTGCTGGCAAAATGAGCAAGGCTAAATCAGCGGGTTAACAAAGCAGTACACTGGTTGTAAGTGCGGTTAGGGGATGTGTGCATACTGTACAGAACGCGTCAGACTGTACAAATGGGTCTGCGGAGGGGGGATGAGGGCATTAGGCAACAGTGTGAGACCTTTGTCCCAGTACACTTTGTGCCAACGCCTGTCATGGTGACCTGATATCTGGTGCTGCTGCTCTGCCCTTGCCCGTCTGCCAGTGATGTTGAAAAGACATTAGTGGACATTTGAAGAGGAAGAGACACATATCTGAAGCTCTTCGCTCTCACGAGTGAATTAGGGAGATGATGAACCACATGTGTTGCTCTAGGAAAGGAGGCGTGCTGGTCCTTTGCTTTACTTATGTTTCTTTTACATCCGTTCATCTTGTTCTTCTCCTTTTTTCCCCCACCCCCGCTTTTCTTCTTCTTTTCCCTCCCTCTAGATTCTCCGCTCTTTAACACCCCTTTCCTTGATTTCAAAAGCATTTTCCATCCAAGTTGTGATGGTAAGTGTTGTCTTACATTGACTGTCAGTGCTGACTTGCTTCGCCACAAATAACATGTCAGAGAGAGAAAGAAAGAAAAGGCTGTCTGAATGACCTTTTCCTCTGCATGGCAACATGCTTGAATGATCTGGAACATTGTGGCTGAGAGTCTCCACACACACACGCACACACACAACCACACACACACAGAGAACAACCTTTAGTGAAAAGGCAAACCGCCGTGTTTTTTGTTTCATTGGTCTAGTTAATCCTGAACCATCAGCAAGCAGTTGATTTAAAGGATTAATTTTCAAAATGCCATGGAGCCTTACTGGCCGGCTCCATTGCCCATCTCTGTGGGCAAGATAATAGACCTGAAAGAAGGACATTCAGTGTGATTGAGAGTTTCACCTGCTGTTTGTGAGCGAGCTCCAACATGCCAGCGAGGTACTACTTGATAAACTGCACGTACTTAGAAGCACAGGAGGACCCCCGGGACTCTGAAGGTGGAATTTGAGCTAAGTCGCTTCTCGCACGCCCCAAGTCTCCCCAGCTAAGAAAAATATGCATGTGCAGTTTTAGTGTGGGTGTGCATATTTTCACGGCTGCTTTCTGACACCATGAGTGTTTACACTGACGGTGGGTTTCCTCCTGAGCTTGTTTTCACTCCCTCCCTCTCTCCCTGTGTAGCTACTCCCCAGTATATATATTACAGGTCTGTCCTTTTCCGTGAAGTATAAAATATTTCTCGTGCTGTGTGTCATGTATTGGCAGCTTCTATAGAGTTTTCCCTCCTTGTTATAACAGTGAACTATTCTTTCTTTCCCGCACACGTGCTGGAACAGACACATCAGGTTTATCCCTCACCGTGCAGAGTGGAAACTAAAACACAAACTTGTCACTGTACCTCTCAACAGGGGTCACGCCCTGACATTATCCCACAGAGAGCCCGGCTTTATTAATAGCACAGGAATCGTCAGGGGTATATCTACATGACTACTTTCACCAGATGTAATTATTGCCAGAGCGGAGACTGTTACCAGGGGATGAGCAGAGAAAGGGAGGGTGGGTGTGTCTCACCCACATTTTCAGGACAACATCTGTGACTGTCGAGCCCCAGAGGAGGGTTTGTTTGTTTTTCTAAAAGCAACTTCATCATGTCATGTTGATGTCCAGTGGCTTTCACAGCACCAGAGAGAACTGGTGCCGAACACAAGCACAATGTTTGGCCCATCTTTTGTGCTCCATTTGTTGATTAACAGATTTCTCTTTTCATATTTGGATTGAGCAAATCTAATTAATCAATCTGTTGATTGGCAGAGAATCAACATAAGATCAGACACAAAAGAGTATTTGGGAAAATAATCTGCAGATTAATCAAAAAAAGAGAAAAGCACTATTCCAGCTCTGTTCCAATTTATCCAGTCAGTCATTCAAAAGACCTGAAATGTTATTTGTTATTTTTAAGTTTGGTCAAAGAAAATCTTAACTCAAGTAGATTTGTGTTTGAAGTAGATATAGATTTTAAAGTAGGTTGAGCTCTGCAGGAGATTGTTGTGTACCTTTCTTTTGTGGAGATGTTTTTGGAGGGAAATGGTGAATTTGCTGTCACACGACCAAGAGGAGCTACATGTTGTTGTCGACTGACCGGCATGCAGCACATCTCCAGATAAGATTCCCTGACTAACCTGTCCTCTGTTTGCTTTGGCGTGTGTGCGCATCTCCTGTTTAACAGCAAAATAAGCAAAGTGTTGGTAACACAAGGCATGTGTGTTTTTTTGTGTCACCCAGAGCCAGTCCCAGCATACTCGTCTCTGCAGAGGGAGAGCATGGACCGCGAGGAGGCTCGACTGTCCCCTCACGCCGGAGGACGACTGATCCGCCAGCTGCTGGAGGAGGACAGCGACCCCATGCTGTCCCCTCGCTTCTACGCCTACGGACAGTGCCAGCAGTACCTGGACGACACAGAAGTGCCTCCCTCACCACCAAATGCACACTCATTTGTCAGGTAAGACACCACCACATGGTTTTGTACATAGAGGCGGTAGGAGGGAGCTGACAGTGATAATAACAACATCGTTTATCTCTCCAGTCGCAGGAGGAGTTCCTCTCTCGGCTCCTGTGACAACGAGAAAGAGGAGTTGACGTCAGCTCAGCTCACAAAGAGGATTCATGTCCTGAAGAAAAAGATCCACAGATTTGAGGAGAAGTTTGAGGAGGAACGGAAATACAGGGTGAGTGGTGTTCATTTAAGTCAAAAAAAAAAAAAATCCAACCTATAAACACTATTATTTATTACCTGAGGAGATTTTAAACAGGAATAAGTTGTAAGTCCTATTTTGAAAGGATAACCTGTTGTTATCTGATTTATTGTTTTTTCCTTCCATGCAGCCTTCCCATAGTGATAAAGCTGCAAACCCGGAGGTGATGAGATGGGTAAATGAACTGGCCAAGCTTCGTAAAGATCTTAAAGGTAGGGTAGAAATGAAAATCACTAATTTCTCATGATACAAATTGAAGTCAGTAAAGCTCATGTGTAGTTTTCTTCCTCTCCAGAACACAAGCTGCTGAAGTCTGAAGAGGACCTGCCTCCCCTGACCCGTCAGCGCAGCAACACACTTCCCAAGAGCTTTGGCTCTCAGCTGGAGAAGAAACCTCTGCAGGAGAAAGTGCCCAAGCCGCCAGTGGAGAGCACCCTGGAGACCATTTTAAAGAAACTGCAGGAGAAGAGGGAGGAGGTGAACCGCCCCGAGGACATCAAGGTAAAAACATGTACACACATTACTCACTGATTAAAGCCTCTGTAGAAAACCGATGCTGCATGCACGATAAGCAGGCAGCAGGGTTAGACAGGGTTAGACTTTACTATGGTGCTGAAATGTGTGTGTTTGTGAAACTCAACGAGGAATAATGTGTGTTGTAACAGAGAGTGCACTCAGGTCATTTCTAGAGTGTGTTGACTCACTTCCTGCCCCCTGCTGACAGGATATGACACGGGAGCAAATCGGCGCAGAGAAAGTCGCCCTGCAGAAAGCTCTGCTCTACTACGAGAGCATCCACGGCCGACCAGTAAGTCATCCCCCACCTCCACCTCCGCGCAGATACATACAGCATACTCCATATCTCTGACCTCCTGCCAGCAGCATCGACCCATAGGGAGGAAATCTTGTTTACAGCTTTATTGTGTCCCAGAACAGAACCCAGCCGACACGCTCAGCGCTTGAATCCAATTGCAATAATTGTGTGGTCTAATCCCGGGTAGTATTGTTGTAAATCAGGGAATGCAGTTGACCTTTCTGTCATCTCCCTCCCTCTTCATGCTGTGTTGCCCTAGTGGTTTGTGTTTAATGACCTTCACGCTCTGAGGAATGGCTCCGGAGCTGTCGTCAGCCAATCTGGGTTAGCTGTCGTTTTTATTTTATGTTAGTGCTGCAGGGAGTGAGTCTACAGGGAGGACACGGGACGACAGAAAGAAACAAATACTGAGCTAACAAGGTGTCTGTCTCTCTTTTTTATTTGTTACTGTAGGTCACCAAAGGCGAGAGGCAAATCATGAAGCCCCTGTATGACAGATATCGTCTGGTCAAGCAGATCCTGTGCAGAGCCTCCACCATCCCCGTCATTGTAAGTACCACATCTAAACCTCCCTTTTATTTTTACTCCTCCTCCACAGCCGCCTGTTTGTCCTGCTGCTCTCTTGACGAATGAGCAGCAAATCATTGCTGCACTGTCCATGCGTCTGCAGACACTTAATCCCAGCTTGTGGTGGCTTTTAGTGCCAACACGCGCTGGTGAACCGTGGCAGCCATGCCTCAGATATGTTATCCTTCTCTCCAGGGTTTAAGCTAAGCTTTAGCGGCTCAGTGGATCCTCTGGTCGTAAAGTAGCTCATAGGTGGCAGACAGGACAGTTCACAGCAGATGAGAGCATGATGAGTGCAGGTGAGGGGCAGGAAGTGTAGAAGTGGTCAAGTCTCCTATGATTTGAGGATGTATTCAGTCTGAATTGAAGATCAAAAAGAGAAAAACATTATTATCATTGAACATATTTTTGTTCTCTGAAATAATTCCGCCTACAAGAGTGGTGTATATGTTTTCTTTACCCTGTTATTCATTTACTTAACTATTTCATAACCATTTTATTATGTAAGATATGATCTGCATTATGTATTAGCAGTATATCCATTATATAACACACTACCTCTAATCCCCATCATGTAAATTTGGACCTCTGCTATAGATTATTCTGTACAATAGAAGTCAAGGTGCGACCATTTTATTGTCTGCAGGAGATCCAGTCACATAATCCTGGAGTTTACTCTCCAAAACTTCTGAACATAATCTCTAGAGGAATATACAATATATATTATATATTTTCCTTTCTGCTTTTTCCTACTCTACTGTCCTGAGTTGAACGTTCCTGCTCATTAGAAACCATTTTAACATTATTGTCATTTAAACCTGGAGAAATGGAAGAATAGAATAGAAAATGAAAGGGGAAACATCCAGGACTCAGTGAAAGGAAGGGAGAAAGTGTTTGGCACTTCCTCGCTGTAAACACCAGAGCGAGTGTCAGTCAGCGTGGTTAACTCCTCCTCCTCCTTCTTAACCGTCACCACAGGGCTCTCCCTCCAGCAAGCGCCGAGGTCCCCTCCTTCAGCCCATTATCGAGGGCGAAACCGCGCTATTCTTCGATGATATCAAGGTGAAGAGCTGCTGCTGCTTCAATAATCAGTCGCCAGCGCCTCATCCTCGCCCCGCCCCCCTTACTACCCTCAAACCCCACCCCACCCATCCCTTATTTACTACCATCCACCCCTCTAATGAGCCTGTTTGCTGCCTGTTGATTGGGGCAGTTGCCTGTCTCCTACCACCAGCATTTGTAGACATGCACTGTAGACATGTTGAATCAGTAGCTGCCTGGACGTGATGTGTGAATCATGTGATTTTGATGCTAATATAGAAATAGGAAAATCTCTGTTATAAAGGACCGTGAACTTGGGTCTTATTTTATCATTCCTATTATTATCATTTTTAATAAGTATAATAACATTGTGTTCATTTAAGCATGCTGAGATGCACGATGTGGTATGACTGAAAACAAGTAGTCATACGATCAGATGATCAGTTTTAGATAAGACCAAAGTATATAACCTATAATAATAATAATAATAGTAATAATTTTAATTATTAGACCCAAAAAAGGAAAGTATGAACTTTGGCTTTGTGTTGCAGTGAGTACATCTGCAGCAGCCGGAGAAATGTAACTACGTAGATTTAATTTAATTTAATTCTGGTTTAACAAAAGATAAACCCACATGGGTGGATTAAGAATTTGCATGAAGCAGATTCACTGGTCGAACAACAAAGAAGCTACCAGCTATAAAAAAAATGCAAGCACAAACAATTGCCACCCAAAGTTCATTCACTTTTATATTACTTACACTGTTAAATAACATCAACTTGTATTCAGTGCTTCAGTTTGAAAATGTTGGTCAGAGCAACAAAAATAAGACCCAAGTTGAGAAACAGAACGATGCTCGATGGGAATCAAATCTCAGTGGAAGTGAATCTCTGTCCTCAGCTTGTTGAGGGTTGTTTATCTGGTTCAGGACTTTCAGAAGCAGAGAGCTGGTCCTGTGGTGGACAGTGTGTCCTCGAGTAGACTGTACTCTTATCTGTGGATATACGGATGAATCACAAACAAGAAGCATCGAATTGCATTTTGCTGCTGTACCGTGATGATTTATACCCACTGATGACTAACACTGCACGACCCCTCATGCACTGCAGTGTTTGTGCCTGGAGGCCGGGTTTATCTCAGTTAGCACCCCTCACTTCACGATGTGACACTTTCAGCCTTGGCCGTTGTTTGACCTCTCTGTGCCCCTCCCCTCCCTCTGCAGGAGGAAGAGGATGGCTCTGAGGATGATGGGGACTCAAAGACTCAGTTCACCGTGACCGTCCGGCCCGACCTCAGCGTGCTCAGCTTCCTGGACCACATGGACGAGGAAATGGACGGTTTCATTTCACCAGTGGATGAACTCTCACCTTCTAAAAACACAACAGACATGAGGCTGTCCAACCTTCACTCTGCCACCATGTAAGTTACTGAAACGAGCAGTGCTTCTCTGCTGTGGTATGTCTTCCCCCTCTGCTGTTGCAACACATTTAAAAACTTTGAGGTATTCAAATATTTTTGCTTTGGCTCTCGCAGACAGGAACTCGTGGAGCAGCTTCAAGAGACCAGGGAGGAGAAGAAGAGAATCAGAAAAAACCTGAAAGAGTTCGAGGACCAGTTCTTTAGACAAAACGGAAGGTAAAAAGAAAAGAAAGAATTTGTTCAGATTATGTAACGCAGGCAGAGTCATGCATAATGGCTTTTCCACAGCTGCACCTTCTCAGTTTCTTAATGTTTGTTGTCTTCCACCCACGTCTTGTTCCCATAGAAATGTGCAGAAGGAGGACCGCTCCCCATTGGCAGTGGAGTACAACGAATACAAGCACATTAAAGCCAAACTGCGGCTGCTGGAAGTCCTCATCAGCAAAAGAGACTCGACTAAGTTCATCTGAGGAAAAAAAAAATAAAAGACTATAAAAAGGACCGTTTGCTTAGTTTCTGGAGACACAGTCAGACACAACCTCACCCCGACTTCCCTTCTCGTTGCCATCTGTGCTGCTCATGTTTCTGACTTGGGGAACAGCCTGTTAATCCACAGCAGACCCACGACTGATTCAAAGCCACACCTGTTTCACCTGAGGAGTTCAACTCCAACCAAACCTCACCTTCACAAGAGGAACGTTTCTCCAGACTTAAAGCAGGAAACACAAATAACCTGAATCACATCTGTACTGCTAATAA
The DNA here is from genome assembly GCA_021432705.1 of Caranx ignobilis. Lineage (NCBI taxonomy): Eukaryota > Metazoa > Chordata > Actinopteri > Carangiformes > Carangidae > Caranx > Caranx ignobilis. The sequence goes on from MU269982.1 coordinate 8,001,969, forward strand.
TTTATTTCTATTCTTTTGACTGTTTTTATCAGAGCAGAAAAGTTATTTTTCTCACGCTTTATTGTAGAAGTCTTAAGAAAAAAAGTTTGTAAGTAAAATAATAGAGATGAAATTACTGCTATTTTTAAAGAAGGATTTTGTGATCAAGATTTCTGTGTATTTTTGTAAGGGAGATGTTACTATTTGTATAACTTCAATCAGCTGAACAGTATTTACTAAACCAATAGCTTTTTCTGTTTCAGTTCTGACCGTCGTTTAACGTCTGAAATAATCTTATGTTGCTTCTCTAGAAGTTAAAAAGAGTATTTGCTCACTAAAACAAGTGGTTTCTCGTTTTAATAAAAACCCAAAGACAGGGACTCAGAGTACACACTATGAACCAAAATAATCATTATATTCAACACAACAGCTTATTTTTTGTGATCACTGGTACTTACCTAAGCATTTGACTGTGTATTTGATGCATTGATGTGCTTTTTCTCCCCCATTAACTTCATGTTAAATAAGCTATTTCTCATCTTGAAATCACTGGCGTGTTTGTGCTCACACTGATCAGAATCGACAAGGCCATGTGAGACGACTGGAGGACAGAGATGGTCGCTGAGCGCCCCAGTTTTCCCAGCGGCCCGTGTTTTCCTTCTCGTCCTCTCCAGAGCTTGTTTTGTTCTCTTGTAAATTACACTGTGTATGTTTACATTTCTGTGAGCGAGTACTTTTCCCCTTTCTTTCTCCAAAATGGATGATTTATCAGTGTGAATTTCGTTTTTACTGAATGTAAACACTGGCGAGGCTTAATGAATTTTGAGTGTGTACATTTTAGTACATAAATTGTATTTGTATTTTGTATATATTATGAATGAAATCATATTTTTACTGAATTGTGGGCTGTGCGTTGTTCCTCTGTGATCTTCATTGATTAATCAGTCAATTTATCAGATATGAAATCATGCAAATAAGTGTTTCAGTTTCATAATGTTTAGAGGTTGAGAATCAGGGGGAAAAAAAACACGATGAAAGATTAGTGTTGTTTTTACTCAGGGAAAATTAAGTTGCAAAAACTAATGTCATTCCAAATATGCGTAAAAAGATTGCCTCAAGTAAGTGCTGCTGTTGAAAGTGTTTCAGAGACGTGTAGAGCGTAGTAGAGACTTGTGCACCATCATATTGCAACAAGAGTTAACAAATCAGCAAAATTTAACGAAAGTTAATGCAGAAGAGAGATGAAGCAATGATGGTGTTATGCAACGAATCTGCAGCCTGGATAACGTCCAGCAACGTGTTTGTGCCAAAAAGTGTGTACACCCTGCAGCTTCAGCAGGTTTAGTTAAACTACAAATTATTTAGAAAATGTCAGAGAAGGTCTCGCCAGGGATGTGAATTCAGCTGGAGACGTGCAGCGTTGGCACCAATCTGCATTTCAGAAATCAGCTCCTAAAATAAAAAAGAAAGAAAAGAAACAGAAAGATTCAAAACAGACTCCATCCTCAGGAGACATGCTGGCCTTTACAAAATAGGTCAAGAGCAAATTCTCTATCTCAGTTTCTCGACAACTTGAAAAATTCATCTGCTGAAGAATATCATGCAACACAAACACTCGAACTCTGAGAAAATCTTGTTTTTCTTCATTACTGTCTTAATCCTGTCTCAGTTTACTGTATAAAGCACATCGTAGCCCAATAATTCAATCAGGTTTTGACACTGTATTGTTTATTTAAAAAGTTGGCTGGAACAGAGAGCTTTGTGTAGATTCTGGACAAATATGCAAAAATGACATTTTTGTAGCACATTAAAAGGTGCAAAAAAGTCAAGGGCTGCACAAACAGTTGCATAGGATTAAACTCTGCAGGAGAAATCAGCTTTAATTAGACAAATACTGACCGAGTATGTCGAATGTGTGTGTACATGCAGTACAGAGCTAAGCAATAAGAGGAACTGCTCTAAGAAAATGTCTCAGAAGAGTCCAGAGTTTAAGACCTTTAGAGGAAAGACCCAGAGTCATCACTACATTACTGGGCTGTATCGGGTTGTTATTGCTAAATGGATGTGTCAGTGTGACCTGTTAGTCAGGACACATCAAGTCATTTCACTGTCTGAAGTCACTTTGACACCACTGTCATGTATGAAACATATAAAAAATATAGATATATGCAAGAACATTTCACACACTTGCACCACCTAATTAAACATCATTTGGATTAAGAGGTTTGACTGTAGGAGTAAATACAGTATTAGGGCGAGATGACAGATACAGTTTGTCAGCTTACTATATATTTAACATATTTAAAATTGATCTGCCCACACTCTTAACTATGCACTTGTTTGTATTGTGTCATCCTGCCACAAATGTCACAATATATTTACCTGTAACTTTGAAACAGCTAATTACAATTATTAATGTCAATGTTTATATGTCTAATTTTTAATGACAACTTGGGAAATGTGCTCATTTGCTGTCTAGACAATTAGTCAAGCATTTGATTGACACCGCTGTCTGGGAGTAGCCAGTTAGCTTATCTTTGATTAGCCTCACGGAAAAACTGAAAACAGGCAGCATGGCTCCGTCCAGAGGCAACAAAATCCACCTGGCAGCAGTTCATTCATTAATATGTTGTATATCATCCTATCAGAAAAGGAAAATGCAAAGAAAAAACGAAGAGTAAAAGTAGTTCGTTTCTAGGGGCTAGCCTATGCCCGGCAGTTGCCAGGCAACGAGTAAACACGACAGGAAGTTACGAGGCGTTACACTATTTTCAGTCTCCAAGTTTCTGTGACCTGAACATATATTAACATGATAATATTTCAAAGTGGAAGCATTCACATCTTTTTACTTTAGTAAATGTACAATGAACAATGCCCCCTCTGCCTGTTGCTCTTTCAGATTATATTATTATTATATCACTGATACATTAATGTACGATTTATGCTTAACGCTTGGTGGTTTTGTAACCATTGGACGGAGCCAAGATGGAGGATTTATCCATAAACATCTCTAGGGATGATCGTTCATCCCTTGTGCTAAACTAGTTGTATCCCCATGCTGCATTCAATCGTTGTCGTTTAAACAGCAGTTGGGCAGGGAACACCGTTCACAGTAGCCCCCGACTACACGCAAGACTGCTGCAAGAATGGCAGTAAATATAATCGGTTCAGCTAATCTAATAAATGCTAAGCACTGCATCTAGCTTCACCTGGTAATGACCTATGACAAATAAGTAACGACAGTTGACAGATCTAGATTAGCAAGGCGTCGAAGAACACGTTGAAGTTAAGTCGGACAGTCAGTGAATGCAGCATTGGGGACAGATCAAGCTCTAACTCTCTTCCACAAAGCACATGAGCACATTTCACACACTGTCAAACGTCTCAGTGATAATCAGGGTTTTTCTTTTCTTTTTTCTTTTTTGCTTTCACTCAACAACATGCACACAGACAACATCCACTGAAAATAAACCTTAAAAAGTCAGTATTTCTCATGTCCATATAGTAGGTTTTGTTGTAGAAGGCAACACTGTTGAATGCAGGTTCAAGACAAAGTCAGCTGCTCCGTGGTCACAGCTAAAAAGGAACAAGGGATTGCAAATAATATTCACTGTGTTTCACGCTGCATCCCTCTGCCTGCCACACTCTCTTCATCTGTCCCTTTTTTAATCAGGCAGAGAGGACATGCTGGTGTCCAGATTTTAAAAGGATCAGCTTGTTGAGCGCTCCTCGCAAAATCAGGGCTGAATATTATATTCAAAGTGCTATTTACACCGAGATATATACACACATATTTATTCTGTCAAAAAATAACCACTCTATTTAATAAATTAAAAGGAACAAAAAGCAGATATACTGAATTGTCTCAATGTGATAACATAATTCTTTAAAGCTGAAAAATATAATTTAATGTGTAAAATACAAAATACACAGATTTGAAAAACAATAATAATAACCAAAGCAAACAGAGTTTCTCAACCTTCTCTGGCCTTTACTTTGTCACATTTTAATGATCCACAATTGTGGTGTACATTGGTATTCTTCTTTTTAATACTTTATATTTTTAACAAATGACCAGCTTTTTCAAAATGGCTCTAAAAGTTTGAGAAACTTTGCCCCTCTTCCCAAAAAAACAAAGAAAAGGTAAGAGTTGCATTTACATACAGTAGATAGACCTTTCAGATTCAAGATGCATGTAAGCGCATGTAAAGAGAGCGACCTTCCCATGTCACATAGTCCACCCTTAAACTGTTTTGACACCGACATGTGTATTGCTGTTAAAGTGCGTTAAAACTGTTGCAGATCGTTCCCCCACCCCCTCCTCAGACCAGGCTGAAGCCCTCGTACTGCTCCACGGCCTGAGTGAGGCGGCGGCGCAGGATCTCTTTGGTCTGGTAGCGGGGCATGTCCAGCAGGTTGTAGCAGGTGTGAGCCACCGGCAGGTAATCCTCCTCGGCCGTGGTGGACTGGATGATGATGCGCAGGCTCTCCATGCCATGGATGGGGATGCGGTCGCTTCCGGTCAGGAACACTGCAGACATAGAGTCAAAATCAAGTACTTGAAGCACAGTGAAAATGTCTCTACACTCCAAACACTCCGAATTTCCATCGTCAAAAGTCATTTCTGCACAAAAACAGCAGATGCAACCCGGACATCAGACCTAATCGACATTTTTTATTGCAAAACTTGAGGTATGTACCAACTTAAGCCAAACAACAGATCTCATTGAAATGATTTGGTTCCTCCCTTCTCTCATGGAAACTATGAAGTGAAAATGTAGGAATCAGCTTTGGTAAATCTTTCCTGGATCACCCATCGTCTCTTCCTGCAGCAGCTGTCCTGTATTCTTCATTCACACCCACCCACACATTCACTCCATATTTTTTTTTTTAAACATTGTTCACCTTGACTGACTCCACAGTTGCAGCGATGTATTTAAGAAAGCTCCTGAATCATCATGATTTAGTATTATTGACACGTTCAGGTTTTAGTGGAGTCAGAATGTGTGTGGATTTACACCATGCTGCCGTTACAGTTTATTCTCCTGCAGGAACAAACCTGCACATTATTACAGCATTTATTAGACGTCTGAGGCCGAGAGCCTGAAAATTAAACTGTCGTACAGATTGTGCAGCGAGGCAATTAAATCCTTACATAAGAACTGCTTCTTCTTTTCCAGAGGGAACTCGTGGAAAACCTCCCAGAACAATCTGACTGTTGGATGAGTGGCAGTGTATTCTCCTTTGTAAACGGCATTCTGCAAACAAACAAAGAAAGATGAGGCGATTAAAATCTTTTCCCTGTTTTACGATCACCAAACCATTTCCTCTCTGGCACTCATTCTCCAGTGAAAAAACGGGATGTGCATGCATCTATGTGTATTTAAAAAAAAAGAAGAAAGAAAATCAGACACATTTCTCAGAGCTACTATCACCAGTAAAATATTTTAAGATATGAAGCTCATTATATCCTGAGCTACAAACTAACCAGACTGTCAGCTGGTTGATACCATCGAAACTGTTCTAGACTATCATTTTCTTCCCCAAGAAATTTTCTACAGTCGTTCATGATCCTCATATGATGAACCTTACTGACTTTTGTGACCCTCAAACTTTTCCTCTGGTGCCACCAACAAAGTCAAGGTCAAAGTTTTCACACACTTAGCTCGACGTCATCCTCTTGGATTGGTGACAAACAGTTATGGTTCTCCTACTCTTATCATCATCATCACCATCTAACTTTTCCTCTGGCGCCACCATCAGTTTGACACTTTTTGTTTTTAAAAAAATAACCCTAACAACTTTCAGATGTTTTGGTTTGGTGACCACATCACTTGTCACTTCTCATATGGCATCGTCATGACATCTGAATTTTAGTTCTGTCCAGTGCTTTGGTTTCTGATGCCATTACCAAGAGCCTCAGAAATGCTATAAGCGCTAACATTAGCATTTAGCTCAAAGCTCCGGCTGTCTGAGCAGCTTGTTGAGTCATGTGTTTCTATTCTTCACTGTGTTGTAAGGCTAAGTATTCCCTTTTACTGGGTGGTGTGCTATGACTAACTTTCCAGAGATGAAGTAAAAGTCAGACTTCCAGCTGTGTCCACTCAAATGTGATCATCATAACCTCCACAGCTATCAGTTTGCAGACACTTGCGTCACTAGGAAATGAGGATTTGAACTCCTTGTTGTTTTGGTACAGCTATGAGATTTGCATATGTTCACAAAACTGGGGGAAAATTAATGCGGTTCAGCCACAAGGAGGAAATGGTTAGTCTGCGGATAAGTCCAGAAAATAAGAGACACAACATGTACAACTTTTGCAAGCCTCACACAGACCTTCTCCATCTCCTCCCAGTTGTAGTTGTTGTTGCCGACGACCATGGCCATCAGCTCGGACGGCTGGAACAGCGACAGGATCTCCCCTCCACACACCTTCAGGAAACCAGCAGAGAAGGCCGAGTATTGCTCACTCACCGAGTCTGAGAACACGTAGCGCAGGTAGGCCTCCACAAACTCCTTCCTGCAACACACACACACACACACGTAAACATTCAGGTCATTAATTTGTTCTGTGCTGCAGCTGCATCCTTTCAAATCAGCTTTTGAGGAAAGAATTTAGTCAGACTTTAAGGTGTGACCGTAAACACTCTCTTCCTCCCTCATTGTGTCTGCATCTGTGTGTGTGTGTCAGGACTAACTTGATTTCAGCTGTGGTTTTGAGCTGTTGCATGTTTTTGTTTTTTCATCAACAACCCCTTTGTTCAGCCTGATCTGACTTTGTTTACATCTCTGTGGGTCTCACTGCAGAAGTTGCTTAGGTAGATTAATTTAAATCGATAATCTCTAGATCCACCTGTGAGCCCCTTATTACAGACACGTGCAGTGCAGGTGAACAACATTTAAACAGACAGGGGTTTATTTTAAATCCTAATAACAACCACAGCAGTTTGAAAAATCCTTTCAAAATAATTTTGTCAATTTTGTATGAGAAATGCAAACAAAATGACAAATAAAGAAATCTAATGTATTTGCATTACACACAGAGGTTCAGTCATTAAAAATGACATTCACTCAGTAAAAGCATGATACTAGTTAGGCAACATTCATGTAAAATACTTGTGCTGTGTGGAAAAATGTGCAGTGTAACATCAATGTGAATTTAGAGATATGAAACTCTAATACCTAATATACTGGTATGCATTAGTGCAGCTCTCACAGTATTAACAGCCTCGTTTTCATTCATCTGAATTTCTTAAGCATGAATGAATCCAAACATTCAAACTTATGCAAGAACTCGAGGAGAGTGCACAGCTTCTCACAGAGCTGAACTCCTGGTGCTATAAACTTCAAATGCTATCAATCAATCAATAGCTCAGATCTGATCTCATATTCATTTTGTCTGTTTTCTTTCAGTTTGCACTAGTCTCTGTCGTTTTTTTTTCTTTGTTAGCATTATGTTTCTCACCTCTTTGACTGTTACAGTTTGATCATGTATCCGCGCGCATGTGTGTTTGGATGAGTGAGTGTCTTTGTGCACTCATATTTTATAATAACTGTATTTCCTACTGTGCAAATGCATCATAAAAAATAAAAACAACAGTAAAACGCATTCCAGATTTCCCACAAGCTCCTCCAAAATAAAAGTCTCAAGCATGCGCCTCTAAATATATTGCTCCGCTGAGTGTAAAGATGTAAACTCAGCTGAAAGGAAAAGAAAACAGCAACATTTTTCTTCAGCCTTTGATACCAAACCAGCATAAATCTAAGCACTGCCCTTAACCGCTCCATTAAGCTCACAGATGCAGTAAACAGTATAGATATAGTAAGTACAGATGACAGTCCCCTGCAAACACTGTCATTCAGTCTGACACAGATACAGTAAATACTACGACAGGAACCTTGAGTCTAACAATATCTCTGTGTGTTTTAATGTTTCACACCACAGGCAAAAACAGCTCACTATTATTTCTGTTACTAAAGTTTTATATCTATGTGCTGAGGGGATTTTGCAGGAAAAACATGGGTCACTGCTGCTTTTACCATCTGTTCAGCACCGGCAGCCAGACATGTTGACACCATCCGCCCCACAACTCCTCCACATAACACTGTAATCAATGCCACTGGAACAAGGACGCTGAGCTTCAGGGAACAGGGTGGGGATGGTGGAGAAACAGGGAGCGACGCTTCAAATACCAAAATCTTTTTTAAAACAAAACATGACCTTGACTCTGGAAGACTGGGACGCAATCTGCCAGCTGTGTGAGCACATGATTATCTTGCTGTTTTGAAAAAGAAAAAAAAAAAATCTCCCCGTCATCCGTTTATCTTCCAGAAAGAACAGAGTGTGAAGCAATACAATTATTCCTAAAGCAATGATTTTAAAATGGGACATCAAGCGGTGGAAGGGTGGATTCATTTATTCCTGCAAAAAAAAAAAAAAAAAAATCCAATTTGTTGAAATGTCACGTTTTGATCTGTGGAGCGGCCTCACCTGTTGTGCTTGTCCACACTGATGTTCTCTCCCCCAGGGATCAGCTCCTTCACTTCTGTCATCCCATAGTTCTCCCTGGTGATCTGGGATTCAAACACAAGACACAGTGTGACATCAGGCCAGGCTTCAGTGCAGCAGGAGTGAAGAGCAGAGAGGCATTTTCACTCAAACATTCATCATATATTTATCTTGTTGTCAACAGATCCAACAGCTAGTGATGAATTGACACTAACAGTATACAAATTATTGATTTTATTGTCTACCTGGAGAATTTTGTCCAACAAGATACAATGCACACAACACAACATGCTAATAAAAACATAAAACATGTACAACATATATTAGTGCTAATGAGCAGGTAGCAATAGATTGAATGATGTTCATAAGTCAAATACATGAGTATTAACCCACAGCTGAAAATATCCTCAACAAATTTGACTTTTTACTCCTGTATCAAGCTCTCTCAGCTAACTATTTCACCCCAAAATGGATGAAAGTGTGTGTGGGTTGCCTTTATTCTGATAGACGGAGAACGGATGACATGCAGCAAAGGACAGACTTCCACAGTGTTGGCTTTGGCCTATTGGTGAGTTTTGTCGACAATAAGAAAAATATAGAACAACCTCATCCTTTAATGCTCAATGAAATAATAAATAATTTAATGCATGATGAAAAGTCAAGCTCACAGCAAAGTTGAGAAGGAACGTCTCCTCCACATCAGCTCCTTCATAGTCTAGAAGCTGCTGTAGGCTCCTGCAGAGAATAAAGTGCAGAGTAAGAAATGAATATCAAGAAAGACCAAACACGAATAACACAATATCTGCTACTGGTTATTGCATTCACCTGCCATCCGGGTTGTTAAAAATTAAAATTATGCTTTAAATATGCAGTGAACACTAACACCATCTATTAGATTAGATGTTAAGTGTTAACATATTTTGCTTATAATAGGAAATGACTCAAAGGGAGTGTTGTGTTAAATTTCCTGCAAATACCATGTGGAATATTTACCACCAAAACACAGGAAACATGGAAAGAGGACAAGTGGGCTGGCAAAGGAAGCGCCAATTAGTCCTAGAGGATGCAGTATTATTGTCTAACAAATGCAGCACAACAACTGGGCTGAGGTCAGTGTATTGGAAACACCAATGAAGGAAAACCTCAGAAAAGCTTGTGTTTTTTTACAGTTATTTAAACTATGTCTTATCTCCTTCTTGCTGGCGCAAGGCGGACAGTGTGCTGACTTTTAGTAATAGCTCCAACCTTCAAGACAGCCAAAATAAAAATTTAGCATCTGTAATGTTTTTCCACATAATGTCCTTTGAGGTCGTGTTGTCTCTAATAGCAACACAATGCTTGTAGCTTTCAAAGTAATAATGTAAAAATCAATAGTCAGCTGGAGACAATTAGGCACTGAGGAAACTGTGACCCTTCCTGCTGCTAATTCAATGAGGAGACATTTCCCTGTGACGGCCAATTTCACTGCTGCTTGAAGAAAAACACTGCTTATGTAAGTAAGTGACACTTTGTTGCACAATGTTGTTGTGTTTGAGCACAACAGGATTTACAGTTATTGGTTTACCAGCAGCAGGTGCTACCAGCTGATTCCATCCAGAGCAGGAAATAGACATATCCTGCCTTGCAAAGAGACCACTGACAGCACAGTTACCTGGCCTCAGTGGGGGAGAGCTCCTTAAAGTCCTCCAATACTGGCAACACGTCAAGCAGCTTCTTATAGAGAGCCAGGGGGAAGTGGAGGTCCACCACTGTGGCGTTATAAATGGCCAGACCACAGATGATCCCAATCAGGTGAAACCAGTTCTGCTCCACAAAGCACTACAGATATGGTAAGGTAAATTATTATTATTTTCATGAGATGAAATAAAATAAAATGAAAAGAGATGAAAAAAATGACATTCAATCCAGTTCAAAGTCTCAAAAAGTGAGTGTTGATAAATTTCATTTACATGTGTGCATGTACGATTTAAATTTGAATTTCTATGTCTAACATATTTCATTGTTCTATGAGAACTATGTTCTATGAGTAAATTAAATTGAGTTCATTAAATAATCAAAGGGTTCTTCAGATATAAAAAGACGTGACCTTTCATTGACAAACTAACACGCCATTGAAAAAGCTGCTGACCATGATTTCATGAAATAACTCAAATGGTCGTCAGAGTTGAATGTGTTCCCTCATAGCGGTGGGTGTTTTGTAAACCACAACGTCCCCGATGACACTCAGTGTTGGTATGTATGATGCCCGCAACACTGGGTCATTATGGAAAATACAGCTGGAGGTTAAATTAAAGACACATTCTGGAAATTAATTATAATGCTTTGTGCTACCAAACATAAAAAAAAGAAAACAATAACATGTTAAAACGCTTCAAAACCAAACACACAAACAGACAGAGGGTCATGTGAGTTACTGACAAACTGTCTCCAAGCTGCAGTTTAAGTAACAGATGGAAAAGCTGTCATGTGAATAACTTTCCAGGTGCATTATCTCTAACTTGCTGTCGAACTCCACTGCCGCTCAGTCACACAACCCGTGCAGACACGAGGAGAACATGCCAACTCCATCCATGAATCGAACCCCAACCCCCTTGCTGGGAGGGGAGAGTGCTACCCACCATACCACTGTGCCACCCATCATATTATGATATACATATAAACAAATACTATATAATCAAATATGATCTATAACAATGTAATCTGCAACACTAAAAACTGTTAACAAATAAGTTAAGGAAGTGAGTTAAAGTTATTTCAGTGTTTGTTTTATTTATTTCATTAACAGTTTAGTGTTACACATTAACTCACTTTGTCTGAGAACCACAGCAGGTTGGACTCCTTGTAATGAGTGAACATCCCATAAACAGGATCCATCAGCTCCTTTAACAGCAGCAAGAAGAACTCTTTAGTCACTCCGCCGGCATCTACAGCCTCCTCTCCGTCAAAAATCACCTGAGGAGAGGACGGAGAGGGTGAGAAGAGGTTTGTGGCGAAGCAGAAAAATTAGACTGTTATTAAAATGACAAAACTGCAGTGCTCTTCAAAAGCTTACCTTGAGCGGTTTCTTGAGGTCCACGTCAGAGTACATGGTGAGCTCACGCAGGGTGTCACTTACTAAATGGTCCCTGCGCACGTGGAGGACAAGGTATGGATTCCTGGCGAGGTGCGGTTCCAGTGTGAGCAGCATGAAGACATTGTGTAGGTTTGCACCACTTACCGCCATCTTGGTAACAGACAAACAAAAACATGACAAAGCAGAATTACTGCCTTGTGGTTTTTATGCCTCCACCAAGCAGCCAAGTTTCAGGAAATACAGCCACAATCTCAGGAAGGGGTTCCTGAGATACAACACTGAACAGAACAGAACAATATGATGTCACAATGAAGTTGACCTTTATGCATTTGAATATAAAATATCACCATTTATTTGTGTTGGTTAGTGCACTAATTCAGGAGTCCGAGCCAAGAATGTGTTGTCTGAGGTCACTGTGACCTTTGACCTTTGACCACCAAAATCAAATCAGTTCATCTTTTAACATCCTTTGAAGAAATTCCCTTGAGGCATTACTGGGATATTGCAATCACGAGGCAAAAAAAACCCAAAACATGTATTGTAAGGTCACTGATGATAATACTTGACCATTGACTTCTAAAATCTAATCAGGTCATCCATAAGAGAACCATTCAATAAAACCAAACTCTGTTTTAAACAGCAGGGCCACTTTTATATTAGCAGCCTGTACCTGCATTTGCAGTTCAGCATCTGTTTGCAGCATGGTTGTCTTGGCTTGGGCGTTCAGTATGAACGGGTAGGCACATAGGTTCACTGAGGGAAAGTCATTCTGCAGGGAAAATAAAACATGGCTGAGAATATTGTTATTACATCAACAGTAACATTAAAAAACATATAGTTATCTTAAATTTCAGTACCTGTGAAGGAGATGATCCCATTTTCTAAAAAACAAAATGAGAGAGAAATGGATGTCATTTGACCCGACTTATGTAAGAAGAAAGTTCCAGAGCAGCAGTGGAATCAGATAAATATTTACTCAAATATCCAATGAGCGACAGAGAGAAGTCTTAGATGGCAACAAGTGACTAGCAGACACACCCACAAGCAGTTATAAAGAGCATTCCTCACTGTCCCTCCAGACACTGTGAGTGACATGAGTTAAGAGCAGTGTGGTTAAATCCCAAACGAAGGGCTGTGAGTGTGTGTGTGTGTGTGTGTGTGTGCGTCCGCAGAAGCAGCAGATGTCAAGTAACAAGGAAGTGTGATATTATCAGAGATTTTCTGTACTCACAATTTCAGCTTTACTCAGAAACCATTTGAGGTAGTCTTCCTGGATGTCCACCAGGGTGGTGATGTCAGGGATATAAAAGCGGTTGTAGTCCACATGGTGGGCCTTTAAGTTTACCTAGGACACATGACCATTGACCAGGACAAACACAGCTACATATGAACAGTCAATACATTAAATAAATGGTAGAGATGTATAATGTCTACAGTGATTACACATGGAAGTGTCTGTGTTTGTGCTCTTGTGTATAAATATTTGATTTGTATCTGTCAACTCAAGGAATCAATAAAAAAAATATAATACAACAAAAGGAGACAGTTCTGAGGGATGGCTTGTTTGCAGGAGCAGTAGGCGATCTTTGTAACTACCTTGTGGAGTTTTTCCAGCAACCTTAACGTGGCGAGAAAGTAGTTCTCATAGAACACCGGCACGAGCAGCGTCTTTCCTCCCGTCAGCATGAACACAACAATGCTCTTGTACATGTCGACCATTCTGGTGAACACGCTGCCGTCCACAAAACACCACCAGTTGTCTGCAGGGACACAGAAGAGGATTTGTTAAAATGTGGTGTTATGTGCATTTTTGTATATATTTTCTTCAATGATTTTTTTATTTCAAATATTATTCCTTGGGATAACAAAGCTAAGTGCAGGGAGCATGGACGAGGATGCTGACACACTCTGTGAAGAGTGATGCGGCCATGACATCACACGGTGCAGCATGGTGTTACATAACATGTTCTATGTTACCAGAGCTACCAGAGGTTGATTTCAAGTGGCTTGATAGGTGTGAAAAAAACACTTATGGTGTGTGCATTCACGTATGATACCCAATACTTTGCTGGGGTTGGCATCTAGCCGCAAGATGGCCATCGCCAGGGGGATAGTGAGGCGGATGTAGTTCTTGGAATCCTGCAGGGCCGGATACTCGGACAAGATGAGGTAGATCCTCATGGCCTCGACGTCGGGAGGAGAGTGCGGCAGCTGAGGGATCAACAGACTCTCAAAACTCTTGGTGGCCTAAACAGAGGGTCAGACACATATTTCTTCTTTTAATTATAGCTTGTGAAAGGACAGTTGGTGTTATACAACTAAGAAATATTTGACAGTGAACAGGGAAATTTCTGGGATATTTTCCTGTTCCAAAACTACTTGGAAACAACTTGAATCTAAGCAGCATGAGTGAAATATCAGTCACTAAATTTTGGGAGAGGCTTTTAGTGGTTTGGAACATGGCCCCGTTCTACAAACAGATTATAATTCACGTTGGACTGAGATACACAAATCCCAAACCTAACATTACTGAGCTAATGTTAGAGGTTATGACTAAGTTTTGAGTTTTGTGCCATTGGGTTGTGGCAGAACTTGATGTTCTTTCAGAGAAAGCACAAAATTCACATACGAGACGCATGACTCTTTTTAAACTGACAGCCAGCCGGTGCTGTGTAACATCCCAATCTACCGCATTTAGCTGCTTCATTATGGCAACCAAAACCCAGACTGCAAGCTTATCATCTCTCAATATCAAACCTGAGCTGTTGTTTTTTTTGTCAACATCAGACATCAACTCAGAGGCTCATGTCTGCACCACACAAATATTTGCTTGCATCTGTTATCATTTGTGTGCATCTCTGCTGTACCACTATGCATTTATATTGAATTCATAGTTCTTCATAGTTAATTCAAATCATGCTGTGACACATTTCACCTACAAAGTCAGTAATATCCCAATCAAATGAGCAGCCCAAACTGCAAAGTTTGATGAGAGATACAGAGAGGAGTGGGATCCATTGAGCAGGAAAACAAATGGACTGCTGAGCAACAGTGGGTTTACTGTGTTTCAAAATGACTTTTCATTTGTAAAAGGAAATGTTGATGGTTGTTTGTATTAGTCCATCTTTCCAAATTTGTGTTATTACTGTAAGTAGAAACTTTAGGTGTAATTGGTATTAAAGTAACATAAAAATGCTAAATTTTTTCTTTTGTATTTCTGCTCAAGGTCTGCTCAAGACATTATCAACTAGTCCAGCTTGATGATGACCTTGAAACACAGGAAACCAGGTAAAAAAACAACAACAACTATTCTTACCTTGCACACATGTATGTGTAAACACACTATTAGGATGTACCTGCTCCAGAAGTCCAGAGAAAGCCGGTTTGCTAAGCGTCTCAAATAGTATTCTGACAGAGTTGAGATCGATGCCTGGGATCTTTGGGTTGGTTTTGAAGTGGGTATCATCACTAAGGAAGTAAACAAATATGATATGATTAGCTGGGACACCTATGATATTTTGAGGGACCCATCACAGGATAGAAATAGGCCAGAGCTCCGATTCAGGGACTTTGTGCTAAAGCCTTGATGTTGCTTTGGATTAAATGCCAGTCTATTCCAACCCATCATGTGGCAGGTCACAATGGTAGATGTGCTTATTCTCGACACATCATGAGCAATGGTTACATGTACACACTGCCTGGAGGTATTTAAGACAATCCCTAAGCAGATCTCTTCCTCAGCCAAGTGGACATTAACACACACACAGCATCACCTCCACAAAACCAACAAAACCTTGAGCGTGAAGGACGGCTACTATTTACAGTGTAAGCCCTTACATTTTTACAGCACAGGTTATATTTAGCTGTTACACAAATACAACAGATCTGATCTTGTGGAGACTGTTTGCAAAACAAAAAACCCTGATGCAGATAGTAGAGCCTACGTGACACATCCCCATGAACTCTGAGCATCAGCAATGACCCACTTCGTTTGAGAGAAGCCTGTGATGCTACTGTCACTTACTGTGCAGGGCAAACAAATCCAGACCATAACAAAGTTCGTCTTGGACTCGTGTGTAAAGGGTTGGTGTGACAAGGTTCATGATAATAATCATGATGATCTCTCTCTTTTGAATAAAGTAGTTGTCAATGAATGATTGTCTATCTATTATTTCACCTTATTTGTCCAGCAATTTGTTTTCAGCTTCTAGGCAAATGTCCCTATCCCTTTACTTCATTTTGGTTTCACGTAAGTAGGTGTTTAGCCTTTTAATGAGTCATAGAGGGTTAGGGTTAAACTAAATCAACCCCCCACTGCTCCTGCCCTGTTGTTCTCACATGTCACAAGTTGTGGAGTAAATATTCAGATCTTTAGCTAAAGGAAAAATACCAAAATCATACTATAATTCTGATACATGCGTCACATAAATGTTGCAGTTGGTAAAGGTTTAAAAGCTTTAATCTACCATAATACATAATAATTCACTTGTTAAGGGTTTATAATGAATAAATTACAAAGTACAACTGGACAAGCATAAATTAACACAATAGAATCACTTCAGTGAAGACAAGTACTACTTTAGTACAATCCTTGGGTAAACTTAGCTTCTTTCAAGGGATATCTGGTGATTACTGGCAAGTTGTTTGCAGACAGCACAGCATTAAGTTGTTCATGCCGTGTTCTCTGTCCGCAGACATCCATTTTCCACCCTGATGTCTCAGGTTAATGATACGATAAGTATCTGCTGATGAGTTTTGTACTAAAGAGCCGTCACGCCTCCACACAGGCCGATGGTCAAGAGGAATCTGGAGTAACCAAAGCCACTACAGCATCGCCAGCCCTGAGGGTCAGCATGTTTTGTTGGATAAGATGACATACCATGAGTATGTGAGTGTGTCACAAGCACAGTAATGGACCCTGTGAGTTCCTTGGTCAATCAGTTCCCAGGAGTCTTGTTTACATATGATTCTGTGCATTCAGCCGTAATATTTATTCGTTTCCTATTTCATTGGGGTGAATGTCTGAATGTCAAGCCAGTCACTGTATGATGACAGGCAGTATGAATACGAATACTAATACGAATACGAATACGAATTACTTTATTGATTCCCAAAGGGAAATTCATTTGTCTGTCAGCGAATGCAACTAATAAAATGCAACTAGTGGATCAATTTAAAGCTCATTCTTTTAATGCTGAAGTGTAATGAGATATTTTCCTCCTTTGTATCAGTTTGATTTTGTAGTGACTATATCTATACTATCTATATGTGCTGTGCTTTTTTTGACAGAGCACAGGGTGGAAGTACAAACCAGGTGCACGGAGACATCTCCAAAATGAGGCCCACTTTTCTCCATCTGCATTGCCATTGTCTAGTTGATTCTCAAACACATTTTGCAACCAGTCCACGCAGAAAAAACTTGTGCCAGTTGTTGTCACAGCTCACTTAAATACACGAGATTCAGTGTGATTACCTTGATTAAATCTTGCATAATCACCATGGGGCTGTTAGCTGTTGTTTCATATCTCCTCTTCACTCATTCAGCTTTTACTTGCAGTGCATTTTTTGTGCTTTATCCTTTTAACCATTCGATGCAGTCAAGGCCAATTTTCTTTTGTCTTTTGTTTTCTTAATCCCATTTCAAACCTTTGCATTAATAGTTAGTATTATGCATTGTGTGATGTGACACAAAGCCTGGCACTGAACCTTACCTTTGGTCCAAGAAGCTGGCGTTCCAACAAGCCGTAGAGGAGAGCTGAACTATAATGTCACTGAGCAAAAAACACAGAGCACAATAAGAGTCAGTTATCTACAAACACTAACCTAACATTTATGTAAAAAAAGAACAATACAGTATTATATTTCAAATAATAATTTCTTAGTCATAACTTACTTTGTGACACTTGAATCTGTGCTGTACATCAGCTTTAACCTCCATGAATTTAACTGTTCATAATTGATTGGGGAGAGGCTTTTACTGATATTAATCACCCTGAAGTCTTCTGGGGGATCGACCCCTGCAACGGAACAAGATAAACAGTGATCACATGAACAGCACTGGGAGATTGTTTGCAGTGGCACTTCCGCTGTGTGTGGTACGGTTCAGTGCTGAGACAGTCTGGGTTGTGTCTCTTTCCTCTGTGAAGATAAAATAATTAGGCCACGCCAGAGGCCTAAATATGCGAGTGTGTGTTGTGTCTTTATCTGTGCAGATTCCTGGCAATTTGCTCAATATTTGTAGCAGATGTTTGCACCATTTGCAGTACGGCTCCCATACAAGACCACAACAAACGTGACGTGAATGCCGCCCTGTGGTGAAATGCGGAAAGTGTTTTATTCGCTGGAGTTTAAATGGACAGATTTTCTGGATATGAGCTTTCAGAATTAATAATGTGTTTGCTGCTATTTAAATCACCCTCTTTGGGTTGAAACTCAGATTTGTAAAATGTTCCTTCTCTAATGTAACCAGAGAGATACAAGGTAATTTGAGCATGTATATCATATGCATAGGCGTCTCAACTTCAAAATGAAACTCTTATTCTGCTTTCAGTATATAAACATTAATGTAAATGAATTTAAATTAATTTTTGACATTTTGACTATGTTTTCATATCTGTGACTAATGGACTTAAGGAACTGAAGGGAGTGAAAGACATCAGCAGGACTAACAAGACAATTATCCTTAAAACACTGGAGATCAACGGAGGCAAATATAATATATCAAAAGTTAAAACAGAGGCTGAAGAACAGAGATGATATAATCACATACCTGCTCATTAGAATACAATAAGAAACTATGGTCTCCTCCACAGATGACTTTGGTCACAACATACTGTTTCGAGTCTGATGGAGAAGGGAAAGATGGGACATTCGGCATTTGATAGCAATGACTCAAACCATATGAAGCAAAAAATATGTCAGATCCTTAGAGAATCTTATTCCGATAAACCACATACAAGTTTTTTCTTATAATCATATTCCAGGCTGAACATTTTGGCATGACGAGCTGAATTCTGATCATTCCAATGCAACACACTGCTGTAGATATAATCTAAGAGCTGGTTCATTTGTGCAGTAGCTCTCCTCTTGGCTTTTACTGCAGCCTATTTTGTCAACAGTCTGCACATTCTTCTTTATAAACCACCCACATTTGAGCTGCCAGTGCAGCCAGACCTAACAGCCCATCTGCCCACTAACATGACAATTCACTACTGTCTGAGTGAATCTTAGAGAAACCATCTCACTGTGTTGCCATCAGTCCATTATGTCAGTTATGAATTTCTGAGTAGTGGCTCTTAGTTTTGAGCATTGTGAATATGAACTTTAAAGAATGGTTGACAGATAAAGACACTATGACACTATGAAATTATCACAGTCTTCCAGTGTCAAAAGCTGCTTTTACTTCCTATGGAACAGAAGCTATTGACTTAATTGTCTATAGACAGGAAAAAGAGCTCTTATGCTTACCTGGTCTATGAAAATGTCCATTTATTAAACTGGTCTTAACAGGATATGGGCTTCTAGCATCCCCGAGTATTCCTGTGCCCAGCTGGCCATGACTGTTGCAACCAAACGCATAAACTATGCCAGATGAAGGCACAAACGCCAACGTGTGGTGCCTGAAAAAAGAACATTTTAAAAACAAGATTGAAGTTGCTCAAGAGGAGACACAACCGATGTTGATTAGAGTAAAAACGTTTTGAGCTTATTTAGCTGCACATGTGCAATTTAATATACACACAAATAAATAAAACTTATAATGTCCGGTTTTTGTCAACACTGTATCAGGAAATTTTTTAAAACAATATTTACTTTGGGGAATTATGTTATGCCTGCATTAGTAATAGAGAACAGATGACAGAAGATGAGGGAGAGAGAGATACAACAAAGGTCCATGGCTGGATTCAAACTGGGGACATTTGACTTTATAGTTTGCATCTTAACCCTTGGACTCACAGGGAGGATGTAATTTATTGCATTTTGCAGTGGAGTGTTTCTAATGACCTCATAAACCCTCATAATGACCCTCATAAAGTAAAACAGATTTGACAGACAGTACCTGCCACAGGCGATCTGGGACACCTCAGTACCCATGAGTTCCAGCACTCGTCTGGGTAAAAGTTCATTATTGGTGGATCCGTGACCCAGCTGACCCCACGAGCCATCCCCAAACGTAAACAAACCTCCATCCTGCCAGATGGACAGACAATAAGGATTTTTTTTTGTTTGTTTGTCTGAGAGTCACTATACAGAAAGAATCCTATTAATAGTATCCAGTTGCTGATCAAACAGTCACTATGTGGCGAGCTCTCCAGTCAAATGCATTGTTATGGGTTTATCAGTATGCATACCTTTGTGAGTGCTGCTGTATGTTCATCTCCACAGCTGATGTAAACAACTTTTTGAGATCTCAAAAACTTGATGTGGCATGGGACCGCACGATCTGAGGAAAAGACACAAACAGGCAAGCATGGTCACACTGTTCTGCATCTCAACTTATTTGACATGTTTTTAGGATACAGGAAATTCTAGATTTGAATCTAACATCATACAGGCAAAAGTGTTTCCATTAGTGTAAATACTATTTTCTTATTTGTTATCACTTTGAAAAAAAACAATTTCCTGTTGCAGCTTCTTTCTATCCAGCCATGATCCGTTTACCTTGTTTATCATTGAGACCCAGTTGTCCCGCTCTGTTTTTGCCCCAACCAAACACAGCCCCGGACAAGGACAGCGCAAAGCTGTGGTCTCCCCCAGCAGTGATTTGTGCCAAAGGAATTCCTGCCAGAGACTTGAGGGGATGAGGGAACAGCTTGCTGGGCTCTCCTTTCCCCAGGCCGAGCTGACCGCTGGTGTTCTGGCCCCACGTGAACAACTGGCCATCTGAGAGGGGAGACATAGAATTGGTATTGTACATGCATAACACCAGTAACTGCTGCAAAGTACAAGAGTATTTGTTAGGATGTGTCATAGTGTTTGGATTTGACCACCCAAAATTCTATCATAATTCTACACTGTTGGTGATTTTAGTCAAACTCATTCAGGAGACTAAACAAACCTCAAATGTTAACATTGAATACTATAAGATAAGACTAAATACCCAACTAAAACTTAAAAGAGACATATTATGCTGTTCCCTATTTTAGAACATCCTTACAATGTTATAATGTCACATGTCTATACTGAAGCTCTGCAAAGTTGCACAACATGAGCCATAGGGGTCCTGCTGTAACCCACCAACTTAATTTCACATGGTTTCCAGTATCTCTGAACGCTCGTTAACGAGACCTCCGCAAGATTTGTGCAAAAGCTGACATCCCGTTTTACTGTCCAATTAGGACGAATGCCCAAACTGCAAGTGATCTGCCCAGAACATGCCAACGATGCCCACCCCCAACCAGCATCCCCCCCTGCTCCCACACCAAAGAGGAGAAGTATATCTTGCCAAACACTCCTTCAGTGTTTTTTGGGGACGGAACAGTTGCGACGGAAAATCACAACTGTTTTCCGTCCCCAAAGAAGATGAAAACCATAGGTCAGACTCGGGGTCCAACACATACAGATGCACCTCGTAGCTAGCCATGTTTGTAAAGCTGACCAGTATGTATTTAACAACGCGAGCTAAACAAGAACACGTGGACCTCCACTGAGCAAGCCAATCAGAGGAAGGCAGGGAGGGGCAACAGCCATAATGAATCGTTTCAGGAAGTGGCTGCATAGCGGTTGAAATCGGGATTGTTCTTAACATCTGTACGAGACAACTAAGGAGCAGAACCACTCTGTAGGTGTTCAAAACTGACACAATGGTAAGCAAAAAACAGTAAAATATGCATAATATGTCTCCTTTAAAAGAAAACAGGGTGAAGTTGACTAAATATGATACAAACTAAGAATGACACAGGACTAAGAGTAAATGTGAGTACATCATTGAAGAGTGTGTTTCACTCACCTCTAGAAAGTGCAATGCAGTGCTGATTTCCACACATTACTTGGGAGATGCGATGGTCACACAACCTTTTGACTAACCTGAGCAATAGAGGAAAAACAATTGTGTTCATCAGGCAAAATATTCCCATCGTGTTAGAAGAATTTAACTTCCACTAAAGACATTTTTCAAAGTAAAAAAAAAAAAACATCATCTCATCTCATTGTTCACTCTACAGAGTTGTTAAAGCACAAATAGAACCCATGTTTTCAAGAAGTACAATTTGATACTATCACGAGGACAAAGCTCAAACTCAGATACTCTGCGTAAGTGTGGTGCCCAAACTAACTAAAATTAAAGAGTCATTGGTTTTGTGCAGGAGTCTAAAAACTAGCCAAAGTCTAGATTCTCTGTAGACATGTAACTCAGTACAGCAGCAAAAGCACAAGTGTTAATAATAACACTAACGATGGCCCTGCTTTAAATGTCCTAGTGAACCTCATCAGTAGCTGCGTTTACAAGAGTCCAAAAATCCTATTTATAATCGGATTAATAGGTCAATCAGATTCAAAATGTCTCATTTCATGTAAACACCTTAGCGGATCCCATTCACCCGGATCTGATTAAATTTCCGATTGGATTGAAAGAGGTAGTCTACGCCGATTGATAATCAGCTTGATGCCGCATATAAAAGGCTGAATAGAGTGGATTCGGTCGATAGAGTGGAGTATTCATTCTGCACATGCACGCCCTAGTACGTAGGACTCACGTTTTGATGTTCATGGGAAATTGGAAACAGGAAATAGGAAAGTCAAAGCTGGTAAAAACAAACATGGCGAATAAACAAAAAATTGGACAGTCGTTGAGAAACTCTATCTCGTGACGATAACTAACTGCTGAGACCATAGAGCCGCAAATAAATGCAAAAGAAACAAAATAAGCGACCCCAACAAAGCATGACGTGGATCCATTGCTCTAAGTGTAAACACGGCAGTGCACCTCTTCTTCTCTTGCACCTGTGCAGGTAGTGGGAGTGAGATCATCTGCGCATGTCAATGAAACTATATAACTGGCTTCAGCTGGGGCCATGTATACACGGATTGTATGTGGATCGCTTTATTTAGCGTTCATGTATATAGATCGAATAAGATTCATTTAATCCAATTGTTTTCAATCAGATTGAGGAAAACACTGCATGTAAACGCAGCTAGTGTGACAGAGGCAGCATGTATAACACCAGGACACTGATTTGAAGATGCTACATGAAATTCAGTCATCATTTACTTTTTTTTTTTTTTAATCCTGAGTCTATTGTGAAATATCAAAATGTTGTGCATCTGAAAAGTCATTCTTTAACTCCTGTATTTTCATGGAAAGAATCTATCAGTTCTGTGACTCCTGCTTGTGTACAATGCTCCCTCCTTTCACCTTTTCAAAAATCCTTTTGGTTGCAATGTTTGTCTTCTGTCTAAAGATAAAGGCTTAACTCCATCCATGTGGTGCACTTCACAGTCACCTTGGGATTCGAACGGCCACCTCTGCAGTCCCCAGTCCGAGCTGACCCCCTTCACCGGCTCCCCAGGCAAAGACCTGACCCTGCTCATTAACCGCCATGGAATGGGCCCGACCACTCGACACCAATGTGATCTTCTGAGTGTCCAAAGCTCCTACAAGCTCTATGGAGAGGAAGGAGATATTATCAGTCTTTAGTTAACTTGATTACTTTTTCATTTTCAAATAATACTCTATCCCCATGAATTTGCATTCTGACTCATGCTAGTCCTCTTTTATCCAAACCAAACCATTCAACCAGTCAAAACAGTCAGTGTGTGTGTGTGTGTGTGTGTGTGTATAAAACTGTCTGTAATCTATTTTTTTAACTGCACTGAAAAGGTGCAGTTGTCTCCAAAGCAAAGCAGAAGTGAACAGGACATGTGAGACAGCACTAGTTTTCTTAGTGTGGTTTCCTGCTTTGGAGCAAGTTTAACAAAGAAGACAAAGTGGGTTGAATGTGTTACAATTACAGTGTTCACAAAAATGAAATACTCATTAGATTCTATGGTTTCAATAAAACGCATAATAAGATTTGAAAAATTGAACATATCAGTTGAACATATACAGTATCATCAAGGTAGTCTCTCTTCTACACACTCTAGTAACCAAGGCTTTATTGGCATTTATTTGTCCAAGAGCCATCAGTTCTTGCATGTATTCATTGTTGTTACAGCTTCACCCACATGCCTGTACAAATTCACACACAATACAAATTTCCACCCACACGATACCAACACAGATCTACCACTGTCTGCAAAAACTTCACAAGCTAGGTGAGCGTTTCGAATCTCCTAGCAATGGCCATATGGCTATTCACCCAATGTGATGTTCGCAACAAAGACGGCTTTGGGCAAAAAGTGTGTGTATATTAAAATGCAATTTAAATGCATAATATGGACATACAGTTTTTGTCAATTTCCCGTTTGAATTAATTCATTGTGCATATAACAGGTAAATATGATTGATTGATGATTGATTATTGACTTTTTTGTGAATCATTTTGCCTACATACTGGAGGTTGTGTGATATCCAGCAGTTGTAAAACACAACAGCAACCAGACTTGCCAAGACCTGCATAGGACATTCACTGCACATTTGGAAAGGATCTCCAGTTTTACACAAACACGTGTTAATCTAGAATTTCAGCCGGTATGTTGGAGCAAAATCAATATGAGGGTGTAACTATAACAAAGCAGGTCCAGTTGAAACTGCTGTTTCAGGTCATTATTTCTATTAAATAATTGTCTGGGATTTGAATTAAAAAGGTAAAGAAATTGAGCCATAATCATGCGAACACCTTTTAACAGCTAATCATGCCACATTCACTCACGTTCTTCTTACACATTTCTGGTAACTTTCCACCAACACATGCTGAGAGCAATGCCACAGGTTAATGCAACTTAATCTGTAATAGTTAACCAAGTGTCAGTTAATCTGGCGGCTATGTTTGAGAGCTTACCTGGGGAAGTCCCTGGTTTGTCATGGCCCAGCTGTCCACAACTGTTCGAGCCACATGTGTACACACTACCATCCTGCAGCAGGAATAATGAGTGTTGCCCTCCGCAGGTGACTTCTTTCAGTCCCCTGCCACTGAACACAAGACAGTTCCTTGGCTCAAACATGGGGTTCCTCTCCACACCGATACCCAACTGTCCATCCTTTGCATTCCCCCAACACAGCATGTTGGAAAGGGGAGGGGTATGAGTACCAACTGAAGAGGAAGAGATAGTGATGGCCAGATGAAGGAAGAAAGTGATGTTCAGGATTGAGAGCAGCCCCGCTTTCTCCTCTTCATGTAAATTCCAACCCTGGAAATAAAAAACAGAGTGACGTCATTTTTCTTCATTGGGAAATCATACAGATCACTGAGGTCCATGTATGAACCCTGGCGCTGTTTTTAAGAATGAAAAAGTGATGGATTTGAAGTGGTAGGTGTGGCTGAGTGTGAGAATGATGTAAGTGCTATGACAGAGGAACAGGCAGTGTGTTTAAATAAACCCTGTCAGTGTAATCCCTGCTTAAGCAGCTTCAAGCAGTCCCGCCTTAATGTCAGTCCACTTGCTATACATGCATGCTACAGGCAGAGTTAACCATGGGTAATAAACAGAGAAATTTCACAGAATGAGACAACAGAAAACGCAGTATAAGTCAGAAGATAAAAGAACAGTAAGTGAAAGAAGCAAGAAGTTGCAACAGACAAGGACTGGCATTACCAGATCAATTCATATCCTGTACCACCACACAGCACAACTCATCTGACTGCTGTCTGAATACTTCTTTGCTGTCCATCTTCACTGAGGATGACATTACATGCACTTCACAGTCAGTTTCCTTGGCACAGAGAGCTAAAACTAATGCAGTCTAACAACAGCTCTCCAATAAATCCTACCCATCTACAGACTGAAATCAGATGAAACATGTAGTTTAGTGATGATTAATTCAAAGCTCCAGTTATTTATCAATCAAAAAAAGCTACATATTAACTGCCTCTAGCCAGTCATCAAAATACATCTCCTTTGGCAATTTTCATAGATCAAACAATTAGACGGTTAAATGTGTAGACAGAAAATACGTTGGTAACACAAATGAGCAACAAATATACACAAAGGGCTTAAAAACAGATTTTGATAGAGTGTCTCACTTTAATATCAGAACGATATCTGACAGTTTTGTAATTAATGAGGCCTCTAGGCAGTTGCCCTCTTTGGTTGGTCCAGTTATCGGATGGTTTCCCAAATATATTAAAGAATTACTTTGAAAGACAGGATTTCTCACAACCTGGCAAGCCAAAAGTTGTTATTACTGATAGCTTTTATCTGCTATATAAATTATTAATAACTGATTTATTACAGAAAGTGCCAGCAACATTGCAAGAATAATTAGAGTAAATGAACGTATTTTATCAAGTATATATGGTCGTTATCATCTGCAGAGATATGTATTTAACATTACCAAAGCCTGTGGAAGAGGAGGGGCCTGTGTCTGCGTTGTGTGTTTAGAAAGATAAACCCAGCCAAACTAAGCGTTTCCACTGACACTGTCTCGCTATACAGTTTAGCAAGCAATCACAACATATGGCTGGACGACCCTCACAAACCATAACAATTAACAGTTAGCTAACTCAGCTTAGCAAGCTATAGCAACGTTGGTAGTCACTCTGAAGATTAAAAAACAAACATCCCCTTCTTGACGGATGTCTATGTTGTAAGCAAAACGATGTTGTGATATATCTGGCTTGTTAGCAATTAAAATGCACAGGGGATTTACCTGGACAGTTGCATCCTGAAATTGGGCGTCTGGTTTCGGTTCAGCTCAGAAAACAAACGCGGAAGTGCCACCGATTCTACGTCACTGAACGTTACATGAAGGAGGCGAGGGATTGGTTCGTTCTTGTCCTGATCTTCTGTCCAAGGCTGTTGCCTCATGGAGATCGCCCCCCCTCCCCCAGCCCCGCCCCCGTTCAAAAACGGTGAAACACGCGACCGCATAACGCTCGCCCACGAGCGGATGTGTTGGCATCACCTTAAATAGGTGCGTCATACTGGATGGAAAACAATTGTGAATATTCTCCTTTTCTCCATATCTCCCAAGTTGTCATTTGTGGAAGATGTTTTCTGTTTACAGGTTACACATTTACGCACAATTTGTCAATTTGATCACAAATAATATTGACACAACAAAACACGTGCTACCCCAGAGTGATTAAACAGAGGTACGACTCAATAGAGTTAGCCCGGAGACATGACAGTTTCCACCACTGCCAGTACCAACCGTCTTTGCCAACTACAGTCCTCACCAGCGGGTATGCTTCTCCGATTGGCGGCGGGATGCCAAAGAATCCGATTATGTGATTGGTGCAAAAAGCTGTCAATAATCCTTTCAACGACCAATCATTTGCATGATACATGGGGCGTCAACGGAGGCGTAGACGCTTCTAGCACGCTGATTGGCGCGGTCACATCACAGGCCTTGTTTGATAACACTGAAAAATCAACACGGCGAGACGTTTACAAGGCGGCGGTCTTCATTCAGTTGTCATTGAGTGACTGCAAAAAACCAGCAGAGGATTAAAGCATACGAACAGCATACATTCATATCTAAGGTATGGTTTTTATGGAACACATCACCGTAAGTGTAAAGAGAACGACCTTGAGGATACTACTGGAACCGTGAATCTCTTGCTAGTGGTAGCCACATAGCTCGCTAACCAGCTAACGACTGTTATCAATGCGTAGCTAGCTTGTCAATGCTAACGGAGCCAGAGTGAAAATCATTAATGCAAACTCTATTGCTTTTTCATAGTTGCAACAAGCATGTGTTATTTTGGATATATATAGTATTTACATTAAAACGCGGGCACGAAACATCTATATGTATATAAACACGTGTAGGTATTACCGTGAAACATTTTGCCTGTTTAGCTTAAACAGCTATCTGTCGAGAGTTGCATCATTCGTGAAACCTTAACTTTGATGCTTAATATCCTACTTTATGTAAACGTAGTCCTACATAGTCAATGTAAATAGGCAGAGAAAATCGCATATTTATTAAATGTAGGTAGATAAAGTGGCTTCCTAAAGTCTGAGGCTATACGGGCTAGTATTAAGTGATAATTAGTGATCTTGCTTGATAATTGGCTGGATCGTTCAATTCAGTACCAAAACATATAGTGACATTTTTTTAATGTTGATTAGTTAATGTTTTCTGCTCTATTATAGATTACAGTTTGTAATACAGGAAAGTGGTGGCATCATATTAACCTGTGTCTGTTTACCTTGAGATGTAAAGAATCCTAACTATTTGAGTAATGATTAGTTTGAACAGACTTTCCCCTAAATAACAGAGATGACAGCAGCAGCTGCTACACTTTAACATTATAGTGCTGTTGGTTCCACCTGAATAAAAAAGGAAGTCTGTTGTGCTCATTAAAAGGTAATTTCTTAATTTTATTTCTGTGCAGGGGCATCAGTCTTTCTCTGCATCAAGAGTTTCACCAGTGTCCTTGCTGTCAGGGTGATGTCAGCAGCCTGTCTTACGCGCCTGGCAAGGTGCAGTGGGCCCTATGTGGGTCGCAGTGGTCTCTTTCAGATGGCCCTAGCCCCCCACCCATTGCAACAGGACAGCAACCCCCAGTTCATGCTTTTACAGAGACAGCTTTACAGCCCTTCAGAACAGCGACACAGCAACACACGTTTTGATCCAGACAGCAGTGGCCAGCCCACCACTTGGGATTCATTTGGCATCTGGGACAATCGTATTGATGAGCCCATCCTGCTGCCTCCCAGCATTCGCTATGGAAAGCCCATACCCAAAGTCAGCTTATCAAAAGTAGGGTGTGCCTCACTCATTGGTCAACGCAAGGAGAATGAAGATCGCTTTCAGGTCTCCCAAATGACTGACAGCATCCTGTATTTTGCTGTTTTTGATGGGCATGGTGGACTGGAAGCAGCTGACTTTTGTGAGAAAAATATGGAGAAATTCATCAAGTAAGGAAGTTGTTAAATATGTTATTATAACATATCTATATCGATAATTTGTGCAAGAAATGAGTGGACTAATCAGCCACTTGAATCTGATTTGTTTTTAGAACAGCATAATTATTTGGTTGTTGTTACTGTTTCAGGGATCTTGTTGCAGAGGAGTCCAATCTGGAAACAGTCTTAACAAAAGCCTTCCTTGAAGTAGACAAAGCTCTTGCAAGGCACTTGCACTTCTCTCCAAATGGTAGGTTCTTTCACATTACACGCACATAGACCGAGTATATAAACTTAAAATACACTCATCTGTACTGATGTAATGACATTTTTTTTTCTTCTCTCTTCAAAACCCAACTTACTTATCCTACTTAGGCTTGAAGCCTTGGATTTCGCAACTGACATGACCTGAGCACTTTTGGTTAGAGGTCTGTCATTTGACCCAGAGTTACTTAGTAACTGATGCACAATAAACCAGCTACAAGTAGAGCAAACACTGCTACTTGACTGCTTCCAGTACTGCATCTTAACATACAGAAAGGCGACAAATTAAAGGAAAAATCTGAATACCTGTACGAATAAACGTGACAAATGTGGGTCTTATCATATGTAGCACAAGGGATTGCTGATGGGGTTTTAATGAGTATGAACATGATATGAATCGCATTGTGTTGTCTGCAGAGTCACCAGATCTCAACCTAGGTAATCATCTGTGGGAGATGTCAAACAACATACTCCACCACCATCATAACTTAAATTTAGGGAATAGCCTTTGTTAAAACGATGTCTGCATCCATCAGTCGAGATCTAGAGATTCAAAGAGTTTGTACCAGCAACACTAGTGGTGACCAAACACCTTACATTGACACTTGATATTGTTTTTTCCTTTAATTGTCACCCATCTGTTGATATTTGATCAATCTGCAAATCATGTTGTTTAGCATGGTCGTTGAAACTGATATTAGGGGTAATACAAGTATCAACAAAACAACAAATGAATATAAGACATTGATTATAGTAAATCTACATGTTTCCCTAGACTTTTTAAACAGAAATATGTCTCTTGTAATACAAGCTAGTATACCTATAATGTGGCCATACGACAGCCACGCTGTGTGAAATGTCCCAATATGCCTGTGTGTGTGCATGTTATCTACGGCAGCTGCTGACCCAGCTAAGAGCTAGAGGCCCTTGGCACCAATGTGGATGACGAGAGGCTAGATATTGAAGGAGAGTCCAGCGGGTCCTAAATCCTGGACTACTGGAAGGTTCCCTATCTTTCTCTCACTTCTCTCCCCACTCTTCTCTCTCTCTCTCTCTCACTCTCTCTCTCTCTCTCTCTCTCTCTCTTTTTCACTTCTTTTTTCTTCTCTCACCAAGTGTATGCAAAGCTTCGTGTGAGACAGTGCTTCAGTTTGACAAGTTGTATGAGATGTATGTGTCAGTGACAGATTTAGTCCATGAGATGCAGAATGTTTGATATGCAAAACAGGCTAAAAATGTGTATGCTTAAGTCTCCAGTAAGTTATCTTGTTTATGTCTTTCTATTTAGAGAGAGAGAGGTGTAATTCAGATGTCAACAGATAATTTGCAGATGTTATTTACTGTTTTCTCGATTTCATCACCTCTTTAGGAACTTAACTCGAGTATTTATGTACACCTTTGCACTCACTGGTCACTAATACAATCCAATACAAATGCTCTGTCATCAAGTCTACTTCCATCATTCATACAGTGTTGAGTTCTTGTTGACATTGTCCGAGTGGTGTTAATTTAATAAATCTCTGCTTTTTCTAGTGATGTCATGGTTGGCGATGTGTTGCACTGGATGGCATTATGTTGCAATGCAATCCAGTACAGCACCTCCTTTATCTATGACCTCAGTAAGAAAGCTAAATTAGTTTCATGCATTTCCAACAATGTCAGTAAAAACTGAAAATGGTAGAATTTGTGGCAGAGCTGTTGTGTTGAACTGTAATAGATTGTGTGTAAGTGTACTTAATAAAGTGGTCATTGAGTGTACGCCCACTGCTCAAACAGTCTTTGCCAGTTATAACACTGGCAGGAAACATATTGCTCAGTGCATCTAGAGATATGCTTACAAAACACAGAAGAAACACAAAATATGATGAATACTAGGGAGGGAAGTAGTTTACATTTTTAGATTAGTTCTTGTTTTGCTTTTCAAAAATCAATCCCAATACCAGGTACTGAGAAGTATTGTGTCAGTTGTTTAGGTATATAGACTTAAACTAACTCTGCTGTAACATTTTGCTCTGGACTGTTACTCTGTGCTGAAACAGTTCAATCTGCATGTGTGACTGCCTCCTATTGTTTACTGTGTAATCTCTAGTTTGCTGTAAATCCACTATAAGACTTCCCACCCATGTCTTCATGTGTTAGTGTGTGGATGTGAGAGTGCGAGATACACCCATGTGGTTGATGTGAACAGTGGTTTTCTGTGTAGACCATTAAGGCTCCTTCCACCATTGATGTTTCCTTTTATGTCTCTGTAGTACCTGGGATGAATGCAGGAACCACCGCCACTGTGGCCCTGCTGAGGGACAGCATTGAGTTGGTGGTGGGCAGTGTGGGCGACAGCCGTGCCATGCTGTGCCGCAAGGGCAAGGCCGTGAAACTCACTGTCGACCACACTCCTGAGAGGAAAGACGAGAAAGAGAGGTGCGTAGATATTATGATTGAAAACAAAGTATACAGCACGTATGGCTGAAAAACATATTTAAAAGCTGTGTTAAAGACCTGACATAGGTTTAAGTCATAAGTCTAAGGATGTATTGTTACTATTTTTAACCCTGTTGTTAATATCATGATCTGTGATTGTGCTTCTGTCTCTCCACCTGTTTTAAGGATTAAGAAGAGTGGGGGTTTTATTACCTGGAACAGTTTGGGACAGCCAAATGTCAACGGCAGGTTGGCGATGACCCGCAGCATTGGAGACTTTGACTTGAAGAATATGGGGGTCATTGCCGAGCCTGAAACCAAGAGAATATCGGTAGGTTTGCAAAAAGAAATACTGAGTTCGTGCCAGCATCAAATAAATATTTAACATTTGTTTTAATGGCGATAAAGTATATGCAAAAGCACAATGGCGCTCATCCTCCCATCCTCTCCTCTTATAAACTGCTGCAAAGTAAATGTATTGAGATGTGGTAAAATATTTCCTCCCCCTTTCTTCCCTTAGTTGCACCATGTCCATGACGCATTCCTGGCACTGACCACAGATGGCATTAACTTCATTATGAATAGCCAGGAAATCTGCAATGTCATCAACCAGTGCCACGACCCCAAAGAGGCAGCTCAGAGAATATCTGACCAGGTACTTAGCTTTTTGATTTTTTTATAGTGTAGACTTCCACTAGACATGAAGCAGGAGAGATTTGAGATGATAATGATTATGATAATGGGAATAAGCCATTCTGAAGCTGTTTATCTTACCATGCGACACAGGTAGCCTCTCTTTGTAATGCCAGGTCCTTGTTTAGTTTTGTTTGGTCATTGTTCTTTTCTTCTAAATATTTAGTGGAAATAAGTCGAAGACAATAGCTCAGATGGCAAAATATCCAGTAACGGTTATATTATGTTGTCATGGTTTTCTTCTCTCTTAGGCTCTTCAGTATGGCTCAGAAGACAACAGCACAATTATTGTGGTGCCCTTTGGTGCCTGGGGAAAGCACAAGAGTTCGGACGCAAGTTTCTCCTTCAGTAGAAGTTTTGTGTCGAGTGGTCGGTGGGCGTAGGATGTCAACTCAAACTGTGTGGTCTGTGGACCTAATCAATGTGTGCAATAATTGGTGCCCGTGAGGAAACGTTATAAAGAGTGTGGTTTGCCCAAACAATAATACCTAAGGGTTACAACATGTTACATAGAGTAGCATGATACTTGTTGTCCTCTTGAGAATCAAGAGGTGGGGGATTCCTGAAGTGCACTAAATCGAGCATCCTCTTTACACAAGGTTTTTATCTACTAGCAAGCCAATGACCTTATTGGTGCTAAAAGCTGATAAGTGTTTGAATGGCAGGCAGGAATTCATGATGACAAGTCGTCACTCAGCCAATATTGAAGACTGTTTTCCTGATTGTCTGCCATTCAGATACATTTTTATCTCATTTAGCTATTCATAATGCCCAAGTTTGCACTTTTTTATTTTCAAGGTTAACTTAACTCAGATAAGTCTCATTTTGAAGACAATTTGATTTTTACCATTTGTTTTAAATCTTCAGTTTTTTTTTTTTTTTTTTACTTCTGGACCATTTCTCAGTGTTAACAGTGGGACAATGAACACTGCAAAGAGGGGGGGCCAAATATGCAAATTAAATTAATTTTTTTTCCCCTGTTAATTGGAGTTCATTGTTCCCTTGCATCACACAATGTACTTAAATGTACAAAGATGTGAAGCCTCACACCTTCCAAAGATGTGAAGCCTCACACCTTCCAAAGTAACTGGAATATGATGATCAAAAGCAAAAATAAGTCCATGTGTAGGTCCTCCTCTCCGTCTTGTGGGTCAAAACACCTACATTAGACTGTACTGAAGTATTTACAGTTTAAACTCTGAAACGGTCCTGGTCAGTTTAAAAGAACTGTCACTCTTCCATGTGTTTCTCCATTTCTGAGGAGTTCTCCACACACAAGGCTCTACACTCACTGTTTTCTTTGTACTTCTAATACTGTTGTGAGCATCATTGGAAAAACTTTGATGCCTATTTGCACAGTCGTGATGGTTTAGGAGAAATGAACAAAAAAACCCTGAATGTTCACTAATGTGCACTAGTGGACTCTGTGAAAGGAGCGTTTCAGTGGCTGAAACTAGCTGACATTTATAAAAAGGAAATGAAGATGTTGATGTTTCTTGCAATTTAAACATTGCTCAGGCTTGTATGAGTGTTATCTGTATTGATTTGGGAAAAAGGTCACGTTGGGGCACTATGAGGTGTTCAGGGTACAGAAATGTACAGTTTGTGTTATGTGAATAATTCTATTTATGTATATCTGGAAAACTGATAGTTCTCTGTTATATTTACTAAATATCTTGGGAAAATTTTCTGATATCAGAATATCTGACCTGCACAGTAGTTCTGCTCTGGTGTTGCCTTGTGTTGTGTGTAGGGCTATAATACGTTTAACTGTAACTCTGTTTCAATCTGTACTTCAGTATTTTTACCACTTAAAAATGAAAGAAAAGAAGAAAGCACACTTAATGCAACACTACAGAACTGTTCAGCTAAGAGCCATGTATGACGATGTGAATGTTTGCTTCAATGCCCTCCATGACTAAATCAATCAAACCCTGTAGGGTATTAGAGTCGTTAAGCTGTGTTTAGTTGTCTTGACTGATCTAATGTGAGTGCAGACACTTCCAATGCAAGGCGAGACTTAAACCATGAGATCCACTCTACAGTTTTTGTTCACTGTTTTTGTTTTGTGGTTGTTAAACCTAGACATATGCAACCATATCCATGTTTGTCAGTATACTTGTACTAACTATGAAGCTATCAGTTTTTCCTCAAACACTGTTTATAAATGTTCTGTAAATACTTATTTTTCCTCCTCATTCACATGTTATATGAAACCTTGATTTATATTAAGGACTTTGTCTATTATATGCCTCATACGTCCTCCTTGCAAGCCTCCTGGTCTGTTGAACCTATCTTTCACAGTGTGGTCTATACCTATCTATACTTTTTGTGTCGCTGCCTTTCACATGTAATCAATGTAGTTGTGCGACCTGTATCTGGGACCTAAATGTGACAGTTTCAGCAACACAGTACTGTATTTTTGATCTAAATGGCTTGTAGCAATTAAATTAAAAACATTACACATTCAAAATGGTGTTGTCGTTGAACTGATGAGCTCATGCTTCAGTAACACCTTTACAACCATAGCAAGTTGTAATATTGTAATTTTCACACTGAACAGAAATGAAATGATGTTGTGTGAGAAGACAGAAGTCCACTGAGATCGGCCTGCACTGAAATCGCTCATGTCTACTTGAGTGGTAAATAAAGGATTAAAACCACGTGGAGTTTGGTGGGACTCCAGTGGACTGTGAGAGGCACCGGTCCCTGCTGTTGGGAGTTGATGTTGGTCCGCCTGCCCAGTCTCTGAGCTCCGTTAGTCTGCAGCAGCTCTGCACCACCAGCCTCCCCACACTCTCCCACAGCTCGGTAAGTCTACTACAAAACCATTTTTCACTTTGCACGATGATTACTTCCACAATTATGTAAATCGCATTTTAATTTCTGTTCTCAAAGAGATCATCAAGCGTGTTTGTATGGGCTACCTTCCTCCCTAATTTAGGATGGTACACCTGATGTACTGAAAATCGTAATGCTGTTTCTTACTGTTTGTGGCATGATCATTTCACTCAGCAATAGGCTACAGAATTACAGCATCTTTTTATGTGTAAGGGAAACCTGTGATTTTGAGTATTTTTTATTTAAAGAACTGTTATTTATTTATTTATGTTTTAAGAAATGTATTTCATTTTAGAGCCTCAAAACACTGAGTTCTTCACCAAGATATAACAGCTTCATCTGTATTTCAGCCCATTTCTTTCTTCTTTTTTTTTAGCCTTTTCCTGTTAATGTTAAACTCCAGTATAAATCTATTTATAATATGAGGAGATGCTTGGCAGCTTTTTCCTATGTGTTGTGTCCTTCCCCATTGAGCTTTAGCAGAAATTAAAGGTCAAGTCAAGTGTCAAGTTTCTGGCACTAAAATATGACAATTTCACTCTGGATGAAACATCTTCTGACAGTACTGACAACATCTGGATATGGTTGATAAACTGTTCTTAAAAAAGGTAACTTGAAGGCTTATAAATCAGGTATTTTTCAACAGGTCACACTGCAAAGTTTCACATAATGGATTCAAACCCAAAGTTCATGTTCTGTTGTTGCATTATGTTTCTAATGCAGTTGAAGCCATCACCAGCTGTGTGTAGACAGAGCAAGTGGTTTTCTTAGCTGAAGTCGTCCTGATCCACACACATCCTAATGAATCACAGTCACAGTCTTTTAGTCTATTTAAACCACAGCCACACACACGAGGTGGAAAGTAACATCGACCACACACTTTGCTTAATACAAATTCGAGTTACTTGTTATCACCTGGGTAAATGCTGCTTTACATCTTTTGTATTTTAGAGGAAAATGTACTTTTTACTCCAGTGCATTAATCAGTGTACACTTGTGCATTTGTGAAAACAAAGACACAATTAGCTTTTTATAAACCTTATTATGTTGCTTGTGTGTAAGAGCGCATTGACAGCTCAGCTCTATCAAAACGAGACATTCACCCTCTAAACAATCATTTCATTTAAACTGTTTGAGATCTCATTGTACAATTTATCACCAAAGAAAAACAAGAAGGTCTGAAGTTTGACAATAGTTATATTTCATAGGTATGATTTTGACAGCAGGGCTTACTTGTAACGTAGTGTTTTATTGTTTTAGAACTTTATAGCTAGACAGAAATATCACCTCTGCTTTTTATTTTCTGCTAAGTTTGGTGTTTACTCTTCCATAAGATTGCATTTTAGTGAATGAATCCTTTGTTTAGCCTGTAAAAACACTTGATTTCTGTAACATATAATCTGACAGGGCGATTGCTGCCGAGGATAATGGAGGGAGCCAATCACATCAACATTGCAATGATAGAAGATTTCGGCACCAACGGGACGGCCAGGTCAAAGGTCATCACAGCCGCGGACCAGAGCAAGCAGCTGTGTGGATCCACCGTGAGCTTCCACAACATCCAGTACAAAGTGGAGCTGAGGAGTGGCTTCTTCTGCAAGAGGAAAACTATTCCTAAGGAGATATTGGTGGACCTCAAGTCAGTTGTAAAACTCGTGCACCCTCCTAAACTGTTTGTTTGTCTTTCTTTTGCATCTTTCTCATTTTACACAGTTGTATTTCAAACCATTGGTAAATTAATGTTTTATTTATTCAAAAAATCTAGTGGTAAATCACTGAAATAGTTAAATGTAATGATATTTCAGATTGTTGCTAATTTATCTGAACTTTTCTCTGACATCTAGACAAATTATTTTAATCAATCATGAAAGGTTTGATTTCTTTATTTCCAGGAACGATAATTCAGTCATTGTTTGAGTCTGTTAATTTGAAGTGACCATGTTGCGGTAACAAAAAAAAAAAAAAAGAAACTTGGTTCTTCATGTCAATTCAATATGAGTCACTGTATCTTTATTCAAAACAGGACAATAGTGAGTAGCTTCTTACGTTGGTTTCTTTCTGATGGTATTAAATACAGCTGACATTTCCCAGGGAAGAATGAATCATTTCACACAAGTTTTTGGGCCTTTTCCCACCTCAGTGTTAATTATATGATATTAAGCATGGTTTCTTGCATATAATCTCTCTGATGCGCTAAAGAGCAAGCAGTCTGCCAGAGAAACGAATTAAACACCATCACGTGATCCACTGCTAGGCTTTTATTCACTCTTTTAATTCCATTTTATATGTCTGACTCTTCCTTGTGTTTAGTGTAACTGCTCTGAGGTCGAAGGATTGGCTCTTGAATTCTTCCTAGTACTTTTACAGATTTATTTTTTTCTTTTGTTCGCAGCTTTCAAGAAATGGTCATAAGTGCTGCAAAAATCCCTCTTACAAATATTATTATTTAGTGCAAGGAAAACTAGAAAGGGGGAAATGACTATCATACAACAAAGAACCATTTCAATCCACTTTGTTTCACTCTCATTTTATTTTTATTGTAAAACAGATACAATAAGGTGCATGTCTTATATTATACACCTGAATATTCAACAGTAGTGGCTATTAAATTCATTCATCTGTGTTAAACTGGTTGCGTACAGTCGTGTGTTATTGTCTTGCAGTGGGATTATGAAACCCGGCCTGAACGCTATTCTCGGACCCACTGGAAGTGGAAAATCATCGTGAGTAATACCTGATGTACAAGATATATATATATATATATATATATATATATATATATATATATATATATATATATATATATATATGTGTATATATATATATATATAAAACCCCTAACCCTATATATATACATATATATAGAGTAGTCCGTATTTATTGTGGCAATATAAAATGGCGTTTTTTTTTTTTTTGAAGATTCTTGGATATTCTGGCTGCAAGGAAGGATCCTTCAGGACTCTCAGGAGAAGTGCTTATTGATGGAGCACCACAGCCCCCAAACTTCAAATGCCTCTCTGGCTATGTGGTTCAGGTGTGTTGATTATTAGTTTCATTTACTTACAGTAGCATTGGGGTCTTGTTAAAAAAAAAAAAAAAGCTGTAAACACAACGCTGACATGGCAAACGGTTGCATATTCACACGTCCAGCAGACATGGAACAACATTGACTTTCACTTTGATTTAATTTGTGCTCATCTCACACATTAATGTCTGGTATTCACTCTCTGGTTTGGTTTCCAATCTTTTCCTGAGGAAACCATCTCGCTCCACAGTTGTTAAGCATCCCACTACTTCCCTACTTCCGTCTCTAACTTTGTCTGCCATTTGGTGAAATGTAGATATGTAGATTTTCAGCTGAGCAGGACAATAGAAATCAATATTTGATCTTCAGTGTGTCAGATGTTTGACCTTGAGTCCTTGTGTCTATCCTAGGAGGATGTGGTCATGGGCACTCTGACTGTAAGGGAGAACCTGCGTTTTTCTGCAGCTCTGCGACTCCCCAGCTCAGTGCCACAGAGTGAGAAGGAGGCTCGAGTCAATCATCTCATCAAAGAACTGGGTCTCACAAAAGTGGCCGACTCCAAGGTCCAACATGCCTCAGCTGTTCACCTAACCTTGTGCCTAGTGATCATGGTTAAGGCTGATGAGTTGTTCTGGTGTGGGTGTTTTCCCTAGGTGGGCACACAAATGACCCGGGGAATCTCAGGAGGAGAGAGGAAGAGGACAAACATCGGTATGGAGCTGATTATTGATCCTCCAGTTCTCTTCCTGGATGAACCAACCACAGGACTGGATGCCAGCACTGCCAACTCTGTGTTGTTGTTGCTGAAAAGGTAATTGTGTTCAGAGACACAAAGCTACATGTAAGCCAAACCACATAAACAAGCAGGGTTTGCTATCTAAAAATTAGGTCTCACCCACAGACCAGCAGCAATCTAAATGGCTTGACTCCGTATTGTATTCCTGCCGACACATGACTGATGTAAAATCATTTTATTTTTCAGCAAAAAGCAAAGGTCCAAGGATTGATCCTTGTGGAACCCCCAAGGAATGTTAGATTTTAAACTGCTGACATAAATGGAGAATATCATATTGTCTAATTATGTACTCAGTATGATGAAATTCTGTAAATGTTTATGATTTTTCCAATTCAAAATGTTGTCTATTTTCAGAATGGCCAGTCATGGAAGAACCATAATTATGTCCATCCACCAGCCGCGCTACTCTATCTACAGACTATTTGACACTCTGACCTTGTTGGTTAGTGGAAAAATGGTGTACCATGGACCAGCGCCCAGTGCTTTGGACTACTTTGCCAACATCGGTGACTACTCTTTTGAAACTTATTGTTACCATAAGATACTTACACTCCTCCTTTTTGTCCTCCTTCTGTCTTTAATGTTAAGTTCAATAGGGGAATATACATAGATGATTGTGCAACTACTACATTGATAAATGGGTAAATAGCAGTCTCTAGCTTAAATACAGTATAGCCACTTTGTATGTAACACTTGGCATTTATGTATATTTAACATGGATGTTTGTGATGTTTGTTTGAGGCTATCCCTGTGAGCCCCACAACAACCCAGCTGACTTCTTCCTGGATGTTATTAATGGAAACTTCACTGGTGCCACCATCACCAAAGTGCATGGCTCTGAAGGTAATGCCCTCTATGAACCAAGCCATTTTTACTATAATCAGCTTAAATGAAGCTTAAATGAACAAATTTTACTGGATTGTCAATTGTGTTGGATGGTCAGATTTGGACTTTGAGGAGCCCAGCAGCTCCAGGCAGAGCATCGAGGAGCGCCTTATAGAGGAGTACAGGAACTGCAGCTACTCCAGCGACACACGAGCTGAGCTGGACCGCATTGTCCAGGGCAAGGAGTGTTTCTCACGTCCTAAATCCCACACCATCACCTACCACAGCTCCTTCTTCCACCAGCTACATTGGGTGCTGCAAAGGACTTTCCAGAACCTCATGTTAAACCCACAAATATCTGTTGCCCAGGTAAACATCCACATTACTTACCTAAAACACAGACCTCGTCAAGTT
The DNA here is from genome assembly GCA_021432705.1 of Caranx ignobilis. Taxonomy (NCBI): domain Eukaryota; kingdom Metazoa; phylum Chordata; class Actinopteri; order Carangiformes; family Carangidae; genus Caranx; species Caranx ignobilis. Next base: position 8,041,759 of record MU269982.1, read on the forward strand.
TTGTATTATCAATTCTTCTGGGTGAAGTCCAAGTCAGGTTACAGATTTTCAAGACTTAACCAGGAAAAAAACTAAAGCAAAAGTAGGGTGTTAACAAAATTAAGCGGGTTGAATTATTTTCACAGTAATGAAATGAAGACAGGAAAATGTTAAAGTAATCATTAGCTGCTACCACCATGAGGATGAATATTTATTCCTGTCTTAGAGTGTTTAAGCATCGACACTTCCATTATGGTTGTATCCATTTTTCATTGGCAGTGCTCCAAAAGGCAAAAATGCTCAGCACAGTTTTTTTATATAAATTTGTCTGTTTAATATTAAAGTCTCAGCTTTTTGCTGTCATGTCTCAAGGAGGTCAGGTCTCAAGGCAAACACACACAAGCTGAGTGTGAAATTGTAATTTCCGTGACTGCTGTGCAGCTTTGACAAAAACTCTACTTTACTTCTTGGTTTAAGGTCTTTAAGGTCAAATATTTAAGTACAATGTTGCACCAAACTCACCTTTACTTTGTCCAATGCCTCCAACCAGTATCATCATGGATAGGATGCATAGACCGCACTTTGGAGGGGTCACCACTTAATGCTCTCATTAGTCACCCCATGGCGGCAAAATGCCGTCTGAAGTCTCCTCACTTTAAGAATTATTAACAGATAATTGGGCCTAAATAAGTCAAAATAATCCTTCAAGAGGGGTTTTAGGTGGCGTGGGCGCCATAATCGGCTTTGGTGACTGTTGTGACCCCACTCTTGCCTCTTTGGGCCAGGATCTTAACTGATATCATATCTGGCCAAAGCCCCTTTGGCCCTGCTCCGGGACTCATCACATGATGGCGTCATGACCTATCCATTCACTGCTCCGCTTTCACATGAAGGACTGAGGGGAATGAGGTGAAAAAGGCTCAACCTTACTGGCTTATCCCTTCACCCTGGGAACCGCTTAGTCCTGTCATAATCTGTAAATTGTTGGGATTAAAACTTGTGTCGCTTTCACTTCTCTGACTTTTTTCTGTCATCTTCCCCCCACCAGCGGGGCTGCTTGTTGTCTCAGATAGGCCCGTCTGGAGGAGGAGCAGGGTCTCCACTTGACCCCTGATCCCCAAAAACACTGGCTCCTCTGTTAGGGAGGATGTTGCTTAAGTCTTATTATGGTTCTTCAAAAAGAGCTCATAACACCCAGCAGAGCTGTAATAACTAAATCACTGCACTGATGGCTCAATTCATCGCTTCACACTCACCAACATTTGCTCTTTTCTTCCAAACAGCCTCAAAAGTAAATGTTTCAAAAATATAAAACTTCAACCAGTTCTTCTTTGAGACTTAAAGCAGTTGTCTCAGTGTACAGCCTCAACTAACACAGAGTTTTCTAATACAGTTTCACCTGTCTCACAACAAATAAATGTCCTTTGTGAAGTTTTTAGTGTCGTATGAAGGGCTTAATGGAAAGTACCCACTTAAAACAGTTGGTCAGACCATACATTTGTCCTTACAAGTTTTCTCCCAATGCAGACTGATACTGTATATATTTTACAAACTGGGCCAGGTGGATTTTCATCATGGCTTTCTTTTGTCTAAGTGTCTGGTGTTTCTGTCTGTGCAGCTGGGAGTCAACATTTTCCTCGCCCTCATCGTAGGAGCCATTTTCTTCGGAGTTAAAGATGACCAGAGTGGTATTCAAAACAGGTGAGAGAGCTGCTGAAACATGAGCCACAAATATCCTAAAAAGGTTTTGTCAGCTGCTAACTGAGGACCTATCTTAATTTTTTTTTTCTTTTTTTTTTTTTTTGTCTGTTTACTCCTATTTGGTACTTAAAAGTATCTGTGTGGCATGCATCCACATGTACCCCTGTTATAAACTGAGAATAATATGAATTTTATTCTGCATTACACCCATATATCAACTTTATTTTTACATTACATTTTTAAAATGACCCTAGTATCTAGAATGTCTTAACGCTTAGAAATCAATTTGTCACTGATGCCAGTACTTAATTTTAATGTTTCTCTCATATATTACATGGCACATTAATAATGCAAAAAATTTCCTAATAAATGCTCAGGTTTTCAAGTCTCTATCTGCTTTTGATAGAGAAATGTGAAAAGTAGAGCAATTCTTCCATAGCTAATCCTCTTACTATATTTTATTGGGCACAACCTGGTACTCACAAGCCCAGTGAAGCACAACAGAAACCTCAATGGTCTCCCTCTCTTTTCTTTCTGTGCATGCTTGAGTGGAATATAAGGATCCAATGTCATTAAATTCATGGTCAATGCATAGGCAGTATGGCAGACACCAGTGTGTGCGGCTTAAATGTCTCAAGTTGTTCACGTCCCTCCCTACTTTTCTTTAGGTGTAAGGTCAGCTATTAGAGCCACAGTGGAGTCAGTTAACTTTGAAGTCTACGTGGTTACACAGGCCTCCTCATGTCATCAACCACAGTCTGGGTCTGGATTTAAATCCAACACCCTATACCACAAATTCATCTGTACAGCACACAACACCCTCTGTTCACAGACCCTCAAATCAAATCAGTAAAAACAAACAAACAAAAAAACCTTCAAAAGACAGAACTTGCATTAAATACACAACAGTAAGATATGTAACAGATCACTGAGCAGATTTTGCTCTGTCTCTTACAGGATGGGTGCCCTCTTCTTCATCACCACCAACCAGTGTTTCAGCACTGTGTCTGCAGCTGAGCTCTTCATCATTGAGAGGAAGCTGTTTGTGTACGTAATCCAACATTAAGTCTCACCCAGGGAAAGAGAAGAGAGACCTGGGCTGATGTTTGTTAAAGATTTCTCTCTGTGTTTTGTCTTGACAGGCATGAGTACATCAGTGGCTACTACAGAGTGTCAGTCTACTTCCTCTCAAAGATTCTGTCTGACATCACTCTGCGCACCATCACCTCCGTCATTTTCAGCTGTATTGTCTATTTTATGATTGGTGAGACTAACAGATTAGCAAATTCATGATTTTGGAAAACTTTCAAAATACTCCTTCTGCTGCATCGCATCAGTATTTAGTGTCTAATTACCATATGTGTGTGTGTGTGTGTGTGTGTGTGTTAGGGCTGAAATCCACAGTATCATGTTTCTTCATCTTTACGCTGACGGTGACTCTGGTGGCCTACACAGCCACAGCCATGACCATGGCCATCTCAGCTGACCAGAGCGTTGTGGCTCTCGCCAACATCTTCATGACCATCACCTTTGTCTTCATGATGGTGAGAGACACAGCAACACATAGGAACAAAGAGATGCATAATAACAGATTTCAAATACAAGGACACTTCTTAACACCCAGTTTTCCCCTTGTATATTTTAATTAATTTATCTCATCTATCTTCCTTACCATTGAGGTTATATGCCACTTACATCATACAGTAACCATTTAAACTGTTTTTCATTGAATTGAAATACTCCTGATGATTTGTGGATTATTTTACACATTTTTCTTCAAAATTCAACCTTGGCATATTAGATTTTTTTTATATATATATATATATGGATCTACACTAAGATTTAAACTAACATTCTTCTTCTTTGTTTTTGTATTGGTTAACCAACCAGTTTATATCTCCCATGCACTATAATGAACTGCACCTACAGTATTTGGAACTCACTGTATGTGCAAAGACAATAACTCTTAAAGGTATTAATAATAAAATCACAAGACCACATAATAATGCAATTGTGTTACAGCAAGATTACATACATGTGACACACACACACACACACACACACACACAGTCGTACTTTTCCCGGTGAAGGTGTAAAGAAAGTGATGTTTGATAGCAGGGAGGGCACAGGTGTGACTGATAACTGGCAACGAGCTGTGCCACTGAGCTGTAGTTAATGTCATGTCGTGTTCTTAGATCTTCTCAGGTCTGCTGGTGAACCTGCCCAGCATCACCGAGTGGCTGGCTTGGCTGAAGTACTTCAGTATTCCCCGCTACGGCCTCGCAGTAAGTTAAAACTTAATGACATTTCAGTTAAAGTCAAAGTAAGAACTACTGTATACTCCAGAGAAAAGTACCTGCACCTTTGATGAATCTACATCATGTTGTCATCACGTACGCTCACTATGTGTCCAGGAAGGTTTATATGGATACACATCACCTGAATAACCAGTATATCTGCAAGAAGCTTATATGAAACCATAACTTCAAAAGGCAAATTGATAGTTGACTTCCAAACAAGAAATACTGTTACTGTCACTTAATGCAGGCGCTCTGGTCCGGTGGGTGTCTGACCAGTGCAATAACCCATCCATGCCTAAATGATGCAGCTTAAACCCAGAGCACATATTTACTTTTCTGTGTCCAGGCCTTAAAAATCAATGAGTTTGTGGGTTTGAAGTTCTGTGAAGAGGCTGTTTTCCAAAACACCAACATTCAACAATCTTTATTAAGGACCAACTGCAGCGTGAGCACAGCAGGCCTGACGTGAGTAAACTTCATACTGTATATTCTCTGTTGGGCTTTATACAGCCTTACACCTTCAACTCAAAACTTTCCCATCTAGCTGCTGCATGGTAGACGTTGACATTTTTACTATCACTAACAGAAATTATGATAGACATATGGACATGCTCTGTTTCAGATGTACAGGAGAGCAGTATCTGGACTACCTGGGAATAGAGTACACCACATGGGGATTGTGGGAGAACCATGTTGCTTTGACTGTCATGTCGGTCATATTCCTCATCATCGCCTACCTGAAACTCTGCAACATCAAGAAGTTCACTTAAACATTTCACCCTGAAACAGCCTTACAGTAGATGTTCATAAGAAAATCAGAGTTGGATAAATACAACATTTTGGGTGAAACACTCGTCTTTTGCATAGAGTTAGATGATGCACTGCACCACCATCATGTCCAGCAACAATGGAAATCGGTGTCATTCACCAAGAAGTACTTACAGAGGTTAACTTTCTGTAGCTTGTCAAATAGTCGTCAGCCAGTTCATCGTTTCTTTGTTTGATGCTGAGCAGTTCAGGTTCAGTGATTTTTTTTTTTTTTTTTTTTTTTTTTACTGAAAACAAAAATAAATAGGAAATGAATTTGATCCATAAACAAAATTTAATTGGTGAGTTTGTTAGTTTCCCTTCTGTTTGTTTTATGGAAATACAGATTTATTTGGCTCCAGATTATAGCAGCTTGAATGCACAGATATGAGAGAACATGTCTCTTTATTTAACGCCAGGTGAGAAAGCAAGTTGTCATTTGTGAATATGTCAAACTAACTAAGTATACCTATGGTTTGCACTGATATACTTTGATATCCTTAATGGGGCGGCAAATACATACCTGAATGTAAACATTGTTTGTTATTAAACCCCATGTTAACTTTTCAGCAACTAGTTAGACATTATATTTCACGTTGTTGAGATGTGGAGAGAAGTGAAGACACAGAAGCACTGAAACAGGGTAAAGGTATGTGGTATTTCAAGGATTTCCGTCATTATTTATGGATATTTACATTTATTGTGTTATCTTTAAATCAGACAGTGCCTTTTGTTCAATACTTGTGTTGCCAAGTAGTGTTGATTTATTCTGCTTTTGCAAAATTTCCAATTTCAAATCACACTGAATTTAATCCTTTTTGATTTTGCCTTAAAACCTATTATTTGTAATTGAAGATATTAAGGATCTATATTAGGTAGATATTCAAGTGTGCTGCTGTTAAAACTTCTACATGTGCATTTGTATATTCTGATACCAATATAAACAGTTCTTATAATCTTGGACTTGACGTGGAATTTTTTTTCAATGCAGTCATGAAATTCAATTTTTGGCTATTGACCAGCAATAACATCACAATTATAATCGGACTGGGCATAAAATGAACTGCACTGGTTTGGACACTTGAAATCAATCAGTGTCCAAACCAGGGAAAACAAATGAAACAGACAAACAAGTCGTATTTTAATAACACTTTATTTGGCATAAAAAATGAAAAAAGAAATAGACTGTAAAAAAAGTAAGGCACAGGGAAAAAAATATAAATGCATGGGTTTCCCATGAACACTAGATGCACTCCAAATCGAAGTTTGTTTCAAGTTACAATATGTATCATACCATGATAATAAGCTATTTAATTAGAAGCTTAATTGATGAACAGAGGAAAAGGAGATGTGGCAGAGTATGCCACACTTGTACCTACGGTGTGTTAAAATGATGACATAAAATAATCAGCAAAATTAACATTCATAGAATTGCTTTTTTGGTATTTGTTGAAATGCTAAAATGTGTGGATACAGAGATTAGAAGCATGTGAGCATATGAAATAGTAAAATCATACATTGTGCATTCTGAGTGCAAATCAGAATGTTTGCAGCTGGTGTATTACATCCAATACTGTGTATAATACTGTGATTTAATACCTACTGTAAATCCTTCAATATTCATCAGTCTCTTTTACACATTTTTATATTTCCTGTTGAAGTAATACTTAATAATATCTTGAGAGAGTAAAGAACTCTCTTTGATGTCTCTCAGGAGAACCTCACTCACTTTCAGTGCATTAAAATAAATGAGGTGAGGTAAGTTTGACTTTGTCACCTGCTTTGTAATGTGTCCAGGAATTTAAACAGCTTCAATAATTATTTTGTTCTGCAAAAATTGTCCCATATCTGAAGTTATTTGTACCGCTGAAGGGAAATTTCCAATAGAGTTTTTTGCCAAAGTGGATTATTCTTCAGCGTGCCAAGACTTCACACATGGCCGCTCCCATTTGTGCTGGTGTCATGGCCGTCAGTGGACAGAGAAGAAGCCGGACGAGGGCGGGGGCCCACAGGAGTAGCCGTCTGTGGGTGGCTGACCTGAGAGACCATATCATCGGACTCGCAGAGCTCCAGTTCCTCCCTCACCAGCCTCTCCGCCTGCTCATCCTGACAGAAGAACAGGTTTAGTTCTACACACACCTCTGAACACTGCGGGTCTATGGTTTATTCATTGTAATTGTAATGAGTGATGCTGATGCTCAGTCTGTGTATGTAGCTGTGTATCAGAGAGCGGACTATGCACTGAAAGGCTATGTGTGATGTTTGATCTTAGTCTGATTTTATATGACACTGGCAATTAATATTTTAAAGGGTGCATTTTTACACTGTTTGATGGTGGCAGTACGACTACTTTCAGTCCTATGACCCATTGATTATATCAGAAAGTATTTCTGAAAACTATACCTGCTTTAAGTGCATGTCAACACATAGTATATCCTCTGTGTCTCACCTCCATGGCATCCAGCAGTCTGCCCACCACATCTCTCCTCTTAAGTTTAACCCTCTCCATGGTTTCCAGCTTCACGATCACAGCATCTATCTTGGACACTATACTGCCGATAGAGTGCTCCATCCGGTCCACACGTCTCACCAGCCTGACAAACAGAAATCCGTTCTGCATTATTACATGACATGACATTACAGTACACGAGTGATTCATTGCTGGTTGCATCAAATCAAATCTGAAGATTCCCATCTTAGAGGTTTTTAATCTGTAATATGACAAATAAGAATTCTGATGTTATCAACTTGAGCTATGTGACAACGTGCTAGGAATTTTTCCACCACTCCCAAGAAGTAACATTGACTTAATTTGGTCAAAGGGTTTTAGATTTTTCATGTTATTTACAGTAATACAAAAACTTGAGTCCCTTACACTTGAAACTCCTCATAGGAGACGCCGCCTGAGCTGCTGCCACGGCGACGAGAGCTGTGGCCACTGTCCTCGTCATCGTCCTCCTCCGAATCGTCCTGGGTACGAGGGAAGCTCCGCCCACTGCTGGGTCTAGTCAGCGAATTGCGTTCCAGATCCAAGTCCTCCTAGCATATGAGCAGAAAGACACTAAGCATCTGCAGGTGCTGTGGCTGTGTATGCCAGCACAGGGTGTGCTGTGTGTTTCTGTGTGTTTTTTCCATGGTTATTCAGATAAACTGCTGACATCATCACTCACTCTCTCTTTCTCCAGGTCGTCTCTCATCTGCTGGTGTTCGTGCTCTGTCAGCTCCTGGTCGCCATCGTGATCATACTTGGCAAAGATAGCTTGAATCTCTGCATCTGTGTGGCCCTTTCTGAGCAAAGAACGAATCCACACACGCTCAGGACAGGTAGCATCGGACAACGACAACCCAAGCTTTGCACTGGAATCATTATATTTGATAAGTTTTGAGTATGTTTTGAGATTTCAATCACCCTTTAAGATCCTGCCGGAGTTCATCAAAATTCAGTTTGCCCCCAGCTTGACGCAAACTGTCGGAGATGTCGTCTACCATCGTCTTCTTCAGTCTCAACTTCATCAGGGCTTTGTTACAACCCTAAGAGTGTGGGGATGAGAGGAATACTTAAATACTTAAATTTGTATCTACCAGGTCCCAAGTAACTTCTGCCAAAGTAAACCAACTAAGATGTGCCCACTATCAAAGACCATATATGAAAGGAAAAACATGTTGCCCCAGTAAACTGCCTCAGGAATCTCTGAAATTTTCTATTCAGAATATATAAAAGCAAACTCAGATCTTGCACTGTTAGAAATAACACTTTCAAATCTGTTAGTGGAACTGATTTAATGGAAATGTAGTTCAATACCTTCTTAATGAGGTCAGTCATCTCCATCTCAGACCTCTGCTGGGACATGTCAGCCTTCACTTCAGAGTATGTATCATTGATGATGGCCAGGAACATGTTCTATATAGGAGGAAAGAGAAATCATGGGTTTATTTTAACAACACAATCTAAATACTTCAACACAACATGTGGCCGCCCTACTCACCATGAGAATGAAGAAAATAAAGAAGACAAAGGTGGTGAAGTAGATAGGGCCAAGCACTGGGTTTGCCTCCTCAATCTGGGAGAGTTCAAAGTCTCCCAGAATGATCCGGAACTGGGTAAAACTACAGAAACAACAAAGCATTTATGATTTTTAACATTAGAAAACATCCACTGTCAGACATACCTGTACATTTGTAGGCTCGTCCTCTTACATGCTGGCTTGAAAAGTGCTGAAGTCATTGACTTGGGTTCCAAACACCAAGTAGGCCAGCTGAGCATATGCCAGGAAGATGATGAAGAACATGATGGCAAAACCCACAAGGTCCTTGGCACAGCGAGACATAGTACTGGACAGCTGACTCATGGTCTTATTGATGTTGATGAACTTAAAAAGCTGAGAGGATGGGAAGAGGATTACTGTTAGCATCAGTCTACGCTCATTGGGTCCTTCTGTTTCCCAGTGGTACTTTTGGAGTGATTATAAATGGAAGGGAAAAGATTTCTACCTTGACCCAGGAGAAAAAGACGATGATAGCAGCCACATTGTTGAACTGGACCTGCAGGTTGGCCAGTGATTCAAAGCTGGGGTGAGCAGTGTGGTTCTCCAACAGGCCCTTGAGAAGAGTGCTGACCATGGCTGTCCTAGTTATGTTCATGATTATGGCAACAACGCTCAACTGAAAAAAAAAAGTAAACGTCAAAGTCAGTGGCATCTAAATGACCATGTTATTACTTAAACAGTCTCACACACACACAACTTTGATACGCACCACCAAAATGAGGACATCCAGGCAGTTCCACAGGCTCCTGAAGTAATGCAGGCGGTGGATGCGGATCTCCAGCACCTCCTCCACCACATAGTATAGGACGAATAGACAGAATGCCACCTCACACACACCCACAAAGTAGTCCCAGCTGGACACATATCGTACGAGACGCACTGTTTGGAACTGCCAGGAGGTCACCACACCACCAGTAGCAGGGAACTCTGCCAACAACCTGACAAATACATCAGAATATGTTAACTACATGTATTTATACACTGATAGTTAAAAGCTGGAACTGTCATAATGTGGAGACAAATCAAAGCACTATAGATAATGGAAATCAAAACATTTTTCCCTTTTTATGATTTATGATTGTAAATGTGATGTAATTTTCTCAATCAATCTGAAATCTGTGACTTTGGGCTCTAAAAATAACGTTGAAAGTTGACTTGTTGATGTGCTATTACAACTCATGATTTTCACCTAGCAATGCAGAAGAGGTTGATGTTTCCATTGTAGACAGAGAAATCCAGAAAGACAGCTCTTGTGCCCCTGTCCAGCCACAGGTGGTCTTTGAGAAACTGAAGTTGGATTGTTGACTCCTCTTTCGTACGTGACAGATCTTGGTAGTATCCTCCACCTCCGTATTTAGACACCTGACCCGAATAACTGCTGCCATTCATCTCACTCTCTGCTGTATAGACCCACCTGACAGACATCACGAAGAAAGAAATGCCATTTGAAACTGATGTTGTGACGACTGTTTTTGTGACATAACTGAGCAGTAAGACAATGTGTTCTGTGTGCATTGGTCATTTATCAGTTTGCTATAGTAAAATGAAATAGATGAACTCACGCAGTTCCGTTCTTTGGGCCAAAGGAGGAAGTGTCCTCGTTGGTTGGCGTGTACATGTTGTAACAGTCCTGAACCTCATCTCTCAGATCTTCATGGATGGAGCAGGATTCGTTGCGGACTTTGAGCTGTCGAAGGCGCGGCACCCCAAGGAGAAGGTTCTCGTAGTAAATGAGACTCTGATTCTCTGGCAGGCTCTTGTTGTTATACCACACTTCCCAGTACATGCCATTAAGGAAAGGGCCCTCTGTGAACTACAATTTTAGGATAATCAGGTTTTGGCTTCTTTCAACTTTCAGCTTTTTGCCACCAAGACAGATATTTTTCAAAATATCTTGCATCATCTTCAATACAATGACACTGCTAGAATAATGCTATAGATGTAGTTTATGGATATATTTCCTGAAATATTAAGTGACATACAACAAAAACAGGAGGACAAAGCCGAAACAGTCTCATTATGTATGAAGGTTGGAAAGAGCCAATTAACATGCACCTCCTGTTAACTTGATACGTAGATAGGCAAACTGTTTTTTTTTGTTTCAAGTCTAAATGCTTAGGAGACCAGATAATCATATTTCCCCAAACAGAAAACTATTTCCTTAAATATAAGATGCACATTTGATGTTCAGAGTCACCAGACCACAATATTTAGAAATTACTGCTACAAAACTACATTTTAGCTATCCTGACCTGAAGAGTTCAGAGATGAGCTTCATTTTACCTTCCAAAAATCTTCCATTGTTGAGAGGTGTCTAAAAGTGGAAGGGTCTCCAGCAGACAGTGGTGTGTCCAGGAAAAGCTGAGACATGACTTTGGTATAGTAGTACATATTGGCACTTACCATCCCATAGGTCACTGCAAAGCAAACCACAATATAACATGACTGTTAGTATGTATAATGTAATATTACCCTTTAACAACAATTACATGAAGATGAAAACAGGAGAATTAACATTGTAGGAATGTTTAATGGACAATAACACACTGTTTACATCCAGCGTGACCCTGCAACAACCTGACAAACATGAAAAAGTAGAATTAAAAATGAGGTTGAATTGAATTTAGCTTCACCTATGCATCAGCACTCTCTGAAGCATACAGTATTCAGCAGGGAGTAGTTTTGGAAACAGCTTTTAATAGTCAAGATCTGCTTGGCAGAATTTGCCTTAATCCAGTCTGCCAGGAAATCATTTCCTGATCCACCCTAAACCACAGTTTGGCATTTTTCATTGCGGAAGAGAAATGAGAGTAGAGAAACTTTACCATGACTTTTCTCTTCACATGTATTTTAATTCCTTTTGCCAATCAACAATGTGTTCCTAAAATTTGTACTCCTGTTGGAATTAAAGCTCCCAGGCAAGTATAGGAGATGAGATGTTCAGCCACCAAAACCATTAAGCATGCACGAAGAGTTTGGAAAATAACTTTTCAGAAACAGGAAAGGTGCCCAGGCAGATTTTGTGCCACATATTAAAGAGCTCTCTGAGTCATTTGGACCATTTGTCAGTTTAGCTCAGTCCAGGACTGACTTCCTGGGCACATGTAATTTCTTTTTGGACGAATCACCGAACACGATGTATGTACTGTGGTTGACTCCACAGTCTAGTGCTTGTTATGGGCACAGATCCCAAGTGAGAATAGTTTTAATGAACAATTAAAAGTAGGAGATGTCTTAATCATGTGTTGAGAATAACCCATATAAATAAATAAGATGGAGCTCACTGAGGCCTTGTGTAGCCCCTGTATTATCTTGTGTTGCACTGTGCAGCATCTTAGGATATCAAAATCAGACCCAAAAATCATACTTAGAGCATATGCAAAACCTGCTTTACATTAACATGGTGTGGTATGATTGGTGCCATGGAGATCAAATGTTTCCTAGGCAGGAGGCAGCTGTCTCTTTCATTCGTTTAATACAGATTAAACTTGGAGATGGGATGGACAGTACAAGGGTCTTGTAGCACATGGCTAAGATATAAAAACACCTTTCTTCTATATGAATTACTGTCACAAATGGTCTCAATATTCACATCAGTTTATATGAAAAAAAATGCACTGAAAGAAATCTGTCTCCACAACAGTGAAGCTGACAGCTGTACCATGAAACAGATGAATGACTTCCAAATTTTGGGCACAAATCCTTTGTCATCTTGCAGCTGAATGTTTACTTACAGATACAAATAGTGATGAGGAACGCAATGTATGTGAGCATCTCCCTCAGTATGTTCCTGAGATATCTTTCTCGACTGCTGTCACTGTCCTCCATCAGATCTGTGCCCCACAGAACTGCAAGGGAAACAACAATTCAAGGCATCTGCAGCATATAAAGAGTGCCCTAGGAAACTTAATTACAGAAATACTTAATAAACAAGAAAGGTTTATAAGTTTTGTTAAAACGCTGGACCATGAAGCCAGAAAACGTGGCAATCATGCATTGGAAACACCATAAATTCCCAAATATAATATCAATATTAGAGAGGGCTTAGTGTTGTTACTTAAGTAATACAATAGTAATAGGATTTTTTTTTAATTAAAAAATTACATTAATTTTAATCACATAACTAAATACAAACACAGTGGGTGACTGTGCAATGACAATACTTAGTTGATAAACTTTACAACCTGGCAACCGTAACTTTCATTGACATCAAATTGACTGATGCTAATCTTTAGATGATTAAATTATAATTTCAGGAAGACTTCATCCTGACAATAAAATTACATAAACATAAAAGAAGAGGGTGACTAACCTCTGATTTTGTGGAGTATCTGCTTCATACAACTGGGGTGCTCATGCCTTTCCTGCTGCTGTGCATCCACAGTAGGGGTAGGGTAAAGTCCTCCTCGGGGGATGTGGGTTCCGCTGCCCCCGCCGTTGTAGCTGCCCAGGCCGCTGCTGCAGCTGCTGCCTGAGGCCGTGGACACAGACCTCCTCCCCGGACTCGCTGGAGGCCAGTCGGCTTCCATAATCTCATCCTCGGGCTCGAATCCCGGGTTATCTCGGCTCCATGCTTGTCTCGACGGAGGGGAAGGGGTGCCTATGACTCCTCCGAGACCCAGGTCTTGATGCTGGATGTTCTCCATCTCTATCCCCTCGCTGGAGTCGAGTCTGTGCGGCAACCTGCCAGTCTGACTCTGCGGTAGCTGCTGAGGTCTGACTCGGGATGAACTCATGGTCGAGTTAGCTTTTTTTCTATCTGGTGTGGGGCATCTGGAAAAGTTCAGTCTTTTTCTAAAAATCTGTAGTAACTATTTAAAACGGTTGAAGCACTAAAGGCATTTTCGCTTAGGAGACACTTCACCGTTAACCGCCTATTAACCAAAAAAACAGACAGATTGGAAAAGTTAGCTAAAAACAAACAAATTCTAACACGAAACGTTACACTGTGTGTAAAAGTTATGATAATAGGTATTTGATTTCTGCAATCCTGCTCTTCACAGCCAGCGTTAGTAGTTAGTTTCACGCTCACCAAACCGTTAAAAAAACATGCCCTAAGAAAACATCAAACTTCAGCATCGTCTCCAAAAAGATTTCCGTCGCTGTTAAAAGATGCCTTTGAGGCGTTAATTGTTAAACGTTACACTATTAACGTGGGATTAACGACGTCCAAAAGTTGTTGAGTGTTATATGGAAGAAGAAAGATACTTTTCTCGCCCCAAGCCAGCCATCTTGTTCCTGAGCTGTTCCCCCAAAAACTCTCACTCTCATTTGTTCGGGACTCAGATTACATTAGAAGTCATGGCGCCGTGGTGAAATAGGTGTCTTTCAGAAACTCAGAGAAAAGCACTTTTTCTTCATTGAGAAATTATTTGTATCGTTTCATGGAGCGTTTTCACAACATATCCTGGAATGGTTTATGGTTGTTTTGTTTTGAATAGTGTTTTGTTATGTTTTTTTTTTTTTTTTTTGCTGATTGGTAAAAATCAAGTATTTATTTTCTATTGCGTTTGCCAGATTGATTTTCTAATCCCTCTGACGACCAATAGGTATCACATTTTCTTAAAATAGTCTGTTTAAATCGTATTGAGTGCATACGTTTGTTACACAATCTCCGTATGTTTCGGTCAGCGGTTGCTATGACAACAACACAGTTAGCAACAACAATGGCTATTCAACGTGTTTTACCCATGGATCCATGGTTTTACCCTGGACAGGTGAAAGGCCCCATGCCTTCTTCATATTTAGAGCTCCTACACACATGAAAATGTTTTTGCGATTTTCTTGCAGTGGTTTAATCACTGTGATTTTGTTAGTCACTGCTTGATCTTGATTTTTTTTTTTTTTTTTTTTAGTCATGCTTAGTCTTAGTCTTTTCCAACATTGAAATAACTTTGTATTAATGACTGATTTAATTATTCACCAGTAATGTTTTCCAACGTTAAGCGTTTGTTTTATGTAACAGTAGACACAGTACTGCTTTTTCTGTTAGCAAACTAATGGTAGATAGTGTGCCTCACGGTAAGTGAAAAACATTAGCCCTTGTTTGACCACTTGGTGGTGCTCAGCGTCCAGATTAAAGGCAATCAACCTACAACAGTGAGACAGCCAGAACACAAATGATGAATCCAATTAACTTGTGTAAATTTGTAAACACGATGATTGACACGACATGATTTTCCCGGAAAAGTCAAATTGTACTGTGCGTGAGACTACAGCTCTTACCTAAGGTAATACAGGCACATTTTGAGAGCTATTTCATAAAGACAAACGTTATTTCATTTTATGACTGACTAATCCCTCACGTCAATTTAGAACAAATCTAAGCAGTTGACCTAAAGGAGCAGGCATGGTGAAACACAAAGAACTAATGACCATTTATGAGCTGACGTGACCTAGTTTAATATCTTTGGCACTGCTTGGCGTGATTTAGCTTCAGGCCATAAACATTTATAATGTTGAAATGCTCTGACAGATTTTCAAGGTAAATAGTCTAAAAAATATCAAAGCACTTCTTAACCTATAAACATGAATGGTTTTAACTTAAGGTCTTTTGACTTATATAATGAATAATGAGTAGAATGAAATGTATATCTTTGAATTAAGTTAAGCAATTAATTGACCATTTGTGGACAGCAGGTTTTTCAGTTTTTGGCTGTGAAACTATAAATGCATTATTTGGCAGTTCAGTAAATTAACTTGAATTAATGTGAATTCAACCAAAGATACATTTTTAAGCTAAAAATTTAAAGCAGCCTTTGCTCATATATTTTTTTAAGATATCTCATTTTACAGTGTAGTAGAAAGTCTTGGGGCGGGATATTTGCCGACGTCACAATTTATGTTGCCCAGTGTAAACAGTCCATTGGCTGAGTGGTTGTGATGGGGGTTCCCTGCCCCAGTTTGCAGGGGTAAAACAATAAATCTACCCTATCACTTTAAATCTTCAATCTCTGGTACAGCAGAGATCATTAACTGTCAGGGAGTGGAACGGGGGAAATATTATAACATTTCACCTGGGATACTCTGTATTTCAGAGCAGTCTACGGACGGTTACTCGTAGTTATTTATTACAAATAATTCTGTCTACATAGATAGGTCTTTCATAAGGTAAGTTAGCCATCTTCCAAGCTAAGTTAGCTATCAGTCGGCTGACAAGAAAGCTAACCGTACCAGCTAATGTTAGCTGCATTGTCTAATCAAAACCACCGCTGCTCGATAGACAGCCAGTGACCTGTCAAAGTGGCCAGCTAGGTCTGTTGCTACTGTACAAACGGTGTACATTAGATGTGTAGTTAAAATGTCTGATAATCTATATTTTTTTCTAAACCTGCCTTCTTTTGTTTTCTTTGAGCTAGCATAGCATTGAACTTGTTTCATTGATAGTGGGTCGACAGTCGTTGTAAGTTGGGGGTAATTTTATTAAACGGTTTACGTGTGCTAAATATCGCCTACGATTTTTGATCTTCATGATGCAACTTATTACAATAAAGGAATAGTTATTGTAATATGTGGAGTCGATCTAGCATTACATGGACATAACTTGGTTCACTACAATGGCTATCAAATGCCTTATCTTCAGCTCGGATTGATGGTTTTCCCCTCTTGCAGCAAGCATGGGGGTTGTTTGTCTGAAAGAAATCTAACGTCTCTTCAGCTGTTTGTTTTTCCGTGTTGACCAACAACGCCAACACGTTTCTTGTGAATATATCGCTCCCGCTCATTATAAAATTGACGCTGGCTGAAGGAAAAACGACGACGCCACAAGTTAGCTACAGCTAATGTTAGCAAGCTAACTAGCAACGTGCGATGAGGCCGGCAGATTAACATTAATATTCCCTCGGATGTTTTTACAAGCTTCATAACGTTGAACTGACTGGCAGCATGGGCACTCAGTGTTCTCTAATCCGTCTAATAGGTTAAATAGGATGGAAATTATGAATGTGTCACTTATTTTCGCAAATGAACATGCGACAAATGGAAGAAGTGGTAAATTGTTGTTACCATCGACATGAAAGGCCTCGTAAAGTAGGCCACTTATCTACAAAGCTATGGCCATACATGTGTATCAGATCCATGATCTGTATAGTTTTACAAGTGATTATTTAAATGTAGTAAAGTTCGTTTTCACGATGTCTCGCTTGGACACCTGCATCAGTCGCTTCCCTTTTTATTCTACAACCGGGTTCCCTCTTTGTCTCATTGGATGGACGTGATGGCGCAGTTGGATGTGAGCTAGTGTGCTAGCAAGTGAGCTAAATAGTCAGCTGTCTTGCCTCTGCTATAGGACTGATGTGGGTCAGATGAACCGTGGGCCTGACAAGACAAAGAAAGTGAAACGTTATTCTGTTCAAAGGAAACGGCTCTGATCACCTTCTGTACTTGGTGACACATCTGTTATTTATACAAGGCGCATTAAACGAGCACCAATATGTGCTTCTCTTCAGTCAATCAATTTAAATCAAGTCATGTGGTCGTCTGACTCTAAGCTTATTTTCAAAGTCATTGTCTCTTTCACTAGGCTGACAGACTATTAAATACCTTAAGTTAAAACTAATGCAGATGAATATAACGGCTCCTCAACAAACCCAGGTTTTATGAAAGTCCAAATGTCCAAATAATACTTCAGACATGTATTTTTTAACCAGCACTACGATTTTTGATACTAAAGGTAGTTTGTGGTGCTGATAAACTCCATTTTCATAATTAGTACAAATAACACGTCATATTAAATGCCTGTCACGTGAATGCAGGACCATTTACTGGACTGCAAACTAATTTATATTAAGTTTTTAATCAGCATCTCTAACATAAAGCCTTCTTGGAAGCAGCATGTATTGGTTTAAATTAATCGTGTTAACTAAATGAACCGATGAATGATTGTCATTCTGCATGTGTTAACTTGTATCTCTAAATGTCATTACAGCTAAATTATGGTTTGTCTTCTGTTTCAGCACTTAATATTGTTTACCAAAGAAATGGTGATGGAGAAGCCAAGTCCCCTGCTTGTAGGGCGGGAGTTCGTGAGGCAGTATTACACACTCTTAAACAAGGCACCAGATTTCCTGCACAGGTAATTTCTGTGTTTGATGTGATAGATTCTAAATCTGTAATTGCTGATATCACCCTATAACTGTCTTATTGTTGTGACTTCAGGTTTTATGGAAGGAACTCCTCCTATGTTCATGGAGGACTTGACCCAAGTGGGAAGCTGGCAGAAGCAGTGTATGGTCAAGCGGTATGTACTATGGGCCAAAAATGAAGAATCACTTTGAAAATGCAGTGTAATGGGTTTTTGGTGCTAGATCATCCATGCAAATATTACTATAATATAAGTGAATGCATCATAGCATGAAGTTAATCATCAGCAGCAGTTTAGGAAGAGTTCAAAGTTTCAGGAAATGGTAGGTATATAAAATATAAAAACTTTTTTTTTTTTTTCCAGCATCATTATTTCCATTTTACTCATGTTGATACCATATTGCTCCAGTTGACTGATGTTTTACCCAAGACATGATTCAACCTTGTTTTTCAATCTTAACAAAGTGGGGAGTAGACACTGTAATATAGTGGTTGTAACATGGTGAAAAGCACAGGGGTCCTTTTGGTTCAGAATCAAAACACAATCAATAAGAGACTTGAACCATGGTTGTCCTAATCAATTAGGAAGAAAAATAAACTTAGTTCCAGACATCAGGAACAACCTTTTAAAATAACAATAATGTTTGTGGGATTTGACCATGTTGTCCCTTCTGTTCTAGTCATTTATCATGCAGCTGTCCATTTGTCTCTGCTCTCTCAGGAAATCCACAAGAAGGTCATGTCCCTGCAGTTTAGTGAGTGCCACACAAAGATCAGGCATGTGGATGCCCACGCCACACTGAGTGATGGGGTGGTGGTGCAAGTCCTGGGAGAGCTGTCCAACAATGGTCAGCCCATGAGGAAGTTCATGCAAACCTTTGTGCTTGCTCCAGAGGTGAGGCCTTCTCCCTTTCTTTGCTAGTAAGAGTCGGGGTTCTAACGACAGAGCAAATAATTAACTAAGAATGATGACTTAAATTTAAACTGTCCAAATGAAATGGTTGACATTTAATTAAAAGCAGATAACGGAGGTTGTTATTTCTTTAATGAAAGTAAAAAAAAAAGAAAAACATTTCAAAATCACCCAAATTCGATATGTTAATAATTTTGTGTTTTTTCCAGTGGACACCCTTGAACACTAAATGTTTTTTTTCTCTTTGCATGACATGTTGTTGTCATTAGGGTTCAGTGGCAAACAAGTTCTACGTCCACAATGACATCTTCCGTTACGAGGACGAGGTTTTTGGAGACTCCGAAGCTGAGCTTGATGAGGGTACGATGTTGAAAAATAACACTGATAGACCTTGGTTTTTACGTGTGGGTTTCTAGTTCATATGTTTATGGTTTGAATCAACTGTTCACGAAACTAACTTCTCAATTTTTTTATTTGTTTTATTATTGTTCAGAATCAGAGGAGGAAGTTGAAGAGGAGCCCGAGGAGAGGCAGCCCTCCCCTGAGCCACTTCAGGAAAGCCCCAACAGCACCACCTATTACGAGCCTCACCCTGTCACGTATGTCAAAACTCCTAAAGTCCTAATCTTGATGATGTATTGAAATGCGTTTCCTTTTCTGGTTTGTAAATCCAGTATGACTGTTTTGCCCTGGAAGCTTCTTTCATCTGGGATATCTGCTCCCTGTAGTAATGGCGTGGAGGAGCCCATGGAGGAGCCAGCTCCAGAACCAGAACCGGAGCCAGAACCAGACCCCAAAGTAGAAGAGTCCAAGCCTGAAGCTGATGAGAAGGTTTTGGAAGAGATGGAGGAGAAAGCACCATCACCGGTTCCTGTGGAGTCCCCACCAAACACCCAGGAGCCTCCCAAGGTAAGATGGATATGTTTCTATTGAGTTTACTAGAGGTGAAGATACATTGAGTTGACTAACTCCTTGTTTCTCTAAACCTTTGTGAGTGTCCTTAAATTCATGTATTCTATCACTTGGCTATACTACATATAAAACATTTTTGAGTTTTATCATGGTGATTAACATCAAATAAGCAAATTCAAAGATTTATGAAAAATAAATAAATAAATAAAAGCTGTGCTTAAATCATTCAGATCCAGGTTCATTTCCACATGCTATGCATGCAACACTTTATTTTATTCCATAATAAATAAGATTTCAGAAGAATGTGATTGATTAGTTTAAGTCTTGAACTAATCAGTCATAGTCTGCCCAATGATACCCCACTGACAATATATAACAGTGGTCATTTGGATACTGCTGCAGTCCTAACGATGCATTACTGCATCCCTCACAGACTTTCTCCTGGGCCTTGGTGACCAGTAAAAACCTGCCTCCTACCGGCACAGTCACCTCCTCTGGAATCTCTCCCCATGTTGTAAAAGCACCAAGCTCACAGGTAACCACCTACGGCTGCACATGAAATTTATGAAAAAAGCTAAGATTAATAATATTAATAATAAAATGAAGAAAAACTGTAAGTTCTGCCATAACAAATGGGTTACTATGCCAGAGTCTAGTTTAATGTTCACAGCTGTTTCTCTCAAACATGCATTACATAAAATATTAAAGTAGTAGTAGTAGTAAGTAGCAGCATATTATGAAAAGTTAGTGAGCACTTCCATGCAACGGGCAATCTTTAGAGCATTATGTTTGGCTCTTCTGACAACAGCCTTTAGTTTGGGGAAATGCAGTCTCCACCTTTAACAAACAGAAACTGCTTTTCTAAAAAGGTGGTATGGTGTTCAGAAAGCCCACATCTCCTAAGAATATACACTTCCCCTCATTTCATGTTGTGTATCTCATGAAAAGATTGACTTTACAGCAGCTGAGCCTGACTGTAACTATATAAGCATCGAGGGTAGAAAATAAGTCATGTTTTTTAACTGGTCAAAAAGAAGAGGAAAGTGTCGGACTTCAGAGCAGAGGCTTGGCTAAATTGGGCTGACTTTTATCCAGTCCTCTTGAGTATGATAATGAAAGGAATGTATTGTTCATTTTGTATTTTATTTATTTATTTTTTGTGACACCCCTCCCGCACACAGCCCAGAGTTGAAGCCAAGCCGGAAACACAGACAGCACCTCTTCGTCCCAGAGACCAGCGTACACGGGACAGACCGGCTTTCACTCCACGGGGCCCCAGACCTGGTAATACTAACACTATTTCCACCAATTTAGGGCTTGTCAGTTGGGTTATCTATTTAGTTATATATTTTTATATATGTATATGGGCGACTTAATTTGGTTCATTCCTACGTCTGCATGTCTCTCGCTACTAGATGGTGTTGCATCTTCAGAGTCACAAACAGGGAAACCTCACTTGAGTTTTGTTAACAAAGGTAAATATAATTGTTTGTCTGAATCACTTTATAATCTGAGTTCATATTACTTACAAAGGACTATGGAAATTTTAACGCAGATGATGCTGGGCAGCTGACCTGATATGTTTTTCTACCTGTCACTCTGGCCCACAGGTGGCAGGGGAGATGTTGAATCTGGTGACATGGACAGCAGGCGGATTGTCCGGTACCCAGACAGCCACCAGCTTTTTGTTGGCAACCTCCCACATGACATTGATGAGAGCGAGCTCAAAGAGTTCTTCATGAGTATGTTTCGTCACCCAATCATTCAAAGCTGTGTTTTAGTGTTGCCTGAAAGTTTAATTGCAGCATATCTTTTCTTGTTACAGCATATGGGAATGTGGTGGAGCTGCGGATCAACACCAAGGGCGTTGGTGGGAAGCTGCCCAACTTTGGATTTGTGGTCTTTGACGACTCTGATCCCGTGCAAAGAATCTTGGGGGCCAAGGTAGAAGGGGCATGTATTGAAATTTCATTACCCACTTTCATTCATTTGGTGGTGGTTTGGTGACACACATTTCAACACTTAATTTGACAGTTTGAGTTGATTTATTTCATTGCCCTGCTCAATTTGAATTATCCCACACTTCATGTAAAATTGTATTTCATATAGAGTATTTTCTTCTCCTGTTGTGACAGTAGCAAATAAACCATGTAAACAGAGAACCTGAGGCCATGTTCAGACCAATAGTAAGAATACAATATCATTTATATGGAGTATTTGCCTTTTACTTATTTTGTTGCCTTTGAGAGTCACTAAACTGCAGTCTTGGGTTCACTGTAATTAGTAACCTTGAATTTTTTCCCCCATAAATAGTTGGAGCTAGGCAACATTAATCTTATGGCACCATAGAGGCCCATACAAATCCTTTATATGAAGTATCCTGAAAGTAAATGTCCCATTAAAAACTTGATGTTTCATATGTGAATAACTGAACATAAGCAGATGTTCAGCAGCCCAGTGTTAAAACTATGCATATAGCTGTATCTGTGGGGACATGTCACTTTATCCATGACACAAAAATGACAAGCTGAGAAAACCAGTTTGAGTAATGTATGATCATGAGATTTTACAAATTCGTGGAATTGTCACAGTGGCAATTTTGTCTTTCCTTACAACAACCATGAGGGAGCTGTTGACTCAGTGGGGGTGCTATTCAAATTAATGAGGCAGCTGTGTTTGTTCACGCAGTCTGCAATCTGTCTGAGCACAGCCTCACTGTATGATGTTGCGGGCACAAGTTTAATCTTTTATTTGGTCGAGCTGCCAGATCATGGGTTCCCCTGCTACAACACCAGACTGGCTTCATTGTTAAGAAAGCGGCTGCTGTTGGTCTGAATGCAGCCTCAGAGATTAAATAATTTCACTGGCAGAGACACAGAACCGGTCAGGTCAGACCAGTGGGACACAGAACAGGGCTAATGAAGGAGCCAGGGCAGATGGAACAATCGTGTGCAAAACCAGTGAATGATATGGGTGGTGAAATTGGCAGGGAAATATTCAGGTTTATTTTTTTCTCCTGTAATGACCTTGTTCCTCTCCCTGTAGCCCATCATGTTTCGAGGCGAGGTGCGTCTGAATGTTGAGGAGAAGAAGACGAGGGCAGTTCGTGAACGAGAAACCCGTGGTGGAGGAGACGAACGTCGGGACATGAGGCGCAACGACCGGGGCCCTGGAGGTTCAAGGGGCATCGTGGGAAGTGGAATGATGCGTGAACGTGACGGGAGGGGACCCCCACCTCGAGGCGGCATGGCCCCAAAGCCTGGCATGGGCTCTGGAAGAGGCTCCGGTGGGCAAGGAGAGGGTCGCTTCACAACCCAGCGCCGCTGAGGAGAGCACCACCTGCAGTGTGGAAGTAGTACCGTGTTCTTCATCTTCAACCGTTCTCGTTAACGAAAAGAAATCTTCATGTATAAACGTATATATTTGTTTTATTTTATTTTTTTTGTTTATTTTTTTTATTTTGTTCCCTCTTTGCTTTGGAATGTGACACAGCCTGTCAACCATTTGTTTGTGAAATAGACAAAACAAAATGCGCAAACAAAAAAATTTCGCTTATTAGTTGTGAGCTGAGCATCCTTTTCGGGTATCTCAAGAATTCACAAACTTTAATTTGTAAATTCGTGAAAAGAGGCAAACCAACCAGGAGTAATCTGCCACATTAGGAGGGACTGATGAGACTTTTAACTACGATAATACAGCCCATCATTTGGAAAAGAGATTATATGCCTTGACTTAACTGGGGCGCTGCTTCACGAAATCCCTCTATTGCACATTTTATATGGTAGTTTTCTGCCCGTTACTGTTGGAAAAGAGTGAGATGCAAAATTTGTGCAGTTCCAGGGGAAAAGCTTGCCTTTTACTTTTTCCTTTTGAGAGACCACTGCTTCAAAATTGCATAATGCACTCATCAATATGCACTAATGGGTACTTTTGTCGTGTTACATTGACATCCACGCTCGGAACGCAGCTGGAGAGACCTCTTTTGTCTCAAAGCGATACGACTTACCGGGGCAGGCCTCGCTCACAGCTCATCTGCTGTGACCAATGAACTTTTCACACTTTTGACCCAAAACTACGCTTCAATTACTGCTGGATGGACAAGACGACAAGCAAATCTGCATTATATTTTTCCTCGTTTATAAGTGAAATAAAAAGAAAAAAAAAAAACAGCTCAAATCCTGGACTTTCACCAAATGAGTGTGTGGGGGTGGGAACAGAGGATAAACAAGAAACAAAGTTGAACAATAGAAGAGTGGTGGTAATGATGGCGGCTCGCTCCGTTTTTCTTTGGATTCCAAGTTTGTTTTTCTTCATGTTTTTCCCTGCCAGCTAGACCATGAAACTGGGATGGATGACACCTCCCTCCCTCTTCCCTCCCTTCCTGTCTTAAGTACAGAGTAACAGAATAAATGTACAGCAAAGATCATAGTTTACTGTATGTTTTGTGTATATTTTTTCATTTCTCTCTCAACTTGATAAAAGCATGATGGTGCCTTCTATTTCACCTTTTCCAGTCTTACTAAAGCGTAAAGCGGTTTGGGGCTTGCCGCCTCCTAATATATACGGAGCTGCTCATTTTGAACTATTGTCTACTGGGAGCAGATGAAAACTTGCAGTATTCACAAGATTTTTTTTTTTTTTTTTTTTTTTTTTTTCAGGTGCATATTTCATTTTTCCATACTTTTACTACCTAAGATGATCTGCTGTGAGTTTTGTACATTTGTTTTGTATTGTGTCTGTTCTGGGTTTTGTAGAGACAATAGGTGCCTCGAGTTCTGTTCGATGTTAAATGGTTAAAGAGGTGCATCTGAAGAACTACCCCCCCTCCCCAAAAAAAAGGTACATTAAAAAGATGGTAACAGTTGAAATGCTTGGTCCTTGGTTTGACGAGTCATAGCTCACACAACCATGATTTCAGTGAACTGACCTTTGCATTTTGGAAAGGGTAAATGTCTCACAATGATTCAGACAATGCTGATCCTTACTTTCAGTCTGATTTGCAGCTCATGGCAGACTCTCGGGTTAATTCCTGGACTCACAAGTTGTCAGACTGTTCTTTTCTCAGCAACAATTTTGTAATGATCTGTGTGGGTGGGCCGGCCGCAGCTCTGGCCTAAACACAAGCAAATAATTATGCTCACTTTTCTAGCCATTTATGCATTTGTATTTTCATATGCTGATTATTCATTGTGCTTATTTTTATTGGTTTATTTTTTCCATCGAGGCAAGTCTAATCTGAATGCCTTACTAGTCGGCTGCTTCTTGTCCACTAGCATATTTTGTTTTTACCACTCGGTAGGGAGGGAAGACCTTTTGGTTTCAGCTGGAAAGGAAAACATTATACGTGGGATGTTATCTTTTTATTTTTGTTATTATCTTGCACTGAAATGGGAAGTGAAATTTGATGTAGCATTTTCTGGACAAATATACTAAATGAGGTCTTCCTTGTCTGGTGGTATTGCACTATTTCCAACGTATCTGGGACAATCTGAACACAGCCTCTCTCTCCAAATTCCTCATCTGGCAACGAGAAAAGAACCAACGTAAAATGTTTGCCGTTTCTCTCGCAGTTTCAACAAGTTGTGATGTACAGGCCCGCCTTGTTTAATGTAGTTTTCAGGCGGCTCGCCCTTGTAGTTTGGGATTGAAACTTTTCACATGTGAGAATGGTTTTCAATAGAAAGACTCTTGATTTGTTACCATCAGCCTTTGACACAATACTAGGAAAAAAATTGAGTTCCTGAGTGTTTTTAAACAGATAGTTCTCATGGGTGCATCTTCCCCGCAAATGTTTTATTTGCCAGGTTTCTGCTTAACATGGGCACTTGGCTGCAACCATACTTTTCTGCAGCAATGGTCAATGAAGAAAGTGGTGAAGAAGAGCCATCATGCTTTCAGACCAATCATAGTGGTGGTAAAAAAAAAAAAAAAAAAAAATGTTTGAGCGTATAAAATTTACAGTGGGATAGTTATTTTTCACTGAAACACGCCCTTTATCCAAACTTAAAAGGATCATCAAAAGCAGGAGCAAGAGGAGGGAAAAAGCTGTAAATTTATTTTCCTGTGGTTGAAAAAATGCAGTAGAGTGGATCCTCATTGTGAATCATTCCAGTCCTTTTTTTTGAATGGAAATAGAAGTACCTTCTTGGCTTTAGCAGGTGTGGTAAACAGTTGGCTGCCATCTTAATTTTACTGTGTTTACCCTTTACTTGTTGCTAGTACAAAACTGTTGCAGGTGGAAAATCTTTTTGTTTTAGTTTTTTTTTCTTTTAGGTTTTTTTCCTTTCCATTTTGAATGTGTTGGACTTAACATACAATAAACTACTGATATCAGCACCACTAATACGTTTGTCCTGTTTACAGGTTACTCTAAGAGATCTCGTTTCATGCTGAAGCTCAGAAAGGCTGATGATTTGTCCACTAAAGTTGTCGATGCAGTTGAGTGTCAAGTACAGCAAATGTGATTGTTTTCTGCCAAACACTTTCCACTTGATGGGACAAGTCTTGCTTTTAGCTTTAGAAGCCTTTAACGCAGGTCCCTTAAAAAAAACGGCTTTACAGAAGTCTTGAACATTTATTTTTTGTCTTGTCTACATCACTACGTTGCATGACATTGATATGTGGTTGTGGGCTGTCAGGAGACGTTATTTACACATCTATAAACTGTTGACTGAAACTCAGACATGGACAAGTATGAATCCTTGGAAAAGTCTTTCAACATATTTAATTGGTTAATTCATCCATTATTTCCTGATACTTAATAAAGTGTTGTGCCAGTGTCCACGCTGTCACATTAATTGCTCAGGTAAGTCAAAATGTACAAGCAAATTAAT
Source organism: Caranx ignobilis (assembly GCA_021432705.1). NCBI lineage: Eukaryota > Metazoa > Chordata > Actinopteri > Carangiformes > Carangidae > Caranx > Caranx ignobilis. The sequence goes on from MU269982.1 coordinate 8,068,331, forward strand.
TGACATGCTGGATGAATAACTGTAGCCTTATTACTTCTAATGCTTGTCCATCAGTCTTTGACTATATTAATATTAATCCCCACAACTCAGACAAATGGGTTAATTAGCAATTGAACAAAAGATATTTAATCAAAACAAAGCATGTCTCAAACTTAAAAGGTAGAACTTAGTATCTATATCATTAAACAAACTAGTAAATATAGTAGAAGTGTGTAGCACAAAACAAGAAACTCACATCATATACACACTCTCTCTCTCTGAACTGTGACATGGAGGAGCTGTCACCTGCCTGTGTGCATTTTTGTGAGTGTGTGTGGAGCTATACAGTCTATGGTGTGGAAAGTCAGAGGAGTCCCTTATCAATACATGCAGATGGATAGGTCAGGACTCTGGATTCAGAGGAGTCTGGGTGGAGAAACTTTCTTGGAGGAGCTGTTTGTCCTTTAAATGCAAAATTGATCCCAGGTGCTGTGAATAAATATACACGTTTTGCTTTATGTGTTTTAAGCAAGAAATGAATAAAAGTCTTAACACTATCATATTAACTATTAGTGTTGCAATACCTCCTTTTTTTTTTTTGGACGGTTGTATTTTAACTCTTACTAAACTAAATGGTATGGACACTCCCTCTACTGTCCTTGTAGCTATTATAATTTATAAAGGGATGAACTGATTGTTTGTGTTATTTTCTGTATTTTGTCCCTTCCACGCAGTTTAATGAATCAGCTTTCTTCTTGCCCTTTAAATGATTCCTGTACTGACTGCTGATCAGCCACGTATCGCCACGTTTCCGCGCGTGCGCAGTGCAGACACAGTTGTGTTCCGGGGTCGGCTAGTCAGTGTACACAGTGTCAAAAAAATCATCATTGTGTACAGTTTTTCCTCTCTTTTCACATACTTGTCACAAAGACTGCAAAGAGGGGAGTCTGACGGTTTCTTTAGAGGGAGAGACGCTTTCAACACGGCACCGAGAGGACGTCTGTAAAGATGAACTTCATCAAAGGAGTGCTGGGAGGGCAGGCTGCCGGGCCGCAACCGTCCGGAGCGGAGACGGTAGGAGACCAGCCCGGCTAGCTGCGGCTAGCTGCGGCTAGCTTCGATTTCACCTCCGTGTGTGACACACGCTGAGGCTGACCAAGGGAATGTGTGTTTTGTACTGAGGGCTAATGGCCCTTTTCCTCCAAAAAAAGAAACAAATAGTTTGATAAAGACACAGGGCCCTACCTTAATGAGAGACAACAGCGAGCTACTCAGAGGGCTAATTAGCTAACGTAGCAGATCTGTCAGTCCGCAGCTGTGGGTCTGTCTATGACTTATCTGCCGTCTTTCTACGTGTAGCTATGACGAGAGGGTAATGAATGAAAGAAAACAAACAGAAATGACTATCAGCCTGCAGCCACTCACTCAATATCTGTCTATACTTTGATGAAAACACATATCTTGACACCCACCATGAGAGACAATAATAGAAAAGGAAATCATAATTTTGATACTACACACTGTCATTACAGCTATTTATTATTTGCAGTAACGATTATTTCTCTCTTGACGTCAGAGAAATCTCATTACCATATTCATCACTCAATTATATCCAAATTACAGCGTTATAAAGTAAACACAAAGTGAAAAACCTCACGTGGTATAATCCTATGGATCCACCAATTACTATAACAATCAAAAAAGTTGAACATACAAGTTTTTGTCAGCAGTACTTTGCTGGCATTGCAGGAGGGTCAGAGACACACAATCAGATCTTTGTGTGTAGACATTCCTGTTTTGGCTGTTTAGAGGTGCAACCCGTCCTTCCTGCAGACTGTGCTATACATTACTCATCACCAAAACTGTGTGTTTTAATTTTTGTGTCATCGCTCTCTTGAAACTCCAGCAGCAAACATAAACATGTCTCAGCTTGTGGCCTTCATTGTCTAATGAGTCCACTATGACCCAGAAGAAGACCAGTGTACCCAAACAGATTGGCCTGACTTTGTTATTAGAGTTTCTTTTCTCTTGTCAGTGTGCCAACTCCTTCAGGGGATCCTTAGACTGAGGTTGGGATCCACACCTGTAGACCCCTCTGAAACAGCATTGTCTACTCCACACTTTCAAAATTTGAGACAGTGTCACGTCCACCCTGATCCACAAAATCCCCCCCCCCCCCCATGAAGACTTATACATAGAAATTAGGTGGAGACGTAAACAAAAAAGTAATGATGAATCCTGTTTTGACAGATCCAGAAGTTGTGTGACAGGGTAGCCTCCTCAACCCTCCTAGAAGATCGCAGAGATGCTGTCCGGGCCCTCAAGTCCCTCTCTAAGGTAAAGTATCAGGAGGAGGTTAATGGGTTAGGGTTACTCACTCTGCAGTGAGTATTTTTTTTATTCCATGGTTGATTTTAATCTGGGTGTACATAATAAACTGTAAAATGTGTGAATGTATGTTGTAATTTGTTGGTAGAGATTTCCATCGATGAGTATATTCAGTCAGAGTCAACTGCGTCAACCTTTTTTAATTTCACAAGCAGTTGTCACAATATCACAATATCAGCAGTAGTAGACTGTCATTCCTGTTGCCCTGTATTGTATTGTCCTATAAATTAATGGGGACATTTGTTTCCAATGTTTCCTCCTCTGTCACATTGTCTTTTATGCAACATCCACTGCCAGTATGAGGGGTCCTGCATAAAGGTCTCATTCCTTATCTCTAAGTTCTGTACACTTTCAGTTTTTCACTGGCTGCCCCATCAACCATGAGTAATGAGTTTATCAGGCATGAATAAGGGGTTTAGGAGGCACCGGGTTGCACATTAATAGGCAAGGGTGTCAGCACTGGTCAGGAAAACAGATAGATGTGCAGACTTCCTGTATGTAAAAAGAAAAACATTGCAAATTTCACCATTGTCATTTTTCTCTGTCTGCATCTTTTTAATCTCATGTACCATTATTAACTGTCCTGATCTCTCAGGCCACTGAAGTAGAATACAAGTTCTAGGTTCTATACATATAGATTTGCCCTTGCTGTTATGTGTTGTAGAAATATCGCATGGAGGTTGGCACACAGGCGATGGATCACTTGATTAACATCCTTCAAACTGACAGGTATGTTCATGTAATCTTCATGCATTTGTTCAGTGTGGCATCTGCCATGCTGAGAGCTTTGTACCTGTTAAATATATAAAGTTATATTTCGTAGGTGTGTGTGGTTTTTTTTTTTTTTTTTTTTTAAACTCCAGATTTGTTGACAACAAAACCTGTGTTTTAGGTCTGACTCAGAAATCCTCGGCTACGCTCTGGACACATTATATAACATCATCTGCAATGATGAGGAGGAAGAACAAGGTATTTAACCCTTCAGTGATTATTAGAAATGATGAAATTCACCTTTTTTATATTGAATCAGTTAATGAAGCATTCACCATAATTGTCTTGACTGACTGAGCATTCTTCTGTTTGCATGAGTAAAATGAGTTCAGTTGATGTCTACTGGACATCAGTCAGTTTGCATTCCCCTCTTCTATACACTGATAATGAGTGCTTTATGTAAAGGTTCTCGTTTCTCTTTTCTCTTCCATGTTTTAACCCTACAGATGAATCAGAAGGTAAAACTCTTTGTCTGTGCATGACGCCCCCCACCCCACCCCCTCACCCCCACCCTTTACAACCAGCAAGCAGCAGTCGCACTTATCATAGGTTGTTTTTTGGTTGGGATGTGGAGAGAGGGAGCACATTAATAGTCTTTTCTGTTTACTTTTTCATTCCTCCTGCAGTAACCATGTTGGAAAAAAAATCTGGCTGTGTTGTAGTTGTTGCCATTGGCTTGTCTTCATGAGAATCAGGCAGCTTATTTTCTACACTTCTTCACAGTGGTTGAATGAATGCTAGCTTCTGGGTGCAGCTTTAAACTTCCTCCCCCCCCTTCCCATGCCCTCACAGATGCAGTAACCCCTCTCCCTGTCTCAGGGAAGCATAAGAATGTGTCCATGCCTGGTCAGTACTGAAGCTTTAGCCGTATGTGCAGTAGTAAGAGTTTGACTAGAAAACTAACTGAACTAAAGTCAGTGGTAAAGTGACATGAAGGTGTTTGGGTGGTAACCAGAATGCTTCACTAATACCGTCACATGCTCCAGCGTCTATCTCCTAATCAGTCATTTCGTTTTGGTCTTTAGTTTTCCTCACATTGTAATACCTGGTTGATTTTTGCACTGTTGTGGTGAAATTTTACACTTAAATTATTTAGGGTTTTTTGTGTGTGTTTTCAGTTAGGAGCAATTTAGCCAAATGAAAAAAAGCATATTTCCTCATCTCCCTCTAACAATGCAGATAGTTTCTTCCATTTTTGCACGGTTTCACTGGATTATTTACAGGAACAGACTTTGAGTTTCTTGAAAGAAACTACACTAACAGATATTTTTGACCCCATTTTACATTTTTTAGTGAATCTGTCAACAAACAGATGCTTTTGTGCACATCTAGCACACACACAGCAACATTATATAATTTAATTTGAGTAGTTTTTTTGTCCATCTGTTAATCCTCATTGAGTGAGAGAAGATATCTGATACTCAGTTTAAACAGGATTAGTGTCACCATTTTAGCACAAAATTGAAATTACCGGAAAACCAGTGAGCTCACTGATAAACAGTAAGTAATTTCAGCTGTGCTGGAGAGGAGGGGAAAAATGACCCACATTCATGTCCTGGACACGATTAAACTGACGAGCTCAGGTAATGTTAAAATCACCTCGGTTCCCAGAGGAGGATAAATGCTGCCTGAATTGGGCTTTAAAGATGGATGTATCAAAACACATGTGGGTCAACACAACTGAAACTATCTGCATGGTTTGATCACACCAGAGGTGAATGAGGAAAAATGTTGATTTGTAGTTTGTTGTAACCGTCCCTTATGGGAAAATTCTCTTTTCATACTAAAGCTCTCACACCACATTAAATGTTTATTCTTGTGTAGTATCCCCATCGTAGTAACTTCACTGAGATTCATTCCCTCTCTCATCCAGGTGTTCTCTCATCTATGTGTCACCCCCCCTTTTTTTTACCCCCCAGTAGGCATGTTCACAAGTATCACCCTGAGCATGTACACATTATTGGGGAGTTTCACATATTGGTCGCAACTTGATTGTTAAACAGCAGAAAATCGCCACTGATTTCCCACAAGGTTTGGGAGAAGTTTCAGATCCAATAGTGACTGTTGTGTAACTCAGGCTGATTGCTATGAACAAACCAGCTGGTCCCCTCACCAGAGCGACGCTTTGTGCTTTAAGTGTTTCTGATTTCAGCTTTCCACCTCCTTTCGCAGACGAGAACACCCAGAAGCAGACAGACGACCTGGGTGCCCAGTTTACAGACAAGTTCATCCAGGACCCGGAGCATGTGACCCTTCTACTCACTTTGTTGGAGGTATTGAACTGTTTCTGCTCCTGTGGCAGGACATCTGTGTTAAAACAAATGTCTGAACAGCTGCCCAATGAATGTGTTGTTGTTGTTGTTGTTGTTGTTGTGATTGTAGGAGTTTGACTTCCATGTGCGTTGGCCTGGGGTGAAGCTGCTGACTGCTATCCTCAAGAACCAGGGTGCCCAGGTCCAGGGGGTCATTCTGGTCAGCCCCATGGGTGAGTCTATCCACCTCCAATTTTTTATGTCCATATTTTATCTTTTCTTGAGTCTCTTTCTTGACATGACAAATATTATTCTCCTTTCATAGGTGTTTCCAGATTGATGGACCTATTGGCAGACTCTAGAGAAGTAATCCGCAATGATGTGAGTGAATCTCTCTTAAACATATGAAAACCTCCTGAATTAAGGTGGAATTGAGGTCTTTACATCATGGCTGTTTAATGTAGATTTAATACTACTACAGCCAAACTTGCAGGAGTTGAGTGAAACCCTGTGCTCCATGTTTCAACAGGGCTTGCTGTTGCTTCAGCAGCTGACTAAAGGAAATGCTGCCATTCAGAAAATAGTGGCATTTGAGAACGCATTTGAGCGTCTCCTAGATATCATCACAGAAGAGGGCAGCAGCGACGGAGGTAAAATTGATGTGCATAAACCTATGATGTTCAGTGAAAGATAAAATGTTCAGATTGTTGTCGTGATTTATACCCTGACCTGAATGATTGTCCTCCCTGTGTGCAGGCATTGTGGTGGAGGACTGTTTGCTGCTACTGCTCAACCTGCTGAAAAACAACAGCTCCAACCAGAACTTCTTCAAGGAGGGCTCCTACATACAGAGAATGAAGCCCTGGTTCGAGGTCGGCGATGATAACTCTGGCTGGTCTGCACAGAAAGTCACCAATCTCCACCTCATGCTGCAGGTAAGTTACAGTCATGTTGACCTGTTGCTCAAATCTCCACATTATCAGTTCAATATTCTGATCAGTTTTCTTTTCCTAATCCCAGCTGGTGCGAGTCATGGTTTCTCCAGTGAACTCTCCCGGAGCTACAGCCAGCTGTCAGAAATCCATGTACCAGTGTGGCCTACTGCAGCAGTTGTGCACCATCCTGATGGCCACTGGTGTGCCTGCTGACATCCTTACTGAGGTAATAAAAACAATAAACCCAATACATGAAGAATAGCTCACACAGGTCCTGCTACATTAAAACCAACTGCGTTTCAACTTGTGATCTGGCTGCTGTCTTTCAGACCATCAACACTGTATCAGAGGTCATCAGGGGCTCACAGGTCAACCAGGACTACTTTGCTTCTGTCAACGCTCCGTCAAACCCACCAAGGTAAGACACAACCAGTGGACGGAGATATTAAAAACTCCCTTATCCATCTGAAAGTAAATCCAGCCAAAGCCCTGATTTCCTCCTCTGATCTCTCCTCTCCATTGCTCCATAGACCAGCCATCGTCGTTCTGCTCATGTCCATGGTGAACGAGAGACAGCCATTTGTGCTTCGATGTGCAGTCCTCTACTGTTTCCAGTGTTTCCTCTACAAAAACCAGAAGGGCCAGGGGGAGATTGTAGCGACGCTGCTTCCCTCCACCATCGATGGTCAGTGATACCGAGTTAAGAGCTTCATAAGTGGCCTTCAGTTGTGGTTGGAATAGTTTTCACAACTTTAAGCAATTATAAGTTCCCATTGAGTTCCTAAAAGGCTTCCCTAATCACATCCTCATTTAGAGCAGTGATATTATGTAAGACATAATGACTTAGAAATCCAGTGAAATCTCCAGTGTCATTTTCTTCATCGTTTTGGATGGACTGTCATTCATTCTGCCTGATACCTTCTACTTCAAAGTGTGTACATGTTATTAATTTACTCATTTTTCCACAGCCAACTCCATCTCTGCGGGCCAGCTGCTGTGTGGAGGCCTGTTCTCAGCAGACTCTCTGTCCAACTGGTGTGCCGCCGTGGCCCTGGCTCACGCCCTGCAGGACAACCTCACCCAGAAGGAGCAGCTGCTGAGGGTGCAACTCGCCACCAGCCTGGGCAAACCCCCCGTGTCTCTGCTGCAGCAATGCACCAACATCCTCTCCCAGGTAGGACAGTAAAAATGACGCTGCTTGAATGAAGGGGGTGCTGACAGGCTAAAGCATTTGTTTGAGTGAAAACATACACAAGTGTCAACAACAGTGAACAGAACAGTCACATTATTGTGATTTTGCAGGGAGATAAGATCGTCAGGCGGGTGAGTAGAGCGTGTGTGTACTGTGTGTGTGTGTTTTTAAATGTTTGGGCGGCACCTGTCCTGATTATTTTGGCTTGGCATCTGTAGTAGGGGTCTTTATGGCCCACGTGTTGGGGGATCTTGCTTCCCTTTAACCCATTGCTACCCCTCCTTCGTCCCTAACTTGTGGCTATGGCCCAGTTCTTCCTCATATGGGTGGCACACGGGTGCACTCCTCCCCACAGACTTGGAAGCTCTAGTTGCTTTTGACTGTTCACTGGTTGAGTGTGGGGAAGTACACAAGTGAACACCCAACAGAGGTTCAGAGAAAAGGGACACAGCAGCTGTTTTTTTGTGGTTTTTATCTCTGTTGATATCCTAATGCCTGCTTTGAGCTGTGATCTCGGACCATTTGTTGTGCTGCAAGCCGTCCTCTGTCTGTTCAGGAAGTTTTGAGCTGCAGTGGCTTTTGGGGTCTTTTCCTGTCCAAGTTCTTATTTACACATACCTGATTTCAAATGTGATAAAATTTTACACCGAGGATGAGAGGATGAATCACTTTTCTCTTTGGGCTCAGATGGTTCTCAAATAGGTGTTAGAGATTTTAGACTTGAGATGAAGGTTTACATTAGTCAGTTATTAATCTAATCACCTGAGAGTTTCTCAGTTTAAATTCATGCAGTCCTTGGAGTTGCCAGTTCCTCTGTTTTTCTCCAGTTGTAGATTCTGCAATGTGAGTGTATGGCAGTCTGCTAAATTGCATTAACTTACAGTACGTGCACCCTCTAGGGAAAAATCTTGGTTATTGGTTGACAAACCACTTGCTGGCAGCCAGCTTGGTCTCGGGTGAGGTGCACCTGCAAAACTTTGGTAAGTAAATCAAGAGGAGCTAACAAGAGGACCAGTAGCACGATGTAGGTGTAGGAGTCAGTAATGCTGCTGGTTAAGGACTCTTTAAGTAGCTTTATGTTCCTTCCAAAGTGTTGCTGTGGAAGGTCCAGGTAACTTCAGTAGCTCCCTCTACATAATCAGATAAATGGGCTCAGTGTTTTATCATTTCTGAAACTGACAATCTGGCATTGGCCAGCTGTTTGGTGCCTGGCAGCTAACCAAGTATTCATGGCAGATTTCAACTGAAATCTGAGTGCAATGCTATGAATGTCTCTCTGGAGAGAGTGGCTGAAAAGGTGTGTTCATTTTATCCATATATGGTTTATAAACACTTCTCATTTCTGAAATGTCATATGAGCTAGTTGTGAGAAACCATAAACTGTAAACATAAACTAAACCAGGAGGTCCAGAAGGTTGAGCAGTAACAACTAGAAAGGGTCAAGATCAATCAGCTTTACATAAAACAAGGATCAGAGGGTCTGAGTGAGGAAGGGAGACACTTAGGAGGAGTTATGGGTGAATAGGAGGGTCTCCATGTTGTTGCATCTGTGCCTTTGCAGTGAAAAGCAGTGTGGGGTATCAGGCTTTCTGGTTCACAACTGGTGTTTAGTTTTTTGACGTGGACGATCAATGATGAACTTCATAGATAGAGTGATCAAATGAAGAAGAGAGCTGAAGTGGTTGGGGACACACCTGGTAAACTCACATGTGCAGTGAGGTTATCCTCTGACTATCTGACCTGGCAGTGAGACGCCTGAGTCGGCAGACCTGAAAAGGCAGAGAAGTGCAGCTTCTACAAAAATGATTTCAAACTCTTAAGAGTTTGTAGGAGGTGGAGAATAACTTACTTTTGTTGCTCTTTATTTACCAGAAAATGTTCATTCCAACTCACTCATGGTCACTAACTTGAAGTCAGTGATTTGAAATAAAGAGACCAGACCAGGTGCAAGCAGCAGAATTTGGTCCAGGCTATTCCCCACACATCCTACTGGGAGGAGACCAGTTGGACCAGTACAATACACCTCTGTCAGTGGTATCTTCCTGTCTGCCTAAAGGGAAGGAACATTGCTTCTGTGGTTTTCACCACAGTCGCCTACCCAAGTACTGAGAAGGGACCTGTGTTTGTTCGATTAATACTTGTGGTCATTTTCCTTTCTTTTTTGTTTTCTTCTTCATTTTTGCATTACGTCAAATTTGGAGACAAAATCTGAAAAGGTGATTTCGTAAGTTTTTGCTGTATGGAATGCTGATAAGTTTTTTTATCCACATGTTTATTTCTCAGAGCTTCGTACTTGATGAGTTTTGGCATCTTTTGATTTACTACAAAAAAAACAACAGGTCTGCGCTTCTTAAAGCATGTTGTGCATTAAGTGTTAATGCACCAGCCTATTAGCAGCAGCGGTGAAGAGAGTACAGATTCCACTCATCTCTGCACTGTGTTTTGATCTGTACTGATTTTTATCAATTTACATTCCAATTCCATGAAAATCATCTGTTCTGTTTGATTGAGATTGATTATTCAAAACTAACGTTAAGTTTACTCTAAATATTGATTGGAGCCGACTTTGTGGAGAGGAAGAGGTCTGTTGTAGATCTTCAACCTCGCACATGTTTCTCAAAGCTGTTTTCATGGAAATGCATGATCACTTTGGTCTCACTTTTCTTGGCTCCTTTTTTCATCGTCAGAAAACACATTTCAGTGCCTTTCGCTTTGCATGTGCTGATAGCTCGAAATGATGACATTTTCATTGCAGTTTCAAAATATTTTGATTATTAGTTATTAGCTGAATGAAGATTACAAATCACAGAATACTAGAAAATTGTGAAGTGGAGGAATACCTGATGGCTGGATGTAAAGATAATGGGTTTTTATTTTAGGCCTCATAGACGTCGATTTCCTGAAACACAACTGCATGGGTGACAACTGTGTTTGAATCTACTGAATATATTGTTTTTGAATGCGTCCTAGTCTTTTATTTGTTTTATTAACAACTAACGGGTGATGTGATTGAGGTCATTTGATTAACCTGATTTAATTTGTCAGTTCATTACTTTTTGTTGAGCTGCACTTTTTTAATATACTTACAACATGTTTGAATTGGAGAAAAATTGGCCCTGTTAGAAGTGTTGCTTCATTTTGTCTGAACACAGTCAACGTTTGTGACCATTTTATCAGCCGCTTTGTTTTACTGGTTGAATTTAAAACATTGGCAGTACTTTTGTTTGGTTTCTTTTATTGTCTAGTTGTGCTCTTACCAAAAGCCATTTTTAACTATAAATAACAAAAATTGATGATTCATTCATGATCCAATCTGGACTTTAACTAAAAGTCTATGATAATATATAATTGGTTGCCACTCTGATAGTGGTTATGAACATATGCTGCGATGTACATAAACTCCCCTATGTAACATCCAGGTCTTCGTTGTCTGAACTTTAGCTGTTTGACTATCTCTAGACCGTAACACCTGTGGTCGTCATTGGATTCTCGTCAGCAGGTTGTTACTGTAATTTCAGGTGCACATGTTGACCTTTCTGATGTTTATGTTGTGTTTCACAGGGCAGTAAAGTACAGACGAGGGTGGGCCTCCTCATGCTGCTGTGCACGTGGATCAGCAACTGTCCGATCGCTGTCACACACTTTCTACACAATCAGGAAAATGTTCCCTTTGTATCCTTGAGGCGGCTCACAATCTATGTTTCACTGATGATTTAACGGCTGGATCCATTAGGAGCCCATCAGTAGTGGGAACTTACAGCTTATTCAGCCTGCAGGTTAAAAGGTTTGTGGAAGATTGTAGCTGAAGTCTGAACCAGTGTTAAATGAATCCTTGACTTGGTGCCTCCTGTAGCTGACGGCTCAGATTTCAGAGAACCTGGGAGAGGATGAACGGCTGGTTCAGGGTCTGTGTGCGCTGCTTCTCGGCATCTGCATCTACTACAACGACAACTCACTGGAGAACTACACCAAGTAAGCAACACAAGAAAGCAGATTGTTTATGATAATGAAAACTGTAGGTGGAGCTCTGTAGAGAAGAAAGTGAACAAAACAGTGAAAAAGTGACCAGACTTTCATGGCTCCCCTGTAATATTTGCAGCTGAAGCTTCGATGGTAAAGCAAGTTTTCTTGAAGTTGCGTTTCCATGTAACATATTACATATGTAGGCAGGTGACAGTGCTGCTTCTTTTAGTGCCTCTTGAACAGTTGTTTTTATTTGATCAGACAGTCCTTCTGTTGTTCTTAACAGTTTGTAGCAGGAGGATCAATATAGTTTTTCTTTCCCTGACTTACTTTGCTGATAGAGGTAAATGTTCCCCACCCTTTGGACTGATGCTGATTGTAGGCCAAAGACTGGTCACACCAAATATTGATTTGATTTAGACTTTCCTTTGTTTACTGCATTTTTTGCTAAGTTAGTAGGGGTAAAGGCTCAGGGCAGGAATATTTTTCCTGCCCTGAGCCCTTTGTTGTGCAATAAACATGCAACTAAAGTATATTTATAGTTATATATGTGTATGTGTGGAGAGGTGATCAGATTTCAGAGACATCAACTGGACTGTTCTTTATGCCCTAACCTCATGAAACATCTTAACCTCATGCGGACACAGTGATCATCAATAGAACAGTGTCCTGGTTAAGACTCTCCCTGTCCCTTCTGTCCCCTTCAGAGAAAAACTAAAGCAGCTGATTGAGAAGCGCATTGGAAAGGAAAACTTTGTAGAGAAACTGGGCTTCATCACCAAACACGAGTTGTACTCACGGGCAGCCCAGAAGCCACAGCCTGTCTTCCCGTCTCCAGAGCAGATGCTGTTCGATCACGAGTTCACCAAGCTGGTCAAAGAACTGGAGGGTCAGTTTGTTTTTTTCCTCCCAGTAATATTTCATGATTTATCAAAGTTTCAGCTGTTCATGACATTTAATGAATGATGTTTACCGTCTCTAACCAGGTGTCATCACGAAAGCAGTTCACAAATCCAGTGAGGAAGAGAAAAAGGAAGAGGAGGTGAAGAAGACATTAGAGCAACATGACAACATTGTAACTCAGTACAAAGAGCTGATCAGAGAGCAGGTAAACAGACTCGTACATCATTTACAGGGGCAGTGTGCTGTTTTAAGCTCTACATGTGGTTTGTTTTATTCATATTTGATGTACTATTGACTGTGTCACTGTAACTGTGTGATTTTCAGGATGCTCAGATCCAGGAACTCAAAGAGCAAGTAGCGTCCATGACATCTCAGAACGAACAGATGCAGACAACAATCACTCAGCAGCTGTCCCAGATCCAGCAGCACAAAGACCAGTACAACATCCTCAAGCTAAAATTAGGTGAGTTCACCTCACGGCTGCTTGCTGTGTCCTCTAGAAAGTATCAGAGTTCAAGAGGCAGTTGCAGTTTTTATCTGAAATTCATCTGTGCACTTACATGAACCAGTGTAAGTCATTAATGGGCATAATTACTGTGATAGACTTGTATGGGTTTTAGCAAATGTTTTGCAAATGGTTTTAACAAATTTAGCAAATGTTATGAGCAGTCAATGCCCTGAAGACCACCTATGTATTTTTTGCCACCCTGGCTCTTATTTTTATTAGTTTTGACGTTTCTTTTTATGCAATGTTTTACTGCTTCATTGCTGAGATATGGGGCAACTGTGATACACAGCGACATCCCTAGATATAGTTTTACCACAGAGCACATGAGGCAACCCCGGACATGATCAGAGTGTTATTGTAGGAATAGCTCAGTATTAAAATAAGCTGTTTTACTTTCTTTTACAAACAAATAATTTGTGGTTATGGGGAAGGTTCATGCTCCTGCAAGTTGTTGGTAAACAGTTACAGTGAGTTATTCACTTTTAAAACCTCAGGTTGTCATGTTTTGTTTACACATGAAACAAGCAGGACACATTTTGATTTGTGAGATTAGAGACACCTGCTTCTGTTGAGAAAAATGTCCTAAAATCTCTCTTTAAACAGGCCAACAGTCTGTTTTGGGGAAATGAAAATAAAAGTCACAGGTACAGCTGTGTGAGTATGAGAGCATGACAAAAAGTGCTTTGAATAGAAACTAAAGATAATGTTGGACTGGATCTGTCTGGTAACTCACATGCTTTCCTCTATTCTGTGTATAACACATCCATCAGAGAAGTTTAGTTGGTGAGTAATCTGCCATCATAACCACACAGAATGATGGCCAAAAGTAAAGGACGAACCTTATACTAATCTGTCTAAACTCTTATCTTATATAATTATTTAAATTACATTACACTTGTGTGTGTGTGTGTGTGGCTCCACCCTCAGGTAAGGAAAACCAGAGTCAGTCAAACAGCCAGGGAGACGCCTCCTCCCAAGTGAACGGCCTGCAGACAGAGGAGCTGACTCAGCTCAAAGAGGAGGTGGAGGAGCTGCGCAAGCAACACACACTCTTGCAGACACAACTTGGTGACAAAGACGCACTCATCAACACCCTGGTTAGTAAAGTCTAGATAGAGTATACATTTGTGTGTGTGTATGTTTGTGTTTGTGTGTGAGTGTGAGTGTGAGTGTGATACTGTGGGTTGATTTCTGGGGCACGATGAAATAAGACTTTCAGTCATGTCTTTGAGTGAGTGAGTGTGAGTGCGCGTGTGTGAGCCTCTAGTGGAGATGGAAAACACAGTCCTCCAGACACGGCTCACTAACACTCAGGGGAGTGTTTCCCAAGCAGCAGCAGTGGCCACTGTTCAGCCACTACACAGTGATTGATTGGTAGACAAGCTGCCCTCCACCTCACCCCTGCACCCAGAACATCCATCAACATCATTACACAAATTATGTTTAGCTTTGTCTGGTCTAATCAGAGCCTCTGAATAATACATGACATGTAGTGGGTACAGCAGAACTTTCAACCAAACGGTGGCCAGCACAAGTTTGTGTTAGTCACATGATGTTAGTTGTTCTGAAAGTTGCACAAGTAATTCAAACAAAACAGCCAATCAAAGAAACAAGCACATGATCAGCAGATCGATCATTACTGAAATGACTGTTTTCTTGTGATACAAATAACTGTGAGTGGAGTTTTACCCCATCACTGTGAAAATGACCGGTATGTTATGTTTTTACTGTGCGTGTCTGTAGAGGTCAGAGGCAGCACAGACGGCAGAGGGTTCAGCAGGAGGATCAGAAAACACAGAACTACTCAAGGTGGGGTTCATCATCACTTGACACTTCCCCAGTTGGATTCAAACACCAGTCAAATGTTTGAGTCCAAATTTTGACTGGTCCTGTATGCTTTGGTTCTGATAAAAAACAGAAAGGCTGAGGTGAACCCGGGTTCTGATAATGATTTTTTATATTGTTTTTTGTGCTTGTGTGAAATTTGTTGCAGGAGCTGGACGCTTTGAGGAGTCAGGTTCAGTCCCAGTCAACAGAAATCAGCCAGCTTCAGACAGAGAGACAAGAACTGCTCCGAAGAGTTGAGGCCGGGGTAAATACAGTGCAAACATCTTGTACCAAATAATATCACATCATTCTGAACATATAGCAAATGCATGTCTGTATTGACTCTCAGTCCTCAGATGTTGTCCCCAGCAGTGATGGCTCATCAGACCCAGCCAAGGTGGCAGAACTTGAGAGCAGACTTGCAGCACAGACGGCTGAGGCAGAGAGACTGAAGGTGTGGAGAAGATCTGTGCAACAATATATCTGTGCTCTGTCAAATCTCAGTTATTTTTATTGGATTCTGTTATTTATTTTTAAGGGAGACTGAGATAAAAGCTGATTAAAATCCATTGTCTCTGGTGTCTCCTTTGTCTCTCTTTGTTGGTTCAGGAGGAGACAAAGAGTGTGTCGGAGAGCCGGGTGGACCTGGAGCAGCAGCTGGCTTCAGCCAGCAGCACGGTGGCCATCCTGCAGACCGAGAAAGCAAAGCTGCAGACGGAGGTTCAGGAGTCCAAGAAGGAGCAGGACGACCTGCTGATGCTGCTGGCCGACCAGGACCAGAAAATCCACAGCCTCAAACAGAGGCTCAAAGACCTGGGAGAGACGGTAGACGAACGATCAGTATTATATTTTTCTCAAGTCATCAGGATGTAGAGGAGTTTGAACTTTGACTATGGTGTTATCATTGTTAAGTGTGCAGAGGAGCGGGGGTGTAATGAGTTAGTGGAAAAACAGGTCGACTGATTTACTGTAAAACACAGTGGAAAATAAAAATAGTTTGAAATGTTTCACTTCAAATAATCTGTAGCTTTTAATAGCAGTATTTCCACATCAGCTCAGGAATTGGTACATATAGAAATTTTTTCACAGCATCATGTTAGCAAAATCTTGGATGAATTTTTTTTGTTGAACTTAACTTAACACAAAAAAACATAAAAACTAAATATAAAGAAGAACATGATAAAATGCAGTACTATTCTCTTAACAAATCAAATGATAGCAAGAGTCGTAGATTCCACTGTATGCGACTAAATGAATAAAACAATGTAGATAAAAAAAATCAGCATTAATTGAGTGGTACAGTCGTTTAACTGTTGCTCTCGTTCTCTTTAAAAGTTTATTCAAACCTGAACATGTGGCAACATGAGAATAATAAAACTATCCAAAAATCTAAAAGATTAAATAAGTGCCGTGATGCAGCTGAGTAAGAATGACATGCAGTATGCAGCTTGACTCACAGTTTACTCAGATGTGGGAACCCAACCCTGTTCATGCTTATGACACACGGCCACAACACTGCTCATCAACAAGACAGGGCACCATCATTAGATTATTATCAGAGATGACAGGAAATGAGTGAAAAGAAGGAGCAAAGCCAAAAAAGAAAGATACCTGACCAGACTTGAATCAAAGCTCAGTGGGTAGGAAACCTGTGTTGGGAAAAATGCATGATTTAAAAAAAAAAAAAAAAAAGTCTGCACAGGTTTTGCCAAACCACTCTCTGCTGTTTGTGAAACTTATTGTATTGCTGTGAGCACACTGTAGTTACTGCATCTAGAAATAACCAGGTTACTGTCGAGAGAGATTTTATTGAGAAATTCAAGCTAAAATTACACAAATGTGTGTATTTTAGTGACGTCTCAGCTCAGCCAGCTGACTGTGGTGGTAGCTGTTGGAAGTAGAGATGTCATGACCAGGAGGAATAACTGCTCGGCCGTGTTTTGTCTGTTTGCTTTAGTTAGACTGTGACCCTTGCCTTACAGGTGGAAGATGAAGACGACCTCGACGCCAGGGACCAAACAGATGACGATGATGAAGAGGAGGATGAGGATGAAGATGAGGACTAAAGAAAAAAACACTGACAGAAGAGAAGGAAGCGATGGGAACTTGTCTGCTAACAGGCAAGAAAAGACTTAAAGACTTTACAGAAACACATGAGAGAAACTCAAGAATAGGACTAATATACTGAAGGAGTGTCTTTATCCAGCTGCCATGCTATCTTCAATTTTCTTCACCCCCGGTCACATCACTCGCATTCATTCAGGATTGTCTGTCCAGTATTTCAGTTTTCAGTGACAGCTAAAAGTTTCAACATGTCAGTGCATTCATCTCTGCTACGTTTCCCATCAGTTTGTGATGGATTTTTACCAGTCTTGTGGTTATTGTAACGTATTGTCATATAGTTTGTAATCACGCTAGGTTAATTTTAATGCACAAGAGTTACCTGGAACATTTAGGAGGGAGGATATAAATTGTAGCAAAAAAAAAAAAAAGAAGAAGCAAATATTGACAGATTTAATGTTGTTGTCATTTTCTCATAAACGTTGCTGGTGAGTTCCTCAGGCTGGCTTTTTTCCCCCATCCCGCACTTCTGCTCTCACCAGACGTATGACGCATTAGGATCACCCTGCAAACATGTCACTGTGCTGCACCATGGATTTGTCTGCCTTCACACCCCAGTTCAGTTCAAGTTCAGTGTTACAGTATTTCAACACACAACACTTGTTCCTTTTTGACAACGAAACCTAACTGCTCTACAATATGCTGCAAAACACTGAGAGAAAAGATGTAAAGACAAAAAAGATATTTTTGCAACTTTTTGTCCAGTACTGGCATTCAGCTTCTGTATGATATTGTGTAACTTATCAATTTATGAGCCACATTGAAATGAATAAAGAATCTATGGGTCTGTATGCCTGTATGGAGACATAATTGTAGATAAATTAAATTTTACTAAATCCACAATGTGACTTTTGTCTTTTCTGGAATATTTATGGCTTGACCAGTTTTAAATCTATTGTAGCATCAAGAAATGATGCCTATATTTAACTAAATCTTAAGTCTACAAGTTTGGCTTTGATTTAAACAAAGAGAGAAAAAGTTTTGTTGGTATAATTTTCAGGGAAAGATGCTCCTGAGGAGACTTGTGCACATGCGGAGGCTGCAGGAACAGACTCATTACTCTGCAGGGAGAACTTTGAAGCCAGACAACTTGTCTGAGCAGCTCAAGTATTTGTTGAGCCTCCAGGTGACGAGGGGACTGGTAACACACTTCACTCATGGTAGACCTCACCTGAATAAAAAAAAGAATCTCCTGGACTAAAACATGTTGTGTGCCATATTTGCACAAGTCTTTACAAATTGTACCCTTCCTGGTTATATAATTGTACATTTGCCAAAAGGGCAAATCAACACCACATGTTGAAAGGAGAAGGTGAATATACAATTCATGAAAAACATGACATGAAACCACACCACAGCTTCCTAAAATATTAAATAACATTTCTTTCATCAGACAAAAAGTGACATTTATTTACTAAATTGTACGACCTGTTGCTGAAGAGAATCAGAAAGCATCATTTTGCAGCCTGATCCATTCATGGCCCTGTTCTGCAGATCTGCTTCTCCAGAGAGGATGTTGAGACATGGTGAGATGTCTGGACATCATCATCAATCTCCAAGAGGAAAATGTTGAGGGAAGTGTGACACTGTCCTGGGACGGCCTGTAAACTGCTCTGTGACTGGAGCAGAACACTGAAGCAATATATTGTCCCAAACTTGTAGCTTTAGCCTCATCTGCCTTGTTTCCTCACCTGGTAGAAACCATTTAAAGAGACTGTCACATAGTGCAACAGTAAGAGTGTCTACAGCATGTGGCCTCTGATGAGCCATGTGGGACCTTTCAAGAATCCTGTAATGGCTGAGCTTCAACACCAGGGGGCAACAACCTCTTGAATAAAGATGAGCCACTTGATGGAATAACTTCTAGTACTTATGAAGGAAGCTGTGATCATCATTGTTGAAAAGGTACTCGAAAATTAATTTGACCATTTATCTAACTGTTTTTGGTTTATATACTTTATATACACCAGAGAGCCTGCTGGGTGAATACTAAATATTATTTACCCAGAAGGCACTCTGTTCACTTTTTTTAACACTTGAGAATTGTCCTACTTTATATCATATTGAGAATTGTGCATTTCTCCTCATACCAACATATAATCTCCCCATGGTCAGTAAAGGCAGCGCTCAGCCAGAGCAAACGATCACAAAGCTCCATGAGCCGTTTATCTGCACTGGTACACACACACACACACACACACACACACACACACACACACACACACACACCTGAAACCATATGGAATCTATGCAAATTGGAGTAGTAGCAACACTTTAGATGTCTGTACTTAACCAACCGCATTTCAGCAGTAACGATCACGTCAGGGCCCTGAAGCCAAACTGATGTTGGAGCCCACACTGATGCCTCTTCCACACCGCACTGTGTGTGCTGGAGTTATGGCCTTTAAGTTTCCACATGAGGTGACACATCACAGCTTCATTAGGCCTGCTATAGAGATAGATGGAAACCAACCTGTGCATCACGCTACATGTCAGAGTAAACACACATTTATTCAGGAGTTGAACCATGTTTGAACAATTTTCAACAAAATACTGAAGATTGTAAAACTAGCTTTTGACTCATGCGATTCATATCACACAGGGCCTCAGGGTTATGATGTAGAGTCCATTTTCTAAGGCCTGTCACATTTCTGATAACACTTTGTTTCAGGAAAACAAACAAAACGAATAAAGTCGAGGTGGCGATGATTTTAAATTCTTTGATTTGAGCTGAGTTTCATCCTCAGCAGTGAATCACATCTTAAACCATAATTAAAGAAACTGGTAAAGTGGGATCATTTGAAATGTCATGGAAAATATTTCAGAAACTTTCCACCACTGGCTTGATGCTTTTGTCAGGGTTAGGGTTAGTTAATCCAGCATTGTTTCAAGTGTTTTTTTTTAGTTTTCCTATTTTGATATTGTGTGTGTGTGTGTGTGTGTGTGTGTCCCTTAGAGACTCCACTTGCACTCTGTTATTTTTATCTCCCCTTAATGATACACTATGCTTTGAATCAACCTGGACTGCCTCGCCCCTCCCTGCTCCTCCTCCTCCTCCTCCTCCCTCGTCGCATCCTGTGCTCGCATCTCTCATCCTCCTCTTGTTCCTCCTCCTCCTGCTCTTGTTTTCTTTTTTTCAGCAGCTGTGGCGTGGAGGGCTGTGCTCTGTCTCTGAGCATTTTGTTCTCTCTCTGTGGGACTCTCAAGGTCAGGCCGGGCATCATGACTTGGAAATGACCACCATGCAACAACAACAACATCAACCACCGGTGTTCTAACACGACTCGTCCCCGCTCTGGAAAGTCCTCCACCGGCTCCTCCACCACCACCACCATCACCGCCGCCGCCACCGCCGCCGCTGCTGCTGCTGCACCGCTTCCCCGAGTCCTCTCCAGGGAAAAACTACCAGCACCTGCCGACGCGTCTCGCACCACATGACCGTCTCAAAGGTGAGTTCACCTCAGCCTGCAACTCTTCTTGCAGCGTGTCGGTCGGTCGGTCGCTTGTCATTTCGCAGACGTGTTTTCCAGCGCTGCACTGTAAACGGCTTGTCCCGGTGAGAGTTTGATTTGGTGCTGTGCACTCTGCAGCGTGGCTCCGAGCTGCAGCTCTGCCATGCGGCTCCACAGCCTCCTCAGACCGGGAGCTTCCCACCATGACACAACTCGGCTCCTGTTTTTGACCATGTTTTACTACAAGGTGCATGTTTTTAACATCGTGCCACGCAGATCACAGAGGCCACTTCTCATTGTTTAACTTTGCAGACCCCCCCCCCCCCCCCCCAGCCCTTTCCTTCCTTGCCATGAAAATATAGGTTTATCATGTGAAACGCAGGGACACAGCTGTTTCTACTGAAGCTGGTCAAACTCCAATTTCTGATTAATCTTTTTAACATTTGACTTGGAGTGAAAGTGATCAGTCTAGAATAAAACCAGGGCTGCAGGTAATGATAGATGGATTAACTGTTGTGGCTATAAATGTCAGAGAATTGGTCGAATATGTCCATTATACACTCAAGCTGGAAGTTTATACATCTAATACAACAATACAACAGCCCAGCAAAAAATCATGTGGCTATATTATAAGGTCCATTTGCTGCTGAAATTGATTAAAGAGGTGTTGATTCGGCTTTATGATCCCTGTGGGAGATGAAGTATGTGATGCTGTTGAACTTTATTGCATTATACAGAGAGAGGTTTGTATGTGTGCCTAATAGTCTGGCAGCTGCAGTTTGCACTTTGGCATAGCCTATATGACAATGAGCAGCAAATCCACACATATTTGGGGCCAGATCGAGAAAATATTTTGTATTTTTGTTTGAAAAAATTACTAAAATGATTAAATGATCGTCCAAATGATTAGTTGTCCATGACTGTCCATTAGATTTATCAACTAATTGTATTATTCATTGCGTGGAGTGCTGCTGAAACTTCCCCACATCTCACTTTAGAAACCACCAAATTAGATTATTTTCAGAGGGACTTCACAAAATCTCTGAATGATTGGCATAGGCCGATTGCAGCATCAAGTAATGCTGGAACTTAATGCTATGTATTGCTGATAGAACCAGTTGATGAATTGATTGGTCGGTCTCAAATGACTTTCTGCTGAATGTTTAAGTTTTTGTGTATCGGTCGGACACATTTTGTTTAGTTATGTTGATTAGACCATTGGGAACAAAGTTCATCTGAGATGCATGATCTCATTACATTGTTTAAAACAGTATATATTTGACTTTTGGACGACTTGTTTAACACAAAAAGGCCACAGTGTGCTCTGGGAACCTGTGATAGGCACTTTTCTGCTGCTTTAGTTTATCCTACAGGTGAAAGTGAGATTTAAAAAAAAAAAAATCACCAATAAATCTATAAGTTGCAGCCTAAAATCATGTGATCTGTAAGCAACAGTTACCTCAGTTGAATCCACATGCAGATAATGTTAGCTTCCTATCCCCCAAAGACAAATTATGCGAAATTAGTTATGAGTGAAATCTATTATTTTTGCTCCATGGGTGGCAGTATTATGTCCAGCCACCAGTTCACCAGATGGTTTGGATCTATTGTTTTTACTCACTTTTGTCTGGATGGACATAAACAAACTTAAGACAAAAGCAAAAACAGTTTAAAAGCTCTGTGTTTAATGACCTGAGTCTAATGCTCACCACATGTGGAACAGTGAAAGAAGTTTTGGGACTTAGTGCCAATTGGCTCTTGTAGTGTGGCATGATAGTGTAAGAGAGCAGGTGATGCACTTTGTTTAACATTAGGCATTGTTTATAGACTTTAATTGGACTCTTATTGTAATGATATGGCTTATGGTTTCATAATAACCTGATGTCCAAATGAATGATTCAACAAACTGTCATTATTAACAAAATGAGTTTCCAAACTTGAGATCCAGCTGAAGAGATCAATACCACACTAAAAATTGATGTGTTAATTATGGCGCTGGAGGCAGTAAATGAATGAGCTTATCTTAGCATAAAAACTGGAAACAAACAGCTAGCGCCAAAGTAAACTCCTATGCGCACATCTAAAGAAATAAAAATGTAGTTCCCATTTTTTTAAAAAAAACAACCTAAAGCCTTAAATTCTCAGTTTTACACTGCTGTTTGTGAAACAAATACATTTCAATATGTTTATTAGAGACCAGAGATTCATTACCTTTGGAAAGAGACAGGCTGTTTGCTCTGGCCTCTAGTCTTAATGCTAGGCTGACTGCCTTTGGCTGTAGCTCCAGACCAAGGCTACAGGCCACGTTTACATAATATGTCATTGTCACTGTTATTACTAGTTTTAACATTCATGACAATGTGCAAGTTATTTATGGCTGGGAAAGTCTCTCTTTTTTTTGTAAGCTCTCCAATGTCGTGCTAAGTGCAAACAAAAGTTAGCCAAAGTCTGAAACTGTTAAAAGTAATAAACACTGAAAATCACTTGAAAATGTATTTTAAACCTGTACAACATCCAGTGTAGTAGCTTTTGTTTTTTCTGTCTTATTTTGTTAGCATTAGCTACCAACTGCTATAGTTGTATTGATCTTCCCAGCAAACTCTCAGAACAGATAGCCTAATTGTTGCTGTGGTTTGATGCTAATTTCTAGTCAGGCGGCAGGCCCTTAGAGAATAAGTCATATAATTGGTGTTGATTTGATCTGCATGCTTTGAGTTGCCATCTTCTCATTCACAAAACTGAACAGTTTCTCATACTGTACAAGGGAGTACAGTAGTGTGGTGAGGTGAAGAACAAGTGGCAGATGTAAGTCGTGCTGGTGTTGGTTGGTGGTGTGTAGAGGTGTCATTCCAGCACTAGATCTGTCTAAGTCGGCCCGTCATCTACTTAATGGGCAAACCCCTGCCAATATGAGCATTAGCCTAATGACTCTGCAACACGTCTTCACTTGTGGGAAACTGAAAACTCCCAACCAGAAATAAATTTCACCCTTGTAGTTGGCTTTTAACGAGGGAAATGACACGTCCTGATGGTAGCAGATAGATTTTAATGAGGAGTTTGTGGTATTTGAAGACACTGCACTCTTTTCTGCCTAATTGTATGGTATGTGTGTGTGTGTGTGTGTGTGTGTCTAGAAATCTGCTGTGCACTTTCATGTCAGGCCATAAAGCGCTAACCTGTATCTCTGGCATGTTATCACACAGAGTGTTAACACATACCTGAGATTCTCCCACTTTGTCCAAACTGTGACTTGCGCACTTTGCTATGTGGAGGCTCAGAGCTTCAGTTTCTCGGAAGCAGAGACTCTGTTGTTTTTCTCTCCTGAGCTCTTTCTTGTGAAAAAAGGTGGATAAGTTATTGTCTATTTGTCTTGTACTGTATTGCGTTTTCACCTGTGTCAAAACAGTAACTAGAGCCCCATTCAGTTTTCTAACATGGTGCACAAACTCGCTGCTGGTTACAGGTATCAAAGTCCTTCCTGCTGTAATAACTGCTGTGAATTGCAGGCGTGCTTTTGAGCAAATAGGTCCTTGGACCTAAAGACCTGATTGGTAGAAATCCCCTCCTGGCAATATAGGTCTCCATCATGCTGCTGTTGTGCAATAAAGTCAACGTCAAATAACCTGTATTCTAGACAAACATTATGACTTGATAACCTCAGAAGCCTGTTGATATTTAGTCTAATGTTGTACTTTGAACTGCAATCGTAGTGGCTTTAATCCCATGGAATCACATAATGTACAGTGTGCAGCACAACAGCTGGACAGAATAGTTGATTGATTAATAAGTTTACCAACAGTAAATTGATCTGCAGCAATTTTGACAGCTGATTGATTAAAAAGCAGAAATGCCACATTGCACTGGTTCCAACTTCTCAAATAAGTGCTAATAAAAACACTAGCTTCCATTATAGTCCTTGGTACGCTGAATATCTGTAGATCCATTGGAGCTTTCTATCTCATGATCTTCATGAGAGTTTGAAACAGTTAAGTAAACATTGTCGTTATGTTCTTGAATTGCTTAGTAAAAATGGAAATTCAATCATTTGCATTTCCTTGATAACTGGATAAAGGCCTACCCCACCTGCTGATAGATCATGGAATAATAAGGGAAAGCACCAGAACTGCTACTGCTATATCAATGTGAAGAACTTTTAAGACATATAAAGACATCATCTTACTGTTTTATAGAGCCAATGAAAAGCAGTGAAAATAATCAAGGATGAATGTTATTATTAGCGACACCCTTGTGTGGTGTCGTTGGGGTACCTTCACCCAAATGCAAAAGATTTGCAGGCATTGGCTGATAACTGCTCCTGGTGCACTGATGCACAGGTGGCATGCATGTAGTTGTTCTCTGTAGCGTTTGGTGTGCAAAATGTGTCACATTTGTTGTGTCGTGTTTGTCGTGTTTTTGTGGCTCATTAGCTGTTAATACACAGAAACCAATGAAAGGGTTATAAATCATTATGTGACCAGGTCGGGCTGTGGAGGCCCGTCAGGGTAGGATGGAGAGTCTCTGCCTTTTGTTACAAGATTGTAGAAACATAACCAGATGGTGATATCCTGCAGGTTTTTGTTTAATCTGAAAATTATTTTTAGCCACACTAGTGATGTGGCTCAGCAGATAGTAATGTTGGGTGGTCGAACTCTTTGATCCAGACTGAACTGCAGTAGCCTCTTCAGAGAATGAATACTTCTAACTTTGGTTTTTGCTGACTTTCCTTTCATGCCACCAGTTAGTGACACTATTGTTTTGTAGAGGAATATTTTTACAACAGATGGATATTTTGCCCCAATGTTTGGTGCATATTATATTATTCAAGGTCTCCAGAGGTTGAATTTGAAGAGCTTTGATGATTACCTAACATCTACATGTTAGTGTTTCCACTGTGATTATGGCTGAAAGTACCACTTTGCCTAACATGGATGTTTACAGGCATGGCTGTCGAAGGTCATCATAGATTTGAGTATACCATCTTTAAACCGCTTTTTTCCAACTACCAGCTCTAACCCAGCAGACATGAAATTTCCAAAAGTACACAACAGAGAAAAACAAAATCCTCACATTTCAGAAGCTGCAAGGAGCAAATCGATTGACTGACAAACTGTTGCAGAGAAATAAATGTGTTCAGTTGTGTCCTCTACCTCCAACTGAAACTCTGTGTGTATCATGTATTCCTGTTTGCTTTTGCCCTTTTGTTGGATGATGTCACTGATTTAGAAACAGGTTAGAAACAGCTTGAAGGTGAATGAGATCATCTCACATGTCCTCTGTGGTTTGAGGTGACGGCGGTGGTGGAGAACCTGATGTTACCACTAAACGATGCCTCATACATGACTATACCTCCAGAACAAAGCCCCCAGGGGCCTAAAGTCTCTGACTCCTGTGGTTCACTCTTCACTAAACCTAATGAAGTCCTGCCTCCCTGCTCAGCAGGACCAAGGTGACTTCATGGTGTTTGTGTCCTGTCACATTTAATCCTACTGTTCCCACACTGTCAAAGAAACTACTGATACTGACTTAAACTGTCTCCTTTGTGACTCTAGAGGCCTAAGAGACAATATTATACACAAACCTGTGGGGTAAGGCTTCTTTTATGATAGATTTATCTTCAAATATCTCATAAGACAAATGTTTGCTGACTGAGCCATTTACTCAATGAATTTCAAGGTAAAACCTTCCTAGTCCACACCAGCAGTTCCTCTAATGCAAACGAAGCAAAACCACTAAAGGGTGTACTAAAGACCTTTTTGTATTGGACAGATTTCAGCTGGTTTGATCTGGTCTTAAATGGCATGTAAAGTACGCCCTGGATTTATGTTTTTAGGAGAACTATAACTTTAGATGATCAGACACGATCAGCTTTGATAATGTCAACAAAATTGTTTTCTCCAACCAAAATATGTTCAGCTTATAATGATATGACACTGAGAACAGCAGCAGTTTGAAATGAATACATCGGCTGTAGATACATTGATCAATGTAGTCTTTGATGTCATTTATTGATTATATGTCCTGAAAGCATGTAATTTAGTTGTTGTGGCAGCACCTTATATCTATTTTCATTATTGATTTAACCATTATTTTTTAAAATAATCAATTAATTGTTTAATCCATAACGTGTCAGAAGGTAGTAAAAGCACTCATTACAATTTCCCAAACTCAAATTTACCAAACTCCGACAGTTTTTTGCAGCAAGGTACAATTTCATTTCCACACTGTAGGTGTGTGATGACTGATTGACGTGATAATTGTTGCAACTTTGTTAGTCACATTAGTCAGTTGTCGCTTCCTGCTCGAGTCACACCTAATGACGGTGACATCATGTTTGATTCATGATTTGTTATTGTTGATTTTGTCATCTGATGCTTGATGCACTCAGGCCCAGCTAACAAACTGATTCAGATCTGTCATATTTAAGTGCACAGGCTTTGGGAAAACAATCTGCTGGTGGATGTTAAGTATGATTACTGTACTTGTCCTGACAATGGTTTGGAAATCCTAAAATGCCCTTATGTAACCATAGAGCCTGCACGTGACCGACCGCAGAACCTCTCGCTGTTATTGTCACACGCAGACCACCAGCTCCCACTCCCTCCCCTCAACAAACCAGCTTCTGCTGTTTCTTGTCACTGCAGGGCAGGGACATTTACACAATGAAGCAGAATGGCTTTTTTTTTTTTTAACAATAGCATAAAAAGAGCTGTTTGTGTTTCCAGCGTGTGCTTCCTCTCCTCAATGTTACATCACTGTCACTCAGATCAGTCGTGGCAGGTTGTCCTGCACGTTTCTGACATGACAGCTGTCCGACTGTTTGAGGATTATCTGGTGCTGCTCCCACGTGGGGCACACAGGGAGAGGATTACTTCAAAAAAAAAGAAAAAAAAAAGTCAGTGGATCTGTGCAATGTCGAGCTCCCAGTGCCGTTGTACAAGTTTTTCAGGCTGCGGGAAGGTGACGCAGTGAAGGCCACAGGAAAGAGGAAAGCTCAGTGATCCATTTGGACACTGAGAGATCCAGTGTTTATCTGACACTTTGCTGATTAGCTGTTAATATTCTTTAGCTGCAGTTTCTCCCTCTCATGTTTTTACATGAGTCACGCATCCAAAGTTCAGTTTTCTGCAAAATAAATATCTAGAGTGTTTTTTTTTTAAAAAATGTCAATTTTCTATATATAGAAACACTTGATTTAGCCTTTGTTTTGATGCTGACTCCTGCTCTGGTTAATGGAAACGACATCATTATCTGTCTTGTTATTTAATGTTGGTTTAGTTTCTACAAATTAATTTTTCATATTTTATTTCCATCTGTCATCGTGCTTTCACCCAGGTCCATGTCCTCATTTAATCCCTGCCCCCGTCACTTCCTCAGATGCATGGATCATACATATATTTATAACAAATACATATATAATAAATAGATGAAAATTTATCACAAGCTTGTGTATATTTAATGAGCGATGTGCACTTGAAACAAAAAGCAGTTTTTCACCCTCTCAGTTATTTTCTGAAGATTTCATTGGCCCAAATAGGCAGGAAACAGCAGAAATAAAAGAAAATGTCTGTTAAATATAAGGGCCAGTGACAAGTACTTTCCGGATTTATTTTCCTGTATGTAGTCAAATGTAAAATACCAATTACACCACTTGACAATGGGTTGCATCACGTCATTGACCCATGAAACAGTGATATGTTTGAAAATAAACAAAACATATGTTTGATAATTTCTTAATTTCTGTGGTATGTGAGTAACAACACAGGCAAATTTCAGAGGAGGGGCACATAGATATTATGAATCTTCGAACTGATATTACTCTCTTTGAGTTAAGCACAGAAGCTATAAGACTGACTCTGAATGAGACAGCTACATTAACAAATGCATGTCAGTGTGTGCTCCTGTTCTTTCTTAATCGACAGGCAGATGGGTCAGCAGAGTCTAATTCATTATTCATGAGAAGAAGCAGTAGATGGCCTTCTCCACTGATCTGTGTGTTTGTTCACCATATTGATCAGAGGCCTAAAGTAGCCCTAATGGCCATGAAAGATGCTGTCAGTGCACATGTACGCTCATCCTCTGACAAGGCCAGTGGCAAATATGTACATTAGACTCAACAAGTCTTTCAAATGCTGGTAGACGGATATCCAGGTCTGTTGACATGAGTGCATCTACCTACAGTTCATGCCTCTATGGTTCATGCAAGATTCTTAGTACCATGAAGAGTTTCAAAATGACCCATCCTAATTTTGCTTAATTGTAATATAGTTTTTGCAACAGTAGCAGCATATCTTTATGGATTGAAATGATGGTACGTTTGATGAAGGCTGAAATATCCCAAGTAGATAGATCAGAAGATAGGTCACTTTGTGGCCGACAGAGGGTAAATCCTGTGACGTAAATGATAAAGATGACATTTCCTTAAGTGCCACCATGAGGTTGACAGTTTTGTTGCATTCATGTCCCACTCAAATCCTCAAATACCTGCAAAACTAGCGACAGTCCCATCGGCCTCAGCTGTGATTTATTTTTAGGGTTAGGGTTAGCAGGGTCAGCAGATTAGCACACAAACATACAAACAAAGACAATGCATGTGGAATAAAAGTCACCTATGAGCACAAACAGTCTTTTTTTTTTTTTTTTTTTTTAATCCAAAATGTATTTGGTTACGATAGTAAACTTAGGTCTTGGTGCAAGATGTCACAGACAATCACTTGGGCACTTGAGCTGTACATTCTGTGTGGACGACTATCACAACGCGTTAATGCAGTTAGCTAATGGGCGTGATCTGATTAGCGGTGGCCTCCCTCAGCCTGATAGCAGGGTGTGCACTGCAGCAGTCTGTGTATTGTTCACAGAGAGACGCTGAGCCTATATATACAGGCAGGCTAATCCTCATGAGTCACAGAAAGTGAAACTCACCTTGACTACAGTTACTATGGTTAGGATGGATGGATGGCCTTTAGCTGCAGAGGCTAAACCCTGTACGCTCTGTATTAATTTAAATGACAAGGATCCCTGTGACTTATTTGGTCTGCTTTCAGGGACAAGCTCATTGCCTTTGCTGAATAATTGATCATCCTTCAGCCATATTGTCATTTATTATGTATACTTACAACAAATAGTAAAATCTGCAATGAAAAAACATCTCGTTTGCATACTAATTCCTCAGGCAGTGCCTCTTGAACTAATTTAAGAACATCAAGCCTCATTTTGTCCTGCAGCATTTTTTTTCCTCTCCTCTCTTTGATGCTGAATATTTTTAACTGTGTCAGGAGCTTTTTTTTTTCTGTGAAGGGCCATTGGCTGCCTGCAGAGTAGCTTCGATTGGTTGTAATTAATACAAGATAACAGAGACCCTCATGAGGCTACGACCTGAGACACACTCTGCTTTCTAGCTGACATGATCCATAATTATAATTACCACACTGGATGTGAAGGGGACATTTATATATTGTGATTTAAAGTCCTTTTTCCACCTAAGACACAGTCGTGTTTTTTGTTTGTTTGTTTGTCTTTTTTGTTTGTTTTTTTTTACATTTTGATCAAATTCTTACTGAAAGATTTCTGTCCTGTAGAATGAACAGGCAGAGAAATACAGCATTTTGTTGCAGGCAGATATACTTTACACACCTATTTACAGGTGATAATGGTAAGTCAAGTACCAAGTTAACTAACGTTATAGGTCAGCTGAAGAAGAAATTTGTCTTGTCAGCAATGGATTAAATTGTGTTTATCTGCTCTAATCTGAAAACTTGTTTAGCTAACTATCCTAACACTTTATCGCTAATGTAGTATCAATGAAGGCAAAACTAGCTAGATTATTTTGTGTAAACACATGCTATGTTTAGAAAAGTCCAGCACACACGCCTATATGAAGTGGCTAGGCTAATGTTAGTGTTACAGCTCTGTCCTGCTCTTAAATTGATTTGTTAGCTGTATTCACACTCCATTCATTTTCATCCTAAAGCAAACTGGTCAAGATGGATGGGGATGAAAATAAAGGAATAAATATTCGTAAAAGAAAGTGAACTCATGCAGTGGGGTCCGTCAAATTCAGTTTGATTTTCAGTGTACATTACAGCTTCAATAAGTTTTGTTTCACTCAAAAATTCCAATTGTGCACTTTTTGCGTTTAAGATTATTTCACAATCAGATATTTTCATAGACTTCTTGAAAATGGAGAAGTTTGAACTTTAAAACTTTAAAATGAGTCCGAGCCAACATCCATTTCAACATTAGCTAACTAGCTAGCAACAGCTGATTAAGTCCACTCTTTTGTTCTTTTTTATTTAAGACAAATACAAATGAGGAGCTTTTGTCTGCTGCTGTCCTAAATCATTGTTGTATAGATTACTAGATAATACAACCGGTCAGACAGATGCTGTAAACTGCTGGAAATATTTACTAACATAGCAACAGTAACCTGGGGAGGCGGAGCCAAAAGAATGGTCAAATAACTGCAAATAGTAGAAACCCTGAGAAAAATATTACAAGTACTAGGCTATATACTTGTCTAGTAAAATACAGGAGTTGTTCATTGTAGTGTTATTAAAAAATATTCAAGTTATTTTAGCTTTATGTAGCAAATATATTAAACACTTTAAATATTGCTCTTTTAACATCTCCCGCCTCTCTCCGTGATGTGATTGTTAACAGCTTGTGTGCAATAAAACCTCCATCCAGCATGCCTTGAGTCTGGACCATGTTACTGTAAGTCAATAAAGGAATTGATTTGGTTTCCAGCTCGTCAATCCCAGTTGCAGTTTGTTGTTGTACACCTGGATGCCAGACATTTGTATGTGATTGTGTGGAAGATTACATTCTTTTAAACTAAAATCAGCCTAGGTGTAGGTATGTGAAAACAGCGAGGTGTGTAGACTCACATACACGTGAGTCTTAATCTTTAAAGTGGGTAAAATGTATTTTTCACGAGTGTCTCTGTGATGTGAATCCAGGGAGTACTGGCTGTACAACCCACGATTCCCTGCCAAAGTTGACGTAAGCAGGTAGGTAAGGATGTGATATCACTGAATGGGAATCATTTCAAACAGCTGCGTTGATGCAGATATTGGAGTGAACTGGCCATGATGGAACGAGGTGTGCTGCACGGGCATGCTAACATGTGACTCATGAAACAGCTCAGCTAAGTTGAGGTGAGCTCACCATCAGATAATGTACTTTAATCGACCATATGATGAAACATGGCTCCTCATTTGACGACAACATTAGTTTTAGAATGACTCTTGGGCACCTTATCGAATACTTTGTTCTCCTCGTCACTTCCCTTCTCCTGATTGTCATCACATTTATGTCTTTGATCTGCCTGAATGGATCTGAATGTCTGCATACTGGCAGGTTGACGTACTCCCTACACTGTGTGACCTTAGTGTTTTTGTCTATATTATCAAATATGTTGGCTGGAAACAAACTAGTCGGCCAGTGCAGGCAGAGATTTATAACCCACAGATATCAGTGTGTTTAGTCACACCTTGGCCTGTTGAGACACAAGAGTAGGTTATGATCTGATCTGAAACTTGATTATGCATACTGTATCTTCATTTTGTGAGGGTGGGTTGTGACAGGGTGTGTTGTCACAGTTTGTAGTTCTTCTGTCACGTTACATTAACTTCAGAAATATAAAGTATATTTTAGGATATGGTATGGTATTTGACTCCCTTGACAATCTGAATCCCCAAATTCCTGCCAGCACCTTAGCCCTTGATTGAACCTGCTTTATTAAACTTTTTTTTATTAAATTAAATTAGCAGCTCAGATATAATGCAGGAACCACTGGCCTATAAAACCAACGCTATAAACAGTATAAGTCTCTGAACAAAACCAAATCCCAAATGAATGTTGTCTCCTTCCATGAAACGGGATTGCATATATGTGTCATGTCTGTCATAAACATGAAGCTCAAATTACAATATTAGTTCCACAAATATTTATTTTTTGGTGCCATATTGGATAACCTATCATGAATTAGAAAATGTTTCTCTGACTGGCCGCTGCAGAGGCAACTTGTAGTATCAGTATCTCTCCCTTCACTTCAGACAGGTGTGCCTCCTTATTTGCACAGTGAGGCAACAAAACCAGAGTGTAAAGCAACATGCAAATTCACGATATGGAAGGTCAAGCTTTTTCAGCTTTTTTTTGCCATGCACAGCGCTGCTCAGGGCTCACAGATGTAACCAAGTGGTGTGACTGGGTTGTATTTGAGAGAAGGTGTTGCCCCGACCAGTCATTTAGACATGTTGTTTGCTCTCAGAAACACTCGTGTAAATTAATCTGTCTTTAATGGAGCTTTCTGTGTACACTGGATTTCAATAGCCCCAGATGACCTATTGAAAAAGTGACTGCACCTGTTCAGTTAAGTGTCTACTTGAATGGGACTACACTGTTTGCCCAGTTAGTGAACACTTGACCATTTAAAGTACTAAAAGCGCAAAACCTCACTACAAACTGAAACCCAGGACTGCACTTGCCACTGAAACCAGGTGTTTCACAGTCAAAACACAGTCAAGACGGCTAATCAGCAATGACAAAGTGAGGAAGGGAAGGTCACAGTGGCTCTGTAGTGTCAAAGGCTTTGGCCTATTTTCTCACAGAAGCTAGCTATTAGTCTGTGGCTGTGTGATCTGTGATTAGAGAGCAAGTCCCCGGTTTGAGCTCTTTGGAAAGAGCCACAGGCTTTTAGGACTCATGCCCTGTCCTTATTGATAATTGCCACAAGTCAGACACACACATACCCATACACACACACACACACACACATACTCAAAACACCGTGGTTTAATCCAGTGCCTAGAACTGAATGAAAGAGTGAAACAGCGAGTGGAGCCAACAGGTGTCATAAATCAACGCTGCATGTCTGCTATGATAAGAGGAGCAGACACATGGTGACGTCTCTCTGGGTTGGTAGATTGAAACCCGGTTGAACTTTATCTGCTCATGTCTGTGCAGCGTTTGGTCAGATTATACTACTACTTTCTGCAGAGCAGCTAGTTCCAGTTTCTAAGGGCTAAGTCTGAATGCTCATTGTGTATGGATGATGAGGTTTGGGTAGGTAGGTGTGTTCTCGCTGATTAAAAATGATCCCAGCTGATTGTCGTGTTAAGCTCCTGCCTTTGATGGACCATGTCTTTCCCAGGTTGCGTGTTCTGCCTCTTATCTGTGTGACCGTTGGACTTTGTTGTGTATTTGTGTTTGTGGCCAGGTTTGGCATTAGTGTATACGTGTGTGTGTGTGTGTGGGTGGTGGGTGTAACTACAGTTTTGGGCTTCTTTGTCCTTTGCTTGATTGTTTTCATTTTCTATTTTTTGAAGACTGTTGCACTTTTTACTCCACTATATTTATTTATGTATCGACTTACATGGTGCAGATAGAAATTGATGTGTGTAATGTTGGGCACATTTGCTTTACCTCAATACTTTCAATGTTAAACTGCTGCTCACACATGAACTCATCAGTGGTAGTAATGAAATGATGTATACACTATTGTAAGAAACTCTATACGCCATGACAAAAACTATTTTGGTGATCACAGTTCTGTATTTTAAAACAGTCTTTCTCAGTGAGGAATACTCCATTGGACTCCATTAGAGTTATAGAGTATTCATATACCTTATCTTTGATGAATTCAAGCATTTATTCAAGTTTTATTTGTACATTGTGCTCCAGTGAGAGCAGTTTACTCTTTTGCATGGACACAAATGAATGTAAAGATCCAACAATAAAGAATAAATCAGACAACTGTGAACTTCACCATGCTGATAAAAGAAGCCAGGCTGATCTAAAAGCTCTGTACCTCACTAAGGTCTAATCATTGCATTACAGGAATAGTGCTTACAACTGGTGTGCAGGCATGCACGTTTCTGCAATAACAACGATTGATTAGCCCCCCCAGCTACACCCCTGTTTGGCCGTGTGTAGGCCAGCTGTCAGTGACCAGCTTTTTTCAACCCGTTCTCCTATCGACATGATAGGCTAGCCTCTGGTGCTGATGTGCCGTTACGTAATGTTTGAGTTACTGTTTAGTGGCTGTCCAGCAGCAGCCATGTGAATGGTTGAATAGGATTTTTTTTTTAAGCAGTTGGGCATCGTACCAAACAATCCAACCAGTCTACATTTATGCTTTTAATGTGCAGGTGCTTGGACTGAGGAGTGTCAGGTCAGACTTCACAGAGGGCAGATGGTTTGAGAGGGGCTGCCAGAGATTATTACATTAAGTAGGTATATTAGTTTGGTGTCTTAGCAGTGGAGAACATCTGGTCTGCACTCTTGATACAAAAACAGCTAATAATCAGAGGAAAGTCCCTGTTTGTTGTTGAAATGTGTCCCAACTCTAGCTTCTTTCAAAATAAAAGTCTGTGCTTTTCTTGGAATATTTTTTTAGCATTGCTCTTTTATGCTGTCTTTGTCTTCTCAACGTCCATTTCACCAGTTGTGCCCATTAAGTCCAGTTTACTTTTCATGAGGTGGAGAGGAAACATTTGTATAATGTCTTCTGGGGATCGATACAGGAGTTTAGATAACGATGCCATGTGTCAGCTGGTGAAAGTCTAAATACAACAAATTATGGGTGATATGGGATACAGTGTTTCTGTGATCAGACTTGAATGTGCTCCTGTGAGAAATGATTAGATTAGATGATTCAGAGGAAATTAATTCACAGCTACTTAGAGCCAATATGAATTGTTTCATTTGATGGATCTGTCTTTTCAAATGTGATTGCTGCTCCTCTCTGCCATGTATGATAGTAAAAAACTGTGACTTATTAAATAAGAAAAGGCACCATACAAGATCACTTGCCTTTTTTTGGTCCAAAACTCAAAGATATTTCATAAACTATTACATACGACACAGAAAAGCAGCACATTCTCACATTTGAGAAGCTTGGCAAATTGTTGAAATGATTGAATAATTATGAAATAATTATCACGACAGTTGGCAGTTGAATGAATTGGCTGATTGTTGAAATTCTGCGTGTAGACATGATGTGTTGTCTCTCTGAGAAAAAGCATTTATAGTTAAGGAGATACATCCAGAGTTTATCCAACTTGGACAAAGAGTGTCTGCAGTTTTCTTCCTCTCCTCCTTCCCCTCAAAGATGGAGTGAGACATCCTGATTGAGCAAACAGTGTGGAGGAGTGACGCGAGGGAGCGGCTCTCCAGGAAAGGAGTGTGATTACCTGCTCCCTCCCTCCCTCCCTCGTTCTCCTTGTAGTCACCTCCCCTCTCTGGGAGTGTACACACTCCTGCGTTCTCCCCCTGCTTGTTCACACACGCTCTGGCCTTCATGCTGCACACACACCCACCGTCTCCTCAGGCTGTCTGTCTGTGTGCACAGCAAAAGAAGAAGAAGCAGCTCGATCAGGAGTCTACTTGGACAGGACGTTAAGATTTCTGGACAGGTTGCCTGCTTGTGTGTGGTGTGTGTGTGTGTGTGTGTCTGAGTGTGTGTGTGTGTGTGTATATGTGTCAGTGTGCATGTGTTTATCCAAACTAGAAGACCAGGATCTCCATGTGCTTGAGATAAAGCAAGAAGAGCGAGTTTCTCCTTCTGGCTGCCATTCAGACACAGAGACTTAACTTTTTTCTCAAGGACCTGCTGCTCCTCCTCGTGCCAGTGAAGACTCACTCGACAGGGTGAGTGCTCTTTAACTCCCAGTTTGCTTCACTCCCCACACTCCTCACACTCCCTCTTGCTCAACTGCAGACACTCTTTTCCACATCTGAGGTGTCTCTCTGCTGACTTTCTTTCATGCCATGCTCTCTCCGAACAGCGTCTGCGATTTGACATTCTGTTAT
Organism: Caranx ignobilis; assembly: GCA_021432705.1. Taxonomy (NCBI): domain Eukaryota; kingdom Metazoa; phylum Chordata; class Actinopteri; order Carangiformes; family Carangidae; genus Caranx; species Caranx ignobilis. Next base: position 8,104,432 of record MU269982.1, read on the forward strand.
CGATCTTTACTCTTTAGTGTGTGAGTGTGTGTGTGTTTGAGGGAGAGAGAGACAGACGAAGAGAGAGAGGGAGAGCTTTTTAGCCTGGGGATTCAAACTCAGGAGTGTGTGTGCATTTGCAGGAGACAGGCTTGAACAAGATGAAACAGAAATCTTCCCTCAAACCATCCATGCATATTTGGAAAAAAACCATATAAAAAAAACTTTCCCTGCACAGCATAGATTTATTTTAATTATCCTATTTCCCCAAACTTGGACACGTAGCCACTCATTTGCCGGCATTCAGCGTGGAAGTATTTTCTATTTTTTGCTGACGGCTAAAAAATGCCAATATGAAACTTAAGTTGTTCCACGACAGTGAAAATGACATCATCATCCACCGTCCCGGTCAAGTCATCTCTACCCACAGATGGTTATTTATGGTGGCGTCCACCCTTGAAAACACCAGCATTGGCTGAAGTATGTGCCTTGTGGTTTGAATGGCAGTCTGTTTGAGGTCTGTTCATTAAGCCTGGTATCCTGTTTCTCACGTCAAAGGATTATAGATCTATGAGCAGAGGGTTTTTGGTCCAAACTGTGGAAGTGCAGTCAGGGCTGGGTATCGAAGCTCAGTGCTTTTTGATTGCTGACTGAAATGTGCTCTGTCAGCTTCTCTGGCTGGTTGATTTCATCTTTTTCATTTTCTAAATCTGTAGAATTTTCCAATTGTAGCCTTAATGTTAGTGTTTTCAATAGTTAGGCACATTTTCTCAATTAACAAAGAAGGAGGATAAACATGTTTATAATGCCCAAAAGAAAACACTGAATCCGTTTACTGGCTGCTTCTGCATTGGTGTCCTGTGCATCATTTTAAGACTCCGTGTCTGTAAGAGGATCCTTGATTTGCATTGTATTGTCTTGCACTTAATCTTTGCATGTTCCTCTGTGGCTAATGGACCTGCAGCACAGGAACTGTGTACTCTCCTCACTGGGGGAAATGATGGGAACGTCCCAGCGGGAAACCACTGAACTAATGGGATACCTGCCCACCGTGGGGCCGGGAAGTGGCGGCCTTGAAGAAGATGTCATAGTTTTCTGGTTGTTTTGGCGACACCTGTATTTACAGGTGGTAACAGCAAATGTGGTTCCAATCAGTCTGTGAGCAACTGTGAACTGAGTTTATGCTGCCAGGGACGGAGTCACAGCACCTGGCTGACATGTTGGAGGTGTACGGCCTGCAGCAGCTCGTTATCTAAATAACTTACCCTGCATCATATGTTTTTTGATGCATTATAGCGGTAAGTGTGAGGCTTACTGACAAATGCATTGAATTTCCTGTGATTACTTCCTAAATCAGCTTGTGTTGATTAACATAAAAAGCTTTTTTGTGAAGCTGCAGCAGTAGGAAATGTTTGGTTTGCATTAGTTGAAACTTTATACAATATTTCGGGCAGACACCCAATGTGATATGGTACTTGCATCAGAGCAGCAGTGGGCTCAGTCACCATTGTAGTACCTCATTCAGTGATAGATAGCAAGTCAACAGCAAATCTTCACATCAATACATGGCTGAGATAAGTTTGGTTTTAATGTCTTGGTAATTTTGGACGATTGCCACCAACAGATAATTTCACTTTATTGCATCTTTGGTATCAATTGTTTTTGCTCTTGTTTCTAATAGTGACGATAACAGCGTACTCCAAAGAGAGACCTTGAGACAGGTCGTAAATAAACTTCCCAGTTAATTTGGTAGAGAAACAAACTGAAAGCAAACAGTTGGTTGTAAATGTCCATCGCAGTCAACACACCGACTTCCTGGTCCAATTTACTGTACACTTTTCCTCTGTAACCATGGATTATTGGTTTTCAGTTTTACTTCCAGATAAACTGGTTGAGAAGATCTGACTTGTTCGCGGCGCAGTCCATGTGTCTCTGAACTAAATCGCCTCACCAGATAAAAACAACGACCATAGCCATGAAAATGAGGCTCAGCCATGTCTTCACATCTAAACCAGATCTAGAAAATAATAACATTACAGTATCATTAACATCATTTTTGCTCATTTTCTGGTGCTTGACATAGGCTGAAAGATATAAAAACATTTGCAAAGCTCAGTTACAATGGGAATTTGGATGAACAGATGCTGCTACCCAATGCAAATTTATAGAATAAGAAAACCCAATGAGGTGCAGTTTTACAATACATAACACACAATGAAGTTGACAACAAGTTTTTTTCATTCATTATTCGAATGGTGTCATTCAAATTCTCCACACCCTGCCCATCAGACTCCTGTGTATGTTAATCATTAATACACCTTTGTCTGTTCATGAATTCACACACCTTTGAAACACCCACTGAGAATAAAGGACAACTGTGAGTGTGAGCTAGTCCTGAAGATCTGAAATGTGATGTTGGACAAAATGATCAAGTGAGGCAGAGAATGTGGACGTGTTTGGACTTTGTCACTTAAGCGCTGATGCAGTTCTGGCGAAAAAGAAACCAAGATGTGTTTTTTAATGTTTGCGTGAGTATGTGCATGACAGCATCTGCACAAACACACCCTCTCCTATGTTGTAACTTGATTCAGTTTTCTTTGCAGCACCGTAGAAAACATCAATCCATAGTTTGTTCTGTGTAGGTCATTCAGAGCATATGTTTATGCTTTGTGTATGCACAAAGCCAGAAGATTCTCCCTGTAAACACAGTGACTCAAACACACACGCACATAAAGGACACACACACGACCATATCCTGTCTTTATCCTTTCATACTCATTCACATGTGCACATATAGCAATGTAGCTGCTATTGGATTACCAGTGTGGCTGTTATCCTATTACAAGACAGAGGGTCTAAGCTGTCTTCTGTGTATGATATCAGACAGTCTCAACCACTCAGACGCACACAATGGACATGTGAACACACATACTGCCTCAGCGTATCTTTAACACCTGTACATTCCTTGTCTTGAGTTTCACTGTGAGCGTTTACAAAATATTACATCTCCAGATTGGGGCAGAGTGCGGCTAGCGAGCGCCTTTAGACAGCGGATTCTCAGATTAGGTTCGGTGTCACCAGGTCAATATTTTTAGGATAAGAGAGAACTACGAGTGGTTGCAGATAAACAGCTGCAGGTACTGATGATGGTCCATTGATGTAGTGTTTGGATTAGCAGATTTCCCTTTGCTTCTTTCTTTCATAGTTTCAGGCCCTACACTGCTTGAGAACTGATATCTTGACACCAGAGTGTAAACTTTGAACTCCCTCTCGTACAGCAGCGGGCCAAAGGGAGGAGTGGCTGCTAGTGTGTATGTTTATGAGTTATGAGGTGCTTAAAACACTGCCTGTAGGTGAGGGATAGGTGAATGCTATGCACATACACAGACCCACACCACAGCCACGGCCGAACAAACCAGATGTACGCTATATCTCTTTTTAAAATCATATCTGTGTTTTCAGTTTAGTTTTATGACTGTTTTTACAGCCCCCTTATTGCAGTTGCTGCTGTGACTCACTGGTCATGGACTTAAATAAATTTCCCTCTGACAAAAAAAAAAAAAGGACTGCATCTCCTTTTTTTGTCAGACATAAAGCCTGTCAAAGGAAGTTCTTGTGAATAAAATATATTTTTTTCCTGCTGTCAGTGAACGCGCCTGGCTGTCTTTTGATCAGCGAGAAGCCGGTGTAAAAATAGCCAGAATAGTGTTTTCGTCATCAGTTCTGCAAGGAGCAGGGAGAGGCTCCGCCCACCATGCAGCCCGCTGTGTACCTGCTGTAAGACACAGCTGAGAGGAAGCTGCCACTGGCCTGATTACAACCTGATTTAGATGTGACAAGATGTCTTAGCTTTCTGCCCTGGAAGCTTCTCTCTCTGGGCTTGTAAGCTTCAGCAGAACATGAATGCTGATTTCCACAACCCAGATGTGCTCCAGTTGGGAAGTGCACGAGCACTGCTTTCAGTCCTTTATCACAATACACACCCCCTTGCTCAGGCATTCAAAGTGCTGAAGTAAAAATTGTGTTCATGTCTGTCAGGGAGCCAATTTCTCTCACACTCTAATGTGTGTCAGCTTTATTAGTTGTTAACATACTCAAGCTCCTATAAGGAAGTTTTTTACAACATATTTGTTGTATTACGTACAACAGAGCGTGTGGCCTTTCCTTCACAGAGACAAACGAAGATAATGATCAGTTATGTATGTCGGAAACTTTGCGTTGTAACTTGTGTTATCAGATACATTTTAGTTACATAATTGGAATAGCTTCAAAACCACATGGATGACTCAACACATATGCATTTGAGGAAATCAGAAGTATACATGAAAAGGTCAGACAGAGTTGCAGTGATTTGTTGATTCATTAATAATTTGATTAAAACAAAATGTAACTTTTTTTTTTTTTCAAATATGGCATAATTCATTTTTGGGTAGCAGTGGGATGTGCAATTTTAGCACCCTACTGCTAGCATGCTCAGGGTATAATATATATTATAATATAAAGGCAGGCTATAATATATAATACAAAATAATGTAAAACATTCAGACAGTCATGGTCCTCAGAGGATGAATCTCTTGTGATCCATTTTCTGCTGCAGCACCACCGTGTTCATTTCATTTTAAACTGATTTTAAATTTTTACAACTTTGACTTGATTGCCATGATGCCATTTGGTTCACACACTGATGAATCCCTAAAAACAGCACCATCATCTAATCAATATTATAATTTGGAAAACACACTGGTTTATGACCCACTGTCCTTTATTAATGTTAATTTTAGCATGCTAACATGCTAGTAGAAACATCATAGCCTACTTGCTGTATGTTTGTCAGTGTGAACATGTTGCCATTGTTACGGTGACTGAAACTTTAGCACGTAGCTCAAAGTGCATTCACACAGCTGCGGTCCTAACAGTATCATATTGTTCAAATTTGATATGATGCCTTTGACAGTGTTTAGTTTATTGAAGCGGGGAAAATGTGGAACAAATGCTGAAAAGTTAACAGTGTGTGAACACTGCAGGAACAGCTTCATGGATTATCATGTGGATGTGACAGAGGCACTCAGACTCTTAAACACCTGAGAAGCTCTTTGTCAGGTGAGGAAACATTCCTGTGTGACAGTACGAGGATCTCAGTGATGGCCCCGGGGGTAGAAGATGAGAGGTGGAGGAGAAAGCTTAGATGTGAGGAGTCATGATCTCCAACCGTCCATTTCTGTCACTCTCTGGGATTCTCCTTTTTTTTCTTCGTTTCTCCACTCCAACATTTTTTCCAGCAGCCACACCTGCTTCACGCTGTTATTTTTTCTTCCCTCACTGTGATGTCACACGCGGTTGTATTTATTTAGCCACCAATTGAATCACCAGTGAGCAGTCCACATAAATCAGTGCAATGATGTCACTGTTTTTAGGGGCAGGATTGTTTGTAGGTGACGTATGATTTCTAAGAAAACAGATCCGTCTGTTGCATTTATACATTCTTTGTTGTGTTGCCCCCCACCGTCTCTTTACTCTCACTGTGTCTGCTCTATGTCGTTGTTTGGGTCCTTTTTTTTCTTTTCTTTTTCTTTTTCTTGTCCATCACTCTACTCCACCCCTAATTTATAAGTAATGACCATGCAGCAGGCAGGCAGGGAGCCAGGCAGAGTAGCAGAGCAGACGCACTGGCTGGCTGGACTTTGTCCCTGTGGACCACAGCCACTCAATGTATCTCTCACAGTAATGACATATGCATCGACTGGCTTAAGGGAAGTGGCTAAAAACAGACTCAATATTTGTCTCATTGATGTGCCTTTCTGTATTTATATAGTGCTTTACTCTTGATTAAGAGATTTATTTTATACCAAAGGCCAAGAAATGTTAATGAAGGAAAAATCCTGAAAGCTTGTATTATTAAATAAGCCAAGTTGTAACATAATTGTGACTTTAAATATTGACATGTACAACATATAAACAAACCTCTGCTCTCATACTTTCTATTCTTAAACCATCAACAACATTTTCACTGTGGTGAATGTGTGTCACAATGACCTTGACCTTTGACCTTTAACCACTTAATTCTAATTGGGTTCTCCTTGAGGTAAGTGTATGTTGAAATTGTGTGAAATTGGAAGAAATTCCCTCCTGGAGCTCTTAAGATATCACACTCACCTCACTAGTGAGATACATTTCATACATTCAGGCAGCACAAGATGGTGTCTAATAAATGTATTTTTAGATGTGCAAATCTTGTCACTCATGTCACTATTGTTTTGTGGTACCTTTGATGCTCACCAGACATGTTTACACATTACACCACCTCTCTAAATCACTAATGTTTCTTATTCAATGATTTTTCCATCATAATGCACATATGAATCCATCACACTAATTAAGTATGTTTGGTCTGGATGCAAATTGTAAAATTTCTTTCCAAATGAAGTGATAAGTCATCCACCAGTAACTGTCAGATGCCAAGAAGCTCAGTGATTGTTTCACCACTTTCTAATAAATCTGAAACACAAGAAAAGCAGAATAGTTAGAATCTTAAAAAACAAAACTGACATTGTTACCATGTAATGGGAATAAAAGTAGGATTAAAATACAGCCCTGTGGAACACCACAAGATGAAGTGTGACTTTGGTGTAAGATGGAGCTCAGCAACATAAGTTGAGAATGCAATGTTTATGTTGACCTGCTATGGAAAAGTGTATGCATGTGTGGTTGTGTGTGTTCAAGTTTACAGGTTACTTGACATCATACACATTCACATTATACATTAACTTGCTTTTTTATGTTTATTTCTTATAGAAAATGTCAGTGTCTCCATATTCAACCGCTAGATTAGGTAAAATATATATATATTTTTTTTAATGTCTGGGACTTATTTAGATTCAGCCCAGAAACAGGCAAAGGTGTCAGTTTTATGTAATGTTATGATGTCAGTGTGTCATCAACAGGTTTTTTTTTCTCTATGTCTATTTTGGTGGGATATTTGCATCATGTGTGAAAAATAGGCAAGACAAGTACATTTGCAGTAAATATCATCAAAGTCAGGGGATGAAAAGCCACTTTATGAAAGGGATGTAACGCAAAGCAGATGGCAAAGCCACAATGCTGTTTTCCTTTATTATCTTACTATTATTTTTCTGTTTTAAGTATGTGTTCATGATTGTAAAGGCCTTTTAACTTGTGTGCTCAAAAAAGACTGTCTTGTCTTGCCAGTTCAGAGAGACTGCTGCTGATGTTTTACAGAATTGGTCACTTGCTGTGTTTGCATGTGAGAAAGTAGCAGGAGTACTAACACCTATAAAATGGCCTGTCACAATAACTGTGTGAGATAGATGATTCTCCTTGACTGACCTCTCCTCTCCTTCTCCTCCCTCCCTCCCTCTCTCTGTGCTCTCTCAGATGACATGGCGTCCTCAGTACCGCAGCTCCAAGTTCCGCCACGTGTTTGGTAAGGCCGCCACCAAGGAGAGCTGCTATGATGGCGTGCCAATCACACGCAGCGTTCACGACAACAACTTCTGTGCTGTCAACCCACGTTTCCTGGCAGTCATCACTGAGTGTGCCGGAGGTGGGGCCTTCCTGGTCCTGTCCATCCATCATGTGAGTGTCTGCACCTCTTAGTTGAAATTGCAGACCAGTGTCTGTTTTGTCACATCCATTGGTCCGGTGGACAGAGTTTTTTTTAGGCCAGATTACGAATAAGCTAGTACCCTTTCCTCAAACATACCTCACTTTTTCACAGTCATCCATCCAGAGGAACTCATTAGAAATTAATGACATTTTACTTACACAACAAACTATCAACACATCAGAGAAAATAGCTACACACATGGTGACAAAAGTAGATGAGATGGATGTAGCTATACAGGCTTTTGAAAGTTTAGGCACAAAAATATTACATCTTAGATTGGTGCATCTTTTTTCAATAATTTTGAAAAAAGCTCTGTTTGAGGTTTCTTCCTGTTTTTCCTCCACCCTTGTCACCAAGTGTTTGCTCTCTGTGGGTTTCTCTCGATAATAAAGTAATAACGTCTTGACCTCAACTGCCTTGCGATAATGTATGTTATGATTTGGTGCTACAATGAAATGAAATGGAATTGAATTGAGTGGTTTGTACCAAACAAAACAAAATAATCCTCAGTTCAAAAAAGAAAATGACTGACGTAAAGCCAGTGTCAGACTTACTGAGTTATTGTGCCATCTTTGTTTTTATTGGGTGATTTGAGATCAGAACTTTTCCTTGAGCAATTTCAAACCCCTTGTAGAGAATAAACTATCCTGTAAATACTCAACTGACTTCAGGAATTTCAAAAACAAAATTGTCTCTGTTTTCATGGTGGCAGTTTAAGTCAGAAGTGACTAAGAGAAAAAAGAGTCTTTCATGGCCTCTTTGTGCTCCTGCACACACAGCACACCTGGAAAAGACAGCTCTGCTCTCACAATATAAATAGCACAGCAGCAGTGGAGCCACAAGAATCTCTAAATACCAGGAAACCCCTGGCAGCTCATTCACCACAGCCTAAACATCACATGTGGTCCCCACCATTATTCTAATCTTTTCTCCCTGACAGGCATCTGCTCAAAAGTGTTTCATCCAACACTCTTCCAGACATTATTTATGGAAATTATCACATCTACTGGTGTTATCAGTAACAATACTGATCTCTTGACTAAACTCAGCCTGGCTGCTCCACTCGTGTGCAGGTAAAATTTACAGTCCTGCTGTATAGCCTCGGCACGAAGTGATTCATCAAGCCGAACACCTCTCCCACCGCTCTCCCTCTCTCCGTCTGTCTCCATCTTTTAAATCGTCCCGGTGAATTATCACCACCTTCCTGGCACGGGCAAGAATTGCATATGAGCTTAGGAATGACATAACTCATCTTTTGACCACCTCTTCCCCTCCTGTCTCGAAGAAGTGAAACTTCTGAACTCCCCCCCTCTCTTCCTCCCACTGCCTCCACATCCCACCTATGTGTGTGCACTTACAGATAAGCTATAGTTCTGTGGAGAACATAGTTAACACACACATAACAATATAAGAACAGAAGAGCTCTGTTCTACTTAATGCGATGGGTTCACTGGAGGCACATACAAAGGTTACATCATTGCTTTGTTCCAGACACACCTTACCTGCACTGTACTGTAGCCCAGAGGTGTGTGTGTGTGTGTGTGTGAGTTGAAAAAAGTGTGTTGAGCAATACAAACTGGATAATGAGCGGTACTGTTAAACTAGAGGATATCAAGGATCACAGAACATAGATTACAGTGTCTGTATCTGTGTCTGTTTCATTTTAATGCCATGGAGGATTAAAAGTATGCGAGAGCCAACAATTAACCTAACAAACACAGATCAACCTTCCCTGTTTCCCCTTCTTGGATACATCTGGTTGTTTTAAAAGCATGAAAAAAAATTATTTAGAAGGGAATTTTACTATTTTAGTTTTTTTGTTTTTATTATGATAGAATAGTGAATTGAGAGCGGTAAGCGGGACAGATTTGAACCCATGGCATGGAACTGCAGTTAGGACAAAGCCTGCGGCTGCATTGAGGGAAACCTCAGTGACCAACAAGTTAAAATAAAGGTTTAGATAAAATAAAATAACATCCCTTAACCGCTTAAAACCCACCTGACTGTAGATCCCATTGCTTCTAATGCATGCTGGGCCCATCAGCAGGTTTGAAATGAAAAAAGTTGTGCAAATCATAAATTATGTCACAAGAGGCAGCGTGCAGAGTTTGAAAAATGAAAAAACAAACAAACAAAAAAACAACCAAATCTGTCTGTTAAAAAGATGTGTGAATACCAGACTTCTGCAGCCTGTACCACATGTCTGCTCCGGCATGGCAGCTAAAGGCTACGAAAACCACTGCTAGCAAAAGAATCTGAAGGGTTAGCAGTCAAATGGCATTGTGGGTAATTGAGGTAGCAGGATTTGACTGGTAAAATCAGTGTACCACTCTACAGCTTGTTTTTTTGTGTGTCTTTCAGCTACATTTTACTACGTAGAGTGCTCTGATAAACTCACTGTTCACTACTGGCACGAAAAAGAGCAGACAGACAAAGTTAGCCACTAGCTGCTGACGCACAGCAGCTCATTCATCCACTAGAAAGTGAGTTCACTTTGGAGTTAGTGGAAAAAACAGTGCACAGTGTGGGCTGCAGTGAATATTTGACTGACTTTCATTGGGTGGCTGTTTGCAAACGTGTTTGCCACAACAACCGTTCTGGGTGAGAATATGTCAGTGGTGTGTTTAAAGCTTGTTATGCTGCTGCTAAGTGGCCAAAATCTCAGTTAATTCTGCTTTAACCTCTGTACATTGTCACCACTGCAGCCTTCGCTCTCAGGACTTTCTGCTCTGTTCTACACCACGGTCACGTACAGAGCACAGTCAGAGAGCTTTCATGTGGGCGGCTGGGTCCACTTGGATTTAACTCCAAAAAAACTCTGAAATTACAGACACTGGTCGGCTTAAACGATTTTAACAACATGAACTTTCATAGGACTCAAATGTCCAAGTGCAGCCCTTCCAAATGTATAGTTTTCCTTAACCTCTTATGTTCTATGTACGTTGGTACTATGCTGCTTTGCCTGCCATAACTATGCTGCTATTTTAGCCAGGGTCTTTGGGAAAACACATTTTTGTTTCAAGAAACGTTCCAGTTTAACAAAGGTCAAAAACCTGTTTGATGTTTCATATCCGCTGTTATGAAATGAAGACATTGTACACTGTATGAATGCATGGATGAATGGCTATCAATCGTAATTCCTGAAATGTATTTGTAAATGAATGTTTTGAATGGCATCTAGTAAAGTCACATCTAGTAAACACCCAGTTAGATATATTAGTGTTTTATTAATCAATAAACCAGTCAAATATGGTAGGTATCAAGCAAACGCAATAAATAAAGTACCAGTAATCACAATAAATAAAAAACAACCTGGGAACTGGACTTTATTCTCTAACATTATTATGTATTATTAGAATTATACATACAGTAATATACCTACGTGAGGGGTGGCACACTGGTGCAGTGGTTAGCACTGTTGCCTCACAGTAAGGTTCTGGGTTTGATCCCCAGGCCTGGGCCTCTCTGTGTGGAGTTTCCATGTTCTCCTTGTGCCTGTGTGGGTTCTCTCTGGGTTTTCCAGCTCCTCGCACAGTCCAGTGCTGTACATTATATATTGACTGGGGACTCTCAAGTGCCCATAGGTGTGAAAGTGACTGAGGCTGCTTGTCTCCATGTGTCGACCCTGTGATTGACTGATGGTGACCTGTCCAGAGTGTACCTGGCCCTCGCCCTAGGTCAGCTGGGATTGGTCCAGCCCCCGCACAGCCCTGCACAGATAAGCAGTATAGCCAGTGGATGGATGGATGTCTTGTTGACACTGATGAACACTCAAAATGTCCTTAGGCCTGCATGTACATTGTAGTGTTTTGTAAAGTACGTAATGCATGTAATGCTAATAATGCAAATAATGATTATAATAACTAAAGCCTAATCAGTTCCTTTTGTTTATTTTTGTGTTGTCCTCCATCAGACGGGTAAATTGGACCCTCACCAACCCAGAGTGTCGGGCCACAGAGGCAATGTGTTAGACATCAAGTGGAATCCCTTCAATGACTACTGCATCGCCTCTGCCTCAGAGGACACAACGGTTTGTCCACACTCACACACACACACACACCCATACACACATATGCACATACACACTGTCAGCACATTTTTGAAGAAGTTCATTGACATGTTATCATTTGCCCTGGAAGATGAGCATGTAGCAGCAAGGGGATGAGTCGACTGCCTTTGCAGTATAGTCTAAAGAAGAACTAGAAGTCATTCCTCACATTCCTCAGCTCTGACCTGGCAGAGACGCACAGAACAAACCCCTGTAGACAGAAAGAGAAAAGGGGAGTCAACAGGTTTCACATCGTCTTAACATTATTTTTTACAAAGTGTGTCTCTGAGCTGTGTAATTTGATTTCCATATTCAGTGGGCCGTACATCCCAGGATTTTTTCCACACCGGCTCCTTTATATAACTGCTGAGGTGTTATGTGCAGAGATTGATATGGGGTTTTTGTGTGTGTTTTTTTAAATTTGGTCTTGTGTGTGTGCAGGTGAAAGTGTGGGATATCCCTCCTCACGGTGTGCTGAAGAACCTTACAGTGCCATGGAAGGAGCTTCAGGGTCACAGCCGCAGAGTGAGCCTCATCGAGTGGCACCCGACTGCTAACAACATCCTCTTCAGCACAGGCTACGACTACAAGGTGACAGCACACACAGAAACACTAACCGGGGCACGAAGTTGGCTAAATGTTTCTGTGATAAGAAGGGAAGTCAGTTTTTGCTGTGGCATGTGATGCAATGCAACCTAACTGTTCACAGCAGTGAAGATGGATTGCAGCTACATACAGTACAGATCTCTGGTTATTGTAGCATTGAGTAACTGTATGATGCATCACAAGTAATTCTTTCCAGGACTGTCTTAAAGCACATAAGTGTTGAACACCAGTAACGGTGCCTGTGCACAAACAAACAGCAGATTGATGCATGGAGAAATCAATAACAATACAACTCTAAAACATGAAAAGCAAAAAGCAACAAGTAATGGTAATGTTTATAAATTAAGATGCCCATGACACACAGAGCATTACATTTTATATCATGTGATTTTTTTTTTTTACTTGTTGTTGATGTTGTTGTTCATTTATAGAATATAATCTTTTGACTTTTCTTGATTATTATGTACAATGCCCCAAAAATCTCTATTGACAAAAAGTCTTCTGACAATCAATTCTGACAAGTCTGACAGTTTGCCATGCATGCTGGATTTTACCTTTTACCTCAAGCTTCTTTACTTGGTGTGTACGATTGAGTGCAGCACCATGAGATCTTTCAAGTAAAGAATGTCTTCAGATTTGTGTGGCAACCTCCATTTGCGTGATTATTGCATTTCCAGTCCTCGATGGTCGGCTTTTCACCTGGTCTCCAAGAGAATGACCAGACTAGAAACAGGAGTCTGTGTTGGTTACCTGGCAACCTCAAAGCAAAAGACTTGTCATAAAACCACAACAAGTCAGATTTTGTTTTTGCACGCCATCTAAGCAGCTGCTCACTGTGTAGCCTTACTTTGTATATTTACCTTTCTATTTACCATGCAGACATGAGTGTGAGAGTTTGACTTTCTCCTCAAAGGTTCAGTGGGAGAGCAAATAAACATATTTCCCAAAATGTCAAACTCTTCTTTACCACTATTTGAATTTCAATCAAACTGACTGTGTGTGTTTGTACTTGCACCCTCTGCCCTTTCACACCTGCAGATAATGATCTGGAACCTGGACTGTTTAGAGCAGGTGATAAAGAACCCTGTACGGACCATCAGCCACCACTCAGACGTGGTCCTCTCCATGTCTTTCAACACAGACTGCACTCTCCTCGCCACCACCTGCAAGGACAGGAAGGTCCGGCTGATGGAGCCGCGCTCAGGGAACCTACTGCAGGTAATGCTCGGCATGTGTGTGTGTGTGTGTGTGTGGTTTTGATCCCTTTCAAGGGTGACAATTCTGCAAAAACATGCCAGGAAATGCAGTGATTTCTGGTTGTATAGTTGTTATTTTAGTATGTACTAATATGTAATGTTGTTGTAAACTAAACAAACACTAATCGACTAAACACTAGTTGAAATACTTTGTTGTGTATGAGACACATTATCAACAGCTCATTTACACTTTCTATATTTTTTCACCTCACTCCTTGTTACCCAGAGAACTGTCTTAGATGCACTTGCAGCAAAAATGATTGTGTGTTTTTCCTGTAAACTCTCTCTGTGCATCTGCAATCACAGCTTGAAAATTCCTGGTGATATGAAATCCACATGATCTACACCAGAGATCAATTTTTTCAGTGAGATCAATAAAATCTGAAATCCATGAAACAGGTATGACAGCCTTACATAAGTGGGAGTTCCCTGTTCTGTTTCTCCTCTCCCGGCTGGGCCACTTTGGCACTCATCCAGCACCACACAGCCAAAACTGACACCTCTAGTCTGGACTGGCCCACGGCATAACTCCACAGACCTCTGGGTCACACTCTTAACACTGGTCTGCTCTCACACCCTTTGCCTGCCAAACACGCCCACATGGACAGATATATAGGAGACGTTTCCTCATTGTGAAATAATTGATATTTGGAAGTCTACACCTGTCATATTACTAAGAAAAAAGTCCTATCCTGTGCTTGGCAAATGCTTAGTGTTTAATGTGTCCTGTTGTGTGTTTGCAGGAAGCCAACAGCAAGACACACAAAGCCGGTAAGGTGTTGATCCTGGGAAACATGAAGATGCTCCTCACATCAGGCACTTCACGCTGGAATGAACGACAGATAGCACTGTGGGATCAGGTAAGAGGAACTTTAATCAGGTGTACAGCAAGGTTATTCTGATAGAATATCTACTTACAAACTATGACCTTTTGTCTGGATTAAAGATTTAAAAAGTTTAGACTACAAATAGTGATATCCACACAAAGAGCAAAATAACAAAATATATGAATAGACCCAAGTCACAAGCCCAAAACAACAGAGAATTAATAATAATATCACGTATTTAAGTAATTGTCACCTAATTACATAAGAGCGGTCACAGCTCCAGGCAGCTCTATTTCCTTACCACTATTTCTACACCATTAACACCCCTGAGCAAAAGCAAAAGAGAGTCAGAGTGTAATGGAATGAAAAAGACATTAACAGTGAGTTGTGAGTTACACCGAGCTACAACAGTTCTGCCATGAATCCTCCTCTTTCATGATGGTGATAATGTTCAGTGTGGTTGAGGTTCTTTTAGAGAGATGTTCATTTTGAATTGTGTCATTTTGTTTTGCATTTGTATTAATTATTGTCGGTTCAGTATTATCTGGGTGTTACAAAGACATTCACAACAGAGTGTATAAGAAATAATATATCATATAAAATAAATAAGACAAACATTGAGAAAAGGTTCGGGGAGTTAAATATTAAACATACATGACGTAAAACCTATGGGAAATGATGTCTAGCAGCTCATCAGTTCATCTGTTTTTCTCCATCTATACGTAAAAAGAGCAAGTAATTATTGGTTTCAGGTACAAAAGTAAATTCACTTTTACTTTAAATAATAATAAAAAATAAAATAAAAGTGCTTCACATGGTTTTATCAGTATTATTACTTGAGTAAAGGATCTGGATATCCCCTCACCACTGCTTATGACAGTATTGCAGAATACATCCCCACACACCATAAGGTCTGGTGCTTAACTCTGCCACCTAGTGGTCAGATTAGTAAACAAGTTAAACCACACCCTGTTTTCCCTAAAGAATTCACTCAGCCTGTGTCAAAGTGGAGTGAAGTTATTATCTTCTTGATTATGTCAGTGCCCAGGGCCCCGATCACACCTGTTAGTTTGTTATTTTGTGGAAGTTGCAGACTTGTGTGTTTTGATGTGTGCGAGTGTATCGTGGGTGGAGGATTATGGCTGAAGCACGGATTAGGGATTGAGCGCTGAGTATTTTTAATTCAGCGCTAGAGAGTGCCTCTTATGCAGAAGTGGATTTAAATGATAGAGTGTTTTGATATGAGGGATGGTTGTTGCATGCTACTTGTGCCCAAGTGTTGTTTTTGATGCAAGTTGTTTGTCTTTGTGTGTGTTTGCAGGATGATATGTCAGTGCCTTTGTTAGAGGAGAACGTGGACGGTTCCTCAGGAGTCATCTTCCCTTTCTTCGACCCTGACACACACATGCTCTACCTTGCTGGAAAGGTGGGTCTTTCAACGCAACCAGACACCGTCTAGACGTTCAAACACTCTTTGAATATTATGGTTACAAAGACTTCTCCTGCCTCTTCTCAGGGTGATGGGAATATCAGGTACTATGAGATCAGCACAGAAAAACCGTACATCCACTACCTAACAGAGTACCGCTCACTCTTACCTCAGAAAGGACTGGGTAAGGAACACACACACACGCACACACACACACACACCACATTTACTTTCAAATTCTACTTTCCTGGATTATTGGTTATATTGTCATGAAAAATGATCTGTTTGGAAACTTCTGGCTGCGCTGGCTCTCTTGCACCTGTAAGCAAAACTACTGTGCAAATAAGTCGGCCATATTTGAATAGCCAAACCATCTGATCGTAGCCAGGGTAGATCATGTGAAGTGACATGTAACATGAGGTGAAGCCTTCAGGCCAACAGACAGACATCATACACAGACTTAATAAATCTGAAGCTTGCTTGCTGTGAAACTACAATTAGAATAGAGACACAGCTGTTATGGGATGATTTTTATTATACCATCTACTGTTCCTATCATAGTACACATCGTAGAACTATCATGTCCTGCCAGTACTACAAAGAGTTGTATGAATAAAAGGGTATTCTATTTTCATATATTTTTTTGTATTTTATTGTTGTATTCTTATATGGCAACATCTTATAACATGCAGCGCACATGAACCCGTCCATACATGCATTCAAAACCCAAAAAGAAACAGGAAAAAAAATCCATATTCAAAAGGTAATAATTACTTCAAATAAGCATAATAATTACTGATCTGAACACCGTGTTGACTCTAGCTGTGGTAACAACCCTCATCTACAACCAACAGTATTCAAGCCTAATCATTACACATTCATTGCAGCATACATATCCCTACATTGGAGTAGATAAAGATGTAAAATGAATAGATAAATAAAGAGAAGCATGATGTATTTATATGTATTGATTTTATATGGATTTCCTGTTGCACCTTGAAATATTCATTCTAAGTGTCTAAACTATCAAAAATAGTCAGTTTCTTTTAATTTATTAATTCAGAAACCTTTCCAAATTAGTCACTCCACATGTGTGATCTACAGGTGTAATGCCAAAGAGGGGACTCGACGTCACCTCCTGTGAGGTGTTCAGGTTCTACAAACTGGTGACAATCAAGAGTCTCATTGAGCCTCTAGCCATGATCGTACCCCGCAGGGTAAGAGCACGTGGATACAGAGACACCAGGGCGTCATTTATGTATTTATTATATTTTTTAGCATACTTGTATTGCACATCTACAAGTCCTACTTTGGTGTCTGGGTGTAAATGTCCTATGTATATGTTTCCAGTCGGAGTCGTACCAAGACGACATCTATCCAATGACAGCTAGTAACAAGCCTGCTTTAACTGCAGAGGAGTGGCTCAGTGGCATCGACAAAGGTCAGCAAAGATATATGCTTGTTGCTGCAATGTGCATCTGTAAATGTTTGCAATCTGGTAGGGGCTGTGCAAGTCTCAGCCCTTTGCAAGACTATATGCAAACTCATCTTTTTGATCACACTTTTTGCCCTCCAGGTCCTGTGTTGATGTCTCTTAAGCCTGGAAGTCAAGTAGCAGAGTCGTTTTCAGAGACGAGCAAAGGGCTGGGGAATTCTCTGGACACGCGCAGGTCTCTGAGCAGACCAGGCATGCTACAGCTGGCGTACATTCAGGACCAACTGGGAACCAAAGACAGCAAAGAGGACAGCGGCCTTGCAGACAAGAGTCTAACGCCCGTTAGCAATGGAGACGACCTGGGACTTTGCTCACCACCAAGGACGGAGAACGAGGTACCCACCATTTTGTCTTGACGTTTTTCACATATTTATTCCATGGTGGATATTAATGATATTTTTCATTCGTTGTTATCATCAGGTTTTCAATAGATTGCCAGTCCAACACTTTTTAGATATCTCAGCTATTCATTGTCCCCATCCTAATTATTTTAATGACTGTTCCTCAACAACCGCTGCAACAACTAATGGATGGACTATTATGCAATGTGTTGTTATAGTAGCTGGGCACTAAGAGGACACTATGCAGTGACACTTTAATGAGTAAAATCAGATTAAAGAGGCTGCCCCCCCCATCCCCCTCCTCCTCATCATCTCCAGTATAAATAACACTGTTGTGAATGTATCTTGTCCACAGTTGCGTCTCAAGTTCCACAAGCAACAGGAGGAAATCCGACGGCTGAGAGAGCTCCTCAACCAGAGAGACGTGCGCATCAAACAGCTGGAGCTGGAGATTAAGAACATGAAAAACTCCCAGTCTTAGGGCTCACTTTAAGATTTGCCCAGCCTGCAGAGTCACCTTCACCTCCTCATGGGACACATGCATTACATTTCAACTTACTAACCCTATTTTGGCACCATCCCGCACTCTTTTGCACTCTTCTGACTCACCTCTTTTCTTCTGATGAGCCCTGTGTACTCACTGCACAGGGCAGGGGTGATCTAAACCTTGACTTTGTGTATGCAATCTCTCATTTTGTCAGTTCTGCACAGGGTGCACATATTCTTTGTTCATGTACATACACGGAAACACTGAGTTTTACCCCGCTGCAACATGTTTTAAAACTCTTTGCACCTTTTGACCTTTCCCTCATTTCTTTTGTATGCTTCACAGCTATGCAATAAAAGGATGTTTGTGCCTGTCTTGACTGCATGATGTGGCTCTCTGTGAGCCGTTTGAAAGTTTGTTGCAGGGCAGGAGCAGACATCCTGTATGATTGTAATGATAACGCTGAATTTAATTTCTATGCTTGGTGATTTTTTTTTTTTCATTATGTAAACTACTGTAAGTGGAGATGGTTGAGGTATATAACATTGAGTATGTGTGCTTGAATGACAATATCATGATCCCAGCTGTGTTCTTCCATTCCATCTAGCTGCATTTGTTTGATTTTTTTTTTTTTTTTTTTTTTACTATTATTTTTTTTCTTTATTTTTAAGCCAATTCTGTAACTGATGCCATGTAGCAGTTTTGATCTTAATTTTTATATTTATTTTAAAAAATACATTCAACACAAATAATTGAATTCACATTTGTAATGTTGAAAAATACAGCACACAAACTGTCTAAAGGCTGCTTGCTTTTTGCTGGTGTGAGGTCACTGTGAGGAAATATTTTGAAGCCATTTTTAGAGCCTGAGTACTGCACCAATTTCTAGTTAGCTCACATTCCACTACCATAGCTTTCAGTTTGCAGTGTATTTTCCCATAGAGTGGCTTTCTATTGCCTTGTAAAAAAGACAATCTGTGATACTGGGGCTTTCTGTTATCAGCTAAAAGGAGACCTACATTGGTACTGGTATCAGGAGCAGTGGCAATAATGTAAACCATTAGACACTCCCACCTTTCCTCGCCACTTTATTAGGTACACCCGTACAATCTAACTAACTGAAATAGCCAATACTACAGCTCTGCCCTGTATTATAAGCTTTTAAATGTTACATTTCTGTTAAAGCTGGGGTTGGTAATCCTGTTCAGAAACATTTTTGTTACACTGGGTGAAATGGTCCTTCTACCTTCTGAGTAATCAATACATTATGTATTCAGAAAAAGAAACGAAAATCATCAGTCCTCTGTGGCAGCTGCAGGACTGACACAACTCCGACCAATCCACGCTCCTCGGTGCGAGGAGCAAAAACCAATCAGAGGCCTTCATGTCTAGTTCTGTATCCGCCCCACTCGATCCCTGTCTCCGACGCGTGTGCACAATCTTCACGTGTCGCTGTTACCGGAGTAAATCAGCGTACAGAGTTACAGCAGAACAGATTTCATGCTCATTTATGAGCAGTGGCTGAGAAAATGCAGCCCCAGTTACTACTTCCACCGTTACTTGTAACGGCTCGACCCAAGAAAAAGGCAAGGAAGAGAAAGCCGGAGGCTGAAAAGGCTGCTAACAAAAAGGCTCTGGATAAAGCCAGACGTCAAACCAGAGTAAACATCGGTGTTGCTTTTGTGGAGACAACTGAGGGATTTGAAGTGATCCTGGGGTTGCTCTCTTTCTGTTGGACAGGTAATTATATGTTTTGCTTCGGGGAGGATTTGTTATTTTTATGAAATGTGTAACTTTTGCTAACGTAGCTACTTTTGTAGCTTGTATTAGCCTAATGCTAATATTAGCTTCTCTGTGGGTTTAAAACGGGTCGGGTGACGCTAGTATTGAATAGATTATAGTATATATATATATATATATATATATGTAGTACTCCTCCTGCCGCTTCTCATTTTCGTGCGGTGCGCGTTCCAGTTTGTGGGGGCGTGGCTTGGACGTACACACTGACGGGAGCTCTCTAGCGAGCTCTCCAGGATTACCAACCCCAGCTTTAAGAGAAAGTGATAATTCCACTATCTTTATAGATTGGTGATATTGATGTTCAGTGTGTTATACTGGGGTGTTCCCAATAGGCGATTTTGTCTGCATCATTTTACGAGGGAGGCAGAATATAGAG
Organism: Caranx ignobilis; assembly: GCA_021432705.1. Lineage (NCBI taxonomy): Eukaryota > Metazoa > Chordata > Actinopteri > Carangiformes > Carangidae > Caranx > Caranx ignobilis. The sequence continues at coordinate 8,124,700 of MU269982.1, forward strand.
ACCTGATAAAGTGGCCGGCAATATCGAAAGCCATTTTACCATAGAGTTATTATTGTGGAAGCTACCCCTTTAATAATTTAGCCATGCAAGCAGCTTTGTTTCCCTATCCAATGAAAAGTCTCAACGTCTTCTACACAGATTAGCACAAAATGTGGTACAGATATTAATGTGCCCCAATGATCTACCCTGATGATTTTGAGTTATCAGCTGACTTAATCTGTCAGCGCCTCCATGAGGTTGACAATTGTAGATTTGAGTGAATTGTCACAGCTGAATTGCCATCAGCACTGGGTAGTCTATACTCCTGTACATTTATATCTCCATCCAGAGACATTGTAAACCTTTGGTGATCCTGTAACTTTATCTATCATCAGGTCAAAAATGTTGATCTCACTCTGGTTTATGACCAAAACTATAACATTCCCATCAGACCTCAGGTGTACTGTTTTTTGTCGTAAATTTGTCAGCATGCTAACATGCATGCTTACATCATAAACATGGTGAAAAAGAGCCTGTAGCATTAGCATGTTAGCACTGTAGCCTAACTGTGATTATGTTAGCTTCAAGCACCACTGTGCCTAAGTGCAGCCTGTCAGAGCTTATCGCTGGACTGTTTTACGGTAGTAAATGTTTTTGTATGATTGTTGTTTTTATCAGTTTGATGAGATTTCCTAATGTGTCTGGTGTTTAACTCTCTGGATCAGACAAAACAAACAAAAACAACAACAACAAAATCTTCCTTTCTGGTTATTTTACCATTTTTGGTAAATGTGCTGTTTAATATCACAAAATGATGAAATAGAAAGACCTGTTGACAAAACAATGCTTGTGCTACATTTGTGTGAAGTGTTTTAGCCAACATCATGGATGATGATGATGATCAGAGTGACGGAAAGTGCAGTTACAAACTAAGGAAAGTTAATCTTCTTGTAAGAACTTGTGATATGCTTGAAAGACCTGAGTAATTTAACGGGAAATGATCCTGTGATAATTACATTTGCTTTAAATGACTAAACTTGACTTTATATAGTACAAATATGTAAAAATTAGAAGATACTCAGAGATTCCCAGTATGACATTTCAGCTTTGAAAGCCTGTGTGAGAAAATACCTTCGTGATGGGAGTGGAACAGAAGTGAGCTTAAAAAGAGATTCATGAGTGTTTTGTCAGACTTAAAGTGCGTGGCTAAGTGAAAGTCTGTTAAAACAACCACAACAAGCTTAAATAACTGTAAAATGTACATAGATTTATGCTGAGCAGATGGTAAAATCCACACTCATGGCTTGTAGAGATATGTTTTCCCTCAGGGAAATTTTGAACTTCATAGTTTTTGGGTCGGTGTGGTAGGACCAGTTTCTCACATTTGTTGCTCTCAGAAATGTTGCCGTTGATTTTGACATGACTTTTTCAAGAAAACATTCCCTTGTCCCTCACCAACTTGTGGAGAGAAAAATATGCTGGTAGACATGTATATGTAGATGCCACTAAAGTGCTTGCAGGTATTAGGTAATGCAAACATTATAGCCATTAGTTGGTCATATGATAACCAGTCAAATGCTGTATGAATGACCACGCATGCCTGTATTTATATAGTCACAGGCAAAAGCACCATAACTATATTCTAGATTTGTCTTAGGTTTCATGGCCACTTGGGGGGGGGGGTAACACGTGGAAACTGCCACACCAATCCACAAACGTACAGGCACACTGTTTTCAATACAATAGTGATCTGTGAACCCTTTGACCTCTGTCATGACAGTTCTAGCACAGCAACATCCCTGGCTGACTTTTGTCCAGGAGCGGCAACGGTCAGCCAGGGTAAACTGTAACCACCACTGCTGTTAGTGGACAAGTTTCAACACATTCCCATCATGAGCTGCTGTTTTTACAGTCAGACAGTGGACTCGTTCAAGGGCTGATTGAGCTGTTTCTTCAGATTAACAGTTTAAGGTAACTAGATTCACTTACATATGTCTTATTTTCACTCACAAAACAATTTCAGTAATATATTTGTTCATATATGCATAAAATTTATTTAAAAAAATAAAAAAAAACAACTTTTCCCCACTTTAATAAAACAAAACAAGTCTTACTGCCTCTTAAACGTCTGCATATTATGTGCTAATAGTAGCTTCCACTTTTAGCAGCCTTCTTATAGTGACCGAGCTGCCATGAGCAAATGTGTACCCTTTCGCTGCAGCCCCATTTTACTCACACCTATGAGCTCACATGTAGCTGGATTTGGCAAACCATTCATAGATATTGCAGGCATTTTATTTACAACCATTTGTAGATGAAGTTAACACAATTTTTCTAAAAGTGTTTGGCAAATGTAAACAATTGTTGAATTGTACTGTCTGTCTATTTGTTTTGTTCTTGCAATAACAGAATAATTCCTGGTATATTCCCTTTAAAGGATCTGTACACCCACACAGGTGTTTCTTCTGACTGTTGCTGGTGAGACGTCAGGCCAGTATTCCTTCTCCAATAGGGGCACTTCCAATTTTATTTTAACTTATGCTTAACGCCTTAGGTTTTGACTTTATTTGATAAGTTGGTTGGACCTGTTAGCTAGTTAGCTAATTGCATTGGAGCTGGTATACATAATATAAGTTCTCCATCCATTAAGACCGATAAACATGAAACTTCTCCTACACAGATTGGTGCATTAATGTTAATACAGTAGTACAGTCAGAGAGAGTCAAACACAGTCTTTACACAGTCACCTGCTGACACCACCTGTGTGGGTAAACCATTAACATGACTCACAATATGAATCACTTTGGTACAACAAGTAGCCTATAAACTTATGTTAAGTTAAGGACAGCAATTGTGGCCAAAAAAAACTAGAGAAGAGTCATGACGTCTGTGAATTGACTCACCTGTATTTGTTAGCTAATATCAGCTACCATTAGCTGCCATGAGCTGCTGGGGCTGGTTTCACAAAGACATTTCAGACTTAGGCCTGAGGTGCTGGGCTAGTTTTAATTTTGCTCAAAGGTTAGTCTAATACTCGTCAGGCAGTTTCACACAGACATGAGGTTGACATATTTTGAACCGAAGAAGTTATAGCCACTTGACCCAAAGGCTAACTCTAAGCTAAGATGTTTTCATGCTAACAATTAGTGACACCTGCCATGAATGCCATCTTTGCTTTCATTAACGGCTTCTCCTGTGGTCCACCTGCTGTAGATTTTCTTTTGACTATTTCTTTTCTTGCATCTGGTACTGTGTCATTTATCCAGAATCCTTTAGCTAATCCACTTGGAAACTGAAGTCATAAGTTAGGGGTAATCCATAGTCAAAGTCTGTTGTGAACTGGGCCCTGGTCTCACGAGACCACATAAGGCTGCAGAAAGAAAAAAATACTTGGTTTACTTGTAATGGGCTTTAACTGCATGGGAACGGTCTAATCAAAAGATTTAAAAACTGCTGCATCATGGGAAACATAGGCCTAACTTGATTTGCAAACAAAAATCAGTATATCTCACTCTCGTTTGGATCAATTTTGTCTACACTGATAAAGATCTCTTTGTTGTGGAGCCACCAGTCTCATCTAAGTGCATTAATAAATAACTGGAACTGATGAATGAGTGACTTTGACTGCACATTTGCAGTTTTGGGAGAGACGGCACTAATTGCAACCTACTAACACAAAATGATAGTACTGCATCATGAATACCCATTCTTTTAGTATATTATCAATTGCACTAGTGCAAATGGAGCATAATAATATACGTCATACATTAGTGTGCATTATTAACAATAGGCAGTGTAGTTGTTGTTTTTCAAAGGCACAAAGTTTTATGAATGAATCATCACAATGTTGTGGTAGAGTGATGATTGTATTACTGTACAGAAAATTATAATAGTTCAGTGCAGCCGATGATCATGATTCTTCTCCTGAATGTGGCCACTCCTAAACCCCCCCCCCCAAAAAAAAACAAACAAACAAACAAAAGACAACAAAATCAATACATTACAGACACCTGTCAGTTTTAAAGCATGTGCACTAACAATCTCTTGCGTTATTATGGAGCAATAATGTAGCTGCAGATTCAACTGTAGCATCCACTGTCTGAACATTAATAAACTGTTTCATGTGAGGATTGTTGCTAGATTCATATGAGCTTCACTGTGCCTGACTTAAATGCGTTGTAGATACAATTATTGTGATATCTTTAAACTGTCTGTTAAATGTATATTTTTGTTTCGTTTTTTTTTTTTTTAGTAAATAATGAAAAAGATTTTATCCCATTTCTTTTAATATTGTCTCTAAAACATGTAAAAAATATATTAATCACATTAAGTACAATTAAATTTTTCTGGGAAATCAATTTGTCTGTTTGCAGACCTCCTCTGGTAAATCAGACCACAGACCACTGAAACAAAAAAAATAAATAAAGTAGAAAACATTTCACTCAATTGCACATGTTAATATTAGGGCAGGGTTCACTATTTTTCTTACAAAAACAGTTTCTTCGATTAAACTGTTGACTGTTTGAAGTGGAAATAAACATTTTCATCTGTACATGATTGTCTGGCTTGTGATTAGAGTATAAAAATGAGCTCTATACCGAACCAGCAGCCATAAACTCTTAGAAAGAAATTATTGGTTCTTCAAAAACAGGGTGATAGTTAAGTTGCCATTTGTGGGCTTAATGCTGAATATAAAGGTTACAGACCAGGGTTCTGTCTCTCAGTGTAACATTACTGTTTCTGTATGAGAGAATTAAAACTACAGCTTGTTACAGACACTGCAAACTATGAGATACTTAACCTCGTGTAAACTCTTAACGAATAACTCTATCTTTTTTCAGTTCTGTCTTAAAACAATACTCAGATGCTTGCTGTGCATTCAGTTATCGTTGTTTCGCTGTAAACCACTTGTACCCACACTGACATCAAGGTACAGCATCAGGTCATGCTTCACATCAAATAAGTTGATTTCTGTATTTCCTGTAGTTTTCCCTTTTCATCCCTATAAAAATTATTCAAACGCAGAAGCCTGGAAACATTTGACTGCTCACAGCTCAAAGACATGTGCTGAGCAGACACTGCATCAGGAAGCCAAAAATGTGGTCGGGAATCACTAATTTTTCCACTCCATTATAGCCATGAAGTGATTTGTTCCTCTATGTACTTCAATATTTATGATGGTAGACAAGGTCCACAGTCTTCATTCTGTACAAAAAATGTATTTAACCAAAGCTAAAGAGTCTTGGAGATTGAGTTCTTTAATCTCTCCAGTAGTCTTTTTGCAATTATTCTTGCTGTTACTAAAACAGAGAATTTCATCCTTGGACTTTGGAGCGTACTTCATTTAGAAAATTCAGGCTGCTAAGGCCTTATACAGTAGAGTATTACTGAATAACAGAACAGACTGTGGATTTTATCCCACCATCTCTCACAATGGATTCACTACAAGATCTCCACATGGCAAGTATGGAGATAAGAAATGAACAGCATGCAACTGCTATTTCCACATACATACTGGCATGGGACTAACTTGTTAAAGTATCCATACTTATCTTCAAGACTGGACACAAAGCCTTTCCTGTGGACTGTTACACAGTCACCAGCACTGTAGAGAACAAGTTGAGAGCTGAACAGCAGAAGGGATGGATGAAAAGAAAAAATGTAGCCATTTGGCCATCGTTTCATCCCTTTACGTTCATTTTGGAACATGAGAAAAGCAAGGCAGGAAGAGAGAAAAGCACAAAATGTTAACATTTTATTTACAAAGTTGTTTTTTTGTCATACAGAAAGTAAAAATGTAGCTACAACCTTGATTTGTGCAACAGGCGGCCACACTAAAAATCATGGCTCACTGGTTGCACAGCTGCTATAGCAATAATTTTATTGGGAAAAATAAGGAACAGAAAAAAAAAAAAGACAAAAAATGAGAAATAATAAACCCAACAACAAAAAATAATTCATCCAACAAAATATTAAAAGCACAGACCCAAAACTAGATACCAGTCCCAAAGTTCTCACACGGGAATACATAAAGAGGGGTCAACAGTGAAATTGTGGAATGCTGAGTGGTGGGCTGCCTGAGAACCTCGGGGGGCCGTGGGGTAGGTGAGGTGAAGGGTGTTGGGTGGCTCTCAGTTCCATTGGGGTGGGGGGGAGAAAAAAAGGTTTGGGGAGGGGAGAGGGGGCAGCTCCACTCGGCCCACCCATCCGGTACAGTCTTGCCCCATTAAAAGAGCTCAGAGCTGGGGGGGTAGACGTGGATTACAAAGGCGGTGCGAGTTGTAAGAGGGCGGACGTTCGGGTTTGTGGGGGTAAGAAGGGTAACTCGGTAGGCTCTTGTTTTCAGTTTTGCTCTTAATCGTCATCATCGTCGTCGTCGTCCTCGTCGTCGTCCTCAGGGTCTCGCTTTCTCTTCTCGCCTTTGCCAGTTTCTGCTTCTTGGGACAAAAAGGAGAGGAGTGTTAGGTATTGTTGAGACCACCGCACTGGCACCACAGTTGATATGCAATTCTTTTCATGATTAAATCACTTTAGTCCATGGTTGTTGATCTCATTCACACAACTCATGTTCTTTACGTGAAACATATTTTACTTTTTAAACTTTTTGTGAGATTTTAAAATGTGGGGTCTTTACTGTATTAAACAACTGTAGACTTAAAGCATTATTCACGAGGTCCTCTGGTGGGTTCCCTAAGGCTTGTTTCTTACTGTGGGAGTGGTTTTGCTGTGCCTACACATTATAATGTTACAGGATAAGGAGCTTAAAATAAAGTGTAAGATACTCGATCAGCCACAACATTGACACCACCTGCCTAACCGAAACACTTCTGACTGGTCGAAGTATGGGTATGGGCTGAACAAGAGCACTGACTGTGTCCTGTAGAATCAGGCAATGTGACTTTAGCAGAAAACCCTGTAAATCCTGAAAGTTGTGAGGTGGGGCTTATATGGATTGGACTAGTTTTTCCAGCTCATCCCGCAAACCCTTTCTGACTGAGATCTGGGGAATTTGGAGGCCATGGCAACACCTTCAATTTATGTGTATGAACAACTTTTGCCAAGTGGCAGGGTGCATCATCCTGTAGAAATCCAGCACCGCCCTCATGGAATACCGTTGTCACAAAGGGGGGTACCTTAGTCTGTTTAGGTTTGTACTTGATGTCAAACTAAGATCCTAATGAATGCTGATGTCCCAGCAAAACATGCATTGTGATGCCATCTTATCCCCAGGGTAACACCCACTCTGTACTCTTGGTACCCACCATTTTTGGTAGGTACCTTCCAATGCATACTGTGAACAACCCAAAAGATTTGTTGTTTCATGAATGATCTAACCAAATTTATCTTACCATCGCAATTTGGCTACTTTAAATTACTCAGATTTCCTGCCTTCAACATGTTGACTTCAAGAACTGGCAGTTTACTGCTGCCTCATATTGTATTATAGCATCACCTGACAGGTGACAGCAAAATTAGTTGTTCACCTCACCTGTCTGTTGTTGTAATGTGGTGGCTGTTGTGCTCAGTACCAGCTTTTTCTTTTTTTTAAATTTTATTTTAACCTGGCCCTTCCTCAGATGTTTTCCAATCTCCTGTTAGGCTATTGGTGACAATTAACATTTCAATACTGTGTTTCTGTAGAAACTAATCTTTTATAATGTCCTATTTTAAGCACAGTAATGGGTTAAGTTTTTCACAAAGATAGATCTCCCTCAGTAAACAGAGCCACAGGTAGATTTCATATTGGCCCTGTGAAGTTTTCTTTTTAATTAATCATTACTAAGTTGACTACACAACTCAATCATTTATACACATTTGTTTTGTTCAAAACTGCAACTTGTGTCCAAATAAAATTCAAAAACTAAAGGACACTCAACCTTTATCTTTTCATTAACACCAAATCCATTTTGTTCCCAAAACTGGACAACTGCAGCTTAAATAAATCCAACCAACGACCTTTGCCCACACACACACAAATCACACTTGATTACCAGAGTGGGCAAAAACAATTATGCTGCTCTTTACTGTTTGGAATTATTTAGCATTTTCACTTTTAATCATCAAGATTACAAACAAATTGGGAAATTGGAGGAATGTTAGTTTCGTACAAAAGATTTTAGGCACTAAATACACCTTTAGTTACTAACTGAAGGGACAATTTATTATACTATTAATTTTGCTGGCTTCTTTATGGTGGTCATTTTCTCAGTGTAAAGTCTAGTTAATTCTGTCCTCTAGACCAAAAAAGAAACGACTTAATGCTTAATGCTCTTGAAGAAACCTTCCAGCTTCTAGCTACATGGCAGAGTGTAGTAGCACTTAAATGTAGATGTAGGTGTTGCAGGTCCAAGCTAAAACTAGATGTATAGTTGCTCTTTCAGGAGATAGTACATACCGTCTTCATCTTCATCCTCATCTTCATCCTCTTCATCAACTTCTCCATCCTGACCAAATTCTTCCTCCTTGGTAAATAAAATTAAACAAATTAAAAACAGAAACAGAAAAAAGCACAAATAATTCAATATATATATATTTTTACCTCATCTTCTCCGCTGACCTCATCGTCATCCTCTTCTCCTTCTACCTCCTCTTCATCTTCTTCGTCCTCCTCTTCCTCATCAAAGTCTTCCTCCTCTCCATCCTCATCTTCCTCCTCCTCTCCCTCTGCAACACAAAAGCAGAAACAATCAGTCAACCACATACAACATAACAATGCTGAAATCAAAAGAGACACAACATGTTAATGGTTAAAGTGAATCTATCTCTTTTAAAGCAAGTTTAAGACAAGCAGTCATGCTATAGATGACATATAATGTTACATCATCGCAGTATGCTATTCTTATTTTGTATTTAGTAACATAACAAAAACTGCTTCTCCAATCCTTTCAACAAAAAAGACAATCTAAGCTCTTTGACACAATGAAATTGGTTTCTTACCTTCATCTTCATCATCATCTACGCCATCTCCGTCCACCTCTCCATCAGAGTCAGAGGCTTCCCTGTCCTCCATGTCATAACCATCCAGGTAGGTGAGCTGAGGCAGCAGCTTGAACACACTCTCTCTGTAGTCATTCAGGTTTGTCACTTCACAGTTGAACAGGTCCAAACTCTTCAGGTTATCCAGCTTTTTCTGTTGATTAAATACAGTTAAGTGAAGTGATGACATGTCTTGAGTTAATGGTGTTGGATGCATGGTATGTGCTGAATGTTTGTCAACAAGTGAAGTATTTACACTGAGCTAGTTATGCCTCTTAAAAACTCTGGTTGTATTAGTGGGTAGTGCTGTCTATCAGCAACAATAACGATTCAGAGGCAAAGCTGGATTTGCATGATTTTTGCATCAAAGAGATAAACTACCTTGATTTTTCAAGTATTTAATTGTTTGGATTAGACAAATATGAAGTTAGCATTTGATTATTTTGTCTAGAAAATTGCCACAATTTCTTGCACCACTAAGTAGAAGAACCTCAGATGCAGATGAGTCTCATTTTATTCATTTGATTTCCCAATAATAATCAGTGAACAGTTTCTCCTGATCTTGTTCCAGTGTCAGATCCTGTATATAATGCAGTGTAAAAACAACTATCCAGAATTATAGACACATGGTTAATATTTGTATGCTATGTAATGAAAAAGACACATAATGGCCAAAACAAAACCCACAAGCTATGGATTCACTTTTCATAGGATTTGTATGCGGAGTGATGCCTAAAACTGAACTGTAACAAGACTGGAAACACATACCAATGGTTCCAACGTGCTGATGTCTTTCAATTTGTTGCCACTCAGGTTTAGATGTGTGAGGTTGGGTAGTTTCTCTGCTAAAACATCGAGGCCGCCACTGATTCTGTTGTCACTCAACTCCAGCTGAAACACAGCAGAAGGAAAGATTATTCCAGCTGATTGTCTTTTTTTCCACAATTCAACTTCTCTTATGAAAGAATGAAGGTGAAGCATCATTTTTTTTTTGTTTACCTTTTGAGTTTTCCTAGTTTAGGCAGGTTGGAGACTGAGATTAAGCCAACATTTATCAAACTGAGGAACTCCAGGTTGACAAACTCAGCTGTGAGGCCTTCGATTTTTCCTTCAACTGATCGACAATTGTCAAGGACAAGTTCTCTTACCTGAAACAAAAAAGTATAATAAGTACAATACATAATATATATATAAAGTATAATATCAAATAAATAAAAATACTAATCTACTGTGATTTATGCATTTTCTGAAACTACCAGTACTTTTCACCCATAATTAAACTTTTTTCTACAACATGTAAAATTTGTTTAAAAAAAAAAAAAAAAAAAAAGATATTTACGATAGTCCTTATATCTCTCTCTCTCTCTCAAAATAAAACAATGTAATTTTAATGAATAAAACCTGAGAAAACAAGCTTGAGAACAACACAATCAAAACGTTTTAATAGGGGGTGTTGTTTTGCAAAATGACTTTGTGCAAAGTAATTAAAGGCATTTTGTAGTTTCTGTAAAATATCAGAAAAACAAGTCTGAAGGCGGAGTTAGTTTGAGACAGTTAAAGCTAACACTGGTTGCGCAAATCAGTGATGGACAAAAACGTTGCAAAAAAAGTTGTTGTCAAACGTCAAAGATCACGATTTCTCCAGTAAAACGCCGAAATGGACACTGCGTCTCCAACTAAAAACACTTCATATCATTGTGTGCTTGATTTACCCGGGCACGACAGTTAATGCATTGATTTCTTTGAAACGAGGAAGAGCAAAGCAGTCGCTTCCCATGGCCTGCTGATGCAGTCACTAATGACAAATGCAATGATTTTTGTGAGCTAGCTCGCTACAGGCTAGCCATTGCCCCTTTTAAACGCTGCCGTGCGGTAGAGGAGCAGCTAGAGAGCTCTGTCTGCCCGCCATTAGCCAACCCAACAGCAACGGAAAGGATTGCGAATACACCCTTAGTAAAGATTTTCTTTTTTCGTTAAACCAGCTTTCATTTGGGAAGTGGAATATTCTTTGTCGTCGAGCGAACGACCGATATTGCCAGTTTGTTACAGGGTACTGCATCGTTTTCAGGTCGAAGTGGCGAAGGAAATATATTGAGAACGGAAATTTAGTAAAAACAAAGATGGAGACAGTTCCTTTCTCCCAGAGCTTCAAAGACGACAGAATGACAACATGGCGATCCCCGAGATACAGTATGCAGTTCTCTGAACGCTTCAATGGCGAAAAGTGCTGTTTAGGAAGAGTAATTACCGCTACTTTCACATTACATAAATTATTTTCGATGTTAAATTTGTTTTATTCCGTGCATGGGTCGAGGGGAAATGCCGACCGTCGAGTTTTTGGCTGCCCACGCATCAAGCGCGGTGCGCCGGATCCCCGTGTCATTCAAGCAGGCTGTCTCGGTTAACGAAGCCGTTGGCTAACAAATCGACCTGTTTAGTCACAAACGGCGTCGAGTTTAGTTTAAATGGCAGTTGGTAGGACAGGAAAGCTGTGTTTGGTGTTTTAAGCCACAACTGGACATATTTTGTTGTCTTTGATCAGTGTAGCGAAGGGGGTAATATGGCGGGAACAAAAATACTAAGTTAGGGGGCTGCTGTCTTAACGATTCTGACTCAACAGACTTCATTTAAATAGTATGCAATATTTACACTAGTGTAAATACATAGATATGAAATGGTAACGTGGCTATTGCACGAGTGTGTGATCTATTTTAGGGAAATATCTGCTGCACACCCCCTTTAAAACTTACGGATCGCAACAGCTTAAACGTGGCTTTAAACAAATCAAGATTACAGGAATAGTTGGCTGCTTGCACTGGTTTGTGTGGAAATTTCAACTGGCTATGGTTAGAGTAACAGGGGCTTAAGTGGTCAAGGTATGGATGACTCGTGAACCAAGTGACTGTTTTTTGTTGTCGCTGCTCAATCTGGCCATTGGATATTAACGTTAACCTACTGTACAGAAATTTCAAGACATGACTCGTGATCGGCGACGGCCCGTTTGCACGTTACAAAGCTCGGTTTTAGCACAAACGCCTTGAAGTTATAAAGTGGATTTATAATAATAAAAAGACCCCCGTCTAGCAGTTATGCTAGCAGCAAACATGGCTTCCAAGGTCTGTATAAAATATACCGCTCTGTGAATGCCAAACGCGGCGCAGGAAGCAAATTTCCTAATATATCAGCGTAAAAAGAAGTTTACTAAATGTGCTACAACGGTGGAGTCGAGCTGTATCGTGTGTACCACTGACCAAGGAGGCTGCGAAACGGTTAAAGCACTGCAATAATGCCAGCAAGCTGAGGAATCGCCGTTTCAAAGTAACGATTGAATATAGCTTTTCTCGTCTCCTTGCCCCTATACGCCCAATCCAGAACAGTGTGGAGGATTAAGCTTGTTATGCGAGTGTTTTCCGCCCTATTATAAACGAGAAAGATAATCTAAAGCCCATGTGGTCACCATTACGTTAGCCACACAGGTCACTCGCAAAGCAAAAAAGTAGCAAGCTAGCTAGCAAGAGGCTAGCCAGAAAACTAAGGGTTGGTTTTAAAAAGCACGACTCACATCAGACGGTGTCCTGTTTCTTAGCTCCAAGTGGATCCTCTTTTTCATGTCCATCTTGCCCTGTGAAAGTGAAACTTTTCTCTCTTGGGTTTTGGTGGGATCTTCAGTCCAAAGGCAGAGATGCCCTAATGGAGGGAGAATATAGGACTGTATAATGAACTGAGCCAAACGCTAAGTTAGTCGGAGAGAGGAGACAACCATGGAGGGAAACGGGACTGAAACAAAATATATGCTCAACAGCGCCATCTGCGTCCAGAAACGCCCATCGCCTCTATAAAGCCATTGCAGTCACAAAACATGACGCTGCCCCGAAACAGTCCTATGGTGCAATTTATTTCTGCGAGGAAAGTACTGTACAGTATTTAGTGAAGACAAGAGCCCTTTGTCTGTCAGTTCACTTATATTAAATAAATGAGTGGAGAGCACGTGCGCATTTTACGCAAAAATGGCATTCGATCCATTCGACGTCAAAAAGAAAAGTCGGTCAAACGGCGAACTTTTGTTTATCTGCCTGATCAGTTAAGTTTGATAAGTTGAAAACCCGATAAGATATTTAACACCATGTGTTTTATTATTGTCTCTTTCTGTTATGAAGTATGGCGAACGCCCATCATCTTAAAGATTTCCTCTTTTGGATGTTACTCAGACCTGTTGCCTTCCAAAAACAAAATCTCTTTTGTTGTATGATAGTCCAGGGAATGAAGACACTGTAATCATTGTGAGATTTTCTTTTTCAATAAACTGCGTAATGCATAAAGTGTTGTGCTCTGTTTATTCATAAATGCCAGATTCTTTACACTGTTTGGACACATAGCGAGGAAAGGAGGGGGTATATTTGGTTTGCAGTAAAGAGAGCATTGTGTATGCATATGGTAGGGTTGGATACCCCTCCACTCCCAACCCCCTTGACTTCCTGAGACACCAGAGCCCTCAAGTAGAAGTCCACTGAGTATGCATTGTTGATTTTTCTAAGTAAACTATGAATCAGCATTTATATTCTGGATGTTTGAGAAGTTATGCTGTTGTTTTAAGGTTAGTAGTATATTAAAGATATTGCACAAATGAACATATAATTTAAATATACTACTGTACACCCCCCATATTCACCGTCAAGGGACTATTAGTTAAATACACCATCATTGGCACTGTGCATGTCACACATACTGTATACAGTATATTACATTTTTTTTTTAATCAATGTTTCGTAGTTGAGAGGACACACCAGAAGATGGCACTGTAATATCTACTTTGACATTCTTCAAAGTTGAATTTCATTGTGCAACAGCAGGGGAGTGTGAGAGTGGCAGCATTTTTTTTTCTATTACAGTTTTACTAATAATCACTCATTCGCAAAGATGTGAATACTTGTAATAAGTTAGTGTCTCTGTTGGACTTCTCAGCTGAAGAGTTAACCGTGTGCAGCCTATGATCTTTTAACTAGCTGAAGATTAATGCAGATACAGGCGATCATCTGAGATGTTCAAAATAGTTTCAATGTCTGTGTGCAAATCACATTTTAATTCTCAGACAGGGAAATTGTCTTGCTGAATGAGGTGGAGAACATAAGTGAAGGAGCATATTTTCCAGTGCAAGACTTAAACCATAAATTACACGAATCAGGCAATTACTTACCCTTTTCTTACTATAATTTCAGAAAGCATGTGTGGATTGTTAGAAGCTCCTTCAATAGACAAGCAAGTGAATCTAACAAAGGATGTTTCTCCCACAGTGTTGGAGGCAATTGGCAGTTAGGTATTATTTACTCTGCTGGACAGCTTCTTTCACTGTGTGGCTCAAACACACACATCAGTGCTCAATGTGCTGTGAGAAGATTGAGAACACACCCCAACTGAGCAGCTCTTCATCTGAGAGATAACATGGGTATGCCCTTACTGTAGTCAAAGACAGGATTTCTTGCTTGGTCTCTGGCCATATAATGGCTTTTCAACTTAGTGGTTTACCCCAAGTATTACAAAAGATATCACTTTTCACCCCAAGTATTACAAAAGATATCGCTTTACAAGGAAAAAAAAAAAACACTTGGCATGTTTACTGTTAATCATTTCTGCATAGTATTACTGCAGAAAACAACACATAGTGAATATTACTTTGTTTCATACTCAGATCGTCATTTAACTATTTACCTCTTTTATACACTTAGGCAATATTATGCATGTTAGATATTGTTGACAAACCGGTCAATGCAAAATATCTAATTTCTAAGCAACAGCAACATTTGACTAATGACCATCAAAAAAAAGGAAAAATGTCTCTTTTTATCCAGTCTTCTACGAGTTAAACCAGAGCATTTCACATATCCTTTACAACAGAAGTCAAAAAAGCCTGCATGCGTTTTCTCCATAACTACATATATACACTGCATTTTCTCCCTATCTTGCACTGCCCACACACAACTTGGTCCAGTCTTTTTTTTTTTTTTTTCTGTCAGTGCTGTGCCAACTCCTCCAGCTTTACAAATATGATAAGACTGAAGCTGCAAGAACTCTCCCAGCACTATGGTAATGGTTAACCAGATAATTCATTTAGGGGTGGGAATAGAAAACAGTCAGAAGTTATTCTGTCTTCTTTTCTGGGCTCGCGCGCCTTCAATGAACTGAATTCATTCATACAAGGACTCAGAATGGAGGAGGCTTTGCAACAAGAGAAACAGGAGTTGGAATATAAAAATCCCGATGAGGACCAAGGTAATTTTCAAAATATCTTCTCTTCTTTGAAATGAAGTCTTGCAAAATTTCCACAGTGGAAAGTTTAGTGATGCAGTTATTCATTTACATACTGTCTGGTCTACTCTGACACAGAAATATTTTAGTCAACATCTAATCTGTCTCACTGCAAACAAGGCTTTAGTTCATCTGTATAATCATATTTTAAAACCAAATGAGAAAAATGTTTCCATCAAAGACTTGCCAGAGTTTCGCCAAAAGAAAAAAGAACTGTTTATAATTCATGTCTGTATATGTCACCAGTTGCCTTACATTAACAAGTCAGTGTTACACATACTGCTTTGTGTATCTTTGACTTGTTTTGCATGGATTTCTGTTTTAAAGGTGGGATCCGTCGCAGGCTGAGGGACAGGGATCTTCTCAGGAAGAGAAAGGCTGAAGCAGAGGAGAAGGAGACTAACCAGTGGGTTCTGGGGTAAATTTATTGAAAAGCACAGCCAATGTTTGCGAAGTGACCCACATTTACCGCCATGCTCATTTGAAGTAACTGTGTTTGGCTTAGCTTTGAAGAACTTACACCGGTCTAATGACGCTCTGAATAAATATTGTCTCAGAGTTTTAGTGAAGGCTTCTTACCAGGGCTTGGATTATTTAGACTGTGTATGTTACAGAGCACTGTGAATTATCAGCACCTGTGCTGCTTATCACTCCACTGGTTTATATTGAATATGGAGCAAGAGGAAACCAAAGGTTGCTCTGGGATTTCTATTGACGCCTCAGAGCCAGGGCAAGGACTTTGTACTATTAGCTTTGCAAAAGTATCACAAAGAGCTGTATCAGTGTCCACTGTTGTTGAGCTCGATTACAATGCTCTGTTCTGTCAGGGTGGAGAGCCAGAGGAAAAGATCAAGGACCAACGAGAAGAGTGGCACAAAGAAGAGAGGGAGGCCCAGGAAGACTGACCCCACACTGGAGATATCTGTCATTCAGGAGGAGGCAGCAGTTGCTCAGGAAGCTCCTGCAGTAGTCGTGGTGCCTGAACCTGCGGGGATCATCTCAGGTCAAACTTCAAGCGCTCTGACCCCGTTACTTGCCGTGGGTGGTGACACACTGGAGTCACAACCAGCAGCTATCCCTGCTGTCCCTATTTCTGTGCCCTTGTTTGGACCTGCCCAGAGCTTTATTCCTGCTCCTGTTCTGACATCTCCAGATCCAGTCAACCAGACTCCAGCTCTTGTTTCACCCTCAGCTCCTGCTGTTGTTATAGATACGGCTCCAATCCCCATCCAGGATTCAGATCCATCTCCAGATGCTGTTCGAGTCCCAGCTCCGTCCCAAGCACCTGTTCCAGCTGAAGCTCCTGCTCCTGCTGTGGAGACTCTTTACACAGAGTCACAAGACAGGGAGGCCCTGGACCAAGTCCTGATTGAGGACTTGGGCCCTGATGAGGAGGAAGATATCAGTCCATTCCAAGACCAAAGAGCTGAGGAAGGTATAAATGGCATGGAAGCACAACACCAGTGGTTTAAGAATTTACAATAAAGGTTTTGATAAAATGAACATTTTCTCTTTTTATTAACTACATCCTCTCTGTCTTTTTTAGATTTGAGTGAGACACCGTCAGTCAACGTACCTGAACAAAACAAAATGTTCTCAATTCCAACTTTGTCCTCTCCACCTCTGCCACAGGAATATTTCCCAGGAAATTAATTCAAATGTTTTAAAATACACTTTTCAGATACTGACCCAGTTCGGGACATATAAAGCCAGACTACATCCTACTCTGTCACAGTTTGTATCTGAGTGTTATTTTGGTTAGTGTGCAGCCTGATGAGTGTTGATGAGTGTGCGTTTCTTATTTGAAAATTGTAAAAATTCAAACCAAACCTGTATGCTTATTTATTTTTGGTTTGCGCTTCACTGCTAAGTTCATGAGTTTTTTTTTTTTTTTTTTTTTTTTTACTTTGCCTTTAGTCAACAGCAATTTTAGCTTGTTTTTATTTAAAAGTAAATGACATGAATCACTGATAATGATGTAATTGTAATTGTGGATTTATTTGATCGAATTTTGTAAAAGTTGTTTTCCACCTAATAAAATACACTGCTTACATCATCAGACTCTGCTTGTTATTATTATCATCCAGAGCTACTCATCTCAGTGTGTAAATGGTAAACGTGACAAATATATGATAAATAATCAAATATACAACATTTGTAAAGTATAGCCTATAGATTTTACTCATGCTTGAAACCACCACTAATTCAATCCATTCATCCAATTTTGAGTTGGTCATTGATTCCTTTATTCTTTCTCTGTTGACATCCTGTTGTAACATCCAGAATTTGTCTTTATTTTTGCTCTAATGGGAAAATTAGCAGGAACGATAGAGATTAATTCTATCTGATGGATTTCAGTGTAACTAAGGCAAAATTTGGTAAATGTGAACAGACCAACAACAAACCTGTATCACTGTTTAATGAAATTAAAAAGATTATTTCTATTACTATAGTGTGCACAGTGTCACTTTGACAAACAGCATTTCACCTGTATGTCACCGGTGCTTTTATGTAATTTGTACTTTGTTTGCTAAGGCATGTGTGAGCCAAACATCTGGCCGTATTGCAACTGCCTGTCTGTAAAACTGTTGTTTTGCTGGCAGTCTGTAAGTTTATCCTTCACTCTGAAATACATCCATTAGGCCTATAAGTAAAAGTAATACACTCATATTTAAGTATTAGTATCCTACTTCTAGTGTTATTAGCAACACATGCTCATTATGCAGCTGAATGGCTTGAAACTAGTAGTGTCATTATACTGTATATCATATTTTATTATCACTAAAAGGCTCAGAAGCATAATTTTAATGTTGCTGTTTGTATTGCACTACTTTACATTGTATTTCATCTACAACAATACATTTATTTTGGGTGATATTATTGTGTTTAAACTCTGAATTTGTGCAGCTTTTTCGAGTTGCAGAGCAGCGTTTTGGTATAAAGTACTTCAGCGTGTTATGATATATTCCACCAGCGGCTGTTTTTCCACTGTACATTTCTGTGTTAGATGCTGGTTCTGTGTTGATCAATAAAGCTAATTAAAAAAAAAAAAGTAGCTGAAATGACTCTTGGCTGCCCCCTGCTGACACAAACCACGCAGCGGTCCGTAAGCTGTGCACGTTTATCAATGATTTTTGCGACATGATACGTGAATTTTGTGTAATAGCACGTGTATGTTGTAATAATGGTAATAATAATAATGATAATAATACAACTCCTAAATGAACAGGATGCGACGAACTGCGTAATTAAAAAAAAAAAAAAAAAAAAAAGGCTTTCATTGTGTTGTCAGTCTTTAGCCTGTCACGTGAAACACTCTTGGTTGGCCAACAATAAAACATTCAAACGTGTACTTCCGCAATGAGGAACTGCCGCATGCGTCGCTAGCGTGCTGTGTGTTTGTATCTCTTTAGCAGCTAGCAGGTCCAAAGCTGACTTCGTGTGCTCTTTTGTCACCTTTTCTATTTGCGACATGAGTCCTCTATGTGACTGCTGTGGGGAGAACACTAATAAACTAAAGCAGCAGGTTTCTGTGATGAGGAAAGAAATCAAGAACCTGAGGTAGTACAACGTCTCAGAGCTCTTTGCATTGAACTTGTCATAACATCTGTATATGTGTCCTTCTCCTTTTAACACATTATTGACGCTTTTCCCTCTCCTATTCTTCCAACAGGCAGATGTTGGACAGCGCAGTCAGAGCTAATCGCAAACACATGATATCCATTCAGTCTGCTGTCTCTAAGATTGGAGTGTGTGAAGCTGTCAAAGACCAAACACAACCACCAGCACCTTCACAACCAGCATCACCCCAGGCTGCATTAGAACAAGGTAATCACAGCTGTATGCAAATGTTTAGGCAAATTACATGTTTTGCTATAAAAACAGAAGCCATGTAGCAAACAAAACAAGGCTTTCTCCAAATGTTAATTACTTACATAAGTTCTAGGGGGAAAACAGTGGCAGTTACTCAGTAACCCTATCAGAGCCAACCTGTCGAGCTTGCAGATAGAAATACTGATAGAGGGAAGAATGGATGCTACAAAATATCAGATATTTGAGATGCAAATTTCCTACAGTCAGTCAGGACAGTTGACATATAAAAATGCTGGCTTCTACAACAGGACAGTGATCCAGAGCAGACCTCAATCTCCATGATAAACCACTTAAAGAAACAAACTGAAGTACCTCAGAGCTTGAAGTGATGTTCGGACAGAACTGGGTGAAAGTTGGCTGTAAAAAAAAAATGTTTGCAAGCTTTAATCTCTAGCATACAATTGTAGTCAGTACAATTTTTTTTTGTAACATTTTTTTTGTCTGAACTTTATAAGAATTGAAACCTCGATATGAATATGCTCTATTTTAGCCTGGCATTGTGTAGGTAAAGTAATGTTTTTGTGCCAGAGGTGCTCAGTACACATGATAAAAATAAATTAAAGCTTCAACTATTGGTTATTCCTGTTATCAATTGATTAATTTATCAGGTATTTGATTTCTTTATTAGGCATTTACACACTGATATATATTTTAGTTCTCAGTGTGCCAGATACCTTCCAACAAAGGACAAATAATGGTTTAACACAGGAATGAAAGTGCTTGGTGCTTTCATGTAATATATTTACAATACATTACTATGTTCTAAATCAAGCAATCATTGTTAACTGTCTACCATTACAGGAAACATCCAGACAGTCCCGATTGGTTACATCAGTTCCTGTTTCTCAGTGAAGAATGGGACACCCAGACAGCCCACCATTTGTGGACCCTCGAGAGCCGAACTGCGCATCCAGCAGAGCGTCTTCAATAACCCGGAGCATGCTCTGGTGGGCCTGGAGCAATACTCCCACGTCTGGTATGTTGCATACTGTTGGCGTAGTTTATTTGTATAACTTCCACTGTCCAGCTCATAGTGTGGTGTTGTTGTACAAAAAGTATTACTGTTGTCTGACTCACAAGGAACAATACTGGGATAATCTCCATATTAAGGCACTGTGGGTTCAATAAAGTGGGTTAATGTGGGTTTTAGAGGTTCGCCCACAAGCTTGATTTTATATCAAACTTCAGGACTTACGTATAAGGTGGCTGACATAAGTATATGCAAAGCCATTTATAAATTAGTAATGTACCTGCATTGTGGTTTGAATCAAAAGCCATTAAAATGTCTTTCTGTCTCATCATGAGTTCCCCTTGGTTGAGAAAATGGTTATTATTTCCTGTCTAGTGTGGGCGTATGAAGCCTTTTGAGACTAACATTGTGTTAGGGCTATTAAAATTCAACTTGATTTTCGGCTTTTAAAAAAGAATGTTTATGCCTGATAGCAGCAATGAGTGGGACTGGATAAAACTCACATAATCAATCACTTGTGGACCTACAATTTATTCAACAGAACCATCCCTGTATATTTAGACTTTTATATCCAATGTTTATTTCACAACATCTGTGTTTCTCCATTGTCCATGTCTTACAGGATCATCTTTCTCTTTCATAAAAATGGACACCTGAGTTACAAAGCCAAAGTGAAGCCCCCTCGACTCAACGGTGAGAGAGTTGGTGTGTACTCCACACGCAGTCCGCATCGACCAAATGCTTTGGGTCTAACACTGGCTAAACTTGATAAGATTGTAGGTGAGTAGTATCAACCAAATGTGTCTTTTTGTGAGGACCTGCATGCAGAAACAAACGACTGACTGTGCTTGATAGTAACATATACTTTCCTGCCTTCATTTTCTAGGTGACACAATACACCTCTCAGACATTGACATGATTGCGGGCACCCCAGTCCTGGACATCAAACCCTACATCCCAGAGTATGACTCCCCCAAACCAGGGTTCACATGGACTCAGAGATGTATGAAGAAAACACAAACCAACCAAATATAACTACTATTGAAGACCTGTATGAAGACTCAGAAACAGATGCACAGTCAGGCCTGAGAGGTGGAAAGGCTTATGATAACCAAGTGAGTCAAGCTGATACCCCTTTAGTAGACTCATCAAAAGTCAGTGCTCAGTTTTCCCTGCCTAGAGACCTGCATGGTGTGCTGGAGGAGGTCAAGGCCTATGTGACCCAAGGTGACTTTTGCCAAAGAGAGGACCAAGTTTCTGAGTGTTCAATAAGCAAACCTCCCGAGTCAACAGTGGACTGCCCCTGTTATGGAGAGGAGTCCTACAGTACTATTGCTGGCTGGATAAGAGAGCCTCCTGTTGCCAGTCTGGAGGTACGGTTCACTCCTAATGCTGAGAGGGAGCTAGCAGAATTCCTCCCTGCACACCTGTCAGGTAAGACTGTCTCATAATACTGTGTGTGTAACAGTTACATGATGCTAAAGGGTGATGGTGGTGTCCTTTTCTCCACAAGAGGGTGCTGTTACCACTGTTAAAAAAAAAACCTGTTATTATAACTGGAAACAAACCAATTTGTATGCTGCACAGGTGCTGCTGAAAGTGTCAGACCCAGGTTCAAGTTTCTGGGCAGTCCTGATGAGGCTGCTGCCGCCATCAGAGGAGTGTTGTCAGCAGACCCACGGTCAGTCTACAGGAGGACACGCTGCAGAGACAGGCTCTTCTTCTTCACCCTGGACACAGCTGACATCACCTGCTGGTTCGGACAGGGGTTTGCTGAGGTACTCCAGGTCCGACCTGTTGAGTCCAAGCCTGTCGCCCTATAAGAAACCCTCAAGAAACTGTTAGAGCTCTTACAAGTGTCACTTTATATGCATTTTAAAAAGAAGAATAAAAAGAGCTTGTGAGATGTTGCTTGTCTTGGTATTTCCAGATTATTTCTCTGCTCACAAATACCTATTTTTGATTGTTAGATTGATCACTTTACTAAAATCAGACAGATGAAGCTCACGGTTTTATATAATTGTTTAAACTAGGTTTATGTGTCGTTTATTTTTTCTTTCACATTTTTCTTCATTTGGTGGAAGTAACTGGTCCCCTTTTTTAGATAAAAATAAACAGACCATTAATGAATGAACAGTTTTCTTTTGTTTCTCGCCATGTATTACTTCTGTAAGTACCCACACCAAGAGTGACAACAAATCACTCTCCAGCTCTAGCCTCAGCAGTGTGTTTGAGTCACAGAGCAAGAGAGTGACAGGTGGCAGCAAAGGGCAAAGGAAAACATTCATATTTAAGATGTTGTTAGGTGCATGGATTTACAGTCTTGAATGTACAACGAAAGCAATAAAAAATCACATGGCTTCAGTTTGGTTTTTATCTTCAGCTGAGGTAGCCTTCCTGTCCCATTGTTTGAGGAAATTGAGAGTTAGCAATCAGTCCAAAACATACAGCCGGAGTCATAAAAAAGAGTCAACATCATCGAGTCTGAGATTACACAAAGATAAAGAGGGCACTGGGACAGTCTAAATCAACAGAATAACTATTGCAAGTTCTCCAAGATGCTTGTAACAAATGTAGCTAGAAAAAGTATACATGTGTACCAGGAAAACTGGTGCTGTTTTAAAGGCAGAGGATGGACAAACAAATATGTTAGATGTTATGTACATATAAAATAATAGAATATTCATGGCACTATTTTACAGATTAAAACTATTATTAACTTATTGTTATATAAGACATAACAGTATGAGGAAGAAATTAGACATGAAATATCTTCGAAAGCACTGTCTATTCAGGGAGGCGCGTAGGACAAAGCTGTAGATTTTGTATTGACATATATTGTCGTAACATTAACGTACTGTAGGGGGCGCCGGTAAGTCATCGTACGCACTACGTCAACTACGTGCGTCACGCGAACAACCGAAGAAGAGAAATGGGCCAATAGCAGAACTGACATTTGTGTTTTGAACGAAACGCGGTTGATGGCCGTTCAGCCCAGATTTGTTATTCTCCGTCACTTTTGAAACGTTGGTTAAAATTGGCAGCCACAGCTGGGTAGGTAATCTGCATTTACATAGTTCAAAGGTGTGATTATATTTTAGTTATTTTGAAATGTTCGTCAATTAAGTGTGTGCAAACTTAACTAGAGTTGGCGTTAGTTAACGACTTCGGTAACGTTGTCTTTCAGGTAGGTTTGTCATCCTAACTTATGCTCTTGTAGACATTACGCATTGTGTTTTAATTTGATGTTACCGTAAACATCCCTGTTAGGTCTGGTTACTTGTTAGCACTGATGAATGCCCTGAAAAACCTAATTTTTCGGCTTATTGTTTCTCGGCAAGCGTCTCCACTTCACACGCAACGTACTGTCAGTAACGTGGTCTTAGCTAGTTAGTAGTCTAAGCTAGGTAGGTAATGTTGACTTTATTTTAGTCTCCAAAAAATCTTAACGTTTAACACGTCTTTAATATTGCAGTTGTACGGTTACAGAGTCATGTCCTCCAGGAAGTCAAGTTCCACAGGGGAGGGCTTGGTAAGATATTTTGATTCTGTCATTTATTGTCTCCATTCGTGAATTAACAGGCTAATATTAACTTATTTTAACTTTCGTTGATATAGCCTACCGGTAAATATGGAGAGCGTACCCCTCTGCGAAGTTTGGAGAATGAAATGCTGCACTTGTCAGTTCCCTCATCCAAGTTGAAGTCAAGTGTTGATGTCGTGAAAATGACAAAGGTGGGTTTATAATAATCATCAACACTGTTTTCAATGCCTTTGTGACATATTCTTACCTTATTACCCTTCTAATGAACAGGGTGATGCTCCTGTCTGTGACCCAGAGCCACACTCACAGTGTTCTCCAACCACCAAAGTGATACAAACCAGTGCTCCAGTGAATGACATCACATCTGCTGAGAACACTTGTGGACTTGGAGATATAACATTCAAATCCTTCATCTGTCCCGGTGGTGAGATTGAGCTTTCAGCCTCTGTAGTATGTGCAGAAGAGAGCATTACTTTGCCTCGTGATCAGGTTACATATAACCTTGAAACTGAAGATACAGTGATCTCTGACAGTATGATGGTGCAGTCATGTGGTGACCACATAGAACATCCCTACTACATTCCTGATGCGATGAATGCTTCCTCAGTTGACACTGATACTGCATGCCAGCGTGAAATTTCCAATGCTACACTGGCCTCAAGGAGCCTTGATGATAAATCTGCCACAGAAAATTCAGGAGAGCTTCAGAATGACTGCTGTGGAGAACAAGATGTCACCTGGAAATCTGTTGTCTGTGTTGGAGGTGAGGTGGAAGTTGCAGATGTCACCAGACAACATGACGAGACCATCCCTCTACCCCAGGCACAGCTTGGTGAACCTTCAGAAGACAACAGTGTAAATACAACTCATCTCTCTGTCTGCGGTCGGATGTGCGAGGCAGAACATGCTGATCATCCCTACTGTAGCAGTGCAAGTGGTGCTCCCATCAACACCACCTTCTCTGATATCCCTGGTGGTTTTGAAAAGCCTGCTAATGGACTGAGTGATGTTACCTTCAAATCATTCATCTGCACCGGGGGTGAGATAGAAATTTCAGATGGCACTGAACTTGTAAATGAGACTATTCCTCTTCCAGCCGACTACGCTGTAACCAGCAGTCTGTCACACAGTTATAGCATAAATCAGAGCATTTCAGCTCATAATGATGATGCTCAAAACAGTAATGATCATTTAGATCATCCATACTGTAACAGTGAAAATTATTCATCAATTCCAAGTGTCATCATTCCCACTGCTCAGGAACCAGAGGGCATGGGTGATGTTAAACAGATGAGCTTGGTGGTAGCTGATAGCCAGACATGCACACAAGAGGTTGTTGCATTTGGATCTTTAATTGGAGTCAGAGGAGGGGTTGAAGATTCAAATGGCACTCAACTGTCAGAGAAGACTTTCCCTTTGCTCGATGACCAGGCTGCGATCTGCCAGTCCCAAGATGACGACAACGCACCAGCTCCTGTTTCACAAGATGAAATCCGAGATGACCATGAACAACCTAACTGTCATGTGGAAAGTGAAGTTGTTTTAGATACTCACTCACCAGCTTTCACCACATCTTTGCTGAGCAACACATTGTTAAAAGCTTCAGATAATAAATCCATTGACGGTCAAGTACAAGAAACATCAAAGCACTCGATACACTCTGAGGACTGTATTTTGCCTTCAGTGTTTCACAAAACGGAGTCCTCCGACCTCAGCAACCCTGTGGCTTCAGCAGAGACACCAGCACCTTTGGAAGTGCAGCAGCATCTGGAACATTTCTCTGAAATGCATTTAAGCAGCGGATTGCCTGAGTCCAGTCAGACAAAAGACAGTGCCCTTGGCTCAACAGGGAATGGGCCTGTTCTTTGTAACTCTGTGGATAACCCACAAGCAGAGCAACTCCCTGATGTTTTGAAAGTGCTGTCTCAATGTCCCTCAGTAGCATCAATGCTGCAGTTTGGAGGCTTCAGCCCTGTTGTTAGGAGAGCTTCTCTAGCAGTGTCAAAGGCTCGCAACGATCCTGCTTTTGACCGTTTTTTAGCTGATGACTCTGCTCTGGGTGAAAAGAGCTTGGTGGCTCCTGTTGACACTGACTTCGCTGGGTTATGGGCTGAGCACTTAGAGAGCCCCATGCCACGTCCTCTGCTCAACTCTACGGCACTGGGTTGCAAGCCCCAATCAGGCCCAGTCAGTGAACCAGATGATGGCGTAGGTCTGAAGCCCTGTACTGCTCCCCAGTCTGAGGTAGAAAAGCCAGTTCTGGATTTCCCATTGATTCCAGATGGTCCCCTTCAACAGCAGCTCCGCCAGATGGCAGAGTTCCTCCTATTGGCATCTGGAAAGATGGGTCCTGCTGCTGTCTGTGCTCCTGCTCCAGCCCCTGCTGTCGTCACAGTCCCATCCCCTGCAGAAACCCACAGCGTTTGTGTGGGCACCAGTGCTGTGAAACTGGTAGACCGCAGCCTCAATACATCTGGCCAGTTTGAGAGAAGGAGGGATTTCTCTGTGGTTGATTCCTGCACTCTTACTGACCCCCTCCTGTGGAAGTAAGTGTTAGCTATGAATGTTTTATTTTATTTTTTGACTTATAGCCAGTTCTTCTTTTAGTGTGTTTCACTGTCTGCCTCTTCACTTTTTCTATTTGTATGATTTCAGTGTGCCTCCAGGTAGCCTAGCCAGCCTCCCCAGACAAGAGCTGGAGCAGAGGTTACAGTCAAGCATGATCATGGTAGAGGCCCTGGTGCAGCAGCTGGCTGCAGCCAGAGCTCAGCAGTCTCCTTCTGCAGGCCCTGCACCTTCAGAGCTCAGAGAGAAATTAGTGCAGACAGAGCACACTGAACTCAGTCAGGTAAGGACACATTCAGGCAAGAGGTTGACCATGGGTGATGTGGAAGATTTACAGTTGTATTCTCTCATTATCATGATACCTTTGGTTGCTGTAATTTTCAATTATACATTTTAACAGGCTTTTACTCTGTATTTTATATAGACCACAATGCACCGAGACCTTTATATGGAGGCTCTGAGAAGGATTAGTGAGTTGGAGCTGGACAGAAATTCTCTACAGAACCTCATACAGAATATGCAGGATATGAGGCTCACCATGGTGAGACACAAACAATAATAGAACACAATCCTCTGTGTTGCAAAGTTGTGTAAACTTTACAGGTATAATGTGGTTTAATGTCACACTCTTAATGGTCCTATACTAATAGTTTTATGACTTTGTCTCGACAGACCTCTTTGAGCAGAGACACGGATGCTGCTCTCTCCAACATGAAAGAAATGGAAGATATTGTCAGAGAGGACCATCAAAGCCTTGTCTCTCATGTATGTAAAATGTCTTTTACATCATTCTCACATGAAATCAACTGTACAAGCATGCCTAGCAATTAAATTACAGCATTTGTTAACTGTGTATGCTTTATTAATGGTTCATGTTTATGTGCTCATGTTTGCCTGATATTTATTCCCCCTGTGCTGTTTAGTATGGTCAGATGAAGTCTCTGTTTGAGAGGACAAAGGAGACACAAACACGAATGATGCAGAAGGTCAAAGATGCTCTACTCCAAAGAGATGACATGAGGACACAGATGGAGGAGGCCTTCACAGCCAAGGAGGCGGTAAAAAGACAGACTAATCTCTTAATTTTCATGTGGCCTGAGTGGTTTAATTTTTAAAATGTTTTTTTAGCTCAGTTTTCGAGTGTCTCTGCTGCAGATTCCAACACAGGACAATTTTGTTGTTACTTTTGGTATTGATGAATTAGTTACTGCACAAGTGCTGAGGCTACACTTATTCATGCTTTTGTTGTGTGGAAAGATCAGATAAAATTAATCTTAAATCTCTTAGTATTTAGTGTCACATGTAGAGTGGTAATTTTTCTGCACTTGCTGACTTTAATACACTCTTCTGCTATCCAAACTCCCTCAAAGTAAATCTTTGTGGCATTCTTGTTTCCATAAATTGTTTGTCTAATTATCTGTTTCCAGGCCTTCAATGCGATGGAACAGCTGAGGACACACTGTGCCTCAGAAATGTCAGCACTAGAGAAGAGTGTGGGGTCTCAGCAAGAGCTTCTGGCTGCTCTAAACCAGGCCTACCCAGAACAGGCAAGAACAAAAATCAGTATTGTGATTTATTCAGCATAACATCACAGTGTCTTTCAATATCTTTTTTTCCCCTTTGCTTATGCAGGTTGCATTAAACCAGGCTTATACTGAAACACTGGATTCTGCTTCTGAGCTTTTGTCCCAGACTATGGAGGAACAGTCCAGTTTGATGAGAGAAGTATGTGCAGTGTATCTCAATTCCATTTGATTTTGATTCTTGTCAATTGAGTTCGCATCACTTAAATGCTGATGTTGTATAAGCACCTCTCAGAATTTATCCAGGGAACTCAAATTAGCTTTACATTGACAAGCATGCATCACTGCATAAATTGTTGAAATTGCACATAATCAGATGAATTAACATATTTCCTGGTAATGAAACTGGACAAAGTGTTTACTTTAAAACACCTGCTATCCCACAGAGTTAGGCATACACCATTAGTGACAGATGCTGCAGTTAGATAAAGATATCAACTTTAATTTAATTATCACTTTGAGCACAGGCAGGGCAGAAACAGAAAGTCTCTGCTCACTGATTTCATCTGCACTGTTAATGTTGACAGTAGCTCAGCCTGATGCCTGCTAGTGTTAGTTCTCCAGCATCAACAGAGAATTAAGTAGAATCTGTAAAAACAATAAATTCACTTTGGTTGAATTATAGTTTGATTTCTGAGTCATTCTGTCACAGCATGATAACAACACAACACCTCATCTTCATATTGTTTTGTTCCCTTGTGTGGGGCTGAATAGACATAGAAGTGACAACTTGATTTTCAATATAGTGATGCTCATTGTGCTGATGGTATTTTGTGGTCAACTTTCCGCAGCTCTGCACAGTCAGGGGCCTTCTGCAGAAAACTGCCCCAATGCTGCTGAAGCTGAATGAAAAGGCGGCAGCTGCTTTGCGAGAGAGAGATGAGCATATTTCTGCAAAAAATCAAGCTGTTGAAGAGAGAGAACAGGTCAGACATTTTTGCCCTGCACCGCTTGACTTGTTTTTTGAGAGTGATGATGGCTGCATGAGCATGGGTTTTTCTTTTCAAACTTAACTGAACCTGTTCTCAACAGATTGAAGAAGAATTAAATGAAGCTAATTTACATCTCCAAACTGCCAGAGAACAGATTGGAGATTTAAATCTGCAGGTGACAATTCTGTCCTCAGGTAAAAACTGAAGTAAATCTGTTTGCTCATTGTCTTTTTAAATTTTCCAAAAAGTCAATGCAGTTTTCTTCATTGTTCATTGTTCTGGTAAAATTAATAATAATTCTGTGTTTGGATGAAATTTCAGAGATGGGGGTGCTGCGCCATAAGCTAACGGAGCAAGAGGAAGAGAGAGGTCAGCTGGAGAGAAAAGTAACAGAGTTGTCTGCCACAGTCTCCTCCACGTTGGCCTCCTACACCTTCTTGGAGCAGGCCCTCGCCTCTGAGACTACAAAGTATGATCCCTGAAACAACAACCTGTTTTGTAAAAAAAAAAAAAAAAAAAAAAAGAGGAAAATGCTACAGATGCCAGTAACACATTCACAACCATCACTGATATACAGCTTGCTGGAGCTAAATTGAGTTGTTTTTTTGTATTTCCAGATTGCAGCAGTCATGGAAGGACATCCAGCAGGCCACAGACAGAGCAAATGAGTAAGTAGCAACAGTGAAACAATAACTAACTTCAGTTGCTATGGATAATAGTGTAAGCTAATGCCACTGTCTTTGTTTTGTCTGTGCCTGTGTCCAGGTTGGAGGCCTCGCTGGGACAATCAGAGCAGCGTGTGTGTGAGTTGAGTCAGGCTCTGTCTGAAAATGAGGAACAGCTCACTCAGCTTCAGACCCTCTCACAGTCTCAGGAAATCCAGATCCAGCAGCTCCAGGAGGTTTGCACACAACTCGGTGGCGTGCGAGAAATGAATGAGGTTAGCTTGTACCATCATGAATATGTTACAAACTTTTTGGACTCTTGGTGTGGAAACCTCCACTGATCTATACCCTCTTACTTTTTCACAAATCCAAGAGTATCTATTCCAGTTGAATAGTAGCTTTGTTGCAAGCAATTAAAAATAGTTTTAATCCCATGTGCTGTCTTGATTGGCAATTATTTTATTTTTGTCAAATGTTGTAATCGTAGGAATAGTATGTGGCTTCTGTTTCATAATGGGTTTCTGGTTTAATTGCCTATTTGTCTGTCTGTGTGTGTGCGGTGTCAGTTCTTACAGATGGAGAATGAGTTGGCGAGGGAGCAGGTGGCTGAAAGTGAGCGTATGCTGAGGACCAATCTGCAGGGCCTCCGGGAGAGGAACATCCAGTGTGAGGATCTAAAAGGAGAACTTGGCCAACTTCAGTGAGTTTGAGTTGAAAACATCAGTTTACTCATTTTTAGAGCAAAACTTGAATTAATGCAACTGTCGCTTTAGACATGTGGTAGTAAGAAATATTGATTAGATTTGGCGGGTTGCGTTTGTCAGGTTGACACCACTGATGTCCAGCATTTTGTCGTCATCCACTGTTTTTTGGTTTGGTTTAAATCATCATCAATAGTATATGTCCCTGTCATAGTTGCACCACATGCTTTTAGGAGAAAATCGGTGTCTTTCCAGTTTCTTGTATTAGATTTGAGACTAACGTTTCCCTGACTGTATGTGTATGTGCAATACTTTCATTTTTATTTTAACTTTAGTAAAGCAAGTGTTAATCTCACTCCAATCTGATTACTGAAGTTTTATCAAACAATGTTTAACATTTTTTCTGTATACTTGGTGATAACAGGCTTGAGAACAAAAGTTTGCAGCAGCAGCTGGAAACCACAAGGTCCAGAGCCAGTACAACCCAGCTGGAGCTCAGAGAGAAGCTGGCTCAGGCAGTCACTGAGATCACTCTGCTGCATCACACACTGCGAGGGCTGACCAACGAGCTCCATGCCACTGTCAATGACCAGGTAAAGGCCAGATGCTGCCACTTTTGTTCCACTTTCATATGCAGCAATGTGTTGGTGGGGTAAAAAAAAAAATCACAATTTTCAGTGAAATAAACAGAAACACAAAATAAGGCGCTGTGTTTTTGATTCTTCCAGAGGATTGTCCATGTATTTTCTCTCTCAAATGTCTTCACTCAAAATGTATTCATTTGTCTTATTCTCTAGAAAGCAGATAAGGATATAGACTCTCACTCTGGCCACAACGTGGAGCGTCGGCACCCCTCTAGCTCATTTGTGGACAGCATCATGGTTGCATTAACTGCTGAGAAGGAGGAAGACATAAAAACTGAGACGCCCCCAGGATCAGGTATTGTAGCTCAGTCTGCACATGTTTTGTGAGACTTCATGACTCAAGACTGTCTTTAGAGAGAATTAAAGTATTAGAGCCAGATTTTATTTGCTGATGATAACAACCAGTTACTTAGCTTCTCTTGAACACTACTAGCAGCTTTCAGAGTGACACTGCTGGTTAGACCCACACTAGTGGTCAGTCTGAACGGGTCAAGGAGCAGCTTCCAGCCATGCCTCACTATCTCCCACTTACTCAGGTCAGACACGTGCACTGCTTTAGTGAACATCTGTTTCTATTGAGGATGAGAGCAGATATTTAAAATATACTTCAATATGATGCAAACAAGTTTAAACCGATGCGCTGACAACAGCTGCTCCTGTTGAATGGTTTAAAATTATTTGGCTGTTGTGCACAACCATGTCAAATATGAGTTTGCTTTATGCAAGGGAGATATAGATATCCTGTGTGGGGAGGTTAAAAGCCCTCAGCATCAACTCAACATGTTCCCCTCTTAAACAGTAGCAGGTGGTTATGTTTTCATCAGTACACTATTATTTTTGTTGTTTTTACTGTATCCTGTATTACAGTCACCACATTCCCCCCAGGATAACAAACCCAGCTGTCATTTTCTTCTAGCCTGTTGATATGCACTGCTGAAATTGTTTGAAACTTACGTATGTCAGAGCAATTTAACACACCTAACATCTGGGTGAAATGGCCTATAAACTGAGTGAAAATGAACATTGCACGCCTGCATGGAGAAATGTTATAACAGTGCATCAAACCCAGTGCAAAGAGGGTCCAATGACAGCGTGACAATTGAAAATCTAAGTCGTAGTTCACTGTCTCTGCAGTTTCTTCAGACACACCTGAGCCACAGTGTGAAACTTTGTTCAGTGAGATGAGTGCCTTCACCCGCATCACAGCTGTCACCCCTAAAAAGAGCTTATACTCAGTAGAGGTTGAAACAGAGGAGGATGATGGGAGCAGTGTGGCAGAGCTGCTGGTAGACCTGGGCAGCACCGTCACAGAGCTCGCCAGCACCCTGAAGCTGGTGGAACAGCACAAAGACGCTCAGCTGGAGGAGCTGCACAACACCATGTAAGTGAAGTGTTGTAAAATATGTAATATTTTCACAGAAATCAGATTATGTAAAGTAATTTTACTTCTATAACTATCTACTGTATGCACTACTAATTTGGTGAATAACCTTCACAATCTTTTTATTAGTTGATGATATGAATGAATGTGCAGTTCAGTTACTGCAATCATGTCTTGAAAAATGGTGAGAAAAGAATGCTGCACACACGCGAGACTGGACACTTCTTCAAATATTTGACTTTATTCTTGGCTTGATGAATGAATTAAATGTTTAGTCAATTAAGAGAAAACTTACATCTGCTTTTTTTAACTGATTGAATTTGACTTATCTCTTTGACACTAGAAAAGCTAATGAAAGGCTGCAACTAACCATTGTTTTCTGTCATCAGTTATTCTGTTAATTAATTTTTTTGAGATTAATTGTTGGTTTATAAAACACCTGACAAATGTGAAATGTTTTCAGATAACATTTAATGGACTGTTTTATCCATCTAATTGATTTGTATTGACTTTTTGATGTTTTTGTCACTTCACCAGTCAAGTAGGATCTCAGGAGTTAGAAAAACCAAATGTGAAAAAGAAGTGTGGATTTTGAGTCAATCACTGATTGGAAGTTTTATTTCAAATTTGACAAATAAGTTTCATGTTTAAAAAAGAGCATACATTTTACAAACACAGTGTAAAATCCAACATGTCCTGCTGTGTTCCAGTTACGGCCTGCAGGAGGAGCAGCAGGCTGCAAAGAGCAAACATGAGGCCGAAGTGTTTGAGCTGAAACATCAGCTGAGCCGCCTCAGCAGTCTGGCTGAGAAGGGCAATCAGGCGTTGCAGCAGAAAGCTCAGGTAAGAAAAGCACCACTTTTTTGGCAATGTTAAGTTTATGGCTCAAAAGTCTAATATGGCCAAAGAGCAGGACTGACTGATGGGAATGATTGTGTAGAGCTGAGAAAAGCACTGAAACAAATCTCTTTTTTTTTTACACAGGATGACAAAACTGTGGCAAAGCTGTCGGCAGAAATTCAGGATGCACAGGAAATTCTAAATAAACACAAGGCTGAGAGTAATGTAAGGGACAGCGTCCGTGCATACATTTCAGAGCTGCTTAGAAATACCCCATTTGGTCACGTAATGTGTAAAAATGGCAGAAGCAGTTGGCTAAATGTGTGTGAATTTTCACAGGAATTGCGGAAGGAGGTGGTTGAGCTTCGCCGCTCTCTCCAGCAGTCGAAGATAGAGGGCCGCTGCTTGCGTGAGGAGTTGAAAAAAGCTGGTGGCCTGTCAGCTAACCCAGCGCATTTCATGGAAGAAAAGATCCAGTTATTAAAAGAGGTACAAATGGTCTTGCCACTTATACTGTAGAGGCAAATACAACATGGGTGCATTAAATCATTATCCTGCTTCTGACTTTTCTGCCTGTCCCCGAGCAAACGCTGCAGGGTTTATGCTCTTTTCTACTCTATGTTTCTTAGGTGGAGAGACTGAAGTTGAGTCTTCAGGAGGTGGAGCAAGCCAGAGTGAAACTCCTTGAAAGAGCAAAGAGACATGTAAGTGCTGACTATGCGTAGTATAATTTATATTCTTGACAACATCAATAGCAACACCTTTCTATAATGTCCTCGGAGATCACTGGATTGTATGAATGACTATAGCTATAACTATATGATCCAGTCTGTTAACGATGCCCTAATGTCTCTCACAGCAAATGATCCATCAGAGCAACCAGCTGAAAAGTGAGAATGAGCTTCAGATGTTAAACAACATGATCAATAAAGTCAGAGAGGTGAGAGAGACTGTTTAATATTGTTTCTGTGTTACACCCTGTCAAATATGTAAAATGTATGGTATGGATGTTTGAGCTAATGGAAGTTTTTATTTTCCCCACACAGACCCTGCTGTCTCTGCCGGAGGTTGTTGAAAAATGCGATCAGCTCCAACTGCTTGTTGAATACATTGGCTGATGTGTTTATGGCCACCCTCATTCACTGTCCATTGTATTTATGTCTGTGTTATATTTTAGCTTGTTCTGGTTTTATGTGTTCACGTGTTTAGTATGATTAAATATGTCTTTGAAATCCTAAAAATTGTCTTTGTTCCATTTGGCACTTGAAGACCAAACAAGGTCTATTAGATTCATATTGCATTTGCAACACATTTAGATTTGAACACGGCAATTTTAATAGCTACATCTGCTGCATTTTCCAGTGTTTAAATTCCATATCTTGGTCTAGCACTCGTTTGTATTTATAATGGAAATACTGGTTGAGGTGTTAATGATACATGAACTAAACAGAGAACAAATTATTGTCACTGCCACAGATGATTTTGACTCGTGCTGCAGTCTATTCAGCAAAGGCTGGGAAACTTGTACATTGCAAATTTATGTTGATACCAGTTGAATATGATTTGTCTGGATGCAAAAGCAGTTCTTTACCTCTTTTTTTTTCTCAAGCTTTAGCTCAGTGTCACTATATGTGGTAATCTGTTGCTGTGTACTGTTAACATAGATCATGTATGACACTGTAGGCTACACCTGCGCTTCTTATTTTTCATCTAATTTTATGATATGAGTTATGCTGAGTACGTGAAAAGTGTACCATTGCCTTCAGCCGTATTATTTCAGCCTGCCAGTAGACCATAAATGAAACTATCAAATTGCCCATGTCACTGTTATCTTGAATGTAGGTCTTGTAATAATTAAATTATCCTCCATAATTTGACACTGATTAGTGTTATTCTCATTTAATCCACATAGATACTAATATTCAGCGTCACTCAAGAAGAACTAGGGCCCTTTCAAAGGCAGATATTGTGTCAAAAAGACAAAAAGGAACATCAAGTCAAATCTGTCAACAAAGCTTCTTATCTGAATCAAGTGTCTTCAAGATAGTGAAGTATTTCCACACAAGTCTCTTCTTGTCTGATTGTCAGATTTATTGCGGAAGAGGTTCCTACGCACTACTTACTTTTATAGGTTGAAATACTGAGTTACAAGTCAATTCATTTTCTTGATTAGTGGATCCATGTGTTAGATAAACAGTGCGGTTAAGGGGTGTGTGGATGTCTGGACATGATAACTGAGGCTGGTCATGGTGACTGCTAATACTGCGGCTCCAGACAACACTTCAAACCAGCTGAGCTGAAACAGTGTTGGAAGCAAAGTAAACACAAAAGAGCAGTAATTTTTCATGGTGACATTATGTCTGGATCTGTTGGTTCTTGCTTTATTATAATATCTAAACAAACTGCATGATGTAAGTTTGATATGTGTCTAAATCATGTCACCCGGCTTTAAATTTTTCTCTGGGGACAAAAAGAAAAAAAAAATTGGTCTTCTAAAGTCGCTTAAATAGAATAATTAAAAACATTTATTTTTTTGACGAATAAAAGGTCTCTATAATTGTTTATTTCCAAAAAGACGACCTAATATGCATTTTCATTTGGCAACAAAATACATGCAAATGTACTAAAGCTGACGTTCTTCATACAAGCCACTTAATGCAAAGCCTATGACCATAAAACACAATAATTTATTGTAACATTTCAAAGACTCATTTCAACTTACCAACAATGTAACTAGGTAACTTGCACATTCAAGTCATAATAAAAAGCTTGCAACCACACATGAAATTAACAGAATTTTACATTCTTCACATGCTGTGAAGAGGCCTGAACATTTTAACCCACCTTTAAAGCATGATCTAAGGGTAAATTACCATTAGTACTGAAAATGTGTTGGGGAGTTCATGTTATAAATCACAGTAGTGTCAAGAGTTCAGGTTTCATCCTTAATGTCTCAAAGAGAAACAATCATGTATGTGTGCAGAAATGTCTGGCTCACTTGGTGCCGCCACAAGTCTTTGATATTCTGTTTGAAGGTAGTGAGATGCTGGGATCTACGTTCTTGGTTGTTCAGATGGCAGACACAAACCTGTCCATATTCCCCGGGTATGTGGGGTGTCTCAGATAACCCCCAGTGTTGCCAATAGGACCTGCAGCACTGTTATACTGGGAGAAAGACCCCAGCTGCACTGGGGAGATCCTGCCATAATGGTCCACAGACTCTGCAGGTCCGTGACCTGCGGCATGGATACGTCCTGTCCCTGCGTACCCCTGGGTGTGACCCTGTCCATATGAACCCTGGTGTGCATGGTGGTGTGGGTGGCCGTTTGGCCCGGAGTAGGTGAACCCAGGATGCGTGGATGAGCGGGATGGAACAGCTCCTCCGCATGGTTGACTTGGGAAGGCTGGGGCTCCCATTCTGCAGGGACTGGATCCTTCAGGACTGAAGGTCCTGCTGGGCTGCTGCATCACCTCTGGCCCCTGTGCCCCCAGCATGCTGGCTGGAGTTGGGTGTCCCATGAGGTTATTGATGCTGAACATGCGGGTCTGACTTGGTCCAAACCCAGGAGGTGATGAGGAAGGATAGTAGGCGGATGGCAGCTGCTGCCCGTAGGTTGGACTGACTGTCATGTTGGGGTAGACTGAGTTGGTATAAGTGGCAGATCTGGCAATTTGAACAGGGGAGAAAACTGGCGTCTCATGCACGTATGAGGCGTAGGTGCTCAAGTCACAGCGCTTGAACCTCTTCCTCCTCCTCAGGAAGCTGCCGCTTTCGAACATGTCCTCTGCATTTGGGTCTAAAGCCCAGTAGTTGCCTTTTCCTGGCCGCCCTGGTTCTCGAGGGATCTTGATGAAACAATCATTGAGGGTCAAGTTATGGCGGATGGAGTTCTGCCATTTCTTTGAATTGTCTCTGTAGAAGGGAAAACGCTCTGTTATGAATTTGTAGATGCCTCCCAATGTCAGCTTGCGGTCGGGTGAGTTCGCTATAGCCATGGAGATGAGTGCAATGTAGCTGTAAGGGGGCTTCCCCCGCTGCAAAGGTCTCTTCCTCCTCCGACCTCTGGGCTGCTCCTCTGTTTGTGGTGGAGGGTTGGAGTCAGACATAGTGTCTGCTGGAGAGTCTTTCTCCACTTTGACCACTGGCATTGTCATGGACACTTCAGAATTGTCCCAGAAAACAGATGAAAAACTGAACTTACTGCAACTGTTCTGCAGTCCTGGTACTTCCACTGTCTGCCTGAGGAAACAAATTTGATCCTGGACGGTGGAAAACAGACAGTCCTCCCAGGAAAATCACATCTGTTCTTCACAGCTCACTGTCTTTGACTCCTGATCCAACAGTTCTACAAAAGCAGTGGAAGTAAAAAGGCTTTAGAAAGAAATCCTGTTGCATCAAACACGTTGCTTATTCAGCTTATTCCCACAGTTTGTTTGCAGGTTAAGTCGAGGAGGTAAGAGTGCCATGCGTGGTGTTTAAGGTGTGTGTCAGAATGAGTCACTCTGTGTTACAAGAAGGGCATTACCTTCAGAGAGCACCTGAGGGGCCACACCCCCCCAAGCATCACATGCTCAGTCTCAACATACCTTAGCTTTATAAGGGCCTATTGTTCATGTTTGTCTGCAGACTTTGTGGTGGAAATTTCTATTTTGAGTATTTTTGACATATTTTTTAATGTAGTTGTAAAAGAACATGTGATAATCAGACAATCAAACACTGCTGAAAATCTGCTGTCCAGTCTGCTTTTCCAGTAAATTGTTTTTAGATATCTATGTATGTACTTCCAGCTGTCAGATTTATTTACTACAGGTCTATTTGTAGTTTCATAGACCAGAACTGCTAAAGCAAACATGGTTTCCTCTTCATATTCAAATTCCTCTTTAGAGCCAACCTCAGTTTATTTTAAAAAGTCCAAAATGGTCCATGTTGTTTTGACGTTTAACACTAAAAGACCTCTTTAGTGGTAACTTAACCTATGACTTGTTTTCCTACCTTGCTTCCTTGTTTGTTTTGTGCCAGTGGTTGGACAAGCCAGCTGTGTTAAGAGATGTAAATATTTTCCAGACAAAGGCCCTCCTGTGATTTCAGCATGCAAAATATAGGTCATCATCACAAAACCTGGACAAAACCCGAGAGACAGGAATAACCAACCCTTTACATGAAAATTGCTCTTAGAAATGGGATGCAATTATGAATGTCTGGAAGGAATTGCTGGTAATTCTTGCAGGACATGTTTTGGACATGTCAGTCTCATTCAAGTTTTTCTGTTTGTCTGTCTTTGCTGTGCAGAAACTGCTGCACACAGCTCTGATTTTTCATTCTTTCATTCTGTCCATTCTCTTATAGTCTAATCTGTGAAACTTTTGCTTTTAAGTGGACTTTGAAATGCTATTAAATTTCACCGGCACCAGTGGCTGAGACAATGCTGACTGCTCTGTGCAGCTCTGGTTGGTATGAAGTCTGGGGACACAGGGCTGGGGTTCACCACCTTAATCTCCTAAACAAACAGAGAGGAGAACATAGCAGCACACTCCCACCGCTCAACACCAGGCTGGGTTAACACTGCGGGCATGTGTCAGAGCACGAGCAGTGTGAGAGAGCGTGGGTTTGCGCAGACAAACAGCGTGATGAAAGGTTTAGACCTGTGGGGAAGGCTGGGGATATGGCACTCCTGGGTATGACCGGTTGCCCTGTTGTATGATGGGGTGGGGTATGGGTTTGGATGAGGAGTTTTCTTTTTTTTTTTTTTTTTTTTTTTAGGTTCACAAAGTCCACATAAGGAAAAAGTACCTTGCTAAAAATAGAGGAAGCTAGATTACAAATGAAGAGAGTGGAAAATTGTGATGTAGGATTGAACTTTTACGCAGTCTATGAATTGAGTGTAAAATGATCCAGGTGTACCCGAGGTTTAATCTCTAAAACCACAGTCTGTGTTAATGACTTGTTGAGGTGAGTCTTAGATATATTTATTCATTATTAAATGAGCAAGGAAGCATTCACCTGAAAGCTGGTGGAGTATGATGCAATAATAAATGATGAAGATCTAAAACTTTAGTTTGGCTCATGTTTATGTTAAGATGTTTTTGTATGATAGTGTGTGTGTGCCTTTAGTTAAACCCAGCATGCATTGCTCCTCATGGTGCTCAGTGCCAAACGCCAACGCTGCAGTTAGATCAGTGTGTAGAGGGCATGCAAAGCTACCTAACACCCCCGTCAGTGAGAGGAGTCGGGGAGAGGCAAATTCACGAGCCACTGGATCACAGCAGTCTTATTAGTCATTGTGAGCATTTACAGAGTTAAATGTAAATACATTTATACATTTTTGTTAATGCAATTAGCTGATTCAATGATTTGTATAAAGTCGAGAGCAAATTACATAACAGTTTTAGTAACATTTGATACAATTATTTAACAAAACTACAAACATTTAATTCATTTCAAATGTGATTTATAACATGGTGAACTGGTGGTATGATAACAGTTTAGTTATGGACTGTTTTACGTTTTATGGCAATATATAGACAGAGCAAATTTTCCAGACAGTACTAGATTATTAAGAAATTATTTGCAGCTCTTATGTAAACGCTGTTAACAATCCTGATATAAAAAGAAATGAAAAAAATACACTCAAAACACACCTGTAGATGTTCATGTGTCTAGATTAAGGCCTGATTTTTATTTTATTATCGCAATGTCTGGAGGAGTCTATTTCCCAGTCCCATGAGATAAAAACTGCAATAAATGCTTGAGGGTGAAGTGTCTGGCTGTTCAGCAAATCAGGAAGCTGTTTATGGGTGATTTATTTTTTACATTTATTGCACATGGAATAAATTCATATTTGACCCCTCTTTGACCCTTGGTTTGAAATTGTAAATGTTGAGTTGTGAATATCACATGAAGTCACTGTCTCTTCCACATGACTGTAACAATGTGTTTGACTGTGTAGTTACTTAATGTCAATTTCTGGCAGATATGATAGACATGTAATGCAGTTTGCAGTGGACCTCACCCTTTGCTTAAGACGGCCTCGTATGCTCTATGATTATGAACAATTAGTGGTGAGTTATTTCTCAGGTACCTGTTGTTACTGGAGCTCAGGTACATAGTTGCCATAGTTTGCTTATGCATCATGATTTGGCACTACAGCATTTACTGTCTAATATTTGTTCATGAGCCTTTTACCTCTGTGTTTGTGCTAGTGGATTAAAAATATGGCCTAAGCTGCTGAAAGGAGTCTCTACTGTCAACAGTTTAATAACGTGATGATGTCTTTCGGAGACTTAAATGATTCTCAGCTCGTTCCAAAAGGATCGCATTGAGAAACATCAAAAGATCATATCAAGAAAGAAAACAAACTTTCACTCTTTTCAAAAGTGATATACCACTGAGTGACAAAGCAAATTAATGCTTCATTGCTTGCTCTGGTTTTAACTTTAAAGCAGCTGTAATTATTATATTATGCTAATAATGCATGAAAGAGCTCCTGCAGTGACAAACCCACAACAAAATAGTCACCAAACGCTCCAGTTCAGCTCAGTACCGTACCATAACTTTTAAGATTTTTCAACGTATTGTTTTTGGTTTTCGGCCAAGCAGGCAACTACATTATGAGACTTTTAAACATGTAAACCCACCATACACAACCTGCTCAGCACCCAACAGCAGTCAGACAAAGCTGATGAATAGCTGGTGAGCAGGATGCAGCATTTAGCAGCTGTAGAGCCAGAATATTATTTTCACCAGGTGTCTTTATGTATATCATTAAAAATAAGAAACAATCTGCATATGCATTGATAAACTGACCTTTCTCTTTCTCTTCTGACCCTCTCTCTTAATTTAGTTCAATTACAGTTAAAATACAGTTTTTCTGCCCTTAATGCTCTCATGAACTCATCCACTTAAGCGTTCACTTTCAAAACCTGAATTCTTATAGGTGGGATTATTGGGAAGCCTTGGCTGCAAACGGAGCCCCACACCTTCCTTTTGAAGGGTACTTGAGTTTAGCATCAGCGAGTGTATGTTAGGGCCTCCTCAGCCAAGGGCCCTGGAGCCATGCATTGATGCTGCTGTGAGAGGCCTCCACCTATTCATCACAGCGCAGTGTGGAGACACAAATGATGGCCCGAGACAGCTGCACAGGAGAGCAGGGCTGCAGCCAAGGCAAATGAAGGGCCCTTGACTTTGTGTCTCACGTATACTGTGCCAGAGAGAAACGGCTCTTTCCAAACAAAGACAAACAAATTAGACATTTGAATTTGAACACTCGACTTTAACCATTTGGTGGCTGCAGGTTTACAGGTGGCAGGTGTCTTTTAGTGCTGATTGAAGATAAGAGGCTCTTCAACAGTAGCTGTGATAGACGAAGAATGGCAATCTTTATGGTTGATGTCATTTGTGTGTTAAAAGACATAACAACAACAAAAAGGAAATTTCCAACCTTTTTATTTTGGTAATATTGTCACAATGTATTTATGTAGCATTTTTCATGGTGCTTCACATGAGTTAAAATAGGCACATTTGAACATTGTCTTGACTCTTTTATTATTTTACTTGTAATCATATTTAGTATTAGCCATTAACACGAACACTTGGGGGTTCTTCATACCAGTCTATAATGATTTAAGTAACCTCCTGTTAGATCTGCTGGAGTTTTTTTTTTTTTACTGTTTCCTGCCAAATGCTGCTCTTTGTGGGAGCTGTTGGTCTTGACCTTACCCTGTATATTGTCAGAAGATAATGCATATTATGAATTGGCACTTGACAAATAGGATAAACCCTGAATCCCTGAATGCATTTAATACTTCTTAAAATGTAACATTAAAAATACATGATCACTGGATTTATGACAAAAGTTTATGTTCCATGAAGGTGTCTGTGTGTGTGCGTGCCTTGACCCAGTCTGGCCACTGTTGAGAAAGTGAGCGCTTCTTGTTTGCATTAGCAGCTGCAGGGGCTTGGTGAGGATGCAAACTCCTGACGGTTGACTTGCTCCAAACCCGGGGCAGTTTACATAACTGAAGCATTGCACTGCCCAGGAAACCTGCCGTTAAATCACACTGTGTGAGAGTGTGTTATTGTGCATCTCTCACATCCACACTGACATTTGGAATAAAAGTCAGTGTGGATTAGTGTAATACATTTTTTCACATACATTTTTTCCAGAAACCCAATGACAAACTATTTTTATTTTTTTTTAAGACTTAATCAACTGATGATGATGATGTTTAAACAGCTCACTGTCACATGGGTCATTGGACAGTTGCACTGGTAAATTCACACTTGATGTATCACGCATTGGGATGATACACTGAGTAATTAACACCTTCAAAGACTTATGAAGTGAAGTGAAATGAGGAATACAGTGTATACAGTGTTAAAAAAACAATCCTTACACGATACATGGCACGGAGTGGAAGAGCAAACAGGGACACGGCGTCCTGCATTTCCTGTTTAATATTAAACAGTCTTGTGGAAATCTCACTTTTAACTTTTTGTCAGGTGATCGAAACCCAACCCCCTCCCAACCCCACCACAGGATCGTTTGCCACATGTCACAATTTGTCTGAGAAGGTGTGATGAAAAAGTAATAAGCATTTGAACTCCCCTTTGCAACTTCTATTTTAATGTTCTCACACCTTATCAAGCGCAGCACAATGAAGGCCTCCCAGGAACGACACAGTATCCTTATTTGAACAATTTCAGTTCCTCCTCGTCATTTGAAGCATTTATAAATCCTTGTACCTTATGATGTTGTGAGACGACACACTGTATGGAAGTGTCATCTGTTTTCAAACATTAATCAGTCTTTAGGCTTCGAAGTTCATGCCTCCCAGGCTTCTCTTCTAAATGAGTGGCACATTAATTCACAGTTTAGATTGAGTGAATGAACTGTATAATTGCAATGCGACTTCTGAAACATTCATCAGACCGCATGGGTGTGAACAACCCACAGAGGTTTGGACTTCCACTGAAGTCTAACAGGCCTTCTGTAATGAAGCCTTTGGAGTGAAGCCATCAAAATGCAACAAACAGTCCACACCTATCAGAAACAGTTAAGCATGTTTAGATAATTTAATGAAGCCAGAACAGCTCCATGAGCCAGCCAATGACACACCTGTCAATGTCTCAAACTAAAGTGAAACTCAACACCTGCAAAAACTGAAAAACAATCTGCCGACCAAGGTAAAAGGATGAAACCACCACTTTATTCCTAAAGTTAGTGATTGGCCTATGATTTTATCTGCAGATAGTAAAACTACCCCTGCATCTGTCACTATTCATAGGCAGTTGTGGATCAGGTTTTCTTCGGATGACTCACACACAGTCTGACTCACCCCTTACCTGATGAAGACTGCATCTGTATCAGAGCTTACAATTATTGTCATGCCTGGTTGCAAATGTCAGTGCCTCCATGTCAGTTGGGCTCTGTTAGGATCTATGTTTCAACACCTTATAGATGTCTCAGCCTGCACAAGAGCCACACATGAGCATTTTTACCCGTGCCTGCACCTGAAAAGAACCCGAGTTGCACAACAGGATTGCATGTTAGGATGGTTATCCAGTGGCAGTCGAGCACCATCCTCCTTATTTTGTTCTACTTCATTAACACGGATTCATTTCGCTGTGTGTGTGTCTGCTGTCTGGCAGGGAGGAGGGTGGAGAGGCCGGGGGGGGGGCAGAGTCAAAGGAGATGTGTTGTTACCACACAGAGCTCCTGTGTCTTTGTCAAAGTGTTTCCCATGAAGTGAAGCTTTTGCTGTCTTTTTTTTTCTTCTTGAAGTTGTCTAGTACAGCTCATTCTGTGCGTGGGTGTGTAATGGCAGGCAACCCAGTCTACAAAGTGATGTCATTTAAAAAAAATTCAACCTTTCTTAAGAAATACACTAAATCCACCTCTCATATTAGATGTAGATCTGTACATGGATGCCACTCTGTAGTCTGTTAGGTAAATGAATGAAACTACTGCCAGCAGCCGTTTAGTAAAGCTCACAACAAAGACTTGAAACAGGGAACACGGGAAACAGGTAGTCAAGCTCGGCTAAAAGGTAACAGTGTGACTGATCACATCTGTAAAGCTCATAAATCAACATGTTTGTCTTGTTTGCTTAATTTCAAGGAATAGTAAGGGATAATCGGACATATAACCTCCATTGGTGTAGATAGATACACATGTCTTTGTGAGCTTTAGAGGTGCTGGTGTTGCTTTTGTTGGAAATAGTCAGGCTGTTCATGGTCTTTGTAATAGGTCTAGGTAACCAGGTCCTGGCTGCAGCTCCGTATTTTATCAATCTCCTCATCTCTCTTTGGAAAGAAAGCGTATTTGACAGTATTTTCCAAAATGTTGAACTATTCCTTTATTTCAAACACTAAAAAAAGTTAAAGCTAGGGTTGACACTGAGAAAGATTGATCCTTATCATTAACGTCATTCAGATGGTGGTTATGGCCCAATAGCACGACCTACACAATGTGAAGAGCAAAAGGAACCAAAAAAATCCATTCTCTCTAGCAGCTGCAGGCCTGCAAAGAAATTGACCAATCACAGCCATCTGGCCCGCAT
Source organism: Caranx ignobilis (assembly GCA_021432705.1). Taxonomy (NCBI): domain Eukaryota; kingdom Metazoa; phylum Chordata; class Actinopteri; order Carangiformes; family Carangidae; genus Caranx; species Caranx ignobilis. Next base: position 8,169,215 of record MU269982.1, read on the forward strand.
GGCTGTGATTGGAGTTTCTCCTTCTCGTACCCTCCATCCAATTCCCTCGCTCAGTATTGACACTCCACTGCTCCTCGTCCCAACCCTCTTCCGCGTTTGAAACTACGAGTGGTTTGTAAGTCCCTGAGCAATTCAGCTAAAAAAGCAATCCATGGAGGGGTGGATAATGTTATATAACATATATGATGATACAACGTTTATATTACGGGTTACGGAGCGTATTTGTGTCACGGTGCACAGAGACGAGAGCTGGGACAATGAGGCCAAGTGCTGCACTGATGTTACAAAGTTGGTTTCCAGCCCAGAGAAGCCAGGTAGAAGGCAGAGAGCCTCCATTCTCCATCGTAACACGTTACAAGTCATGTATGTGACCATCACAATTACTCCAGAGCTGTTTAATTAAGGTAAAAATGTAGCATAGCCACGTGAAAATCCTGCATAGTTCTTCTTGAAAAGGCAGAGACAAAGAGGATACGGTGGAGTTTTTGTTGAACAGGAATTCTTCATTTTTTTGTGAAAGTTGTCACAGAGAGAGAGACAGAGGAGAGATAGATAGAGAGACGTGAGTGTTGGGGACTTTACAGAGTGCAGAGCTTCTTTGTGTTGTGTCTGATAACTTTTATTATGCCAGTGCTGGCTTATGACCGTGAAAGCTGCCGTTAGTTTTTTCTGTGTCGTTAGACAGGGTCAAAACAATTTTTGTCTCTGGTAATCTGCATTCAAAGCTGGCGCCGTGTTTGGTTTCTGCCGGCCGGCTTGTTGCTCTGCAGGAGGGGGTGTGGCATTAGGAGGCTCTGAGGGGAGGGTGATACGAGCTCGGAGGGGAGCGGGGATTCAAATCTTTCTCATTGTCTTTCTTAACATCGACCATAGCATTAAGAAAACCCAGCATGAACACAAGAAACATCTCACACCCCCCAAACCTGGACGTGTACAGTAGCTACAGAAAAAAAAAAATGCACCAACATCTTGGGAGCACTCCCTTACTTAAAAGGATCATTTTACCAGTGCATGTAGTGTTTTACTTAAGCTGTTCTAGAGTCTCTGATCTCTTTCTTGTCTGTGTTTCCTAGGCGCCTTGCCATAACCATAGCCCTATTACAGCAGCCACAATGGGCAATTAATTTTTTTCAAGTTTTCTATCTTAACTTGATTATAATTGCTGCTCAGTCGCAGGCATTGCAATTGTTCAGTGGTGCACAAAAAGGCTTTTGTGTGCCATTGCTGACAAGCTTTCACCGCCACCTAAATCCTCTGATTCCTAAGCAGGAAGATACAGGTATTCATCCAGCTTCCACTGATATCCCTGAGCACCGTGTTGTGTTTTCTCAGCTGTCAAACCCCTCTGACATGTCTTCTTAAGCTTGGCAGATGAAGCACTTGTGGAAAGGCCCTTGGCTCTAAAAATGCATAAGTCACTATGATGTTAAACACGTTGATTTTTTTTTTAATATGAGGAGATGAAAGATTTTCATAAGAATGAATCTTAATCAGAAAACAGTATAATGCACCAGATCCCAACCTTGTGACCTTTCAGCTGTAGGAGGGGTGCATTCGTCTTAGCCACACACAACACACACGTAAGAAGAGCATATTCTGTAGCAAACAACAAATGCAGTTAAAACACATAGAGGCCATTGTGACCCTTTTTAAGTGCTGACATTGCCACCATCCCCTTTTATTTTATATAAATGCCATAAGGATCTTTTGTATTTACCAGGAAATCCAAAGTCCATCCTTGATAACCAAGCAATGCCGATTCATAACTTATCACAGATTGCATATGGCTATGTGCTGAGAACCAAAGAGTGAAATTCACAGCAATAGTTTGTAGAGATCAAACTTTTTGCACTTTTTTAAAATCAAGATTTTAAAAAAGTGCAAAAAAAAAGAAAGAAAAGAAAATACACATCATCTTATGTGATATAATGTTTTTTCTTCTTCTTACTTCCTGTTTTCTGCTAGAAATAGTTTGACATTTGGTGACAAGTGTTTGCTCCCTTGCAGTGAGAAGATCAATACCACTCTGATGTCAGGAGCAGTGGAGATTTGAGGAAGACACACATCTGGGCCAAAATGGCTCCCAGTGTTGGTTTTAGACTTTCTGTACAGTTTTTGAACTGATTAAGTGGAGTTTGTTAACTTTGTACCAAGTCATATGTTTCCCCCTATTCCTGGTGTTTGTGCTAAGCTAAGCTAAGACAGATGTTTTTCTTAAATATCATTCATTTCTTTGATCATCTTGAGGGATCTAAACTCCCTAGGCTGGGAACCAAGACCCGGGTGGACCCATCCACTTTGTAAAGACTTCAGATTGGCATGTAGTAACACTTCTTCATTAGTCTGAGTGTTTGACTGGTAAGATAAACACCTTTTTTTTTTTAACTCTCAGGTTACGTTACTTGGTCAATATTTCAGCCAGACCAAATCAAGCTTTTTACACTTGAGCCTGAAACAGGACAAATGCAACAGCAATGGCAGCACCACATCTTCACGCATGACTTGCATGGTAGACCTGAGCGTGACCACTCAAACAGGATGTGGTGCAGAGCAGCCCACTTGTGAGTCTGTGTGTGAGCAACCGAGTGTGTGGGTGTGTGGGTGTGTGTGTGTGTGTGCACACATGTGTGTGTCAAAAAATAGAGTTGGCTATGTGCTGTCGGTCTCACGCACACCTGTATCAGGGCTGTGCAGAGTGAGCCTGCCCTTCTGACTCAGCCTTGCATGGGAAGAAGCCAAGTGAGACACATAGAGAGAGAGAAATCTAGACTGGTATGCTGTTTCTTTCCAGTGCCACCTGTGTGTCTGTTACTGTGGGATTTGTACCTCCTCAATCACTGACACATGTGGATTATCTGTACTTAAGGCAAAAAGCCAATACAAGCCACATCTTGTGTGCAAGCAATCAGGCACTCAAACACAACATATCTTTGCCTTTGTGGACAGAATCATCTAAAGATCTGCTACTGGTATAATTGCTGCTATTAGACCAGAAAAAAGATGTTATTTTGGTGTAACCCCCCCCCCCCAGATGTAAATTTTATACTTTTTTTTTAAACCCACACAGACACCCCAGAGCAGTATTGTGTTAAAAACTGTTTTAGTTTGATGCCGTTTGTGGTATAATTTATTCTGCTGGCGCTCATGGTTTGGATGAAAAGTGGCCTCTGTGGTTTTGTTCTGAGGTGCCCTGGGCAATGATAGGCAAGCTCAGTTGTAAAGACAGGTTAAAGGTGGGTCAGTTGTTGAGGAAGCATTATGAGTGAGTGAGTCAGAGAGAGAGAGAGAGAGAGAGAGAGAGAGAGAGAGAGAGGGAGGGAGGGAATAGGAAATACTGTTTAACAACTATGATAATCTCTTTCATCAGAAACTTACTGGCCTGGATGTCTGTCTGTGCAGGTGCAGGGAAAAAATTGCCCAAAGCAGATAGTTTCCTTTCCTTTGTTTAGCTTTTGCGTCTCTTCTTCATTAATTTGTGAACCCTCTGCTATGTGTTTATAACTGTTCATTACTGTTTATTTTGTATCTGGAATAACAAGGAAGCAGGCGGTTAAAAAGGTTGATGTTGTTGTTGTCTGGGTCGACAACCAAAGAGATTAAAAGTCTGATCAGAAATCCAAATATTAAAGGGGAACTATGCAGGATTCTTACCATAGCTATGCCAATTTTTTTTTTTTTTTACCTTAGTTAAACAGCTTCAGAGTGATTGTGATGGTTAAATAAATGACTTGTAACTTGCTGCGAGGGAGAATGGAGGCTCTCTGCCTTCTACTTATTCTCTCTTGGCTGAAAACCAACCTTGCAACATCAGTGCAGCACTTGGCCTCTGACCCGGTGTCCCATCTCTTGTCTCTGCAGCACCGCGACACAAACGCGATCCGTAACCCGTAACCTTTTGTTTATGACAGTTTAATGTATTGTAACATCGTATATTATGTTATATATCGTTATCCACCGCTCCATTGATTGCTTTTTCGCCAGCTTCATTAAAAATAAATGCACATCTCGGCTTGGAGGAGTGTTAGCAAAACAGAGGAGATTTAACTTATTAAACTGCTGATTAAAAAAAAAACTGTCTAAAACAACATGAAACATGAGATGCAGGTTTTAAACCAAACTTATGTGAAAGAAAAAAACAAGTTGTACCTCTGCTGCTGATAAAGTACTTAATATTACCTCTTCTCTGATCTCAGCTTGCATTTTATGTTATAATGGCAAATTTTGTTGCTTGGCCTCCAGTTTTCAGCAATTGCAGTGTTAGTATAATACGATAAGAAATAACATGTTAGTAAGTGTGAAAATAAGGAGGAGGATATGACTAAGCAGAGTTACTCTTCAAAGGCAACAACTGGAGCCACAGAACTGGAGCTGTAATGATGAATTAGGGATAAAGGAAGCAGCAGAAAGAGAACATGTGCATGGTAGATGTCACAAAAGGAGGTTATTATGTAGCATTATTAAGGGTGAAAAGATACGGATTAAGCCTGGATTAAAATAAAGACTCATGTTGAGCAAGTCCAAAATCTGTGCAGGCTATTCTGAAACAGTTTTGTTCAGTTTTTCTGCCTGACAAGTTAGTTTGGATTCTCTCAGAAGCTGGACTGTATTCATTCATTTGCGGGCGTCTTAATGAGGAGATGAAGAGGTAAACCCAGACTCGGACACTAGATAGACGTCCCATCGGTCCATCACCTGGATGCAGGTCATGGCCTGAAAGCTGCAGGTATCCAGCATTAAGTTTGAAAATGCACAAATTAGAACAAAAAAACCAAAGACTTTAGATAGCGTGCATGCATGTCAGTGAGTTTGCACGCCTGTGTGCCCACATGCATAAATATTGGTGTATGATACGGAGTGTGCTAGCATTTTCTTAAACTCAAGTGCCTACACTCTGTCATGCGTAGAGAGGTTTCAGCTACACAATGGCAGGGCGATGGGTGTGACTGTCTCTGGGATTAAAGCAGGAGAATAGATCCAGAAACAGACAGGTTCCACTGCCCGGCTCGCTGAGACTCCTCCTTACCACAGAGCGGGGAAATCCTGACACTCTTTAATGAGACAAGATCTGCAGCAGTGGGAGTTACAGCCATTGTGTTTTTTTGTTTTCTTTTATGTCTGAGTTTATATCAAATGTAAAAGGCACTTTTGAAGGTATGAGCCTGTCGCTACTTGTAAATGTGAGCCGATTAAACAGCTTTAAAAAAACAAACAAAAAAAACCAACTACATATATAAATGTTTATTCTGATTCATTTGCCCCCCCCCCCCCCCCTCCCTCTGGGTAAAACATTTGTTTGTGTATCAACTTTTTGTTTGGGAGAGCATTTGAATGGGCTGATGGATTTGCACACCAAATGTTGTCCCATTTTACTGTTTTGCATGCTGTGCGGCTGGCCCTTAACCTGGCACCATTTGTCATGAAAGCCCTTCTCTCTGGTTCACTGTTGGCTCACACTTAAAGAACCTTTTTACAAGCTAAAACCACTGTGGAGAATTTATTATCAGGAATAAGTTACACTGAAGTTAATGGGCTCAGTGCTGCCAAATAACTCTGGCTCAAAAGCTGCTTTTTCATAAAGAGCCTGGTGGAGTGGAGGGTTGAACCTATTGTTTTTTTGTGAAGCAGATAATAAATTATAAATTCTCCATTGTGGACTTTTTTTTTTTTTCCGTCTCATTCCGTATTACTTTTTTTTAAGACAGGCTTTGTTAACCCCATATTTTCTATGTTTTTGTATTATTATGCATAAAATATAGTACAATTGACCATAAATCAAGTGCTTTGATATTCTTGCACCATTGTTTGTCTTTTTCTAAGTAGACTTGATCGTAGAGACAAAACTACTTGTTCATTCATCAATCATTTCATCAACAGAAAAATTATCTATTTAAATGGTTTGAATCATTTTTCTTAAAGCAAAAATGATCAAATGAAAAAACCTCTTTATCAGTTTTTGGCTTTAGAACTGATCAAAATTTCTGATTCAGAGATATATTGTTATTGTTATTGATACCAGCTTTTCCAAAGCCATAATTCTGTGTCTGCCTAATCCACTTCAGACACTAAACTACATTTAGTTCATTTCTTCTGCCCACATGCACTAAGATCACAAGCTGTTTATACTTTCTGTACTGTCTATCATCACTGTGATTGATTGACAGTATGTGCAGATTGTAGCCTCCCTCACAGGACCTGCTGATGACTAATTATAAATATATCATGTAAGTAAGTCATTTGCATAATAGATACATGAAGTGCTGACACTGAGCAGTATGTTTTGGAAATAATGGTTCTTTTTCCACTGATGCTTATTAAGTTTAATCAAACTAATTGAAATGAACTGAAACTGTCGACATGTTGTTTTAAACTGTATCTCTGTCCTTGTTCAGTGTTATCTTCCCCCTTTTTTTTTTACTCAACATCCACCATGTGAGGTCCCACCCATAGCAAGATGGAGCCTGATGGAGGGAGGTGAGATCTGACGCACAGCTTGGAAAAATTATTGATCATATAAAAGCAAGATTTTTGTCTATATTTTCACACGTGTTTTTCTACTAGTGTTTTCCTCCTAGTTTTAGATATGTGTAAGCCTGAGTGACAGAGACCCTCACATGGGACACACAGCTGGTGTCGGAAGTGAACCCAAAGCTGGAAACACACTCAGACCTGACAGACAAGCAGCGGCGTCAGACCTGCAGAGACCCTCACGGTATGATTAACAAATATGCAAGACACACACACACACACACACACACACACACTCAGACACATAAAATACCTGTTGCACTTACATGTTTGGTTGCGTCTCCACCTCCTCTTTTCTCTCTTTCCCCTCTACCGCCGTATAGCTGCCTGACCTGTCTTACTGCCTCATTTGTCATCTCCAATCACTTGCTCTTTGAGCGGCTCTGACAGACAGGGGTATTAGCTGCCTCTGTCTGGTGTTGAGAGCTGGGCTTTCCTGCTGAATAGAGAAACTATGTATGAACGCCACAGGAAAACATGTAATGACACACACTACTGCGCTCCCACCAACAGCTGCTCCTCAAAGTGCATGAGTGTGATTGTGTGTGTGTGTGTGTGTGTGAATATGAATATATCATTTTACAGTTGTAATAAGCTGAGGCTAATGTTTGCTATTTTATACATTACTAAAATGCATTGTATTTTGCCAGTGGCTTATATGTCTCTACATAAAGTGGAGCAGTAGAAATATAAAGTTTGATCTAAAGCAGAGTACAGGTACATATATACATATGTACTCAGTTACTTTGCAAACATGAGGCGAGAAGAGAGAATGAGTGAGAGTGTTGAGTTGATTGTGTAACTTGACATTACAGTGGAAAAATGACACTTTTTACTATTTATAATCAGTTATTTTTTTATATAGTTTTTATGAATCATTTTTCTGACTATGTCTGAGGCCTTTCAGCTGTGTAAACACTTTTACATTTGATACTCACATATATATTTTTTTGCAGGGAGCTCTATTGTCAGTTTTTACCAAGCGATTCTTACTGAATACTTCTCTGACATCTGTAATGGAAGGGATTTGGCACAGAAGTGAAAGCACCTGTGGGACCCACCACATTAGTTTCAATGGCCTTAAAGATGAGCCAAAGATTTATCACCTCTGCCATGGATTTTTTTTTTCTCCCATAATTTCAAGGAGCACTTCATTTTATCTCTGCTCATGAATTTACAATGACCTTCAGTCTGAGATGGAAGTTTTCCATGCAGGTTAAAAAAATGGATAACACTAGATAACACCACCTTAAGTAGCAGATTTTTCCCCCTTGTTTATGTTGTTTGACACTGGTCTGCACTTTCTGAATGTAATATTTCACAACATAACACAAGAAAACAGCAGAACTCAGATCTACTGTATGAAAAACTCTCTCTGGCTGGAGGACAATGGCTCACATTGAAAAAACCTTTACGTGTTGCAATAAAGTTTTATCTATGACAGTAAATCAATAAACCATCAATAAATGCTGCCTTCAGGGGGTTATATCTGTTCTGTTGGTCAACCACTTTATACTAATGAGAATGTTCATGTTTATGTTCAAAAACTTTCAGAGAATAGATTTCTAGTTTTGTTTACTTTATTGTGTGTTTGACAAGGGTGTTTTCAAATGCCTTTGAGAAATAATTGTGGTAGTATGTTCCTCATAAGAAATTTAAAAGGAAGCAGTAGAACCAGTTTTAATAGTGTCAGTCTTCAGAGTTTGATACTCATTGTTTCCTTGTCCTCAGCGATTCAGTGACTTTGTGGAACATGTCTGTAACTGGTGTGGGTGTCTTGCGGTCTGCTGTGGTTTGGGGTTGGCCAGAAAGCAGATGCAGTGCACCATTCATGCATTAAAAGCTGTGGCTGATTCAAGTGTCAGATATGATGGAGTGGCTGACTTGGCTGCCAGTTTAAGCTTGCCGCGGCTGGCTAGTTGAGCAGCTGACTGAGTGAGTGTGCAGCATTGCTTCTCTTTACACGCGAACTCAGTGAGTTGTTGAACCGAGCTCCTACAGAGCAGCTCGGCTAGACACGAGGAAAACTTTGTCAGTGTGGGTCAAAATGACTGCTCGGGTTCCAAACACAAATCAGAGAGATCAATCACCTTTATCTCGAAATACATACAGTGTAAACAGTGCATCAACAACACTTGAGCTGATAAGCAGCAGCTGTCAGTTGTTGTCAAGGATCATCTGCCATTTTAACCTCAGCATGGTCAGTAGCCGTGGCAGCGTGTCTGTGTCTGTAACACAGGCCGGCGTGGGCAGGCCCCCGGGTCTGTGAAGGACTTTTAGAAAAAGTGGTTGCTGTCTCCGTGGCGCTGCGTCCAAGCAGGCCACCCACCAGGAGAGAGGGTCTGAGGAATGCTTTTTACTGGATTGCTTGTCTTGTGCCCCCCTCCCCTGCTTTTCTACCTTTTTTTCAGACCTACAGTGTGTGTGTGTGTGTGTGGGCATGTGTTAGAAATGCCATTACATATATTAGCTGAGGAGAGGAATGTGTGTGTGTGTGTATGTGTGTGTAAGAGACATGTTGTGCATGTGAGGACTGCTGAGTGTTTGCATGTTTTTTTTTGCCTGGACATGGATTTTCCACGCGCACTGTGACCACCAGTGTTGTGGGTTTGAGTCAGTGGGATCTTTTTTTTTTTTTTGGTGCAGCTTGCTGAGTGTGATTTGAGTTTTGAGTTCAGTTGATTTTTTGATAAACTGAATATCATCCGGCAACAAATTGTTGGACTTACATTCTGGAGTCGGATGTTTTTGATGAAAAGAACAAACAAACAACATTTTGAAACCTGCCCTGCATGTGATCTGTCCAGGTCCAATCAACGAAATAAAAGTTTGCTCAGTTAATAATTGTTTTTTGAGTAAAACAATAATTCTGACTCAGCAAGCTTAATAATAATAATAATAATAATAATAATAAATAATAATAATAATAATAATAAAAACAAAGTCACATAAAAATATCCTTTTATAATCAAGAGGCAGAAAAATATGAACTGAAAAATTGAGACCTCGAATTTAATTGAGAATAAAAAAAGGCTGAAATTTCCTCTTCACTTCTGATTAAATCATTGATGATTAAAAAAAAAGAAAAAGTAAAATTAGTCATAATGTTCATCATATTTTCACAGAATGTGTTTGGTTTCTTCTGACTGACAGCTCAGAAATATTCAGTTTACTCAGCTTAATGATGCAGAACAGAGAAAGTTCTCCTTTTGACTCGAAATGAAGAAGCTGAAAAAACAAAATAAAAACATGACAGTATGAAAGATGTTAGCATGCAAGATGTTTTCTTTTTCTTTTTTTTTTTTAAGTTTTTTACTCAAGTAAAATTTGCATCCTCTGTTCAAAATAAAATGTATGAAAATATTATCAGCAAAATGCACTTCAAGAATAAAAGTATGGATTTGTTACATATTGTGTGTGTAAGTATGTTAATACTGGATCATTAGACTTGTTATTGCAGGATGAATGGCTCAGAAGTGTTTCAGTGTTGCAGCTCAGGGAGGTGGAGATCATTCTGACTTTGAAAATAAAGTATTTTTGGGTTGTTTGATCCACAGACTTGCATTAAAATGTATGAAATAACTATATAGTTTTTTTTATGAAAAGATGTCAAATCAATATAAAAGTTCATTATTTACTTACTGAAGTGCGGAAGTAAAAAGTTGAATAAAGTAAAATACTTTTGAACATGTTTCAGTCTGTGGTTAAGCTCAGTGTTGTTATTTTTTTATAAAATTTTTTTTTAACCTTGAAATTCAAAGACACATGTGAAAAAAAGACAAAAGACACAAGAAGCTTTATGATGAGCACAGTGCATGTCCCACCACTAGAGGATGCATCGCTTCCAGCAGCAGGTTCACAGATGGAGCAGCAGAGTGAGAGAGCTGGCACGGTTACATAAACAACATTTAATAGACGACGCCCTATATCCACAATATCCACCTGTACACATAGGACAGTGCCGGTTACTGTAACTTGTGTTAGGCAGAAGTGTTTGTAGACTTACGTGCACCCTGCAACAGGTCAAACAAAGTGCAGACTGTGTCTATATTTGCCGTGATCAGCAGAGCAACTGGCCACAGGGTGTGTGACTGTGAGAGTTATATGCTCTGATGCTGTTCAATAAATCGAGTTATTTTGCTGTAGGATGATACAGCTGCACCCCTTTAGATTGATCAATCTTGACCCAGTGTGTGTGTGTGTGCTGTAATGCAGAGGGAGAGAGGGGGTTAAACTGTGCTTGAAAAAAGGGTGTAGCCAGATTGACTGGTGGTGAGAGATAGTGGGTGGAGGCCAAAAGGTGTCGTTGCTCATCTGATGTTGACTTTTATACAGATGTAACCTCAACTGGTTTATCAAAGTGTCACGAAGAGGGAGATCCTTCAGATCTACAAGTAACCTGAGTCTCAGTGAGAAACTCTCTCTGACTGTGTCACAACGTTTTATTCTTTCAGCTGCACATTTTATTATTTATCATCGAACTATGTCAAATCTCAAATTTAGCTCTTCCTATATGCAAAACTGTTTGCTGCAGATTATACAGTTCCAATTGCTAACAAGCACTGGTCAACTAAAGCTGCTTTTTCAAAACTCATAGGTTCATTTATCTACACGTCTCACTCTGGAAACAAAGACTGTCACTACTAGCACACTGAACTGCAAATTACTAACAACAGAGTGTGTTACATAAAATATATTTTACTTTTTATGAATGCTTTTTTTTTTCCAGATAAGTATTTGATCATGGAAAAAGCTTTTAGCACTTCACTGAGTTCACTAAATTACTGAATATTTTAACAAGAATAAATCAGCAACACATTTAGCTTCAATTATATGTGTTGTGCATAGTGATTTACGGTTCATACAAAAAATAAATTTTACTGTAAAAAAACAAAAAAAAACAAACAAAAGAAAAGCAGAATCATAAAATTACTAAATTTCAAATTGGACACACAAAAACAAACAACATTTCCACCCACTCTCTTCTGCATTTGGCCATGTTTCCACATGCTCTCATCAACATCAGCAAACCAGTGAGTGGCTGCAGCAGAGTGGGGGAATACCATATTATCACTCATAATGACAAATGTTGTGTTTCTCGACCTTTGACCTCAGTACTGACAAAACATCAGAGCAGAGGGCAGCTCCTCTCTGACCTGGGACATCCACAGTTGGCTCCTATTGTCAATATTTTGACATGATTTTCTACAGATGTCAATGTGGCTGCAACAGAAATGCAGATCCTTGCGTGAAAGCAATGAAAAGTGATTCGCAGTTTGCCCCACATGGACTGCTGTTTTGCAGACTGTGTTGACAGTTTTGAAAATGTGACTTCAGTTTTGACCAATGCTTGTAAGCAAAAAAAGTCTGTAAATATGAAGCCTGTACAGGTGAATGTTTGATAAAGTGTGTAAGAATTCTCTTTGAAATTTTCATCATCTCTAGTGATTTGGATGATAGTGGTGAGGATTTTGTGTTCTGTATCTACATCAAACACTTTCTATATTTCTACTGTGTTGAAGGAAATGATGAAACATCACATCAGCAAACACTTTATATATTGATAGCTATTCAAACAGGATTTGTATTTATTTTGTACTTTTCTTTTATTATTTGATAGTGAAGATGATGAAGGGTAGCATTAATTCAGAGGTATGTATGCTTTTTGATGAGCTTTTTACAAATTAAAAAGGAAATGCACAACTCTACTGATTGTTAAGCAACTTTAAAATATAACAAAACATGTGGACATTTTGTCAGTAAACAAGTTAAGTGATTCACTGTTTATTGAAAGGAAACTTATCAAAGCTATTGAATGAAAATGAAGAGGAATGTTTGCAAACACATGATCTATAACTTATGCGTAAACACTGTGCTTTTATGAGGCGACTTTATTTGGAAGCAAACATTTAGTCAGTTTGGCTCTTTGCACTGAGACATTAAAATGTGTTTAGCAGACATGTTGCAGCTCTGCTCACCTGAGAAGTGTTGTTGAAACAAGTGGGAGTGTGAATGAGTGACACTGATTTAGTAACAAGCACTAACACTGTGCTAATGTGAGCAACTACACTCTGAGGAGTGAGCTTGTTTTTTAGTGAGTTTGCTTTACAGACTGTGAACATTTAAACTATTGAGTTGTTGTAAAAAAAAACAAAAAACGATTCTTTATTTGTACATACTATACAAAGTTTGCATGGTATAATGCAGCTTACACATGTTTACGCTTCATATCTGGTGGAGACTTTAAGATGCTTGAACCTGTAGTCGTGACTCTGATAATGTTGCACTAACAGGATTATTAAGACATTTCAGTTGTCTTGAAGGTACAAGAGAGATTTTTCTACCTGACCTACTTTTTCTTGTTTGGATTCTTGCAAGAGGACATGAAAGATTCCACCAGGAAAATAAATAATGCATCTATCTTCTTCTATTTGCTGAGCCAAGTCCCCACGGTGCCTCCTGCATGTAATGAAAAACAACAACTACAGAAATGTAGTGAGGTGAAATAGCTGCTTCGCAATGATATCACACGATTTTTTCTTCAGCATAGGTTGGAAAAATCATACTTTTAACTTGAGTTTGAGCTTGAGAATGAAAAGAAATCACTGTAAAAATCGGTTTTTGGTATTTATTTGAATAAATTACATTGACTTATCACATTTTTTTTCTTTACATCAAGCATACAGTCTTAGAATCCAGTGCAAGAATAAAAGAAAACAAAAACAATACAATCCAAAGACAATCATGTGCAGCACAGAGAATCCCTCCTTTCACATTGCTCTTGGATAATATACTGTATATATACATCTATACTGTATGTGTATACCTTTGTCACAGTTACAAAAATAAGATACGTTACTGTAGATGAGCGACTATACACACAAGGTGAAAACAAAACACAGAAAAGCTGTACAGTCCTCATTGAGGGCAAAGATACACACGATTGTTAAAAAACAGCGAACGAGAAAAAGAAGGAAGGAAGTAGATCACCTTTAAAAAAATTAAAATAAATACATGACCTCTTCGAACTGTACCGTTATTTTTCCCCAGCCAACAAAGTACACTGTCTGCTAAAGTTGTGCTTGACTTAAAAAAAAAACAAAAAAAACAAAAAAAAAAACAAAGCAACACTTTAATGTGGGTTCTCAGTTGATTTTGCATCATTATTGTCATTCTACTGAATATAATGAATTGGTCTTTTGATTAAAGAGACATCCATGTTTGTTTTAATGTTGAACACTGTCAGAGACAGTATATCTTATATACCTCAACATCAGAGGTCCTCTGCAACCCCGTCCCCATGCAGTACATGTACAGTACACAAACCCAAACACACATCCCTCCCCCAAAATACACGCACAACATTACGACAAGATGGGTGAAAAAAAAGAAAGAAAAGAAAAACAAAATAGTATTACCGCTGCACAGATCATCTTGCAAGAGGGTTAATACATTGTCAACATTGCAGAGAATTAAACTTCAGGGATAATATGTGCACTCTGGCACCTTACTGCTCAGCAGACTAAAACATGTAGTGGTAACTTAGGCCAGTTTGATTTGTGGATTATCAGTACATCAGATAGAGGAGGGAAAACAAATCCCACACAATACTGCATACAAGCAAACAGCTGGTTAGGGAAAATCAAACATCATGTGGAGTATCTAACAGTTTTTCTGAGGTCTGAGATGACACGTAAAAGGAAAACCAGCAGCTTTTTTTTCATCTGTATTATCACAAAGAAAATGGGTTTTTAGTGTATATTGCATCATTTCAATTTATAAAACATTTCCACTAAGACAAAAAGAAATGATTTCTCATTCCACTCTGCACGCTCCTTTGTCCTTGTTGGAAAGTATTTCAAAGAGTATTGTTGTTGGCTACGTCTAGTTTTTTCATCATCAATGGCTTATAGACAGCTACGACTACAGAATGCTAATGGGACTAGTATGGATGCAGCAAAAAGAGCTACACCTTCAGCTCCAGAGAAAACAGTTGCCCAGTGAGCAGTTAAATCCTATAAGTTATTATATCACAATACATCAACCATTTTTCACACAAGTTGCTGATTAAAATACACTGCGGAGGATCGCAATTTATGCACCATAGTTTTTTCTTACATCACTTCAGACAGTTTAAACTTCACAACTTGTGGTTTTGCAAATCAGGTCATCACTTCACTAATCACTGGCTCAGATAAGTAATGTCACATACTCAAGGATACAATTTCTCCCCAACTTCCCTTGATTAAAAATACCAAAGAACTAGACAGTTGAAGCTTCACCCTGTTGTTGCACTGAACAGATTTACTGACACCTTGTTGTTGCAGTTGTTTCAGGTTTCTGTAGGTAACTTTGGTATCTAAATCACATATGACCAATCACACACACACATGTTGATATGTAAAGAAATAAGTATTATGTGTACCGTTACGTAAGTTATAAACTAGATGGATCTGTCTAGAAACTTTGTATAGTTCAAATGTGAGGACGTCCTTTAGACAGACTTTTTAGAGCATGACAGGGACGTGGTTTCTCCAGAAACGGCCCGAGCATGCCAAGAGGCGACTACAGTTAAAAAACAAGGAATATTTCAAACAGAACAAAATCAGCTCAACATATCTTTTTTTTTCATAAGATAAAATGTTAAACACTTGAAACCATGCTTGACCTAGAGTCTCTAACAAACATGAAGCACGTGGACCTTTTTTTTTCCTAGTATGTGAGAAAAAGATTTCTATCTACTGTAGAGTTTGCCACATAATACAGTGAATGAGAGAAGATGTGAAATTGCAAAGCTGTACTAATAAACTCATGACGGACTGACAGCCAACCTAAACTGAGACAAAAGCCGGGACAGAAATGGATAAGGTGGCTATGGAAGCCTGAAGGTACCTCCTGGGATAAGGGGAAGCAACGACATCAATTGCAATTTCCTCACTTAAAGTTTTTACGATCAATTGGTGCATACTTGCTTTAATTTGTCGTCAATCTTGTTCATATCTTCATTCGTTATTGTGTTGTTGCTGTTTTGACTCCTTTGAAGCGGAGTGCAGGTGGTTAGTAGGAATGTTTAGGAAAAAGGTTACTGGGAATACCGCGGGCGGAGGAGCTGGAGGCCGGGATTTGTTTTGCCACTGTTGCAGACACAGCTGGTGGTCGTGACGTCCTAGTGGGGCAGCGGCACCAGGATATCCACATAGTTGATGGGGAAGAAGCCAGAGTTGCCGTGCAGCATCCCCTCGTACCAGTTTTCATCGATCTTATTGGTCAGGGTGATGATGTCGCCTTCCTTGAAGCCTAGCTCCCCTTCGTTCTCAGGGTCAAAATCGTACAGCGCACGACAGCAGGGCTGGTCCATGGGGGCTGCAGAGAAGGATGACAAATGGAGAGTTAAGAGAAGAAATGGGGTGTGAAGCCTAGTTTATACCTCTGCAGTGGATTAATGCCAGGTCCATAGTGTGGTTAAACAAGTTGATTACACCATTGTGAGCATTTAAGCTTGGGCACTGGTGAGTCAGCATCCATCACACTGTCAGAACGGTAATCAGTGGCATGGTTTCTATGTCTTTATGTGTGTGTATTTGAAGCTACAGCACCTGAGTGGATCATTTTGGAGAAGTGTCATTGAACTGACTGAGCCTGAATAAGGTGGATGAGTTTTCTATGCGTGTGCAACCACAAAGATGCATGGACGACACACGCTACTGAGCTGGCCAATCACAGTTGTTGCTGTCTGCATCACCATGACATTTTGGTTAAATTTGTACAGCATTGATTCAGTGCAGAAGTATAAACTAGCTTTGAGAAGAAAGGCTAGATGTGGAGATAAGGTGATGCATATAAATTAGAGACACAGTGATCACAAGAAAAGCTTGTCAGAGGCTCACCTGGAGACCTGGCTGAAAGGGGGAAAGAAGAGGAAGAAGCAGAGAGGAGGAGACAAAGAAGAAGAGATAAACATGAACCATCAGTGACTGTAAGATTGTAACACAGCAGACAAGAGTTTAAAGGAATAGTTCAATATATTGGGGAAGTGCTTCTTATCCCTGGGACTCTCGTCACAGTTAACCTGGCTCAGTCCTGCAGCTGGACAGCTCACTTATTTATTTATTTATATTTATATATTTATTTATATCTTGTTTATTTACTTGCTCCAAAAGCCAAAGTGTAAAAATAACAGTTCAGTGTCTGATGGGGACTTTTTATTTTTATTTTTTGCCTCTGAGCAGTTGTCAGGCAGCCAGTTACTGCTCCAGGTCAGGAAATGGTTCAGAGGAAACCCCATAGAAATAATTCACGAGTGAGCCGTAGAGGTGCTGCTGGAGATACAGATGTTTCTGCCTTTGAAGAGAGCCAAGATAGTTCTTTGACCCTGCAGCAGAGCCAATATTAATGCACAGCTAAGTGCTAAGCTTATTGGCTACTGGCTGCTGAGATTCATATAGAGCACAGATGCTTATGAGTGTTATCACTTGAATAGATGAATGCATTCACTCCACAAACTGTCAGACTCTTCCTTTAATATTAAAAGAAAGATGAGACATTTGATTTCAAACAAAACAGTATCCAGGGGTTAGACAGAAACTGCATTGCAGTTGACCTGCACTGCAAACAAAAAATGCAGACAAAACAAACAAACAAACAAACAAACCCATAAAGTCAATTTAAAAGAGTGATAGAGAGATGTAGCATCTCTTTCCAAGTCACTCTTGCTCACCTGGAGATCTTGCTGCAAAGGGGAAAGGAGAAGACAAAGGTGAAAAAAAGAGATATTTTCAGCAATAGCATTTTTAGACGGGTGAGTGATGAACTGATGGATAAGTAGAGAAGGCGCAGTGTGATCAAGAAGTCAATGAACAACAAAGCAAGAAGAAACACAAGTGTTAAACACGATAAATTGAAAGAGAGGCGGAGAAGCAGACAGACAAAGAAACAGGAGGATCAGACAGATTGGAAGACTGACAACAGAACAAAACAGAAACAGCAAATGCTCGTCCGCTGGTGAGCTTTTCATTGTCAATGTCGGTCTGGCATTCTTTGTACAATGAGCAGACGGCACTTGTTTTTCTGCTGTTTTTATTAGTGTGTAAAAAAACAAAATGAAAAAGAAAGATGAGGTGATGGAAGAGATATAGCTGTATCTCTCTGGGGTTCACTTTTGTCTCACCTGGAGACCTTGCTGCAAAGAGGAAGAGGAAACAACACGAGGAAGGGGGGAAAGGAAACAGCAGTGCTTGTGAGTTTAAAGTGGAAATGGCAGGATGTTTCTGAAGAAATTATTTGATGATCATACAGACAGAAACATATTGGTAGAAAAAAAAACGACAACAACACAAGGACACAAGTTTGACCTGGCTCACCTGGAGACCTCGCCCCTGGAAAAATCAACAAAAATCACAAGGGGAAAGAGAAAAGTGAGAAGTTGTATTTATTTGTTCCGGATTGAAGGATATTGTGTTCAGTACAGGCAATAACTGAAATGTTGGGTAAAGATCTGGGAAAAAGGAAGAGAAAATTAGCAAACAACAAAGGTACCATAAATTCTCAAACATTTCCCCATGCTTTTATTTGGACCAGGTTATTCTATAAGAAATCTGCTGTAACAGAATTTAGATTAGATTTTGTTTCTGTTTGTATATATGTATATGTGAGTGCCGTAAATTGTTCTCTTCTCTCTCTCTCTGCCTCCGCATTCCTTGTCTATCTGGACTGTCCTATCAATTCAAGGCAACCCCCCCCCCCTTTTCTGAAGGACTTTTATTTTGAAAAACATGTCCTGATACTAATATTAAAACATAAAGTGAAAGTGACCAAAGATAATCAGTAGGAGTTCTGACAATGTGTGAATAGGTTCTACTAGTTTAATATGTTGTATGTTGTACTGTAACTTTACAGTGTAATACTTTATAATATATGTACAGGTTCTTTCTTTAGCCTTTTTGACCAGCATCAGGCTTTTATTTGAGAATTTACAGTCAAAATTAAAAACAGAGAGAGGGTTGTTGAAGGAAAGAAAAGCTGAATTAATAGAAACTCGCCCAGAAACTGTCCTTTAAAGGCAAACAACTTTTACTGTTTTGTCTTCACATGAGTTAAGACAGAAACTTGTGAGATTCACTGGTGAGGGACTACAGTGTCCATACAGAACCAGGACTAGTTTCTGGACATGTTTCTGAACAGAGAGTCTCATATTTAGGGTCTCACCTGGAGAACGAGCACTGTGGATGCCTCCATTGTGGTTCTCACTGATGGAGAAGTCCAAAGATGTACGTGGTTTAGGCATGAACTCTTTCCTCGGCTTGTTTGAAGTATCCCTTATCCTGCAGAGTGGAAAACACAGAAATCAACGTGAGCCACATTCTATTCCTTTCACAGTGGTTGGTAAATGGCAGCTCGCTCATAACATGTAAGTGAATGATAATGAAAAAACAAACAAACTGTGGAATAGAAAAGTGTCAGCACTGACCTTTCGTCGATCTTACTGGAGAGCTGTGTGAGGATCTCAGTGGCCCGGCTGTGGTACTCCACCTGAGCGTGGACCAATGCAGAGAGCTGGCTCACCTGTTCAATCTGTTGATGCACATAGAAGAAGAAGCCCGTAAACTACTACGACTCACTGACACCAATGGTTGATGACTATTACTAAAACTCTGACTCAGTTATTTAAGCATGAGGTGCTTTGTTGTAACAGATTAATCTCTAAATCATTTTGTCAGTGCCCATAAAAATGCCCACCCCAGAGCTAAGCTCCCATTTTGGGGTTCATGTGATTTGTCTGACCAACAATCCACGACCAACAGATAAAAATTAATTTTACATACAAGCAAAATGTACTTGAATCTGAGAAGTCATATGTTTGAGAGGTTTTTGGACTAATAATGTATTAATTGATCAGGCCATAATCCAAACTACTTGAGATATCAGATAGTAGAGTAGATCCTGAACTCGTATGCTCCACGGCAACATCTGGTTGAGTAAGGTTCACATAAACACAGGGGTGGATGCCCTCGATGTCTGGTAGGACACATCCAGAACCATATACAGTTGAACTGACTGACCTGCTGGAGTGCAGCATTTGTAATGTTATACTTCACCCACAAACAGCAGGTGCTGACATTATAGAAAAGACGGAGGGTTTCCAGTGCTTTATGGGGCCGTGACCCCAATTAAGTTCAGTGGCTTAAAGGTGCACAAGAGGGTAATGGGAATGGAAGTGGTGGCTGCGCTGGATACAGCAAAGGTGGAAAGGTAATGGATGGATGTGGTTGTATGACTCCTTGAGAGCATGTATGAAGAAAATACCAGCTTTGTTGACAGGAATTATAGCTATTCACCAAGCAGGGAGAGCACTGATGCTTACATCACTCTCCAGCAGGTTGAACATGCTCTGCTCAGCAATCTCCTTGGAATCGTCAAACTTCTCAAGCGCTTGTTTGATCTCGTCATCTGTCACTTTGCCCTGACGCTTCTTCTTGTAATCAAAGTCCAGACGGCGACCCTCCATTTTCTTCAGGTGATGCTGCAAAACGAGATCAGACAGTAAGTCTGAATCCTACACCCACACATGGACTTTGAATTTATTTTCTCCTCCTGTTGTGTAGCGGAGGTCTGCACTTGAAACTACCTGAATCTCCTTGAGATCTTTTTCATGGAGGTTCTGCATTGGATCAATAAAGTTCTGCTTGACCTCCATGTCCAGAGCATCCTTCACCTCGCTCAGCTCACGCATGGCTTCCCCAGCATCAATCAGGGCGAGGCCTGAAGACAAACAAAGACATTTAGACGCTAAAGACAAGTGTAACACACATTTCAGTGTATGCTGCAGAGAAATGTTCATCTCCGGTAACACTATGCCATTAGGATCTGCAGGAGATTTTGAAGGCAGCAGCTTCTTCTTTTTAAATGACATTTTCATCCCTTCACTGCTGAATAACAAAGGGAACTTATGCATCTTGTCTGGAAAATAGGTTCATGCATTTTTCATAACATTGTTGCTGCATCCTTCAGGGAGAAAAATTATGCCACTTTGTTCCTGTGAAGCCTATAAAAGTGTTTCTCTTCTTTTCTGTGAGAAGCTGTAATGTGCTGCAGCTCACCAAAGTTAGATTCCTCTCCGAGCTCCCTGCCAAACCTCTGCATGGCCTCTCCCAGGATAGTCTCAGTCTGTGTGTAGCCCGGTCCCTTCTCCTGGCCCCGGATACGTGACATGGAGTTCATCATGCTCATCTTGGCTCTGGTGGCTGTGAAGACAAGGCAGTGCTGACATTTTGTACATGTCTTCAATTTGCAGTCAGATAACAAAGTCTGAATCTCAAGAGTGAATGCTATTAAAATGCTTGACTGTAATTTGTTGTCGGGAGTTCATTTGGAGAGCTGTGAGTTTCATTCTGTCTAATCAGTTCCCATTGTGATTACACTAGTACTGGAACATAGGAGAGAGCATTCAGTTATTTACAGTTATAGAAAATTCAAAGGCCAATAAAGGTCGAAGGATCCAGATAAGAATGACAATACATTGGCAAAATAAAAAAGCAGAAAGGCAGAATTTACAACAATAATGAACTTGAACAATTTCCAATTCAAAGTTTGAGCTTTTTCAACTAGATTTTGATACGTACTATTGATGATATGATATTTTTATTTGTCATGGGTATGGGTATTTTCTGATATCTGTATGTGTCATGGATATTGTGAACACTGTATATGCCAAATCTCATAAATAACTTTTTCAAAACATGCTCTGTTGTTTTGCATTCATCATCATGAGCAACCTTTATTTACTTTCTTGGGCATTCACTGATGAGTAACCATCATTTTCAGTGACGCAGTGATTACATAACCCGAAAGAAAATAAACCAAACAGCAGAAATATAAAAAAAATCAATTCCTGGTAAAAACCATTACACTGAAAAACATTTTGAACTATTTCTAAATTGTCCCAGTGTTTTCAGCGAATCAAAATTTAAAGTACATTGCTGGTTATTCCATGAGTGTGGAGACCAAAAGTATTTTGCATCAACCAATCTCCATGTTCATGTTCTAGGCTGACCTTAGGAACATGCAGTTTAATCCAGTCCTGAGGGTAGGTTTGATATTGATGTAGATTAGGGCAGCAAAGTCATTTGGTAATTTTTCCAAGAGTGATTTGTATACAAACACAAATATACCAATGTTCATCTCTTCCCAAAAGAGAGAGAGAGGACCAGTCAACCTGTTCATACAGAGTACAGATGGATACCATCGGCAACTCGAGTAATACATCTGAGAGCAGAGTGGTATACAGCATCTAAAGGCTTCAGGGTGATAACTGCGGCATGTCTATATATAACAACACCATAACCCAGGACAGAAAGAAATATGGCTTCTACATATATATGTGTGTTACTGTGTCTCAGTGTGGTCGTATGATATGTACATGGTTATAATATAGAATATGTTCTTAAGGGGTTTGGGATGTTAAGGACAAAAAAAAAAAAAAAAAAAAAAAATCAGGTTAGCATTGGGCACCGCTGGTTTATGTCACCTGGGTTTGGCTGCAGATACTCAGTGGTCTTGGTTATGATGTCCAGCACTGCCCGAGCAGTGGTGTCCACCTTCTGTAAACCACAATGTAAAACAAACAACATGTGGAATGAGACAACAAAACAGGAGGTACCAATATAACATTTACAACAAAGATGTGGATTATAGCAAAAACAGGTAATGGGCCAATGACTGCAGGAGAAGATGAGTGGAATATAGCAGCGATAAAACAAATTACAGATCTTTAAACTGGCCACCGAGAAGATAAAAAAAAAAAGTGTTGCTTTGTTCTGCAGGTTGATGGTGAGAGAAAGACATGCAGAGCTGAGAGCCAGCATCACTTCTGTGTTCTTGTTTCAGTGTGATGAGACTTGCCAGCTCTCAACAGCCTCTCTCTCTGCACCACATTAGAAACTCCACTATGTAAAAACAGGGATATGTGAAGACACACGCACTAGAAGGCATCAGCACTCACATGTATTTATTATTGCTCTCATAAATGAATTTTTTTTTAATATATATTATTCAGATCTTGGATGTTCATATTTGTGGAAGCACAGAAACACACCAAAATAAGAGAGTCCTTCAAATTAAGCATTAAATACAGTTGCAGCAGCATGATGCCAGTACAGGCAAACAAACTGCAGTGACAGATGTCTCTGGGTTTGAACAGGACTTCTGACAAGGGAATAATTCAAATGAGACAAAGCAAAAACAATGGGGGCTATAAGATCTGAAGATTTAAATATTACATGCTAAACAACATGACAATGGGAAACAATGAATAGAGTTCACGCTTGCCTTTTCCATTTCAGTGAAGTCCTCATCGAGCTTCGTTCCCTCAGCTCCTCCAACCTTCTCACTCACTTTCTGCAAAACACACAAAAGGAAAAAAAAATGCTGTTAATGTTTTTTAGTTTTTATCAGCTTCACAAAAAATTGCATTGCAGTGGGAAATATTAAAGGAGGCAAATTCCAGAGAGGTCAAATCCAATTCAACAGTTCTCAGTACTGAAATGAAGATTTTAATTGAAATGACACAAAAATGACCTCAGCCACTGGCGAAGGGAACAAGAACAACTTGTCAACTCAAGAAGTGTTGCCCATGGACCCTGCTTCTTTTCAGTTTTTGTTAAAGGTCAAAACTGATGATGAATCAATAAGAGGAAAAAGATGCTGCTCTTTCATAAACTGTGTATTGAATCACACCTATGCTGCAGTAAGAGAAATTGTTTGCCTCATCAGGGTGTGAAGTTTGCACCAGACTGTGTCTGCGACCTCTCCACTTCAAGTACGATTATGTCACGCAACAAATGCACAAATATCAGTTTGACCTTTTGCTGCAGTCAGTGTGAACTGCCCCTCTTAGGAGTGTGTCTGTGATCTTCACATCTCAGACAACAGAATAAACCTGGCATTTTTGTCATGGGTGAACAGCTGAATACTTTCTCCGGCAATAGTCCACAACAGTTTTAGGTTAAATGATACAATGCATTTGAAGTTTGGTTGCAGTTTGCACGGTGTCTGTTAGATCTGAGCAGTTCAACCAAATAGGATATAGAGATAGAGATATTTTCCATGTCTCACTCATCCTGTTATCTTGTTATAACTCATCTGAGCATTTATGTGGCTATATATATATAAATATATATATCGACAAAACAACAAAAACACACACCACTCTCACTCAGTCTAGATGAAAGACAGTATGTCAGATCCCTGGCTTTACAATTGCAATATCAGATGCAGCAGGAGAGATGGTGATAAAATATCAGAAATGGAGGAAGAGATGAAGCATGGGCAGCGACAAACTGTAATGTCTTGGCTTTTACAGCTTCAGACGTGGCACGGGTCCATGTGCACAGACACAAATACTGAAGTATAGCTCCTCTAGGGCTGCCGCCGTCCCCTCACTCTCTGTCTGCTGATATGATTTCCAGTTCTGCCACCATGCAGCTTCAGCCTGTGATGTAACTAGACCCCTAGAGGGGGCAGCAATCTGACACGACAAGGCCAGACATGGCCCACGGAGGAAGGATGAGGAGGGAAAAACAGCTTTCAGGGAACATCACAGAACGTGACTAAAGAAACAATGAAAGCTAAGCTAAGGAGGAGAAATCTTTCCTCGAGTAACAGCTACACTCATCTTACTGTATGATGTTACATTTAGGCTATTAAAGGCTTGCTGGTCTTTACACTGACACTGCCGTAGTACGACAGAGAACAAATGATTTTTTGGGGTGCAGCCATTTTTTTTAAAAAGATCCTAAAAGAGCAAAAGACTTTGAATTAAGTGAAAGTGAGATGTCTTTTTCCAGAGGGGTGATCTGTGACAGACACAGCAGGAAGGTTTAGGAGACTGAGCCTGTGACAGAAGTATATGCAGCGTAAGACTTTCTGAGGATTGGTGCGCTATGAGTCATCTTAGCAAGGACTGATCCCATTTGTGAAACAGCTCAATATTCTCACAGAAAAGTGAACACACACACACACACACACACACACACACACACACACACGGTGGAAATTAGGCATTCCTGTCATTAGTTTCACCTACACATCCATTCCTACAATGTCTTCAAATCTTCCTTGAGCTGGTCGCCATGGAGACAGGTATCTGCCAGTGCCTGGTTTATCAGGTAACTTCCTGTTGTTTCTCTCACTTCTCTTCTCATGTTTTATCTTTCCCTCCTGTCAGACATGCTGATCAAACACTAATGGGGATGCCTGCCTCACAACAGCATCATCGCTGCTTGGGGGAAGACAACACTGATGCAGATGGTGGTGATGATGATGTGAGCTGCTGAGATGAAGGTGAGGAAGGCTGTATACACGTGTTACACTGACTCCATAGCTCTGCCAAAGTACATAGTGACAGTTCTAGTGCTCATCCACACCATCTAATCACACACTGTAGTATTTTACACCTGGGGCCCAGTATGAAAACACACATGTAACTTCTACCTGGATTCAGATGTGTACATGATGTACATGCAGATAACTCAATGCATGAAACTGGAAAAAACCAGGCTGCTTCTATTTGTGATTCACACCAGACATAACTGCAGTAATATTTCACAATGCAGAACAAATGCATAACAATGACACTATTTGGTGTTGTGAAAGGATATTAGCAGTTACTCTTCTACAGAAAGGATTAGTCTGATGTTCTGACAAAGAGGGTGATTCGTGATCATTTCCTCACCACGTTCAACTTCCCTCATAGGGGAAGGAAACAGCTTCAAAATCCCTGAGATTTATTCTTCTCATGCTGGGCTTTGTGTATTCAGGGATGTTTACATAGTTTCATGTCCAGTTGCCATTACTCTAAATTAACAGACTATGTACAGCAGCATGTACATGCAGGATTTGAAAGCAGATGAGTGCAAGGATGATTAATATGAGGGAAGAGCAGACTCATTTTGGAAATAACAGTGCTATTCAGTGTATACTATATAAAGTAACAACAATAGGAGTGTGATTAATGATTTACAATGATCTTCTGAATCCATTAATCATTTGGTCCATGAAATCTTAAAATAGTGAAAAAATGTTCTATCGATTGGCTAATTGATTTGTCAACTAATTATTTAATCTCTAGTGCAAATGATTAAATGTGCATTACTTCACTGGACTCTTAACAGACCATTTGTGGACAGAGGATTTTCAATGCTCCAGCGGAAGCAGACACTCTTACCCACACATTTTCCAACATATTGCACTTTGCACTTGACACAGCTGTACTTGACTGCCTCCTCTCAGGAAACATGTCTGTTTTTCCTACCACTAACATTAACTAAACATGAGAACTTACAATAATGAGAAAATGGAGGAGCTAAGTCATCATGACCGTGAACAGTTGGACAGACAATCTCACGTGTGGCCCGACTTCACTTCGATCTCAGCTATGAAAGTGAAACCCAATGGTGCTTTGAATTTTGAAGACTGACGTCTAGGCTGCAGGTGGCTAATGCAGGCAGCCCAACCTCATCTCACAAAGTATTCAGAGCTCTAAAATCAACCACATCTTATTCGTGTGTGTGTTGTGTGAGTCTGTGTGTGTGTGTGTTCGTGTGAGTCTGTGTGTGTCCCACTTCCATAATTTTTTTTTTTGCCTCAGAGATAGAGAGGGGCTCGGGATTCAAAGTCGGCTACAAGTCAGTCATTTCACAAGCTAAACAGATAAGAAACAATCAGTCTAGTGGAGCCTGTGGGGGACCTGGCTGTGTGAAGGCTGGGAGAAGCAGAGAAACTGAATGAATAAAAATTAGCTTGTGGTGGCTGTTCTGAGTAAGTGCAACACTGCTGCTGATGGCTGCTGCTGTCAACGCCTGTTCAACCCCCCCAGACCCTTTTTTTTTTCAAGTTGAGAGCAAAGACAGAGCTGGTGCTGAGCTCTGAGGGCTGCGAGCTGGAGAGACTGAAATTTAAAACAGTGATGGAAGGAAGGAGACGCAGAGACACACAAACACATGCACAGGGAGACGCTGGAGGACAATTTGGCATGTCACAACCAATAACCACAGGCCTAGTGACTGATCCTTTACTCCCACTGACTTACTAAATGTAACCAAGCCACTAACCCCACCGAACAGCCAGTAAACTACCAATCTAACACCTCCGTACGACCCAGCAATATCACTGATCTCTTTCCCTCCCGTCCCCCATTTCTCCTTCTATCAACCACCCATCTCACTTTTCACATTGTCCACCCATCACTCCTCCTCCTGCTCATGGTCCCTGCAGGGGAAGGGCATGACAAGGTGAGGCGAGCAGCAGCGATGGCGGTGTGAAGTGAACTTTATGCGGGGTGGGGGGTGGGGTGAGTAGGACGTGCCGCTGGCAGCTGGGAGCAGCAGTGGCGTAGATGATATGTAACCGGTGACGTCACAGCTTGTAAACGTCACACATCAAGCGCACGCACTCATAGTAGAGAAGACTGCCATAAAGGATGCTGATATATGCGAGTGGATGAACAAGCAGCTGATTCGTGACGCCTCCAGACAGAGAGGCAGTGAAGGGATAACATTTCACTGCAGAGCTTGCGGCGTGTTACTTCTAATACACTACAGCCACTATGTTCTAGGCTACTTGTATATTTATAGACATGTTTTCAGACATATTAGGAATATTATTAATACATTTTACGCCTCACAAAAGTACATTTACCCCACAAATACATACTGCACCTACTCCTTCTCTGTCACTGAACATCCATCCATCAACTAGCTAAACCAGTTACCCATGTAGGTTTGTGAGGTCGGGTGGGGAGGTAGAACAAATGACACTGGAAAGAGGCCGGAGTACACTCTGGACAGGTCAGCAGTCTATCACATGTCTGACATGACATGACAACCTCACACAGTTTTTTTTTAGGGTGGCCAGATAAGCTAATGTGCACGTCCTAACCCAGAGTGAAGCAACACAGGCACTGAGAGAACGTGCAAACTCCACATAGACAGATCCCATGTCTGGGGTGCGTACCTGTGAAACCACCCTGTCACTCAACAAGATGCAAACATTGTTCATTTTGAAACTTGAACTGCTGGACACAAAATGTCTCCTGCTTTAATTCTCAGCGTTTGTGTACTGGAGGCTTCAGATTTCTACATCACACTTAACTGTGTTCAGTGTCAGACACATTATTCTGCACAATTAATGTCAAATATACAAGTGAAGTCACAATAAGGAAAAGACTTTTCTGAGTGGAGGAGACATTAATATATAATAACACATAATAACATTAAATGGAGATGTGCAACGAGGAGATGTGCAAAGGGACTGAAATAAAGTCCTCCCCTGTGAAAACAAATTTACATAATTAAAAGAAATGTGAACAAGACAACAAGAATGTCTCTGTGAGGCTTTTTCTATGGCGCAGTGTTGCTTTGAGCGAAATGCTTCTGCTTGAAGTTGCCATTTAGCATTAAATACAAAATACAGCTGAGGCGGATGAAGTGCCACTGGTTTTGGAGGCTTACGGCCAGAAACCAATTCAGTGGACACAGTTTGACCTGACGATGGCACTGGATTAAGTAATTAATCAGAGAAGTGATTCCCAACTGGGGGTACCCCTAGGGTTATGCAAGCACATTGCAGGGGATACATGGAAACATTTATTCATTTATTTGCAAGATGTTAAATAAACATTCCTGGTCATGTCATAAACCCATTAAATGGTACGAGCATGCCACAACTACTTCCACCGTGGGAGGCAATAACCTGTGGTACAGCTCTGTTCAGACACATGCCAAGGCCACATCAAACACAAAACAGCAAAATATAAACTAGCTGCAAGCAAACATGGATAAATGGCTCAAACATTCAGTTACTGTTGCTCTGGACTCAGGAGACGGTTCAAGGGAGACAAACGGAAGAAAGAGGCCAAACATAAACATAGGCAGTTCAGTGAAAACTATATTTTGTGTGGATTCACTTCCATCACAGCCTCAGTGTTTCTTTTGCAATTAAGCCCTGTTATAAGAGTTATAGTTATAAATGTTTAGAGTTGCAGGTTGATTTTTGGATATTATTTATTTTATTTTGAAGGCACACGGATTCTTATTCATTTTTATGTTTAATTTGAGTCCAAAAGAACAAAAATTCAGGAGAATTATTATTCAAAATACAATATACTATAAGTGTAAAATGTCTTTGTGCAACTTAAAGAGAGAAAATAAAATGTTTTTTGTTTCATAATCAGTTGTGTTACGTCTTATATGTTCATCAACACATATGAGTGGGGGGGTGCTCATGGTCTGACAAAAAGGCTCAGGGGGTGCACAAGACAAAAAAGGCTGGGAACCACAGATCATTACAGGGTCACAGCTCATCCTGAGGGGAACATGAATGTCTACAGCACATTTCATATCAGTCCACCATTATCAACCTGATTATGGAGCTAGAAAAAAGCAGGAGATCATTGAAATCATTAGGCCTCAACCTCTGTAAACCATAAACATCTGAACAAAATTTCAGTCTGGACCACAGTGACGCTGTCTTCCCTCAGTCTGCCTTAAACTGTTTAAAGAAAACCTTCGGGTATAGTTCACACAAGACTTTTGATCTCTCTCTCTGCACTTTCTATTTTTCTCCCACTGGCAGCCATGTATACCAAATCAGACCAAAATGCTAAATGGGGGTGAGGAAAATAGCCCGGAGACTTTGCCAAGGGCTGCAGGGCGTCCTCCCTCCCCGATCCCAAAATCTCTTGCATCATCACAAGGGTCAGACAGCAGGGTGTCCTGACTTGCTCTCTCAGCGGATCGTTTTAAGAGCACGCAGCACCTCCAGGGACAAAAACAAGGCGCATGAGGTGAAAACCAGTGTGATGTAACAGCCCAACTTCACATTAATGCAGCGAGGGTTTCTGCAATCAAAACCCCAAAACCTCTCGAGTCACGCAATTTATCTCTGTGAAAAATAAAGCAAGTCCAGGCTGATCGTTTTATAAGCCCAAATGAAATTTCTCAATCACTAACCTGTGTGGTGGTTTCAGGTCAGAAACCACAAGAGCAAAGGTAAAAAAAAAAAAAATAAAAATACATAAACTAGATATGAAACATCATAATATTTATGAGGTATTATAATTAATCAAACAACAGGGAATACAAACATCTTTAAAAAACATGGAGGTATAAGCAACTTATCAAAATGACTTTGAGAATGACTTGCTCCTGATTCTTATTGTCCATGTGTTCAATGGGGATTTAAAGGGAGAAACTTCCCCCCTCAGCAGACGGACGTGAAAACAGCTGCAGTCTGCACAGTGAAGGTCAAACATCCACATGAAATTACAACGAGCAAAACACACATATCTGAGTGGAGGAAGTCATTAATATATGATAAAAGACAAAATAATAAAACTAAATGGGGATGTGCATTGGGGTTATATTAAGGTTAGATAAGGTTTACATTTAAGTTATCTCTCCTAAAAAAAAAAAAAAAAAAAAAAAAACTATTACCAGGTATTGGATCACACTATATTTAATCAGGAGAGACAATTCATCTGGCTGGCAGTATTTCTTTTCTATAAAGAGACCTGCCCACACGCATTAATGAACACACCTCAGCAGAGTTTAAACAGCAGGATTTTCACCTGTGTAAGACACCCTGTGCTAATACTATTAAACGGCTGATGAGGAAAACTGACCTAAGACACTTTCTGACACACAGAGTGCCCGTTGATGCTTTTAAACGGAAATCCAGGATTAGGTTACGTTACTCGCAGCAGAACACGGTGTGATCGATACTACAACATTGTATCCACACATGCAGCCTGAGGTGAGGAGGCCGGCCTTACTTGTTGGCATGTTTTTTTGTGTGTGTGTTTCTCTGAATTATAAATAAAAGTTGGATTAGACCTAAAAAGAACAAAAAATACCTCCTCTGTTTTAATACTTAAACTGTGTGTACTTCATTGCTTCTGGTGTGTTTCCTTTACAAGTGAGGAGAAAAACAAATCGCTGTGAATTGTTGTGTTATGGAAACCCCCCTCTAAAACCATGTCTCAGCCAGTGGTTAGACAGACAATCAGACCTGGCTGGAAAATATTTTGTAATGGGAAAAAACCCAGGGGCCCAAGAAAAGGTGTGGAGTTAATCCATGGACTTCCTGAATGAATAATCCGCTGGCAGATTTGGTGCAATAACTCTATCAAACCGTGAATTTTCATTTTAAATGACAAAACTTCAGCTTGCGGCTCCACGTTGGCACGACATTACTCTGAGTGAAAAGACGGAGAAATGGTAAGTTTTGTAGGTATTTGTTCATAAACTGACACAGCACTGCACAAATGACTTGTTTTTGATGATGGCATGATGGAAAGAGTTAGAGAATCAATCAAGTTATTAGTTTTCATAATAAACAACTGCACCAAAATTCACATAAACCACATCACTGGTTATAATAACTAGACACGCAACTCTGATACTATTATTTTGTTGTTATATCAAAATTGGATTTAAAGGATGATTTAAATTGCAAATGTGAATAATAAGTCCATCTTGATAATATATGCATGAATACCGAGGTCCAACTGTGCAGTGCATCACCTACTGACAAACACTGCAGCTGTCACACTGTGATAATGTAATTTCAACAATCCTTTTACTGCCTGACACCTATACTCTTAGCATTTACAGCTGTACTGTTAGCTTTAGCATCGGTCACATGGCGCCCAATGTGAGGCTCGCAAGGCGTGTGCTGCTGCTGTTGCCACTGCTCCCCCCCGCCCTCTCCCTCCGTCGTCTCCCACACCTCCTCCCTCCTCTGCTGCTCACTATAGTCTAATCCTGGCTGGGCACATGGAGGCCCCTGCTTTAAATACGCCCAGGGTGGAAGAGGGAGATTAAAAATGACAAGAGTGATTAGTGAGGCTATTAGGAGGAGGACAGCCCCTGCTGCTGGACAATAACAGGACAGGATCTGAATCTTCCTGACAGCATTAAAACATCCCGCCCCTCCGTCCTTCTCCTCCTATACCTGCACCCTAATAGCCCAGATCTGTATCTCAGTATGTGGTAGGTATGTGTTGCATCTCATTGCATTTACCCTCTGATTTAGTGTCTACACTAATACTGCAAATAATAATCCAGGGGGACAGAGGTATGGAAACAGAAAGCCTGGGGTCAGTTGGGAAGATGACAGTGAACTGCCAAAACCTGAAAAGTCAAAAACAATTGCATAACAATGCCCAGAAGTTCTTTGTCTGTCCATGTTTTTCCTCTTTTATTAGACCCCTCCCGACTCTTGTTTTCTTTGCTTCCTCTTTTCTTCTTTTCCCCCCTCTCTACTCCCGCTGCCCTCAGTGCCTTACTGTTCTCACTGTCACGTCTCTCATGCTGCACTGTGCCGAGTGTTTTCACTGCTGGACTGACTCAACGGTAGCCTACGTCTGACTCCATTCACCTGGACTGTGAATCTACTCTGTCACAGTTAAACCTCCAGCTTGCTGGGATTTCTAATGACATTAACACCAGCAGGACTAAA
Organism: Caranx ignobilis; assembly: GCA_021432705.1. Classification (NCBI taxonomy): domain Eukaryota; kingdom Metazoa; phylum Chordata; class Actinopteri; order Carangiformes; family Carangidae; genus Caranx; species Caranx ignobilis. The sequence continues at coordinate 8,201,252 of MU269982.1, forward strand.
CTGGAAGTGAATATTAAGGGGTTTATTTAAGTGAGTGAACATAGTTGTACTGGCCGTCCTGAAAATAGACCTGTGCTCTCGTGGAATCAGAGAAAATCCATTTGTTATTCTTAAATCCTGGTGTTTCGAGCCAATGTGGGGGTGGCTGGTTCCTGCTCCCAACTACAGCTGTTTTCAGGATGATCCTGTAGAACATAAAGGCCTGAGGCGGCATTAGTGGGGAGAAAATTCAACAGTGCCGCCGGTGTGGATGTTTTACAAAACAACAGACAAACAAGCAGTGACAACAGCTGAGTTGCATGGCCTACCAGGAGGTAAAAGTGGTAGCCTGAATTAGCTACTGGGCTCAGACAGATCAGCACCTGTGCAGGTAGGAAGGACTGGACGAGCACCCAGACAGGACAGGACAGGACAGGGTGCCAGCTGTTTGCCCTGTCCAGACTAATGCCGGCATCAGTCCACTGGTTGGCCATGTTGCTTCACTGACCTCTATCCACTTGGAGTGAGTGGCCTGTGGCTATTATAATCTGATTTGTAAGCCATTGCATGGCTCTTATGTAACAGCAGGGATGAGTCTGTGGCTTGGGAGATGTGCGCACACATTCCCGATCCATCCATGAAGCCCTCAGTAAATGGGAGAGGCAAAAGGGGGAGGGAGGAGGGGGGAACCAGCTGGCACTGTGTGTGTGAGGAAAGCATGCCAAAGTTTGTGAGTGCTGGGACATGTGGTGGTGATGATGATGATGATGAGACAAAGATGGAGGAGCACACAGGACATGAATGATGGCGAGCTTTTGCTCCTGCAAGGTGGGACGGTGTGTGCAATGCTCCTGACTCGTGAATCCGTGCACGACAAATCACTGCTGAGCTATTTTTAAACAAAGAGCACTTTGGTTACTGTTTATTGCGAGATAGTTATTGATCTGTGTCACTCATGGAAATCAGTGAGAGTTACGTTATGACTGCTGTGGGTAAAGAAATGTGTCCTTCACTCACTCTAACTCCTCTATCGTGCTAAAATTAGTGCTAATGCTAAGTATCATCTGGACTCTCACACTCTCAGTGCCTGCTGCCAGACCACCTATAGCTCAACAAGACAGTGTGAAAGACTCAATGTGTTCACTCTTGTCTTTTAATTCCCTCTCCCTCCCTCCTGGTGAGCTGTTGAGGTGCACATTTGTCATTTTTCTGTTGATTTTCATAGACATAGCTCTGTAGCTAACCAAATCAGAAAGTGACATCCCATTCTTAATCCTGTCTTCCAAGGTGTGAGACCGGGCTTGGATAATAAACGCTTATCTTTCTTCCCTAAAGGAGATTTGAGAAAGGGATTTAAAGACAACTCACTTCAGAAAGTAACATTTGTCAGTAATAAACAGGTAGGACTGTAAGTGAAGAGAGAAGCTGCTGAATAATAACATTTGTAAATGAAAAAGAAGAAATAAAGCAGTTTCAGAAGCTTTAGTGCAACTTGATCAGTTTTCAGTTATTGATTAATTAAGTCTCATCACTAACAGAAAGGAGAGATCAACAAGATCCCGAAACAAAGATTATTATAAAAGATACTTTATCCTCACAGTGACTCACCAGTCACTCAAAACACACTCAGGAATACATGCCCACTCACACACACGCACACGCACCAACACATGAAACACAACCAGCTCCATAAACCACACCCGTGGTTGCTCGTTCTCTGTCTCTCTCTCTCTCTCACTCTCTCTACTTCATCGTAGGTCTGCATTTCCATTTCAAACATGAGTGCGTCTCTCAGACGAGATAATGATGGAGCTTTGAGGCCTGTTGAGAGGCCTTGACTTCCTTCAGCATATAACTGAAAAAGGAAACATCTTTATTTATCCAGTAGGTCTGCAGGAATATCATTTTAATGTTTACCCAGCAGCGCTGAGAGTTAAGTCTGCGTGGGTGTAATGATGGTGTTGTCTAGGATAAGGAACACTGTAAATCAGTATTGATGACAGTTATTAAAGCTCACTTACAGACTGCTGCCTCCACTGTGTGTGTGTGTGTGTGAAATCCATGTCATCCAGCTACCAGTCAGAATAAATCTCTGTACTGTAGGTCTCACCCGCCAGTTGCACAGTCAAGTGACTTTAAACCAGCTTCAGCTTTAATGTAATGTAAATTTTGAATTACATTAATTCCGATCAATACTTCCAGAGATGCGTTATTGCTATAAGAGTGCAGGCAAACTGCCTCTATATGAAATATAATGATCTTCAAAACCCATATCGTTATGACCGGCTCAGCACATAGTCACGCATTACCAGAGACTCAGGAGGATTGTGGCATGCCACCAGCCAGTGAATCCAGAGAGAGGAGATTATAATATATTCACTTTAAAATCGTGATCACGTTAGGTAACTCTGGGGGAAGTGACACAGCAGCCATGTTATAAATCTGCTGCTTTCTTAACTTGTTGTGGGAAGTCATGCTGGAGGTTTTCATTCATTTCAGTGTCAGTGAAACAGTGAGGTGGGAGGTTCGGGATAGACACTGGCATGTGCCTCCAAGCAGGAAAAAAAAAAAAAAACCTTTGTTGTGGAAACAAGCTTCCCAGACAACAGATGACAGTTGATCAATAATGAAATCAAAACATGTCAGAACTTGTCAAACTCTACCAAGAAGCAGAGAAGAACACTTACAAAATAATCTTAACCCAGTCCATTTACTCACTGTCTGTGGTGGCCTTCACTGATGTGAGGTCATTTGTACTGTCAAAGGTCATGAGATGTGGTTGAAAGCTTTGGAAAAGCTAGTGAGTGGTTTAATGATTGATTTAGGATTATCTTGTCAAAGGTTCAATATTGAACTTTTACACTGTTTGCCATCTCCTCCGTTGTGGTTAATCTGTTGAACGTGACTCTGCATGTTTCAAAAAGGGTGTTTAATTTACTGAGATCTAAAAGGCAAAAGAAAGATTTAAAACCAAAGGATGGAGACGGAGACTTAAAATAAAATGCAGAGGATGAGTTTATGCATAAGAGACAAGGAGAAACAGAGGACAGAAAACAAATGTCAAAGGTGACCTGAAGTACACAAACTGAAACACACTGTTGTCCATAAAGTTGGAATAATTTTGTTTTCAGACACATTCCTTTTTTTAGTCCTGTTTATACACATCAGTAACCTTTGACCAGGTGCAATGATTACATACTGAGTCCCAGTTAAAGGGTTTTAAGAAGATGTAGACTTTATCCATCAAGAATAAATCACATTGTCACAATCATTTCATGAGAAGAGCCAAAAAAAAAAAAAAATTACTCCAACTTTATGGGCAACAGTGTGAGAAGCCACAGCCAAATCAGGACAAAGTCTGCACCATATGATGCTGCATATATCTATTGTTGAGCTGAAGTAATTGAAAAATTAGCGTAGATGCTCAACATTATTGACAACTAATTGAAAAAAAGTAATCATTTTTAAAACCTAAAGCCACAAACAACATCAATGATATGTATATATATATATTGTTATTTGTAATATAGGCTTATATTTGTAATTGTACAGAATTTTACAGTACACATATATGCTCCACTATGACGTATGAATGAAATACATATGTATATAGTAAACTATTAGAAAACATGATGACAATCTGAATGATATTTGAAAAAAAGAGACATTTTTTCAGGTTGTGGTTCACAACTAGTGGCTAACATATACACATAGATTGTATCAAGGAACAAAAAGCTGTACCATTACATGCCTGAACACTGCATCTAATGTGAATGAGATTATTACTATATGCTCAGATTGCAATGCAGAGGCTGAAATGAGACATTGTGCATCTTTAGATGACGGGAAGAAAAGATGTGATTGACAAAGGATCTGCAGCAACAGCAGAGAATGAATATGACAAAGAGAGAGGACAGTAAGTCAGAGGGTATGTGCTGTGGCAGCATGCAGGCAAAGAGACTCTGTTAGCATCAGTGGGAGAAAACAAGATCTGGTCCTAATCTACCAGAGGTATGCAGACAATGCAGAGTGTAGGAGGCACCACACACATTCTTAATGGCTGCCTGAACCCATCTCAAGCTTTTTACACGACACCACATCGAAGCCAAACTAGTGGTGTGTAGCATGAAAGCAGATTCATTATCATTGATGATGAAGATAAATGTCTTTCACATCTAACTCCAAGCTGAACCACCCAGCAGCAACAGCAGAGTAATGGATCCTAGAAAGACGAGCAGCCGTGCGTTTACACTAATATCGATGCAACAGCCAAAAAAGCGACCTCCAAACTCCACCACGGACTTTCAATCACACGGCTAAGATCCCTCCCAGAAGAGACCATAACATTAATACATCCAGCAGCTTGTGTGACCCATTAAAAGCAGAGAAAATTGAAAAGCCTCAGCAGAGCAACATTCTCTGTATCTGATATTGACTATCTGCTATTCAGCACTGGTCGGGTTTGATTAGATTTCCTGTCCATAAAGAAGGTCACAGCAGGAGGGGGCAGGGAACCAGCAATGTGAGGATGCCCAGACTACTGTTGAACACTTAGATTCATACCTTGAGATGTGTGTGCAGAGGAATATTTTAGACCAAAGAAAGTGAAAACATCATGTTGAGAAAGTTATAATTAATATTTTATCCCTTTTTTTCCTGAAATTTTATAAACAAAATCATTGTTCATCAAATGTTACATTAAACAGTGTAGAGTGGAAACATCCTGAACCAGAGGAGGTGTTTAGTAACAGTCCAGATGATGTTCCAGTATAGTATCAGAGAGAATTCAATAAATGACCTGTTTCTGACCCTGTCTCTTACTAATGCCTGTAAATCAATGTATAAAATTGCACCTCTATTCAGTCAACATGTCTCAGGGATATTTATAACAAGACAAACTGAAAGGCAAGGAGTTGACATGTAACAGTACATTTGCTTGTCTCTGCTCAGGTTAAGATTGAAAAGCTGTTCCTCAGCAGCATGTTGTTTGCCCAGTTGTCATGGCAATGCAGATAAGGCTATTACAATTTTCATTTGCATTTCAGGGTGCTTCTTATCCACGAGGGCTTTAAAGGCTGATAATGAAAGGCCTCTCTTATATTTCTTAAATCTCTTCTTATAGGTAAAGGTGTTATGATGGCGTGGTGCTATCAGGTACCATTGCTCTGAGGGCGTATTATAACCGCTTGTATTTTAAATGTGATGATGACGGCTGAAGCTCTGAGAAAGACTGGTGATAAACGGCTGTTAATGCACCTAATGCTTAGGTGTCTAATCCACAGCTCTGTCTGTGGGTGGTGTTGCAGGAAAATCACTTTGTTTACCATTCAGCCTGTAGCACAAGGAAGATGATGAAGAGGGGCTTGTTTGTACAAAGCACCAGCGTCATTAAATTACTCATTAGTCTGCTGCATAACAAACAATAATAGAGCAATAATAACACAAAATAGTCAGATTTTTTTTATGATTGATTGTTGTGTAACATAAAAATTAAGTATATTTAATGAATTACATCAGAATAGATCTGTAGCTCTCTCTTCAAATGATCATCATCACATGTTATTTTCGGTATTAAATAAATTTAAGACTGTGAAAATTGCATGCCAGGACTGACATCCCCAGATTAAATCAACTAAAAATACTCTCTCTGATAAAAACAGCAAGGAGGAGTCATAAAATCTCTGAATCCCCCCCAAATCACATGGTACATTTGCTGGTCTGGTCCAGCACATGCAGCACGTTTCACAGATTACTGCTGCAGAGCTTGATTCTGAGTCACACACAGCTCCAATATAATGCAAAGTCACTGTGCTCTGATTAATCTGAATATAATCCCTGACAAGCCATTCAGTCTCAGCTCTGCAGTTGCTGGGAGGACGCCGACTGAGTATACTGTGCATGTCTATGACTGAGATCAAATAACATGTGTTCCCTCCCCCCCCTTACTGGGGGAACATGTGTGTTGTCCGCCTACAGGACCGTCTTTATCAGACACAATAAAGCACGTTCTGTCCCCGCTTACCCCTCATTACTGTCCCTTCATGAGCAAAATTAGGCAGTAGACTGAGGGCCTGATGCTGCAGCTGCATGAAAGCACAGTGTCCCCTCGTCTTTTCTTCCCGACATCCTCCTCTTCTCTCCCCTTAACTCCATTACTTCCTTTTCTCATCTCTTCCTGCTCTCTGCCACATGTTATTCCTACTCTCCATCATTGCTTCCTTCCTCTCTAAACCATGCTTTTTGTTGTCAGATTTAGGATGTCAGTGCTCATCAACCAGACTGATCTGAGACCTGATACCTTCACATTACATCTTACATTCACATCAGCCTCAGTTGTATTTTGTGCTTACTGCTGATGGACCCCATATACAATAATGGGTTATGTTTAAATGTTTGGTTAAAAGATGTAACAGTGCACATGTACCTGCTTTAGTGGCTGAAGGAGCATCTGTGTTAACATGCCAGCGTTTGCTAATTAGCATTAAAAACAAATTATGCCTGAGGATGATGAATGTCAAGCTTTTGCAGGTGTAAACTGAAATGTTGATGGCACTGGCTGAGGAGTCAGATGATAACCAAAGTGATTAAATTCATCCTAAAGGGGACATGAATACATGCAATGAATTTAACAGCAGTTTATTGAATAGTTGTTGAAACATTTCAAACAAAACCACAGATGGTGGTGCAAGAGTTAAAGTGTTTGCAGTCACTAGGGTTCATCCTCTGGAGACCTTACAGATTTCATGGCTATCCATCTAATAATATCCTCTTATGCTCTCAACATGGTGCATCCTCAGACAACACACTCTGGCACATTATCACATCATTATTGTGCCCCAGATCTTACTTCTCAGTCTCAAATGTAAACACGATTGTCTTTCTGTGACTTGGTTCATGACCTTGGTTTCATCATTGACCTTTAAGAGTGTGTTAATGCACTGCACATGATAGACAATACCCTGATACAAGGTCTCTTGGGCAGTAAAAACATCCATATCTGCAAATGATGCTGCGTTGCCCTTCATTATATCCACACCACGTCTGCAGCTATAACAAAAGCCAATAACCAAGGCGGTGAATGGGTTTTGAGGAAAGTGTATGGCAGGCTTCTGGGTTATAGATTTGGGTAATGAAGTGACCTAAACGTCCCTGAAGTAGAGGTGTCTGTGTCTGTGTGTGAGTATGGCTTAATTTAGGCTTATCAGTGTTTCCAGTTACTTCCATGCATTAAAGTAAATTGATTTGCTCTCAGCTAGACCGGCAAACATATTAACTCTGGAGTCATAATATGAAGAAAAACCTAATATATTATTTTGTTGTGCAATATTGCTGAACTCCATGTGAGTCATGCTAATGGTCAATATCTTTGAAAGCACATTTTAAATGGAAAAATAAAACAGAGGGAACAGCCCTAGTTTCTCGCCATTAATTATGTTTGATAAGGCAAACCTTTTCCTAATGCTTAATAACAGGTTCAGAGAATTTCCCTTTTCAAGCCTCAAGCCATCGCCCATCTCTCCTGCAGTGGTTGATGCCCAGAATATATAATATACCAGTGCTGAATAAAACATCAACCATGGCCTGAATACTGATGCTGAGAGAGGGAGGATGAGAAAGAAGGGAGGAGGAAAAGAGAGAAACCAGCAATGAATTGCAGCTTACTTTCTGAAAAACCAGAAAACCTCAAGCGACTGTCAAAATAAGAATGAATGAATCTGCAGAAAAAGCATGCACCAAAGTTTTTCTTTTTTTTTAAATCACTCAGTCATTCCTCTTCTTTGACAGATACTCATTCATTCAGATTTTTTTTATCTGGATGAGGACATTTAATGAGTTTACCTCTCCAGTGCTCTTACTCAAAATGTGCCGACAGCATCTAACCACAGGACAGGCTAAGAATAGGACCGGTACAGGCCGCGTCCACCTGTCATTAACCTCCAGAACAAAGCTGACGTCAGAAACACACAGAACTCCACAGTCCAGTTTTCAGCCCTCTGGCAACTGCATGTGCACGCCTGTCAAAAGTGATACCGCTGAGTGTTTAGTCAAAGTTCTCACCCTTCCATTCAGTGGTTTCACTAAATCAATGGGATTTATGGGAATAAACACAACACGTCAGTCCTCTCACTTGTCTTGTGTCCGGCTACACAACTCCATCGCAATGTGTAGTATTTCCTCTGGAGATACTCACTCAAGGAGAGAGTCAAAAAAAAAAAAAAAAGTCATTGTAATGTTGGATGAGGATTAATGCCCTGTCAGGGAAATGAATGGGAACATTTGTTGTGAGGTGAGTTGATGGAGGTGACATTTTACACTCACACCACTCAAAAAAACTGTCACTGTTGACTTAATAAATAGAGAAACATGTCTGAGAACCAGTGAAAGATCTCCCTGTTTGAAAACTTCAGGATATGAGCGCCGTTCAGAAGCCAGGAACAAATATCTGAGGAAGTTTGGCTGTTTGCACTTGTCAAAGAGCTGAGGGAAATTTATGCCTGTTTAGCAAGACTAAGCAAAGGACAGAGGAGCAGCCAAGGAAAAGGTCTCCTGATGGAGACGTTTTCTGATAAAGGGCTCTACTGTGGGATGTAAAAACTTAATGACAACCAAAAGTGAAGACTAATAGAGGCAGTGAGAAGGAGGGAAACAAACCCAGATAAAATCATGGGAGGTATATTGCTGTAGGTTGTGTACTGCTGGACTGGATCCAGTGCAGCATCACATTTGCTGCATTGCTGATCCAAAGTTGGCAAAAGCTGGATGCACCGGGAAACCTGGGACAAGTGAGAACACTCAGTTCTTAGGAGACTAGTTCAACATTGTGTTTTTGTCCTCTGGCTCATGAGCACATGGCAGACACAGAGCAGGAGGTCTGCTCAGCTCTCACCATCCCTGGGAACTAAACTGGACGATTCTGTACATCACGATCTCCATCTAATGCCAAGTTTCAGTGCCAACAAAGGAACGACTGTGGCATGTATGTAGTGAAGTGGGGATAATAAGGGTGTAGGGGTCAGAGTGGTGGTGGATGTAGCACAACTGACTTCCATGCAGGACAGTGGAGTCTGATTCGTTGTCAGTGGTAACCAGGATCTTCCATTAACTAAACATTAATCATAGTTTAATGACCATAAACATGATCTTTTCTAATCAATAGTAATACACCAAAAGGGTCATGCACGGATGTTGCATAAAAGCATGAAGCTTTAAAATCTTGTCACTGAACACAGTTTGTTTCCAGAATGACTCACACACTTCTCACATATCAGCCAGTTATGCTTTATTACAAAAGATGTTGTTCTTTGCAGCAATGACTCATCCTTTAACAAAAAATGAATATGCAAAAAAATTCTGTACCTAAATATCCATTATTTCACAAACATATTTTGCTTCTAGTTTCTAAAAGGTGCTTTTATTTGTCATACCTTTGTACCACAGTGAACATCTGGGGTTTTTCCACTTTCAGTTGGACAAAATAAATAATTTTAAGACTGACTTGACTGGCATTGTTCATGATTTTCTGTTTTATTAGACGATTCATTGAGATTGAGATTGAATGGTTAGATTAATTGATAAAGATAATAGTCTTTTGTTGGAGTGATGCCCAGAATGATTATGTATTAAACAAACTTAGCACCAAAATCAACTGACAAAAATTTGCCTGACAGAAATTTCTCCTAAGCTTTAATGTAAATCCCTGCAGATGGACCGCTCTCCAACATTTGGTCTGGCTCAGGCTCTCCTCCTGCCTTCACACCTTCAGTATCTCTTGGCTTATTTCTCTCCAGATCTCTCTACCACTCCCTACCTGCTCAAGGGTACCTTCCATCTTCCTCTCTTTCTTGTTTGCTCTTATCTTCTCTTTCCTTGCTCCACTCTTTTTGTCCCTCCCGCCCCATCTGTTATCTCCCAGCTGGATCTGTTTTACGCTGCACTGCAGTAGGCCTAGTGAGGATCCAGGCTGGATGAGTCACCCACTCACAATCTGCTGCCCCTAAAGCCCTGCAGGCGCCAGCCACATCCAAGGACCCCTCTGCTGCCCATCCATGGGCACGCACAATCGACATCAAGGCACACTTGCATTCATGTTTGCACACTACATAACCTATTCCAAGGAAAGCAATGCACACACATAAAGAATTGAGCTGAAATGGACCAAAAATAAAAAAAGTCTGTGATACTCAATTATTTGCCTTTAAGCTATGAAATACAATGAGATGCTTTCTGGTTGACAAATCGAAATGCCACACACAATACACCGAGGATAAGAGGTGTAGTGCTGATATTAGTATTCAGCACACACAGTGGGAAACCTCTTGTCAAACCAAGGCTGACTACAGAATAAAGGATTACTGTTCTATTCTCCACTGTAAGAAATGTAACCCTGCACAAATTTGATCACTGCTTCTTGATTCTACGGTGCCCGATACTGCACAGACATGTGATTTCCAACAATTCCACTTGTTCATGTACATGCACTTGCTACAGATTTGTTTCCATTGAAGGCCACGACTAGCACGAGACTTCATGCAGCTCGTACAGCTGTTCCTCAGAGTGTCACGGCTGCTTTATTCTGTAACGTGTGAAAAACAACTCAAGAGCTCATTACCAAAAGATAGTGGGTAACATTACCACCTGAAGATCACTGTGATGTGTCTCCAAATAACATCATAATCCATGAAATGTTTGTGGAAAGTCTAATTGGCTTCTGCTTAAGAGCAATAGGCTCTATCAAGGATCCAAAATCCAGTTATGATGTGAAATAAGACTTACGACCAAAGTACAATTAAAATCACAAGAAATAAGAATGTGTCCAACAGCTATGGGTTTGAAGATTCAACTAACTCTTAAAGTCTGACATTAAAAAAAAATGACTCCACATCTGTACATGAATTGTAGCAAACCCAGCTGAACTTGGGAGGAGACTTGTCAGACCTCTTTCAGACACCGGCAAGAGGCAAAACAACCATTTATCTGAAAAAGCTGCAAGACTGAAACCCCCAAAAGACTGCTCTTTTTGTTGCCTCTCTCTCACTCTCTCTGGCACACTTTCTCAAGCTTTCTTGCCATCCCCTTCATCTCATCCCTCACTACAGCAGGCTCTATTTAATGAACACATTTTTGCCTTCCTGCTGGCAGCGCAGGCTCACTCCATTGAGATAAAAAAAAAAACATGCTCTCTGCAGCCTTAAGATAAATATAAAAACTGGTATTTAAACTTGGGTTTGATTAAAATATAACGAGTAGTGACAGCGGCACTGCACAGTTTACAGCCCCAAATTAAAAAACAAAACTCTCCACGTTGGCATGGTCACATGTATGCACACACAATCAGCTGCAGACAGCACTTCACACACACACACACACACACACATACGCACACAGTACTCTCTTCATGAGAGCAGAGGCATCATGAAAGTAGCATCTGCTCAAAGCATGACTCATTTGACTCAGAGGTGAGGTTGATTTGTGATGTAAGACGCCAGCAATCATCGCCTTTAAAGATACAGAAAATCAGAAAAATGTATAAAAGGTGTGCGTGTGTTAGATGTTGTTAGATTTCTTAGATAATTTCAGAGTCATATAGAGTCATATCACATTATTGCATAGTCCCAAGTGAGAGAGTGAGAAATGAACTGCTTGGTTAATTAGTAAACAAATTCTTTTAAAAAAAGCTATGTGGACCCACTGGTTTTACCCTTCATGCCCTGTGCTTCCATTCTTTATAAAATGGCCCCCGTTATTAATGCACCACTCTGAGCCCCAGTGTCCTTGAGTGAGAGAGGAAGAGAGAGAGAGAGAGAGAGAGGAAGAGAGAGAGAGTGAGAGATGTCTTCTGCTGGAGAAAAGTGTGATTGTGGGAAATAAATTACTCAGTGATGTATGTAGAAGGTGAAACTGAGGTTGTGTGAGCATGAATGTGTGTGTGTGCGTGTGTGTGCGTCTCATAAAAGCCCAGTCACTCCATGGCATTCTGTCTTTTATGAGCTGTTTCTCTCAGCAGAGTCCATAAAGTCTAAAATGAAGAAATGCTGCGAGCCTCCATGCACAAGAACGAGGACTTTCTGTCCCTCACAAAGCAGCTGATGAGCACTTAACTTCAGACAAAGCTGCACCGCTAATTAGCAAATTAGTGACGCATAGGGCTATAAGGTCAATGCAGCGTTTTAGGATTTGCAATCTGTTCCAATCTGCATATAAACCAGTCGGGTGCTATTGTGGCTCCATTTGGGTTTGATATCTTACTTGATTACAGACATTGAGACTAAGAGGCCATGTCCTGGGCTGTCCTTAGGGGTGGATAATACCTTCCATGAAACAATATACATTTGTCAACCATCAGAAACTTTAATATAATGACTATACTTTACATAGACATTAAATATTCTCTTCTTCATCAAAATTCAATATATTCATGTGACAGCAGAAACAGAAAATTCTCACACTGCAGGAGCTGCAACAACAACATGCTTGGCTCTTTTAGCTTATATTACTAATTGTAGCAATTATAGATCAGTTTCTGTCAATCTGTCAACCTGCTTATTGATTGATTACCTTGTTATTGCAGTCGCAATTTCATGCATGTGGACACCCACAAAGTTATGACAAGGAGGAAAGAGTCAGTGATTGTACATCTGGTGTAAAATAAGTGCTGTGAATGCAGATATTCATTCTGTCAAATCACTATCCGATTCTTTTAAATCCCTGGTCTGAACCCTTAATCTCCTGACCCCCTCATCTTGTATTGGGTGGGGGCTCTTGCCAAAGTATGGTTTAGTAATGTGTGTGTCTATATGTGCATGTGTGTGTGTGTGTGCGCAAGTGGCCAGATTGCTGGGTCGCTGCCTGTGAGTCTGGGCCTGGATTACAGGACTGTGGCACGGGAACAGAGGGGTTGATAGGAGCCTTCTGCCACTGGGAGTCTGGGGAAGAAATTGTGGTGTGTGTGTGTGTGTGTGTGTGTTATCGACAGCAGGAGACCACAGAGACAGCTAACTCTGAGCCTAGAGCTGGCTGAATCACAGTGGGAATAAAACTGAGTAATGAAGACTGTGCTGTGTAAAGATGGTGATGCATTTTCTGCATTTTTACACACTTGACTACACCTCTTGGTGCACACACACCGTGAGCCACATAACTAGATGCATATTTACAAATCTGAATGCTGATATGCACCCCTACCTCACACACACACACACAGATATGCAGATATATTTGAGGCAGAGAAGAAACATCTACAGGTGGAGGGGGAGTGAGAGAGCCCTGCTAATGAGTGACAATAGACTCATCACACAGAATTAACACAATCTGTGCTGCCACTGAATGGCCCATGTGGACTGCAGTCTACATCCAGTCTGATCCAGCCAGCTCCTGATTAAAACTGAGAGGTGCCTCAACAGCAGAAGATCCAGAGATTCTTCTTTTTGTGTAATCCTTGAACACTACGCAGCACTACAGTACGGTTTAGAGTGTTATTTCTGATCTAAATAAGGTGCCATTCAAGAATGTGCAAGGTAATTTTACTCACAACTCATTTGTAACTTGCTTGAATCACCTCAAAAAGCCTCTCAAGTGTCACTCCCTCATGAACAGCAATACAAATGCCTCCATCAAAGGCATCTTAGTAAATCTAAATGACTAAATTGCAGCATAAATCAACTAAAATGCAACACTCGCTTCTATTGTATCATTAAATTGGATCCCGGCTGGTTGTTGCGACCTTGCAAAGTGCTTCTTATTTTCTGTTATTCAAGTCTAACATGAAATTAAAACAGTTTAATATCTACAGGCTGTGACCTTCAACAGACATGTCATTATTAATGTCACAATTAAGTAATTATTATTCCCCCTCTGCCTCACTAGCAATGGCTAATAAAGATGAGGAATGGTACAAAGCTGTAACTAAAGCTAAGGGGTGACGGGGTGAACTGGAGAACAAGTGGGGACATGGGAGTGCGTGTGCGTGCATGTGTCTTTGAGTGTGAGTCAGCCAGGCTCTGGGTGTCCTGCTGTGTGGAGCTTGAGGCTGATTGTCAGTGTCCCTGTGACTCACCCTTAGAAACGGACAACCTCCCTAAGACCCCCCAGAGCTCTCAGCTAACACCGGAAAATAAAAGTCACTCAACGGCCTGGAGTTAGTGATGAGCTGCAGGGACAGATCTGTCCATGCCTTTAACCATCAAGATCCCACTTAAGAGCACTGGTCACCTCTCTGGTTGGCTCCAAACTTAATGATGGTTCAACTTCTGGTCTGAGCTCTGGAGAATTTAACAGCCTAAGGTGTTGGATAGGGGTGGGGTGAGGTCAGAGGTTAAAGGTAACCTTGAACTGAAGATTCCCATATTCATTCTTCCGCACAGAATCACAACAGATGATTCAGCATTAGGTAGAGGCTGTGGTTTAACGCATCGCTCCCCTCCTGCAATGGGCGATGCATGTGTTTAGAGGGCGCCGAGGTCATAGCGTGCCGCTGCTGGTAGGCTATAGGAGCGGATTTCCGCCAAGGCGCACTTAATGATTGCATAACACGGTGCGCGTTGGAGTTTCCCCACTGTGGTTGGTTGAGAGAAAACGCCGATTTAAACCGTGTTTCGTTTTGGGGCTGGACGGCTTGCGGCTGCCATGAGCTGCTGGTTTCTCTGCGCGGAATGTCATCTGAAGGGTACCGAGAGGAACTGACGTCCCTCCCTCTCCCCGACATCACTGTCATCACATTGTTGTGCCATCTGCCTCCCAGACCACCACACAGAAATATGACATCGAGTAGGACCTGTTACCTCGTGCTTTCCCGTCATACATCAAATTAACAGCGGGACAGGCTGCTGTAACGGAGGCTGCAGAGTAAAGCACGAGTGATAAATGATTCCTCTGGTGCAGTGCTGCATCACGACAGTCTTTACAATGGAGTGCATTTCAGCACCAGGACAGCGGTGTATCTCATGTGGTAAAGGTTAAACTATAATATACTACTAGATATGAGTGCAGCAGCAGCAGCAGGAGGTCATTCATAACAGCAATAAGAGTCAAACATCACTCTACTGCCTTTAGACAACGTGACACCTTCAGAATGAAGACCCAGTGAGACCTGGTGGGACCAGGACGTCGCCTCCTCTTACCTGAGTGGCTTTGTGGAACTGCTTCTTCAGGCCCGCTACAGACATGGTGGCTACACGGTGCTTCTAGCTGGGGATGGTAAAAAAAAATGTCTGTGGATGCGTGAGGAGGAAAATCTCGGTCCTAACTGTATCTGGTGATGCTCTATGCAGCCGTGGCTATTACCCCTGTCTACGCTCGTCTTCACCAGAGGGATCTCCTGTGAGAGGGGGGGCGGGGGGGCTGATTAAAGCCCCGATCAGGCTATTGGATGTCAAACCCACACGCGTCTAAAACGATGCTGACGTCGGAGCCAGCTCCTTTTAAAGCAGCCGCCTCCTCCCTATACTGCTGGACCGGACAGACTAAAAGGAGGCTGAGGTATTTCCAATCTAAGCTCGTTTAGTAGAAGGACGAGGACGGCGGTCTGCGGGACACGACGGCGTAGGTTTAATTCTCCATTAAGTTCAGCTCTAATCTGAAATCGAGACCATGAGGAAAAACACGGACCCTTTTACAAATGACTGTACATTAATCTGAAGGCTACAAACCAACAAACAACTGTGGATCAAGTCTGCAGGCTTCTGCAGGAGCCCTGTGGACTTGATGGTTGTGCACTGAGATCTATGGGTTATAGCTTGCACCTCTGTTGGATTAAAGATAAATGAACAAAAAAAACAAACAAACGATTAACAGACAAACACACAAACATCGTGCCAAACTAGTCCTGTTACTTCAGATGTCAGAATGAGACTCAATAAATCTGTAAAGACCAGCAGAAGAGCTTCACAGTGCACCAACATCTCCAGCACCACGGACAGCGACAGTCAACGAGGAGACTAAGACCCCACTAAGAGCTAACTAACTAACTAACTAACTAACCAACTAACTAACTCCAAAATCAACTTTTTTACTGAGAGGACGAATCCATTACTGGCTCTCTCACCCATCACTGAAACTGATACTCAAGTTTCCATTTCCTTAACCACTTACAGAGCAGATACTTATGGACCACGTGGAGACATCAGCTGTGTTTGAATCTTAAAATGATCTTGTTTGTTGATGCTGTTTACGTCTCACTGTGTCAGATCTAACTTCCCTAACAGCAGTACGCAAATCAAAACAGGGATTTAGTGTCAACAGTGCATACAGTAATGGTTGTGCGTAATGGCACAGGACACTTTGGCACTATAATTGCTATGCACTGCAGTATTGTACACCGGGAATAATGTTTATGTCCAAGGAAATGAAATTAGCTTTTCTAACACTCGCTTATTGACATCAATGTGGGCTTTAATGTGGCCATTAGCTCTGCACACACAGTCACTGTCAGCACATAACAATCCATACATGGGAATTCATATCTACAGTTCAGCAGCAGGTTTCTGCTGACATACATGAACGATGTGATCGCCACGGTATTCTTCAGCTGAAACGATTGGAAAGTCTGCGACCTGCGTTTCTTCATTAAAGCAGAGAAATCACCTACATACATTACTCAGAGACATCCACTCGACGCCAGATGGCTGGTCGGTTGTGGTACAGGACTACTTGGACAGACAGTCAGAGACGCATCCCAGATGGCCAATACAACAGCCCTGGAATAAGACTGGGAGTGACAATCACTGAACAGGCCCTAAAACCCTTAATATGTGCATGTCTTTTGCAGTGTGGCAGTGAATATCCCTGAACGTTTCCATGCAGCAAGGAAACTCCTACCTCTACAGTCCAGCACATTAGTGAATTGTTCTGTTTATCTCTTTTAAAGCCTTTTCCACAGCTCATTTCTGTTGGTCCTGTACGGTAAGTGCAAGGTGATGGCAGGCAAAAACAAAACATGCACATATTCAGAAACCACTGTTGACTAGAGGCGCTGGGAAACTTCAGTGTGTGCTCATTTTCACGATGTAAATAAAGCCACCAATATACAGTACACAGCACAGGATGTGCAGGTGTGTTTAAAGTTAATGCATATTTATTTTGAAAACATATTTATAACATATTGCAGAGTGATTATTTTAGTTTCTTATGCCAGCTCACTTATCATCATTGTAACATAATGGTTTTTTTTTAAAAATAGATATTTTCTTCAAATTCTCTTCTCCTGTAATAATCGAACAAAAGAAATATTCAGAGCTGCTCAAAAATGAGGAGAAACATTTGTCATGGTAGTGGCGCCATCTTCTGGATAGTTTGTGAACACACATTCAGACAGAGGGGAAAACTAAAAGTTTATGTACCATGATACGGTCTCAGTTACAATGGGGGAACGTAATCCTGAAAATATGCCATTGACAGCAACAATCATATTAATATGGCAAATTTCAGTCACCGATGCACAACACATACAACACATACAGCTGAGCGATGAATGTGTAACTGGAATACAGTGTTTTAAAAATCTGTTTATACAGTATTTTATGATATCATCTATATAATTACTTTTTATGTTCTGTTATGTTATACAGGCATATATGAACCTCAACAGCCCAGTAAAATCCGTATAACCATAAACTATGTTTTGCTGCCACCTAGTGGTGAGACATGATGCAGCACTGATGATTAACGTTCAACTGCCAAGCAGCACACAGTGAGCTGTATTACTGTCACAGTGAAAACAACACACACACAAGGCCAAATCGGATGCACTGCAGCGGCAGCTTGCATGTCAAACATTTACTTTGGCTGAGGGGCTCTTATTGTTGAGCAGAGGAAGTATGAGTGATACATCAAACCAGCTGACAGTGACCTGAGTACAGTTCTTTGCTCAGTTTTCCTGCTCGCTGGCCTCAGTGGGCAGCTCTGATAAAGTACTTGTTCCCAGTCTCAGTGAGCTGTATGTGCGTGTGTGGCCTGAGGTGAGTGTCCATTTGTCTTCACTTGGGAGACAATAAATCTCACCTGTGCTGCTCAGACAGATGGAGGCTGAGCTCCAGTGAAATATGAGATTGTTGCCATTAACTTTATTACACCGACCACCGGTCTCGTTTTTGTCATCAACACTGACTGAAAGATGGAATAGTAGCAGTTTCACATATCAGTAGCACATTTGTGTAGAGAAGGAGAGGGTGATTCTACATGTAAATATTTTTTGTACTAATTAATTCTGTATCAATGGCATTTTCCTCTTTGGTAACTAAACTATTCATGCAAGTTGTTTTAAAGCTATTTGGGATATGTTTGGTATTGACTCAGGATCAGCCACATCTTTACCAAAATCGGTTTTCTCTGTAGACTGTTGCATTTTCAATATCATGAAAATGTCTATCAGTCTAATTTTCTATCTTTCCTTTTCATATGGAAAAGATACTTGAAGTCTTTCACATGGGACAGCATCTCATGCCCAACCTGAGGGGGCAACCCACCATTTTCCAGCAGAGCAGCGTGGCCTCTGACTTGGAAGTGCTGAATCTCAATTAGACCTGGAGGTCACGGTGTAATGAGGTCCACACAGCTGCATCATTTGCCAAAAGCAGAGATGCAGTTCTGAGGTTACTAAAACCGGACACTCTTCACTTCTTAGCTGACTGTACAGATTGTGTCAATTTAAAAACTTAAACAAATTGTGACTGGGGCAATAATTGAAAAGGACAACACCACCAAGAACAGGCTTTGTGAAAGAAACTAACAGCTCCTCATCTATTAACTGCATGGAAACACCCACGGTAAAAACCTGTACGTGACCCTAATGACTTGATCACAAGGTTCCACCAACTTCACAAAACGTACAGTATGTAGGCTGAGTGGTGAACCTCCATGACCCTGCTTGTATTTGGTGGGTCAGCACTCAAGTACAGACATTTTCCATGACTAGGACTACATTTGGATGGATCATTCCTTTCACTACTGTGGTATATGCTTTCCTGAGGCAGTTGAGCAGGGTGATATCTCAAAGACAGGGGTACACCCTCCTCTCCTATTTTTAAAAGTGGGTCAGCACCCTCCTTTTGCCAATCAATAAGCACTTGTGACCTCTGCATGACACTGGTAAGGCATGTAAACTAAGGCAGGCAAACAAATCTAGAGCTTCATATCTCAAAGTGAATCTCATCCACAAGAATCAATGACGATTGATTGATAAACTTAGTGACCTCTACCAGAGAAATGAGCGAAGGGGTCACCTGATCCTTTCAGCTCTGTCCCAAGAAAACCACTTGCTGACTGGTTCCTTACATCTTTCTATTATTCCTGCTTTTAGTCAACATTTATCCTCTGCTGCTGATTACAGGCTCGGTAAGACGCTGCCTCCACTTTGTGGGTCATCTTGTGTCTTTGAGGCCAAACTAAAGTCCTACATGTGCTCACATTTGGGAATAGGGTGACACCTGAAGCTCCTACATTGCAGGACCTTAATAGTGGGACGGGTGCTACCCCACCACATTGAAAGGAGACAGTTCAGTTGGTTCAGGTGATGAGCGGGATGTCTCCCAGGTTGGGAGGACAGGAGCAGACACAAAAGTAGGATTGGGATCAACTTGGAATCCTTGATTATATTGAAAACTGCATCTCATTCTTCTTGCCATTACTTTTATCATGACCATTTTTCCCCCACAGTCTCTTTTCATGCTCAGGTGCGCCTGCTTCACTCTCACACTTAGTCATATTCATTGCCTGCATCTGTAAAACACGTGATCTGCATTTCCTGGCTCATTTCCTTTCACCTTTGAGGCAAAAGCCCACAAGAAACTGATTTTTTTTTATTACTTTTTTGATATAAAAATGTAAAACATTAGCAAATGGTCATGTTTATTTTTCATCATAAATAAAGCCCTGAACAACTTGCTGCAGTTGAATGTGGGGGGTAAAACGTGTGTGTGTTGGTGCAGATGGAAATCACAGGATGTGCTGTGACAGCAGAGCAGGGGTCATTTGTCACACATATGGCAGTTATGTCACTGGAGACAAACACCTAACACACCAGGCCACGGTCATGTGTTTGTGTGTTTCGTACGGCCCACCAATCCCCACGCCATCCCACTCCACTCAAACATGCTAATGTACCTGTGCTCTGCTCTAATTGGTCCCAGTGATGCTCGCCCTGCTCCACCTGTGTTCATGGGAAGCCTCCAGTCAGTCCTGCAGTCAGGCCCCCGCCACTGTGTGTGAGCGTGCAGTGCTAATATTATGCAAACAAACACTTCTTTGTTGTTTGGCACTTCTTGCACCGACCCGCCACTGTGGAAGAGAGGGAGAAAGTAAGTATAGGGAAAAGGAGAAAGGAATGAGGGGTGGGTGGGTGAGTAAGTGTGTGTGTGTTGAGGGAGGACGGTGGGTGGGGGGGTGCTTGAATTCATTAGTGTGATTACCTGAGGTGTGCTACTTTACAGGGGGTAATCTGCCAGCCCGCTTCATACCCTCCAAACTTCAGCCAGTCCGCTAATGAGTGCTTGGAAAAGTTAGTCAAGGTGGAGAGGTGCTTTGAGGAGCTATACACCCCAGACTAAGGTGTTATTATATATGCTGGAGCAGAAAACAAAGGATAGCTGTGGCCAATGAAACTGTTTCAGCCCTTTGTTTTGAATATTACTGAATGCACACAGCTAAATGGCACTATGGGTAGTATGCCAATTGATAAAGAATGGCACATTACTGGGTCCCCGGGTGTGACAGTTTGACTGATCTGTGAAATTAAGAGCCACATTTTCTACACCATTTGAGACAACATCCCAGATTAGTCTGGACACCAGAGGGTTCAACCAGTCACATTCAAAGAGTCGCTTCTCTCTGAGGTGATGTCGAGGACTGCAGCTTCCCTCCTATGCTGTAAGAAGAGGTGGATTAGAGGCCAGATCAACCCCTCTCTCCTTCTCCCTTTCTCTCTCTTTTTTCCTCCCTAGGAGCTCAGGCCATGGCTTTAGAGAGACAGCTGCCATGAGCAAGGCTTAGGACAGTCCATGGGGACGGAGAAAGTGAAAGTGTGAGCGTCAAAGAACAACATAAAGTGCAGGAAGAGCATGGTCACGATAGACAAGACAAGGAGGTGAGAGGGGGAAAAATTCAAAAAAGGAAGCCAGAGGATATATATATATATATAGATAGATAGATCCTGTAACTTTCCCCTTCCTCTTGCCCTATGCCTCTGCTTTATCACACAGCATCAAAACATAGCTTTAGTCCCCTGAGTGACTGGCCTTTTTATCTGCTCCCTTGCTTCCCACGGCGGGCCGCATCCACCCATAATCTGCTGCCGTTTCATGTCTGGAGCGCTGTAGAGGAGGATAAGGGACTTGTTCAAGTGAAGATCAATGAGGTTGTATACATAGCATATGTGCATCAGGAGAGTGAGATTCCTTTTTTCTTTTTAAGGTGGCATCTGATCTAATTAAAAAGAACATTATACATGGATGTATTGAGAGGCTATGTCTGATTTTTTGACAATAATCATCATTAGGCTCCTTACTAATATTTGACACAGTAGCCAAGGTAAATACAGAAGCATGGTGAGATTTGTGTCATCCACACAGTAAACAGCAGCTACCTTTTGTTACTAAACCGGCTCTTTGTGGATCAAACATGGAGGAGAGACACAATGAAGACTGTAAACATGTTGCATTATACATTTGTCAAAAACACATTTGGCTGTATGTCACAAGCACCTTGTTATTTAAGACAGTGCCAAGTGTCTGTGCCTGAAAAATCAAAGCATGCTGGCGTATTGGCAGCAATAGCCAGGGTGTGAAACTGTGTCAGTGAAGTAAGGGAAATCACCAGAGGCTGTTTTCTATTCACACCACAGCTGGCTGACAAGATCTGCAAGGACTAATTGTGCATCAGTTGGAGGCTGCAGAAATTCTTGGTTTGTGCTTTGACTGTTCTTTGTACTGTGGGCTACCCGCCTTCCCACCCAAGTGGCACGCACTCACACCAGACTGAGGGAACTTAAAAGTGCAACAGAAAAGCCTTGGGACACACAAAACACAAATACACACAAACACAAATCATTGATCGACCCCAAAGTCAACCAGTGACCCTGACCTCCTCTACCCCTCCAGGAACAATCTCCTGCAGGAATCTGTGGAGAGACAGAGAGAGAGAGAGAGGGAGAGGGAGAGAGAGAGAGAGAGAGAGAGATAGAGAGAGAGAGAGAGAGAGACTGAGAGAGAGAGAGAGAGAGAGAGAGAGAGAGAGAGAGAGAAAGAGATAAAAAAACGGGAAAGTTGGATTCAAAAAGGAGACTGGGTGAGAGAGAGAGAGAGAGAGGGGGGGGGGGGGGGGGGGGGGGAGAGAGAAAGTGAGATAATATAGACAAGGAACAAAATGACACCGAGTTGATTGTGTCGGAATGAATAAAGGGGAGATGGGAGGAAAACTTTGCATTTGGAACTGCTGATCAAAGTAATTCCCACAGGAAATCTCCTTTAATGAGAGCTGTACAAGAAAAGAGGGGTGGAAGACAAGGAGAAAGTGAAAGAGAGGAAGGGTACGGCATGCCATTCCTACACAGAAAAAAAGGAGATGAATCATATACAGCACCTAGTGGAAGACATGGGTGTGTGTTTGGGTGGCTGGGTTGGGGGGGTGGTGGCTGTTTGAAGGGTGTTTTCAAGATCGTTTTAATGTCTTCACTGAGGGAGCGTCAGAGGCAAGGCCAGGTTAATTAAACCCAGGGGAGTACCAGCTGAAGGGGGCATGCATTTGAATATGTCACAGAAATAGCACGAGTGTGTCAGCCGAGGCCGGATGGCGAGGCTCGGCGAGCAAACATGTTGACTATGCATTACGCACTAACAGGAAGAGAGAGAAATACAGACAGTCAGACAGCGAGGGGTGGGGGCTCCGAGATAATTTGTGTGGCGTCAATGCTGTGCTCTTCTATACCCACTGCGCCACCGGATTTCTCTGAGTTATTAATGTTTGTCATTAGCTGCATTACGCTGGAGGACAGTGACTCGGGAAAAAGAAACTGCAGAAATTTATATGGGACAAATATTGACAATAGCTGGCTCCTGGGTATTGGAGAAGAAGAAAAGATGCAAACTATGTTAATGAATGGTAATTAACCACCAGGGTTTGTCTCTCCTGGATCCCAGCTAAATTGGTCCCCGAGTTGCAGCTAGAGACAGTCCTGGCCTAATCCTTTATTATAAAAAGATAAAGGAAAACGACATCATTAGCATATATTTGAGAAGGGAGGGGGGATTAAAAAGTGGAATTATTTCTTTTTAATTCCTGAACGGAGGATTCTTCACACTATTGTTAATTATACATAATAAAAAGAAAGGGGGAAAGTGGTAAAGAGGAAAACAAAAGCTGGGAGAGGTAAAGAAAGAAGAAAAAAAGGGGGATGATTTGAAGGGAGGAGTGTGAGGTCTCCTGTGTAGGAAGCCAACTCAAGGACAGAGGAGACCAGGATCACGGTTTAATATTCAAAATGAATAATAAGAGAGGGAGGAAAAGAGAAACAGATAAAAGGGGTTGGAGGTAGATATGTCAAGGATGGACCCACTCCTCTAACACACCCCTGTGCTGCGTTGTGCTGCGCGTGTGCTCGTGTGGACCCTTGTTAATGATGTCAACAGCAGGGGTCACTTGTTACAGACAGGAACCATGCCAACAGTCAGCTGCCAATCATGAGAGAGGTGTGAGAACCCTGCTGTTCACTAGAGCATCCTCAGTCACCATCGCACACTGACTAACAGTCCTTTGAACTGCTGGAACGAACGAAATACAAGAGAGCATTTAGACTGGAAGCAAGACCATGGAGTTCATAACAATAAATGCAGTCTTTGAAGAAGAAAATGTCGACCAAAATAAGAGAAATTAGCTTTTATTTAGGAATGAAGACAGTTTTTTTTTTTTTTTTTTAAAAGAAAATGATTGATATTTAACATAATTGCCTATTAAATAATCAGCAGAACAAATACTTAACACAGTAGGAGCTGGAACAATTTGAATCATTTTAAGAATCCCAAACAAAGTTAATTCAGAAATAAATACTGAGCTCTGATCACTGGATATGGTTTGGGAGCAGAGCAACCAGGTCTGAAAAATGGATCAAGGAGTGAATCTGTGCAGCACTCCAGACTTTCTCAAAGTGTCGACTTGGCATTGTTAGGTCAAGTCCCTGCACCCGAGGTCCTTGAGGTACCAAATAAATTAGGGGGAGAGCTAAAAGAGAGTGAAAAAATCCTAACTTAAACATTAGTGTAAGCATTTGCCTTATCACCCCAGGTCTGCGTTGAGAGTGAGGGAGAGTGGCTGCACTGTAAATTAGCTTGGCGCTAAAGGGCCCTGTCTGATAGACGTAGTGCACTGAGCGCTAACACAGATGTCGAGGGCTCATTTACAAAACCCGGGCTGCTGTGTTGCGCCAGTGGCCCAGAGTGAGTCGACAGCGCTTTTCTCACAAATATTGGTTCTGCTGCCCCGGCTCAGCTTGGCTCAGCCCAGCTCCCACTGAGTAGGAGCCGGTGAGGGAGAGAAGAAGGGAGGGAGAAAAAGAAGAGGATGACAGTTTTCCCAGCCTCAGCCCAGGGAGTCAGGCTTTTTCGCTGACTGGTGTTGCGAGCATGGCCAGCTCTTCTGTCAGCACTTTCCTCTCCTTCATCTTCACGCGCACAGCCTCCATTAGCTGGCCGGCAGAGGGGATCTGCAGGGGAGGGGAAGGATAGAAAAGGGTGTGGGGGCAGTGGTAGAGCGGGGTTAGAGAAAATGAGGAAAACACACAAATACACCATTATTTAAAAAAAAACAAAAACAAAAACATATTTTTGACACCTGGCAGCTTTTCAGAAAGCTTATTTGTTGTCTTGTGAAACTGGAGAACCTCACATGGGGCCAGCGGACTTGTGAAACTTTTTGAGGGACCTTTCACACTGAGTGTTTTGACAAAGCAATTCACAAAACAGGCTACACAGCAGTGGTCTCAGTGTCCCATTTCACACTTTCTCTTTTTTCTGAGCATATATTCTCAATAAGTGATGATGATGATGCATGATTCTTAAGTTGTAAGGCTTTTATTTTTCAAGTCCGTTTTTGCCCACATATACATTTAAGCAGTTTTTTTCCCCTCAAACTAAAAAACTGTGAAGCTGCCCTGTAAGTACAGAATAATGGAAGTCACTGCCTTGTTTTGGTGAGGCTTAAGACAAACTACACTTCTCTTGAAGCTTTAAGGGTTGATCATTTGTGAGAAGACATGCCCTAAAGATTAATTAAAACAGTCTGCACATCATTAATAGTATTGCTGTGTTTTTACTGGACTGAACCGTATCTGTGCATCTAATCATACAGGATGACAAATTTTGAGTATGAAGGAAGCTTCTGTCTAAAGTTTTTGTCCTGTTAATGCTGGAAAGGTGAAAGAAAGAGGGCATGACTGTCCTCAGACTTCGGGCTAATTTTGTTTTTCCTCAGAATCGACACAAGGATTTTATGGTCATTAGGTTGCCTGATCAAAGGCAGGCACCCGTACTGTATCACCCATAAATATTCAATTCAAGTTATGTGCCTTTTACAAGCACTTTCTTTTTTTTGGAGAAAGGGAAACAAATTAATTCCCTGAGCAGATTCCCAAGTCACAGGGCCTGAGATGAGAAGTGGACAGGCCAAGCTGGTGACTTCAATATCATAAAACGTTTCACTTTTCATCTCTTAAAAGAGAATGTGAAAATATAAACTACTGAACCATACAGACAGAAACAAGCTGACACAAGCCTGAAGTACTGTAACAAACTTTGCAGTACAACATTTCCAAGAGGGAATAAGAGGTATCGTGTTGCTTTGAAGTGATTAACACAAACTAACAACACATATTGGAATTAGCTCTGTAGCTGACATGTTTTAAGGACACAGAAAAGCACTGTGATGTGATTTGAAACCGTTGTCTTATCAATTTCCAATACATCTGGAGAGTGAGTGCCTCTGAAACTCACACGTACAAAAACACACACAGTCCCCCTGCCCCTTGACACCTCTGTCTTCTTCATTAAAGGTAACAGGAGCTGGGAACACAAGGCCCTGTGTGCTGGGAAATGTGTGTGTGTGTGTGTGTGTGTGTGTGTGAGAGAGAGAGAGAGAAAGTGTGTGCATGCACACTTGAGCATGTGCTGTACAGTGGGGAGTCAGTTCCAGCAGCACTGGATGCATCAAACACACAGCGCTATTCCTCAGAGAACCACTACACTGAAGTAACTGCTGAGATATCTCCCTCTGCCTCTGTCCTCCCGGGAAAACCCACTCTATCAGTCTCACATACACACACACTCACACTCAGACAGGCGTGTGCACCCACACACACAGACACAGACACACATGCACAATTTCCTGATCAGCTAATTACACTTAGAGCCACTAACTATGCAAACAACCCCCACTAAAATAGAGACACAGGCACAACACAAGGCTCTATGGGACAGCAAAGTGGGAGACTGGATCATTAAAAGTACAGATATGGGAATATGGGTAAACAACACTAACAGGTAAACATGATCTAGATAAACCTAACATGAGTATGATTTAAGCCTAAAACATTTTAAAACAAAAGAAACCCAATCAACTTTCGATTTCTTCTTTCTTTTCTGGGGGGATTTTATTGCAGACAGTAGAGGGGTGACGGGTAATGAGAGATGCAACAAACAAGACTTGAAGTGGGGAAGTTGCAGATCATGATCCACCAAAGAGTGCCCTTCCAAGTTCTTACACGACATATCAAACGCATAAAAACAAGATATCATAATAACACCGACGTGACAGCATCAATATCTTTATAGTGTTTTGTTTGAGTTGACAAAAGTCACCAAGTACAGTGATACCTTTTCTAATCTCTTGGCTGTTAATAAATGAGGTTGGTTTGTTAGTAAAAAAAAAAGACCTCTTGGTCTGAATCTGTCTCCCTGAGGTTTGAGAAAGACAAGTATTCATACTCAGGCTCACATATGGGACAAGCAGGACTATCACTCCCTTTAATCTAACTGCCACATTTGCTGGGGACCGATACCCTGCAGGGTAGTTGGAGGTAAGCTGTGATGCAGCTGCTCTACTGGATCCCCTGGGCTGCTTAAGGCAGTGTGAGGAACTGGCAGTAATGTTATGCTACAGTTGATTTAGCTGGGCCCCTGTCCCCTTTGGCAGATCGAGGCAGCACCAGCGCTAAGCAACACAACCACTGTTTTGCAAGAGGTCCTGTCCCCTTTGGCAACAATGAAATAGCTACTGTAGCATTAAGCCATGCTAACTCACACCCATTACTATTCAAAAGGCCCTAAAGAACAGACCTTTTGTTTAGGTATGATTTCATGAACATGTTTCAGAAGTGAACTGACGTGTAAAGCCACTGACACTGACAAGCGTGTGTGTATATATGAATGTATGTGTGTGTGTGTGTGTGTGTGAGAAGACAAGGACAGGAGCTGCAAGCAAAAGGTGTTTTTATGAGCCAATTAAATGACATTGCTACTCTATAGCCTGGGGCACACCTCAAGGCAAGGAGCAGCTCAAAGCTGCAGCACTCCAGTGACCATTGTCTGGTAGTGGCATTACACACCAACTTTTTTTTTTTCTTAAAAGATCGATCATTCCAGCTCTTTTGTCTTCTCCCTTGGAACGGGTTAGTGCAATTATTTCCAAGGGCCCAGTTTGTGAGGAGCTGTAGAGATTGTGTCAGACTGCTGGATATCTAAATGAGCAAGAATGAGGGAGGAGGAATCAGAGAGCCAAAAAGAGATATAAGGGAGTACATCATTCAAATTTCTGCATGTGGTCAGCAAATAACCACTGAATGTTTTTTTTCCCTCAGGTATTCACTAGTTTACCACCTTATCAATCTGATTTTAAAAGCCATATAAGGTAATTTAGTAGATGTCGCTGTTTAAATGAATCTCCAGTATTCTATCATTGAAGTGATTTTTGGACCAAAAAGTCCTACCGGAGTATGTACAGTTATACCTGTATCACACATACATCATAACTTATATACATGTAGCAATAAACAAAGGTGTACACTACAGCTTCATTTCGTGGTAATAAGAAAGGAACGTGTCACATTTCAATGAAATGACATTGGGATTTTTCAGAAGGGTGAAGGATTCCTGTTTTAATTTTATTGTCCCTGGCTGGTGAGCTGTCTCCAATCTAGGCCACTATTCAAGGTAAGGGAGAAGTAGTTACAGTAGTTTTATCATGGAGGGGAGAAAGCAGCTCTTTGATCTTTGATCTTCTCACTTTTGTTTGAAAATCAAATTTATCAAACGGGGGAATAACAACAACAACAACAACATGATAAATAGATTAAAAAAAAAAGCCTGAGCACAAAGGCACCATACTAAGAAGTCTTGCATTTGATTATCTCCGATAATGAATATGTCACATTTGCAAAAAGGGGCTCAGGTAAGAGAATCACTAAAGCACCGACAAGCCTATTCTCTCCCTCTCCTTCGTAATTACCTACCCCTGCAGCGGAACAGATCCCTCTCTTTTCTCCCCTTTAGGCCACTAGAGACTGATATGAAAGGGAATTGGACACTTGGGGCCACAAATACTGTAATTAAAAATCTCTCCTTTTCTTGATACGTTGTTTGGAAACATCATTTCAGTGCGCAACATGCATTTGTTAGGGATCTGACCTAAATACACCCTAGATTAAACACAGGAAAGCACCGGGTCTTTGTTTCAGGTTCCTACTCATTAAGTGTGAAAATGAGGTGATTCAGGCACGACTGGGGTTTAAATATAGAAAGGTGATATCCATACAAAAGAGATGCAACCTTTAGGTAGAATCCAGCAGTCAAGAACACATGCGTGATTACGGCTCATTGGCTGAGGTAATGTACTTGGAAGTAGGGACAATCAACACAAGTGGCTGTGCAAAGAGCAAACTGTCACATACAAAACAGCATGGTGTTTATTTACTTATTTTTTTAAAAAGATTGCGTTTCAATGTTTGTTCGGTGACATAACACTTACAACACTTTGTTTATTCAGTCAAGAGATGTCCACTTTCATCATCAATTGTCTTTCTGTGTTAATTTTAAGAGCCCACTGTGCTCCACAGGATGACCCTTGGGTACAATCAGATGGGCTGTAATCTTTAAGTTCCCTACCTCAAGAATGATAATATTATTCACTGGGCCCATTCCAGCCAATCTAACCTCTGTCAGATTGGCTGTTTGCTATACACTAGCCTGCCAGGTTAAGAAATAACATCAACCCCTTAATGGCAAAGGAACAGCACCAACAAACTGTATTGGCTGTTTCTGTTCACGTGAAATACAAGTCAGACACACTGAGTAAGTTGCATTGTGCCATGACATTAACAACTTCAACACCAGCCTCCACCAGAGGACCCCCCCCTCCGCTGTACCAGTGTCATATTTACAGTACAAAGGCTCAGCTCGAGTCCCCTCCACGCGCATACAAACACACTTACAGAGACAAAAAAAGAGTGGCTGATTTAATTAGCTCAATCATTAAATGAGGCTTAATTAGAGTCACTTTCCTTCTGAGAGAAGTGTGGGACTCAGAGCTGTTCCTTGTCATTACAGAGGCATAATGAGCCACACAACACAACACGCTACCCCTCACCCTCGCAGCACCGACAACAATAGAAAACTTTCTCAGTGCATTAGCACTGTGAGGCATGGAGCCTTTGATATGTTTAATAGTGGAGGTTAATGATGTAACGCACTATGAAGTGCCAATATGGTGAGCAGCTTTGACAACAAGTGACATAAATAGTCTGTTATTTAATGTCATAGAAATGATGCCATTTATTGTTGTAGCAATGAGCAGCAGCAACCCCTCCCTAAAGTTCGATAAAAGGTTTGAAATTACAAGATTAATTTCAGCCCTGTGGTCCATCCATAAACGCCTTTGTTGTTTTATAACATGTCCACACCAGATTGGTCCAGCCTGTCTCTACTACTGTCTTAATGTAATGTTCACCTGCTTGTTATAGTTTGGAGGCTGATAAGAAGTGATGCTTGTACGTCTCCCCTGGGTGTGATTGTGAGGTAAATATTAGCAGGCCCTCAGCGCCACCCCATACCAGTAAACCAAACCACTGTCCTCTCATAAAGAAATCAACAGAGTCAATGACTTTTTAAACGTTATTATGCTGTCATGAGGCTTGAGATGGGTATGTGTGTGTACAAAATGAGTCTGAAAAATGATCTGGAGGGAATGTGTGTGCTTGCGTGCATGTGCACACGCTTGCATGCACATGCTCCTCCTGTTCATTATTGGCCAGCAGCAGAAGCCAGTCATTTCCCTGTCTTCATAAAGACTTGGCCCATTAAATTCTACCTCCAGTCAATAATTAGGACTCCACAAATAAACCAAAGGCAATTAAATCAATGCTTCCCCGGGTCGGTGCCTGGACCCCACAGCCCACATGGACACTCCATCTTCACTGCTGGCCTTATTCATGGTGGGTTGCTGTGGAGCCATACAGTGTACCCCCTGGCCTGCTCATGATTATTAGATAGCACCGTCCCTCGATCCTAGCTATGGAGTGCTGCTTATGGTGGCTCTCTACTGAGAGGCATAGGGTTTGATTTCATTAACTCACCAGTGGAGGTGAGAGACGAGGAAATGAATGCAATGTTTCATTTGGTTTTGAGTGGACATGTGGGGCGCGGAGAGGGGTCTCCAGAAATCTATGCCACTTCGTAGGCATGAAGGGAGCAGTAAGTCAACACACGCGCGCACACACACACAGTCACATGTCTCCACAACGCACTGTTTGCCAATGGGTTGCGGATGTCTCTCTTTCTTGTTATGTTGACATGTGGTGGTGCATGACAGTGATAGCGAACAACGGCTCACACACAGAGACACAGACACACATACCACTCTTCTGGTCTGTCACATATGTGCGCACACACACATGCGGAGACACAACACAGAGTGAGTGATGGGTTTGCTATTGACAGGGCCACTGAGATAATAAAGTGCTGTCCCACTGGCAGCTCCATTAGGCACTGACAGTGACAAGATGAGGCTGTCGTGAGAGTGCACATGCACACCAATATGTACATACTCACACATACGCTGACACGCACGCCCACACACTTCCTCATCCTCCTTCAGTGACAGCCAGCCAGTTAAGGACATGGATCTCTCTCTCTCATCTTTCCTCTCACTCGGTCTATTTCTGTCTGTGTCTTTTTATCCATAGAAGTGTGTGTGAGTGCAGCTCAGGGGTAAGATCATATCACTATTAGGGGAGTGTGTTATTAGTGTCACAGGCAGGGTGACAGGCTGGGCCATTCCACTTCACAGATGTTCTGCTTGGTGAGCCTTTCATAAGCTATGACAGAATGTAGAGAAATCAAAGGGGTACAGTTGGAGAGTTTTAGAAGTCTATTCCCTCAGTAAGGAAATGCTGGCTTCTCAACATCACCAGACATCTGTAGTGCAGAAACATCCTTATAGTGGTTTTAAAAATGTCAAATCAGGGGATCACTATAAACCAACCAATATTTAGGTGCTAAAAGTGTATTTGTCGGGCGTTGGCAAGTTAGGTGTAACACTGGCCCTTTGGAAAAAAGATAAAATACAAAAGAGACGGGATGACACTGAGACTGGTGTCCCCTTGATATGATGGCATGCTTTTAAAAACCCAGACAGTGCGAGGAAACCACAAGATGGAGAGAGGAGGAAAAAATGATAGGTAAATAAATAAATAAACAAAAAACAGAACAAGATGGACTTGAAAGGGGAAAGAAAAAGTCTGTTTCAGTGAGGGGGGATGACTGCGGTGGTCCCAGCGGTCCCCACAGGGACCTGGGGGCTAGTCTCAGCCTTGTCATACTCGGCTCTTCTCCTCCTCCACTCCCCACACCAGCTCCAGCATCATACCCCCCTCCTCCTCCTCCTCCACCCCTGTTCTGCCCACGGAAAACGTCGATAGCAGGCTGCCGGTGCCGAGGTCTCTAGTGGACACTAGCTCATTCTCCCGGCATCGACAGGCCCGCCAAATCAATATTTAGTTCCCCACTAACAAGCTGCCTCGGGGTCTGAGCCAGAGAGAGAGAGAGAGAGAGAGAGAGAGAGAGAGAGAGAGAGAGAGAGAGAGAGAGAGGAGAGAGATGCGGGACAGTGGAGGATGGCAGAGAGAGACAGAGAACAGGGACTGAGAGCTGTCCAGCTAGAAGGGAAAAACATGGATTCAGTAGAGTGTTGTGTGTGTGTGTGCGTGTGTGCATGTGTGTTCTGTGTGTATGTGTTAGTGTGGGAGGGGGAGAGGAAGGTGGAAAGGTCAGAAGAAGATCTGGGGAACAAGAGAACAGTGTCTGGTGTGTGTCGTGGTGCGGAGGCGACGCATGAGTGCCTGCGGCAGCCGCTGACAAGAACACAGACAAGACACACATACACACACTCGACACTCTCAATCATACACATATCACAGCGAGCAGACGTTGACAGCACTCGAGTAAAGCTCCAGCAGAGCACTCACAGATGAGTGGCTGTGCACACAAAGACTCTCTCACACACACAGTGAGGATGTAGTTGCTTTTCTTTGTTTTATCTTTTGCATCATTGTTTCAGAGCCTGGAGCAGGACACATTTGGGTGGGAACTAAAATTCATCCTCCATTTACTGAATTTGGGTGAAACCTGTATCCAGCATATATACAATGCTAAAAATATTTCATAAAATATTCCCAACTGTTATGAAAATGCAAAAACACAGATATCAAGTTTGAAAATTAAGTCTTTTAAAGTTCTTTGCATATCAATTATATAGAGCTTTGCCGTGACATCATCATCCAGTCCTCGAAACTGGATGAAATTGAACTAAAACTTAATATATATCATTGAAAACAAAAAACATTTGCCCAAATTCATTTGGCAATATTAATCACTTTAAACACATTGCAGCTTATTAATGTTAGAAATGTGAACATACAACACAAACTTTATCCTGTTAGAAAAGTAAATGATTTTCTTTGTGATGAAGTAAGTTGAAGAGTCTGCACTCTCAATGCCACTGCTGGGAGTTTTAAAATTATGACAGAATGGTAGTGTAACGATCTGTAATGCAAAACAGTTTACAGGGCACTTATAATAAAATAAGTGACATTTTTGTGAACTGCTTGAATTGTCAGCAATACTCTGCTATTTTTCAATATATTTTTGTTACCATCAACTTAAAACACAAAATCATCCTATTCCCCCTGATACTCCTGACAACACTTCTTATACCAATAGAACTGCATTTAGAGCAACTCTAACCTGATAAATTATTCTACTATTAAAAGTGGTTGTTAGTAGTTTGCACAAGACATGTCATTACTGAGAGTGTGCAGAAGTAAATCATCTTATGGCAGATGAGTGAGTCTTACCTTTTGCTGCAGGATGTGGTTTAGTTGGTCCAGCCACTCCTGGTCTCTTGGACTCTCTGAACCAGCCACTGTTCCCTGCAAACACAGGAGTGAATATGTACATATATTTATTGACAGGTTGAAGACGAAAAACAAACAAACAAACAAAAACAAACAAACAAAAAAAAACACATGATAATAGACATCATACTAATGTTGAGTGAACAGTTATGTCACCTAAAATATTACATGAAATATTGATGAATTATGTTAAACAAAAAAAAAAAAAAAAAAAAAAAAAATCAAGTGACTCAGACTTAAAGTGACTTTGATACTTGTTTGTAGAGAAAACATGCCACTGTTTCTTAGCACTGGCCTCTGTGCACCTCCTGCTCGAGGGCAGAATTGTAGCATCACACCAGCCAGGACCTTGAAGAAGGTCTCTGGAGACTCAGTGGCAGGGAACGGCAGCATAGGTTTTCATGCTACTCATGTATAAAGACCTAACACAGTGGTAGCCTTGTTACTGCTAATGAACAGGGTGAAGAGCAAGTGCGTGGCCATGTACACCTCGACACTAATGCGCTACCTCTTCACTTCGAACCGCAGGTGTTGCTGCTCGAAATGATGTGACGAGTCTTACACTCCCTCACAGGGACACAGAGAGGGCAGGAGGGGGAAGAGAAAGAGAGAGGAGAGAGAGAGAGAGAGAGAGAGAGAGAGAGAGAGAGAGAGAGAGAGAGAGAGAGAGAGAGAGAGAGAGAGGGAGAGAGTTTGTGCGTGTGTGTGCTGCTGAATTTAAAAGTCCCTCCACTTAAAGAGTAGCAGACCTACAATCCTGTGATGTCAGGATTGGCATGTCATGCACACCTCATGTGAACTTTGATATAATGTATTTTGCCTGCTGACTTCATAGCAACATGGATATGAGTTGGTCTAGAGAAGAAAATTAGACCAATTAATATTTTGAGAACTCACCTGAGAAAAATATTAGCAATGTTGATGCTGAGGAAGGTCATGGGAAGTATTACTGTACATATCAAACACCATACTATCAGATTATGTGTGTAGTTATTTTTTGTGTGGCAGCTGACTGACTAGGCCTACATGTTGCATCATTTCTCCGCTTGTACAGTAAGAGAACATGAGAAAATCGATCTGTACATATGTTTTCATTCGTCTATTTCTGTGGTTGACTCATCCTGATCTGGGAGCCCCACTAATAATAAATCACTTTTACTTTCATACTTTAGTAAAGCAATTTGCTTTGATTTTTGGATACTTGGTCAGCAGGTTGGGATAATTGTTTTTTTTTAATTGGTTATATTGCCATTAATGAATGAGGTCTCAAATTCCATGTTGTTGTACATATTTCCCTTTGTTGCCCACAATTCATCTAACCTTGACCTCACAACAGTGAGCAATGCCGACATAACATTTATGTGTCACAGTATATATGACAAAAGCCTGCAAGGGGAGAATTGACATTGTGATAAAATACGGGTTTCACCTTAGCAGTCCCCAGCACCCTGGACCCCTTTGTGTGTGATAGCTCCGGGTTTAGGGCTAATTTCAGCATAGGACTAATTAGCAACTGGTGCTTAGAGTTAACTAAGAGGTAGATGGAGAGCATGGGGGGAGGAAGTGTGTGGTTACATTAGTGAGTGAGAGAGAAAGAGGGTGAGAGAAGAGAGCCTTCTGTGAGTGCTGTCTTCAAGCCTCCCATGGCGGGGGTGAGGATAGTGTGTGAAATAGTGTATGTGTGTGAGAGTCAGTGTGCTTGTTCACCCTTGGTAGATATATAACAAAGTACTGACCCTCCATCTAACATTAGGTGCAAAACAAACTGGCCTGGCAATTATAGCCTTATTACATCTGGATCATTAACTCCACAACAAGTTGCCCAGGGAGGGAGCCCAGAGCTGCTCAGCCCTCACTGGTCCTCAGTTGCACGCTATGGAATGGACAGAGGCAAAACAGCGTGCTGCATCTGTGGAGTAAGAATGCTTGAGCACATTTACATGGAAGACTACACATATAGAAGACTGATTTTGTGTGTCTGTGTTTTATGTTAATGTGTAAACAGGCAGGGTCAGTAAAGGGACAGCTGTAAGTAGAATGATTTTTAAAAAACTTTAAAATAAATACATTAAAAATACAAAAAAGTTAAAATCAAATAAATAAAAAATCTGTTACAAATTAGCAAACTAAGACTAATGCTCTAGAGAAAATATGTAGCCTTTGCAAGAAATGTTTGGTGGTAATGACATGAAGGTCATCTGTTCCCAAAACCCTCCGAAA
The DNA here is from genome assembly GCA_021432705.1 of Caranx ignobilis. Taxonomy (NCBI): domain Eukaryota; kingdom Metazoa; phylum Chordata; class Actinopteri; order Carangiformes; family Carangidae; genus Caranx; species Caranx ignobilis. The sequence continues at coordinate 8,236,887 of MU269982.1, forward strand.
ATATAACCGCAACCAGAAAAAATTCATTTAAGCATTTTGATATGCCAGAAATTCAAAAAATGCATTGATTTCCAAGCCGAGTACCAATGCCCTACAATGTTGAAAACTTCTGCAAATATTGTTGACAAGAGAAATCCGCCAAACTAAAGAAAAGTAGCTATGTTGGCAATGGAGCATTCTCATTTAAAAGTAAAACTGAAAAGTAAAAGCAATCCCAGTGAGCCCTGTGCTCTCATTCAGCACTGTGGTATCACACAACCAAGTGAATAAATGAATAAACTTGCTACTTGTTGGACTTGTTTGAGACTACTGGGACATCCTCATGAACCTCGTGTCATGTCTACAGTCCAGATCTCTACAAAGCTTGTGCGAAAACTCAATAAAAATCACAATATGAAACCTGCAACAAAATTTTAAAACAGTTTCAACACAATGAATACACAACAATGTGTGACAACCCAGCCTACAGTCACATAATGGATAGCTGTGTAGTGTAGACCTAGTGTCAAAATGCTTTTGTTTAGCCTTATTCTTACAACTACAAGAGAGTGAGTTAAGATCAGGCTGATTTAAGTTTGATTTTGAGTTACCTCCAATCCCAAGTTTTTACCCATATCTGCATAAAAGTGCAGTTAACCATTCAGCTCTTCATGTGTCCAGCAGTAGTTTCTACTGGTGGACGACTGAAATGAAACATACTCAGATACATGTACAGTCACAAGTTTCTGAGTCAGTATCACATGCAAACAACTTAACAGGTAACCCTACTCTGTGACAACATTTACATTTCAGGAAATACACGCACACTGGGTAAAGACACTTTCACCACCATTAATAGGATGGAGAAAAAAAGTGGCGAGGAGAGGAGAATAGTTCTACCCATAGAGGTTTCAGCTCTGATGAGGGGGACTTTTTGTCAAGTGAGAAACTGTTCCCTGTCATCTCCTGGGTGGAGCTGGGCTGCAAAGGTCTAAAATTGGTTTCAAGTGTGAGTAAGTGCCTGGTGCACCGTCTCTCATCTTGTGATAGATGGGTGGGAATCCCCTGGGATGGGAAGTTGATTGTAACGTGAAGTTGCTAATTGATGACACGACTGGGTATGATCTATGGTTCCACCAAGTTGGAAAAGAGCGTGAAACTCAGACATTGAGCAAGCAGATAACAGTCAATAGCAAGAATTTTCAGTTCAATGAGTGCTTTCACCAGCGAAAAGGGAGTTGTACTCACTCAACTTGTGTCATATTAAGTCTTATAACAGGTTGACAGGCGCTGCAGGTGTTGACAGGTTTTTGATCTTGTTGAGAGCAAGAGCACTGGCTTTCAACATGAAGCCACATCGCTCTCTGTTGCACTGCAACTTCCTAACTTATTAGGGACATGGCATGGTGTGTGGTTCACCTTTACAAAACATTACTTGGTGTTCAGCCTTGCTTACTTGCCCACATGTTTCTACCCATCAATAAGAGAAGGTCAGACAGAAGCAGAGATTTCCAGCAAGACTAGATTCCATTAGATACAGGTGAAATGAACTAAGAACAGAGGGTTTCTGCTCCTCCTTATTTCCTCCCCTCGCCACCTCTGCTAATCTACAATATCTCTTCCCAGTGGTTAGGTCAAGTTGCTGTAGCTCATTGCCACTCATTTAGTCTCAATTGACAAAGAAGATACCCAAAACTACAAATCAATGGTGATGATATAATGTCTTTCCAGGTCCTCTGGTGCAATCACTAAGCAAAACCCCCTGAAAACTTGAGGATCCTTCAAAATTTTACAGTACAGAAAATCTATTATAGGTATGTTGAGTGCTGTGGGCATAATCTCGGCTTGATATAGATCCTCAAGTTAGCATCTGTATAAAATGTTGACCCACTGTCCCTTGGCCTTACCTGATCAGTGTCCATTATGTCCGCAAGATCATTCTCTGACATATTGAGGATGGAGGCAGCGATGGACTTGGCTTTGATCATAGACTTGGCTGAGAGGCCGCCCTTTACTGCCACAGTGCTGGCCTGTCTCAACCTCCTCCTCTTCATCAACTGCTGCTTGACCTCTTGAACGTCTAAAAGTATTTCACTGGCCAGGGCCTGAAGGAGGAGGAGGAGAAGGAATAAAAAAAGAAGAGGATGATGAAATGGATATGGAAAAACAAGAGGGATAGCTCTGCCTGACAGATGAATAAATGAAATTGATCAAGCATGCGCCAGAGAGGCCTAGTACATTATGGAGGAATATTGAGTTTGACACACTCAGATTCTCTTCGGTTTCGCCTCACGCTCCCTTGTAGGAATATGGACCTGAGGGTTTGTTGCCCTGTCGATTGAAAGCTGAGGGAACACAGCTTTGATATCAAACACACCCCAAGTTTTGCTAAAATCTCCACAGACAGAGAATCATGCATCAGAGAGAGAAAGACAGAGAGCTACTGAAAATACAGCCATTCATTTATTTATTTGCTTTCTGAATGTCTCACAGTACAACAGGGCAGCATAACACTGTTAATAATTAAGCTATGAGGGGCTGTTTCAAATGGTGCCCGGGTGAATGGCAAGTGAGACGAGGAAGGCCTGGGATGGCACAGTTGTCGGGCACTAAATGGGAGTTTGCTCTAAATACAGAGAGACAATTAAATGTTAAAACTGCCACTGTACACGAGAAAGTCAATAAAGTAAACTCCCCTTTGCTTCATTTTGAGCTTATTGATCGAGGCAATAATCTTCTGTATCATTCCCTTGTAAGCCTGCTGAAAAGCTGACCTTGGAATAGATGGTGAGAGGAGGGAAAGCTAGAGACAGGAGAACTCGCGGTACACAAAAACAAAAAAACAAAAAAAAAAAAATTACAACTTGCTCTTGGATAGTGCACAATATAACCAAGTGAGCAAGAAGCACAATGTGTATTGTACACATACATACACAAACATAAGTGCGCAATATATGGAAAAACACTCAAGTGCATTACAGTAACAAGGGTAATCGTACATGAACAATGTTGAATAGCAACAAAGATTTCCACTCCGCTCTTAATTTTACACAGGTGGACCAAGAGCAGTTCAGAAAACCTGCGGTGGTTCTCACAGGACAGACCTGAGTGAATAGTTGGAGGCCTGCGGCTGGCAGTAAGTGGAGTGCTGCCGTTTGTCTAGCAGAAGCAAATATACAAATAAAGAGCTCAGGCATTCAGTCACTCAAATGGGACAAAAACAATAGATCGTGCATATTATACACATCAAATTGAAAATAATAATAAGATATAGAAAAGGTAAAACAATGGCTTCTATAGATCCAACTCAATAAAACCAGAAAACGGTGACTTGTCAGATAAATTCTCAGTCATCCAGGTCAGCAGGCCCAGTTTGCCCGGCACCTTCTGGGTAACATGACTGGTAGCACTGCAGAAGCATTTACACGTGACCTTTGGTGTGAAATAAGCAGAGCAGCACTGACTAAAGACGACAAGCAAAAATCATAATCACTGTCCGTGGTTCAAGGTAGGCAGCTTTAGCTCATTTTGGTGATCTGAGAGCTGTGTTTACCCTTAAGGAATACACAGCTCATTAACTAACAGTCAGAGATCCTATTCTTTTATTTACAGCCTAATAGATATTCACTGTCACTAGTCAAGGGTTACATTCAATTGACCTAAACCCTGCATGTGGAATAATCCAGACAGAGATTAAGGAGTGAATTTATCACTCATTCTCAGCCCTGGGAGAGGAAAAAATAGGGAGGGGGGGGACTATGTAACCACAAACACACACTCAAACAACACACAAGCCTCTCATATTCATATATGGAGGGTGATGTGCGTGTCTATGTGTATGCACTGTGTGTGTTTGTTGAGAGCTCTTAGCCTGACTAGTACCAATATCACTACAGCCAGAGGGCCAATTTAGAGAGGACGAGGATTAGGGCATGGAGATGAGGATCAAATGAGCAGCTAAAAGACATCCTCTTTAATAACTAGCTACCTCTGAACCTCTTCATGCACATGAGGACACAAAGGGCCTTTCAAAAACATAAAGAGCAGAAAAGGAGGGAAAAATGCTTCAATTTTGTTAGATTATGCAGGCACTGATGTACAAAAAAAAAAAAAAAAAGTTGATTTGGCCAAATTTGAGTGAGATGGGCAAATTATGGAAACACGTACAGGTGCATGAAAAGTGTATGAGGTAATCACAAATAAAAATATTGTTGCATCATTGCTGTAAGATACTGTATCTCATAGACTGACACCAAGCCCATGTAATTAAAAATATTTGTACAGTTTTAGAATCCACAACATCAGTGTGTGTGTGTTTGTTTTTGAGTGTGTATTTGTGTTGTGTTGTGGAGTAGTCACTACATGCCGGGCCACTGTTTAGCAGTTCAACAGCAGTGCTTACAGCCTGGGGCGTGTGCAGGGGCCAAAAGGGTTTTCTGGCACACAAAAAAAAAAAAAAAAAAAAAAATCCACGCACAAATACACACACACACAGCACATACAAGCACAAATAACAAAAAAAGGGAAAAAAAACAAGCTCATAAAGACACACACAGACATCTATACACACACATGCACAGCCCTCCAGTCCTGATCAATACATGACAAGAGTAAATCTCCTCAGGACGTCAGGCAGTCCAATCAAAGGGCTTGGTGTTCTTATAGGGGATCACAGGAGCCAGGGGGAGACAAACAATGATGTGAATCCTCAACAACAACACAATGGCCCCTCCAGCCTAGGGTTATGGGAATGTAGGAAAGGAGCTCTACGAGCATGAACTGTATTTCTATGCATGTGTGTGTTTCCACATGTAATTCAGCATCTATTTTTGGTTGCATGTAAAATTTGCATGCATGTGTGTCTTCCTTGCTAGATGAAGGCTTGTGTGTTTGTATGCAGAAAAACTACTGGCAAACAAGACAATTAAAAACTTCAGCTGCGTGGAAGAAATTGCAGACTGTAAAAGGAAGAGGATGATAAAAATATATGTATATGTGTGTGTGTGTGTGTGTGTGTGTGTGTGTGTGTGTGTATATATATATATATATACATATATATATATATATATATATATATATATATACACACACACATACAGTACAGCTAAATTCTTTTTAGAGTCATAACAGCCAGAGTTGTTTCAATAACTATTCAATTCAATATCTAACATTTTTGGCTTGTGAAGACAAAACAATGGAAATTGGCTACTATGCTGTGTCTGTAATCTGCCACTTGATTAATGTCTGTGTGCAAATATACTGCTACCACTATCTATCTCTGCCAAGCCCTCTCCTCCTTTGACAGACAGGCGTCAAGCTGTACAAAGTTGATGGGCAGTCTTTATCAGCCTTTATCAGCCTCTGCCAGACACACATAGACTGACACTGGGCACACAGTAGTCTCATAGTAATGGACTGTGTCTACTTACACAATGTAACAAAGTGCAAATGCATAATGGCAGATATATACATTCATCCACCACCTGAAATTTATAGAACTGGTTGTGGTGGTTGGCAGCTAAGCATGGTTGTTCTGACCTGCTTTCCTCTAGATACATCCCCAAGCAGCTCCTGAGGGATCCTTAAGGTTTGCGCAGGCCAGGTGAGATGTGTAAAATCTCAAGTGTTATGGATCTGGGTCTCCTCCCAGCTGGACATACCCATCAGGCAGAAATCCTGCAGATGTCTTGATCAAAAGCCTGAACCATGTAATCTCTTCAATGTGAGACAGCGCAGCTTCTACTCTGAATTACTTTTTACCATTCATGTGGTTATTTAAATGGCAGCTCCCTATCTTTACTGGCATTAGGGTCTTCACCACACTTAGGGTCTGAAATGACAAACGACAGGTAACCTGGGAACTTTGCCTTGAGACTCAGCTCACTCCTCCCCACAAGAGTGTGTTACTGGTACAACACTTTATTGCTGGCATCTTGCCAGTACAGTTGTTTATTTTTTAAAAATGGCATCAGAGGTGCTGATTCACATCCTGCCTAGACTGCAACCCACCTCAATGCATGTGGGAAGTCAGCATTGGAACACTGGCAAAAAGCAGGGATGCAATCCCAGGGTCACCAGCAGGACAGTCTAGGGACACAGCCCTCACATTGGTTATATGGTTATAACACTGACATCCCAATTCCCCAAGTACCTCAAAGAAGACACACTGTGGACAGGTAAGTAGGCCTCCTCCAAGCTGACATTACACATGTAGGGTGGACTGCCATCGACTTCCATGTGACATTGATGAGGTGCAGCAATGTAAAGGTAAATCCCATGACGCTCTTGCAGCTTGTCAGTGCAGAGCTTTCTGACAACATCAGTGACTTGTGGCCAGAAAGAACAGAAAAGTAATACTCAAAGTCACCCAACTCCCAAGTTCTTACTTTTGCATCAACAGACCCAACAATCCTTCTGGTCTCTTTATACACATCTGCCACCAATGACCTAGGATTTGGGATCTCATGGGTATCTTAAATCCGGACACAGAAACTAACTTTAAATTCTGGCTTTTAGAACCACCACAGTGTGGACGATGACAACAAGGCTCACAAACATTGGGTGCGCTGCCCCTCACTTGGTTTCCGGATGGTCAGCCAATCAGAAGAATGTGAGTTTTTAATGAGCCTGAGTTACTGTTGCCTGTTTATTCAGATGCTCAACTGAGGACCTGCATAAAAGACAGTTTGTGACAAATTAGGACTGTTTGAACTGTGAATCACCCACAGTGTCTCTCAGAATAAAAATATAGAACCGGAGCTGAACATAGGTCTCCTTTAAAGAAGCTATTTTCAGTTTCACTATTGCTAGGTAGCCAGTGCTAGCATTAACACCAGTTTCCTTACCAGCCTACAAGACATGTTGAAAGCAGAGTCAAACTTCATTTGGCAAAAGCAGTTTGCAGAGGTGGGAAGCAACACTACTATCAGCTCTTGTTTTTTTTTAAACTGAATTTAGCATGTTCACTGGCTAGCTCCACATAGTCTTGTCTTTCGAATAGTAACTCACCATAGCCTAATATCTGCCTTGAAGATGTAATGCTGCTCAGAGAGCATGTTATAACTGTTTGTCTTGTTAATGCAGCAATGCCCAAAGTTCTTGACCACCACCTGCTCCCAACAAAAAACCTTGTTTGGTGGCAGACAAAGCAAACACCAGGTATTAGCTTAGCTAAATTAGCTTATAGCTAAACCTGGTGCAATATATGTATTGAGCACTGTCCCTGCTACATAAAACAAACAAATAAACACATATTTGACTGGTTAAACTGGACTCCTGGCCTTTGATTACTTGCATCTTTTGTACAGTACCTTGATGAAAGAATGAAGCTGCTCCAGTTGGGAGTAAACTGTGCCTAGCTGTCTCTGAAGCTTTTCCAATGCATGGGAGCTCTGCTGGGTCAACCCCTCCATTTGCTCAGTGGCTGTCTGTTCCAATGCCACCAAAGCCTGCTCACTGGCTCCTACACGGGTCTGAAGGGCATGTATGCGCTGCTCCTGTAAAAAAAAAAAAAAAAAAAAAAAAAAAAAAAAAGAAAATACCTGTTGGTCAGCTAGAAGCAAAATATTTGTTTTTTCGGAAAAAACTAGTATGTCTATAAAGACAATTGTTGAAATTGTAGTACTGTCATAATTATGAATTTTCTGACTTTGGTGACACCTTGTGGTTGGGAATGAATGGGCTGAAAGTGACAACACCAATTCTGACCAGGATTGTTAGAGTTTTTGAAAACTGAATAATTTAAAGATGGTATTATCACGAATGGAAGCATTATGGTCATTCTAGGTGCCTGTGAAAAGTATTTATTCAAGCTCTGATTTCCCCCTTAAAAAATATGTTTCAATATTTACTTTTATTAAATTTAGCCTGACATTTGAGTTTCATAGACGAGTGCCAATTTATTTCATCTTCTGTGATTCAAATAACAATTAAAAGTTAAAGGAGGGGAAATGTTCTATATTCACAATGTCAAAAAAAGGGAAAAGTTACATCTGGGCTGTCAAGATTGGTGAATGAAAGCAAAACCAGTAAAAACCAGAAGTTTGGCTCCAACCTTTTTTCCAGGTCCTCTTTTAGTTTTGCACAGGAGGCCTCGTACTGGTTTTTCTCTGTGGTTGCCACATTCAGTCTTCTCTTTAGAGATTCAATGAAGGCCTTCCTGTTGGAGGCCTCTTCTGATAAAGTCTTCACCTGAAAAGAGGCAGAGCAAGAGGAAAGCGAGATTGTAGCTAGAAGTAGAACAAAGGGGTAGGAGTACTGTGGTTCTCTTTTTATAGAGACACGTATGTCTCGTAGTGAAGTTAAGTGGAGCTCTACACTTCACTTATTTCCTTGGAGAAATTGTTGCAGAAAATCCACTGGAAATTTATTTCAGATTTAATTCAAATTATCAAGTTAACATGACATTTGTCACAGAAATGGATTTCCTTGAGTCATGCAACAGACACAGTCTTGGCCGGCCAATCTGTGGTGAGCAATGTAAGGCATCTTTTTCTCTATCATTCTTCCAAAGAGCATCAAATTAATGGGAAACCATGACGATGGCATCAGCTGCAATGTGATGTGTTGTGTGAACCTTCTTTTCCAGCTCTTCCAATTGTCCTTTGTAACTTTTCTCCATCTCCTGCAAGAACTTCAGCCTTGTCTTCATGTCCTCCACCAGCTGCCTTTTCATGTTCACATCTCGCTCTGTGTGATTCGCCCTGAAAAACACCACCAAAAAAAAAATAAACACACGCAAACACACAAATATTGTATAAAGCATTAATGAGTATCAATTTCATACAGATATTCACATCTGTGCATAGACACACATTCACACACAACATCTACATAGTAGAACAAACAAAGACAGATATACACACACACGCAAAGCTGGCAGGCTCAGTGTCCCCATGCAGTGCATCAGGCATGACAGCTCATTATGACAACTAAATACACTGGCATGCTGTTTGGGTAGGTGGAGGGGGTGGGGTTGGTGGGATAAGGATGCATATATAATTTTAACTGGCGTATATTAGAACAACTGCTCTGGCGGGGAATACCACACTAAGTGTGACTGGGGAGTCCTTTTTGACAAACGACATTTTGAATCAGCAGTGACACTGCTTCAAACACTGTAATCAAGTATTTAAATGTTTGTTATTTTCAGCTCAGCGTTGCACCACTCACAAATAAAAACACATCAGCAGGGGAGCATGGCTTGGGAGAGACTGATTATGAAGGGAATATGCTCGAAAAAGTGTTGTTTGTTGTTGCACTGTGCTGATCACGCTTCCCTGTAGAGGCATGGTCGCATTGTGAACTATTCATGTCTTAACTGTTGCAAACATTCACATGTCACTTCCTATATCAATAACCTGCTGTATTGAAATGTTTAATATTCCAGTGTTGTGCGGAGCCATATCATAGTGAGGCCTTGTTTTAAATGGGCTCAGTATGTTAGCATGTTTTATTCTGTTTTCATAAAAGGCAAATATGAGGCATTTTTCATGGTTGTCTATACCTTGGGGAATTGGAACAAATAGAATAAAGATCATAAGGATGCAGTTAATTAAAATGGTTTTTGCGTTTTTTTTTTCTTTTCTTTTTTTTTTTTTTAAATTCAAAGACGTAGTGGATTTCTTATCTCCCAAATGCATCATAGCTTGTGTGTTTTAAATAAACAGATGACGCAACCATAGAGCAAATGCTTTCGTGTAAGTAAATGTCCCTGTCTCCCTAGGTGGATGAATGCCTGAGGGCAGACTGGCTAAATAAATGTGAGCTTGTCCTATTGGAGTGACATTAAATTAAATGAGAGAGGAGTCTTGCCTGGGGACTTTGGGGGGAAGTAGCGCTGGCTGGTTACCCCATGGATTTGGCCATTAATGAGAAAACCCATATTGAACCTTTCAGATGACTGTCTGGTGTTGACTTAAAGACGGAGAGCAGCAATAAGAGCCCCAGCAGCTCCCTCTGCCCCAGTGCTAATGGCAATTAGATCGACAACATTTATTTTCGATGTTCACTCCTTCTGCACCCCAAAAAGAATAGAGGATAAAAAAGAATGAAGGATATATGGTGCTTCTGCTGTAGCGTGTGATCTCTATTTATGAGTGTTAGTGGAAAGTGAGAAAGAATTCAAACTCTATCCCGATCACTCAAACGTTTGTTCCCTTTGTTCTGAGCTTGTTGGCAATATTGTTCATCAAACATGCGTGTATTGTAATGATAACAGTCAGTGGTCTGAAGTGTGTGTGCGCGAGAGAGCGCAAGAGCACATTCTGTGTATCTTGTTAAGAATGAAGTGCGGGTGGACGTTTCATGTGGCTGATAGACAACAGGGCTAAAGATGAAAGAAGCAACTTCATAAATAAGGCAGGGCCATAGTGCCGGATATTGACTGAGGACATGCCGGTGTACTTTGAAATTCATTTCTTTTTTTCCCCCTTCTCTTCTTTAAGGCGAAGCAGCCTTGCTCCCTGTGTGTGTGCTGAGATGTATATTTCAGAGACGTCTAGACATGTCTTTCATTCTGAGAAGGGGTCCCTCCATGGAGGCAAATGGAGTGGTAGGCTAGAAGAGATGGCGAGTTACATGTGTGTGTACGTGTGTGTGTGAGAGAGAGAGAGTGTGAGTGTGAATGAGTTAGTGAGTGAAGTGTGTGACAAGAGCCTGAAGAGAGGCTGAGGCTGTCGTGGAAACTCAGCTGAGGGATGTTCGCTCTTTCTGGCTGTGATCCGCTGTGCTTTGGTCACATACCCACTGTGATTGTACACATGCCCTGGATGCATTATTGACAATGGCAGACAGAGGACACAGCAAACTAGACAAAGAATGAGAGGGAGGAAAGCCAAGTTGTTCTTGTACCTTCTTCCAGTTCAAAGATGAGATCCTAATACAGAATGATGATATATGCCTTTCACAACACTGTTCAAACCTCGGCAGTTTCCCTGAGTGAATTGTTTATATCCATACGTACTGACAATGTAATGCAGCGAGTGCTACAGTAAGTGAACCATGTAACTCATTAGGGCTTGTGGCCCACAGGCCAGAGCGATGTTGTGTGGGTTTTAGTGTCATGGGTCAAAATGGCCCCTCCTGCGGCACACAAACAATCAATACACTGCTTTGATCAGCAGTCCACATCAGCTACCCACATAAGCAACAGCACACTACATGACACACAAGACACCCACATGCACACATGTGCATACACGCTAATTCCGTCAGTCATTTTTATACACTCGCTCATAAGAACATGCATAATTTGACAAGTGATTCATGCAAGGGAGAAGCATGCATTAAGTGCAGTGCAGCAGACAGAGTGCTGCCACATGGTGGAATCAAACACTACAGATGAGAGCTGTACAGAATGTGCAAACATTCAGACAGAGACATGGTGAGATGGAGAGACAAAGACAGAGACAGGGATGCAGAAACATGAAACATAAAGTAAAAGCAGTGCTGCAGAGCATCTGGAAGAATGAAACACAAAGAGGAAGAAGTAGTAGCAATGCGGAGAGAGGTGTGAAACTAACTTGTCCTGCAGCTGACGGAGCTTGTCTTCATTCTCCTGGAGTTGGCCTCGCAGGGCTTTGTTAGCTGCCACCTGCCTTGTGACCTCCGCACTTGCACTCTGGGGGGAGGGCACACGGAGCGTGTGTGTTTGTTAATGTGTTCGAGTGTGTGTGATAGGGGGTGGGGAAGGGTTTCACGACACGGCTGATGACAGGTCAGGCACAGCATGCCTCCTCATTATAGTTACAGCGGGAGGGTGGAAGGTGCTAAAAGAGGTTAAGAGAAAAAATGTATTTTTCAAAGTGGATGACATAAGGGGAGTAATTAGCAAAAATAACAATTTGTAGCCCCATGCTACTGAATATAATTTAATGGGGATATGACTAATATGCTTATCAACACAATTAAAAAACCCAATGGCAAACATTTTGCGAATATTTACTAGATTTTTTGTAAAATGCTTTCATTGCATTTAAACTAGTGATAATGCTGAGATTTTTGTAAACTACATCATTTTGTGCTTTGTTCTTTTCTTTATGAGTAACAGAGATATATGGCTCATGATGACAGGCTGGCTTCAGATCATAAGACTGATGGATATTTGAATGTGCATGTTCAATTTGGTTTAAAGAGTCTCACATCTCTTGTGGGAACTGTACTACAACAAGCCTTTGACAATGCGCTCACTCAGTGCGTGCACCCCCATGGTGCATCCCTCACTTCTCCCTTTTGGTGTCACTTGACATGACTTCCTCGGCTGTGTGTAACGACAGCAGCAATCTGCTTGGTGACACTGATGAGCTGGCTGTGAAGAGGGTGATAACACAGTGGTACCACTCACACCTTATTCCCTATGATGTAGGGCACGTCTCTACTGTTATTCCTCATTTCTCATCTCTCTGACAGGTACTCCGTAATAAGATCAAATGATAAGAAATGCTAATTCTTGTTGAAATCACATGCAATTTCAGGTGATGTCAAGTGTAAATCGAAAGGCTCAAGAGTCTGTGTTTTTTTAACCACCATGATTTGAAAGTAAAACCTTGACTGAGTTTCTTTCAGAGTTTCAAAACTCCTCAAGGACTGTGGGGTGTTCAAACCAGTGAGATATTAAAGTGACTCAGAAATATTGATGTTTTAAAAAATATCAGGGAAATCTTTTTTTCTAACTAAACACATAAATGCATGTGTAATCCAACACTCTTTGGTACTGCATGGCAAGTAACAAAATGTCAACAAGAAGAAAATTCAAACAAAAATTCACAAATTAGGTTTTCTGTTTTAAGCAAAGGCCTTCTTCATAGACCATTGTACATACAAGAATGACAAGGGTTACACTAACATTTTTTGAGCCAAACAGCATTAATCCTCTATTTTCCTTAATAAGCCCAGTCTTTAACACCCTCATCCTATTTAGATATCAATCTCTTTATGTGGTATGCAAAATTAAACAAATCATGAGGGAAATCATTAACTTTGGAACTCTGTTTGTAAGTTACACCAACTAACCTTAAGTTTGGCTTGAAGTTGTTTGACCTCAGCCTCCAGAGCCTGGTGGGCAGGGTTAGCTGATGCAGGCATGGTTCTGCCCTGGCAGGTACACTCTGCGTTTACAGGTGGTGGTGGTGGTGGTGGTGGTGGTGCAGTTTGCTGGGGGAATGTGATCTGCCTCCACTGCTCCAGCTCCATCTCCAGAACCTTTTTCTGCTGCTCCACACCAGCCAGGTCAGAGGTCAGCTTCTGTGGATTGACCGAACAGACATCTGAGTTAGTGGGGCTAGACTACTGCTGATGATGGCACAACTAAAAACAAAAAGTTTTGTCTGCTGTTATCAAACCTAGCAAATGTTTGTCTTGTAATTATGGTGAGAGTTAAAAAGTGATGGGAGGTACAGTAGATCAAAGCCCTGCTCTCTCTGCCTTACATTGAAAAACTACATCAGTAGTGTAAAAAAGAAACCTCTGACTTACACAGGTCTTTATTTTAATTCAATTTACATGAATATGATAAACGTAGAGAAAAAGTAAACACAATATGTTAGAAATCCTGTATGTGTAAACCACAGGAGAGCTACAGGCTCAGCTTTAATATCTCGTCTGTGATAAAACTCCTTTCTTATGCTAATTAGTAAAAAGATGATGCCGTTGTCCGGTCAATAGGGCCTAATTCTCACAGTGATTGGCATGCATAATAAAGCCATCCTGCAGAATCAGAGAGCACTTTGGGACAGAGCGAGTTCGGCATTTGGTGAGTGGTTGGGTTTAGAGTGATGAACGATAATGGCACAAGCTGATCATGTGCAAACTACAGTGTATCAATGATTCTAAACACAAGCATCTGAGGTGAACGTTTTTAACCACACGTGTGTGGTGGAGTTAAAAAAAAACTCTTTGCCACCTTATTAAGAAAATATGGGATAGAAACACATCTCTGCGAGTTTGGTTCAATACTGCCACAATTAGCTGATCTGGTATCGTATCAAACGTCAAGAATGCTTAATGGCACAAATAGGAGACATGATACATGAAGATGTATGCTGCACACATGGGGTAAATACTGGAACACATGCACAGCCGTACTCACACACACCCACACACACACAAGTGAAACCGCAGATTCCCAAGGGTTTGCTCTCTGCTCTGCATACATGGAGGTTATTGATATCTGGTTGCTGGCTGACACCTTTTAATAGAATCCCTCTTGTTTTAGGTTTCCTCTGCTCTGTTGAAGACGCACATGCCATATCCCCAGGGAGGGGGGAGAGCGAGGAGCAGGAGTGATAGATAGAGAGAGAGGGAGCTGTAGAGAATGAAAAGTGGGGCTATGGCGGCAGTGGCAGTGGTGCAAGAATTAAGAGTGGCATTGATGACACTTCCTGTAAGACAGGCTTTGATTTCATAGGCCATTTTCAGCCCTGGTGAGAGATGACACTGACACAGACTGATATGCTAGTGGTCCATTAGGCAGGAAGAGTGGACCGTCTCTCTCTCTCTCTCTTTCTCTCTCTCTCTCATCTGAGTAGCAGTCTCAATGATGTTGCTCCGAGTGATCATTAGGATAAATAAGTAAACATAGGATGCAAAAACAGCTGCACACCAACAGCGCATATAGAAAAGCAGAGTGAATTTGTCAAAATAAATAAACCACAGCAACACCAGTGTAACATCTTATTGTACCCCCTCAGTCACTTTGCATTCATCCTGCAGGCCAGACTTTTTTTATGTGTTATGCGATGTAACAATCATTAAAATGTAAATAATGTCTGGGGCTTTTTAAATTCAGTCAGTCGTGTCTGTTGCACTCCCTAATCCTGTGATAATCCCGGCCCCTTACATGTTGGAGGAGGGCAGGACACTCCATACTTAAAGAGATAAAGCTGGTAAATTTGCAAGGCGATGTCACAGTACACTGAAAAGTAAAATAAGTGGGGAAGTAATGATAATCAGTGAGGTAGATAATCCATAAACCAAATGATCCTGTGTTTGGATGATATGCATGACTAGCGCATTATGTCAAGGGCTAAATTTTGTAGACCTAGGTGGAAATGATTCATCTGTCACCTGCGTTTTTTAAGCTTCTTATGACACCTTAAAGGATAATTCCAGTTTAATACATATTATGTCTCCATTTTGTAGTTTTGGACATAGGGGTTAGGGTTAGGGATGTAAGCAACAGTTAGATCTTGTAATAGTTGCCATCTTCTAAGGGTTCAAAGTTAACATCACCCCAAATCAGATAGGGCTTGGGGTTTCCACAAACTCAGCACCTTATCTGACAGAGAAAATAAAGGTGAGTGCTGTAAACATCCATCAGAGTTCACAGGCTGACTTGCTGTTTCGGTGGCACAAAGTTTTCCTGTGCAGTGAGGGATCATCATGGTGCTCGTAACTCAATGATGAAATTGTCACCATGCTGTTAAACAAATGTTCCACTAGGATGGGACACAGAGACTGCAGCATGACAAAGCACATCACACCTCTCCACCGCAGGTCTATTCCTGTCTAATATTAAAGATTTGAAATAGCAGTAAATTAATGCAGTTATTAAGATATTTAGAGGCTTGCAATCTCATACGATCCAGATCATACTCATGCTCATAAAATCGCAGGGAGGAGGGGAGTAAAAAAGAGACACATTGGAAGATGAGGAGAAAAGAAGGAATAAGGAAATAAGGCTTAATGATGCTAGGAGGTAAGGATGGAAACAGCAAGGGAAGGACAGAATGGCCTAAGGATCAGGAGACAGAGCAACACAAACAAGTTTCTGTGAAACTGCCATGCTACTTCTCACATGATGGCCCCTGTGGAGGCTGTCCTAAGCCAATTACAAGCAGAGAGTTTTAGTTGGAGAGTTGGCCAGGACCGACTGGAACAAGTCCAAAGTCCATCACCTCTTGCCCTTTCCAGAGAGGGCAACAAGACCTGGCTTTGGCCAATCAGTCAGCTGCAACTTTCTCTGGAGGAGTGGCATTAATACTGCACAAAGAAAGAGGAAACAAACAGGAAGACAACAATTCCCTCTCTGTCCACACTGTGTGTGTGTGTGTGTACACACATGTGCCGTTACTGCTGTGTCTAAGTCTAAGGTCTCGTTGGGCCCTGGCAATCAGGAGCCTGGGTGGGAGCACAAGGGCCACTTCCTAGGTAGCAACACTATGTGGGCTGCACTTTGACCTCTGTGTACAAGTGCATGCACTGTATATGTACCATTTCGCACTGTAAATATACAGACACACACAAACATACACCTAATCAGGTGTCCAGTGTGTCTTCAGCAGGCTGCTGCTATGTCTGGATTCACCAAAAGACTCCTGTCTGTCGGATTAACAAGTATGTGTGTGTGTGCATGTGTGCATGTACATATGTTGGTGTGTAAAAGTAGGCCCTGACAGGAAAGATACTGTTTAGGGGCCAAAGTGCTTAGTGTAAGTTTTAGAGTTTCCTACCTGGAGGCAGGTACTAAATAACTCAATGAGTGTGTGGCACTGGACTCAGTCACGTTGTATTTCTCTGTGCACACAAGTGCACGCATTTGAAGAAATGCAACTGCCAGTGACACAGATTGTTGTGGAGGACTGGCTTAGTAAAACATTCAGCAGGACGAGACAACAGCAGAGTCAGAGAGAGAGACTCTCCTCCTCTCTTCTGCTCCATGGTGCTGACCTCCACAGGTGAGGGTAGGCTGTCAGCCACACTTATTAAGCATGATAAGGGCAAAGGACCTGCTACTGCTGCATCCTCAGCTCCAAACAAATACAAAAGAACCACAAAAACACAAAGATAGACAAATAATAAACTTCCCGACATTTACAGCTGGCTTTCCCCGTCCCTCATCTCCCTGTTTTTTTCCCCAAGTTACCTGTGTGAGCTGCTTGCTGCTGCCGAGTTTCTCTGTGAGGGAGTTGAGCTGCGCCGTGATCTTCTCATTGGCCCTTCGCAGCTCGTTGGCTGAGAGCACAGCATCTTTCCTGGCACTTCGCAGTATGTCAATGTGACGCTGTAGGGACTCTATGCGCTGCTGCAGAGAAGAGGAGGAGCAGTGCTGGGTCCTCATCAGCATCGTCTTCCTCCTCCACCACCTCCTTTTCTCTCCTCTCGTCCCTCGTTCCCAGGGCTCATGCTGTTTATCATCTAACAGGAGGAAGTACATAAGCAGGCGCCTCAGAGTTGACAAGTGCACAGAAAACTCCAAACTCCTTATATAGACGCTACTGCTGGGATTTAACAGGCGGACCTTTGTGTATGCGCAAGTGAAAAGTGTGATATATTTAACAACTTGAATGATTAACATTTTCCATTTATAACCAATTGTAAGAGTGTCAAGTTCTCGGAGAAAAAAAGGCAACAAAAAACAAAGCTTGTTAACTTCTCACATACTTGTTTCTGATCGACAGCATGTACATGCATTCAGTGTTTTTCCTGCTGCAATTAATAGTCGATTAGAATTTTGTAGTTTTGCATCGGTGTGAAAGAGGAAAACTTGTGTTACCTCGGGCCAAAACGTGGGGTTGTTTTCTGTGAGATTCTGCTGCTGGCGCCTCTGTGTTTGACATCAGTGAACACCTGTAGGGCTGAGAGAAAAGAAAAGTCAGAGACGGGGATGAAAAGCAGCTGTTTAATGTAACACAACCGGTTGACATGTTGTGCTTCCTGAGATGCGGCTCATAATGACACTATGATCACAGGGTATGCTCAGTTTAACGCGACAAGACAAATCACCCTGTGCTTTAATAATTCACCTGAGCGTGTTCAGCTGACTTCAAATTGAACGCTCCTCAGTAAGAACATTACTTCTGACAGATGCTTGCAAATGCCGCCTTTGTTCAATCACGTTGTCTGAAAGCTCTGATTTACTCCTGCACTGTGACGTGTGCGTGTATAGTCATTTGCACTCATAAGTGCCTGTGTGTGACACCTCCCAACTGCAACGTTGTTTGTAGTGACATCAAAGAAGAGCCCCACCACCCCCACCACACCGCTCTTTCCTCTCTGCCTGTTTCTTTTGTACGGGGGCCAGGTAGGATTTGATCAGTGCCAGGTTTGATCACACAGTGCCTAGCAGAGAGGGGAAGGGAGATGAACCCTTTGGTTTGTGACATAGCACGTCGTGAGGGGGCCGGGGGCTGTCATAGCGATGAACCCCAAGGAGCTGATGGGCACATTTAGCAGATCTGGAGTGGGGAAACTAAAGGGGATCTGAGAGTAAGGGTCCTGACAGCTCCCTGGTTGCAGTTACAACAACAACCCTCTCTTCCTCTCCACCGTCTACCTTGCTCCCCTCCTTCTGAAAACGGAAGGGAAGGAAAGGAGAGGAGAGGAGAGGAGAAAAAGACAGAATGTCTTTAAAGGCCCCCCTCTTTCCTTTCTACATCTCCCTTCTTGACGGACATATCTCTCTGGGGTTTGGAGCTGCCATGTCCTGCTGTGAAGTGGTTTGATGTGGACAAGAGTAAGGGGTCCAGCCCTATTGATTTCATGGTGTGGAGAGCAGATGGAAAAGAAAGAGCAACCACAACCACACATGAGAAAGCCTTTGTGATTGCAGGTGTAAAGGGAGTGGCCCTGCACCCACCTGTTATGGCAACACTCAACTACTACCATGTAGTAGACAATTCACATTAACAGTTATTTTCATTATCAATTAATCTGACAGTTACTTACTTGTAAGTTAGCTGATAAATTGTTCGACTATTAATTGTAATAAAATAGAGAACATAGTGAAAACTCAGTACACCAAGCAGGAACCAGCAAATGTTTGAAAATTTGCTTTAAAAAAATATCTTCAGTTTAGCTGCCTTATCAACTGATTGTTGTAGTTGTCATTCCCAGAAGCCTGTACAGACGTTTGACTGTTTGTTATGCAGTGGCTGCAGTGGACAGCTCCTTCTCCACACATATTTTGTCGCCTTTCTAAAACTTAAGCAAAATTTGTCACACAAACCTTTTTCCTAGATCTCTAATAATAATTCTGTTAAACTAAACCTGAAGACCAGAGGCATTTTACTATTGAATACATTGCTTAATTACTGTCTTAGGAACAACAAAACCCAATATGGACTCAGTGTCACCAGTGGTATTAATCTTACCCATGTCTCTAGCTATACATAATTGCACATATGTAACTCTTTTGATTTAAATTACAATATATTTTGGTTTAGTCCTGCTTCCAATTTTGTTTTGCATGTTACCTGAGCAGAGCATCCTTCTTCATACATGTGGTAAACTTTACTCTAAATATTCTGAACATCACACTGGAAACCATTAAAATAAATAATTAGACACTGAGTCATTAGGATTAAGATCTTTCATTTTCATGCCATGCTTTTACAGCTTATGCTTATGTGGCTGAGAATTTAAAGGACAATAGGAAAAACCAACCTGTCTGTGAGAACGTTGTCTGTAAGGTGCTGTCCCTGAGGGCACACTGTTGAGACTGTCCGAGTACTCTTCACCACTCTCACTGTAGAGAAAGGTGCGGAGGGTTATTACAGGCCAGAAGTTGAACCCATAACGCTGGTTCTGAAAGTACCACCCTTGAACAAAAATCCAATTTACCTTTTATGGTTGATTTAGTTGACATCAAGCAAAAATATGTGCATTTTGCCCCCCCTTCTTCCAACAGAAAATCAATGTCCCATCCAATTTCTGAGCTGGAAGTGTAAATGTGGGTGTAAATTAAGTGAAAAGCTGCAGTGTCTGGTGCTGATGGTGAATGCATCAACATGTATGAGAGCGGCTGTGGCCTTCATTAGCCCTCTGTGTGTGACAGACGTGTGTGAGAGGCACGGCTGAGCGGAGCCAAGCAAAGTTGCATCTGATGGACACACGGTAAGGGCTTCCTGAGACGCACACATACACACACATGCTCACATGCACAGGTTTATTGACAGTGACCTTTGATGTGGAGGTGGAAGCCAGTGACATTTACGCTGGCGGGTTTATTAAGGTGGGGCCTGGGAGAATCCACGGAGGTAAAGAGCACAGAGAGAGACTCTAACTGGAACATGACAAGACCGGGGACTAGTTAGGGTTAAACCTGGTCTGGAAGAGGGCACAGGGACATGTTGAGGATCACTAATCATGACCACTAAGACCAAGGTTACTCACATTTGATGAAAAACATTACCTGCTTGTGAGACAGCCAAACAGGCCTGACTTAAATTCAGCCTTGTGAACTCAAACATAAAATCATCTTATTGCTTTCATAGACAGTCTAATATGATTAAGCATGCTGTTATGTTATGAGGGGACGTCAGGGGACATGTGAACGACTGCTTGTGTTTTGGACCCATACTGAACATAAACAGATATTTATACATTTACAGGCTGGGTGCAAAATTGTGCAGGTCAAATACAGAAACAAACTAAAGGAAAAATTAGAATTAATGCGTGGAGAAATGCAGGTGCTTAGTCACTGGTGTAAAGTCAAGGATGTGCCAACATGTGAACACAGGAAGACAAGGTACCAACCCTGTGATAAATAAATGTATACCTCCTCAGCCAGAACCACCAACAAATCAAAACACCAAATGATCGTGAAGAATTACTGTGATTCACTCTGATACAACTCCAGGTAGGAAAATGTATCTGGAAGAGTAAGTTACTCTTATTTAGGATTACAATTATTACATATTGTTGTCAGTAATTTGCCACCTATATGTAATGTAGTGTCTTTGCACAGTGATCAAGATCATATTTAGTATATAAAAACATGACAGGATCATCCAGTAAGATATTTTCCATACCCTCTGCTCTCATTCTGTCCTGCACACCAACAAAACTGATGATCTCCTCAAAATGGTCAGCCGCCCCCAACAGCTCAAAAGTTGAGAGAGCGAGCCAGAGGCAGCGAAAAGAAAGGGGAAAAAACAAAGACTTGGCAGTAGCCTTAACGAGTCTGACATCTTTATTTGGCACTATTAAGGCCAAAGCTCCTTAGGCAGAAATACTGTATTTCCAGGAGCGCCTACCAGACATACTGCTGCAGAAGACCCCTGTGAGATAAGAGACGCAGAAGGCTTTACAGTAACAAATCAGTTGACAGGTGCCTTAAATAAGACAACATCTCAGTTTAGACTACTTCTTCACAAATCCACTTAGATCCTTCTCTCAGGTAAAGCGTATATTAGACTGCTGCTTATTAGCTACATGGAGAGGCATTAGGAAAGCAGGGCATAGCTGCACCCAGTCCCTGTTAAACGGCCTCATGTGGATAGAGCTGGGGTGGATTACAGTCAGATGAATTAGTTGGTGAAGAGATGGCGAGTTAGTGGGACAGAGCAAAAGAGAGCAGATAGAGAGAGGCATACTGAGAGAGAAAGTGATGGGAAATAAATATCAGCAATAGCTCTGAGTGTTTGAAATCAAATCATTCCGACCATCACTCAATAAATGTTGGCTCAGTGGCTTTTTTGCATAAAACATACATGGAATAATTACTGTCGATGGTTCTTAATTTAGAGGGTGTTAAACAGCTTGTAGACATCTGGTACTGAGCCGAGTAGGGTCATTCAAAATTTATCTAACTAAATTAAGGCGAGGAGAGGGGAGTGGGGGGTGGGTAAGCTGTAAAGGAAGTGTGTATGTGTGTATGAGTGTGTGTTGGGAAGAGGT
This sequence comes from Caranx ignobilis, assembly GCA_021432705.1. Taxonomy (NCBI): domain Eukaryota; kingdom Metazoa; phylum Chordata; class Actinopteri; order Carangiformes; family Carangidae; genus Caranx; species Caranx ignobilis. The sequence continues at coordinate 8,258,481 of MU269982.1, forward strand.
TACGGGGTTGGCTGGAGGAAATAAGTGTAGCACATACACATTTGTGAATTGACATGCCACAAGATAACAAACATGACTAGACACAGGGTGGGGTTAGCCTCTGCTGTGTGTGTATAGATGGAGAAGGTGGCTGGCAGGGGGGGGTAGGGGTGGGGGGGGCTTGGTAGTTGCAGGGGGGATCCTTAGTGCTGTCAAGGGGGGGTTAGTGAATATGCACAGGACCAGTAAATTAAATCAAACTGCCAAACTGTCAATTTCGGGATAGCATGACTAGTGCATGAAAATGGCATCACTGGAAGGTATCAAGGCTTTGGCGGCCTCCTTATCCCCGAGCTTTTCTGGCATCGGTTCAACTTTGTGTGGAGAGGTGGCTAATTTTGCATGCAAATTTCAGTCAATAAGCTCCAAGCAAGGCGTCCCAGGATATTTCAAAGGATCTGACAGTACTTTCCCCCCTCCTCTCTCCTTCTCTCTATCATTCTTGCTTGCATTCTTCTTTTGGCTTCTGAATACCAACTAGACAGACGATGAAATTCAATCACCCATTTGCTTACGCTTTGCATATGCACGTTGTCCCCTTGATGCCGCATGGCCCCCCACAATTCAGCCAACCCACCCTCTCCACTCCTACCACCAAAATAATGAGGCGAGAGGCAGTGAGAATAAGTGCTTCTGTGTGTGCGTGTGTATCATTACCTATCTACGCTCATGTCCTCCCACTCGTCCTTAGTGGGACTGGGGCTGCGGCCTTGCCAGCTGATGGCTTGATTGGGGCTGACTGTTCGGTGGCTGCTCTGGCGTGATGGACCTCTGAGTCTTGTTGTTTTGAATTTGACCTTGCTGCTAATGTTGCTACCGATGCCGCCCGCCCGCACAGGTCTTGCTGCATGGTTCCTGTAGTAGTCCCTGGCCGCTCTGAGAATCCCCACCTCCTGTCTCAACTTCAGCAACTGATGATGGAGCTTGGTAGCCTCTCTCTGAGAAGCAGCCAGCCGGGCTTCTAGAGCCATGATCTCGTTTGAATGGCGCTCCCCTTGGGCAAGGGCTTGGGCCTGCACGGCCTCTTCACGAACAACTTCCTGGGTTTTCAGGTGATCCAGGGAGGTTTGGAGTTTGCGGTAGTTGAGTACCAAATCTTTGTTGGCTTCAAGTAGCTGTTCTTTCTCCTCTCTTAGTCTCTCTGTCTCCTCCTCCAGGGATATCATCTTCCACTCCAGCTGCTCAATCTGGAAAAAACAAAAAAACAATCAGAGATATGGGGTACAACAGTGGTACAATATCGTCAGGATTGGTGCCTTTATATGTCTTTTTACCATAAACACTTAAACTTCTAAACAAACAAAACAAAGGGAAATGCCAGTGTTTGGTTTGACCTGCATATGTTGGCAAGTGCCCAGTGGCTTCCCTCTCCACTGCCATTTTCTCATGAGTGTGTGTGCCAGTGCATACAGTTTATGCTGTGTGTTTGGTTGGACCATTGAGGGCAGCAACACTCTCTTCCGCAGCCCGGCAATAGTGTGGACATCTCACTGGCACCCCCTTACCCTGATCACCCCTAACTAGACAGCAAGCAAGAGCACTTAGTCTATTTGTTAGATCTTTGGTGGAGACTGTTTAAGAGAACAGTGGATGCCTGCTGGGTTTGTGCCTCCAGGCAATTTTTCCCTTTTATTTGGTTCTCACTCTGCCCGCTGGTGAAGCCTGGTACCTTTCAAACAAAATTAGATGGCTATCCCTACTCTTGATGATTCACTGTCATGAAGGTAGAAGGGGGGCAACATATAAACTCATGCAAGCAGGGGTTTTAAAAGCATGTGCACGCAAACATGAACATCCCACTAACAGCTACAAAACAAAAATATGAATCCTAGAATAACTAACGTCCAGTTTCCACTCCTCCACCACTGCAGTTTATTATTTGTGGCTATTCCTGGAATTGTTTTTAACTGTGAGAAAAACAAACTACTTCATGGCTCACACTTGACTTGGAATAGTGTGCGTGACCAATTCCTCTAAGAGTGTGAACACTTTCAAATTCATTCTTGATAGAGCAAAACCAAAGTCTCTGAGAGGCATTGTGCTGCAGTTATGGCTCTGTCGGGTTTCTTTTATTGGCAATGACAAAGAACACTTAGTGATGGCATAGTGCTGTACCTTTTTAAATGACTGTTCCATTTGCTCTGAAGAAACAGAAGGCTTTTTCGGAGTGCTGCTTTTGACCTGGCGCTCCTCCACCACTTTGTGAAGCAATTCTGCAAAGAGGAACAAAGCTCGTTATTGTGACATGATGTGTCAAACCCAGGCTGCTCAATCAATAGAATGATAATAAAGAGGGTACATTAAATCAATTAGCATTACTAAGGTCTAATTTACTTCCTAGGGTCCAGTTTCTTTTTTTACTTCTTTTGTCAATCAAATCAGAAGGAACCGAACACAGAATCACTAATGCTGTTTTCATGGGAATTTGAAATTTTCATGGTGAAAACCCACCTACTGTTCCTAACATCATATCCAATAGCCCTTTTTCTCCCAATTAACAGAAAGATATTTTATTTAGAAGTCCAGGAGGAAACAGGAGGACAAGTGTTCAAAAGCACACACAGTAGGACATGCAATGTGCAATCTCTCTCTAGAGATCTTAAACAAACGAAGAGAAGTGTTTGAATCCCTAGTGAACTCACAGCCCCAGGCTGCACTGCTTTGTAGTCCACTGTGTTTCCCCAATGGACAACTAATCTCTGCAGACCAACATGCTGCTTTTTGCTGAACTTCAATAGTGGCCTTGGCAAACATATGATTTAGTCTTTATGATGACAACAGAATGCATACGAGAGTCAAAATGTTTGGGAATTTGATGCGCACATATTTATGGGCACATAAACCTCACAACGGGATTCACTGTCACTGTCTGACATACAGTATATGAAATACAGTCTATACCTGCAGGAGGATATCTTGCCTGTTCACCTAGATGCAAGGGGCAACACAAAATAATATAAAACTTTTTGCCTTTCGTTCTCACCGGTTAAACATTCATGACGGGACGACCAAAATAATTTGTACAATGAGGCTAGAAACATTAAATATTCAGGACCTTGACTTTACAGGTCAGTTTATCTTTTGGAGAGTGAGTTGGAAAAAAAGAGGCCATAGAAGGAGAGAGTAAAAAGAGAGAGAGGTTATGTTTTGAGGAGCCCCTGTTCCCTTGCTTTGCATTTGACGCTTTGCCCAGGGAAGTTTGTTACTTTGAATTAGCCTGCTCTTTTGTCTTTCCAGCATGTCACATTCAATCAAACGGAGCACCAAATAGGACAGGAGGGCTGCCGTGTTCGCTGGGTACATAACCAGGTTGGGAGACAATTATCCAGCTCCAGTGCCGGTGGCTTGGGAGTTGGCACCTCAGCACTACCTTGATAAGAAGACATGGTGGCTCCCTAGTCACCCACTGTTGGAGGAGGTCCTGGCACTGCGGCATATATTAACGTCCCTCCCATGTCTCCTCATGAGCTGCAACACAAAGGCCCTGTTCCTTTCATCTGCTGCCTTTCGTTAGTGTGATCCCGGTGTGAGAGATTCAGCCCTCCATCCCTTTGATCGGGTCACAGAGGTTCTTCAAGAGTAAATGTTGTGGCCATTCACAAATTCTATTCTTAATAATACTGAGTTTTCTTCCTCTTGACAGCAGATATACTGGTTTCATCCTGATATAACTATTCTAAATTTGTAATTACTTTATATATTGATTTACAAAGTTTAGATATTCTTTGCCACAATGATCACAATATCCAGTTTACTTTGACAACTGCAGAAACCTGAATTGAATATTAATTAAAAGCATCTATGACTGCAATCAAATTCTGTATTACAATGTCAGTCTCTTCCTTTACAAAATAGTTGTCAGACACTGTTTTGAGTGAGTTTTGTACCACAAACAGTAATTACAATTACAACAGTAATTTTGACCAAAAAAAAAAAAAAATCACAATTTTCAGACACTGTTTCAATAAGGAACACTGTCTAAAAGTTAATTCCAGACATTAATTTTTATGTGATAGAAAAGTGGAAAATAATTTGTGGAGCAGACATTCAGGCCCTTGTGTAACATTTAGATTTACTGATTATTTGTCTGACAAGATGTAAAACTAAGTATGTCCTTTCGAAGAAGCTTATTTCCTAGTGTTCCTGACCAGACTGTCAATAGGAGAGGATCCACTATTTTAATTAGTGCCATCCTTTAAATCACACGCTTGTATCTGCAACAGACCCTATCATTCGTTGTGGAGAAAATTAAAGTGATCTAGGACAGATGTGTTATTGAACGGGTTAATTAAGGCCACTGGCTGCAGTGGTCAGTGCCTGACAAAAGGGTGCAGATTGGATTAAAAGCAATGTGCTTTTTAACATTGGGAATGATATGCGCAGACAAGATGAACACTTCTTGATCTCCCAATCAATTTGCAAGGAGTTGATCAAGTCTTAATTGAGTTGTCCTATTAATTCCACTGGGAGTTGTCTTATTAAATCTGCTCACTAATACACATGGCCAAGAGGTAAAAGGATGGTGCTGTCATGCTAAGCATATATACTTCCTGCCATTACAAGTGATATTTCTAGTGTTGCCAGTGTTTTTTTGTTTTTTTTTTTACTTTGTTCTTTAAACCTGTGGCAACATCCTTGGGTAGAATTTAAAAAAAAAGAGAGATAATGTTTAAAATTGAATTTAGAAAAATTATGTCCTGAGCAACAGAAAAAAAAGTTGTGTGAGACTGTGAGAAAACATAATTTTAAAGAATCATGTCTGTTTGGTTTTAATGAAAGTGCTCACCTTTGTGTTCATCAGCAAGACACAGGTGGAGCTCCTTCACTGTGGCCCGGTCCATAGCAGCTTGGACTCGGAGCATGTCCAGCTGTTCCTCCAAGCTGGCTCTGCAGTCACAAACATTATAAACTTTATTTCACACAGTAGTAATGTCAGATCTATTCCTCTTCAAATGTGAAAGGAACAATAAAGAAATGTGAAATCAGTACCAAGACAAGCATTGTATAATGAGTATCTTTTTAAGTCTCCACAAATATCACTTTGGATTCCACTGTGGAAACCATTACTCTGGAAACTTTTTTTTTTTAAACACCTTTTACCTTGATTCTTGTGAACTGGCTTCTCTTCCCAAAAGAAAATACGACACGGTGAAGAAATCAACTAATTAAAAAGGTTTTTAATTCATCTGGAAATCAAAGTGACAAGCAACATGAAACGCCAAGGTAGGAAAGTACAGTGCGTGTCTGTGTGTGTGTGTGTGTGTGTGTGTATATCATAACAGACAAACAGACTGGAAAGAGTGCCCAATTACCTCTGTGCAATTAGCTTGATTTCTGCTAAAGGCTAATTATGTGGAGCCATGCTCGAGACTTTGCACTTTCAAGTTATTATTAGGACCCCAACTGAAGTCTACTGAGGATACACACAAGCCCACTGAGACAACCACACCTGAAACACACACCTAATTTCCCTCCCCTCTGCTCCACAGAGTCAGAGAGAAATGCTAGAAACAAGCTGCTGCTACTGTAGTGGCATTCTTCCCTCAGTTAACCTCATTACAACAGTAGGTCCTCATTCTGACTGACTTCTTAAGGCATGTGGTGAGTACAGCATGCGTGATACACTCTGAAGCATATGAGGTTTAAAAGGGCATTTGTGGTTATGGTGAATTATGATGAGCATAATGGCAATTAACTTAAACTAGACACCTGTTTCAACCAATCTAATTTTGCTAGATCAACCAAGAGATTTTTCCATACATGTGCCAAGAGAATGACTTGGGAAAAGTTATCGCCACAGCACAGGGAAGAGAAGTAATTAGCTTTTTAGCCCACACAGTCCAGTAGAGGCCTGGTCTAATGGCTGACCGCAGCTTAAATAAGTACACAAATGACTCTCCCTGAGGGGGGTTGAGGAAGCAGATGGATATGTGTCGCTCCTCTATAGATTTTCCTCCATAAATGAACTCAAGTCGATGAGGCACCGGCACTGCCTTATGTGTCAAGGATGTTAATGGGACAAACGAGCTGAAATATGCAGTATGTGGTAGGAGTCTGTTCCATCTCATGTTTCTCTTTTATGCCTTTTTGGATGCTGATAGTATTGACGCTAAACCGAAGTTCATATGCAAAACATTCAATTTTGTTGAAGGATAGGCATACTTTGTTGGATGAGGAAGGGATTGGATTGCAGATGGAGTTCATTGTCCATGGGCCTCCAGTTTCACATCATAACATCCTAGAGATGCAAGTACTACATCCGACATTCAGTTGTTGCATTGTGTGCATCTATCTGCCATAGAGAGGATTTACAAAGCTACATGTAGGGATATTAGAAGGGCAATACTACAAATTTGGTGACTGATCTTAGATATTCAGAAAAGGTAATTTGGTGAATAAATAAATGCAACACTACACAATTAATCCAGGTGTATGTGTTTTGCTGGCCAGATTGTTAAGTAGTGACTGCTATGACATTTCGCTACCTTTGTGTTCATTTTGTAGTTACATTATGTGAGTCACAGTGTTACAGTGACAGGAGTTTTGTTTAGTGTCAAAACAACAGATGGCATTTGGAATTAGTCTATCTGTCAGTGCTTTTAGTTAATTTGGTCAATTACTTAAAATTCCCTTTCAAATTAACCGTTTAATATAAACACCTCTTTCTACAGTCTGTGCCACCTTTTCTTGTTTCCTCAGGTGACACGTTAAAACAAATTTCGAAAATATGATCTCATTCTTGACTGAGCAAAACTGTTTCCTTGGACAGTATCTGCTCAAATCTTCCCTTACAGTCTCACTCCTCTCACGTTGCTTCCTTATGCGAGTACATCATTTGATAAACAGATGCTTGCTATTTTCAGCAACACCACTGTACTGCTGTGGTAGCACCGGGATAAATCTTGACCTCAAGGAAATATACAGCAGTATCTCCTATAGAGTATCTCTTTTTGAATGTCTTTTTCTTTTTATCTGAATGACAAATCAAATGAACCTAGTTGGACAATTTTCAATTCCCTCTCAACTTACCGCTTCACCTAAGGTAGAAGCAGTCAGTGGGCATAAAAGCAAAAGAAGTTTCTTGGCAGAAATCAAAGTAAAGGCAACAGACATGTGTTATGTTTGGTAATGATGTGGTCTGCAATGTAAGTCTGTGTCTCACGTCGCGTTTTTGGCCCCGTTTTTAAAAACATTTGCAGCGCTAGAACTTCAGCCTTGAGCTATCCACTCCATGTCATTTGATCTCATCCCTACCTGTGCTGCACCTAACACAGCTTAGAGCACAAACTGCCAGCCTCCATCCACAGGGGTGTACAACACAACATCATCTAGAGCTATTGTGCTTTCACATGTCAGCCTCCTTTTGGTTTCTTCCTCGGCACATAAAAATACACAGGAAGAGCAGGGAATAGGGTGAGAAAGTGAAAACACCTCTGGCATTTTTATCGCTGGGGAAAGAATCTTGTTTTTTGGGGTGTGGGGGGGATTCCCTCATGGTTAAAATCAGGCTAGAGGGCTGCTCATTCATGGGGGGAGTTTGGGTGTATAAGCCACTGCTGTCAGCAGAAATGGTGACTGGTGGAGTTTACATAGCTGTATTGTAGCTGTGGGCAACTCAGCGGCAGCAGCAACAGTGAGCCTTTAAGAGTTAGGTTCTCCAGGCACAGGCCAGTGATATGAGGTAAATAGGAATCCATGCAGTAATCACTGGTGGAAACATCTTAGGTTGTCCACAATATTCCCTTTTTAATAGGTTTGTTGATGCTGCAAGGTATCATAATACAACATAAAACAATTCAATAATGCCGTATTAACAGGAAGGAATGAAGGACACTGGCACTAGTAAAAACCAGTTCTGTACTGAATGATTTTTTTGAATATGGGAGGCAAAGTACATTAAAGTACTATATGTGATGTGTTTGATTCCTTTAAATAGGATAAAACATTCTTTGTACTCTGATTTTATCTTGTTATGAGACCAACTAAGAGTTGATAGTGCAGCGAGGTTTGCATCATAATTACTAAGTGTAAAGCCTTTTTTATACAATAATTAATTTACCAAATAATTAATGAGGGAAAACCCTAACTTGTCTGATTTAAAAACATGCATAATACATTCTGTTTGTGTGTGTGTTTGAGCAAATGTGTCCCTCCTCCAACTAAGCCCTCGTCCGGGGGGCAAAAGATTCTCATTACTTCTAATACCTTTTAGCAAATCAAGATGAAACGAAAAGAAATAGAGGAATATGAGGAACATCGGGGTAAACTTTATTAAACTTAATTAGAGTCAACGTCGCTTATTGGGGAGGTTGTCCATAATGGTCACTCTCTACAGAGGAGGTTTCACGGCTGCTGCAGAGCAAATGATCTCAAAGGCTTTTTCCCCAGTAATCGCTAGCTAATTTATGCTTTGATGTCGTCTGAGTATAGCATCTTAAGTCTGAGGATGCACTGCATGTGTTTATTCTGTTTATGGGGCCTAAATAATCCCTGCCTCTTTTTACCAACAGACCTTTAACAACAATTAACAAGCATGGACATGGAGTGCCGCAGACAGATGCATAATGAGGCAGATAAAATGATCCCACTGCGAATTCTCCAGCCCACTCTGCCCATGGTTTCTTGCCAGGAAATCTCAATCAAAAATAATCCACGATGTCAACTGGTTTTATTTGTCTTTCCCTTTTGCCTTAAAAACACTCGGTTGTGCACCTCAGATGTTCTGCAGTGGTTCAATGTTGAGAGCATAGATAGGTCTTTAGTTCAGAATGTGCCAGTACAATATTACACAAAGCAGAGATGTTTTTGTATTTAATATGTCTGATGAATTAATAATAAAAAGTAGAAAAGTAGCAGTCCCGTACTTTTATGAAAAGTTAAATTCATAAATTACTGTTGGTGAGTCCACTGAGGATCAGAAGAGGCTTTTAAAGTGACAGACTATAAAGAGAAGCGTGTACGATGTGAACTTCTATAGTGAGCTGATTGTTTTATTTTTCATTTTTAACTGCAAAAAAGTAAGCAAACCTGTTCAGCTGTTTGGTTTTACTACTAACTCTAAAACTAGCATCAGCGTTAATATCTGGCATGCAATGAACCTGAGAACATAGAACTAATTTAACTTTAAAGTACGTGAACCTCTCTCAGGATGTCATCTTTTTGTGACTTGTGCTTAATTTGATAAGGTCAGCATCATGTGCTGTTAATATGAAGTTGCTGTATCAGCTCAGTGGAGAAGTACGAGGTCATGCAAGCTCACAGAATGGAGCTACAAAGTATTTAACCACATAAAATGTGATTGTAGCTCATTCTGTACGTGCATGCTACATTGTTCAAGAAAAAGTTGCTAAACTAACTATTTGTTGCTCATTAAAAGGAGCCACAGGGAGCCAGTAAATCAGCTAGAAGAGCAGAGAAACAGACCTGGTTCACCTTCTTGCTCGACACCTTATTCAAGTGCAGAGATTACAGGGGGCCTGTGTTTGATGACCATCTCTTAACACTATGGGGACCCACTGAGCAGGAGTTATCCCAGCAATACCCATTCTGGGAAATGGTCATTTGGGCCTCAAGACACTGTTTTACTCCTCTTGGAGGAGGTGATGAGAAGCATCTGTGCACAATCTCATGACAATGAAGAACAGAATGAGAGACAAATGGAGTTTAAACAGTCTCTCCTCTACAGCTCGCCACTAAGCATTTAAAGCTTTATAAGGGGTCTTTATTTGGCCCTAAATTCTTAAGCTGCCAGGAGTTAATTAGCCATTAGTGGATCATTGCTAACACTTATCTAGCATAACCTTCACAAGCACAATCATTATAATACGGTCAACGGAACAACAAGCTGTAACTGCTTGCCCCAAGAGTTTCCTGGCAGTTATGCTTAGAGGAACTCTTGTTGTTGTTGCACTATCATGTACACACATTCGCCCTCTCTGTTGCCTCTCAACAGAAATTTGCATTGCAGGGAACTAAAGCTGTTAGGTTACGCTGGCTTCATCGATAGTCCCGGCAACTCTGTCTCCTCATTCTCACAACAGGTATGGAGGAAAGTAAGGAGTGGAATAAAAATGCACAGTATGCTTCTGCTTAGTTAAACACACTGAGCTGAGTGTGTGTGTGTGTGTGTATGCCCTGGAATGGAGAGTTTTTCTAAAGCACAAGTTTAAAGATCCCAGCCAACTTTGCACCAGCCACCCGGGTAAGGAGGGGTCCTGGGGCGTGAATGGAGGAGATGAGGTGGATCTGGTCAGGGGCACATGAAGGGGATCAACACTAACCCCGGAGGACAGGCCAGTTACACAGCTAGGAAAGAGGCCAGCCGCTCTCCATCCCTCGTGGTTTCCCTTGCAGGTCAGTTCCAAGGACCCTGCATGTTCACTATAGTCTGCTGCCCACCCCCCCTCCCTCCCTCCCCAATGCCCCACCCCCAGACCATCCAGTGCTCTGCTCTGCTCAGTTCTAGTCGTGGCCGGGCAGGCAGGCAGGCGGATGGACATCCCTTAACAGGCAGCATCGGCGGCACAGGGGCTGCTAGCCTGTAATTAGCTCGGACAGCTCAGGCTTGGAGAGAGGCAGCCGGGCTATATCATAATGAGCTCAGCTGGGATTAGGAGGACAGGGCAGGGGGTGAGCAGAGGGGAAAGCAGTGGAGGGGGTGTGGGGGGGCAAGTACCAGAATTCTGGCCTCAGCCTACTGCAGCATCACAGAGGGCCGGAGGGAGGCAACTGGGAAGACAAGCAGGAAGAGGACGGCACAGAGGCGTAGGATAGAGGAGAGAAGAGGTGAGGAGAGGTGAAGGCTAGGGGAGATAGGGGAGAGGAAGACTGTGGCTTTAGGCCATGCTTTGTGTAGCATCATAGTAGGTCAGCTTTAGTGGTATGGTTACAGGGGCTTCTTTAGATCAAACAAGACAATGGCTATACTACACCCAGAAACAGACACCCAGAAAGGATGCAGACAGTAGGACAGACAGATGGACAGAAAGGAGGCAGAAAAACTGGGGTGTAACACTAAGCAATATAGCAAAAGCTAGACTGTAATTACAAAAGTCACTACGCTCTAGGTCAATATTTGTGCTAGTAACACTACCACAGCTAACAGACCACAAGTATGTAAAGGATCTTATTGATAGACACTTAACAGCAACTAGACTACAGTTTGTCATAAACGTTCCATTAAAAATGCAATTATTTCACAAAGACACAGCCAGAGATTCTGATAATGTGATTTTACTTCCTGCACTTTTATGTGTGAATTTTTGGGCAGCCAATTTTACAAATGAGCACAGAGTCTAATGATCTTGCTTTGGCCCCTGCTGGCTGGTAATGATGTGGAGGGCTAGGTGGATGCTGTGAAGTTGGGAAGGGCACACTCAAATTTTAACACCCACAAACAAGAAGGGACAGTGGGAGAGTGCGAGTATGTGTGTGCACGTGTAAGAGAGAGAAAGTTAAACAGTTTTAAACAAACGTGTGTGTGTGCGCACTCGCATATCTATGTGTGGGCCTGGGCACTTTGACAAGAGGTGACTTACTTTTCAAGGGAGAGTTTCCTGGTGAGGTTTTTCATGTAGGCCAGCTCGTTCCACACGGCATCACTGTTCTCTTGTCTTAGCTGCCATGGCTCTGCGCGACGAATCCTTCCACCTGGCCTGGACGGACAGACACGGACGGTCGGACGGACGGAAACACACACACACACACACACACACACACCATTTAAAAATATGTGTGTGTGTGTATATATATATATATATTCACATATATAAAGACAATAGCGCAAAAGTAAAGGTAAGAAAAAATGTCACGTACAAAGAGAACACACATACACACACACCTAGAAAGCAAACTGCTAACAAGGGAAACGGGTTGATGGTGTATATTACCTTGTTCCCTCTGGCCAATCCACATGGGGTAACAAGGCCCCTTAGTCTCACTCTGTTTTTGTTATTCAGCCATCTTTAGCAGTATTCAAATGAGCAGCCTTGGCTTTGACATTTCAGTGGCAAATCATGTACACACGCATGCATGTTTGTTAAAGCCCAGGGCACTGTCCGTGTGGCAGGGCAGTGAAGCATTCCCTGTGTGCCATGCAAATGTAAATAATGGCAAAAACACACTCACAAACGAGGTCATTCAAATGTCTACACCTCACTTATGAATACTTAATGACACTTTGCACCCAGTAGCTGCCCCCTCCATTGAACCTCCACTTCAACTCACACATGCGCACCTTCCTCACAACCCCCAACTGCATCCCTGCACAATACCCAACTCATCAATCAGTCTTAGCCCAACACATTCAATTCCAATTAGCCTTTCATTTGCAAACGAAAACAGCTTTTAGTGAGAAATCTGCAGATTGCAAAAGTAGCAGATGAGAAGAGAATACCATTTTTGTCACACACGTACAGACATAGACACACACCCCACACACACACACACACACACACACACACACATGCATGCACACACAAACACACACACAGTACAGTTTCTCATTTCCACTCAATCAATGAGGTAAAGGTGTGGAAATGGATTGTGAGGGTCACTGCTATTGCAGAGGGCTCCTTTTACCGTGGTCATTATTGGCTATGTAGACGCCGCCATGCTACGCTAATACTAGTTAAACCCTGGTGCTTGGGAGTTGGAGGCTACTGAGAAATGGCAAATGTTTTCATTTAATACTGCTAATGCCCCTGTGAGCAATTTGGAGCCCTTGAACTTCTTCGTAGTGTATGTATGTGGGAGTGTATGTGTGTGCAATCTGTGGGCTCGGGTTAGTTTCCCAGAGTGCAAAGCTACTTAAAGGATAATCTCACTGTATAGTCACAGAGATTGATACACTTTTACTTATTCTACTGCAAGCACACAGTGGATCCAGTCTGCACAACCTTAACTCTGCCTAGAGCTGTGAAAGTACATGATAATTTACCCACAGCTCTGTTTTAATTCTCTGTGTGTGATTTTTTAGATATGTAGTGTATCAACTGCGTATCTTGTGAAAGGTGTGTATTACGGTAAAGCTTTATACATTTTAATTTGTTTACAGTGGGCCTAAAAGCTGTTGAACATGGAGCCATGAGAGAGCTATCTTCTTCAGGCCTCAGTGCTTCCTTCCCTGTGGTATGCAAGTTTCCATTATTAAGCAGGAGGAAATAGAAAGAACTTTTCCATGCCGCTGCGGCTAATTGCTCTGATTCAGGGGGAATCTGTTTATGGGCGCAACTTTGATCAGAGTACGGATGCTTTAATAACCTTTAATTTTATTTGCTCACCCCATCATCCCCAGTCTGATTAAAAAACTTTTTCCCTTCTCTAATATAAATAAGAAGTTGGCTTTTTCCCCCTCTCCTTCATGCCATTTTGGGAAAATATGGTGGTAATGGTGAATGGCAGGGTAGTTTCACTGGGACTGGCCAACTGCACACTGCCTGCATACTGATGAGCCAATGGAAGCTTTGTCTGCTTTATGATTGGCTACCTGTCCTGACCTGGGCGGAGCTTGTTCTAACAGACACATGTGACGTCACCCGGCAGCTGGCCATACAGCAGCCAATTGTCTGATTCAATACTGTATTCTGCTGATGAGAGATGAGAAGGCTGATAAGAGGGAAACTGAAATATAGACGGTATAGGAGAATGGTGTTAGTGTCTAATGTATATATACTATGTCCCACTCAAGTCAAATGCATTTACACACATGTATATGCATACATGCATACATGTGTGTATATATACATATATGTGTGCATAAATATACAGTGTGCAGCAGGTAAGAGGGGGGGGGTGTGTATACTTTCTTTTTGTTTTGTCCTGCACACAAAGGGGGAACAAAACCGACCCCCCGCATCTTTCCAAAAAGGCAACAACACAGCATGGAGGCAAGAGGGAAATCCCTAACAAGCTCGAAATGCAATGAGACTCAACGCCTATCCCCACTGACTTGTTAGGGCCCTGATTTCCCAGCACTAATGGGAGTATTTAAGTCATTTTCTATTGTCTCTCATTCAAGCTGGCATTACCCCAGTGGGTTTAACAGCTATTTAAGGATGGAGCTTAATGCCAAATGAATGCCAGGATCATAACATTGAGTGACTGGCTGGTGCCATGGAGGGCTTTGACTGAAAAGGGCAAAGCTGCCTATTGCATCAATTTCATGTCAAATCAGTCATGAAATACAGATACACTGACACTGAGACAATAAACTCTAGCCCTAGGTCTTCTTAGCACAGCGACAGCCCAGTTGGTCTCATTATAGAAACATACATGTTTTACTCTCGCAAATATCAAGGTTTTCTTGCAGTGTACAAAAGCACACTAACATTTCTTTGATAACCTGCTAAAATGTATAACAGAGGCACAACTGGTGTTGACTCTGAGAGTTTTCTCTCTCTACAGCTCTCTGTCTTTGTTCCCACTGTCTCAGACACATGCTGTTGAGCCGCGCTGAGCTGACATGAGCCGAGTCGAGCCTAGCGCTGAACACACTCTCACACTCACTCCACTTTCACACGGGCTCACATTGCACTGCTGTTTTCTTTAATTAACCCTGAGAGAAAACAGCTGACGGGGTCAACACTTTGCTCCCGCGTGGCCACCAAACATATGCACCTTTAGCTACACTTTAAAACGGACTCGGAGACACCGCAGGAAAGAAGAAACAAGAAAGAGAAAAAGTGGGAAAAGACTGGGGGAGACAATGGAAACAACAAGACCCTTATATTAATGATATTTTACAGCACATTTTCCAATTTGTGTAAAAATCCTGTGGTTTCTTGTGAAGATAACACAATGAAGCAGGAAATGGCCCTCCCCCTTCCTCCCTCTCCCCTACTCCCTCCACAGGCCTTCTCAAACACCTTGCAACCCAGGACCAGACACCCCAGCCTCTGGTTCTCACATCCTAATGAACGCTAAGGGAGAAGAGACGCAGAAGCGCACACACACTTGGCACAAAACGGCCCAAATTGACTGGGCTTAAAAACCTTTGAGCTTTTCAAAGGCAAAGGGAGGAATTTCACCCATTTTCCCAAATCCAGCACTCAGGTCTTGTCAGACAACATGTGGGGAGCAATGAGGCCCTAAGACTATTTGTGAGCAGTTTCAGAGGGTTGTAGCATTTCACTAGGGCTTTTAACATAAGGCAAGGTAAGTTATGTGCTTTGAAATGTCTCTTACTCACAGCTGCTGAGAGAAACTGGAACTTATCCAAGTCATTTTATGTATGAAGAAGGTCGTGTGGGTTTTAGGGATCTACTGTGTGTACATGAAGAGGTCCTGTGCATTGCATGTTGTGTCATAATTTCCCAGTATGTTGTGTGATGAAAGTTCTTTGATAAAAAATTAAACTGTGTACTCACAAGCCATGTGATCTCTCCATCTCTTTCAGCTGCTCTCTGACTGTCTTGTAGTTGGTCTGAATCAGACACAGACGTTCACGGCGTTTATCATGAGCCCTCCTCAGCTCTTCATTCTCCTCCATCTGTAAGGCACAACCACAAGATGTGTGTGTGTGTGTGTGTGTGTGTGTGTTTTTTTTTTAAGTTCTACACGTCAAATGAAACACAACTTAATTGAAGAGTGGAGTCAGCTTCGTCTGCACTGGCTCAGCAGTGTGGCAGTGAACCTGAGAAACGTCCCTCACCGTCTACATATTTAAACTGGTCTACAGCTGGAACACCTTTGTCTGACAGAAACCAGCAGGTTAAGATTCTTTTCTCTCCTCTCTTCCTGACAAGTGCTTCCACTCTCACTGGGCAACTGAGACATCATTAAAGGACGACATTAACATGACGGGTCAATGGGGCCACAGAGCACAGAGCAAGCAGGCATACATACACACACATGTACACACATGAAAATGACACATACACACTCTTTAACTAGAAAAGAAACTCACCCAGTGGAGTTACTGATGGCCAGCACACGTTGTGCTGTTGTGTTGTGTTGTGGTGTTGTGTTGTGTTGGTGGGAGTTGTAGCAGTGGGTTTGTTGCTGACACTGTTGTTGACAGCTATTAAAACACAGCAAGATTGGGCTCTTGCTTTAAAGAAGGAGTAAGAGAAGACAACATATAGATTTTTCTTGTCAGGGGCACCCCTCCTCACCATCACACTGACCTTAACAGCGAGGGCGATGGAGAAAACACTTTCAACAGGCAGGACAAACAGAGGTGGAACGAGTGCAAAGGAAAGAGAGCGGCAGCTGATGAAAACAGAGGAAGGAGATAGAGAGAGAACAGAGAAATTAGAAAGAGAAGAAAGAGAAAGAGCGAGGCAAAAGGGGAAGTGAAAGAGAAGAGCGCAGGACAGGTTTCTGCTTGAGTGGCCAGGGCTAGGGAGAGTTGTCGAGTGCTTTCTGAAGGGAAGAAGCTTGTTTACTGCTGATATGACACGGCTGCCCTGCAGAGAGGGAAATGCGAGCCCTCAGCCCTGTTATTATTAACAAGGACAAAGAGAACAGAGGCAGCACACAAACATGCACCAGACACACAACGGGAGTGCGCACACACATGATACACATTCACACTGCCAATGTGACAAGTATGGATTTTCCCTAGTGCGGATTATTCACAGAGGACATCTGCAAGACATCCTCAGCCACGTCAAGCAGCCCCCAACCTCTCAAAAACACAGCTCTAATGAAAGGGGCCAGACCAGGGCAGTGTTAACTGGTGGAACTAGGAGCTGGGGGAGGACACAGAAGAGTTGAGGCTGACTGATGGAGGGGCTGGATAGAGCAAGTGGCAGGGCATTAGCCACATCATGGCTTCCCAGGCTCCTTATAGAGCTTCCCCTGGGCAGCTCAGCTTTGGTCATCAGGCCACAGACCCTTGCCCACAGATCAATACACCCTCTTACTCAGCCAGCATACACATCTGTGGACGTTCTCAAGCTGAAAAATAATTACACAGCAACAGCTACTGTTTACTTGAAAGTGTGCGGATCGCGGAAGGAGGGAAAAAAAGAGGCCATTATTATGAGAATTGTTTGTTTGTCTGGTGCTGTTAGCTGCTAAGGTCAACATGTCAATGGTACAGGCTGGCGTACCCACTTTGAAAGGCATTCTGGTGGAAAGAATTGGATTGGATCAACTGGAGAACGACAGACTGGGCACAGTGAAATAATGTACTGTAAGAGGCTGGAAGTGAGGTCTCAACTGCAGCTGATGGAGGACATGTTGTTCGTTGCCAGATCTAAGCAAAGCACATAACCACTAAATCATACTCCAAGCAAATGCCCTCATTAATATGGTCACAGATGTGAGTTGGCAATCATGGTTTCTCTGTGCATACCTATGCTAAATGCCCCTCAACTGGCAGACACGTAAATGGCACTATTAACTAAGACAGTCATGCGTGTCGTCTGAACCTACATTGAGCATTACTGTCTGACTAGGTGTCTGATGGTGATGTAATTCAGACACTTCAGATCTGACAAGAAAATGGTGCCTAATGTGTTCATGGTATTGTGTTCAATGGAAGATGACCTCTGCATAATCACTCGCTCACTGGTCAGCCTAGAGGAAGGGAAGGATAAAGAAAGGCAACAAGCTTTACAGTAAAATCCAAACAAGAAAAGATGATGCCAGTGAAAAAGATCCTTTGCTGACATGAAGTAAAAGTCAAAATTTGAGACCTTAAGAGAAATATAGGGGAAAGGTGAAAAGTAAGTGTATTTTGCTTGCAGTGGGTTAGAGAGAGGGAGAGAGAGGGAGAGAGAGAGAGAGAGAGAGAGAGACATGAGACTTAAGAATAGTGGGAGAAAGACGTCATAGAGCATGTGAAGGTTAAAAGACCAATAAAGCTGATTCGTTTAAGGGAAAAAAAAACCCTGCTGCATCCATTTTCACCAAAGCAGCTCCTCTCCTGCTGCTTCACTGCCTACGCACACTCTGTTTATGTGTGCACATGTGTGCGAGTGTGTGTGTGTGTGTAAGGCACTGTAAAATAAAGTAATGGAGGAGGTAGTGGCAGCAGTCGTGCAACTGAACCCTTGTGAGACTGTGACTGTTACAGTGCCCGCAGACATTCCTGCAACCCAGCAGCTGATTGCAGCAATCATATGTGAGATAGGGGCCGCAGCAACGAGCAGCTCCATTAGGCCTGTCCAGAGCTCCAAGCTATCAGCTGGACACCACTGAGCCATTCGACTAACAATACCTTTAAGTATTTCAAAATCAGTCAACAGCCGCTGGTGAGCGTGGAAAAACTGAGACAGAAGATAAAGACAGAAAAGGCAAAGAAGGTGATGTGGACTGCAGGAAATAGAAGACATAAGCATTAAAAACAAAAGGGGGATAAATAGTTTCATGTAGATGAGAGAAACAGAGGGGGATGTTATGTGAATTCATCTATTTTAGAAAGTAGTTACCTTCAATTTTAGCAGCTCTTCAAGGTCTTGAATCCTCTGTTGTACTTTTCTTCCCCTCCCACTATCCAACTCCACACTGTCGGCTGGGGACAGGGACCTGGACCGCTGCACAGCTGCACCCTGGGACAGGTAAGGAAAGACGCACTGGGGTGAGAACTTCAACACACTTCACCGACATAGACAGGCACGAACCCGTGTAACAATTAACATCTGTAGAAACACTGAGTGAATGCCAATACTGGAATTATCCACGTTCATTTCACCCCCCCCCCCTCACCTTGAAGAAAACATGCACATTGTCTTCTTCAGTACACACATATGCACATTCAAACAAACATGCTGCCAGAGGAATAAAGCAAGCTGGAGCAGCAGTCCGCAGAAGCCAAAGGGAGGAGGCTCACTTTTGTGTGTGTGTGTGTATATGTGTGTTTGGAAGCGGGAGTTGCAAGCTGAGAGCGGCAAAGGTTTCTCCCTGCGACTGGCTAATGAGTATGTTCATTTCCATTTACATTGTTTCTTTGACAATAATGATGTCCCATTAGGGGAGACTAAAGGGGCTATAGATTCCAGAATGTGCTGGGCTTCATTACAAGAGGTGGGCAGGGAGGCCGCTCTAATTGCTCTACCAGGGGCCTCCAGGTTACACTTGATAGGACAACTGGAAGAGCCGCCGATTAGGAGGGGGGGGTGCAGTTTGCTAGCCAGCCTCCTCTGTTGAAATAAATAAAGAAGTAGAGAAGTGCTGGGGCTGCGCTGTAGAAAAGCAGTG
This sequence comes from Caranx ignobilis, assembly GCA_021432705.1. Lineage (NCBI taxonomy): Eukaryota > Metazoa > Chordata > Actinopteri > Carangiformes > Carangidae > Caranx > Caranx ignobilis. Next base: position 8,277,666 of record MU269982.1, read on the forward strand.
GGAACAATATGCTAGTGGAATATGAATATGAGAGGATGGGAAGGCCTCCTGTGGTGCCAGGCAGGGCTGACCAGATGGTAGGCTAAAATATGCAATGTGACTAAACGCACAACAGTCCTTGGGCACGATGTGGATGAGGAGTACAGGAGGAGGAGGAGGAGGAGGAGGAGGTGGTGGTGGTGGAGTGACCAAGTTTAGTAGTAGTAGTGGATCGATAAGTGTTCTGATGGATAGTTCTGATAGATAGTTATAAAACTTAACAGTTCAGCACTGAGTGATTTGGTGACACCTGTCGTTGCTGAGGATGATGAGGGGACTTTACCAACAACAACGAATACCCATACAGATACAGTTGCAAAAGACCAATTTAATAACAATAACTACATAAACATGGTGTCAAATAACATATAATATACAAATATTTCTAAAATAGTAAAGGTGTCAGTAAATACTGACAACATTCACATCATCAGAACAACATGCTATTTGTGAAATTATTTCTTGTGACAAAAAAACGTGTTGTATGCGAGTGTGTTTGGTTATGTGCTCTGGGGCTACAGTTGACTCTAGTGACCTGATGTGCCCACTTCTACTATCATGCCTGCATGGGTGCCAACCATGTGTTCTAGCTCAGCCTTAATGACTCTATGTAACTAATTAGCAGATTGATCTGCATATTCCTGATGAGTGGCAGGCCAACTGGCTTAGCCTGTCTGTACAAGGGGGAAACACAGGGGCCAAGAGGGGAATCCAAATCATCTGAAATGCCTTGGATTAAAAGTAAAGATGACCAACTATGAAGTATGAGTTGCTGAGGATTCACTCTACATAGGTTTTTAGGTAGAGATACATTTTGTGTAGAATTAATTGAAAAATGAGCTGAATATTCTGTCATCACAGATGCTCTCTATGTGAGTGGAGAAACTGCAGTCTGCTTTGTCTGAAGGGGTACAGAAGAAGATGACATGTCGACACTGACAAATGACTGAGATTTGCTGCAGATGTTCTTTCTGGTCCAGTTGCACGCCTGTCTGACGCAGGTTCGGAAGACACATGAATGCCTTCTGTTTGTGTGGGAAGCTCTATGTTGTGACATTATTGTTAATGTTCCACAAGACAGGCCTGAACGATGAAAAGCAGAGAACACAAGGCAAAGAGAGATGTGCCTACCATCTACCTCGACTCGGCAGCTGGTTGGCGGCCATGACCTGACCCATGCATCGCACCCTATAATGGCTCTGTAAACATGAGAGTGCAATGCAGATGGAGGGGCAGAGGACTTATAGTAAGAGGGGAACGAGGAGAGAGGCCGGTATCTAAACGGAGTCTCTATGCAAGCAAGAGTAAAACTCTTATTTACCGAGGGGTCAGTGTCACTGGCTGTGGAGCAAAGAAGAAACATTTCATCGACTGCCTCCCTCCTCTTTCCCCACCCTCCACCCTCTCTCTCTCTCCATCTCCCAGAGAGAGGGGTCACTGTCATCAATGGGCTTCTTTATGAATGCAGCAGCATGTCATGTGTGCGTCTGGAGCTCTCAAAGCTGAACTTGTTCAGGTTCCCCAGCGAATATGAATGTTGCACACATGCACCCGAGCACAGGACAAGATGCACTGATAGCATAGCATGATAGCAACACTCAATGGCATGGGAACACATGGGTGCAGACATAATCACATAACAAATGTATACCAAATGTATCACACATACAAGATTAAATGTATCCTAAGGAGCACAAAAGACCAACAGACACTGGTAACCAGTTGAGTAATATAAAAGCCAGTACCTTTAGTTTTGAATGTATTGGGTAAACAACATGGTGTGAAGTTGTTCCTTCAAGGAAGGAAGCTCACAAACAAAGTGGCTGAGTGGAAAACAAGATCAGGCAAGCATTTTGAAAACTGCATTGAATCAAGCCTGTGCTCATAGTGGTCCACTGAAATAAACTGATGAATTGGCAACACTCCAAATGTTTTTGTTACACTTTAATGTGAAGTTATTTGTGCTTTCAAAACAGGTTTCCCAGTGAACTAAATTGAACTAAGTAAAGTGAACTTTCTTCAAACACATACTGAAACACATACATCTATTTCTCTTGGAGACAAAAACAAAGCACCTGCCTTTTACACAATAGCCGGCATCAGTTTGACACCCACTGTATGTAGCAAACTGTGAACCATGTACCACTGTGAACTGCTTGTCGCCTCAGCCAATAATCACATTTCACTTTAGGCACTTACTGAAAGAGCTGCAAATTGTGTCCTAGGTGGTAGCAGTGGGCTGCACAGAAGGCTCATTTCATCAGCTTTTGACCTTGCAGTTTGGAATTATTGTTTAAATGGGGTGCAATGAAGCAAATCAGGTTTATGGCTTATTTGGAGCATCAACGCATTTGGATATTAAGTAGCCAACAGCAACAAATGTTGAAAATGGTCACATTTTTTGGTAACAGCAAGGTTTAAATTTAAATTTGTGACGTTCATATGATGTTTAAAACAATTTTTACAGCTCTTTTGATTCGGCGAGGAGAGGGTGATTCAAGTACCAGCTGAAGAGATAAACATGCCACTGTGCCACGTGGCTGGAGGCTGCAGGAGTGAAGAATGTTAGTTCACTCTCAGCAGCCTGACATGACGGCTTTGTAGTCACCACTCAGGAAATGCGAGAAGACAGCGTTCACAACCAAACTGAACTGTGAGAATTAAATTAAATCTAAAATGTTATCTAAAATTTACCTTCAACTTCAATGCAAGTCAGATAATCCTTGTCCATTGTGTTTAGTTAATGAGTAAGATGAAAAAATATACTAACATATGGTGGAATATAAAAAAAAATGTAATTCTAATTAAACCTGTCCTCTAACATTTTATTTGTAAATGGTTGTATGCAGTGGTGTAGTTACAGGCAAAAATGGCTACTGCATCACATCAAGTGAAGCTCTGGCATGTACAGGTGCAACATTGACGGACCTATTTTATGGGCAGCCCATGTTTTTGATTATTTGAGTATCTCAACTCAGTTTTAGTAACTTCTTGGGAAGGACAATGCATGTCAATGGTGTTAAACACTGATTTATACTTAAAAGAAATCCTATTATGATTCATGTTTTTATTCAGTGTAATAAGATATCAAAAATGTATTGTGTGAAAAATGTATTACACCACCACTGATTTACAATATCAGCACACAGATCAAAATTGGCATAATTCTTAATAATTAATAACAGGTGCATAACAATAGACAGACTGTGTATGTGTGCGTGTGTGTGTCCTAGGGCAAACACAGCAGAGCTTCCAGAAAAGGGAGACACATCAAATGATATCAATATTATTTATCTATTTTGTACAAAATAATTACATTACATGCATAAACTGCCAAAGCAGAAACCCTTCCGTTGAGCCTTTAATGAGGACAGCGGCATAAATCAAACAATGTGTCTTCAGGCCAGCTTTACAGTGAGTGAGGCCATCTAGAAACATGTCCTGCCAAACTTATGAGTGGAATACTGAGAAGATCAAAAGCTTCTTTCTTGTTCATAATGTACTGCTGAAGCGGTAAATTAGCCAGTGCCTGAGCCCAAGGCATGCGTGAAACCAGCAGCACACGCCGGCCTGGTCACAGTAGGAGGGGCATCTGTGTGTGTGTTGTGGAGTTCAGGACAAAGGTTGGCAGAGGCAGGGTCTGATAAATCACATGATTCTCAGACCATTTCCTTCATATCCCCCCTCTATGGCTTTGATCTGATCTGAGCAAAGTGGTGATGGATAATTGTGGGCATGTTAGCCCTATGTGCTTTCTTTGACATAATTGGCAGTAGTGTGTGCTAATCTACCTGCTGTCTTCTGATGGAGCTGCTGGATCTGCGTCGGATGGTCTTGTTCTCTGGCCCGGGGTCTGAGCCTTGGGTGGAGACCTGGTCACAGTTAGGGCTAGACATCTGAGCTGCAGCATCAGCCTGTTCTGGCACCACAGCCTGCAAAGGGAGAAAAACAAGAAGATGTCAAAAGAAGTCTGCATCTGTGAGCAAGAACGCAAGAATGGCAGAGCAGCCTAACAGATTCACAGAGATGTGTTACAAGATTGTCAATCAAAAGTAAAACCAGGCCTAGACTACATGTACATGCCCAATCATTTTTGAGATGAGTTGTATCACATACATCTTCATAACCTCAAATATGGACACACTACAATATTTGTAAATAATGGTGCACTGCACACCGGTATTGTTAAAATTATTGTGCCAGACAGAGCAACGGGGAGCAATGCACCACCTCACATAATCTCATGTCACATGATCTCACTGTGGTGCAAGAAATATTTGCAGTGGGTAACAACAAAAGCAGCTAGACAAGTCAGGATGAGAAAGTGCTTGGGGAAATCCTGTAAGCACAGGTTGCTGACTCTTTGGCGAGAATTAGAGGTAAGATATATAGGTAACATTAGCCTTGGGGTCCAGTTTGCTGTTTCTTGGCAAGACTGTCAGCTGCTCCAAGACTTATGTCATCATAATCATTATCATTGGGACAGCCTGAGTCTGTGGAGTAGTTTGGGAGGTTTAAAACTCAATTTGGGAACTCACATTACCAGATAATCTTGGCCAGACATTGGTACCAACCAAGGTCAGTCAAATGTTTTCATGTAGGTAAGTGCAAGAAAGTAATGATCCATAATTTGTGGCATGGCAAGAAATCTTACTTTGACTGATTCCCACCACAGAGCAATGTCACTGGCCATTGGCCATATTAAAATAATGAAAGAACAAAAACAGAACAAACAGAATGGGAGAAAACAAGCCATAATAGGGAATTATATTTAACTGTGATTAAAACGCATGATGAAATGGTTAATGTCATCATGTTAAATTAATTAATGGACTACATCTAATATATAACCGCAAATTGTGGTTACATTTTCGATAAGATGATGATGATAAGATGATAAGATGTCAAGATAGATGAGGTGAGGTGAAGTTTGACAGCATTTTTTCTGATCTAAAACATGAGCAAGACAGAAAATGTCAACTCTGTGAAACAAAGGGAGAAGCAAACTTCTTTATATACTTTGTGAACTATGATTGCAAAACATAGTATTCAAAGAAACCAGTTTGCCCTATGACATCTTCTCAATGGACCATAGTGAAATGTTGCCTTCTCTGGTGCAACACAAGAAAATGAACTGTACAGTATTAACATATGCTGAAGTCAACAAACAGATGTGTCATGTAGAAATGGGACAGCTATCCACCACCTCCAGCACTGTGGTGTGTGTGCTATTACGGCCCATCTATTTATCAGTGTCTATTAGCTGGGGTCTCGCAACATCTGCACACCTCAGCACACAGCAGGGTCTACCAAAACAAACTGAAGGGGGACAAAGATAAAGCAGAGGGCCCACCCACAGAGATGGAGGTTGTGATGCATGCACGCCGACTCATATGTGCAATCCTACAAAAAAACAGACTTAAAATGTCCTTATTGCCAAAATTTGAGATTTAATGTACTCACCTCACCTCTGATGTCATAAAGCATTCAGGCCAGGATGCATTAAGTTTTACAGACACACACACTCTATAGTCAAAGGGCATTTATATACATTTCATGTAAGTTTAGTTCAAGGTCATTTTATCCTGATGTCAACACCCACATACCTCTCAACCTGACTGCATATTCACACCTATCTTTTCTTAAAACCTTATTATAAAGGTGTGAAACATTAAAACAAAACCTCACCTGCTGCTATCAACTCAACAACACATCAAATCAAAGCCCTTGCATCAAATAAGCCCCTGACAAACAGAGGCCTTTACAACTGCGTTGTACTGGGAGCCCAGGTAGTGAAGAAAACCGTACAGGATGTCATCACCTTTTTTCCAACAAGTCCTGATTGCATTATCAGAAACCTGGCATCTGGGCGTGACCTTGTTAACTGCCAGGGTAATCAACTTTAACCAAAGGGGAGGAGAGGGGATGATAAATTATTAGTGAGGAAGATTTTGTTCATGTTTTATTAAATTGGCCTGTCAAACGGGGTTGGTCAAATTATCTGGGGCCTCGTTTATTGGAGGCCGGCCATATTGGCGCATCTGTTACAATTATTTATAATTTCCAGGCAGTCAGGAGGACGGACTGGGTTTTTCGGCATCAGCCACATAAAGCAATTTAGAAATTAACTGATGTGGGAGTGTCTGAGTTTTCTCCTCTCACAATCTCTCTCATCCCCATCCTGATTTTCATCCAGCAGAAAGTTGAACACACATACACAAAAAAAAAAACCCCGTCAGACTGTAAACCAAAAAAGTGTATGTACCATCTAAAAAGGGAAAATGTTAACACATTTCAAGCAGCTTAGTGAGCGCAACCGATGAGGAGAGTGCATGAGATTGAAAGAGAAGAGGAGAGCATGCAGGTGCAGTGAAAAAAAAGAGGAAGAGATGGTGAGGGGGTGTGCGGTGAGGGAGAGAAGGAGAAAAAAAGAGAAAAGCCGGTCTTGGTAATTACTGAACACGATTAGGTTCTTGGGGGAACTTGTCTGGCACTCGCGGCCCTCGCTGGTGAGGATGCGGCAGGCAGGACCATATGGAGCGAGGCTTGTGATTGTGCTCCCTGAAGCTCGTGACCCGTCTGCTGCCGAGCCCTTGAGCTGAATGTGAAATGAGACTTGCCAGGCCTAATGTTCTACACATGCACCATTTATGCCACAAAACAAATCTGATCACTGTTAATTATGGAGCAGCTATAATCAGGAGGGGCTCCTGAAACACACACAGTGGCACACACACAGGCGCGCACACACACGCGGCTACATGGAACACAGACAGATTTACACACATCTGTGGAGGGACAGGATTTGTGAAAGTGATTTGATAGGCCTGAAGTAAGGACTACATTGTGCACCTCCACCAGAACAAATGCGCTTTACATTCAAGATGGTGATTCTTCAAAGCATATGTATGTGCAAAAAAGTAGAAGGACAGTACAGAATGAGTAGGATGTAGGGAGCGTGTATGTTTTGTGTGTGTGTGCGCACACAGCCCTGAGTCCTCCCACACAGTCTGTTTGACCCGGGTGTATGTGCTTGAACGAGTGAGTGCATGTATCTGCAGCGGCACATGGCTGTGCTTCATTAATGAGGCGAGCTGTGCTACGCAGAGGTTCTCATCTAATGAGAGCAGTTGAGCTGGTAAAACACACCACTGGAGTCCATGTCATTAGTATGTTTCTGGCCCTGAACATGGCCCAGCTCCAAACACACGCTCATACACAAACTAATGTTGACAACAATATTTACTTATCACATTGTCAGCATACACCAGATGGGTGGCTGACAATATAAAACATAAAATATTTCTAAGCGAAATATTTGAGAATTTTAATTTATAATTTAGATATTATTTTTTCACAGAAGGAGGATTACTGATGTATCTGAAGGGAAGTGGCGTATGCATATATACAAGCAGCAGGTTGCAATGAATTTTTAACATGCTCTTAAAGAGGTCCTGACAGTTGAGCTAAAGGAGCAGTATTCCAGATGGAGAACAAATGAAGAGAGCAGTCAGAGACAAATTAAGACCGATGGGAAGATAGCTCAAATATAACTGACTTACACAAGCTTTTCATCACATCCTCCTAAAGATCAACAGCAACCACTAAAAGTGCCCTGATGCAAAGTTGAGGTTAAAAACCATCTACAAACAGAAATTCGCATTTCTTCTTCCTACTGTTTCTTTCTGACTTTATACTGTAAGATTGACTGTAATAAGATCGACTGAAACGTCGCTCACACTAAATAATATGTTGTATAAAATACACAAGAGAACCCTCTGGCTGACTCGTTCTGTTTGTATAGTTTTAAAATTTATTTCCATGTTTCTTTGCAGCATTACTGTTTCATCGTTTTCACTTGGTCACTATTAATGATGATGATGATCAAAAGAAACGGCTCACCTAAGCCAAACGTGACCTGGCGAAATGGTGGGTGTATTTATGAACACATGTGTGTGTAACTACCACTTTAATTATACATCTAAAAGTGTTTATATTGGCTAACATAAATAACAAGCTAGAAGCAGATGTCCAAAAAAAAAAAAAAACAAGCCGGGGGAGATGCTCTATCAATTAAAATAAATAAATAAATAAAAAGAAAAAGGGAAAAGGCTCTGTCCTCATGGGAAATATTTCCTCTATGCTTAAGGTCATAATCATATGATGGACTTTTATGTGTTAATAGCGTTTTGTGCTAAAATTGTATAAAAATGTCAGTGTAACACTTTGAAAATAATCAAGGTACACAAATCTTCAGGGAGTGCCATAGTGAATGGGGCATCTGAACTTATATTATAATATTGTTCTATTCAGTGAGTGACAGTGAGCTCGAATGAAAAATACCTACAACCCGAAAACGCATTATTTTACTTAATGCTGATTTTTTTTTTTTTTTTTAATTTAACCTCAGTTGTAAAGCACTGTGGTCAGTCTGGTTGTTTTTTAAAATGTGCTCTATAAATAAAAATTGATGGATGGATGGAATTCATCTATCATTAAAAGTTCATTATTTACACATGTGCTTTTCCTACTGTGACAAGTCAAAATGTCTGCTGTGAAAAAAGGCTGATGGTCCATTAAAAAGTTTTCAAATATCATAAAGACACAGGGGCTTCTTTCTCTGAAATTTAGATTCAACTTTTCTGGAGTGAATGAATGTGCTTAATTTTCCCTTTTACAGCGCTGATGAGAGAATAACCAGTGCTTTGAATGACTGCCCACACAATTAACAACTTACCACTCATTTACTGTGGTGAGGGTTCCAGAAAGCCCGAGGTCTGCTATGGATTCTAATGTTGGTCTTTAATCACAGCACAGCTCTGACAGTAGCCAAACACTTGACTACAATAAATGCAGTGATGCAGTTTGGGAAATAGTCGTAAGTGATTAAATGTTCACACTTGCTGTTTTTTGTCCACAATAACGATCTTGCCTGCCAATAGATTATGATGGTGACCACCCAACCTGGCAGTTCGTCCAAACTGAATTACACGGTGCGTGGGGGTCACTCAGGTGCCTGATGATCGACTAGGCCCTACAGCAAGCAGATGAGGGCATGAGGCCATTTGCAGACTGACATTATGGAGATAGCTCACTGCTTTCAGTGCACAATACTGAATACACCTGGAAATAAAGAGCAGGTACAGATTAAACAACAAGTCCATTTACTGAGTGAGGTAACCATTCAAGTTTTTTAAGAAGTAAATTCAAGTCTTCAGCTTATTGAATAGACAGATAAAAATAATTGTTTGCTTTGCTTTGTTCTAAATTACATGATATCACTTTGCACTGCAGCAAACAATTTCCCCAAAAATGTATACAAGTAAAAAGAAAGTACGTAAAAAGAGATGAAAATGATAATAAAGTTAAGACCCTGTGAGAATTTTTTCTTTTTTTGCTACACAGAACTAAAAAAACAATACTGTTTCTAAAAAAAAACATGTTTTTTTTAAAATCTATTGTTAACCCTGTGAAATTCATTGACATAAGAGCCATTACAGGCTATATCATTATTCATATTAGATGACAACTCCAGACATTGTTCAGCTACATTTAAGCCTTTGTAAAGTCGTGTTAAGCTCCCTGTAAAGAGTTAACTTGGCATAAGACAGAAGAGAACAGACAGTCAGTCCTGGTGCACAGCATGGATGTATAACACACAATGGGTGTTATTCCTCTCACCCACCCTCCACCTTTATGCCCCCCCCACAACCACCGCGGGAGGGGTGTTCAAAGCCGTCGCTCTGGTCCATATTCAAATGAGCGCTGCGTCTCCCCACTGTACTCCCGTAGCGATCAGCACTTTGATCACCTCCAATGGTAACTTCCACCAAAACATTTAAAATTAAAATCAAATCTGCCTTAACAACCTGAGCATTAGAATTTAACAGGTGTTCGGGAGGAAGTTGTTACAGAATTTGCGATTATGCGCTCGGATACACACACCTTTAGTCAAACAAGCACCCATGCAGACACACACGTACACACATACGCACAACCTGTCAGTGAAATTACAGAGTGGGAAACAGAAAGCCCTCCTGACTGAGAGCTATACCTTGGGATACTCGATCTGTTCACTTTGATGTTAAAGAAAGTTAAAAGTTAAAGAAACAAATCAGCCAAACAGCAGCTACATGTGTTCAGTAAACAAAAGTTAATATCAATTCTTAGCACACCGTATAAACATAATATTTTTGTAATTACGTCTCAAGCCTGAAAATGTGTGATGTTTTTTTTTATTCTGACCTGGGCTAGGGAAAAGATAAGGTGGAATTATTAAAAAAAAACACATATGTATACACACACATACATACATTTTATACATGCATGCATGCATGCCCACACTACACACACACACAGCACTAACTGCATCTTCCCTAAATGTAGTATTAATTACTGGGGGAACACTGCAGTACTGTATTTAATTACTGACTAAATGATCCATTTATACTTCACCGCTGGTTAAATTAACAGGGTTAAGTGAGACAGGGCGATTGTAACTCACTTAACATTTGAGCTGATATCTTTTAACTTCCACAGTCTGGGGACAGCACTGTCAGAAAATATCAACCAATCAAATTAAACAATTACAGTCTGTGGAGGCACAGGAATTACTCAACTGCTGCAAAGTATTATTTCAGCTCCAGAGTTGTTTTATCTGCAATGGAAGACAGTACAAACTGAAATGAAAGTCATACTGCAGAACAAACTGAAAGACTCATTATAACGACAAATGCAGGGCCCTTCAAGTTGGTCAAATGAGGCTGTGAGGCCAAGGGCACAGGATATAGATACTTTTTATGGCCCAAGACCAAGACTTTGACACTGTGTGGTCCAACACGCACCTCTCGCCATGTCATTAGGAGTCATTAAAGGACACTTAAATTGTGACTACACCATTAAATTTATAGTAAACCCTCTATCCCCTTGGGTGACAGTTCAAAGGTAGTGAGCTAAAGCCAAACCCCCCGCTGACTGACAGATGTACAACTGTAACTCCAACATCATCTTCAGAAACAGTATTGGGCTCCAATTAAATCACCTCTCCCCACCTCTTATCTGTCTTTTCTGCTATGTGACCGGAGTGTGTTAAAAGGACTTCCAGGTACTTGGGTGGGAGGAGGCGAGGAAGATAGATAAAGTAAGTCAGGGAGTGCGTGAGTGCACACAGGACCGAGAACGTGGGGAGATCAGATAGCTGACATGAAAGACACTGCCGCTAAGAGAGATGGATAGATCAAGGGTGAAGTAGACTGATATCAAGAGAGTGATTCTCAGTTAAAGACCACCACCACAGGCCATGCTGGGGCTTATCAGTTACTGCTGTGCCTACTAATCCACCTACACATTGCTGTTTCTCTACCTTAGGACAATTAGACACTAACTCTGGACAGGTGATTGACAGAAACATCATAGTATATTTTATTTATTATGTAAGAAAGGGCATCGATACAATATGCAGTGAATAATAGGCATATATGTTTTGTTGTCCATACCCACACAAGTGCATAGCAAAGTTCAACAACTTCAGCAGCAGAGTAGCTATCATAGAAAACCACTTCTTTGCCTGGGGTTGATGCACTTGATAAACTCTAAAAAGAGAGGAGGAGATGGTGAAGAATGAGATGGGTGCTTACCTTAAAGTTGGTTTGTCTGTTGGGTGACGGGTAAATGGCGGTCTGCTGAGCCTGTAGCTGCTGTTGTTGCTGTATTTGCTCCTGCTGCTGCTGCTGCTGCTGTTGTTGTTGTTGTTGTTGTTGCTGTTGTAGCTGGGTCTGGAGTTGCAGGATGAGTTGCTCTTTCTGACCTAGTTGGCTACTGAGGTCCTGGTGACTCTGACGGAGGCCGGCCTCACTGGACATGAGGGCCTGGTAACACTGGCTCAACTCCTTATACAACTGTAAACAAACATGCATAGATGGAGGGCAGGAGGGGGAGACGAAGAGGTAAGGGAATGGGTTAGGTTAACCAGGGATGGGATGTGAAATAGAAGAAGACACAAAATCACTCATGGGATTAAGCAACATGGAGACTGACAAGTGTTTCCATATGAGGATGTTTTTTTTATTTTCACTGTAATAGGAAAACATATGCTAAGACCATCTAAGTAAGAATGAAAAGGAAAAAAAGAGATAATATGAAGTGAGACAAAAATGTTCCTTAATATTCATGTTTTAAGACTAATCATTTCCCCAAGACTCTCCCTGTGCCCCTCCATGTGCAGGGCTGTGTATGCCACATTGGTAGAGTCATCAGGCAGAGGGGTGGTATGTTGAGAACCCATTCACAGTAACAGGATACTGTGAGAAAAGTCCTTCTTTTCTGGCACTAGTAAAATAATTGTAGGTTACAGCTAGCTTGGAAATAAATCACCACAGCGGGTGAGGCCTGAGTGGAGTGCAACAAAGTGGTTATAATAATGATGAGTTTGAGGTTTGTGTGTGTGTGCGCATGTGAGACAGTACCCTCTGATAGGAGGTGGTGTCAGCAGAATGTGCCTCCTCTTGGTTCCTCAGGACTCTCTGTGTGTCTAAGTTGAGTCCCTCCAGTTGCTTGATCAGATGGCTCTGCTCTGCTGCATGCTCCGTGCTCTGTCTGTATAGAGCCTGCACTTCTGTGAACTCACGACTTCACACATATATACACAGACACATACAACAATGAATAGTGTTATACTAATTCATGCAGTATGTGTGCTAGAGCAGTAATACCATTCTTTTCTCCGAGTTTTTTTATTTGATTTTACTCAAGGGACTTTAACACTGACGTTGTTAAAAAAATTCTTTAACAATACAAAGCGAGGAGGACATCAGGTTACTTGAATTAATTCAGGTTCTTAGGTTCTTAAAATATTTTATATACACACATATATATATATATATATATATATATATATATATATATATATATAATATATTTTTATCTATGTAAAGAAAACTTTTAAATTTTATATACATATAATTCATTTCATAAAATATGTATTTGTGCAAGTAGTTACACACTTGCACTGAAAAATACTGTATAACAATGACTCAAGAACAATGATATATTGATTAATTATTTTATCAATGACAACTCCCTCAAATAACATGTTGAGGGAAACCTTTAAAGTTCATTTCTGAAATCTGTTTTTTGTCCCATGGAAATAACACAAAGTGCGCTTTAACATGAGGACATCTTTAATCACCTAGCTAAAGCCTTAAGAATGGTCTCTAGACCTAGTGTGACTGACATGTCAGAGTGCCTCTGGCATTAAAACAGAAAAGTAGTTAAAAAAGGTTGAGATTACCACTAAGGCTCCTACGGTTCTCACAGTTTTTATCATATCGACTAAAGCTTAGCCAAAGCCTGCCCTGTTTCCCTTTTCTCTCTCTTTTAAAGCACATCCACTATGCAGGGCTTATCAAGTGGCTTTACGTGAGCCAGAGTGGAAGAAATCTGTGTCACCCTGAAGCCTCACAGCATAGAGAAATATACTAAGCGCTGCTCACCGTAACCTATGTGAAGTGATATATAGACCTATGCCTACACACAGGACAAATCTATACTTCCTTCAACTAATTACATTACCAAAATCACTTGTAAAGATGTGGATGTTACAAGAAAACAAACAATTAAAAGTAGTGGGCGATACTTGAGATGATGGGCTCACCGAAGTTGACTGAGTTGCCCCTCTTTAGCTGTCACCTCCCCCTCTTTGGAGGAGAGCTGGTTTGCCAAACTGCTACTGTAGCTCTGCAAGTGAGACAACTCCTGCCAAGCCTTGTGTAGCTCCTCCTCCAGCTCCTGGTAAAGCAGCATCAAGTTTACAGCACTTTCAAAAAGATAATATGATATCTATGACGTTTTCACAACATATTCCACAGCGAATACAGTGAAAAGGATCAAACATCTGAATCTCATGTACTTTTGCACTTCTGACCACTACAGCTGCTTTGATATAATATCAGTCAATATTTATTATTGGCATTTTTCAGCTTTTTGATTTTTTTTCTTTTAGCAAGTAGAAGAACCTATTCACTGTGTGTTTGAGATGAGTTTAAATGGCTTTGTCTTCAATCCACTGTAGACCACTGTGATAAAGCATATATGTTGGGCATTGCACAACACTTGGCAAAGCAACAGAAGCCAAGCCTGTTTTGTTTCAACATTGATATAAAACTTCATTGAGTGTGAATTTGGCTACAAGCACTGTCAAAACAATAAGTGAATAGCAGCACTGTGCCTGAAAAGACCACATGTACACACGAGCGTCAGACTGCAGCTGTTGCTATTGTGCTGCTCTCAGGTGTAGACAAGGTGTTAGTGACAGCTTTTCTTTAATAAATAGAAACAATCGATGCAGGACAGATGGTGTGGCATCGAATAGTCAATAGTGATTAAAAACAGTGTTTCACAGGGCCAGAATTAACAATATGAAAAATTAGTTGGGCATAAGTGATTAGAAGACAGCCAATAAAAAGTGCTTTAACACATGAAACCTTAACCTAAATTCTGTTAGTTTGGGTAGACAAAACCAAAGCACATTACTGTTAGCCAGTCATCAAAGCTATAGGTTGTGGATCTGTGTGTGTATAACTACATAATGGACATAACTTACCCATGCATGCACTGGATTAAATGATAAATTCCTTGACAAATCTTTGCCATGTCAAACAAATTGGCATGATGTATCCACCGCACACCCCACATTCTCCATCTCCATCTTTCAAATCAATGTATGATACTAAAAATGAGGAACAGGTGGAGTGTCTTAGGCTGTGATGGATGTGCATAGACAAGTTGCTGGGCTTCATCCCATCCAAGTGTAATTACTCTGCAGCCCTCACTTATACAAGACTTTCTGTCTGACTCCATTTGACCAGAGTAGCAATATGTTTCATAATGATTAGTCTATGAGGATGGGCAGAATGTGAGGTTTTCTCATGTCCACAGAGATGGAAAGTATTGATAATAAATAATGATGACTGGAACAATGGGCAGATTCGGAAAATCACCTACTTGCATATGGGTGGAATGAATGATGGAAAATACACAATAACCCGGAAATTTTTGTACCCACACATGCAAATGACATGAAAATTTATAGGTGTGGAGTCTACAGTTGTGGTCATCAAATGAGTGGAAGGAAGTCTGGTCTCTCCCATGTTAAATCATAATTTCTCCTTCCTTTGAATATAGTTTCTGCATATTTAAATTGTGTGCTTTGTTACAGAGATTCTTCTGCATTCGCATGCTGAGGAGGGAAGGGTGAGAGGCATCAGAGTTCAAGGTGTGCAAAGACAGAGGACGGGTACAACTTTGTATGTGGGTGTGTGTGTTTCCAAACGGACTTGTCACTGTGTTCATACCTTGACTCTGGCCTGATCAGCATCCCTCTGGTCTCGTTGGCTGTTGGCCTGCCTCTCTTTCTCCTCCAGGTCAGCTCGCAGGGCGGCACAGCGGGATGTTAATCCCTCTCTCTCCTCCTCTAGAGCCTGCACCACCTGCTGCTCCTCCTCCCCTTTCCTCTTATACTCTGTCTTCATTTCCTGGGTAAGAGAGGTGAGTGTGAGAAGGAGAGTGGGAGGTCATGAGGGCCAAATAAACAACAGTGACGAAAGGAGAGAAACAGAAAAAGTAGCGATTCAAACTGAGAAAATGAGAAAAGAAAGACTGAGTGATGCAAAAAGAGAAGCAACCCATGGGGCTGAGGCTGAAATGAATATGTAAACAGTAGACTTGGTTTTTCTGCGGGAGCCCACTGCATGGGCCGCTGATTGGCCAAGGTCACCTGTGCTGTATGACTGGGCCCACGCGGCCAGATGTTGGCTGGTGTGGGCCGAGCCGTGCTGCAAAAGCTGGGCTCATGCAGGTACAGGGGCCAGTCTGTCAGCTTTAATGACAGGCTCCTAATGAGAATGGTGCTTGCTGCAAGACCCATTAGACTCAACCTAGGTCTCCTTTGATGCTGTCCCCTACGATTTCTCGCCATGAGACCTCACCAAGACTGTGTAAGGATCATTCCTTTATCAATTAATCATAGCTGGGTCCCATCTAAGCATAATTAGGGAGAAGCCACACCATCACATGCACACTTTTCACTTTCCCCGCAGAAGCAGTCATTAAGTATTTATCTGCAAGTTAACAACCTGCTTTCCTTTCTCTCCCTCTCCCTCTATCTCTCTTGCACACACTTTCCAGCTGTTAAGTATTCTCTGTTGTCAGAAGCAAGAAAGAAAGCTAAAAACAAGAAAGGGTGAGACAGAGTGAGGTTGAAAAGCGAGAGAAGACACAAAGACATGAGTGTGTTCATGAGGGCTGACCAATTCTCCTCCTCTTCGAAATGATTCCAACGCCTGTGGCTATAGCCATGGCGGACTGGTCATGTTCACTGTCACACAGAGAAGACACTTTTTGACTCTGAGGTCCAGGCTGCCACCGAAAATTTGGCCCACCAACCTTAAGTTCTTGATCCTTATTGACCAGTTGTTCACGCAGAGCTGTCAGCTCTTTCTTCATTAAGGCAGTCTCCTCACCCACTGTCGTCCTCCTCTGCACCAGGTTGTTAATCTCCTGCTGCTGTCCTGTCACTTTCTGTGGCAGACAGTGTGAAAAAAAAGAGGGAAACACAGATAAAGAGAGACAGAAAAAGACTCAAAGGTTATGTTTTGCATTTAAGCACCGGAAAACTAGGTTTGATTATGTCCATAAAAATAACAGGATCCCAAAACTTCAAATTCCCCAGATTCACCTGATATGTCAAAACTATATCAATAAATATCAAATAGAATAAGTGTTACATAAAAAAAAAAAAGTACATTTTTGACAGATGCAACAGAAATGGGATAATGATTATCTTCACAATCAGATATTCTACAAATGATTTTCTTCATGAGTGATTCATTGTTTGTTTCACAATTTCATAGTGCCTCAGGTGTCATCATTAAATGTGTTGTTTCCTACCCAAAAACCAGAGATGATGAGTAGACAAGTACAGGCAAAAATTCATTTGAGGACCTGGAACCTTTAAATTTGAGGCATTTTATTTTGAAAAATACTGAAAACTATTAAATGGTCATCACAACCGCTGCCGATTAATTTTCTGTTGTTGCAGCTCCAAACAGAAAGTGACCACACACACTCGACTATTAGGATCTAACTGGTACTCTTTAGAGAATCACAAAGCACCATAAATGTCCATGATGACCAATTTAATGACAGAGGACAGAAGAAATGGTGCAATCATTTTAATGACCACCCCTTTTTGATGCTGGTATATGTTCACTCCATGTTTTTGGCAGCCTTTGTGGCCTCAGTAGGAGGAGGCTGGCCTCTTAACACTGCATCAGCTGGGGTTTGGCATTGGCTGGTAATCCACAGCCTTCTGTGGGTACACCCTTCTCTCAAATAACACTGTGCTCTGGGATGCAATTAATTGCCATGTTGAGGGAAATCACTCAGATATATCCAGATAGTGGATTTAGCGTTCCTCGCTACTCCTAGCTCACCGTGCTAAGAACAGAGGGGCTTTAATAGAGATTTATACTGGAGAGCAGACAATAAATTCAAACGTTGATAATGAGGTAGGCAAGAACAATTTGAACCCCAGTAGTACTCAATTGATAGAGAAGAAAAAAGGGGGGTTCCGCCAAGTTAAGAGGTCTAGGACAGAAAGATTAGCATTTGAAAATTCCCAGTGCAGTTCAAAAATGAAAGCTAATTATGTTACAAAAATGGAAAGGAGTAGCGAGGGAAAGTATATAGAGACGAGGTGGAATAAAAAAAAAAAAAAGAAGAGCAGGAAAGAAAAAACTTCATCAAAGTTGGAGAGCTGACACATTAAGAGGAGTATGAGATCCTGTGTGGACTCAGCAGACCATCACATCTCAAAAAAAAAAAAAAAAAAAAAGGAGGAAAAACCAATTAATCACTATTTGGGTATGTACAGCTCAAGACTATGGATGAGATGATGACTATCAGAGGGCTGGATGACACAGCACAGAGCCAAGTGCTATTAATGAGCTTTTCAAATAGCCTGCAAGTTTCATTCCCAAATGTTGTTGTTAAAGAGGAGGACGAGAATTTCAATCACAGAGGAAGGCAAAAGACTGCAAATATGTAAGTGTTTTCTATGAAAGCTAATTTGCATCATGTAAACTGACTAAATACAGTGTAAATAGGCTTACACCTTTTAAACAATTATACAATGAATGAGTCATTCACAGTAGATTATTACAAGCTACTAACTACTTGCATTTTTAGTCCAGTTATAACCTCAACCTGGAGACTGGTAAACATTCATGTTTATTAGAATCACAAAAGGTTTGTTTACACAAGTTTAAGACACTGGTAACAGCTACATTACATATAATAACAGGCCTCTCACACTTTTGCGTATTTAAAATGTTCTTCCTGTATATACATGGTTTTTTATCAGGATGTGTGCTGAATTTTGCACAATTCGGTCACCAAGGCAAAATCCTAGTAACATCTTTTGTACTAATGATAAATTCAACTCAACTTAATTCACCTTGTTGAAATGAAGCAGCCTTCATTCAGATCAATCCCCATTCAGCATATGAATGAACTCTTTTTGAACAATAAAATTCCTGGGTAAACCAAGGTCTGATATTAATGTAAAAATGATAAGTGTTTCAGTATTTCATTTCCCAAGTGGCATATACTGCGTAGCAAATGTCAAAAAAAAACTCTTTGTATTCTCCAGGAAGCAGTTTTTCTCCATGAGCAAAATAATAAAGCCATCATTTTTACTTCATCTTATAATCCTGTCTTGTACAAAATGTCTCTTCTACAATAAGTTTATGATACATTTCTCTCATATGGTAGAGCAGCCAAGCCTCCCCGACTTCACTGCAGTGCCAGCACAGTCCTATCCAGAGGTCATACAAATGAAGGCTGAGAGATTTGCTTTCAAGTTCGCTGTCGTGGCCACTAATGCATCTGTCAGACTTAAAAACTGATTGAATCAGGATATTCATAACACACCCACAACATGAGGCCCAGACCCATCGAGAGGATTATGCTATATTACTTAGTCCCTGTGCTTATGAGATGTTTCTTTCACATCTGTCTGAAACCTGTGAGAAAATACTGCACCAGGTTGGCTGACTGCATCATTTCACTGCCCTCAAACTTGCATTGAAAAAAAAGTCCTAAGTATAATCACATATCATGTGCCTCTGTGAGCTACTACTATGACTACTGTATCGACTGGATCAGAGTTGAAATGGCTGAGGAAGGCACTGTTAAAAAAAAAAAGACACTGGCAAGTTGATGACTCCATTACAGCCAGTCTCATTAGGAACAAACACGAATCTGGATGAGAGACGCTAATGAAGGGGACTGACAGATGCTTCAGCGAAGGGATGATGATTTGGAGTAAATTACATTAGTGATGTCATTATCGTTAGCCATCATACCATCAAGAGATATTACTCAAGGGGCGATGCAAAAGAAAGCAGGTAAGAGAGAGAGAAAGAGCTTGAGGTATTGTTTTGGTTATGTATTTTTTATAATAAATTTAGCGCTTAAAGTTTCTCTTGATATTTGAGCGAGCCATTAAACAGGTGTTGTGTAATTGACAACCTGGAAAAAGGTGAGAAGGGATCCCACAAAATAAAGAAACCTAACTAAGGAGAACAGTTTCAAAAAGACAAAATGCAGTAATATAACAAGGAATGCTTGCAATTAAATGCCAGATAAGGAAACTCATAGCTGAAATATGGTTATGATAAATGGATGAGAAATGCCTGATGACTGGATGTCAAAATAGATCTAACAGGCATTTGTTTAACACAGAAAGTTACAACCCACCAAAATGTAATGTACCTGTTCCAGCTCCTGTATTGTGTAGTCTTTGGACTGGAGGATCTCCAACACTTTCCTGTCCTTAATCTCAGCTTTGTGCTTCTCACTGGAAGTAAGAGAAAGACAAACAAACAACCATGTGGCCATAGTGATACAATAGTGAGACCAGAAAGACTCAAGGCTGTGGAGTTGCAGTTGGGGGGATGCAAAGTATATCCTCAAACAGATAGGAAACAGATGCCATGCCAACAAAATGAGGGCTCATATCTTCTATGTTTTTTTTCAAGGGGAATTGTGTTATTCCTTTAATTATTTAAATAACAATTAATGTACAGCATCAGTGAAGCAGAGGGAGCAAAAGTCTGTATGTACTCTGTCTGTCAGTCACTATACTTTACCAATACTATATCGGCTACCATAATATTTCTCTATATCCAGACTTCAATTTCTGTGTACCTGCTCTACCCAGCAAGTAAACATCATCTCAATGCTGAACTTTACAAAAAGTGTTTAGAAAAGGTTTGTTCACTCATTTGCTATTACAACTTGGCTACTGTATTACTCTAACACTAAGCTCTGAACTTTTCTCTCATGCTCTGTAGCACCTCTTTTATCATAATGAACTTTTAGGGAGACAAAAACAAGCAATCAGTTGGGGACCTGTTTGTTTCAACTGTTTTGAGCCACCAGGGGTTCTCCAAACCCTCCATTCATCACTTGCTCCTTCTACACCTCCCATCTTCGAGGCCTTTTCTCTCGTCTCTTTGCTTCTTCTGATCAGCCCTCTCCCCTGGTAGACGCTGAAATAAGTATCTGGTATCCCCGGAGGAGCTGGAACGCGGGCCGGCCTAGCTACATCTCCACATATATTGGGCTGTGTTCACCATGTCCTGAGCAACCAACCAATCACTCTACAAGATCCACACAGGAAGGGGAGGGGTGGGTGAATGGCAATTCCCAATGGACATGAGCGCTTGACTGGAGTCGACACAATTACCATGTCAATATCCTCCTGCGCATCAGGTGATACAATACACATACACTCTCTGGGTGCATGTTCCCCCACTGGTCTCAGCAGAGCAACATACTTTGATGGGTTTCCTAAGGGGCTATAAAGGAACTGAAGAGGGTGTGGAAAAGGAATGAGAGGTACAGGTACAGAGGAACTCACTGTACATTGCTGCACTGTGTTTTACCCCTATTAAGGGTCTTGTAACAACTGACAGACCTCAAAAAGTATGTGATATGTACCCATGATAGAAAATATATCATTCTAAACTTAAAAAACTTAAGTCTTACACAAATATCAATGGCATTTAGAACAAATATAAGAAACAACTGAATTTGTCTTCAAACTGAAATGATACCTGCATCAAAAACAAATTAAAGTCCTTTTTTTTCTAACGTGAAAAAAATAATATCAATTTTTTTCAGCTGTGCAGCTGGGAAACCTCCCTCGATCTTTTTTTTGAAAGTTCCCATGCCACTGTTTTTCATATAACTTAGCCACCCTGCAAAAGAGGTCATATTCAATCTCACAATTTATCCGATAAAGACAAGTATTTGGCAGGAGTGTTTCAACTGTCCAGTATGGGAGCGGCAGAGGAAGAGTGTTTTCATTAAAAGGGTTTCCATGGTTGAACCGCTAGACCGGGGATAAGAAGGCTTAAATCAGCATCTGCACCAGATTCCGTCGTAACCCCAGTAGAGTGGCCAAGGTGCCTTAAACACCCCTTGAACGACTTTCACACATATTTCTCCTCACTTGTGAGATAAAGGAATTTTCAGCTGTTGAGCTTCTCAGGTAGCAGTTTTCAAGATGAATCTACTCACCGCTCAACCACCAGACTGACAGCCTGGGTCAAGTCTGGATTTGCCACTTGCAGGCGTTTCCATAGGGACCACACAAACTCCTTGTCTGCCTGTGGAAATAAAGGATTCAGTGAGTCAACTGCTGTTATTCTTAATTGAGATAAATATCTTGTGATAAACATGTCTTAAAATGTAGCATGGCCTACAAAAAAAGCCACAGCATGTCTACTCTTTTCTCACTGAAAAACAAAAAATTAAATAGGATGCTCAATGACATTAGCATACGACATAAGGGGTAGTCAATCAATAATTTAAACATCTTGTACAAAATAGTTTTTGATCTGGCCTGCCCCCTCTAATCATGAGCCTCTCTTAACAGGAATCTCCATGGCTGAGATGTGACCTTCGACTCAAGGGGAGCAAGCATTGACACTTGTCATTATGCACTATTTATGACTGGGGAGAGCTGGGATCCAAATCAAAACACAGCAGTCAAGCATGCATTTTCTTTATTAATCAATTGCTTTCCGGATATGTTTTCCACTACAGCTCCAAAGTAACTAGCCCCAAAGAA
The DNA here is from genome assembly GCA_021432705.1 of Caranx ignobilis. Classification (NCBI taxonomy): domain Eukaryota; kingdom Metazoa; phylum Chordata; class Actinopteri; order Carangiformes; family Carangidae; genus Caranx; species Caranx ignobilis. Next base: position 8,299,900 of record MU269982.1, read on the forward strand.
ACTCAAAGCTGATGACAGAGAGAGTCATCTTCAAGTAGAAAAACCCAGCCAGCCCCTGACACATTTCCAATTCAAATTGTCTCGCTGGTTTTTCAAACATTTTTAAGCTACATTACATTTAATGAGGGACATCTAAAAACTACATTTTCTGACATTAAAAGACAGAATTATACCAAATCGACTTAATATAAAATTATCTGATAAATTATGTTCACATCATCATAAGATAAAAGTCATCCCTCCCACTGGAATCTACTGGTCTCCAATTAGTATATGAATTTTAACCCCCTCTTCAAAAGTGTCTAATCAATTATTTACTAAAATGGCAGAAGCAGACCTTGATAAGACCATGAGTTGAACATATAAAGTGGAAGGACTGTAGATCCCTGTTTCTGTATGCATCTGTATGTAAGTGTGTGTCTGTGTATACAGAGTGGGAGTAGCATGGATGGGGATAGAGATCTCACTGAATCAACCCCGCAATCCAGCTAACGATGAAATTAAGCAGCATGGTTGACTTGAAATAGGTGGTCTCTCTTTGCCTGGCCTTTGGCTGCCATTAGCCAATCCAGAGTGCTCAGACAGGGCCCTCATCAAGAGCTCTCATCTGACGTATGTGTACTTAAAGATGCATTGAATGTGCGTTTGATGATCACTGAATTATTCATCTCGAATCTAGACACTGAAACACCATGGGCTAAACATACCAAAAAGAACCACTGAAATTCAGCCACATATTAATAAAATTACCATGGTCTAGTAGGAACATTTGCTGGTCGACAGATGAGACTCTTTGTAGTTAATGGCTGTCCTGAAGTACATCTTGCCAGAGACTTAAGACATCAATGGTATTCTAATGCCACTACTTAAATGGTACACTGCACAACTAAAGGTCCCTATTAGATAGACAAAATCACTGATGTTCTGCTCTAGACAAGACCACCAAGGATGGCTTCCATGTCAGTCTAATGTAAGGCAGCAAGAACTGTCAGTGTGAAGAAAACAAAGTAGCATTATAATGTAGTGCATTGCAACTGAAAGAGACATTTAACATGGGTGATAAAGTGAAAAGCTGCTCTCATTTTCATGTCAAAATATTAGTTGTATTAGTTTGGTTCAACACTGAAAACACCTGTGTTAACTATTTTCTTTTATATGTAAGTTTACCAATAATATTTCAACATTAAAGTTTAAGTTTAAATGGACTGAGGATCCAAAATATACATGACACTTTCATGACCCTGATGAGAATATGCATCTGGTTATTAGACACTGATATTACAGTGACCTTAAGCTGACTTCTGTGCTTGTATGATGTCTAGAGCATTTTAGCTACCAAATATTGAATCAAGCAATTTAACAAATTAAGTTTATATTGAATTACAAATGTGAGACATTGATTTGACCCACAAGTGGCTAATACTTGTGCATGTAGCAAATTAGGGAATGAAGGTGTGAAACTGTATTTTCTGAGTAAAATGAGTAAGTTCAAACTAAACTTCATTTACAGGATAATTAAGGTACACGTTCACATGTTCAGCTGCAGTCAAACAGCAACAAAGAAAATGCTGCTGTCCTGTGTGTTCAGTGGTATCTATAGTCCAATAAAAACTCAAATGTAACATACCATCTGAACCCCACAGCTGTCTATATACCTGTATAGCAAGGTTATGTGGATATGCAAAGTGAGAACTGCTGGGCTCAGTTCACTCATGTTATTAGGCACCACCTGGTGGTGAGTATGCAAGGACACCCTCCCTCAATCACTGACTTGCAAAGTGAAGATGAAAGGTTCTCAGATTTGCACATGAGCATTTTCTGTATCTGTGCATTTGTATTTATCTTAACAAATACAAAATTGAGGATGTGAAACAGGAGGGAGGTCAATTTATTCAAGTGCTGTCTGGGGGCAGATATTTCCTGCACATTATTTACTGTCTTAACTAAATATTCAAGTGTGGTTAGGACTTTTGTAGAGTAATGATGAACTATTAAAACTAATCTTTAAGTCACAGCAAACTCCATGAAATAAATATGCTTTTCAATTCCAACTGTGAACTTTTGGCCATAAACCTCAAAAACTGTAATGATTGGTTGATACCTCACAGTGAGATCATCATGGTTGGCCAGTTAAAAATGTGAACACCTAAAATGCCTTAAAACCTTAACTAGGGAGCTGAACAGCAGTCAGTATGGTAATTAAATGATCATTTTTCTTTTTCTTTTAAACAATATTGTCAAATATCTTGGGAGGTACAAGTTATTTGAAGATGCCATTCTGATCTGTGGGAAATAATACATATTTCAACAAAGTGATTCATTATATTTGTTATCAACAACGAAAATAATGGTTGTTTAAAGCCTTCTCAGGTAGCAGACAACAGACAGTCAGCTGACAGTTTACAAAGTACATTTTACTTTACTACTGTGCTCTCATACATCAGCCCTGTATAAATCTGAACTACATGAAAGTTACAATGTTCAGTTTGCACCTATTTGAGACTTGTGCCACGAAGGAGGGCGGGTTTATAACAGAAACACCTCTGTATGATGCAGCAGCTACAGTATGATACAGTTGAATCAACACCTTAACAAACGGACAGCTGAGTGTGCAGTAGTTTCATACATACCTGGCATTGCATTAACTCGTCTGATAAACTCTTCACTTGCTCCTCCAAAAGGAGGATACGAGTGTGGTCTTGGGAGGACATTTTAAGGCTGAAAAGGAAGGGAAATGACAATGATATCAGTTTGGTGTCTAGTAATACGAGTAACACCTGTGGCTGTGGATAATAAGATCACACAAAGGGCACTTTATGAGCATGTAAGACCGTCCGTGACACTGGTACTTGTCGGACGGAAAACGAACTTCATTTTTTTGTTATAGGCTGCGGATCTGTGTTTTTAATCGACGTTAGCCACTGTGCTGCACATTTACGAGACGACACGAGTTAACTTCCTGTAAGGAGCTTTAGTAAAAGTGTACACGGTTTGTGTCTTACCTGCTTTAATAACTCGCTAACCAGGCAGCTATCAACACTGTAGTAGCTTTAAATTTACAGCACGGCTACTGGAGCTAACCTTGCTAACGTTAGCCATTTAATAAACATTCCTATTTCTTCGTTTCTTGTCCGCTGTCAGTTGTTTTCAGCGTCCCAGACAATATCGCGGGATGTTTCTACGACAGCGTTTTCAACCGCCCCGCTATTACGAACTGCGTGAAGTTTTACTTTTTCACAAAACCTATCCAAACTCTTCCAGTGAATAACACCGTTGTCAATAACGACCAAGAAGCGTTCTTCCTTTCAAACGAGCCCGCTGCTTTCCGTTTCACGTCAGTTTACGGCAGTTGCCGGTCATGTACGGCATTAAGATCCGAATTGGTACGTTGGTGTTCAAAGGTGGGTTCGGGACCATAAACGGTCCTTGTGGTTTGTTATGAGTGGTAGGCTACATACAGCTGAGTACTATTACACAGGAATATTTTACATATTACACTTTGTAGCTCTATATTTTTTCTATTTATTTGTTTCTATTTTTTTTTATTTTTTAGGCTATTTTCCATCTTTCCACTGTACAATTAGGACACCATAGTGTTATCTATACTGTGACATATGACTCCTTGATTAGCATAAGACATTTGGTCTCTGCTTAATTGAACAAAGGTGTCCTAATCAGTTACAGTAATAAAATGAACTAGAGTATGTATGTTTCAAAGACAGACACATTGGTATTCTAAGTATTCACTGAATGTATTTAACAGGAACCACTGATTAATAATATAATTTGTGTGCATGAGCATGGCATGCTGTGATCAGACACTGCTCCAGTGATTCATGTCCAAGTTATCCATCCCTGCAATTTCAAAGGGGCCAGAAGATTGAACATAAATCCATGAAGCCGTACCCTGTGCCCATATTGGTTGGCATGAATTGCCCTGGTTGTGACTTCTTGAATTAGCTCATGTCTCCCATGGGCTCTCATCAGAAGCACATTTTAGCTGACTATAAGCTAAGATCAAGATCAACCCTGAGCAACGACTTCCAAGTCCAGACCACCATGGGTCAAATTCATTGCCTCTAAATTATAAATAACTATATGAGAGAATTCCTAATCATCCAATGCTTTGGATGTGGATGAAGAGTTCATCTACTTTTTCTACCCACCTCATCACTTTTGGTTTTGTTTATTTTGCACCACCAGAGATCTCTGCTCTTCCTATGACTAACACAGTGGTTTGTTGTTAAGTATGTTTATGCAAGTTTGCCACTCTAATTGATGCCAAACTACTTTGTGTTGTTCTGGTAATTACTGAGTGAAATGACACTAAAGTTGTTTTTTTTTTTTTTCCTTTCATATAATCAGAATGCACTCAATAGATCTCAGACAGGAGCAATAAAGGGCAGATGAAGCTATTCAGGATCTGAAATCCACCATATTTTGGAGATAGGACTGGGTTTAGATCATCTAAATAAGTTGTTACATTAATTTGTATTATATGAATCCAGTAGCTAAATTTAATTTGGAAATCAAATCATCTCCAAAAATCATTAAGTGCAACTCAAAAAAATAAAAAGTTTAATAGTGTGATTGGTTGTTATTCTATTATCACATTTGAAAATGAAAACTTGGGTTTACTGTTTTTCAACTAATCTCATTACAACCACTAAAACTGTATCTCAAAGGGTAATAAGATATCAAATACATTTGATAGTAACATTAATCATTTTATGAATTCAATTTAAGGCTTTAAAAGCTGCAAATCTTCCAAGTGGTTGAAAACACAAATGCTGGAAGAGGGGGAAATACTAATCTGTTACATAAGAAGACGAAGAAGAAGATTAAATCATAGGTGGAATAATAAAACATCACACTGTCAAAAAGACAATAATATTAATTGAAAATGACAGCATTTCAATGGCAAGAAGACATGTTGTAAAACTATTGTGATATCACACACCGGCTCAAATCCCTGTTGCAGATGTATGATAGTCATTTTTACTACACAGAATGACGGTTCCCTGGTGTCTGCAAGCGCTCTTTTACAAGGCTATAAATCCCTGTTGTTATATCAAAGCTCAACAGCCACAAGGATGACGGTAGAGAGAAATGACACCGAGATATGCTATCGATCCTTATATGGTGGTTTATGTTTAAAATGTTGTTTTTTATTTTAATAGATGCACTTACACCATCCCCTTGTTGGTAGGCTATTTGCCTCATTTTATACATTTGTAATGATCCGCTGTAAGGTCAAAGACATTATGCACAATAAATTTTGGATCTTGACTCCACAGTGGGAACTTTGAGGGCTGGATGCAAGCAAGGGGAAAATGAACAAAGACGCGTGTTTGACATCTGTTTCACTGGTGAGACAAGACAACTCCATATTGTGTAGCTAATGTACTTAAGTGTCCAGCCAGATTTGGAGCACTGGGTGAGAGGAGAAAATGAAGAAATATGAGGACTGGCACTCCTTCTCAGTCAGACAAATGTTGGTTCATCTGCTCACTGTCTCTTTCTATCCTGCGCTCCCTCTCTCTGGCACACACACACACACACACACACACACACACATGCACATGCACACACACACGGAGAAAAGATGCAATTGACTTAGCATGATTAGGCTGTTCCTTGACCCACGAACACTGCCTCTCATTAAGATCCTCATTTGCGGAACAATTTTAGAGGCAGTAGACTGGTACATAATGCACAACATCTGCCTGTCCCCTGTTTCTTGTTCAGACACACAAACTGACACATGGTATCTAAGAAAAAGCCCCCCCCCCCTCTCTCGTCATGGGAGCAAAAGAGCATCATGCATCTGCAGCAGGATTTTGAGTCTGGTCCCTGCAGGTGCACCTTTTTCTCGAGGCACAAAATATATTTGTTACCAGAGATACTGAAACTGATGAATGAGAAAACAGATCACAGGTCAAAACATAGCCAAATGAAAAAAGTTACTGGTAACTCAAAAGGATCATCTTCTAACTCCCCCTGCTTTCATCATCAAATGAATATAATTTGGTCCCAGGCACTTCCAGTTGCTTGCATGTCTTATGCCGGCATGTTCCACCATGTTGTGACAGTGTGAGCTGCTGCTCTTTCCCATGTCTGACGTATCTCCCTGCTTTAAGTCTCTGTTGTCTGTGCCACTAATGACAGATTAATCCAGATCTAAGAGCATTTTAGGGACATAAAAGGCAAATGTCAACCAAGCACTCTTTCATATAACCAATGATTTGCTTCCTGCATTTACAGTTAAAAAAAAAAAGAAGAAGAAGAAGCTACTTCACACAATCGCTCAAATTGCTGTCATTATTAGAGTTTTCCTCTTTCATCAAAAAGCGTTTATTGCATGTAGATTGCCATAACAGTGATAACTGTAGGTGTATACTCATGGAAATTTAACACAAATAGAAAATTTACTTTTGGAGGATTGAGCCAAATAGATTGCAACATGAACCACTTACATTGTTTACAACAACGTAAAGAAGAATATAGGAGTAGAATATATAAAATCACAGCAATTTACAGTGGAACCAAGTACTACAATAAAAATAATGCATGAATGAAGACTCTTTAATTCAACACTCAATCATTGGCTTGTCTCCCAGCAATCATGGGAATTGTGGTTTTGTGACTGAAAAGGGACTCACCTCGAAGGATTCATATTTATTCTCAGTTTAATTGGGATCCCTGAAATGCATATCTGTATCATGGCTCAAAGGATATTTTAATCTTTAGTCTCTATTATGATCTGTGGAGTGTTTAAACGGTCAAGTGGTTAAACTTACTCCCCTGATAGAAACATGTTACTTTTCTTGACATAATGAATATCATTTATAACACTGGTTCACACATGGAACAGTGCAACAACTAAATGAAACCTATTGTGTTGTGCTTCAGAGTTCACAGGCCCTGCAAAACAAAGTGAATTAAGATGTCACTATAATTCTTTAGTGGATCTTATGGGATGTGACTGACCTAGATGTGTGGCAGAAAATGCAGATAATATAGCAGCAAACATAAACTGACTTGTTTGAAGCTGTCTTTTTGGTCGTCTCATGTCTAATTGCCTAACTGTTATAATGCAGAGTGCCACCCCTTGAAACAAGACAGCTCTTGCATCGACAATCCCAATAAGCATGCTTGTCTCACTCCTGTTCTGCCTCAGCTGAGTCACAGGGAAGTTCAAGTGACACAGAATTGTGATCATGCAAATGCACCTGCATGAAAAATTCAAGAACCAAATGACAAGGCCCGGTGTGCCGCTGCTGACAGAGGAAAGGAAAGAGGCACATCCCCGGGAAAAAACATGACACTCCATGGAGAATTGTGAAAGCACAGTCTCCGCCTGCCGCCTCAGGTAAAGTGGGGATATTGTCTGCATTAATGTGGCCTAGCTTTGATGCTGAGGGAGGAAAGAACCTGAGAACTGCGGGAGATGACAATAGATACTAAAGCGTCACAAGTCCCCAGCTTTAAAGGAACATTGATTGTACAAATGCCAGCTGGGATGTCAAACCTGCACAGTGTTTAGTAGAACATCGCTCCCACTGCATGGAAATGAGACAGGCTCCAACATGTGAGAGTTACAGTAAGTCTTTGAACGCAGTCACTTTGTAGTGTGGCTGATGGCTCTATTTGTTCAGTGTCTAAAATGTTTTCTTGTGAAATAAGATTAGATAATAACAATCTGTTATCATGCCGGGCGCCTTTTGAAATTGAAACTGGCCATTACAAAGCTTTGATATTGCTCACTAAATTCACATTCAATCGCTGACATTTTAAGGCTTGTTTGTACACATTTCTATTCAAGCGGTGCCCCGAGGAGGGATATTACATCTCTCAGCGGAGTCTGTGGGAGAATTATCAGCCACTCTTGACCTCAAGCATGAGCCATCCTCATGCTGGATCCTGTGAGACCTTGGACTGCCTTACAAAACCCCAGGACAGAGAAACCATTGATTACCGTTTCTCTTCCCTCTCTCCAGCCTTTAAGACATACAATATCTGTGCACCTAAATCAGACAGTTCACCACAAACCTTATACCCTTTCTCTGCCATCATGTGCATTCCTGCATGCATGTGATGTCACTGACCTCCCATAAGCACCCCGCCCCTCCCAACATGCTGCGTGTGCGCGCACAAGCCCCCTTGTTCGTGTCCTAACTCCAGCTCCAATGAGACGCCATGGACCTCTGTTTGACTCCCATCTGATGACCTTCTGGTCCTATCCTCAGCAGACAGCAGCACTCATAAAGAAAGAATTGATCCACACAAGACCCACCTCCTAGAGGCAGCAGCGTACACAAGTATGTGCATGTATGTGTGTGTGTGTGTGTTTGTGTGTATCCATGGTGCCACGGCTCACCCAAATAGTGTGCCATCCCAACCCTGGGTAGCCCCCCCAGGATGTCTGTGTGGGAACAACGAGTCAGACTATTTCCCTTGGGCTCTTGCTAGAGAACTCGTCCTGTACTTGGTGAAAGGGTAAATTAAGGTGGTGGGGTTGTATTTAAGTTCATATTTCCCTTGAGTATGAGAGAGGAGACCAAGGACATGGGACATTGATCGCCCTGAGTAAATGTTGTCCAGTTGGAAAAAAACAGCTTTCAGATGAGAAAAGTATTTGACTTATTTCCAACACTTGTGCTTCCCTCTCCTCTTCGAGTTTGGAGAGATCACAGTCAGAAAATTACGCAGAGAACTTTCTCTGCATCCTACAGTTTAACTTTAGTGTCACTCAATAAATTGTTTCCCTCTGTTTATTTTTTTTGACAATCCCTGTGACTTTTTCTGCCTTTCCACACTGAGGGTGGAACAATAAAAGGTGTTGTATGTGGAGCCCTCAGAGGCAAGTTGGTGAGGCCATAAAAACAAACTTGACATGATGGAAGCAAATTACTTATCTAGGAGAAAAGATTAAGTTACCATAAGTGTGCCGTTTATCTGGCATCAGAAACTGCTAGCTACTGGTAGTAGTAATAAAGAAGCACCCTTGGAGCCATTAACTACCTCTTGATTGCTGAAGAGAACTTGCAGTATGAGCCAGGCCTTTGAAAAGTCTTCTGGGTCCTTGGGAATGGTCCAAATGACCTTTCTGGACCTTTCTATGCTTCGGTAGTGACTGGAACTTAATGAACAGGAGCACCTCTGTGGATTTGATGGATCCACGAGTGCAGTGCAGCAGCTGATGGCCATCCCAGGAGGTAGAACACTTCAGCAGCAGGTTCAATAGCTCATTATCAGTGGTCCCGCTGGGTAATTAGTGAACAGTGGGATCCCGTCACAGGGACAAATAAACACATACTCCTTTTCCCTATCAAGCTGCCATTACTGGTTTCGTGTATAGAAGACAATGTATGTCTGCATCTATTCAAAACCTGGCTGCTGAACTGCTGGGCTCATCTGATGCTACCTTCTTTGGGGCAAATGTCTATATTAACACATATTACAAATATAATAATCATAACTTACACAAACATTTTCTTGTGACCAAAATATGTGGCTCATTTTAGAGATGAAACAAATACTGTCTATTAATGGAGGTAATGGTAGTGGGTGTCAACACAGGCTGCATCTTGAACACAGCATGACAGTAGTAGCCTACACTTTCAGTCAGGCTAGATGTGTTTAGCCATGTTAGAGCTGCTGTATGATCACTGATGTTTTATTAACTTGGTGGAGTTTCCAGTGGATAATAAGCTATTTCTCTGCTTTAACTCAATTGACACACACAATGACATTGATATAATAAGCTAATATGGGCTGATTATTGGTCTAGCTGTTTTATCAGTCTAGATCTACATTGTTCAATGCTTCATTTCATTCAGAGGTGACACAATATGTTTTAAATTACATTTATAAACACATGCCACAGCCTACTTCGTAATGATATTTTTGTGCCATAATCCATAATAGCATCTTTCGCTTGTCTAATGTTACAGGACTGAATAGGTCAATGCAGGCATTTTGGTGTGGTTACCAAATAGGCCAGTGAAACCCTGTCTCACAGAAATTCTGTTACTAGTAATTTTGTTTTTCATAATATATTCTGAGGGGAAACTTAAAATTTACTTGGATCTATGATATCAGAGACCCAGGTGTGCATTCTGAGTCCTGGGTGTGGTTAAGAGGGTTGTGTAACAAAATGATTGGTGAATAAGAAAAGTCATGTGTCATTCTTCCCCTCGGAGTTGAATCACGTCCGGGGTTTTTCCTTTACTTTAAGGAATTACCTGAAATGCTGTGAGTGCATCAACACAATCATTTGCTGATATGAAGATCCTGTTTATGATATGAACATTTGCAGCAGATTAAAATGTTTCCTCACATTTTAGCTGATGCAGATTTGAATAATTGAATTTGTTTTTTTTTCTCTATCCAGTACAACACAAAAAGTCCAGTCCAACTGAACTTAGATGTGTCAGAACATTAACATTAACATTTCAAAGTTAACTTTGTTGCTTCAGTAACAATAAGCTTAAGGAGTGATTGACCCTGCTCATGCCATGCAGCCCACCCATCAACACAGAAGCACAACCGTTTCACTGATTGTGAACTCAAAGGATAACCAGAAGCTAAAAATACAGCATGGCTCTACACACCCACAATCATAACTTATACCATCACACATCTTGTGTTTGTCATAACATAGATTTTTCATCTGATAGTTTGGCAACATGCTAAGAGCAAAGAAAAAAAAAGGTCATGTTGAGCTTTGATGTGCAGCTCATGTCATATTATTCATCCAGAGGTCCACTGGTGTCGATCAACACTGCTGAATAGAAAACACTCCCTGAGACAAATTAAAGCAGCATCAAAGCATTTGAAGTAGGAGCAGAATAGATTCAAACATTGTTATTTCCTACACAATCCTTTAAAGGCTTTTTGTTTTGTTGCTCACATAAGTATGTAATATCTCATTTAATTAGCAATCTAAGCCCTCTGACAAACAGGCATATGGTCCTCGCTCTCCCACGGCCTTGGCCAAGGAATGAATATGCATATCCTGGGACCTCAGTAGCTTGTTACCCTGGAATGAATTCTACACAAGCCTAATCCCTGATCTATTATTTACCCCTTGACCAAACATGCAAGTGGGGCTTCCAGACGCTTGACTTGATAGAAATGACTGCCCTGGGACTCGGCTGCCTCTCTCACCCCAGTGGAGAAGCCAGGCTGAGGCAGGCAGTCACTCTGAGGAGCGCTGCATGTCTCTCTTTCTGCTCCACTCTATCCTCAAACACACACGCATACACACACAGTCAGCCAAACACGCACACACATCGTACCCACACACCCCTCGCTCCTTCAACTCTTCACTCTTGAGATGTCTCAGTCAAATGTTCAGCAAATCCTCATAAAAACAAGTGCACAATGAAACTTTAATGAGCGCGCCCACTTCTTCTGAGGGATCTAAGGGACACAACTTAGGAAATCAGTGTCACATCCCTGCAGTACACAGAGAAACCATAAACTTATTTCCAAGTGCCCAAAACACGTGCGTGCCTGTGCATGTGTATGTGTGTGTGCGCACGCGCGTGCCTGCAGTGGCGTGCGTGTAATGTACCAGCAGCAGAGCAGAGCAGCCTAAGTGAAAAAAGTGAAAGTTTGCTCAGTGTAAAAATGAACTGCTGCCTCTGTGTGTGTGTGTCACGAAAAAGTTCAAACAGCGTTCAAAGATGAAGAAATTCAAAATAAACATCTGTCAGTGTTTTGTATCGTTTATTGCCCGTTTGATCAGTTTTCTCACAGTTTAAAACACACATTATTTCGACCACACTGATATATCTGAGAGGGGAAAAAAAACACATAGAGGCAAATTATCACATCATCGCTGCTGCTTTTCAGGAGTTTCCACGAGCTGAAAAGGCGCGACTCTTTGCCATTTCTTATCTCGGGGCTAAGGCTTTTTGGCACAATTGTGTCGCGCGCAGACGTGACTCCTCACCCTGACACAGCGATCGAAAAAAACAGCTCATCGGGCACAGAAAGTCTTTTGGACCCACAATCGCTCGTGTTACAGTCAACACACGGTGTGTAAAACACTGGTCTGATTCACCCCAGCAGCTACACAGCAACCACCTTCTCTCCAGCCCCGGACCGTCCGCAGCTTTCCTCGGCGCACTGCGCTGACTCTGCAGAAGGAAATCATCGGAGGAGTGTAGGAAGGCGTTTTTTTGTGTGTGTGTGCTTTTTTTCCCCCCTCAAGGTAGGACAAGCAGTTACAACCCAGGGTCTGGCTGTCAGCGATCCCCGCTGTCTCCTTTTGGCTTCAGTTTACGGGTTGGGAAAAGAAAGAAGAGGGGACAGAGAGAGTCGTGGTCGTGCGTTCCCCTCCGCGAGACCGACGCGTTTCCAAACGCCTTGACGCGCGTGTTTCTCTGTGAAGCTGCCGGGACACAGCGATTTGTCAGGTCTTTTTTTTTTTTAAATATAGAAGCGGCCGTTCTCCCACGCTACACCAAAGAAAACTATCATAAACGGCGATGATAAGTTCGTGAAAAGAAGACCGACCGTGAATCACATCAGACAGCGGACAGCATTGAAGAGGAGAAAGTTCCCCACTTGAGGGCGAAATCAGACTTTTCTGAGGACGCCAAGTTTGAGAAGTGCCAGGAGCCCCGGGGTCTGTGAGATACAACATGCAGCAATGGTAAATATGAGTTTTCTACTCGAGTTACTCAGCTGAAAAACACCAGGAGAATTAATGGTTTTCTTCTTCTTCTTCTTTACAACGTCTGTGCTGATCTGTCATCTAAACTCATCAGAGCAGGCAAAAAGTTACCCAAGTCTGTATGAGCAGTTTCTTTCACTTAGTTTATTCCCCTAGTTGTTTTTCATTCAAATGACTCATCCACTGGACATGATTATATGCCTGCATTTAAAAGAAAGATAATTCCCTCTGCCTGTTTTGACTTTTCCTTCACTTTCTCCTCCAACTTTATCTTACAAAGCCACCACTGGTCACTGTATCTGTGTTGCTGCTCATCAGAATTGAAACCAAACCAACCAAATCTGTGACATTAACAAGTAAGTTACAAAAACAGGCCTTGATTGCGCTTGGTTTCTCAGTTTGAAACTGTTTCTCAATTCTCTGCTCATAAAGTGAGTCACAAAGTTTTACCTGAGCCCCGAGACACGAATCATCAACTCCAGAGACACAGCGAGAAGAGTGTGTAAATTGTTTTGTTTGATTGTTGACATGACATTTATGTCTGAAGTCACCTCATGCTACCTGTAGATTTGGCCTGACACGTTCACACACTCATACAAACTAGTGGCTGCTAGAATGCAGAGCGTTTGAGTTCAATATCTACAGATAATAAAAACTTGTGAATGGTGGCTATAAAAATGTATAAAGTGTGTTTACTGAGAAGAAATGTGAACAGACCTCATTTTTATAGACGCCAGCAACATTTGCAAAGTAGTTTTTCCAGCTCAAAATCCCTCCGCTGAAAATACTGCTTCACCTTTCTGCAGAATTCCTTCTTGTGTTGCGTGGTGTTTTTTCCTGCAATCTTTTACTGCTTTCTTCAAATATTCACTGTCTCCGTTCAGTTGATGTTAAGTCGGTTTGCAGTAGTCTTTGTCCTATGCAAACAAAGCTGTAGATCATTTTCATATAATGCTATATGCAGCCTGACAGTGTCATGTTTTCTTTCCAAAACCCGCTTGCCTTACAGTGCCCCACAGAGTTCTTGCCTGTTTATGCGTCCCCGTGTTACGGTTCACCTCTAAAAGGAAAACTCAGGGAGCTCATGGGTAACCTGTGACAGTGAAACACAAGCAGAAGCTACACAGAGGCATTTCATGTCAGTGTAAGACATTTCAGCGCGGACATATGTGAATGCTCCAGGAGACACAGGGAAGAGGGGTCGAAAAAGAGGAACAGCGAGTGAGAGAGAAAGAGAGAGAGATTGAGATGAATGGACCAACTTAAAAGCGTCACAAAAGTACCTTCACACTTTCATCAGCGAGATGTGTGTGAGATTAAAGTGTATCACCGGTTTTGGCCTGCTCTGTGTGTGTGTGTGTGTCAGGGATGTTTCATGAGCTTGAGCTGGTGCTGCTACTATAGTGAAGAATGCCAATTTACATTCCAGGAGTGTCATTTCATTACTTTTATCTCCATGCTGCCTTCTCCCTGCCAGGGCAGTCAGGGATCTGGATTTCCTTTACAACATAAGTCATACAAGTTAAAATGCTGGTGTTCCTTTTTATCTGTGTGTTTCTTTCTCTTCCTCGTGTGTCAGATAATTATACACTTATTATATTCTCAGAGTTGCTGACAGGGAATAACTGGTGTGGCTGAGAGGAATATATATATATATATATATATATATATATATATATATATTATACTGTATATATATATATATATATATATATATATTTTTTTTTTTTTTGGGGGAGATTGGACAACAAAAGTCTCCACATAAAATAATGGGGAAAATGCCGAGGTAAATGTCCTCGTTATGCAGTGAGCAGACGCCACAGTTCAGCCGATATAGCACTGCTACGTGAGGTTAAAGAAAAAAGTTAAAGTTGTCAGCAAGGGTGCAGCTAGGTCGTGATTCCTCTGGGTCTGCAAGGAATCAGAGAGGGGGAGAGTGTGTGAGAGTGTGTGTGCATGGGGTGGGAGCCACTGGTTAGTCGGTTCAATAATCTGCTGGACAGGTAGGCCTGTGACGCCCCCCTTAGAGAGGCTGCTAATGAAGAGAAAGGCTGCTTAGTGGTGCTCTGCTCTGACCTCACCAACCCTCCCTGTCCCCCCTGCTGGTTTCCTCTGATTACTGCTCACATCCAGAAACACTTCCCTCCTCTTCACCCTCTACTCCATCCCCTCTATTTCTCCATGGCTTTCTAACTTTCTCATGCAGTTCCTCTTAATTTGAAAAGAATGGGTGCTAAGTCCATAATAGATCCAGTGATAAGACATTTGGTGCATTTATCTATTTTCTTCCCTTCGTTCTTACTTGTGGACGTGCTTGTGTTTACACTTAATGCAATTCATTTTTGGAAATAATCACTTCTTGACCTTCATGTTCCTCCTCATTTTCTTCGCAAGTTTAGTTATGATGAGACTACACCCTCAAGTAAAGAGCTTAACCTCGGCATTGCACGGGTGAAAGGAAATAGGTGTAAGTGTGGAACGGGGAGAAAAAAACAAACAAACTGAATTTATTTTAGATGAGACGAGAAATATGGACCTGCACTCATGCTAACAGGTGAAGAGATTCAGCAACGCCCCCATCCCACCGTCACACAAAGTTTGCCTCGGCAACATCAAAGTAACATTCTCAGAGTGTTTTTGTTTACCCAGAGCTGGGCCATCGCTGTACCGATATAGCCCTGCTAATCTCCATCTGTCCTCAGCCCCAATAATCTCGCGAGTGACTGATAGTGTGTCTTGGCCGTGACAGAAAAGGTAATATTTTGGAAGGGGGAGTGGGGTCATATACCTAACGGTGACTTGAGACGATAAACTTTGAACAAGACACTGCAGCCGAAGCTGTGGGATCCAGCGACTAAACAGAGACACTGTGAAATGTTAAAACAAATTGGATCGCAGAACACCTAATTTAATAAAGAGCACAGTGTGAGACATACTTGATTTAAAACAATATACATATGAGAGGCATAATTACATTTTTTGCACCTCAGCATACAAAGTTTAAGAAACTAAATCCTCATGCACTTTCACTGATGGAAAATATCAAATTTCCTCTGAGCACATTTTGAAATTCGGTCTGTGTTCTTAAATTTAAATAATAGAGAGAAATAAACAGTAGGAGTTAATGAATAGGGTTAACAGTTGTTATGACATGAGCATTCAAGATATGTTTTGTCTTGTACCATCACACTGATTGATATCTCTAAGAGCTTTAAACTGCTCAATGATAGTAGTGTGTCGGTGGCGAGGGGATAGATCATACACAGAAATGGCAAGTTAATCAGATTAAAATCAAGCTCAGCGCTACAAGCTGTGTTTAAACTGTAAGCCGATACTCCCACTTACATGTGTTACATTTTTTGTGTCCTTTTTTTTCTGCAGGCTTCATTTCACATGCTAATCCAAACACTATCATATTCCTTAAGGAAGGAATCAGGAAAACTTTGGTCTCAGAACATGAACACACCCAGTGTGTGCAGAAGCCACACACTCCCTCAGCCTTTATTTGTTTAAAGTGAGAAATGATAGAACACATTTTGCACAACTCAGCCTTTAGAAATACACTCCGGCCGCATTTTTCCTGTCTTCCTAGACACAGCCATGATTCTTACATTTTCAGCTGTAAGCTGGGGTGGCTTTAATTGATTCTGTCCAGAACTAATTACTGGCAACTAAGTAAAATAAACACTTCAGTGTCACTGGGTGGCAACGGTGGATCGGTAGGGAAATTACATTTCACTCGTAATCCATACATTCTTCAGCTGTGCTAGAAGATAATTCATGTCGACGCTATAGAAATACCAGAAAGCTGGACCTATGTAACGAACAGGAGTATAGTTGTAACCAAATGGCTCAGTTGGGAGGTATAGGGTTATGTGGTATAATTTATATTTTATAGCTCCCTCCTGCACTGACTGCACTCCAGAATAAAGTTGTTCGATTTTGTTCCATGAACAGTGAGTGAGAAAATCTGGGATTTCACTTGTGATGGAAACTCCAGACACCACTTTGTTCCTTTCTTTCTCTTGTACTTTTTTTTTTATTTTCCTGTTGAGTCTCATTTCTTGCTTTCAGATAAAAAGACACCAAACTGCTGCCGTTTGTATGCACAGTGTACATGTGGATGTTTGCATGACTGCGTCTATGTTCTCTCTCTCTCTCTCTCTCCTTTTTTTGGGTGTGTGCATTAGTGGCCCATGCCCCAGTGACTCAAAAGGCATGGAAAGATCTCCTCAGGCCATACAGAGTGATTTGATTAAAAGAGAATAATTTGCCCTAAAGATGTCTTTTCTCTTCCCTCCCAAAAAGCTGGTGGAAGAAATCTGATATGACAAGATAAGTGGTGGCTCATGAAAAATTCCTGAGGACTGAGACGTAGCATGTTGACTTTGGCATCATTGCCCAGAGTGTCTACTTCTTTGCTAGAAACTGTACTGACAATGTTATTTTTACCTGAATCGCCTTTGAAATTATTCCCCTGGTTCTCGATCCAGGGTTCTTTTATTTGAAATCTCTTTATGTTCTGTCCAAAGAGTGGACAAACTCCACACTTAACTCCAGGCATTGTCTCCTTCAGCTGACCAGTGAACTCTTAAATGGTAAGATCTTACCTATTGTGATTCCACATTGTTACTAAAGCAATTCTGAATGCTTGTATAAGAAGAAAAAACTCATTTACTATAGCAATGCAGTGGTCTGAATTTGCATGCATTGATACTGCCAATCACAATAAGCCCAGTCACTCTCCTCTATCAACAAATGCAGCTAGCAATGTGTGCACAACCCAACAAAAAGCGATGACAACCTGGTGTTAAGGTTTCCTGATGCTGGTGTTTCCTGTTCTCACCGCCTGGTACATCACAGGTTCATTTCCATCTCTGTTCAGCCCTCTCATGGGAGAGGGCTGAACTTCTCCTGGGCTTAAGTCCAGTGTTTTGTCGACCCATCCATCAAACCTGACTTCCTGGACTTTGCAGCTGTGTAACACCACAGATCACCTGACCTGTCTCCCATCATAGATTACGGTGACCAACAGAGGGCTTTGTCACTTTATTGTTTTGGTGCATTCCCTGAAAGGACTGATGTTTTTGCAAACAACTTAGGCCATTTTCATTGGCTCATGTTCTTCTTAGAGCAAGAAGCAGATTGGTGTCTTGAGGCTGGTTTCAAAAGCTCATCAGTCCTCATAGACTCCCATGTTAAAATGCCCCAACTTTAGTGGAAGTGATGAACAACAACACATAGCCCTACTAGTTTGCTGGTCTCTTCTCCTAACTAGGAGTGTGCTGCACATGATATGAAGCAGGTAACAACCTGACTATGCATGTCAAGTCAAGTTAAGCAAATCGATAAAGCGCCAATTCACAACAAAGTTATCTCAATACACTTAACAAATAGCAAAGGTCTCACCAAGAACAAGCAAATCTGGCCACAGTGGTGAAGAAAAACTCCCTTTTATGAGGCAGAAACCTCAAAGCAGAACCAGACTCAGAGTGGACGGCCATCTGCCTGAACCAGCATGACAACCTCTCACAAGCTCATGTCAAAAAACACAAACTGTCGCTTTAACATGTGTGTTTCACTTGAGCATAGGTTGAAACATAAACATAAACAGCACTGTGTATTTAGTAGATTGCATCCACTTCCACAAGTCAAGGCAGCACATTGATGGAAGACCCTTTTGGCGCCATGATTTTGGACATTTCTGGTACGTACCTGTTACACATCATATTTTTATAGTAGAGAGGGAACAGAAAATCTTTTTTTTCAAGACATGCCTTTATCCTGTATTAAATCCAGCCATTTCGAGCATATATCTTTAATAGAATTTAGCTACTTTAGTCAACTTTAGTCCTTTTTTTTAATTTTTGAAAACACTGAGTCAGTGTGACAGAGCTGATGATCAACCAAATCTTTTATTTACTCTTTTCTTTTCAGGTTACACAAGAAGACAGAGACTCAATAAACAGGAAACAACTGCTCAGGTACTGAGTCTGTTTCTGTTTGACACTGTGAAGATTCATTGAGTGGTAATTTCATTTTGAAGGTGTAACTTGTCAAGCTGATTTTATGTTGTGATGTTCCATCAAACCTATTCTATTTCTACATAAGACCTGCAGAGTGAATAAACTGTATGTCTGTTTAACTCTTAAGCTGTGTTCTGTTTGTTTCATTTCCATATGATGCACATGCTGTTTATCTTATTCATATTATATTGATGGCTTTTATAGGTCTGAATGTTCAAAGAATGATAAGAGGGTTAGGGTTAGATCTTACTTATCTTGAATTTTATGAACATTCAAAAACTAAACTATCACTTTCATATGAGTTGAATATGGACATTTAGATCAGCATACACTTATATAATTTTTTTTTCTTTTTGTTTTTAGGTTTCCCTTCTGACACTGTTAAAGTGCAGTATGCAGCTGTAAAACCCACGTTCAGCTTCTGTTGGGTTTCGTGTTTTTTTTTTTTTTTTGTTTTCTTTTTATCATTTGAACATGGGTAATGTTAATCTGTGTGTTATAACCAATTTGTAAAGTCCCATGTCAGCTGGGTCAAGGGGGAGCAGTAGTCACCTTGATTTTTTTTTTTTTTTTTTTTTACGACTTCACATTCACCAGGCTCTCTCTGACAATGATTCGTAACTTAAACTATTGATAATATTTCAGACACACTAGTGACCTTGTTGGCTGAATGTATAAGGTAGCCTCTATTAAGCAGCCTTTATACAGAGTTTGGAGTCTTTGTCCTTGTATGAATCATTTCTTTGATTTTGGATATTACTTTTTAAGAAATCAGTGAAGGATGTCAGTCAGTGCATTGTGCATATGTTCAATACTTCTGTGAACATTTTCGTATATTTATGTGACCTGGCTGGGTCGAGAGGGAGCAGTATTCACCTTGCTTTTTCAAGACTCTACTTTCACCAGGCTCTCTCTGACAATGATTCTTATCTTAATCTATTGATAATGTTTCAGACACACTAGTGACCTTGTGTGCTGAATATAAAGTAGCTTCTATTTACCAGTTATAATACAGAGTTTGGACTCCTTTTCTTTGTCTTTTTTTTTTTTTTTTTGGATATTACTTTTCAAGAAATCAGTGAAGATTGCCAGTCAGTGTGCATTGTGCATACACTGAATTCTGAACATCTTCCTATATTTATGTGCTCAGTGGAGCATGGGCATATGTCAAAGAGACGATCCTCTAAACAGCATAATTTATTTCAGCAAATACAACATAATGGCATTTTCTTATGTTCGAGTGATAAAGCCCTCCACCAGCACTGATAATTATGTCTCTTGTCCGTCCAAAGGAATAAGTTGAGTGATGTTATTATAGACCTGCATAAGGAGGAGGTCATGGTGGATGGATGGGTCAACAAAATGTGGTACAGCAGACTGCTGGTTGCTTCCTGTTTCCTACCGACGCTCATCTTTGGTTTCTTTTAATCATAAACATGATCCTTCCTTAACCTTAACTCAGTGGTGATTATTGTGACCAAGATGGAGAGAGCTCACTTAGTAAGTGCTTATGTCCATCCAAACCATTCCCTAACCCTACCTAAGTTCTGTTTATGCCTGAACCTAACCAAACCTTAACCAGAGCACTGCCGCATCGTAAAACAGAGTTATTTTTCCAACAGCAATTTGTAATGGTTTAGAAAAGCATGCAACTCATGTACGTGTCATGTCATTTTGGATGGCAGACACAAGAAATGCATTTTTTCATAAATCTGGAAGAGTTATTGTTATGAAAATAAATCTTGAGGTCAGCTTCCTAAAGCATTTGAAATAATAGAGGAGAAGTTGCTGACCCTGGCCACTACCAGTGAAAAGCTACATCCGTATTGTTTGCAGTGGGTTTTAAATTTACTTTACAAACTTACTTGTTTAGGACGTATACATGGATGAACTCTATAGAAGTGATTTGAGGTAACCCTATAGAAACATTTTAATGGATTATGCTGTATCCATTGAAGTGTGCTGTGCCATGCAATACATCACGAAAAACCGGGATGACATGTTAGAGGTCCTACCCTGTGATTGTTGGTGACAAAGGTGCTTTTTATGGTGATAATCATAGTAATTAAGCAGTCCAAGGATGATGGGATTTTGTGTGTTTGTTTGCTTCTTAGTTCACTTTTCCTGTTTGAGGGAAATTTAACGCTCATAAAGGCCACATCTGTATGTGTGTGTGTGTGTTCGCCTGCGTGCGTATGATTGTATCTGTGTGTTTTTTGCTCGTGTTTGCGGCTGTGTGTGTTTTTGGAGCTGAGGGGAAATCTGCTGACAGGTAGTGTGTCAGGAGGAGGGGGGACAGTGGCGCTTTTGAGACAGACACAAGAGACGAGTCTCAGAGAGAGAGAGCAAGAGAGAGAGAGAGAGAAAGAGGGCCTCTTTCATGTGACTCCGCATTCCACCAAAGCACAGGCAGAGAGAGGCACAAGACGAGACATGCGTCCCCCCTCGTCACTCCCTCAGCCTCTTCCCCTTCTACACCCGCTCTTCTGCCCTCCCTCTCCACATCCAACCTCCACCCCTCCCCTCTGCTAGTGACCTTAACATTTATCAAAGAACCCCATGCTGGAATTCCTCTTCAGCATCTGTGTCCTGGTGAGCGAGCCAGACACACATACACACACACACACACACACATATGCATGACACACATTCACACACACATACCGTGTCGCAGACCAATCTGTTTTGAATATTGTGGCGCTGTGGAGGGGCTGTCCTTGTTGTTCCCTGAGCAGGGGAGGGTGGCCTCGAGACACTCACACACAGAGACATGGACACATGCTTGCACACACATTCTCTCCTCCTTCTTGTTTCTTTATTGTACCTCCTGTCACTTTGTCCTATTCATTTAACCTTTCATTACAGCCAGCAGACAGCCCTGTGTGTGTCTGCACAGCTTCAGGAACAATGCCAAAAAAGCCCCACTGTCACAGTTATTAGATTCCTCTGGCCCCCTTTTACCCTGGCAACTCAATATTAAGAGAGCGAGAGTGAAGGAGGGGAGGCAGGATGAGGGAGGGAAGCAGAACACGGAGGAGGAAAAGAAAAGGGGGTGCATGGTTGACACTGCTGCTCAACTCCTATGGTGAAGGATCCTCTTGACTTGTCAAGGACATATGCCACATGTTGATAGTAGACAGGTCTCAGACCAAGCAGTGAAGGGAATGTTAGCCACGACGGGGAAGAGAGGGAGGAGGAGAGGACGGGCGTGGTGTGACTGTCTTGTGCTGTGGCGAGCAGCACCCTGGAGGAGTCAGACTGAAAACACAAACAGTTTGTGGAGGAATTCTGTTTTTAATGGGCAGCCAGGAGGGGCGGTCTGGTCCCCAAGGAAGGACAGACCAGTTCCCTCTCCTTTTCCTCCCTTCTTCATTCCCTGCCTGTCGCACTGTCTCTCTCTATCTTATCGGCTGCTCCTCCTCTGTACACACCAGGCCCTATGAAGAGGATCTTTGTTTTATGACCCCTGTGTGTGTGTGTGTGTGTGTGTGTGTGTGTGTGTGTGTGTGTGTGTGTGTGTGTGTTTGTGTGTGTTGAGCTATAATTGGCTATGAAAAACGATTTGCTCTTTTGCATTTTGAATGAAGATGAAAGAATACATAGCACATTATTTGATTAGTTTCACACCTTCAACAGACATTATGGCCGACACATTATAGAGATGAAGACAGAATATTTTCCGAGAGGCCATAAAATCTCTCTGTCACTCAATCTTCCCTCCTGAACAGCATGTAGCTCCACACGTCACTGGTGGATGTCTCATTAAAATTACAAAATGGAGCTACAGTGCTAGGCCTATCTTTATTGTTCTTTCTCCATAACAAATACTCACTAGTTTACATGATCTGTAAATTCTAATTTCAAACACTTAAAGGGAAACTGCAAGTCTGGTCGCTTTTCTGCTGTTTTGCTTACCCTCCTCCCAGCCATGTGCATTTGTTTTCAACAAGGCCAGCGAGAAAGCAATCCATGGAGCGGCAGATAATGTTATTTATCATATACACGTTACGATGTGTATATTTGTGTAGTCTTCTCTGTTATAAACAAGAGGTTATGGGTTACGGGGTGTGTCTGTGTCACAGTGCCACAGATATGAGTGCTGGGACACTGGGCAAGGTTTGTTTTCAAGCCACGTGGCACTAGTAGCATCATTAAGGTAAAAACCCTGCATAGTGCCTCTTTAAAATAAACCATCATTGCATCATCAACCACCACTGACATGTGTGACGTCAAAATATGTTTACGATAAAGTGACAGAGCCCTCTAGTGGCCACAGCAGTCATGACAGGAGCCAAGAAGGAAATCAGGTGACATTATTATAAAGTGTCAATGTCCGAATAGGAGGCACGTACTGTAAGGGTGTGTCTTTTAACCATGATCGCCATTCTTTAACCTTTAGTTGTAACCATGTCGACAAAGGCCCTGTAGCATTAACAAAGTCCTTATCTCCACCTGTTTTTTTTGGATAAACCCACCTAACCTTTGCCATACCGGTGTCACAACATAAAAAGGTCAATTATCAGTTATTAAGAGTGATTTTCAGCAGTTTATATATATTTATCTCTCTTCTAGTTTATCTCCTTCTATGGGTCACATCTAAGGGCAAAAACAAGATGACCTATGTGGTTGTTTAGGTTGGAAGAACCCTTGTCTCCTGGAAATTAGTTATATATATATTATTGTATTGTTTTCTCATTTATGTTGTGGAAGAAGATGTAATCAGTAGCTGGATTATCTCCAGAGGCAACAATCTTTTTAAGCACTACATTTATGTACCACAAGTAGGTGGTCTGAGTGGATGGTGGGCATTCAAAGCACAAGACAACAATTTGTTGAAGGTTAGAGGAAGATTATTTGGTTTAATATTAATAAACACCTCAACTGCTTAAAATCATTACAGATTTTTTCTGTATTAAACTTGAGCTACAGTTGTTCCCTACACTTAGTCAAGTCCTGTCAGTGCCCTAACATAACTGTGAAAAAGATGAATAATGCTGTAGACACTAAAAGTGGCCACTATGACAGAATCCATATCGTATTACATTACATTTCCTCAATTTGGTAAAACGAAATGGCCAGCATTTTATTTGTATATATATCAATTCTAATTTCTAGGACCCAGGCTTGGTGAGCAGGTAATATGTGGTAATAAAGTCCGTCTCAAAGCCTTTAAATCCATAATTATTTTTTTTGACAGTTGAGGATAAACTACATTTTTGCCAGTGTACGTTCATTTCAGGTCCATGGTAGAATTTCATATGTGTGATGTGCACGGTGGTGAAATACCTTAAGGTCTGCTTTCATGAAGTCTGTTCTGCCTCTCTTGTAACACTGGCCAAAGCCCGGTGCAGTCCAGTAAAGCTTGGTAAAGCTGTGCTCAGGTCAGTCCAGCCCAGTCAGCAGAGAGCGGACAGTGATGCTCCTCCAGTAATACATTAGCTGAAATGGATCAGGGCCTGGAGTGGAAAGGCATTGGTCACTCTGGTGGGGGGCAATGAATCGCTCACCTGTCATTGGAGATTGAGCCAGCACACACACACCCACACACGCACACGCACACACACACGAACACACACACGTGAATGAATGCACATTACACACTATCCCTGCCCTGAAGACAGAGAGGCAGAAACAGAGCAACAGTCTGAATCCGGACCATCAGGCAGCAGTCTTGATGAAGTCCATCTCTCACTTCTGTCATCCCTCCGCACCTATTCCTCCCCCTCTCTCCCCTCTGAGGCCACCACTCCTCTCTGTGTGACTGACTCTTTATTATCCTCATCCCGTCACTTAGTTAGAGCGGTGACCAGCCGCCTCTCTCTCCTCTGTCCTCTCTGTCATCCCCATTTCCAACCTCTCCCTCTGCCTCCAGGCTGTCGATCCACCTCTCTGCCCCACATCCCTCTAATTCTCTGATTGGACTCTCTCTTTCCCCTCTCAGGGCTGTAATTGATGGTGGTGTTATTGTGCCCACTTCCCTGGCCCTAAAGCTGTTCCTCCAGGTCAGCACTACTCCACCATTTAAGACATGCTGGGAATGGGGTAGACAGTGAAGAGCTTTTTTCCTTCTTTTTTTCTGTCAGTGTATGTGTGTGTGTGTGTTTGTGTTTGTGTGTGTGTGCGTGTGTGTGCGCATAGTCCTGTAAGTGTGCAAATTTGTGCATGTGCTAAAACCAGGGGTACTCATCTGCTTTGTCTGGTTAAGCAATCAAAGTGTACCTGACTGTTCTTTAAAATTCAAAACAATCTTGACATTCACACTTGAACTTTGTCATTTTTGAATAAGGGACAACATTTCCTCAGAACTCCATGTTCCTCCTCAAGTGTAGTGTTTGCCCTTGGCTGCCATAGAAATGCACACAGTGGCTTTGATTGTATTCTTTGTGGTGGTGGTCCTTTCTTGTAGCATATTTCAACTTTTAAACTATTTTGCAAAGCACAATAAGTGCACTGTAAAGTAGTTTTCAAAGCATCCTGGAGGAGAAAAAAAACTCTACCTGTTAGGAAGTTTGATTTCTAATTCTTTATCAGCTTCTTACTTGTCACCTGTACAAAAATCAAGGTCCTCACGCTCAAAATTCATTTATGTGTTTTTTTCCCCCCCAACTTTTCATTTGATCTCAATTGAAGCTATCTTGACGTTATGTTGTGGTTCTTGAAAGATTTGCAAGGTTAAGTAGGACTTCAGAGTCAGTGAATGAGTCAGTACCTGCAAGTATATTCATGTTTACCCACTCTAGTTTTTATTCCATAGCTTTCCTTTGTGATGTATAAGGATGCTGGTTGGATGTGTACCTCACCCTGGACCAGATCACAGCAATAGTACTTAGTAAAACAAGAGATGTAAAGTTTGTTTTATCCACTAAGCTCTTTCTCTCTCTTTTTCTGTCTCTCTTTGTCCCAGTCTCTGTCTTTCTTGCTTCCTCTCTCACTCTAGCCCTGAGTCCCTCCCCAGCATGGACCTTGTATTTATTACCCTCTAAGTAATCACTTTGCTTTCTCTTTTGATAGACTGTTATTGCTCTAACTAGCTGAGGTCCCTATAGGTATTTGGAGGCTTTCCAGTTTTATTAGACAAAGGCCTCATTATTCAAGGCCAGCATTAAGACTACCATTAGATCCATTTGCCCCCTAGTCACATGTATCCAGTTGCAGCCAATTCATATTATAGCCCCTGCACACTTAGTATTTACAACACAAACATACTCATTCCCTCTTGTCAAAGTTAAATATAGACGATATTCAGAGGGTAACTTTGCCACTTTGTGAGAGGCCAGAGAAGTTTACAGTGATAGTTTCTACAGATATTTTAGTCAACATCAAAGTGAAGTAAGTGGATAGTTTGGGGGGGAAAAAGAAAAAAAAGCAACTACTAAAATTGGAATTGAAACTTGACTTGAATATTTTTTCCAATTTTCAAAAGAGGATAAAACCAGATTTGGATGCGGAGACATTGCATAAGTTTCAAGCATCTGGATTGGTTTTTCCACTTGCAGCTGTTGACTGACTCTTGTGAGCTGACATTGCTTGATGTGCTGCTGACTTACACAGTATGGTGCATTACTGACCAGAGTGCGTCATACCTCCATGTCATAGCCCCTAATGATACAATGATGTTGTCTCAGTCTTTTCAACAAGCTCACAGTGTTGGTGATATACAGTACTGTTAGCAGTTAGCGCCTTCTGTCCCTTTGTAATATTCATCATTGACCCATTGTGTGGCAAACTTTTTATTCCACATTGGGAACGTCACTTGCTAACATCGCCACTCATTCTCATTTGATGGTATTTTTCAGCCATGTAATGTCAACGCCTGCTGAGTCCTTGGCCCCGTCATTTGAATCATGGCAGGCAGTAAAGTTCCCAGTCATAAAAAAAGACATACAATAAGCTGAAACATCCCCAGACGTATATTTCCAATGGAAATGAATTGATACAACATATAACAAACCATTTTTAGTGCCCGCCCACAAAATTATTGGGCCAAACAAACTACACGACCAACTAAAGATTCACATCTTGTGGAGAAATTCAATGTTTGGGCACTATTACTGAACAAGACTTATGTTTGGTCTTTCATCATTCATCTACATAGATTTTCTATTGCGACCCCTTTTATAAAACATCTTCAAGGTTGTGCCTTTGTTCCAGATTGCTGTTCTGTATAAAAGATATGAATATGTAACGGGGGGCTTGTGATGACTGCCTCCCCTGGCAGAGGTAGTCAGAGCTGGATTGATATCAGCATGGTGAGACTGATTGTTGAAGCGCTGACCTGAAATCAGCCACTGGGGCAGCAGTGTGCCTGTGCCAGCTTGTACAATATGAACCAGTCAATCTGGCATGAAGAGGGGTGATCTGAACAGCAATATAGCGGGACCTCTGTTTAAATGCCGTTTTCCTCTTAAGGCAGTCAACACACCCTCCTCCCCGGGGAGCCAGAGCATAAACAAAGAAACAGATGCTCAACTTGTGGCAGCGAGGCAAAGAGATTTAAGGTGCTCCAGTTTTGATTTCTTCTATTTCATTGTTGCAGCTTTTTAATTTCTTTGTAGCCACCTGTGTGTCCAATATGGTGCTCATCCTTCCTAATCGATGGGCCCTTATTGGGTTTCTGCGTTCGGTCAAATATCTCATCGCTTTCTGGCCCCTCAGGCAACAGGATCCGAACTAATAAGAAATCTCCTCAGTCTCTCGGGTTGCGTGTACAGATGAAAAAAATGATTAGTGCTGAGATAGTATGTATCTGTGACCGAAACCAGATTTTCTACAAGTTGACCAAGTTAAAACTAAAGCCTCAGACACAGAAGTTGACATGTTTACTGATCCTGAAGAGGATGTCAGCCCATGTCCACATTAAGCTGCTTTTATGTGAAAGAGCCTCTTTCTGTCCAAACTTCCCACAACCAAGAACTGGCTATTTCAAAAATGTTCCTGTGAATGCAACAATCTCAAAACACTGTCAATATAATGATTGAACAATACAGTGAGTTGCATTATGAATTGTCACAGAGCTGTACTCAGTGTACAGTTTTGCATGTTCCTGTCTATGAACAGGAATTCACCTTTGTTAACAGGTGCCATTTACAACACACAACCAAATTACTATCCTATATATTTTTTATTTTTAACAATAAAATATGGAAATGAAAACACGTAACATATGGGGAAAGGGACTTGGAAAACTTTCCTTTTATTGTTGTGTGTCAATAGTTGTATTTGTATGTAAATGCTGTTTTCTGCTTTAGTGTGGACACAGTCTTAGGCAGCTGTGTTTACTTATCGTGGTCATGTCTCAGATTGGTTGCAGCTCTTGTGGCACAGGTGGTGCTTGTGAACGTAGCCTACTGTACTTGAAGGGGCTTGCAAGCTGAGAGTTGTTCATTGGATCATGCTCAAGTTTTTTTAAATGATATATAATTATATATGTAATAAAAAAGAGAAATAAGGTTTAACTAAAATGTCCTTCCTCATGAAGCCTGACCCTATGTTTTTTTTCTCACCAATAGACATACAGTATAGCAGCACACAGAGATACAGCGTGCACACACAAATGGCCTCTCAAACACACAGAAAGAAATAAAAGGTCTTTTAAAAGTGTCTCAACATGCAAGGAGGGTCAGAGTGAGAGAGGGAGAGAGGAATGCATTAATGCACAACAGCAAGATAGCATTTACAGTATCTGAATCTATCTATGTCCCCACAATTTATATCTCAACTGTATATATACTGATAAATAGAACATGTGTAAGAGAAAAAAAGAGAAGGGGTCAGGGTGAGAGAGGAAGAGAGAGAGAGAGAGAGAGAGAGAAAGAGAAAGAGAGAGAGTGCCACTTTGGAGTAAAGCTGTCATTACTCCGGCTGGCGCACTCCCTCATAAATACTGATAATGAGATGCTTTCAGCAGCGTAATCATTTGCCAATGTAGCAGTAGGTAATGTGAGAGGAACACTCTCCTTCCTCTGCTTCTGTCTGGAGATGACACAACAGATTCTATTTAGTCATTACCACAGCTCGCCTCATTGAGTGGAACAATACAACACAACTGATTTCTTTCTGTGCATGCAGTTCTATAGTTATAGCAGGAAGAGAGCAAAATAAAGTTGTGCAGACTCTTAGTTTGCCTCACAAATTAACTGTGTAAAACAAGGTTAAACATGAGTTAAATATGCAGCTTTTTGCATTTTCTTTTGGGGTTTTCCTGCCCAAAAATGGCAGCATTGATCACTTGATCATGGGAAATCTTTAATAAGAAACTGCGTAATGCCAGTACAACAAGAATCAACAACTTTCACGGTGCTACATATACAACATGTTAATATTACAGTTACAAAAACAGCCTCGTTGGATTTGCAAATTAAACATGATTTTGGATAACTTTAACTTTTGGAAAACTGAGGCTCATGTATGCCACACTAATGAAACAAACACATGCAATATTTATCCCAGAGGCAGCAAATCAGACATAAGTGTTTTGAAAGACAAAGGAAAGCAATGAGCCATGTTTTGATCTGACCCGTTACTGAGATCAAAAAAAAAAAAAAAATGCTCAAATGTGTCACAGCATAGTCAAAGTTTTCAAATGAAGTAATTACAGTTATTGCCATATATGTTGAGCAGTTAGTCATTATTCTATGTGAAAAAAGCTGATAGCTACACAGTTCATGTTCACTGATCATCTGCCTTGGTGGGCGTGATGAACATCACTACCAGCCCACACAATGTCAGCCCATTCAGGACTGGGTTCCACTGTTGTGGAAATCGGAGCGTTATGTTTCCCTCATTTAGACAATCTGTAATCTGTTGTCCATGTGCAGGTGCAAAAACTTTATTCACAGCAAAGACCAGCGAACAAGGCCTTGTTTCGAAAGCCTGTTGAGGCTCCAATAAGTCACCTGTCATACATGTCACAACGGATCTACTGTGTTTTATTGTTCCACTGATAATGGATTCAATCACAGATGAACAGCTGTGCCACAGAAACCCCAAAGCAACAGTCTATTTGTATATCAAAGAGAATTAAGACACAAAAGCTACTTTCCCTCTTAACTGAATACTTATATGAGCAGTGGTTTGTAAAGTTATTTAATTACTTTTTGAGAGAAGTAACTAGTAACTGTAACTAATCACTCATTTTCTGTAACTTGCCTAACACCACATGAAGCTCAACAGAGTCACGTGAGTTGCTCTAAAAGCAACCTGTTTAGTCATGTAGGTTGCAAGATTTGTGTTCACCTCAGATGAGCCTTAGCGTCTGTTTACTGAAGCTCAAAAGGCCAAGTGGGATGTCAGACACATTTGTCACAGAGAAACAGTTTTGGGACACACCTTAAGTATGTTGCACAGTTTTTCTGTGCGCCTTTATACATGGCTCTGTTTATTTGTCTTCCCGTCATTTGCGCCAACAGGTTCACTGTGTGATGTCCTAAAAGTATATGGGAGTTTCCTGCTGCAGGACAGCCACATTAAGGGCCTCCGTCGCCCCCTCTACTTTTGCCTCCCGGCTCAGAATGAACTCACATCTCTGGAGGCCGTCCCAGGATAAAATAAACAAGAAAATGCCTTTGAAAAGCAGCCACTGACACTCCACTATATATATCTTTCCTATGGGCCATCACTCTAATGGCTGTTCCCTAAGAAGCTCTATGAAAGCACTGTACAGCATGTTATCTTCTGCTGCCTATCTACCACTGGCCATTAACCAGCATCCTTGATCATTTTAATAGTCCCTCTATACTGAATCTCTCAGACTCTGCAGTGATTGGGCAAACACTGGTGTCCCTAGCGATACGAGACGAATACATTGAGGAGCTATTGTGGTTTTTCAGGGCATCGCTGTGTATTGTTTACTGGGTCTGCTTGATTGCCCTCTGTCCAAATCAGAGGGTACAGGCAGGCAGGGCAGGGGTCTACAGGGACGCACTGTGTTGTGGACTGTCCCAACGTGCTAAGAATATTCACTCAACCCATGGCTCTGAGAGGGAACCCATCCATAGCTCAGTAAACACACACAAACACACACATAGTGGGAGTCATACATTTGTGCACCAGGGACCATATGGCCGTGCATAAATGTTGGTGTATTTGAGAGTGCGTGTGTGGTAGGAAACCATGTCTGTCTCCACGTCACAGATAATTACCCCCTGTGTGACTCTGCTTTTCACAGTGGGAAAACACATCAGACCCTCCTCATTGACAGTGGCACATACTGAACAGCTCCAAAATAATACCCACCATATGCTGGCAACTAGCTAGTTATGGGCTTAGTTTGAATAAATATATACATATGGCTTTTCCTCTGGCTTCGACTTTCCTTTGCTTTATTATTTAATGACCTTTGTTCATCATATCTGACCGTTGAGTCACATAGTGCATCGCTAGTGGCAACCAATTCAGTAAAAGAAGAAAAAAAGAGCTGCTTTTCTCTCATAATCTTCTCCCACCTCTGATTTGTATCTGTTAATCCCTTGCTTAAAACTCATAATTAAGCTAATTAGACACTATCTTAGTACAATTGTACCTCATTGGCCAGATAGTGGAACAATTCAAAGAGCAAGGTTACGTCTCTGAGTAAGAATTTGATAAATGCTAAAGGCCAACATTCAAGCTTTAAATAGTTTTAGTAGATGTTTTTTTTCTTTTTTAATCTTTTGTGCTGTTATTTTCAGAGGCGTATTAGTTTTTTTCTTCTTTTTTGAAGCTTTGTGGAATTCATGTTTCACGGTCGTGATTTCAGTCAGGTCTGGTTGTCAAGGCTGCTGCTGAGCTTGCTAACTGGGAAGGTAACATTAGCATGTCTCATCAAAGCAAAGAACAGTGAATAAAATGTCTTTTTTTTTTGTTTTGTTTTAAAACATGAAAAAAACAGGGCTAAAACGTTTTTTTCTTTCACAACATTCTGGTTAATCTTTACCAGAGGGGTATTTTACCAAAGACAGATAAGATATGTGACTTTGACTCTCAGTGAGGAAGGCTGTGTTTGTTCATCTTGTTTTATTCAGTGTGTACTTAATATAACAATTGTTCGCCTTAAACAATATCTTTATGTGAATTTTTGCACAGTCTGGTCATTTGTTGTCAACATAGATCTATAAAACTTCTAACTGCTAGCTAGATCCCCTTGTGCGTTTCCTCCTGCAGTGCTGCTGAGTGTGCACAGGAGCTGCTAATGACCCAACAGGTGTTGAAATGACATGAACATAAACTAATGTCAAGTGGGAATTGCTGCAGATGTTAGAAAGCTAGACCAAGTTAGCCTAGTCAGCTAGTTAGCTTAGCTTGCTATCTTCCACCTTTTGAGCAGAATGCAGACATAGCGGTGCAAGGTGTCCTCTCAGATGTTGGAAAGAAACAGGTGGCTTTAAATCAGTTCATAACTACTGCTGCCCCTTAGCCCTAACCTACATTTGCTCACTCACTTGGGGTAGGAGTATCCCGATTCCCTTTTGGAGAAAGGGGTGGGGATAAAGTCGAGGATTACGTAACCCTTCAAATGAAGAGTTTTCACAACCACACTACAAAGGGCAAGGTATGAAAAATTTCCCAGAATACACTGTAAAAGCTAGCAAGATGTCTTCAAAAGCAGCCAGCAAAACACATAAATGCAGTATTTTTGCATTAGCAAAGGGGCAACGGGTCAGAGTATGAATGAGAAATAGGGATGGGCCTATATCAGATTGTTGAAAAGGGCAAAAAATGCCTCAAGTCAACATGTGTATGGTCCACAGGACAATGTTGTGCTTCACTTTGAAGCCATGACAAATGCTCACTCAGAGGCCATGGAAACAGTGCTCCCAAAAATATGTCCAATCATGATTTCATACTCTTTTGGAAACAAAAACCAAAACAAAAAAACACCAAACAAAACAAATTGAGCTGGATGTTAAAGGTAAGCAATGACAACAACAACAAAAAAGCAACAAACAAACACACGGACAAACAAAACAATGAGGAACAAAACAAAACAACACAAACATCTGATCTGAAAACTGATTTTTATTAAAAGGGCTGTTTTTCATGATGCTGACATCTGGTTCTGAGTTTGCAGAAGCTGAGTGAAATGAAATTTGATTATCACAGAAAGATGTTGGGAAAATTCAACCTGTATGTTTGTTTGTGCGTGTAAAAGTTTTGACCCTGTCTCTGAGGGTTGCGGTGACTTGATGTTGTTTAGACTCATCTCCCTGCTTTCTCCCCCCTGGAGACCTGTCTTTGTAGCAATCCCAGCATCCCGCTCACTGCTCCACTGCATCCGTATCGCGCTAATGATCATGGGAGTGGACAGCTGCTTAATGCAGTAGTATCATCAGTGCCGCTTTCTGATAGCAGCTCCGCTGCACTTGACGGGACTCAAGTGTATCTGCTCCAATCGAGCCCCCCACATTCAGCAGATCCACTAATGTGGTTTTGGAACACCTCGGTAAAGGTGTATTAGATGTGTGCCATATCGCATTTTCAGTGTATGATTACAAGATGTAACACATTTGGAGTGTTCGATTACAGATGGGGTTCTTATCATTTTTCATTGGTCATGACGCTGTCATGACACAAATTACAAAGTACAGCTCTCAGTGACATCATGAATATGTCAGCAATGATTCTCAGAGACATGAATATGCTTTACTTAGGTAGCAGGACGACTGTGTAAAATGACTGCATGACAAGTTAAAGGCCTATGTTATAAATTTTACTTATGTAGAAGAAAATATCAAAAGTGAAAGTTCAGTCCTATTCTTTTTTTTCTAAACATATGTATTTCTAAGTGGAATGACTATATATCAGTACAGGAAGTACAGGACTTATTGTACTTATACTTTATGTAAGAAAAATATTTCCATGACCACAAACAGAAATTCCTGCTGCTTTTATGCACCTTTTTTTTTTTTACTCATGGTTTGGTGAGTACCTGGTGACCCATCATGCACTTGGGGCTTCCCCTTTGCCCGGTGATGGTCACCTGACTGCTGTATATCCAGCCATCCAATCATGCGCTCTCTCTCACACTCTGCTGGAGCGCTCCCATCTGGTGCAGCTAAAATAACAGCAGAGCAGTTGGAATAGTACCACACAGTACAAGTTTCATATGAGTGTGAAAGGTATAACCGCTCAAGGTGAGCATAGGGAATCTTCTGGCCGTCTGCTCCACTCGCGCGCGCGCGTGTGTGTATCTTTGTATCTGTGTGTTTCTTTGTACCAAGTGTTACGTTTCCCTTAAAAGGCCACTCACTCAAAACTCATTAACTCTGGTGGTATCTGGCCATGCACATAGTTTTCAACTTTATTGTTATTCCAGGAAAGGACAGGAAATTTGGCGAGCAGGCTGGCATTAAACACACAGGTCTCAGGAATACACTGGTGACCCCACCCCTGTCTCACCTAGCTGACCTGTTTTTATTTACCAGACAGAGACAACCTGAGACCAAGCCACTTTCACAGACTGCACTGGAGTTTGACTTTAAAGCGAGATGGTTATCAATCCCAGCGGTTTCATTTGCCCAAGTTTTAAGATGTCTGCTTCCACCCCAATACAACAGACACAGACCACGCAGACTTTAAATGTGAGCATGTTTTTGTTTGAAAAAGTTCCAGCAAGAGAAATAGCCCAGTTAAAATTAATGTTATTCAGTGTAACAGGAACAGAGATGTCCTGTTTAATTTATTTGGGGGGATTTTTCCTGTTGTTTGAACACGGCAAAAAAGTTACATCACCTCCTTTGTATTGGGACAGATGCTGAAAATTTCAAAATCTTGGCAACTAAATCCAAAACTATCTACATGGCAGGATAATCCCGGAGACAAGAGGGAATATGTTTTTTCGTAATTTAGGTGATCCGACCCTTTAAATCTGTCAGAGAGAGTAAATGGGAGAGATTACGAAGACATCAAGGGATGGACGGTGACCGCTCCGCTCGCCTCAGATGCCTGTCTCACTCAATGCCTCTGTCTTTTCTTTCTTTCTTTCTTTCTTTCCCTTCTCTTCTCTCTGTCTCTCCTCCCGTCCTCCCGTCCTTGCAGTTCATATTTCAGTTTGCTCCCAGGAGCTCGCAGGTCTGTGCCAGACGGAAATTCGCTGAGGCTGCAGGAGCCCCCTTGGAGGCCACATGGAGGAGGGACAGGAGGGGAACAATCAAGCCCAGTCCTCCCCTCGCTATCCCTCCCTCTCGTTCTCTCCCTCTTCCATGCACTTTTTTTTCTCCCCCTCTTTTTTTTCTCTTTCTCTCGTTTCCTCTCTCTCCCGTCTTTCTCTGTCTCCTCTGTATCCAGCCTGCCAGGCTACACAGGTCCTCAGGGTGACTTACTCTTGGCTCAGGTCCCTCACCACAGAGCCCCTCTCCTCTCCTTCTTCACCCACCACTTCCCCCCTTCCCCCCACTTCACCCCCAACTTAAACTCCTCCCTTTGCTCCTGTCTGTTCCCTCCTCTCCCTCCTCCCTCCCTCCTCCAATCTCCTCCACTCTCCTCCTTCCTTCTCCAGCTCGCTCCCCAGGGGCAAGACGGTGAGGCCATCCAGTCCCAAGCTGTCCATCAGCGAGGGTGTTTACTTGCAGCGTGACAGGCCGACACATCTGGAGCGCATATTCACTAGTGTTCACACTCTTTCTCCCTCTCGCTCTGCGCTGGCCCTCTATATACCCTACCTCTGCCACCAGACACATTCCTCCAGCCCATTTCAGGGCCCTTCGTCGTCGATATGGCGAGCCCACCTCCGACTCTCATGCGCGCACAACACAACATGCACAGAGACACACAATGACACGCACACGCAAAGATTTGTTTTCATCCATTTTTCCTCTTTCTTTCTACCCTCCAGTGGTTTTTCAGTTGCATGACAGAAATTGGAGTTAACCACCAGCAGGGGTGGGCTGTGAGGGAGAAGGGGGTGGGGGGGCAGAGCAGTGATGGGGATGGGGGGCAAAAGTCAGACTTCTCCCATCCACATCTCTCTCTCTTTCTCTTCCTC
Source organism: Caranx ignobilis (assembly GCA_021432705.1). NCBI lineage: Eukaryota > Metazoa > Chordata > Actinopteri > Carangiformes > Carangidae > Caranx > Caranx ignobilis. Next base: position 8,335,574 of record MU269982.1, read on the forward strand.
TATCTATATCTCTATCTCTCTGCCTGTTCCCTTTTTTTCCCCTTTTCAGTGAGTGCAAACTAATTACAGCAGCTCCTCCGCTCCTTTTTGGAAACCCATGACTACTGGTCTAATGAAGTGACACTCTTTCTTCATCCTGTGTCCACCCCCTCACCCCCTTGCTCAGTCATCCTCCAACCCCCACCACCCACCCTGCATCCCACCCACCCTCCCTGTCTGTTTTCCCAACATTCCTGCGCTGGTGTGTGACTGTGATGGCTTGTCATCTCGCAGGAATGTCCTGCTCTCCCACCTCGTCCCCCTGATTTGGCGTGAAGCATTTGCTCCTGGTTTCCGACTCTGCACATGTACACACACAGGGACACACACACTCACACGCAGACACACACTTGAAATGCTAGCTTTTAAAAAATGTGTTCATGCAGATGGTGTCCATTGGGCTGCATACCTACCCTTGGCGTGCGGCCACAACAAGCACAGCCATTCTCAGATAGTCCCCAGCTTGTTTTTCAACTGTAAAAATTGTGCACAAAGTTATTTTATCTTATGTTGCCTGTGGTAAAAAGAGCCATTTACCCCTCTCTGGTAAACCCAAAGAATTCTCTTGATTACACTAATGACTAAATACAGCCTACCAGAGCGGTTTTTAAGGAAAAACACTTGTTTCATATATGTACAATATACGATACTACAATTTGCAGCTCATAAACCGAGGTCAGGCAGCGTTGCACAAACTTAATTGTGAACAGGATTATTGGCTAAGTGTAGCTAATGTTGATAATTGAGGTTTTTCTGAGAAAAAAAGAAACAACATGTCTACAGTTTTATGTATCCTTCATACAAGCAAATGGAAGAGATGTTGTAATATGAAGCACATGTGACACGTTAAGATACGTTTTAGCTTGGAGAGGGACACACAGTGACTCTCCCCTCATCCATGCCTGTTTTATATAGCGGGGACTTATCAGAGGCCTAATGGCACACAGGAACATGCTACACTCAGTGACCCAAGGGAGAACCTCAATGGAAGGTAATAAGGGAGAATATTGTGTGCACGTTTACATCTATATGTGTGTATGTGAATGCGTGCAACATAGTCTGCTGATTGGCATCATCCTCTGGAACAAGTCTGGCTCCTTCTAGATCCGGTTGACGTGTGTGCACGTGGGTGATTATTTCTGTGTGTCATTATTTGTCTGTGTGTGTGAAAGAGAAAAAGTGTGTGTGTGTGTGCGTGTGTGTGCGTGAATGTGTAGGAGATATCACCAGGCTCTCATGTTTATTCAGCTCAACGCCTGGATGACCAGGACTTATCCGCTGTCCTGATTACCCTGCCTGGCCTGCCACCATTAATCCTTCAGAGACCTCAGGCCCCTTAAACAGCCCTATCTTACGCACACATGCAGAAACACACACACACACACACAAACCAAACATGCATTTTCAGAATACATATCAAGGACACATTTTATTCCTTACACTGTATATATGTACATGGAATAAAACTGTACCTTTGTTTTTTTTCTCTCTCTTCCCCACTGTTTTATCAGGGCTGTCCTCGGGGCACTGAGACTGTGTCTGTGTGCATGGCTGTGTGTTTTTGTGTATGCTCTGTCATTTGGGCCTCCGGGAACCTTCCAGGCATCTCTGGAGGTCCCTAGTCCCTTTAATTCCCAATGAATTGTGTGTTTGTGTGTGTGTGCGCGCATGTGTGTGTGTGTGTGTGTGTGTGACAGAGAAAGCGTGGAGAGAGGAAAAAAATGTAGCGGCAGAAATGATTCAGTCTAATTTGTGCCTCAGTATTTTCTTTATCAGCTCTTGTAAGTCTCTGTGAAGGCCCACATAATTATATTTTATGTTGAGTAAAAATGACTGTATTGTAGTTCTTTTCCCATAACAACCATATTTTTCTTAGGAGACACAAGGTTTTTCTGGTAAGGGGCCTGTTGGAGCAAACTGACTGTGCAAGCATGTGTCTGCTATTGTGCATGTGTGTGAGTATGTGTACGTGTGTATTCAGGACACCAGGGTTCTTTTCAGTAATAGTCCCTGCGCCAAGACATAATATTGACCATGGCTAGGTTCCCTATTCTGGTTTTGCCCATAATAAATGATGCAGATTAGAAAAGTAGAAACACATTGGGCTGATAAGTAGCCTTTGGAGCTCACTTGCCATGCCATTGAGGACAGATGGGGGGGGGCTCTCTTTTCTCACTTTGCTTCAATTCTTCAGTATTGCAGTGACTAAAGGGCAGAGAAGCTGTGTGTATGTGTGTGTGTGTGTGTGTGTTCATGTGCATGCACGCATTTGTAGTTCTGTCTGTGGTGTGAGTACATTAAGAGCGAGCAGGCGGGTGGTGAGGGTGTTTGGACTCTGAAGGAATGACGCTGGTGTGTGTTGCCAAGTCCCATTTGAATATATACACAGTGGGGAACCCTCTCATTATAAACAGAAGCTCATACTCGTGGGTGTGCAAGAGTGCACATAAAAACACACACACACACAAACACGCACGCACGCACACACACACTCACACAAACACACACATGCACACGCCCACGCAAACCTTGCAGAGGATGGGGACACAGCACTGGAACTAGTACAGCTGGAATAAGAGCGTGACTAGTTCATATCTTGAGGCGAAGGAAAACAAACCTAAAGTTGAAAACTGTGCGAATGTGTATCTGTGTGTGTGTGTGTGTGCGATGGGAGGATATTTGTTTAAATGTGACTCCCCTTGCCATTTCAAATGGTCTCCGTAAGTTGAAACGCATGTTGACACACACTATTGTCTTTGTCTCTTCTTCTACCTTTCCACCTCATTCGCTTCTCTCTCACTTTCATTTATATGGGAGGGACTGCTTGACCACCTGAGCAGAAGCACACATACACACTCACACACTGAGTCGTCTCTCTTGACTCCTTCCACTCCTCTGACATCGCTCCCTCTCTCCCCTCCTGTCCCTGTCTTCTCCTTTTTCCCATAACAAATAACAGTACAGAATTCCCCTCGCTTCTCTCCTGGGGAATTTTCATTACCGCCCAGTCCCCCTGCCCAGAAGGACTCCCCGCCTTGAACTGTTCAACAGCTGTGGTGTGGACACTCTCTTCCAAAACAGGCCCACTGTTCACAAACACCCGCCGGACTCAGGGTGGGGACTCTGTGTCAACTTCCACAGCTCCAGAGACTGAGCTTCCCTCGCATGTGTGTCCCACCCCAGGGCCTCCTCGCCGGGGGAGGGAGAGAGACCTGATGCTGGGCCCTCACCTCTCCTTGTAGTAGATTAAGAACAGCTTTTGAGTGGGCCGGTGCAGGAGAGATGTTGAAGCATAATTCCTGTTTATTACACTTGGGGACTTATTTTCGATGGTTTGGCCAACATTCACTAAATCCCTCTCCAAACAGTGGTTGTTCTGTCATAGCTTAGCAATCACAACATGTTGAGCTTTGGGCTGTAGTAAGTGCAAAACCTGGCAACAGAGGTTGGTGTCTTTTCTTTTTTTTTACCTACTAAAAACCAAATATAGATTAAATTGTGTTTATTTGCATCAATATATGCTGCAATCATGCAAACTAGCTCACTACCTACAGTGGCAACAGAGCGAAAGCCAAATGTTACTGCTAACTACAGTACACAGGTCATGTCGTAGCCTGTGCAGGCTCAAGGCTAAAGTCATGGAGGATGCAGCCACCAAGCCTCATCACAAGATTCTCATTTAAAAAACAATCGGTATCAGGGATACTAAAAAAAAAACAATAATAATAAAAAAAAAAACTTCTGAAAGCCTTTTAAAACAAGTCAAAAATCTCATGAGAGCTTATTTGCATAATGAGCTGCAGCTGAAGATCACTTCATGTCATTTTGGTAGATCGACAAGCACTGGTTGGTTTTAGATTAAGTCATTATTGTATAGTACATATTTGCTGTGTAAACTAAAGGGGTGGAGCAAAGGATCAGTTGTTGGGATGTGGGAGCAACTCAACAACACTCAGTAAAATCTAAGGCAATGAAAAATATCAGGTAGACAAACCAGAGCTCAGGAAATTACCCTTCTCATCGCCAGTAGGAAGGATAGACAGATAGACAGATAGACAGATAGATAGATAGATAGATAGATAGATAGATAGATAGATAGATAGATAGATAGATACTCTGTCCTTAGCAGGACAAGAGCAAGGCGAGGTGCTATAATCAAAGGCGATTACTCATGGCATGCTGTGACGCCCCACAGTCAAATGCAAAGCAGCTTAAATTAAAACACACTTCATTTAAATAGATGAAAACTACATGGGAGATGAGTCGCCTTGTATCCCCGCCTGGCGACATTTATTTCCGTCGGATCAGCAGAACGTGATTTGCTGGCTGGAGGGGTTTTCATAGAGGTGGCAATGCGTTTGTTGGCTGCTCTCAGAACTGTGTGTGTGTGTGTGTGCGCGCACACGTGTGTGTGTGTGTGTATGTGTGTGTGTGTGAGAAGCTCCTATCTACAGTCTTCTTTGGAAGAAGCTAGGAACACTTGGCAGCAATGACAGTGGAAGTCCCCAGCACTTGGCCACAGTCCTGTGTGTGCGTGTGTTTGTGTGTATGTGTGTGCGTGCGTGTCAGTGTGTGTCCTTGCACGGAGGAAACGGCCCATTTGAATGTACTGGAGCTGGGATGGGATCAGTGTGTGGGAGGTATTTTGCTCATATACCAAAAATGAGATTATTAAGGAGCAGACAATACTCGACCACAAGAACACAGCCTGTTCCCATCTTACATCGGTGTCACAGTTCATTTGTGTAAAATTCTGTCATTGTTCCAATCATTACTTCTTTCTCACCACGTCAGTCCAAACTCACCGAAGCTTTAAGAAAAAAAATAAATGAGGAACAAGTTACCTTCCATTCTTTCATCTCAGTCCAAAGCAATCAACTTTACAGAGGACACATTTTCCTGCTCAAAAACATTCAAAGCAACATAAAGTACATCACAATAGCACAGCTGAATATATAAAGTGTAAGAGGGTGAATAGTGGATTCTGTTTTTTTCTTTCTTTATCCCGAGGTGCTGCTTGGGTACATTTGACATTTTGACCTCTCGAAACATTTTCTCTTTCCACCTAGTTCTTCTTTTCAAAGTGCAGTCCTGACATACACAGAAACAAACTTAGACACTAGTGTGGGATTATCATAAAAAACATCTATAAGTCACATGACTTATTCAGGAGACAATAAAAAACACACAGGGCAGTTTACAGGACCAGGTTTACAGCAGGTGCCTGAAGTTTGCTTTTCTATTGGAGAAAAGAGTTCAAAAGTGTTATCTATAATATATTAAGAGTGCATACTAAAGCTTGCTCTTTAAGCACATCACTTTCCTTCAGGACAGATATAATCCTGTTACTCTTACTCCAATGATCACTTCAAAGATTAAGGTATAAGGCTGAACTCTCGTGTACAGGATGCTCTCAGGAACCAGTGGGAGGTACAGCCATGTAGTGAAGGGGTTTATTTGGTTGGGAGACACCTGGCCTGAGTGGAGGAGCTTGAAAGACTGCTGCTCCTGACCCCCCCACCCCCCATCCTTCCTCTCCCTCCCTCTCCCTCCCTCTGTACTCTTCTCTTCTCTCCTGTGGACTGTTTTGCTGCTGTCCCCCTCCTGTCTGTCCACATTCCATTCACCAGGATACCTCTCCATCCTGTCCCAAAGGAGCGTGTCCGTCTTAGTGTGTGTCAGTGTGTGTCCGTGTGTGTGTGTGTGTTGAAGGAGGTGGCCTACAGGCCTTGCCTCTGGTCACTTTATTAAAGTGTGTTTTAATTTACTCCTGTGCTCCTGTGAGCTCCTGCATCCTGGCACACACACACACACACACGCACTCACATGCACACATGAAGCAGCCCCTCCTGAGACATGGCTTATTAACTCCACTCCTGCCTGTCAGAGAGCTGTTGGTGGTGGTGAGGCAGTGGGGGTGGTGGTGGTGGGTATACTTCTGAACCACATTCCTTAGTGTGGTCTGGTCACGTTGATATTTCAGTGCAGTCACATAGTGAGACACGCACTGTCAACACACAACTTAACCATACGTATATCTTAACGCTGATTTATATGGACACACATAACCCATAAACACACAGACATGTATAGTTATATGATCCTCTATGGAGCCTTTATGGGGTCAGACCCTGCGCGCAACTGACAGCAGAAGAGCTACATTTGTTATCCTAACAATTAACATGCTGATAATTGGTTAAATACCACTTAGCAATAATCACTATGTTTGGTAACACAATTACTGTGCAATCAGATTTCCTCAGCTTAGGAGAGCTAATAAAAAGCATATGGCCTCAGAGGATTTGAAGAAACTGATCAAATAATTCAGTTTCTTTAGTATTTTATAAGTGACAAAGACTCACCATGACCTGCATGTATCTATAGTCCCGTATATCTCTATCTCCCATTTCTTCCATTATTTATGTGTCTCACAGGCCCCCCCTGTACATTATTCCCTGAGTTTCTCCTCTGTCTCAGTATTAAATATGGAGGGAGGAGTTGGAGTATGTCTCAAAGGAAGGGAGAGAAGTCATGTTGGGCTATCCTAAGGTCCTAGTGTGTGATGCTTGGGCCTCGGGCCTTCAACCTAGTCTCACAGCAGAGGCTTCAGGGCACAGCCAGAGGCAATTTTCTGTGTACATTTGCAGCTGTGTGCTTGTAAGTGTGTGTGTGTGTGGGTATGGCTGTGTGTCACTGTGTTTCCATCTACCAGGGACCCACGCAGCATGAAATGGCTTGTGTGCAATGGTTGTTTTTATGTGTATATATTTGTGTATGCACATGAGTGTGTGTCACCATGGCGATGCGTGTGTCCCACACTGAATGTGGAGTGACTGAACTGGCCCGTTTTACATGTGTCACTCGTGAGTAGCTTGTGAAAAATGTATTAAGACTGTGGAAAGGGCCAGCTGGGGTAAGACAGGACTGGGGGAGTGAGACAGAAGAGAAGTTGTGGGGGGGCAGGAGGGAGTGAGGGAGGCAGGGAGTAAGGGGCACAGCTGTAGGGGATTAATGCCCAGAGTGGAGGAGCTGGAGCCCAGGAATGTTCCCCAGCGCCCCCTCAAGAGGGAGGTGAAGAGGGAGGGAGTGCAGGGAGAGACAAGGGCACAGGCCTCAGATGTGTCCTGTGCCGTGCAATCTTTACGTAGGTTCGCGGGAGGAGGGGACGGTATTCCATCCTTGTCAGTCTTATCCACAGTCTCAATCTACCCCTGACACCTCCACCTCCACCCACCCCTCCTCAGGCACTTTGGCAGTGATCAGCCCTGGTTCACCAGACCTCTCCTCTCCCGTGCACTCCTCCCTGCCTGCTTTCCGTGTCACATTCTTTGTCTTGCGAGCGCCATGATTTATGGACGGACACAGGAAGCAGCGTGTGTGTGTAATTGCACGGTTACAGTCAGGAGTGCGGGGAAGTGTATTTATCAGACATCCCAAGGTTGTCACTAAAGTATTGATCAATTTTTTTTCCCCTACATGATCGCCACACCCTGAATGGCAGGCTAAAGCTACGAGGGCCGCGTGAAATAACAAACACTCTGACAGGGTAAGGCTTCCTGTCTTTTGAAGCCTTTTTGGGATTTGGTCAGAGGTCTTTCGTTTGTGTGATCACCTAACTCAATGCTGCATTCAAGTGTGTGTTTTTTTTGGTCTTTCCACTCCCTTCTGAGGGTAATCACAGTGTTGTGTCAGAATTGGTTTCCTCCTCCATAGCTGTGCCCTGCACCACCTCCCATTCACATCAGTCCCCTCTTTGTTTCTCTGCCAACTCTGGAGCCTTTGCCTCCTGTCACTCCATCCAAACTCCCAGTGTTGACAGTCGTCGGGGGCAACCCGTTCATTTCCCCGTGACGTGTTCAATGGGCCTGCACTGATCTCCACCGACGACTCTTAAGAGGTGACCGCGGCGATGGAATACAGCGCCTGTTGTCGTGACGATAAACCTGTCCGTCCATCTTTCTGCTTGCTCACCCGTGTCTCTCTTCTTCCCATTTGGAAACCACTCCACCTGGTTCGGACAATTACCTCACGTCCACTCGTCTCCCCGTTGTTGTCTTAACTCCTCTTTCAGCCACTTAAGTTGTGATGGGCTAAAAGGGATGCTTGAGCCACCGCCTGGCCCCAGCACTGTTATTAGATGCTCAGAGTTTTGTTGACAGCCCATAAAAAAAGAGCTGTACCCTCTTATTGTGTGTCTGTGTGTGTAAAAGTGTGCTAAAAACCATACTCCACCTCAGTGGAATTTACCACAACTGCGGGTGTCTGTCCATTAATGTCTCTGCATCTGTTTAAGCCCTTTAGCAGGGACTGATAACGGCTTCCTGTTGGAATTATTTGAACAACTGAGAAAGAAAGGGAGACCTCTCTGAGCCACCATACCGCCCTGTACACCTTATCCTGCCACCAAGTGCAAGCTCAGACTTTCTTCCCAGTCTGCAGCAGGGTGGGGTGAGACAGCAGGCCAGCCAGGAAGGAGCTTGGTCTCACAGGGATACAGGTCTCAACACATCACTTCTCTGTGTGTGACGCTAACGCTAGCAATCAATCCCGCCTGCCTCCAAAGATCTGACACAGTTCATGTGCAGAACACACATTTAGATTTACACATGCACATTTACGTCACACATTATTTTTTGTTCCTTCAAACATACACGCAAGCACATAAATACAAAGTTATGCTTCCTCACTGTCATTAGCCACGAGAAGGACTTCAAACACCAGGTGATATCATAGCAGCCTGGGAACAAACAACGCAGTTTCCTTAATTTTCACATGACTTCTCAGCACTTAGTCTATGCTTAATTGCCAGGGAAAGTTTTAACATCTGCTTTTATTCAATAGTCTTTATTAGCATGACTCACTCTCTTTGCTACTGCCAGCCGCTTTCTACACCCAGCATCATGTATTAAACAAAAAGGAAAGACCGAAAAAAAAACAAACAGAGAAGGAAAAACAAAATTTGATCAAAAAAAAAAAAAATCCTGACTGCTAAATAACGTACAAGCCAGGTTTTGTTGGTTTCATAGTTCCAAAGCCATGAAAAAATCAGGGGATAACAAGGGGAGTAAAAAGGCTATGCTGCTGTATTTATAGGAGTAATCATTAAAGGGAATTGCAATCTGAAATGGGAGGAGGGGGCGGTGATGGAACTTTGGGGTTTTCCTTGTTGGTCCTGCAGGGACAATGCATTGTCTTCTCATGTAACCTATTTCTACTCTGTTCACTCACATGCTAATTTAAGATGCACCACGAGTCGTTGCTCTCGCTCTTGCAAATAGTATCTAAAAGGGAGTTTAGTAATTCCCATAATTTTAGGGTCCTGCTAAAAACACATATTCACACAACCACAAGACAAAGAATTCTTTTCTCATATTTTTTAATAAATTTGATAAAGTGTCCTCAATTACCTTATTTAATCCAGCGCCACTAGAAGCCATCCTCCAAAATGTCTGAGTTTCAAACTGTGCAGAAGGCAGCAGCCCGCGTGGGCTGATAAACTGTTAATGGTCTGAGTAGGGATTGGTAATTACTTTCTCCCATGAAGCTGAAGATAGAAATCGTTAGATTCTTTTCTTTAGACACAGTTGTGGAAACCTCCAAGGATACTTTTCATGCTACAGGACAGCCCCCCTTAAGTCACTGAACCTCTCAAACCTGTGGTTATCTAGAGTTTAGAGATTGTTTTGTGTGCTCCAGTGTGTGTGTGCGTGTGCAAGTGTTGCAGCAGTGGTCAGAGCAGCGCCAGGATGTCACCATGACCTGGTCACAATGTGAGATCATGAGTGAGGAAGGGAGGGAACATGGACTGAAAAGACAGATTGGCCATACAGAGAAGTTAATACAGGCATAAAATATACAAATATACTGTAGAGTATATATGATACAGCATATCACTTGTGCATGGTAACTGGCTCTTTGTTAACTTGTAAATTACCCCCAAGGTCAACCCTGAGATTTCTGCAAGTACAACTGATACATTTTAATCACATGACTGTTTTATGTCATCTTGTTGCCCCCTGTTCTTCTTCTTCAACTTATTCTTTCTTTAATATCACCCAACAGGTGAATCAGCCCCCTCCCTCCCTGCCAGCTGTTTATCTAGGCGAACTAGCTCCTAGTATTTTCACAATGATGGTGGATGGTACCGTGCATTGATTTGCAGTAATGTTAGCATCTGCTCCTGCTCTTTATTGGATCCACTCTTGATTTAAAATTAAATGAGACAGTAGCAAACCTACTAAACACACAGGTGAGTTGTGATTTCCCCTTTCTCCTGGACTGTTAAAAGTGAAAGATACTTTTTGAAATTGTAAACAAGCACAAAAACTAAGCAGCCAAAGAGCTTCAAGTTTTATTATCATGCCATCATATTCACTAGCTTGATGCTGCAATAGAAGAACTTCAGCTGGTGAGAAGGCTGATGTTTTACCTTTACCATAACATCATATACAGTATGTACAGTAAACAAAGTGCACATTCAAGGCCGAACAAGGTGTCCTTTTGTCCTGACAGCCAACTTAGTCAAAAACAGTAAGTGTAAAAATTTAAATCAACACAGCCCCTGTAAAACAGGAATCTCAATTTATCTTGTAGAAACTTATCTGTAAGATAACATACAATCAGCCTTTATCCCATTCATTTAAAATTAAATCCATCTTGGCAGGAAAAATGTGATGCATCTGGCAAACCTGTGATCTGACACTGAGCCAAGGAATGTGTACAGCAAAGAAAAACAGAGAGACTGATAAAAGGGAAGTGATCTTCAGGGAAAGGTTGAAACAGACAGAAGGATGGAGCGTCAGTGTCTGCGGAAGAGGTAGAGGTGAAGGTGGAATCAGACTTCAATGTGCTCAAAAGAAGGGATAAACTGAGAGAGAGAGAGAGAGAGAGAGAGAGAGAGAAAGTTGAAAAAATGAAGAGAAACAGAGAAAGTGGAGGAGTGGGGTGAAAAAAAAGAGAGAGAAAGACGCAGCCAGAGAGGAGTTGGGAGCTGGGTGGAGTGTTTTTAGGTGTCTGGCTGTAACAGCATGGGTCTCTCCCCTGACACCTCCACAACTTATCATCCCCGCATTCCTGCACAGGGACACTCCCCTGCCCACTGACACTCCACCACTCCACTGTGTGTGTGTGTGTGTGTGTGTGTGTGTGTGTGTGAATGTCGTTTTAAGTGAAAGGGCATGTTGGCCTCCCTCCCCCTGGACATCTGGCTACAGAGAGAGGGTTTGTGTAAGGCATGTTTATGTATGTTTGTGTGTGTGTGTGTGTGTGTGAGATACTGAGAAGTGAAAGAGTGATGTAGCAGAAAGAAAGAAAGAAAGAAAGAAAGAAAGAAAGAAAGAAAGAAAGAAAGAAAGAAAGAAAGACACATTGTGAGTGTGTGTCACAAACACAATTTCCCTTCACCACCTTAGCGGGCCTGAGGTTGTGGCAGAGAGTACAGAAAACATCTCAGGGATTTCCTGCCATTCAAAACAGCCCCTGAGTCCGCTCTCCTCTCACATTCTGTCCACCTCCTCAAAGCTCTTGAAGTGCAGGGTGTGGCTGGAGACCCTCGTTAATTCATTACGGCATCCAGTCTATGTGTGTGTGCATGTGTGTGTGTGTGTGTGTGTGTGTGTGTGTGTGTGACAGGTCACAGGAAACTCTTTGAGAGCACTCCTGATCACAGTAGAAGTGATGTGTGTTATTGCAGCGGCTGAAGAGACAATGCAATGTTGTGCAAAGACAGAGGTGGACCTGCAGCTGTCTATGACCTCCTTTGAATTATTATTTTGTAAATAATTTATCTAATTTGTAACTTTTGTTAGATGATATTTGCTGATTTATAAGTTTTCAAGGAAATTCTAATTTTCAGCATTAGTTGCATATTTCCACTTCAGCCAAGGATGTTGTCTAGTTAGTTTGTTGTTTGGAAGTAAATAGGCAGCAGTTCCCAGTTTGAATAAGTAAAATAAGAGCCAGAATTTTGTACAGAAATTCTCAATTGAAATGGTCAAATCATAAAACCTGTAATTTATATCCCAACTTCCATAATTAACTTCTTTGTCAGTGAGAAAAATTGCCAATTTCTCACACCTCTGGGAGTCCTGTGCAGAAGTTACAAGAGGGGCTTTAAACTATGATTTACTTGTTGTTACTGTCGGAGAGGGATGCACCTGTACGGCAGCAAACTCTCAGGTGTGTGTGAGCCCCACTGTTGGAGTGTTTTACCTCCTGTGTTAGACACAGCCTGCCTCTTTGAGTGTGATCTACTGTGTTTCTTTGACTCACTGGCTGGCTGCTGTCAACATGCAGCTCATTCAGCCACCAGAGCCAGAGGGCACAAAAGCTCTGCTGGAGCCGCTGTTGGCACAACAGAGGGCCGGGGGAGCGGGTGGCTCTCCAAAGTTATCTCTTTGAAAGGAAAGTGTGTGTGTGTGTGTGTCCGAGGTTGTAGATACAGGGAGTGTGTGTTGTTTTACGAGCGCTCCTTCCCATCTCAGCCGCCTATTGCTTTGCTTTTAGACTGTGATTAATAGGAGCCTGAGGAGGCCATCACAGAAATGCAACTTTGCACAACTATTAAATGTTTGCTGTGCTCGGCAATAGTGAACATAACACCTCCGCTAATGTGATCAGCTCGTGTAAAACAGGGCAGAGTAGCATGTTTAACTTTGGGTTGTAGGTTAACTTTTGAAATGTCTGAAGTTGTTTTGTGAGGGAGAGCTACACAGGAAGGTACAGATAGATGTAAGGACGGTATACATTTAGTGTTGAGTATGTGCAAACAGACTTGAAGTTGCACTATAGCTGGTAGCACTTTGACTAATTTCTGGACATTCCCTTTTCTTCCTCACCCCTGCCTGACATGCAGGTCCCATGGTCTATCCTGTGAGTGTCTCTGCATGAATTTGTATTTGCAATATGTATATATATGCGTGTGTAGATATGAGTGTAAGTTTGCATGTGTGTGCGCGCATGTGTGTGTGTGTCAGTGTGTGTGCCAAGCCCCTGTGCCCTCCCCTGTCTCCACGCCTGGATGCTAACCGCTAGTGAAGGCTAGCCAATTATCCCCAATCAAGCTACCCTCTCTGGAACTGGCGCGAGAGGAAGCTCCCACTAGAGCTTATACTAGTCATTATGGGGCACATCCTGACATTAACTTTCTTCTTTTCCTCCTTGACTTCATCTTCTTTCTTTCTTTCTTTCTTTCCTTCTTTCTTTCTTTCTTTCTTTTTCTTTCTGCTCTTATGCTTTGTCTCTCACTTTCTCTTCTAAATGCCTAATACAGCCATTGCTGAAGCGAAGCAGCAATCAAACACACAAACTGAAAGCACATGGGTGCTAATTCATGCCTTCCTAATAATGCATTAAGGAAACTTGGGCTTGATGATGGAGGAGAGAAACGTCAGCCATGCGTGACGTCATTTGCAAAGGAAGTATGAGCGTGTTTTTTTTTTTGTGTGTGTGTGTGTGTCAACTCTAGATGCCTGGAATTGCTTGAAAGATGTGTGTGCAAGTGTCTACCTACAGGGCATAGCGCATGAAGACAGTGAATTCTGGGAAATGTCACCACACACACACAATGCCCATCCCCTCCGTAGACTGAGAGACATATTGGCCTGAAATCAACTCAGCTAATTTTCCTATGTAGAGACAGTGATTACCTCTCTCTCTCTGTGTCTGTGTTTCCACCTTTTCTTTCTCTGCTCTTTCTGGTCTCTGAAACTGTCTGACATCTTTGCCCTGAGAAACACAGGACCTAATTTGCAGTCCCCGGTCCTGCTGCTCAGTCAGAGAGGTGCACATGTTTGATGTGAACTGTAGGGTGACATTGCCTTGTCTGTGCTCAGCCAGATCAGCAGGCAATGAGAGAGAGAGAAAGAGAGGGAGAGAGAGAGAGAGGGAGAGAAAGGGAGACCAGGTGAGGTGTGGTGCCTGTAGGTGATCCACTTCATTCTGCTCCTGTCTTGTCGTGACAGGACTGGCATTAAATGGAAAGAGGCAGTGATGGAGCAGTGACAGGCCCAACCCTCCACCCTCCCTCTGGGTGTATGTGTGTGTGTGTACAAGCCAGCTTGCAAGACTCCATATGCATTTTTTTGTCGTTCATTGTGACCTGACAACTGAATGGCACTTGAATGGCACTAGTTCCCACCGCTCATCATGCGGTGGCCATGTTATGTTAATAACAGTTGTAGCCATGCACAATAAAATGCACTTTCATTTAATTTCCATATATAGTACTTATGTGTCAAAGAGCAGGGGGAGGGGTGGGGTGGGGTGGGCAACGCTACACACTCGCAATCACTTTATCAATCATCTCGATCGTTGCACCATTTTCAACGTTTCACCACATTTTACACGTGAGATCAATGAGAGGGTGAGATCAGTCAAAGCTGACGACAACTGATAAAAGGGCCTTTTTCTCTATGTGTGCTGCTCATTATGCACTTCAAACACAACCTCTTCTTCATAGTGATCCTATACATGTGTGTGTGTGTGTGTGTTTGGGGTCGGTGTGCAGCACAATTTTGAAGACAAGCTTTCCTCTCTCTGTGCTCTCTCCCCTCTTGCTCTCTTGTCTCTATTTCAAGCCAATTAGGTGCATCTTTTAGCAGAGATTTGGAGTATTAGTTGAACATCAGCACCCTTCAATGTTGAAAGGCACATCTCAAATTAGCGAGCACCACACTCTTACCCCACCCCCCCTCCTCCTCCTGCCTCCTTGCCTATCACCATCTTTCCCTCCTTTGCTCCCGTGAAGACACAGAGGCCCCCGGGGCCCTGAAATGTCTCCACACGCTGGAAATTGAATCAAACGGCATCAATCAGGACAGCCTTTTTTCCTCCCTCCCTTTCACTCCTTCTCTCTCTCTCTACTCTTTCTTTTTTTGTCTGTGTTTGGTGTCTCTAAGCAATCTGCCAGGCTTTATAAACAGCACCACTAGGAAGCACAATTGGATATGAAGTGAAACAGAAGTTACTGTAAGGGATTTTTTTGGGGGTTGCTGATGCTTTGAATTAGTGTTTGTTCATCTACATCAGATTGCAGGCGACACTTTTTATTTTTATTTTGCACATTACCAAGTATACTATCGGCTCCTTACAAACACCGACCCTGCTGACACACATACACACACATGCACACACACACACACAGTGATATTATTATCCTCCTCTTCTGTGGCTCTCTGCTGTAAAATGAGTTTGCCCCAACTCCATTAAAACCCGCGCCAGCCTCTCCCCTGACGCTGCCGCCCTATTTGCATGTGCTAGTGAGCCACTCCACGGAACGAAGGATCTCCTCTCTTCCTCTTCTCTTCCTTCACTCCGTCCCACTGGAATGCACGATAAGTGGGCAGATGACATTCACGGAGATAGACTGCAATAAAGTGACTCTCCCTCCATCGCCTCATCTACCCCCCTTTTTTTCCTCCCTCCTCTATCACTCCCTCCTCTCTGTGCCACCCCATCAGAAGCAGAAGGGGGATATTGCGAATGACACGGGCAAATCAGCTGTAAATGGGCACTAATTTGATTGACATCTGGGCTGCTGTCACCGAGGCAGGCGAGGACAGGCCTCAGCTAGCAGACAGTGAGCGGCGTTTACCCAGTGCACAAAAAAGCCAGCTTTCAACTAAATCACTTCTTGTCCGGTGGGTCCTCCCTCCTCGTCCCTCTCTGCCTCTCCTTCGCTCCTGCTGTATCTCCCTCCCCACCTCCCACCACCCACCTCCGACTGACTCGCCAGATTCTAATTGCGTGTGTCCTTCCTCTCAGTGCAATTTTCCCATTACCGCCACAAGAGCAGCCGCACAGCTCATCTGAAGCGAGGTTGTCTCCGAAATATGTACCTCCAGGTTAACCCTTCACTAGGTTTACACTGCCTCCTCCAAACACAGGCTGCACAGGAGGAAGGGACACTGTGATAAGGCTGGAGATGACATCAGAAAAAATCTATTTTAATATTTGGACTGCTATCACTTGGTTTAAAAAAAAAAAACAATCAGATGGGTTTGAAAAATAAAAGTTAAACTTTGTTTTCTTTTTTTTCCATGTGGTCCTGTCCTGCTGCTGTCTGTCCACTCCAAAGGTAAGTTTCCTTTTTTGTCTTTGCCCTCCCAGCAGATGCGTAAGTGATTGGGCCTCAGAGCTCACCACTGTTAGCATGGCTAAAAGGCACCAATGTGCATGTTGTCTCACGGGCCATCACAGCATGTTTAACCTGGAGCATCGAGTCTCTTTCTCACTCTCTCACTCCCCCCTCTCCCCATCACAACCCCCCTCCCCCCTCCCCTCACTTCTTTATTTATGTCTGTGGTGTCAGATTGTGCCAACAGCAATGCCCTGGGCAAACAGCATAGGCACCCATGACAATGAAATGCTAATAAGTGCTGTGTCATTCCAACACACACAAAGGCTTTTTGTGTGTCTGTGTGCATGCACAGGCATGACGCGCAGGTGTGTTTGTGTTTGTATATGTGTGTGCATGGGATTATGTATAAGCTAAATGTAACTGTGTACGTTAAGTCAAGCACATGAGGTAAGACAGTATTATTCTGAACTATGGCAATGACACAAAGACTTTTTTTGGATGCATTGGCACTCTCACAGACTGCACAGTGCAACATACACCGGGGCACACACAACATACAAAAGTTTACACAGGGCCTTTTCTGTTGGTTATCTCCTTATAAAGCAGTTTTGAAGGCAGCAGGTATGTTTTAAATCTTCAGCCTCTGATCTGAGTGACCTACTTTGTCAGAGAGCATTTATGCACGCCAGCTCCACTGATTAAATTGAGCATAGCCACCACAAGTCTGACGCAAAATGACCACATGAATTTCGGCGCTGGTTTTCACTTGAGTTACTGCAACATCATCAGGAGCGCCTGGGATGGAGACGTTAAAATGGATGCACCAGACACACACCATTCATTCACCTCCATTAAAAATTTTTAGACAATTAAAACGCCAATAAACTTCCTCACAGACTCTCTGTCCACGACTTCATCCAAAGACAACAGGACGGCAGAGATTTGCTGAACATGTCTTACGAATGGACTGTTATCGTCCACCTCTCATTACTGGCAACACACTGATCCGAACACACTGCAGGTAACAGACTGTCTACGCATGAATACCTCACACAAGCCCAGATCAAATAACCTGAAGTAGTCACTTAGCAGCATGCTGTCATGCACAGTGTTATTGTTGTACATAGACACAAAAGCCAGTCTCTACATCCTCTGTACATCACACTTGACTGTGCTTGAAGCTTTTGCTTTACATAGCCCAAAGACCGATTTACAGAGAACAGGTCTGGAAGGACTCTGATTTATTACAATGATTAGCTAAAATGTAGCCGATGTGTTTGTCCTGATCAGGTGATAGTGGGGGGCAACAGACATAAAATAAAACATAATATGAAAAGTTAACCAAAGCACCTGTGTTAACATTTACAGAGGAAAAAAAGTGGGATATTTTTTATAATGGGACAGCTCTGTGTCCTGATCAAATTTTGTGAATGAAGTGTATGTTCCATTTCTTCACCTAACTAAACTCACATTTTAGATCTTTCAATCACTTATTTAATGAGTTTGCAGCTCTTGATTGTGAATTTGCACAGTCTTTTTTTTTTTTTTTGGAAACAAGCAATTAGTATTAATGGACCTGTTTCATGGTGATTATTGTTGTGTTCTGTCACACCAAATACTCCGCCACTGAGGAGCACTGTTTGTCCTCCACCTCATAGCGTCAACATGACACTGCTCTGTATGGACAGTATTCCACATTAGAATTGTACTTTAAACAATCATACAGTAATTGTGTAGTGTGTAATCAGGGAGGTGGGATTTGGGACTCATAGTGAAATAGATTAGTATACACACATATACACACACAAACACACTATTAAAAGTATAAAACCACGTTTTTGCTTTGTAAAAACTCTTCTCAGTATATTGCATACTGGATACTGAATGCTGGAAGAGATAAATCCAGAATGTGTGCGAGTAGAGGAAACAAGGTTGTCCATTAGTCAGCTGCTGTGATAGTCTAAAGAAGCCACCCCTGGCCCCTAATGGCTTCTCCGCAATAATTGCTACACTACCTCCTCTGTTCCTATTCATTACTACGTGACATGCTTTTGCTTGCTAGCCACCGCTGTACATGTCCACATCCTACTTCTAGTCAAAGCATCTCTGAGGAGCACTATGCTTTACAAGTATTGCTCTAATAGAGAGGACCCAGGTAAAGACGGGTCTCTGAAAAGAAAGGGCTGTTTTTGCTGCTTCAGTCTCTTTCCTGCCCTCTACCATGTTTCTTTAGCTCATCTCCTCAACCTCTCTTCTACTCTCTTGGTTGCGAGCGGCATTGATAAAGAAAGTTAGAGGCACTCAACATGTGAAGGGCCACATTCTTCATGTCTACTCTTCAGTAAAAGTACATCTAATGGTTTGATTATGCTAAATGTTTTGCGGACTGTGCAGGCTTTTTGATAAAGTTTTGACCTTTTGTCTGTTGTCACACAATGAACCAGCCTTCCTCTCTTGCTGCCTGTGTCAGTATAAGAGTCCTTATACTTATGTGATGCTTGTGTGCGTGCGTGTGTGTGTGTCTCTGTGTGTGTGTAAGGGAGAGAGAGAGAGACAGGAAAAGAGAATGAGAGAGAGAGAGAGAGAGAGAGAGAGAAGGATGAATGGAGAGTCTCACAGGTCCTCCAACTCAGCCCAGGTTAATGGAAACCATTATCACACACAGCCACTCTGTCTGTACAATCAGAGCCTCTCTCTCTAAGGGAGCCACTTTGTCACTCACTCACACATACACACACACACACACTTGTGCCATATTCTTCAGTTTTCCCTCACTTGTTTAGCTTCCTACTGAACAAGTTGTTCCTCAGTCTGTGCAGGAGAGGCTAATTGTTTTAGCATGTAGCTGCCACTCTTATTTTCAGCACTAAGGAACACTAGGGGTCATCTTACTAAGATGAGTCAGAAACTGTTTGCTTGCAGGCCTGACTCCAACCCCCCCCCCCCCCCCCCCCCCCCCCCACACCACACACACACACACACACACTTACACACTTTTTCTTTTATTCTGCTCACCAGCTTTTTTGTTTTTTTCTTCTTCACTTCCTGAACCTAGAAATGCTTTCATATCAAGCTGCAAATGTGGCCCAACAAACAGTTTTTCTTCTTAAAAAAAGAAAAGAAACAAATACTGCTGTGACATAGACACCCGCCTGCTACATTTGCTGCGAGGCACAAGGCAGCATCAAACATTTAGTGATATGTGAGGCACACTTAAAAGATCTAAACAGTTGTTTGCTGTGGAAAAAAAAAAAAAAAATTTGGACTCGTTTTTGTCTATATTCATGCCACTGAGCGGGCCTGGGTGTAAAAATGTGGTGGTGTCTTTGAAAAAGAAAACACGCTCTCCTCCCACAGTGGCTTGATTGCTGAAGGCGCAGAGAGGTGAAACTTCATATCCAGTCTATCTTTGTATTTGCCTCATGTGTCTTTAAAGTTGTTCTACACATGTAGGCTATCAAATGACAATGTGAAAAAAAAGTGACAGTATAAAAGAGGTCGGTTGTAACGATGAACCTACAGAGAAGTATCACCTGAATCTGCAGCTCCGCTCACCTTCGTACCCTGCCCTCTGATAAGACCCATAGAAACATTTCTTGAAATAGAGCCCTTACGGCGACAGGTGTACTAGATCCATGTTGCTATGGTTACAGTGATGCACATAGGTTTATGCTGCCATCAGGGTTTGACGTGAAAATTACTGAGGTCTGGGTTCAGATAGGTGGTTCATTAAGGTTAAAGGATTGCTGTTGCCATGGATACAATTATAAGGTGTGGTCATGGTTACAACAGAGAAGTTTGATCAGCTTCGAACGAGAAAACCACAGTGATCTCAGACCATCTGTCCACCTCGGCCTCCTTTTATCCAGGGTTTCAAGGATGCAAACCAACTGCACGCTATCTGCTCAACATTAGTGGACACAGTGGAGAGTTTAGCAACTGATGAGCCACATTTTTCTCTCAAGAGCTGGTAGAGACCAAAAACAGAGCAAAAACAGAGTAGCTAAATACTGGACTTACATTCACCAGTGGCCAGAAACAGGACTCTAATTGAATTATGTAACCCTTTTTTGGGAGAGTCTTCACTCTGAGGGCTAGCAGGACACCCCAAAATCACACTCAACTCAAGTTGTTAAAACTCTGACCCCACAACATAACATTGTTCAGCAACATTTTGTACAGTTCACTCCATTTGCTCAGATATGTATGGTAAAATAAAAGACAAGATGTTTGTAGCACCTGCTCCAGAGTCATTGCTTCTCTGTTGCACAGAGTTTAAATAGTAAGTGTGGAGTATAATTATTTATCTTAGATTATGACCAGTGAACCTCAGCTACATCTTTCTGAACTTCTGAAAGAAAACCTCAATGAGAGGCACCACAGCTGCACAAGTTGCATCACAACTAAAGCTCTCTGTAGTTGTGTGTGTATTGTTGAATACATTTTTGTGTGCTTCCGTGTCAGTGTCCAGCTTTCCCCAACTGTAAGCAGCATGTGTGTGTTTGTGTATGCACACATGCCACTGTCTCTTTGTTGATCCTGTCTCAATCAGAGAGGAGTCAACCCATCACAAAAGCCACAATATTGCACTGTAAACACACACACACACACACGAAGCAGTAACCCTGCGTTCCCCTGTAAACAGTTTACAGTGCCTTCTCTTTCTCTTATGCAGACACAGGCCAAAGCGTCAGTGTTGTGTTCAGCTAATCCCACTGTTTAGGCTTTGTTGGCGGCCTCTAGGTATGGCTATGCGCTGTATGTCCTGAGGGAAAAAGTGTTTCATATGTGTGCCTGTTTGAATATGTCACACACAATAAGGACTCCCCCCCCCCAACACACACACACACACAATAATCTTCATCTACATCAGTCTTAAAGCTTGTTTGGGTTCGGTCTCTCCTCCACGAATCCCTCATTCCCTCCCAAACCCCATTTGTTTACCTGAGCTTGTGCTTGTTTTCTTGTCGCTCTCCCCTTGATTGAGGTTGACCCAGCCATCTTCACAACCCCACAGTGTACTCACACACTCACGCACAAACACACACACGCTCACGCTCACACAGCTCCTGACTGTGTGTATAGACATCGTGTGGTTTGGCCTGCTTTGTGTAGCAACGGCCAAAGGTAGGAAATGCTGTTTAGATTAAGTGTGTTCTGATGTCCTTTCAGGCCTTGTTCCTGCTGGATCACAACCCGTTTGTACCACAAACCTCTCTAACACTACGCGCGGAAACACCAGTGGTTTAGGGTTAGGGATAGGACAGTGGAGGTTTCTGTTATAGGATTTTACTAACCTCTCACCACATCCTTTGTATGAGTCTGTGACACTGCCTGAAGGAAAATGATTACTGTTGGTAGGGAATGCATTATTTTAGGAAAATAATGCATGGCTTTTTTGTGTCTATGCCACTGCTTAACTCCCTTGTTGTAGATAAGTTTCTTTGTCCCATGCATTTCATTACTCCCAATATTGTTTTTCTTTTGTTTTCTGCTCGCACTGTAAACAGCTCAAATAAAAGCATTTTTTATATACGTGCGTGTTTCGAACCTGATTTTTCATTTGATTTCCTTAGAGGTGCTCACGACTGCCAAACACTGAAGTCCAGCCAACTAGGGCACCTAAATAACAACTATCAGAAGTAAAGAGCTGACATCTGATGCCTGCTCTATGTTTTAATAGTGGAGAAAGGGAAAGATTTTTGTCCATAAAGTCAGTGTGGTCCACTTATTTTCTCTCACCAGGCAGTCCTTAGCTGTGAATTTTTCCACGTAATCAAAAAAGAATCAGACACCTTAGGCTCACAGACCTCGGTATGTGATGTGTGTTTTGTGTGTGTGTGTGTGTGTAGAGGAGCATATGTGTGTGGGAATGGGTGATAATTAGAAGAACAATAATTGTGGGAATATGTTTTAACCATGTTCTTTGCTCCAGACATGGAGGTTTGAATGATAGGTCATGGTGTGTGTGACACTGAGTCTGGATAACCACACTGTGGCTCTGTTTGATCACCTCTGCTCTGCTAACAAAGTAGGAAAGATATTGATCTCCTCTTATACACTGGTTGAAATATTTGACCGTCTGTGTGGTTGTTTCACTCTGAATCCAAAAAGAGGGCAAGTTACTTTTCCTTCCTCTTAAATTTTGAACCAATCAGCACTGCAGGTTTCTATCTTGATTTTCCAAATAAAACTTTAAATTTGTTTTTCGGTTGATCAAAATGAAAATAAGTCTACGAAAATATGTTTTTGGTACAAGATGCATGTATTTGATTAATCTTATTTCTGGCACATATGTTTTTGTTTTTCTCGTACCAATTTGTATTGCCTTTGGAAATAATAATGATAATAATGCATTTAGAAAAAAGAAAAGTAGGTTTGCTTGGTTGCTGCATTGATATTCTAAAAATATAACATAAAAAATATATGCCTGTTATTACAAAAGAAGATTAAATCAATTTTAAGAGCACTCCTGAAATGTAGTGATACATGTCACTGAGGACTGAAGACTGACAGACAGATTCAAAATAAACAAAGTCGAAAGTGAAGTGGCAGATAAAGTACTTATATACTTATGTATGTCCTACACTTCCCATGAACCAACTGGTTTTACATTGAGTCAAGTCTAAATCTCAAACCAAGATAACCCAGATGACATCACAAGGGTTGCTCTTGTACTTAACACAGCATCATCTTAAAATATCAAAGGCAACATACATAGTGTACATCTGATTGCACAGGCTGAGTATCACTCAAGACACAACTCAATGTTACATGGAAACTTGACCGACCGCCCCTTTAAAACAAAGGAGGAAAAGAATCCCTGCTGAGAGTTTGTCTAAGGAAGCACAGCAATTAAGAGAAAAACAGCTGAAAGTGCAGATCACAGCACAAGCTTGAAAACCAATTATATAATGTGAGTAAAATTCTTAAGCATAAATGATTAAATTAAGCCTCATTTTAAAAGGATCAAGTATTTATAAAATAATGTTTTTAGTCATTTAATCTTTTCAATTTAGTTTCAGAAACCTTTCTATCTCTATCTTTGTTGACTTCCTTACTTGTTTTAAGGTCAGATTTTTTTTTCCAGAGGCGTCTGAATGTGATAGTAGATCAAGAGCTTTTTGCTTTGGGCTTCTTTTTTTTTTTTTTTTTAACACTAGCACATTTCATGGAATGACAGAATATTTAGCTCATCTGTGAAAGGACATTTACAGTAGTGAGAGTAAAAACAGTTCAACAGCAGATGACACGAATGGGGAGAGAACGATGGGACCAGACAGAAGAAGAGCATGAAAAAAAATGACACAGTTGTTATTCGCTGTGAGGAGGATGTTTTTTTTTTTTTTTTTTTTTTTTGTGAGGCTGTGTATTAAAAAGTGTGTGATGTGATGAGATCAGCAAGAAGCAGCAGAGACACCTCCCCTACACTTGTCTCAGTGGTCCCAGCATCATTACCAGCACCACCATGGTACACTGTCTTATCTACCGTGGCAACTGATACAGTGACAGCCACTCATCTAGGACACACACACACACACACACACACACACATATATATATATATATATATATATGTACCCAGACAGTGTTCAACAAACTGCAGCAGCTTTTCCTATGGGGCCTCCTCATTGAGGCTGCAGTCTACAGAATGTGCAGTAGCAGAGCGATGATAGGCAGCATCGTTATTTTCCATATCAGATCTTCTGTAATGTTCAATGTTTATGCTCATGTAGTGAAATATTATGTCACACTTGAGCATCC
Organism: Caranx ignobilis; assembly: GCA_021432705.1. Lineage (NCBI taxonomy): Eukaryota > Metazoa > Chordata > Actinopteri > Carangiformes > Carangidae > Caranx > Caranx ignobilis. Next base: position 8,359,455 of record MU269982.1, read on the forward strand.
CTAAAGATTTGACCAAGTCGGGAGAGGGCAATCAAGTCTTTCTGTGAGTTGTTTTGTAATAGACACACACGCTCACACACACACACACACACACCTGGACAACATACGTGCATGACCATTCTTGTTCTGCCACCTAACTGGAAATCTTCAACTAACCCCACGTGCCTTTGATTTGTGAGCTCAGCCGATTCACTCAAACAGGCTCAAAGTCATTTAAAATTACTGCTCAGGTGGGAACCATGGACGTGTGTGTGTGTGTGTGCACGTGCATACGCTAGCCTTTGTGACTTCATTCATTTTAGCGGCTGAAAACTCAGCCCACACCTGTTCAACTTGCCATGCTAACGCTCTCAAGTGGTCTTACTCACATTAACGCTTTGAACCTTGCGCGCGCGCACACACACACACAGTCCATCTGCTATTTAAACTTCAGTAGAACCCAGTAAAGTTAAGATTCATTTTTATGTAGTTGGCTCTTTTACTGTCCAAGTTCAAGGCTCTGTGCTGCTATGAGCTTTTGCACCTGGTAAAGTGGTTGTAACTGGTTTAAATGGCCACACCGATTTCCTCTTTTAATAATTCACATTCAAAATACAGTATCTCTCTCTCTGTCTGCCCAATCCTTCAATCTGAACTGTCCCTTTTTTCCATCCTGTCTCTGTCCTCCTGTCTGCCTCCTTCACTCTCTGCTCCCTGACTATGAAATGATGTAAGGTTTATGATATATATGGTTTATGATATATATGGAGAAATGGAGGAAAATGAGAATATTTTTTCTTTGCTGTTGACACGAGAGGTAGTGCATGACAGTCTGATGTAGCCACCACCACATGTGGTTACATATACGTAACACAGTATGTTTTCTTTTGGCAAGGGAGCAGAGGATGACTATTGTTGCCCCCTTTCAGACCCGCTGTTATTAACCATGTGCGTACGTGTCTGTGGGTGTCTATGTGTCACTAAGAGAGTGCGCAAAATAGTCACTGCACGGTGAAGGAACCTGAAAATACATCAGACTGGAGCCTACACTGTTCATGTACTGAAATATACACTCTCACAGTGATACAAGAGGACAGCGAAAAAAGAAAACACAGATATGAAACTAAATTTGGATTTAAATTTGAGTGCAAACCAAATGCTCCAACTCATGAGTGTCAGGGTCACTCATAAATAACACACAGAAGTCCCATTTTATCCATACAGTAACATACTCTATCATTTCTGCTTATTATGGTGCATTTTAAAACAAAATATACTATTCACTAACTCTAGAATATTTTATATAATGTATGAATACATACATTTACACCTGCTGCTGTTAACTGTCAACAGTTCTTGTAAGTAACAAAGGACAAATGAGTGATGGCAAAAGTACATTAAGAGTGGCAGGAGAGGCTACGTGCCATCAGTTTAAGGTTAATGCTGAAAAAGGAAAAGAACATCAGAGGGTACAAGTCATGTTTCTTTCAGAAAAGTGTCCATGTCTCTAAGAGGTTTTCTGTCAAGATACAAGTGGATTCCTATCAGATGTATGACAACCTGATAACCACTTCTAATAAACTATCACATTTACCAAAGCCAATCAACCACGACAGCACTGCGGAGGCTGAAACATGCTTCTCTGGGCTGCAGGTGAACAAACATGTACAGTATGGGCCGTTTGGAGACGTTCACATGTGGTTGTTTGGTCTATATTTGTGGCCTACAACTTCTGTTACATTCACATTATATGTGTTCTGACTGAAGCCACCATCTGACAGGAGCTGGATCTTGTTTGATTTCCATGTACATGATACATCGTTGAGATGTAGGAGGTGTGGGCATCAGCTCAGAACAATGCCACCATTAATCAGACTCAGTCACTAATACTTAATTTGAGGATGACTGGCATCCTAGTTTGAGAACTGTGGAGTTGTACATTCTCACACAGGTAACCTGTTACTGCGCCCTGTCGACTCATACAGTAGCTCTGTGCCCTTCTCTGTTTTTATGACAAACCTCATGAAAACAGGATTCAGTGTGAAATACATGAAAACCTTCAGAGCACATGTAAGTAGCATAAACTGCAGTCTTGCTTTTATTTTTGAACGGTGGATTTTTATGGATAAGTGTCTGCTTTTACATTGCGAACTGTGTGTATGCGTGCGTGCGTGTGTGTGACCATGGACGGGTCCTATATGGAAGCAATTACTGGCAGCGAGGGCCCTCAGACACCCACAGTGCCTCTCACTCTGGGCCAAACGGAATGTATCTCCCTCCCCCTTTCTCTTTCTCTTTCTGTCTCTGCCTTTCTCTCGCTTTCTTCCTCTGTCTTTTTTTTTTACTACCTCTCTCTTTCTGTACCTCTCTCCTTTTCCCCCGTTCTCTCTCTGGACTAAATTACTTTCGTATGAGCCCCAACAAAGGGGCAAGGTGAAACCCCTTTCTATTTTTTTTTTTTTTTTGTATTTTTTTTCAGGGAACAAAAACCCCGGCCATATTTTAATTCACATCACATATTTCCAATTTGCGCAAACAAGCCCTGAAAATACCAGCACTAATTAGACTAAACCTAATGTGCCTGTGTGTGTGTGTGTGTGTATGTGTGTGCTTAGATGTGTGCAAGAGAAGAGAGGCCATCTCCAGTTGCATTACTGTACCCCCTTTGGGTGCTGCGCTGACTAGTTAGTATGCACAGCCAGAGCCATGTAGGATATGAGTTTTTGGGGGGTCCCTGCATCATGTGGTTTGGGGTGGAGGCGGGCTGCTACAGTGGCTGTTATCCCCCCTCCACATCTATCCAGTGTGTGTATGCGCGATACATGACCTTTTTTTAGTGAAGGTAAGCTTGTTTTTTCAGGAGGTCCTAATTCAAAATTTAATGCTTGAAACACCAGAAGAAATTGAATTAAGGGTAAAGCATCCACTGGAGAAAAAAGAGAAGCCTCAGATAAACTGGCAGTGAGCAGTGACAGGATTGCAGTTGTCAGGGTTTGGCAAACCGTTGTCACCCCCTCTCCTGTTACAGTAAAGAAAAGCTCAATGGAGGAATATTGTCAGTGCTGCCAGCGGCCTCTCTTCCTCTGTCTGTGGGAACTGAGAGGTCGGCATTTGCCATGTGTATATCCCTCCAAACTGAGTCTAAATGAGATAAATAAGTTCAGACTAAATTGGCAGCTTGCGTCCAAAGTGATTATTCTTCCCTTAATGTCTCCTCATTGGAATGGGAGAAGACTTGGCCTGCACAGGAATACCACGGGGTGTGGCAAGGCGGTCTTTTCCAACACAAAGAAGTGACGAGTGATGGCAGCCAGAGTTTACTTGTCAAGGTTTTTAAACACACACACACGCACATGCAGCGTTCTCATGTGCTAACCCCGTTCCCCTTCAAACAGTTTGTCTCTCACTCCACACTCCTCCAAACTTGGCCCGTGACAGGGCCTTACATTCCCTTCCCATGAGTCCTAGCATGGCTAGTCAGCAGAAGGACCCCAGATTGTGCTGGCTGCGTCGCCGCCTGCCTCGTTTGGGAGCGTGCCTGGGCCCTCCGTCTCTGTAACCTTGGTTTGCCCCCACTGTTTGTGAATTCCTGCCACTCCGACAGGACCACACTGTCCCCAGCAAAATGCTTTCTGGCAATGGGCAGCTGGACAGACCGGTGGGAAAGTGAAGTGAAAGCTCAGATTGTCTTTCAGGCAAATAAATAAGGCATGATTGTGGTGTTTCACCTAAAAGTCATTTACTGAGGCTGTTGGACAAAAATAGGCAGAAAGCTTAGAGACGGAGTGTGTCTGTTATTTGTAACCCCCATTGCCAGGTCAAGAGTCATGAATTTGTGATATTTGATGATGAGCAATCTGTCACAGTTTGGGATACGCACAATTACCAATTAGGAAAAAGACATCTTACTTCATCAGATTACCAGCACTAATCGCCGTGCTCTGATACAACCCATCTTATGATTGGTTACTTCAAGTTGAGCTAAGGGTTGTGATTGGGTTGCAAGGTTGCAAACGGTGAGTTTTCAAAGCCTCAGATTTCATGCTGTGGCGATGTTTTGTGTCTGCCAACACCCAGACTCTGGAGTGTTTAGCCTTCACTGCTAGTTCTGCTGTCTAAGGAATTTCATGGGCTTGAGTAATTTTTAGTTATGTCTCTCTCTCTCTCTCTCTCTCTCTCTCTCTCTCCCTCCCTCTCTCAGTTTCTTTACTCTCTTTCTCTCTCTTTCACTCCTTCTTGTTTAAAATCATAGTTATTTGTGGTGCGGCGCTGGGTTTGTGGTCTTCAGAACGGCTATATTATTCCAGTATTAAGTATCTAGTCTTTCACCATAATGTTATAAGAGGCTTCCATGGCTTAAAATATTAGATTACCTAAAACGGTATAAATATTAGTATCCTCCCAGTATTTTTCAAGGTCTCGTTACAATAGAGTTGCAATTCGAAGCTTCGATAATCTTCTGTATATTCTAACGTTTCTTCCTACAAAGGGGAACTCCACCAATTTCACACACCAGCATCTTTAAACAGGACTTGGGTAGAGCTACTGCACGAGTGGTAAAAAAAAAAAAGTTGTAGTTTCAGGTGGACTGTTGCGAAATGCAGTAAATTGGCCCTAGTGATGTTATTTGAGTTGGCGTTATTTGAAGTTGAATGAAACACGATTGAAAATAAAAACATATGGGGGTATATGGTGAGCCTATACCAGACTTCTGTAGCCTGCTTCTCGACTTTGCTTGAGCTTATAACTAGGATAATTGCTACTAGCACAACACAATGGATTCTGCAACCAAACAGTATGGTTAAGCCACATTGTGGATGACGTGGGCATTAGATTTTGACAAGGAAAAAACAAGAAATCACATTTTTCTGCAGCTATGCAAACATTTTTAAGCCAAATTGTTTGTAACTATTTGTGATTTTGGGACTGATCAGTCAGGAAAGACAGGAAATAATAATCATTTGGTTTTCCGTTTGGATGCTCAATCAATTTTTTCAGTCATTTTGAAAGTGAAAAAAATACATATTCTCCACCTCTATCTTCTCAAATGTGAGGATTTTTACCGCGATTTCTCTGTTTTACATCCACGTCAATGAAAACAGCCGCTAGTTGGTTTTCAACCTTTTAATTTCAAAGCTGTTCATCTGTTCTCCTGTCCGCCTGCCTGCCCACATCCGTGCTGGTTCTCCCTCCTGTCTATCTGTTTGCTTGACGGTCCACTGTGTCACAGCGCTACTAATGGCCATTGCTGAGCCAGCCACTTTCTAAATGACACCCTCCTCCGCTCAATACAGCTGCCCTGCAGTTATGCACTCACTCCTCTCTTCCCCCTTTTTCTTTTTTCTGTTTCTGCTTCTTCCTCCCTCCCATCTCCACCACTTCCTCTCATGCACAACGCGGTGGCCTCCCTCTTTCGCGCCGAAGAGAAAAGCAGTGTCTTGTCAATTTCCTCTCAATATTTTCCACTCGACACGCCTCTTGATGAAAGAACCTCATCTTGTCCGACACACGCATGCTTTCATACATCACGTATCGCCGGCTGAATGACTGACTGACAGCGGACGACTGGAGCATCTTCTCCCCGCTGCTCACCAACACAATGATTCGTTCATTCATCATTCACTCTGCTCCAACTTCTCTCTCTCTCTTTTATCCTTCTCTCTTCAAGCCGTATCTCTTTCTCTCCTTTTAATCATCTTTATCTTGTTGTATGTGTGTGTTTTGTGCGTGTTAGCAGCAGAGGTCGGTGTAGTGTGTTTCTTCTATTGTGAGACAGAGCTGTACTAAAGATGTATGAAGGCCAAATTGAGTTTGGCCTTAGTTTGACTACAGCAGCCCTGCCAGACAAAATCCTGGATCAAAACATCCTCATGATCACTCTTATTCTCTCCACATATCAGCTCTCCAACCTCTGCATACCCCAGGTGCCACTTGGATTTAATGCAGTTCAAATTACTTTATTAATTCTCAGAGGAAAAACAGTAGCACTTGTCACGACTGGATGTTCATCTTGTCTTTCTCTCCACTGTTATTTCCCTTTCCCTGGACCACACACATACTTGCAAACTTCCCCCTCAAAGTTCATTGGTTAATTCGCAGGGGGTTCCAGCATCCTAAAAGATGGTGGTGGCAACATTTTGGCACTGGCAGCTCATAACTGGATTGCTGTAATTATTCATTGGGAGAGTGATGCCTTCCAGGGGCTGAAGATTGATTAGGTTTGATATGCGACTTAGTGTAATCTGTCTTTGACCAGGGCTCCTGTCCAAATTGGCAGGAATAATAAAAAGAGAGGAAGTTATTTTAAAGAGAGAGGAGAAACGAGTGTGCAAATGAAGATGGAGGTGGGTGGACAAAGGGAAGAGAGAAAGATTGAGGCATATCCTGTGTCATGTCTCTTGTGGCGCCCTTTGCCATACACAAACCATCAATCTGCAAACAACAACAGCAGGGGCAACCATGTTGTTTACAGTTGAGCAAGGCTCTCCGGCTAAATAAAGCCTTCACAACATTAAAATACTGCACCTCTCTTATTGTCAGCATTATTGTGTACTTAGTTCAAAGTGTTAGTTTTCCACGCACATTTGGGGTATTTTTTTCCCCCCCCTTTTAATGCCTTGCTTGTTTTGTCAGCCAGACCAACGCGATCCTCGGTTGTCTCATTTTCTGCGACTAAAGTGTGTCTTCAGTTAATCCTCCAGTGTAAGCATGGCAGAACTTAAAAGGCTCTGATTAGGCTGTTGTGTCCCACAGGTTGGCTAGATATAAACCGTGACACACTCTCAGTGCCCATACATCCCCTGGAGACCTCTCTTTGTGTTAATTAAAGGAGTCTCAACTGCAATTAGCAGGCTTTACAATGAGTGTGCCCACGGATAGACACGTACGTACGTGCACGTACACATGCACACACTGATCCCGACGCTATCCAAACTGTGAGAACATTTATGGCCCCACAAACACTCTTTACAGTTGTTTAAGTATCACTACGCCGTCACATTTTGCTGTTAGGGCAAGTGCCATATTGTTCACACAGTAGGCTAGTGATTGCTTTTAATAGTGCAAGTCAAACACAGAAGCCCTGTTTAGTGATGACTTATGGATTAAGATACAATTGTGAAATAAACCCTGTGGAGAATGACTGACATATGTTTTATCATCTATTTGGATTTAATTCGTATTAATCTGCTTTATTGTGCTGCTTTAGCAAAGCATGTCTGGAAATTGAGATATTTATTCTATAAAGATGTTCAATCATCTTAGTCCATTGGAGGTATTTTTACATGGCAAGGCACATTTCAAGGTGAGAATGAACTTTCAGTGACGGCACCCAAAATACAGAATAAATGAACCCAAATATATTCTGTATTTCCATGTGGCCAGTTTGGGTATTATTCATTCAGGGGTTTAAATCTAACACTGAGATTCCTCCAGTACAGTGGAGGTTACTGAATTTTGTTTGTAGTATTGAAAGCTTAAAAAAATCATTTTAAGAAAATCAGACGCTGTCTTTCCAGAAACAATGTTGAACTTCATTGTGAACAATTATTATTCATCATTCTGGTTTGGAGGCAAAAAGGCTGAAAAAAATAAAGCCAAAACAGTCTGCATAATTGGATACACCAGACATGAGTGATCATTTTATTTCAATGTTTTATTCTCTCTCTTTTTTTTTGGGCTGTTTCTGTGTTTTTGATGCTCAGTGTCCTTAGTGTATGAAAAGACCATTTCACATGGAGAGTTAGTTGGTGGAGGTGGGTAGAGAAGCTTTGCTCATCTAACCGCTTGCGTAGCCCTGTGTCAAGCCTACAAGCTAAGAATGGAGTGTCTGTTAGACCTCGACACAGAGCCTGGGTACATGGTGGCCAAATGGCCCTTCATCCTGTCTCCTTATGAACCAAATTAGACCAGAGCTCTCCCAGTGTGCTCCAGCCTTGTCCACAGGAAATCAAGGCCATGTGGACCTTAAGTGAATGAAGGCGCACTTTGGCACATTCTAACTGGGGAGATGGTGGCAAGAGCAAGGCCCCCCTGGAGCTTGTCAGAGGTTGGGAGAAGACACACACACACACACACACACACACACACACGTACGTACGCACAGGTGCAAATACCTATTTGCTGATGTTCACACAGGGGCACAAACTCACAGTGGATAGGTGCTGTCAACTCTGTGGCAACGCTGCTCAGCCACTCCACTCCCATATTTACTTATTTATGGCAGCGATGACAGGGTCACTCACTCTCAGAAAGCCTCCCAGGCTCCACAACGTCCCTTCAAGCAGCAGCGTAAAAATTTTAAGAGCCCCAGGCCTGGTTTGATGATTTTGACGCGAGTTAACGTGTAGCTGAGTTGTCGGGTGCATTCAGGGGGCTAACTGTTCTAATGCGTTTACCCTCTTGCCTGCCTCGCAAGTGTGTGCGTGAGTGTGTGTGTGTGTGTGTGTCAAAGCGAAGCGAAGTGTCACTTAATAATTTAGTTTTCGGTTTCGTCCCCCTTCGCCATCCATCCATCCATTCACAGCCCTTTATGTCTTGCCTCTGGGAATGCGGCGGCCATCCCTCCGTCTCGCGGGGAGTGATAGAACGAGCAGAGACAGGTGACAGAATCTGGCGTGGTGGTGGGTAAGGACAAAGTGAGAGAGACTGACTGCCAGAGAAAGAGAGGAAGACAGCGGAGTGGTGAACGTCAATGCATAGACACAGACGAGAATTAAAGGGGCTGGAGATGATTTACAAGTGACTGGAAGATAATGAACAGCAGCCACTGTTTAGTAAATCTACATTTTTACAATGCAGGTTCATTACACACAGAGACTCACGTCCGTTCTACTACTAATCTGTTCTACGTGTCTTATGCATCAAAGCAATGCAGCACAGACATGCAAGATGAAATATACACCCATACCCTACACAACACACACACAAACACACACACAGCTGGGTTTCTGGCCTCTGTGCATGCCAGATGTAGACAGGAGATCTTTTCTCTCTCATCACTGTTCTCAGACTAATAGGTTCTTGTTCTCCATGGAAGTGGTTCTAAGGCGAGAGCAGGAACTCAAAGCCCGCACGCCAAACCTGTGGCTACGGCCGTAATAATCAAATAATGTAACTTGGCCACGTGTAAGAATGTGTGTTAATACACGAAAGCTTTCAACAAAGTCTCCCGATGCCAGTGGCCTCCTATATACTTTAATATGACTTGATGTTCACTTAACCCCCCTCTTCCTTGTAATTGAAACCTGATGGTGGAATAATAATCATTTCTTCATATTTTTTTTTTTTGGGTCTTTTCTTTCTGCATTCACCAAGCTGACTTTTTGCCTGGGCTGTGGGTTCGTATTCAATTACAAGAGACTTGGAGGGCAGCAATGGGCATTACACTTACAACCTCTCCACGGGCTCACAGGGAGAGAAGCTAAAATGACTTTTTAATGTTCAGACCGTTTGGTCGGTGCCGACAACATGCAGAACTTTAAAAATGAAAAATATATTACTTTTGAAGCCGCACTTCCTACTTTCCTCCTCTTCATACTCACAGTCGAAAAAAGATAAAGAAGAAAGACGGAGAAGAAGAATGTGCAGGGAGTGAGAAATGAACCCAAAGTTTGAGATTGAAATTCTTCTTTCCTCAGAAGTGAAGATCTAAATCAAAACTTTGTTGCTTATTTGTGAAGTGGTTTTACTACCGCAAAATGATTTGTGTGACATTTATTTGGGAGCACTTTTTTGGCCGGCAAGAGTCACAAGTGTTTGTGTGTTTGTCGTGTTGTTAGCAGTTATGTTCCTTGTCATGTGTGTGCCATAAATAAAGACTCTCCTGGCTAATGTAACCCACATGTTTTTTGTTCCCACCTCCCTCCCAGCTCATCATTAGTTTTCGGGGAGGACTCAGATGGTACACAGCTCTTTTGGAACACGTCTCAGCTTTTGTGAGGTCATTGAAATTTTATTTTATTTTTTTTTTATATCAAAAGCAGTCGCGGACTTCCCTGTTACTCACAAAGGCTAACTGGTACAGCTTATGATTCCCATTACTTCACTGCCTCACCGCTGAGCAGATGCACAGCTGGTTACTGATGACCTCTCTCAAAACACATTTGCATACACACTCATACCCAGACATACAGTAAGCATTAGACTGATAAATCCCCATTTGGTTGAGGTTTTTTTTTTTTCTTTTGCACCAGCATTTGATCAGGCTAGACAAGTTTCCTGGAGATACTGTTAGTCCAAAGAAATAGTCCTTGACACCATTAAAAAAAAAAAAAAAGTGAGATATAAAAACTTCCCTTAAAGCAAAATGAAATCTTACATTTGTGTATCTTGTCTAGTCTCACACTCACACACTCTCCTGTCACTCTCTTGTATTTTAATACTGTCTTCTTGTCTCTAATCCTGGTGTTCTGTTCTGGTCAGTCTCTCCAGGACACGTCAGGAGACACTTCTAACTTGTTTTCACGAGAAAGATTTTTTTTATCCCTCCTCTGTGGCAACAATACAAGTTACAGGATCTAAGTTAATTTATATCACTGTATATATCTTCTCATAGCCTATCAAGTCAGGTCTGATAGACCTAAATAATGTGTAGCCTATGAAAATTGGCACCTGACCTTAACCTGCTGTTTTTGGGTCGAAAATATTTATAGGCTGGTATGATCTGAATGACAATTGAACGGGGAAGTTGCAAAGTTGTCCTGTTCTACTGGGCCTAAAAGTTTCATTTTGTTTCGCTATCAAGTTAATCAGGAAGTGCTGCTGGTATAACTACTTATAATAGTGAAAATAGGTAAAATCTATGCACACTGCAGCACTTTGCAAATCCATGTACTTTGCCAGTCGAAAGTCACCCACGCTTGTGCCTTCTAATCATTTTCCCATTCACATGATCTGATTTTCACTCTCACAGGGTCAGAGCTGTAACTCTAAAACAACATATCATGAACCGACATGAAGAAACTTGCAAGCTGAAGAAACGCGACAAACAACCCATAATGCAAAGCTCTCTGTCTGAGCTGGCACTACATCGTTCTCTTCATTCAAAAACTCTGATTGCAATGTGACCCTACATTTGAAAACATGATATGCAGATAAAAATAAAGTTTTATTTTTGGACCAATAAGGTAATTTAATCTACTATTTCTGGTGCTGTATTTTATATCAACTTCGTGTTGTCCCGCCACAACAAACAGCAATCCTCAAGCAAATATTTACGAAGGTCACATCAAGAACCACTGACATCACCAAACTCTTTTATCTGAGCCTCGGCAGGGTTGAGACAGTGTTTCAGTGTCAAAGGGAGCACAAAGCTAAAAGAGGTAAAGACATATTAATCGGGTCAGAAAGTGAGAAAATCTTAGGGCCGTGAGAGAGGAAGGGTAAAAAAAAACAGAATAATGAGAGAGGGGAAGTTAGCAGAGAGGAGAGAGAGAAGAGACTGTAGGAAAGGACTTTGTCAAACTCACTGCTGAGTTTAGTGGAGATTGGGTTGTTGGAGTAGGGGGGTGGGGGGGTGCACAGTGGGGGTGCTGCCAGGGTTGCCACGGCAGCGTTCCGGATGGGCAGGCGGTCTCCTCTCAGGGGGTGAGGGGGGGACGTAGGGCTGTCAGGGAGCCTGGCAGGTAGAGACACAACGCCCTGTGACTGGGGGGAGCACGGGTCAGTGAGAGAGGACAGGAGCGAGGGGATGGGAGGCAGCAGAGAGGTGGGGTGGAGGCCTGTCTGATGAGGTGAGAAGAGGCAGAGTGAGAGGGGAGGGAGACACGAGGGAAGTAAATGAGGGCAGAGGAGGAGAAAAGCTAGAGATGATTAGAAGAGAATTATCCAAGTGTGAGTGTGGATGAGACTGTGGAGTAAAGAGGAGGAAAGAAGACGGAGAAAAAGCAGAGGGATGGCCTCGGGGTGCCCTGATATACACGTCTGTGAAATGCCCTGAAACCAACCCAGTCATTAGGCAAGTGATGGAACTCAACCTCATCTTTTTCTTCTCCTTCTACATTTTCTTCTCTTTCTTCCTTTCCTTCACACACACACACACACACGCACACACATACACACACCTCTTGGCTCATGAGTAAAAGCCTTTTCCCCGAGCCAACATACTTTTCTCCAGGTGGTGTGAAGAAACGAAGAGCAGCAGCACATACCACAACAAAATGATGTTAGTGTCAACTCTTAGAATAATAACTCTGACCTGGTGACTCCATCCTCTCTCTCCTTCACTGTGATTACAGAGTAAAATAGAGTTACACAGCCACGTTATGATTTGTATCTATTCTTTACCACGGTGGAGCTGTTGCCCATCACAACTTCTGCCTCCACTTTTAGCCTCCTCTTCATATTTGGCTTTAAAATTACATTTTGTTAAACTTAAGTTGTAAAAAACCTGTGTGTGGGGAAAATCAGGATATGACTCACACAGCTGCCCTCTCACACTGGCCTTGCTCTGTTTAAGATCCGACTCACACTCTTGGTGAGAAAGCCTTGTTACCTACAGACAATGGATCAGGAGAGAGACTCACAACGCTCTGGTCACTTAGTTAAAGTATCGCTCAGTGGTGTCTGCCCTGTTACCCACATACATAGAGAGCCTGAAGAAACCCCTACAGAAATAGGTATTGATGAATGTGTGTGTGTGTGTGTGTATGTGTGTGTGTGTGTGTGTGGGGGGGGGGGTGTGAGGTACGCACAGCACATACACGTATAAGTGCTGTTTGTGTGTATTCGTGTGTTGCTCACTTTGCACCACTTGTTGTGCCTGTGCTGATAAAAGTGTAGCTCAGTCTGCTCCTGACCTCCTGAGTGGAGAGTCTTCGTCTCTTGGAAAAACAAAACTAACGTGTAAAGCATTTTATACGTAACATGTTTCATTTTAGGTCTTGAATTGCCAAACAGTTATTAGAAGACTGCGCTATCAGCTGTTGACCTTTTGCCACTGTCACCCCACGTACGGTTGAAAGTCATAAATAGCTCATAAGACTCAAAAAGAAGATGCCACACTGGCGACTTCTCCTCCCCCCTCCCTGGTTTTTCCCCACAAAGGTGCACTTATTAGCGGAGGCCAGATTGCAGTGATCAGTGACACAGACAACCATGTGACTCCCTCTCTTTTCTCTCAGACCTTTCGGTGCCCTCATCTGTCTCTCTCTGCGTCTTTCTCCCCATCTCTCTCTCTCTTTTTCTCTCCCACCATCACAAGTGGAGAGCTGTTCCTGTCGGTGTCATATGATGTCTTGTGGCCCTGTAGTGGTAGCAGAACAGTGACACTTCTATCCCTTTGCCATCTGATCGACACGCCATCCCTTGTCACATGCGTGCACACACACCGCCTGTTTCAGTGTGTCTGTGTGAGCATCTTCGTATGACTATAAATCAGGTCAACGACAGTACCAGCCCTGAGCCATGTGCTCCTGCTTATGTCTCTACTGTAGTATACAAAGGCTGCTCTCACTCCTCTGGAAATGCCACTTCCCACCAGGGTTAAACCTTTTATTTTTGCTTTGTTTATTTCAAATAATTTAAACATGGAGTAGATTAAAAAAAAAAAAAAAAAAAAACCTCAACGCGTTCAATCTGGAGAGAAGTTTCAAGGACAAAACAGCTGAGAGGATGAACTCCAGATGTCTCTTTCACATGACAACCTCAAGTGAACCGGCGCTCTTTTTCTCGCTGCATTCGAGAAGCATCCTCCTCAGCAAACAGACACTCATCAGCCTTTTTCTACTGCCCTTAATCATTTGTTTCTGCAGCACATAATCACCATCACTGCACAAATTATGTTGTTCCACTTTCATCTCTCTCTCTCTCTCTCTGGCCCTTTGCTTCTGTCCTTCCATTTGCCCTCTTTTTTGTGTGTAAAAGGCCAATTTGAGTTGAATTTTTCTCTGCTGTTCCATGAAAAAATTATCCCCGCTTCCAAAACAGAAACCAAGAAAACAAACAAACAAATAAATAAACATATAAAATAAACAAGCAAAACAGACAAATAACACAGCAGACAAGCATCTTAATTACGACTTCTTGATGACCTCTGCATCCGTTTTGTACCCAATGTTTTCTTGAACAGGTTTTATCATTTCGCACAGAAAATGAAAAGCAAGGTACTTTTCCTCTCCAGACTTAGCGTAGAGAGGGAATTGGTTTTCTTGAGACTGTTTTAACAACTCAGTGCTGTCGCACCCAATTTCTGGGTTATTTGCCCCATTAGATGTCAGTGTTTGGGAAACAAACAGGCAGTGCTGAGAGGTTTGATGGACACAACAATGTGTCTGCCTTTTAAAATACATTCGTAGCTTACTGTCAAAAGTCTAAAGAGAGGTCAAAAAATGTTTTAAGTCTCACTTATACTGTTTACTTCCTCTGGTCTCTTTTATCCAACATGCTTTCTAACTTCACCCCATGACTAATTTGAACAATACTGTACTTACAGCACACTACTTGCACATAATAGCTGATAGGTTGTAGCACAATTAAGTTCTCCTGTTCCTGTTTTGTCACAAAATGTATAAAATAATATTTATGTAAAAAGTTATAGAACAGGAGAGTAATGAAGAAACAACTGAATAAGTGAATATATCTACTAAAGAAAATCTAAAATGACATAACCCATACAATGTGAATACGTATATCTATGTGTTATAAAATGATATCAGCATGACCCACAGGCCCCAGTTAGGGAATGTCAGAGGTCAAGACAGCAGACTTGAACTGACTGATGACTCAGAGGAGACGAGCTCTAGCCTAAGGCTGTCATTATTAGATTTTATTTTTACTCAAGTCTGTGCGTTGTACAGGAAATATGTGAGAACGGCAGGACGGACTGAAGGAAAAAGGACATTTATAGATGACTAAGCTGATGTAGCCACAAGTGTCACAGAGTAATTTTACTTGATTACAGAGGAAGATCTGTGTGCAATTATCTGATCAAAATTAGTAATGATAAAGAACACAGCAATTTCGTAAGCACCGTGATCTTTATCTGCAGGTAGGAAGAACTGGAAATTGATTACTTGTAGTAGTGACATACTTCTCTAACGACTGCCATTCACAAAATGCAGATGTTCATCCTACAGGGTGCTCACATGCTCATGAAGGTGCCACAGGTATGACATTTGTTTTGATGAGTGAAACATATCAAAATAAGGAAGCATGTTGAAATTTCTCGTCTCTAAGATCCTTTTTTTTTTTTTTTTTTTTTGATGTGCTGTTCCTACTGAAGGAGCTAATACATTAATTATCATTTTTGGATAACTTATTCCTCTGGCTTTGGTTGGGGGAAATATAGGCTTTGTTCTGCAACTCTTCCATCGTCACAATCCCTTTCTGACTGCTCCGATTGCAGGATTGTACCCCAGACTGAGCACGTCGGTCGCTGGGGAATAAGGATGCAATGGCAGAGCTTTAACCTCACGCACGCACTTGTATTGATCCGTACAAGCCTCAGTGACTGTTGCTACAGAGCGGGCTGCACTCTGTCATACAGAGCTTCCCCTGTCCCCCGTCAGTGGCAGCTAAGCAGGAATACAACACACATGCACACACCCATCAGCCTCTGGGCTAACAAACTGCCACCAACCCTGTCCTCTCCTCCTGCCTCCCCCAGCCACCTTCATTCCCCATCAGCCCCCCCCCCATCCCCTCCTTTTTTTTTTTTGCTCTCTCTCTTTCTCTACCTCACTTTTCCTCTAATGAGTTGCAACACTGATAACGAGCCTGATGATCTTCCATTGATTCGGCTATCACTTGCTTGTCTGGTAATTGATCCGTAGCTGAGCCTCTAGTTAATTATATGGGCTTCGACATGGACCCCTGCCCCAGGGAGGGGGGGAATTCTCAAGTCCTGCACAATAATAGTTTTAATAAAGGAGCCCGAGGATCTCCTGCATCCTCTTTTCTGCCCTTTCCTAATTCATGTGCTTTTTTCATCTTTCTATTTCCTCCTTTCCCCCACCAAAGTTGTCCATCTCCTTATTTTTACTTTCTGTGTGTCTCTCTCGTTTCCTCTGTCATCATGGCCATTACCATCAGCAGAGGCAAAGCGGGGGGAGTGAGGAGTAAAAAAAAATAAAAGAAAGAAAGAAAGAAAAGAGGGGAGAGTGAGCAATATTGGCAGAGTCCACTCCTCCCTCCCACAAATAACAGCCATTAACCAGCCAGGTCAGAAGCTGAGCCACCAGCTTGACTTGAAACACTGAGTGCCACTTGAAAAACCACAGACTAGCACATTTACAGACGAGAGGGAGGGAGCAAGAGAGGGAGGGAAAGAGAGAGAGAGAGAGACAGACAGACAGAGAGGCGGAGAAGCAGAAGCTGGAAAGCAAAAAGGAACCTCTACCACTAAATTGTCACTTAATATAATTAGCCTAAGCCTTATGCATTTCCTTTTCAATAAGTTGTTAAGAGAGGAGCTGGCAGCACATGGACAGGAGGTGACACATTATGCCTTTTTACGACAACGCTGCTGGTGGCTCCTGACAAGGCGGAGGCCACTACGCAAAAGATGAGTGAAGAAAGGATTGGGGAAGGAGGGAGGAGGATGGGTATAGGAAAAGGAAGGAAGAGTGAGGTAAAGAGATGAAGAAGTGGAGGAAAAAATATCACAGGAGGCAGAAGCAGAGGAGAAAGATGTAGGCAGCTACGGAGGAGGGAGAGAGAAGAGATGTAAATTCAGCTTGACACAAAAGTGCACATTTTCATAGTGGCAAGACAGACACTGTGCACTTTTCTTCTTGCTCATCGTCCCCCCCCCCCCCCCCACCAGCCCCTACACCCCCAGTATGTAACCGTAACGACCAGTGTGATAATCTCAGCAAAGGTTAACAGTATACTGCCATTAGGAGACGGTGCAAAAGGCTTTTAACAGACAACCAAGCAGCTGTCTACAGCAATTTACCACCAAATTTCAAGTGACTTTATATATCAGAAGCCATTTAATGTGGCCGAGGAGAGAACTTCTCCCTCCATGTCCCCTTTTCTCTTTTGTTCCCCCAGCGGTGGGGAGATCACAGTGACATCTCCCTCTCGCCTCGGACTGAGGTACCTGGTCTGTCATTTCTCTAATGACAGTGGGGTGGAGGAGGAGGAGGAGGAGAGGAGATTGGGGTTTAAAGGGAAGACGAAGAGAAGGAGGAGGTGGTGGCGGTGGTGGTGGAGGAGGAGGGGGGGGATGTCTTCATTGTTTGAGACATGTCCTATGTTCTGTCAAAGGAAGCATCATAGATCTCCTTTTTTTCCTTTCTTATCCTCCTGTGTGTCTTTTTCTCCGTGTCTGCCTCCCTTTACTCCTCCATCCCTCATTTTATTCCCTTACCTTTGCTGCTGTGGGGACCAATTTGGCTAAAATGGAACCTCTTCCTCATTTTTTTCTTAATTAAAATCTGAGAGCCTCCGCAGAGGTGGTGGTGGTGGTGGGGGGGGGGTTCCTCTGTGTGTGTGTGTGTGTGTGTGTGTGTGTGTTCATGTGCATGCTGGTGGCAGATTGCCTGCGTTCCATTAGTCTTTCATTACAGTGGATGAAAATCAAACAAAGGCACCAGGTT